>OX336388.2:2068731344-2071164948 GCA_946902985.2 Meconema thalassinum | reverse complement strand
CCCAAAACAAATGGTATATGAATAACGTTTTTAGTGCGGCAACGAAATAAGGGGTTATAATTTTCCCTGGTTTGTGCTATTAACGTTATAACCAGCAGAGGAAAAGATTCCGTTATTTTAAGATGCGCTCCCGTTATTAACGTTATAAGTCTAGTAACGGTATGACCGCGATTTTCACCCGCTGCGCGCCATCAATAACGTTATTCAGGCAGAGTGATCGATTCAGTTATTTCAAAATGCAAACCTACTAATAACGTTATAAGCCCAGTAACGGTATACGAGAGATTTTAACCTGTTATATGCTATCAATAACGTTATTCAGGGCAGAAAAATTAATTCCGATATTTAGAAATGTGAACCCACCAATAACGTTATAAGCTTTGTAACGGTATACGAGCGATATTTACGAGCTTTGCGCTGTCAATAACGTTATTCATGGCAGAAAAATAATTCCGTGATTTAGAAATGCAAACCCACCAATAACGTTATAAGTCTAGTAACGGTATACAGGCGATTTTTACAAGCTATGCGCTATCAGTAACATTATTCTAAGCGGAGAAATTAAATCCGTTATTTAGAAATGCAAACCCACCAATAACGTTATAAGTATAGTAACGGTATACGAGCGAATTTTACCAGCCATACGCTATCAATAACGTTATTCAGGGCAGAAAAATTAATTCAGTTATTTTGAAATGCGAACCCACCAACAACGTTATAAGTCTAATAACGGTATCCATGCGATTTTTACCAGCTATGCGCTATTAGTAACATTATTCTAAGCGGAGAAATTGATTCCGTTATTTCAGAAAAGAATCTCGTCAATAACGTTATGGAAGTGTCTATTTGCCCGCTTCCCGGACAAGCATGGAAGGTGACCGTGAACTGACGATGCTGGGCCATATGTAATTCCAGGCCAATTATTTATTCAAACATAGTATAATTACTTCTTGAAATATCAATAATAACCAACATAATGATTTCAATCTGAGCGCGTGCCCCATCAGACAGGGCAAGGCACCTGGCTCGTTTCGATCGCGGTCATATTGTAGCCTACATTAGAAACATGTTTCCTAAAATCAATACGATGGATCCCATTGATTCGAAATATTTCTTGTTGCTTCATATAGGGGTTTGGAACATAGCCTATTGTTCATCAGTCCCATGTAGTTGAAGTCTGATAAACTTTGTTATTTTTGGAGTTGGCAATGGCCTTGACTTAGGAACTATCCACGCATTTTCCTGGAGTGGAAGTGGGAAACCCCAGAAAAACACTCTAAGATAGCTAAGATGGGAATCGAACTCACCTTCTCGCAGTGTTGCCATATAAGGCAAAGTGTAACCTTCACACCAAACTTTCACTCCTTTGTGACCAATAAGAGTATTTCTTTCCTAAATGAAACCTCCCGTTCTTGCTTTTCGTTTACTTGGTATCCTATTTTCATTTAGTAGTGATAGAAGCCATTTTTCAGTGATGGTTATTTCTAATGAAGAAAGCTATTCAGTCGGTCAACACGAAATTCGCGTCCACCGAATGAAATGCTTTCTTTATTATTTTAATTTATGAAAAAATAGGCTTATGACATCACATTTAGTCCGTGTGTGTGCGTATGTGTGTGTGTCCCCTAATAAAATATAAACGGATGGAGCGATTTCAATGAAACTCGGTAAAGTCATAGTACTATTTTGTCCGACCCCGACCGTGATCTTCAAATTTTATTACAGCTCACCAATCCAACATGGCGACTGTGCGAAATATTTCACTGGCATTCCATATCTCCGAAACTATTACTGATATCACCCTGACATGTACGGTGATAAAATGAACTACTAGATGGGACTCTCAAAATTCCTGTTAAGTAACAAACGAACATGGGGGCCAAGCGAAGTTGATACATTAAAATAGATCTTTTTTTTCGCGATTAAACCGTTCGAGCGCCGTCAAATGGTATAGCAAATGTTATACACCTTGTAATGCACTGATATCTTATTCAACTCAATTGTTTACATAATCGCAAGATGGTGCCTGTGTGAAATTTAAAAATTACGTTTTAATTTCTTGTGTCCTAATCATGCGATCGTAGCCAACGTTTGAAAAATGAACCTACCGTACGCAATAATCGTCATCTAATAGTACATAGGCTAGCTCAATGGTCTACACATATTTAGAAATATTTAGACGATTCTCAATGCCAACTAATCAATGACAGCAATCAAACTGAATTGTTTTCATAACCACAAGATGGCGCCTGTGCGAAATTTTAAAATCTCGTATTAAGCCTATTTCCATTTATGAAAAAATAGGCTTATGAGATCACCTTTTGTCCGTGTGTGTGCACCAGGACCATGCAATGGGCAAGGTGAAGCAGTGCTAGCAGGTGAAGCGCAGACCTATTCTGCCTATTTCTGAGCAGTGCAGCACGACATCACACTAGCACTGCAGCGCTTAGTCGCACAAGCACTGTCCATTTGACGGGGTGCTTCAGTACGTTTAGTCCTGAACGCAGAGCCTGGACACTAGGCGCACTGGAGCCAACATTTTGTCATAAGCTTGTGGTCTGCCGTGCTCATAACGTCTTTTGTGCCTGGGGAGCACAAACATACCATAGTGGGAAAGTCACACCTTAAAGAAACACACCGAAGACGTATAAAACATGATATTTGGACGTACATGAACTAGATCTGCAACAAGGATACAAGAAGTTGCATACATTCTAGCCTATTTTCATTTATGAAAAAATAAGCTTATAAGATCACCTTTGGTCAGTGTGTCTGTCTGTGTGTGCGCGTGTGTGTGATATGGTGTGTGCCCCCCCCCCCCTAATAACTTCTAAACCGCTGGAACGATTGCAATGAAACTCGGTAAGTTCATAGCACTATTCCACACCACCCCGACCGTGCCCTTCAAATTTTGTTACATCCCACCAATCCAACATGGCGGCTGTGCGAAATATTTTACCAGCATTCGATATCTACGAAACTATTACCGATATCACCCTGGAATATTTCACGGTGATAAAGGGAACTATTAGAAGTTCACCAATGTGATTTTTGAAAACCTGATAACTACAGAACCAGCATGGCGGCCAAGCAAAGTTGCGACTTTTAAATAGACGTTTCTCACGATTTAACCAACCAAACGCAATGCAACTTGGTACAGTATATGTTTATACACATTGTAATGTACAGACATCTAACTTCATTCAATTGTTTACATAACCTCAAGAAGGCGGCTGTGCGAAATATTTCACCGGCATTCTATATCTCTGAAACTATTAGCGATATCACCCTGAAATTTTGTACGGAGATAAAGGGCACTACTGGAATTTCATCTATAAGACTTTAAAAAACCGGTTAACTAAAAAACGAATATGGCAGCCAAGCGAATTTGAAAATTTTAAATAGACCTTTCTCGCGATTTAATTATCCAAACGCAATGAAACTTGGTACAGGAAATGTTTATAAACATTGTAATGCACTGGTATCTATATTAGTTCAATTGTTTACATAACCTCAAGATGGCGAATGTGCGAATTTTAAAATTAAGTTTTTATTTCTTGTGTCGTAATCATGCGATCGAAGTGAGAGTTTGAGTAATGAACCCTTGAAATAATTTTCCTTTAATGGTACGTGACTCTATGGCCTGTCATATAACAATCCAACATGGCGACCATCCGAAATATTTAGATGGATCTCAATATCTACGAATCTATTACAGCAATCAAACTAAATTTTTTAATCTTCATTGGGGCTGAGAGTATACGTTCACCTATAGGACTTTCAATAACCTGGTAATCACAAATCCAACATGGCGGCGACGCGAAGTATACATATTCACATGGTCGTTTCTCGCAATTTGACCATCCGAGTGCAGTGACACTTGGTACAGTAAATCCTTCTACAAATGTTGATCCACTGGCATCTATTTTTTTCATTTGTTTCCATAACCACAAGATGGCAGCTGTGCGAAATTTTAAAATCTCGTTTTTACTTCTTGTGTCCTAATCATGCGATTGAAGTTTGAATACTACACGTACACAATACACTTCACGTAACAGTACATAACTCTAAGACCTACAGATAAAAAATCCAACATGGCGAACATGCGCAATATTTAGCCGGTTCTCAATATCTGCGAATCTATTACAGCAATCAAACTGAACTTTTGTATGTTGATAGAGGCAATTAACATAAGTAGGATATATGAAAATAGGCTGTATAATTCTTCGCGGAATTACTTGTTGGGTTAGTTATTGTTGTTTTATGGAGCGGAACTACGAGGTCATCTGCCCCTACTTTTTGGGTGATGTAGCAGGTGCAGCGAGATATAATAATCCTAAAAATAGAATCAAGCATATTGGTAATCATGCATGTGACAGTAACAGGGGCCGGTATGGAATCAGGACTGTTAAAATATATTTTTTTTAAATTTGTTGACATACTGTCACAAACCAGCCGACGTAGCTACACACGCTAACGTGCATGGTCAGACTACACCGAACTCAAAATACCACACACAAACATTTCATACCTTGCCTCATTAATTTCATTTGTCATTAAATCCTCTCATTAGATTGATGTCATGAAGGGCATCTATCCGTAATATCATTCCCACAAGGAAACTGTCTCACCATATCCCCTTCCTCATAGCAACCTAAATAATTACGGGTAGAACAAAAAACTACATTAGGACTATAAAGCTATGGTCTACAGTATTTCAATAACAAGATTCTGAATTCACCAACTGATTAGATTGGTGCTGTTCAGGGATATGTGAATTCGAGAAACGTGCGTTAGTAAATTTATCAAGTTTTTAAACTGAACAATATTCCGTCGCAATCTGAGGTAATTTATGTCTTTTATTCGTATTTTCAACATCGCCTGAAACAATAACTCATGGAATTTACCTACACATAAGGTATACGGCAAAATAAGCAAGTTGACATGAAATCCTTCTAACTTTTGAAGTTTTAGGACAATTTTCATTATTTCTACAGTATGGAGACCAAGAGTGCTCTTCATCGTAAAACAATTTTGCTCTGAAAATTACAAAATCTGTTGTCTGTCTTTCTACCAGCTTGTCGGTATTTCTTTCGGTTGTTTGTTGGTTTTTGGAACTATTCGGCTCTTTGGTTATGGTATGCGAACCATCTCTCTAACTTACCAGGGGCACTGTAATGCCAAAAATACGAAGAAAGGTGTACTATTATAGTTCGTGCTGAAATTACATGGCATCATGCAATAGATTGCGCTGACAATGAAAGAGATCACCTTGTGGTGTAGCGGCTAACAAAGTCAGGGTTTGATTCCCTGGCCTGCCAAGAAATTTAATTTCGGTTTGAGGTACTGAAATGGTATCGATGATACCTAAGTCATCAAAGAGGTGTTCATTTTGAGGACTTGCACCAGGTCAGTGAGCACAAGTTTTCCTTTTTTTTCTGCATTCTTATTCTGCAATTCGATCATTCATATGGGAACACGGAGAGAAACTCACCTCGTAGAATTGTTACAATAGCTTCCGTAAAATATTCTCAAAGGCCAATGCTACAAGTAGCTGTCGTGAGTTAATCCAATTGCATATTTATATGTAATCCACACATCGTATTTAAGAACATTTGATTTTCAGAGCATTCTATGTTCTGGGCATAGGAAAACCTCGAAACTAATTTCGCAATTTTCAGTGAATGAACATCCAAAGTATAGTAATCATCATGTAGGGACACCGTGCCACATATATACAGAGAGTGCAAGGATTGCTTGAAGGCAATGTGACTTGGTGCGTAATTTGTGTTTGTACAACGAATGAGGTTTTCATTACGGTGATGATGATGAAGATGGTGGTAACGATGAAGACGGTGATTTACTAGTTAGGAACCAAAGGAATACTTGAGAATTGAGCCTGAAGCGGATGTATGGAAAAAACAAAATGAACTTGCTGGTTGATTGCGAAAGTGTCTAATCACCATATTTTATGAACAACTTATCCAGAAGTACACATGAAAGGGAGTAGTCAAGCACAAATAGGTGGAGTCAAAGGTTGCTCTTGTGTGAGACTGTATGCTGCAACCACTCTAGAGTGTCTGATAACCTAGCTCCGTTCAAACACCAAAATTAAGAAGGGAATCACCGACATAGATTTAAGATGCATCTGTAACATTTCAGAAATGTTACGCGATCCATGTTTTCGTGTCTTCCTCGTGTTAGAAGCAAAAGTACAATAGAATAATAATTGTTATTGGCCGTAAGAAGGATACAAGATTTATGCTGGACCCCACCATCAGATGTGAAGTAACCATCGGCATAACAAGACAGGTCGTTTAGAGCTAACGATAGGCTTCAAAGAGAATTGAAAGCTTGTGGTACGTTTCGAATAAGGGAAAGAAACAACATCAACATTTTTTAATAACTTATCGTGTTTGGGTATGCCTAACTTAAGTGTAAATGGCATAATTTTGCTATCAAATGAATCCATTCAATAATAGAGAATTGATCTACAATGTACTCGGGAACAGTATGAGACGTAGTCTATTGGTATCCAATAACATTTTATTGCCAATAATAATAGTCTAATAATAATAATAATAATAATAATAATAATAATATGAAGAGAAGAGAAGAACGACTTCGAGAAATCCAGCCGCGACAGGCCGGCCACGCGCCCCTGAACTGAGAGTTCCAGCGTAGACAGTGTGCGCCTGGGTCATATGGCCCTAAAAGCACTAGCCTGGCTTGCAGGGTACCACGACATACTATACAAAGCTCACTCGCACACGTAGCTAGCGGCAGGCGGGGAGAGTCAAGGTCACAGATTACTTACTGACATGACATGACATGACGTCACGCACCTACGCCAGGCCTTGGTGTGCATCCCCACCCCTCCCCCTCTTCCTCCACACCCCACCTAATAAAATCTAAGCGGCTGGAGCGATTTCAATGAAATTCGGTAAGGTCATAGTAGGCCTACTATTTTGGCCGACCCCGATCGTGCCCTTCAAAGCTTATTATGTTTCACCAATTCAACATGGTGGCTGTGCGAAATATCTCTGGCATTCTATATCTCCAAAACTGTCACCGATATCACCCTGAAATTTTGTACGGTGATAAAAGTCACTTAAGTGACTTTCATAAACCTGTTAACTACAAAACGAACATGGCGGCCAAGTGAATTTGAACATTTAAATAGACTTTTCTGGCGATATAACCATCCGAACGCAGTGAAATTTGGTACAGCAATTGTTTATATACAGTGTAATGAACTGATATCTAATTTTGTTAAATTGTTTACATACAAAGATGGCAGCTGTGCAAAATTTTTAAATTATTTTTTTATTTCTTGTGTCCCAATCATGCGATAGAAGTCAACGTTTGAATAATGAACCTACGCAATAATAGTCATCTAATAGTACATAACTCTATGGTCTACATATAGGGTCTTTCATATTAAGTAAGAACGACGAGCGGCGGTTTTGTTATTCGCTACTGCAGCGGGCTTGGCCGAGTTTCTGGCGCCGCACGACTCCCTGCTGTAGTATTGAAAGCGCGCGCATAGTACAAACTTGACCTTGCAATAAGCGTGCAGGTGTTGTCAGTCGCCAGTCTGAACCTCAGATGGTAACATGTTCAGACAGTTATCATTGCAACATCGTATTTTTGCATGAAAAACTTATTTTAAGTACGAGTCGGCCCGGTGGGTAAGTTCGGCAATTTCCTGATGAAGTGTCACCTTCACTAGCACAGATTCACGTAATTGTAAATAAGTTTTACACTAGGCCTACTGAATCAGTGCTCATTAAAGAACATAAAATACAAAATCAGAAACATTACAGTGGCAGAACTCATTCGCGTGAGCCAAAATGTGGTTACCGGATACAATGCCTGTATAACCCAGGAAGGACGACACTTCCAGCATCTTTTATAAGGTAATATTTCATACAGGATTGTACACACGCTGAAAGCAGGCGGCCACGGCGCGCCACAAGCTCGACCAAGGCCGACGCAGCAGCAGGAAAGGGGAGCGAAAGTAAAGTGAGAGAGTGATGACCTTACCCCTTACCTGACGGTACGGGATTCCTGAGCATCTAGTCCGATGTTGCGATTGACTGTGACTGTGATGGCTAGTTCTGAATTATTGTTCAGTTCTGGATATTTCTGAGTGATCCTTTGAAATTTTACCAGTTTGTACTTACGACTTCTAATTTTCCATGTTGTTTTTCCTGTTTTTAGTTCATCGATCCCTTTAATAACTTTTTACTTAGTTTATTTTACCTGAAACACCATTATTTTTAGTGTTCGTTAGGTGTTCTATTTTCGGCAATTTATTTTTGGACAGTATCTCTGGTAGATCATATACATGAACGATGTACATACAGGTACGAGTGATGGAGAGCATTAAGGTCATCAAGTGCAGTTAGTTTTACATTTTAGGTGAAAAATGGAGCCACCACCAAAACCGATTCAAGGCAGGACTGGCATGCAAAACGAAATGTATCATCAATTTAAATTAGCGTCGCGAAATTAAATTGTTCAATGGAATAAAATTTCACTCCTGGCGCAAAATAAAATTGGTAACAGAATTTTAATTTCGCTGCAGAGGCGAAATAAATTCATTAGTCTTTTAATTTCGCTTCCGGCGCGAAATAAAATGCATTACTGACTTTTAATTTCGCTCCCGGTGCGAAATAAAATTCGTACCAGACTTTAAATTTCGCTCCCAGCGTGAAATAAAATCCGTTACTGACTTTTAATTTCGCTCCCGGCTACAAACAGAATTCTTAACAGACTTTTAACATTGCTCCTGACGTGAAATAAAAATCATTAAAGACTTTTCATTTCGCCCATGGCGTGAAATAAAAACCGTTAGTCTTTTAAATTCGCTTCCGGCGCGAAATAAAAAAAATACAGACTTTCAATTTCACTCCAGGCACGAAATAAAATTCGTTACAGACTTCCAATTTCGCTCCCGGCTTGAAATAAAATTCATTACAGACTTTTAATTTTGCTCCTGGCCTGAAATAAAATTCGATACAAGACTTTTCATTTCGCTCCTGGCACGAAATGAAAACCGCTTCAGTCTCTTAATTTTGCTCAAGGCGCGAAATAATATTTTTAACGACTGTTAATTTTGCTCCTGGTATGACAAAAATTTCTAGCCCCATGGTGTTGGGGATAGCGTGCCTGCTTCTCACCTGGAGGCCCCGGGTTCGATTCCCGCCTCCGTTAGTGATTTTAGAAACGGACGTGTGGGTTGGAACGGGGTGCACTCAGCCTCGAGAGTAGCTGTCTGAAAGTCGCGAAAACCAAGATTAACGGCCGAGGGAACCCGATGCGCTGACCAATATCTGCAGATGCCTGGGCAGCGGTCGCTTGGTAGGCCTAGGCTTTTCATGGGATGTAGTGCCACGGTTTATTTTAATGACACAAAATTCCCAAACAGCATTTAGTTTCGCCCCCGGCGTGATTTTAAAATGCATGGAATATATCATTTCATGTCTGAAATTAAATCTGGTCTGGCATGCGAAACAAAATGGTTGTGGACGCGTAAACACTTTAATTTCGCCATGAGCGTGATATTCGGGGGCGAAATGATATTGATTGTAAGCGCGAAAATTAAAATGGAAGCACAATGTAATTCTAAGCACAATAACATAGTGAAAGGCGAAGCAAAACTAATTGCAGTGCGAAACTAAATCCTGTACGTGGCACAGGGGTTTGACTTTCGTGCCATGGTCAGTATAAATGCGCTGAGGGTAAGAAGGAAGTAGTAAGGAATGCCATCCCCCCCCCGATATTTCCGGAAGTGTAAGAATAAAGAATGTAGAAATGAGAGGAATGACCCCTCAACCCTGTTGTTCGAGTAACCCGCCTCCGAAACAGAACTCCATATACGCTGCGGTACTACCACAGACGATTTTCTGTTATTTGTAAATCTTCAGTCAGTCAACATTAATTTACCCGATAACTGGGTGGGGTACAACGTATATAAGATGTAAGTAACACTCCTGAAAAAAAAATACATGAATTAGATTTAAGATCACTAAAATTGCTGCATTATAATCGTGACCATAAACTAATACATATAATGTTATTTACATATTACTGTATATTCATTGTACCCCTCCCAGTTATTGGGCAAATTAGTGTTGACTGACTGAAGAGTTACAACTGACAATTTGTATTGTAATTGGAGTTCGTCACTTATCTTGAATGTCTGTGCACACAGCACATTCGTCTTCTTGTTCGCTATAGAACAAGTAAAGGTACTTGTTGCCCCATTGCGTTATGAACGTCAGGGAGGGCCAGCCACGAGTCCGAGGTGCAGTCAACGACGATGGTGATGTTGATGCCATAGCACTGACTTTCTCCTCTACTAGAGTGATGACCATTGAATGACTCACGTTGCTGTTGCAGCCCTGCAGATTGGGCAGGCGGTGAACGGTAATAAGACTGCTACTGCTGCCAACGTCAGGACTTTGAACATCGCTCCGAACATAATTTCACTCTCGAAACAAATACATTTTAATTTCAACAACGAAATGAAATGTTCCATTCATTTTAAATTCACATCGGAGGGCGAAACTAAATACCATTTGCGAATTTTATTTCACGCCGGGTGCGAAATTAAAAGTCTGTAACGAATTTTATTTCGCGCAGGGAGCGAAATTAAAAGTCTGTAACCGAGTTTTATTTCGCGCCGGAAGCGAAATTAAAAGTCTGTAACGAATTTCATTTCGCACCGGAAGCGAAATTAAAAGTCTGTATTGAATTTTATTTTGCGCCGCGAGTAAAATTAAAAGTCTGTAATGAATTGTATTTCGTGCCGGGAGTGAAATTAAAAGACTGCAACGAATTTTATTTCGCACCGGAAGCGAAATTAAAAGTCTGTATCGAATTTTATTTTGCGTCGCGAGTGAAATTAAAAGTCTGTAATGAATTGTATTTCGCGCCGGGAGCGAAATTAAAAGATTGTAACGATTTTATTTTCGCGCCGTGAGTGAAATTTTATTCAATTGTACAATGTAATATCGCGTTGCTATTAACTTTCGCGTTGATTTCGCTATGTCATTTCGCTTCTAATTAAGTTTCGCTTTGATTTAATTTCCCGCCGACAATCATTGTCATTTCGCTCCCGAGTATCGCGCTCACGTCGAAATTCAAATATATTCGCCCCCACAGCCATACATTTCGTTTCGCATGCCAGCCCTGATTCAAGGGCATACCACTAAATCCCAGGGGGAATTGCGACTACCATTGACCAAAATATTATGTGTACTCGAGTTTGAAGGTTGTTTGTGAAGTAACCAATAGACCTACATAAAATCCAATAACATCATCATTTTCGTCGTTCTGTTTTACGTTAGTACATGTGGTTTGGAGTTTTTAAAATATATTTTAATATTTCTTATCGCAGTTCGAACACAAAAAGTGCCCGTTTTTAAGCGTGTTTCAACCATGCGTCACATTTAAGAATTATTATCTCACAAACCCGTCAACAGATCGAATCCAAATTTTAACTCAATATACATTGGAATGTTGTATAACAGGTTCATTAATTTTAAAATTTGGTATGGCCAAGAAACAAAGTTGTTATCATTTTGGTAAGGTAACTTTTTCTCGGCTCGGGTTGGTTTGAAAATGTAGTTCTTGGTCGCGTTGTAATCCTAATACATGATTGTGAAACACGTAAATTAATTCACTTATTAATAAAATATTTATTGCGGCCAATGGCCATAGATAGGAACAACATTATAACATTGTGAACAATAATGAATCAATCGTATACCTAGGTAACACCAGAGACTTGTGTTCATCGAGTCCGTTCACCCATTCCACTGCACTACACTTTGATCAAGACAACATAATCAGTCCTCGTCTAAACAAAACTGAATGAGTGATACTAGTCTTCTACTGCATTCCATGGCGTGATATATATCGCACTGATTGTTGCATAATCGGCAAACACACTCCTGGCTGGGCTGATGGAAGGACTTCCTAGTGCAGATGCGATGGTGGAAGCCATGGATCGCAAATCTGGTCACTAGGTGCCTCAGCTCATACTCTGGTCGCATCCATTCTTTATATAACATTGCATCTGTTACGAAGAATCTTTCTGGGATGGAGTCTCTCTTCCTGCAAAGTTCGCTTAACAGGTCTACGCATGCGTGTGTGGATGGTAGGTGCATTAGCAGTCGAAGGTCTTCTACCAGAAATGTTTCTCTGGCTAAAGCATACACATATCGTGAAAGAGCGAATTTTGATACCCCCAATACCCTTTTCAAATACCTTGATTTCAAACTTTCAATGTCTTTTAATTGTCTGATTGATAGATAAGTCCATATGACCTCTAGCCCGTACGTGAGTGATGGGAGTACTTTGACTCTGAAAAGTTCCATAGCTGAATTCACTGACATTCTTTGTAAATGTCTAATGTCGCTTATATTTCTAAGTGCTGCTGCAAGTCTCTCCTTTATATGAACCATAAAGGAAGTCCCTGTGACTTGCATAGTAATTCCAAGGTACTTAAATTGTTTTTTCGGTGTTAGTATGTGTTCCCCGCAAACAATGTAGTCATCCTTCCTCAGCCTTCCTCCATTTCTGAATATCATTAATTCAGTCTTCCGAGCATTCATCCTTAGTTCATTCTCCTCCGCCCATTTCTCAACAAGATCTATTCCCTTCTGTAGTTCCTCTATATTATCGGAGGCCAGGGCCATGTCATCTGCATAAATATATATATTTACTTTCTGTGTTACCTCCTTTAATTTGAAGACAACATCGTGGGTCATGATATTGAAGAGTAACGGACTTAGCGGGTCTCCTTGCAGTACTCCGATTGTCTGGTCAATCCAGTCCGAGTGTGCGATACCATCATGGATCTGAACTTGATTGTCCGCCAGAATGTTCGATATCAGTCTTGTCGTGTCAGAACGTCCTAGTAAGTTTTCTAATTTTATGACAAGTTTCCTTCTATTGACTGTGTCGAAGGCTTTGGTGTAGTCGATAAAAATTACATATTTCTTCCCTTGAGCTTCAAGCGTGTCCTGTATGTCCTTTAAGAGACATTCTGCAGCCAATAGAGTAGATCTGCCCTTCCGAAATCCAAATTGTTCTTCTGGAAGCAGGTGGTCTACACATGCATCTATTCTCCGAGTCAGAAGCTTGGTAAGCAATTTGCATGCAACCGATTCCAATGCCACACCCCTATATGATTCAGGTTTACTGACATCGCCTTTACCCTTGTATAGCAGTTTGATTATGGACTTACGCCAAGTACTGGGGATGGTTCCAATCTCTAAGCACTTATTCACTAACTCTGCCCATACGTTTTCCACGAAGTGTAGCGAAATCTTCAAATGTCCATTACAGAGTCCATCTACACTTATTTTATATCGGTTTGTATTTGTATGGGAAATTAAGACATGGTTCACCAGTTGGCCGCTCCTGTAAAAGCTGTACAGCGTTGCCAAGATGGGCTCCATCACGCGTCTAGGCACGCTTCGCTCGGAAGTAATGGGCTCCATATCAGCAATGCTGTACAGAATATCCCGGAGCGTTTAGCTGGTGAACCATGTCTTAGTTCCCCGTATAAATACAAACCGATATAAAATAAGTGAATTAATTTACGTATTTCACAGTCATACAACATAACTTTTTGATGTATAAGGATTACAACGCAACCAAGAACTACATTTTACAACGACCCCGAGCCTAGAAATAGTTACCTTACAAAAATGATAACAAAATTCGTTCTTGTACACACAAAATGTTGAAATTAATAAACCTGTTATACAACATTCCACTGTATATTGTGCTAAAATTTGGATTCGATCTGATGACGGGTTTGTGAGATAATAATTATTAAATGTGACGCATGGTTGAAACACGCTTAAATACGGTCACCTTTTGTGTTTCAACTGCGATAAAAAATTAAAATATAGGCTAAATAAAAAATTCCAAACCTACATGAACTAACGTAAAATAGAATGACGAAAATGATTATGTTAGTGGATTTTATATAGGTCTATTGGTTACTTCACAAACAACCTTCAAACTCGAGTGCACATAATATTTTGGTCGACAGTAAGTACTGTACCAAGAAAAGGAAGCCAGGCCCTAAGAAAAACCTCTACACATAGGCCTACATAAGATTTTTTCCCTAGTTTATATTTGAAATTACGCTTGCATTAGAGAATGTGAAAAGTACTGAGCAGTTTTGATTTCACTTTAAATTTATTTGTACAAGTTGGATGACTAAACGTCACCCCACAATCTGCAAGCTACATGGCTGAACAGCGGTTGCTTGGTAGAACTAGGCCCTTCAACGGCTGTCGCGCCACGGGTTTAGTCTTTTTTTGAACTTCTAATATATAATTGTAAGAGTACATGACCACGAACTATTCAGTGACAACTTTTTTCAGAGAAGAGAGTTCGTATTCAAACGGAAACAATGCGTTGTGTGGAAAAGTAAGACGTAGCCATTGTGAAAATGGAAAATTGGTCTCCATAGATACTGACGACAGTCAAGCGCATGTTCTCTAGGCGCAAGCGTCCTGCATAAATATCCACTTCCTTTGTACGCTCACAGAACACGAAGGAAAGTCCCAGCAGAGCTTGTGTATTGGCGTATTGAACGAAATAAAAGGTAAGGAACTGAAACAATGTTTCTTACAGCAGATGTTTATTGCCATTCAGAAATGCCTTCTTATTTTATGATTTTTTTCCTAGGAAACTGTCATCAGTCCAACATCTCTCATTGACTAGTTCACCTGTCAATCATCCTACCATTGTGGTTGCACCTGAAGTTCAGTTGTGTCTTGTGTTTCGCAGGGTTTTCCACACTCCCTCCAGGTAAATGCCGAGATAGTACCTTACTTGAAGACTCAGGGCACCTGCCCCATCCCTGGCTCTAATACAGTAACACACATAGTCAACTACATGGGACTGATGACCAAGATGTCCCAAGCCCCTACAATGTATTATTATCAACAAGAACAAGAACAAGAATGTTTGAGGAAGTAAGAAAGTATCTGTATAAGCTCATTGTGTCAACGTTACATAAGCGTGACATTACTATAATTTTATTGCTCAGATATTGTTCCACGCCTAGGCACTTGTACATGTAACTCGCCGAACTACAATATTCGTCAACTCGGCGTGTTCATCATTTTCCTTGCGCTAGAGATCTTGTATAGCCGCGCCGCTACTCCTACCACCCTTTTCTAAACAATTCCCAAACTAATGCCGACGATTCCATTCACCCGATTTTATTTATGAAAAATGCATTGGAATCAGGAAATAAATCTCCGTTTCCGTATTACCAGTTTTTTTCATTTTTAAGCAGAAATATAAAAAACTGCTAGTAACGTCTTTGTTTTTCACATTTTGGAAAATGCATTGAATTGATATCAATTCTATTGCACTCTAGTATACATAGTGGTTTTGACATCGCAAATACGAGCTTCCATTCAAGAGAAATTGCCTCACTTTGGTGCTGCTACGTGGTGTCAGAATTACAAACTAAAAATCTGGACATTTAGTCTTAATTGTATCTGGCTGCTGCACAGACTTCTGTGTTGCCTGCTAGTGTGACCCTTCCCCGTGCTGTCCGATCGTGACGTCACAGTTCCCTCTTCATTGCTATGTAAAGTAGTCAGGGATGTTTCAGCTACGTTATCTGATGTTTGAGTTACTTCCGCAATGCTATATGTGTTTGTAGAATGGGGCCTGTTATGAAAGGCCTCTGATATGGCTGGATATTCAGGGGAAGGTACTGCAGTTTCCATGTCGGTAGTGTTGCTTAGCTTACTACTCCCATCTGACTCGTCCAGCACCGTGCTGTAGGTTTGTTGTCTGACATGAATACCGGGCGATTCCTTCTGTTCGGACTGTATATTTGTAAGTGGGAGGTTTCTTTACAATAAAAGCAATACTTAGCTTGTCCTTCATATGTTAACAGAACTTTACAATCATTGACCGTCAAATATGATGGAATGGGGTATTTAAGTTCAATTGTTACAATACGTATGCCATTACAGCATAAAATTCGTATACTTCATTACAGCACTCGTTCCGTATGTCCTTGAGAACTCCATGCGTAGAAAGCACGCGGGAGAGCCTTTCATTGTTGACTTCGGGAGGAGATTAAACAGACACGCACACGTTTTGTTAAAGAGTCTGAAGCAGTGATAGTTATCTTTGTGGTGTTACCGCTAGCTAGCCGGAAGGATTTCACACCTTCATGTCGAGATAATATGTTTTCATAAAGTAAGGTGTACACTAATTTAATGTACACTGTATTTTCCCCGTTGTCTAGTTGATTCGCTAGTACTTGATCTCTATTAAGCTTCAGGTCGTTTGCTATCCACCTAGGCCTATGTATTTCAAGTGGTGTCGGTCTGTTGTTCCTTTCTTCAAAAGCGCATTTAAGAGTGTTTTCCGGACATTCGACACTTTCGCAAGTTCAACAAGCAGTTCCGTGACAAACTAAGGAGCCTATTTTTCTTAAACTTAAAGATTCAAGCCAATGTTTAATCTATATGGAACTATCTAAGTTAATGATGAAATTAAGTTGGTAATATCAAAATTTCTAATTAATTCGAAATATACCTGCACTACAGTTGGAAGCCCTGGTGACTTAATATATTCTTAGTTCCATCTCTTAAGGTACAGAATACAAAATTTGATTGAAGTTCAATGGATAACGTGGACGTTACATGCAGTTAGATATTGAATCTATCAGTGCGCGTAAAATCATGTTGGCAGCAATGTCATGCATGTCTTGGTCAGAAATAATCTGACATATTATGATCTATTGTTGTGCCAATTTTGAACGAAATCCATTTGTATGTATAGAAGTTACATGCATTTTAGAATTAAACTTATCATCAGGCTTAGAATCATGTTAGCGGCATTGGCATAATATTAGTTACTCCAAATTAATCTAGAATGTCAGGTATTATACGTGTGCAAAGTTTAGAGTTGTTGGCTTGCATGCATTCTGATATATTAATATAAGGGTAAAAAAGTAGAGACAGCAATTATCAACAGTTGTCAGCAGCTGGTTGCTCTTAGGAATACGCATAGTGATATCTGGTTATGTACACATAGTAGACTACATACGAAATTTGGTTGAAATCCAATTGATAGTGTAGAAGTTCTATTAATTTAAAAATTTGACCTATCAGCATGCTTAGAATCATTTTGCCAACACTGTCATGTATGACCTCCTGGAAATTAAACTGAAATATTATTGTCTATATACACTGACCGGCAAAAAAAAGTGGAACACTTCAATTTTTTATGTAATTTCTTAATTTATTCCACTAAAATGTATCGGTTTTCCAATATTTGCATTATTCATGTAAATGTTCGATGGTTGGCTACAGAAAATACCGAAACATGTTTTACAACACGCTTTAACTCACAAATGTCGTTACATTTCACAAATCTAACAGTTTTCTATTTTTTACTAATGTTCCTTTGGGCTGTTTTTTTTTTATGCCAAACAAAGCTGTGTTTATTTTTGCACTGCACTGTACCGGAACACTGGTCACTAAAAACGAGTGTTTCCACCCTTAGCGTCCATGACAGCTTGTTAGGCTCATCGAAGATTGGGGGTAATTGGTGGTAATAAACCACCCTAAGAAATGTCAATTTCTATTCACGGATGTTTCAGATGTGTGTCCTAATGCGTGAAAAGCATTTAAAATGTGATTACATCTTTTTCATGGCTAATTTTATACTTTTTAAATTACTGTTCCACTTTATTTGCCGGTCAGGGTAATTATGTGCCAATTTTGGAATAGCTCCCATGCATACCTTCAAGATATCCAACATGGAGCTCAAATTACAATTGCGGTTTTTCAGCAGTTGGTAGCACTGACTTCATTTTCATGGCCTTGAGATATTCAGATATAGATCTTTACTCATACCAAATTTGGTTTTGATTGCTTCAGCCGTTTAGGAGTTGATAAGGGGGGGGGGGGACATGCACAGACAGACAGACAGACAGACAGACATTTGCCCGGATCGGTCTCATTAGTCTACTTTTTCTTCATTTTTGCAAAATGTGAAAAGTAGGCTAAAAATACAATACCCTATCACGGTAAGCACTTCTGAGTATTTATTAACCTCGCGGCTAAACTCAGAACCTAACACGACGTAGGTCGCAAAGTGACACTTCCACTCTTTCTACTCTATGGAGTTCTCCAACGCAAAATGTATCAAAATGGTGCCATTTTCAATCGATGATGCCGTTTGTAATATATAAACGATATGCGAATAACGTTATTAGTCCGAATAACGGTATTGAGGGAATATTTTTCGATAGATATATTCAAATAACGTTATTTCTAGTGAGCACTACCATTTCGTTCCTGCGATAACCGGTATCCGAATAACGTTATTAGTCCGAATAACGGTGTTGGGGGAATAATGTTCGAGAGATGTATTCAAATAACGTTATTTATAGTGAGCACTACCATTTCGTTCCCGCGATAACCGATATCCGAATAACGTTATTAGTCCGAATAACGGTATTGGGGGATTTTTTTGGAGAGATCTATTCAAATAACGTTATTTCTAGTGAGCACTACCATTTCGTTCCTGAGATAACCAATATCCGAATAACGTTATTAATCCTAATAACGGTATTGGAGGAATGTTTTTCGAGATATGTATTCCGATAACGTTATTTCAGGCGGGCACTACCATTTCGTTCCTTAGTTAACTGATATTCGAATAACGTTATCAGTCCAAATAACGATATTAGGAGATTTTTTCGAGTAATGTATTCCGATAACGTTATTTCAGGTGGGCACTAGTATTTCGTTTCTACGATAACCGATATCCGAAGAACGTTATTAGTCCGAATAACGGTATTAGGGGATATTTTTCGAGAGACTTATTCATATAACGTTATTTCTGTCAGACAATACTATTTCGTTTCTACGATAACCAATATCAGAATAACTTTATATGGCCCAATAACGTTACCATGCGATACAAATGACTTCCGGATATGAAACGTAACGACCACAATGTGACCAAGACCCATTTTGTTACATAATCTACCCAAACAACCATTTTCGTTATGTTAAGTTATGAAGCCTTGCCAAGCTGATCGACACTCTAGGTGGGCATTGGGAGATGCTGCTTCTTTGTTAGATCCAAGGTTCAAGGCCCGGTGCTGATAACAGCCATTTAGAATGCAGTTTTATCCCAAATGTTAAACTCACTCTACCCAACAGCAGGGCTATGGTAAGTGACTATTTCTATAGACAAATAATAAAACTAGCTCGTTATTCGACCTTTGCATGGATTTTAAAAAAAAAAACTTACTCGTGTAATTTACACTCCGAACTCTTTGCTTCTAACCTAACAAGGGATGAATCAGATAAGACAGGTCAAAACCTATCTTGGAAATTTGTGGACGTAATCGTTGTACTATAAGATGATAACGTGCGGAAAATCAGCTGCCAGATTGAACTGCAAGGCTCCGAAATCATGTGGCGAATCTCTCATTTAAATCAATGGGAGGTAGCGAGTACCGTACATGTTGGAATGGACAGCCCTGACCACCCAAGCACTCAAGGCCAGTGGGAAGAAGCTGCACACTCCAAGCAGTATATACACCCCACGTCGCTACTACTCCGAGTGCTACAGGGATGTCCAGCTCCGCCAGCCGTTATGCCTGCGTACCAGGATGTCAGGTACGATTTCGGAGCCTTGCAGTTCAATCTGGCAGCTATTTTTCCGCACGTTGTCCTCTTATAGTACAATGATTGTGTCCACGAAGTTTAAAGATAGGTTTCGACCTGTCTTAACAGATACTCCCCTTGTTAGTAAATCAGCTCAGAAGTGAAAGTAAACATTTCGCACCGAGAAGCGCGGACATGGGTATGAATATGCAATTCGTCATGAAAACTTGATCCGCTGGTTTACTGTTGTTGCTATTGATTCATGTGGAAGCTTATGACATCGTGGTCATGTACCTCCGTCTACTTGATTGTGTGGGTGTGTAGAATCTGTGTGTGTGTCATCTGCCATTTTGATGGCTGTACTAGTGTGTATATTTGTAACTGGGGCTAGGATTTAAGTAGGAAGTGATCGTGGCCATGGCTGAGGTAGCAATCGAACCCACCTTTTCTCAATTCTGCCCCAACGAGGCTATGTGAACCCAATTTCAGCCATTTTCGCTCGCTATCGGTTTACCCTCCAAGCTTGGCTTTTCCCACGGACTAAGCGAGGGATCCCACCTCTACCGCCACTGAGGGCAGTGTCCTGGAGCTTGAGACTCTGAGTCAGGGATACAACTGGGGTGTGTGACCAGCACTACGCCCAGGCGGCCTCACCTGCAAAGCGAACAGGTGGCCTGATGAAGGGATGGGAAGAGTGGGACGGTCCGGCAAGGAAGTGGGAAGGAGGCGGCCGTGGCCTTACAGTAGGAACCATCCCGACATTTGCCCCAAGACGAAGTGGGAAACCACGGAAAACCACTTTGAGGATGGCTGAGGTGGGAATCGAACCCCCTCTACTCATTTGGGCCACCCGAGGCTGAGTAGACCACGTTCCAGTCCTCATACCACTTTTCAAATTGCGTGGCAGAGACGGGAATCGAACCCAGGACCTCCGGGGCGTCAGCTAACCATGCTGACCGCCACGCTACAGAGGCGACTCAATTTCAGCCACAAAACAGAAATTAAATTTCTTGACACAGTTGGAAATTGAACCTTGACCTCCGCGGTGACAGACAAGAAAACTAATCACTACACCACGAGGTGGAATGCTTCATTTCATTGTCCATGTGTATATTAGCATAGGCTATATTCAATTAATATGGAGTTAGGCTCCGTGGTTAAATGGTTAGCGCGCTAGGCTTTGGCCCAATGTGCCTCGGGTTCGATTCCCGCCCGAGCCATTAGGGAATTTAATCCCCTGGCGTTAATTCCCGTGGCTCGGGGACTGGATGTATGTGACGTCTTCATCCTCACTTCATCCTCATTAAGCCGCGCAGGTCGCCCACGGGCGTCAACTAGAAAGACCTGCACTCAGCCTCTCCGGAGGCCACACGATCATTATTAATTAATATGGATATTTAGAAACCTGCTGACAAGATGACTATAGTCGTACATTGACCTCTCATGAATAAGTAGTGAATCACTGTGTTGCGGTATGGTCTTGCCACATATTCCCAAAATATACTCGTGAAATTCCGTGAGCACTCCCTATGTGCCTTATCACTTTTAAGCACGACATTTCGTATTATTCGCCTGTTATATGAGGCGGGTGGAGGGCTGCGTTGCGCAGTCGGTAGAGGTACTGAGCTTCTAGCTGAAAGGGAGTGGGTTCGCTCCCAACCCAGGTAGCGGATTTTAGAAACAAAACTATTACTTTCGGAAACGCAAATAGTCCTGGGGTTTACTCAGCTTACATGAGAAATGAGTAGGCCTACCAGGGTAATTCCCGGAAGCAAAGATGGCCGGGCATGAAGCTGACAACTCCATCCCAGAGTGGAAGCCTCTACCTTACACTACTCCCAGGGCCTCTATGGACTGTTTGGAGTTGGTTTTGCTTTGTTGCATGAGAGGTGCCCCGGTTCCACTGGTCATCTTTTGAAATTACGACTGGTAATGAAATATTTGCACACAGTTCATGTGTATTGTAGCCTATGCTATTTTTCAAGTAGTTCCTACTTTTGTTTCCAAATGCTACCGTTCACGATACCTTGCAGCGAACTCGGCTACTAGATGCCATCGCAACTAGCACCTGGTGACGAACGTTGGAACTAATATCTTCTTCTTCTTCTTCTTCTTCTTCATTTCCTGGTTCCAGTGATCTGGATGGGGGTGTGAATCAAGGACCTCCATACTTTTCTGTCTCTCCACCACTCTCGTCCCTCTTCCAGTACATCCTCCACTCTCAATCCTCTTTTCTCAACACTCTCCCTCACTGCATCCATCCACCTCATCCTCGGCCTTCCCCTTTGGTGCCTTCCCGTGACTTTCTCAGTAAATAATCGCTTCGGGACTAGGTCTTCTCCCATTCGCATCATATGTCCATACCACTTAGCTTACTGATCTCGATTTTGTCTTGTAACTTTGGGAATCCTGTTTTCTCCCTATTTTCCTTGTTTCTGATTTTGTCTCTGCGGGTCTTTTCAATTATACCTCTAAGGAAATTCATCTCTGCTGCCTGGATTCTACTTTCTTCCCGTTTAGTTGTTGTCCACGTACCTGCTGCATACGTCAATATAGGTGTGTAATATGTTGAATACAAGATCTTTTTACATTTCTCGGGAACTTGCTGGTTATCAAACTTAAACTTAACCTACAAATTTTAGCTTCACACGAGTGTAGTTAGTGGATGGTTCTTTTACATTCCATAAATCTATGACATGGGCTTGCCGGCATTATTCCCCCCCCCCAATGGGAGGCACAATGAGGGATTTTAACGCTCTTAAAAAAGCGACGACTTCGACCGGGTTTGATCCAGTGATCTTGTGCATAGAAGCTTAGCATGCTATCACTAAAGCCGCCTGAAATAAATGAGATGTTGTTATTCGAGTGTGGTAAGATTACGTCGGCTGGCTGACTGTTTATTCTCGTATGCCACACTGTTAGCCTTCAATTCCGTGTTAAATTAGAGGATTGATCGGTATTGTAATTACAGGGTATTTGGTAGTCCTGCGTATCTGGACAGAATAACCTAATAGAGGTCAGCAAAAGTATTGAGGAGATATTGTATTTATTTTAACGATCAAGAGAGAGTAAAAATGAAATGGCACCGGCCTCTTCCGGTCAAACCATGTTAGTGACAGTCACTTATTTGTTAGGGTAGGTCGGTTCTTATAAACCCGGGAGCAATGTCTGTGTCTGAGGTCCTGTTGGTGGTCTAACGAGGCATGGCCATAAAGTTCCCCTGTCTGGTCTATTATCTAATGAGCCTGGACAATTATTATGTCTGGTCGACATTGCTAATTCCATCTTTTACACAATGTTACCCGACCTTGTCAACAGGCTTTTGGTTAGAGCAGTCGCCGCCACGCTGGTCCGCACTGCGGGTGGGCGCTGTGTCTCGTGCTGTAACCACTAAACATCTCTGGCCGGCCATAAAGGAGCGCGAGGCTAATTGGGTCTGTTCCCGCAGAGACAAGTAACAGATTAACAGAACATTGTGTTTCGTAAAATTCAGTATCTGTAAAATTATACTTTTTTAGCCTATTTTCAATTTTGAAAAAATAGGCTTATGAGATCACCTTTTGTCCGTGTGTGTGTGTGTGTGTGTGTGTGATTCGTGTGTGTGTCCCCCCCTAATAAAATCTAAACGGCAGGAGCGATTTCAATGAAACTCGGAAAGTTCATAACACTATTCCCGGCGACCTCGACCGTGCCCTTCAAATTTTGTTACGACTCACCAATCCAACATGGCGGCTGTGCGAAATATTTCACCAGCATTCAATATCTCCGAAACTATTACCGATATTACGCTGACATTTTCTATGGTGATAGAGGGAACTACTATAAGTTCACTTATGTGACTTTTAAAAACCTGGTAACTACAAAACCAACATGGAGGGCAAGCGAATTTGCGACATTTAAATAGACGTTTCTCGTGATTTGACCAACCAAACGCAATGAAACTTGGTACAGTATATGTTTATATACATTGTAATGCACCGACATCTAACTTCGTTCAATTGTTTACATAATCACAAGATGGCGGATGTGCGAAATATTTCACCGGCATTCTATATCTCTGAAACTATTAGCGGTATCTCCCTAAAATTTTGTACGGAGATAAAGGGCACTACTGGAAGTCCATCTATAAGACTTTCAAAAACCGGTTAACTACAAAACGAACATGGCGGCCAAGCGAATTTGAAAATTTTAAATAGACCTTTCTCGCGATTTAATGTTCCAAGCGCACTGAAACCTGGTACAGGAAATATTTATACACATTGTAATCCACTGGTATCTAATTTATTTCAATTGTTTACATAACCTGAAGATGGCGGCAGTGCGAATTTTAAAATTAAGTTTTTATTTCTTGTGATGTAGTCATGCGATCGAAGTGAAAGTTTGAATAATGAACCTACGCAATAATTTTCCTTTAATGGTACATGACTCTATGGCCTATACATTTAACAATCCAACATGGTGACCATCCGAAATATTTAGACGATACTGAATATCTACGAATCTATTTTAGCAATCAAACTGCATTTTTTAATGTTCATAGGGGCTATGAACTTAAGTTCACCTATAGGACTTTAAATAACCTGGTGATCACAAATCCAACATGGCGGTGACGCGAATTATAAATATTCACATGGACGTTTCTCGCAATTTAACCATCCGAGTGCAGTGAAACTTGGTAAAGTAAATCCTTATACGAATGTTAATCCACTGGCATCTAATTTATTTCAATTGTTTCCATAACTTCAAGTTGGCAGCTCTGAAAAATTTTAAAATCTCCTTGTTTTTTCTTGTGTCCTAATTATGCAATTGAAGTTTGAATGCTACACGTACACAATAATCTGCATGTAACAGTACATAACTCTAGGACCTACATATATAAAATCCAACATGGCGACCATCCGAAATATTTAGTCGGTTCTTAATATCTACGAATCTATTACAGCAATCAAACTGAAATTGTGTATGTTGATAGTGGCAATTAACATAAGTAGGATATATGAAAATAGGCTGTATATTTCTTCACGGAACTACTTGTTATTGTTTCCTTTTCTTCACTTGGCTTCTAGAATGCAAAGACATTTGCCATATTAGCAACGTATTTGTGTGCTACTTACATGAAGGAAAGAATAAGATGAGATGCCCTGAGCTCGTTTGATTGAAGCCAAGCGCTGCATCCAAAGTGGGCGTAACCTTAACTTGTATTCGTTGTACCGTGACTTGCATCTGGTTGTACGAATCAAATAAGTGTTCTGCTTATTAATTTTAAGGTTCGTATTCTTGAATATCAAAATGTGTTCGAACAATGAGTGCAAGTTGCCATCCTCAAAATTAGGTCTAAAAACTGATGAATGTCTCAACACCAATAAGAACTTAAAAATCAATTTGGTGTAAATACCATCATTACTTCGGCATCATTATGATAATTCTCAAGATGTTCCTTCTTTCGTATAACTCGTTTTGCCGTGTCTTTCTTACAAAACTAGCCTTGCATAGGTCCTCTAATATTTCTATTTAAATTGGCTTTTAAAACGATAACGCAGCTTATTTGTGCCAAGTACCGTGATGTACAGAGTATATTCTGTCTATCCAAGAAAAAATCTTAACTTGTCATGGCAGTTTTATGTCACTAAAATCCAAGACTAGTTGGAGTGGTTTACGGCTTTAAGAATAGGAACAGCCATTTTTTTTTTTTTTTTTTTGCTGCACAAAGTGGGCGTGCCGTTTGGCTTCAGCAGCTTGCACTAGGCAGCGCAGCGAAGGCATCTCCTTCCGTTCTTTCCTCTATGGCTACTTAGGAAGCATTGTCACTGACAATAATAGGTGCACCACAGAAATCAAAATGAGAATTGCCGTCGTTAAACAGACCTTCAGCATTAAGAGACAGCTTCTGACAAGCACATTAGCATTGAAATGAAATCCACACCCTGCTTCCAGTCTCCGACCGGGTCAGGAATGGAATGAATGAAGCCCCCATCTAGCGGCGAGGATATTAAGTGTGCCGGCTGCCGAAGCCTGTCGCACTCCTCTGGGGCAATGATTACATGAATGACAGATGAAATGAAATGATAGTGGAGAGTGTTGCTGGAATGAAATCGTGACCGGGAAAACCGGAGTACCCGGAGAAAAACCTGTCTGCCTCCGTTTTGTCCAGCACAGATCTCACAAAATCGTTTATCAAAGCATTTGTCTGGAGTGTTTTGTTATACTAATGCGAAACTTGGCTTCTAAGGAAACAGGACATACAACGCCTGGAATCAGCGGAAATGTGGTTGTGGAGAAGGATGCTGAAAATAGCTGGACGGAGAAAAAGATTAACGAATGGGCCCTCAAGGAAGTAGACGAAAAAAGAAAATTGATCACTACTATAGAAAAGAGGAATACAAAATTCATTGGCCACACCCTACGTCATAATGAGTTCCTGACCACCATACTGCAAGGCAAGTTCTGGGGAAGAACGCAAGAGGAAGACCGCGGAAGGCTCATCTGGGTTCTGTGATGCATGGACTTCAATGTAAACAGTTTGCTGACTTGAAACGTTCATCAAGTGAGAGACAAATGTGGTTGCAGCGACAAGGTCTAGCTTTTAGATGATGATGATTCGTGATATCCGTATTAAAAGGTGAAGTTCTCAAAAATAGTTAAATATACGCCAAATCAATGCATGCAATAAAATAGAACATACATAGTCATATATTACAGGCATAGACATTAACCATTATGAAGAATGGTATTAACCCTTTATAGGGCAGAATATTATTGAAGTCTTTCTTCTTCCTCTTCTTTCTGCGTTTGGCCCATTATAGAGCGCGCTTGAACTTGTTTTTCGGCGTGATGATATTCGCCTTCCTATCTTCCCAAAATCTCTTCATGAAGTCACTGTACTGCTTCTTCCGTTCTTCTGTCCACTTGGTTCCAGTCCTGCCACTAGTTTTCACCCTAAACTTGTGCTTTGTTACTGCGGTCCTGAAGACTTTTGCGGTTTCTCAGAATATTTTCTCCGATGTTCAACTCTTGCAGGTCCTCTCTTGATTCATCCAGCCAGGCTATCCTTTGTATTTATTTTATTTTAATTTTAATTGTTTTATCCTAAAATTAATTATTATTAATTTTCATTTTTGTTTTCTTTAATATTTTAAAATTCTTAAAATTAAGATTATAAAATAATAGAATTTTCATTTTTATAGACTTATTTATTTTTAATTCAAATGTTATTAGCATTTATTAACTTTTTAATTTTGATTGTTTCACCCTAATATTAATTAATAATTTTTATTTTCTTTAACATTTTAATGTTCTAAAAATTAAAGATATTACAATTTTAATTTTTATGTTCGACGATGTCGAAATGTAAATATTATATGTCAGAAAACTGTATCATAATGAGGATCATTATACTAGACTACTATTCTTCATTATGAAACAGTTTCTCCAGCCAATCAGAGCTCATTCATTGACCAATTTGGTAAGGATTGCTTCACGCATGCGCTCAAAATCCAACATGTCGGATATGAATTACATGATTTGAAAGTTCAAATAGGATATCGGATCAACCATTGTAGTTACAATCCCAAACACAAAGACGAAATCAGCACGAACCTTTACGGTAACAAGAAAATACTATGACATATGCAAGGAATTAATGAATCTACAATCCAGAAGTTAGCAAAAAAGCATCCTTCTACATAAATTACCGACATGGAAAGTGCACCGTCTCATATGTTCGCGTAAATAAACTGGCGAATATGAGACAAGAAATAGCACTGTAACTTAATATCCCCAAATCCAATTTGTACACAGCGCATTTCTTTCAAACGACTTAGTTGACAATATTAGTTAATGCCAGTTCTGATCGGTACTAGACATCGTGCAGACTGTAAACAATAGCATTGCCAAGCAAAGTAAATGGTCTCTGCTTTCGAAATTTTTTGACCCACGCATGCTCTCTGTTCAGTCAGCAAACCACCCAGCGCACTCTGTTCACTAACTGAAGTTACTGAATCCCACAGATATTTATGAATATTTATGTTGAAACATATAATAAAAATATAATTATCGTCGAACATAAACAGTCGTATGCAACTCGCCTATAATGGTAATTAAGACACACGTATGGAAATTATAAACATACTCGTATCTTAATTGTTGCCATTATAGGCTCGTTGCATAATGTACTATTATGATCTTATTTATTTTTAATTATAATTTTATTAAGACTACCATTTTTAAAACTTTTAAATTTGAATTGTGTTAATTTAAAAAGATGTTTCAAATAAGTTACGTTAGGTCAAGGAGGTAACGATATAATATTTGGTTTTCAGTAATATTAACACTTCCAAAAAAAAATGTGTTGGTATGTGGCTGAAAGATTCAACCATCAGCATCATTGACAATATAAATTGTCCTTATGACAGGTGGTTAATATATTGTGCCCTTGTATATAACAGCGTCGTATATACGAGAATCAAACTTCGGGGAGCGTTCAGTCCGGATATGCTTTCACTAGAGCTCAAATACCAGACGGCTGCTTACAAATACAAGGACCATATGCAAAACTATAAACTAAGAAATGAGTGAAAAACAAATAAAATTACCACCATTTAATAACTGAATAAAAACAACAAAACATAAAAAAATATATAAACAAAGTCCACCCTGAACTTTACTCCCACAGTACAATAATTTACACAGATCTGAGTGGCCTAGAAAGGTCCACTCCAAAGAAATAAAATTGTGGATCAAAATCCACTTGTCTGATTAATATGTATGCACGCGTATAACTACGCTAGAGAAGAAATAAGTACTTTTGATGGAGATTTGCTCACAGATGGAACAGCCAATATGCTTGCAAACCCCCATACTGCAAACCATTATTATGGCTTTATGGGACACACTCGAAGAATATCTTACCAACAATTAAAATTTTACTGACACACGCAACCATTTAAAATTTATAAACTAATTGATCTCCATCGAGATCGCAGTGAGTCAGGAAACTCCCAGCAAAACAGAAGCTTGCCCAATGGCTCAATTGCTCAACATATACATGACAACAACGTGGCCGAACATCGAGACCACCCGAGGTCAAAGAACATGACAATAATTAAACAAGAAATAAGATGCCTAAAATCCGATGATATTTACATGAAATAAAAGCATGAATAAGCTAACACGCTGGGACTCGATCAATCAAACGCCAACAGCACCCATTTACCGATTACAATTCTTTTATCATTAAACAGGCTTTATTGTAATATAAGATAAACATTTACGAAGAACGGAGACCTGGGCCGTGAATACTAATGAGCACAGCTTGCTCCTTATCTGATGGAGTGCGCCGGGTAGAAATACCTTCACTTACCACTCATTAGCGTCAGTGTTCAAAACCAGCCCTCCTTGTCGAAGCTTTGAGTCATGCTATTTATAACAAGAGACTAGACAGCCCCGTTCCGCCACCTGTTAATCGCGACAGATAAATTCACACACTTCTTGTCAATTCCAAAGAATTGCAAGACATCGTAAAAGGGGATTCCAACATTTTCCTCGCAAGGATTAAATGCTTATCCTGGACAATAGCTTCAGACAGAACCAAGGTTCCCGAAAACTCCTATCCCATAAAACACATATTTGCAGACTCAACAAAGCATTTTGGGCAGAACACAACACAAATCTACCACGGGCCGACACTCCAATCAAATATCATAGATTTTGTGTACCAAGACACTAAAAGGGAAACTTCATCAACAGATAAAGTCATTGGGCATATGACCCCTCACTTAACAAAAATGCAACAAACGGCAATTAACACACAAGCCTGTGTAACAATAAAAATCTATACAATAAAAAGATTTCCCACCAATTCTATTATCTACTCTAGTTAATTCAGTTTCGCTTCTGTTATGATATCGGTTCCCAATTTGTGTCGCTTAGCCGCGCATTTTACGGTAGCGAAGCGCACGTGAGTACGCTTGCCCCGTGTACTTGACATCAACAAAAAAAATCTTCACAAAGATAGAATACATGCCACGTTGCTCATGAACTAAACTAAAGTGTGTCAGTACCACAAACCAACTACAATAAAACACGAAGACAAAAATAAAATAAAATATTTACACAAAATAATATGTTCCCACAAAACCATAACCAGTTTGTCAAATAATTAAATTATTTAGTACTTATTCCTCTTTCTGCGTCGTCTCATCGAACATCGCCTGACATTCTCTCTCCAAAGTGTTTAGCTCATCTCAGACCACATGGAGCCGTAGAAACGTTGGTTCGATGTCTTCCTCTGGGTCTGGAGTTCCATCTTGACGTTGAATAAAAATAACAAAAATAAAATGTTATTTATAGTCACACGTAATTTTCTATCTAAATTTTGCCAATAGTTACTTTATTCACCATTTGTCTAGTGCAAAATTAAATCTATACTTTCCCTAATAGTTGTAGTCGTGGGAGACTACTAAAATATTACCGATACACAAATTTCACACTCAGCTGTGCGCACACAACTTTATTATAATATTTTCAATAATGACCCTATCTCTGATAAATTTAACACTGTATATCTTCACGGTATGGAAAATAATAAGTGATCACCTCACGGTGTCACCAAGAATCAACCTCCTCGTCACTCAGACGACAGTATTTATGTGAATATGGCAAAAAGACGGAGGGAGAGGGAAATCTATCACTAACTTCTATAATAATGCGACTATTGGCATGCAACAGGTATCAAACAGTTTGAAAAATTATACAGGTCACAATGGGGCTATCGTGCTCTGGAATCGATCATAGATTTCGTTAATCCAATCTTTCCCGCTTTCAACTTCAAGCCGGCGTCAGACGCTCCCTTGGCGCTAAAATTGATGACCCTCTCTGATTGGTAGTTCATGACGTCAATATCGCAGTTTAGAACAGAAGCCTCTGTCCTATGATTGGTTGAAAGCTCCTCTCGTCTCTCTCATCCAGCAACTATCTTACTCGTAACACTAGGGTGACAAAGAAATTACGGTCTGAAATGAGTCAGGACCCCAACACACCTTTGTCTGATAAAGTGTCTGTCAAACATTCCGATCTCGTCACTCCTTTGTTTCAGGACTGGGCACGTTCAAACGTACTGTCTCCAAATAAGCTTGATATTTCGCAATCCAGTCTGGCCTTCCTGTATGATTCTGGCAGTAAAATCAGAATATAATGAAATGAATAATTAGAATCATTAATATGCGTAGCTTATTAAGGGTTCACAACTCCCTTAGTTGGAAAAAATCGAACTTAGAGATAAAGTCGATTTTTTTCCCTAAGTCACATGGTGCAGATACTGGGTTAGCCTCCCTTCAAAGTGCTCAGTCAGTCCGCCTCTGCTAGTTGACAAGTGTTTTCCTCGTTCCAATGTTTACATTTTTGCCCATTCATTAGGACAGTACCAGTCTGCTGCTCACTTGCCCAGCGCTTCGCCTGGGGCTATTTGTTGCTTAAAGACTATTCCCCTCTCTGTTGCTCGTCTGTCGACATACCTGTCAACTCTGTTTGCTTCAAGATGTAAACAGGCCAGACGCTAATCACTTCCTCGATGTCGTGCTGGCTTCTGCTTGCCCCCCGTTTACTTGCATGATGTTGGACGATCACGTATTTAATTCTCTGCATTATTTCCAAGATTCCTCACGATGCTGAACGGTTTTCACTCCTCCATGCTGCCATCCTCTTCCTATCTCCCGCGTGTTGCCATCTTTTTCCTCTCTCCCACGTGTTGCCATCTTCTTCCTCTAGTAGTGACCCGTTTTTCGGATCGCACCGGTGTTTCTCTTCCCCACCGGGCTGCGTTCTCTAATGCCCTGTGCCGCTAATCTTTGTTCGTCTTCCATGCTGGCTTCGCTATTTGCTTGTTCTCCATGCAGCTGATCCAAGTATCTCTGCGTCTCTATGTGCATGGCTTCAAACCCTTGATTTGTTCTTCCTTCCTCATTGTAGGTGTCGGGATTTTTCCGCTTGTCAATTGCCTGTTTCCAACGTCCTTGTTCATTTCCCTCGTTTGTATGAACTTCCTCTAAGTATTTCTGCGATTGAGAATGCCTATCGTTCCAGTCATCTCGGTAGCTTCTAGAGTCCTCACGATTCTGAAATCTGCCGTCTTGCCATCTCTGATTTTCATTCCGATCTCCCCATCTCCTGTATGGTACATCTTGTCTCCGATTGTCCCTCCATTGTTGAAATCCTCGTTGTTGGAATCTATTCTGTCCTTGGAACTGTCTGTTGTTATTACGGTTGTTATCGTAATGTTGGCGCTGTCTTTTCTCGACATCATCCTGACCTCTCACGGGTGTTGAAATGTTTGTATTTGTATTGGTAGCCTGGGATCTTGTGTTTATCTGGCTCGGCTTAATCACCTCGGTTGTATTTACCATTTCGACCTGTCTTCCAACTCTATTGTGTAAGTGGGACGTGGTTTCATCTATCTGGCGCAGGATCTGTTCAGCGTGTACCGCGTCTGAAACGTTAGCTGCGACCAATACCTGCTGAACGTTAACGGGAAGCTGGCGTCCGATAGTCATGACTAGCTCGGCCTCACTTAAAGGATTATCCAGATCTTTAAATTTAAGGAGCTGTGATGAAAAAAAATCTGAATACTTAGTTTGCTGAGTAGATTGGTACTTTCTGGAGTACAATTCCATTCTTAACCCCTGTTGATATGAAGACGACCAATATTTTCGAAGGAAAGCATGCTTGAATGCATCTACGCTTTCAAACGTGTATTTGAAGCTCAAGTACCACGTTAAAACATTTCCAGTTAAAAATTTTTCCATCATGCGCAGTTGCCGGGCGGGAGCTATATCATTATCATTATAATAAGGTTCGACTTCCCGCAAGAATGCCTTGGGTGTGACTCCAGAATTTTCCATAAACTTAGCCGGTTTGAATTCATTAGAACGGATGATTTGTACAAGTTGAGGGTGCTGATTACCGTCATGGGGTGTAGAACTTCTCCCTATGTGATTACGAAATTCTTCCGTGTTCCGAGCAAGTGGACTTTCCGTGTCAACCTGACTACCAGTTGAATGAGTCGCCCCCGGGCTATCTCTGTCTCCATCTCTTGCCTTCCCGCCTAATGACCCTGCATTATGTTCCATAGAAAATAATTCTGCTTTTATCAGCCTGTCACCTTGTTCTTTAAATTTTGCTTTTATCTCATCTTCTAACGTCTGTATCCGTGTGTGGTTCTCCCCCAGCTTCTTAATTACCGCCAACCTTTCTTCCTTGGAGTCCTTACATAATTTTTGCCAATCCTTTCTAACGTTTTCTATCTTCAGATTATTAGTGTCCTGGCTCACTTCGATCCGTTCCAAGCGATCCTCCATGCGTACATTGTTTTCTTCAATAGTGGCTTTTAATCCCTCCCGGTCTACTTCTGCATTTTTCCAGCGATCTGTTGATTGGTTTTCGAGACGGTCTATGTCTTTTATAAGGCCGGTCACGTTTTCATCTACCGCCTTTATCTGTTCCTGTATAACTACGGTTATTTTCTCCACTTTATTAAATCTGTTTTGTAACCTGTCCTGTGCAGTTATAATTTCGCTATTTTTAGTTGTGCATGCCAATTCAATCTGTGCCAATTTTGCCAGAACTGTATCGTCTAAGTTATTAAGTTTAGCGTTAAACTGGTCCTCAAGTTGTTTTATCTGTTTAACCTGCTTCTCATTGTTTTTACTTACATCTAAGGCGAGTAGTATAAGCTGTTTCCTTGTATGTTCTTTCATTTCAACCACTACATTATCGAGTTGCTCAGTGTTACGACTGTTTTGCGCGTCTAGTTGAGAGTTTATTGATTCACTTTGTTGTGTCAATTGAGAACTAATATTATCATTCTGTAGAGCTAATTGTGTATTAATACTATCATTTTGAAGCGCTAATTGTGTGCCAATAGATTCATTAATTTGGGCTTTGATCACCGCTGACTGTTCAACCCTACTACTGTCTATTTGTGCCTTAAATGTTTCACTCTGTGCTATTAATTCCGCTGATTGTTCAGCCCTGCTACTGTCTATTTGTGCCTTAAATGTTTCACTCTGTGCTATTAATTCCGCTGATTGTTCAGCCCTGCTACTGTCCATTTGTGCCTTAAATTCAGCCGTCATCTCCTGCCGTAACAACACCATTTGCTGCTGAGTGCGTGCCGCAGCGCACTCTACGACCTGTCTTATTTCGTCTAAAGAAGCCATCACCACAATACACTTGAGAAAATAGAGAAAATGCCAATTGGCGATGTTCTCCGATACGTGCATACATATTAACACACATTTATATCAATTTACACATACTCAGTTCGTTTAAATTTATAAACACAATCCCATTAATCCAATAGCATCCCTGAGTATCCTTCATTTTACATAATTTAAAACTTAACCCACACATTCAGTTATTAAATGCTAGCCTTACAAAACGCTACAAGAACAGACTAATTAATCAAGTATTAATTGCCTTGGAAAAGCTACACGCCTTCCTATTACATACATGGAGTTGTCTTTCTAAGCAAAGCTAATTTTTATCATTAATATGGGCGCCCAGTTTCACGATATTATCTTTACAATTAATGGAAGAAACAAAAACGTGTACTGTATTTTACATTGCAACTCCTGATTTTATTGTATAAATTCACTCACTTGGCGGTAATACCTTCGCCATAACTACGTTACTTAAAATTATCACATTCGGTGATTCAAATACTGTCACATTCTGCCTCCACTTGTGGCGTGTCAGTTTATCAAAAAATTGCGCTAGAAAAGCCTAAAACAGTGAAATGCCCCACGTTGGGTAATGCCAGCGTTGCCTATGTGCCCTTGTATATAACAGCGTCGTATATACGAGAATCAAACTTCGGGGAGCGTTCAGTCCGGATATGCTTTCACTAGAGCTCAAATACCAGACGGCTGCTTACAAATACAAGGACCATATGCAAAACTATAAACTAAGAAATGAGTGAAAAACAAATAAAATTACCACCATTTAATAACTGAATAAAAACAACAAAACATAAAAAAATATATAAACAAAGTCCACCCTGAACTTTACTCCCACAGTACAATAATTTACACAGATCTGAGTGGCCTAGAAAGGTCCACTCCAAAGAAATAAAATTGTGGATCAAAATCCACTTGTCTGATTAATATGTATGCACGCGTATAACTACGCTAGAGAAGAAATAAGTACTTTTGATGGAGATTTGCTCACAGATGGAACAGCCAATATGCTTGCAAACCCCCATACTGCAAACCATTATTATGGCTTTATGGGACACACTCGAAGAATATCTTACCAACAATTAAAATTTTACTGACACACGCAACCATTTAAAATTTATAAACTAATTGATCTCCATCGAGATCGCAGTGAGTCAGGAAACTCCCAGCAAAACAGAAGCTTGCCCAATGGCTCAATTGCTCAACATATACATGACAACAACGTGGCCGAACATCGAGACCACCCGAGGTCAAAGAACATGACAATAATTAAACAAGAAATAAGATGCCTAAAATCCGATGATATTTACATGAAATAAAAGCATGAATAAGCTAACACGCTGGGACTCGATCAATCAAACGCGAACAGCACCCATTTACCGATTACAATTCTTTTATCATTAAACAGGCTTTATTTTAATATAAGATAAACATTTACGAAGAACGGAGACCTGGGCCGTGAATACTAATGAGCACAGCTTGCTCCTTATCTGATGGAGTGCGCCGGGTAGAAATACCTTCACTTACCACTCATTAGCGTCAGTGTTCAAAACCAGCCCTCCTTGTCGAAGCTTTGAGTCATGCTATTTATAACAAGAGACTAGACAGCCCCGTTCCGCCACCTGTTAATCGCGACAGATAAATTCACACACTTCTTGTCAATTCCAAAGAATTGCAAGACATCGTAAAAGGGGATTCCAACATTTTCCTCGCAAGGATTAAATGCTTATCCTGGACAATAGCTTCAGACAGAACCAAGGTTCCCGAAAACTCCTATCCCATAAAACACATATTTGCAGACTCAACAAAGCATTTTGGGCAGAACACAACACAAATCTACCACGGGCCGACACTCCAATCAAATATCATAGATTTTGTGTACCAAGACACTAAAAGGGAAACTTCATCAACAGATAAAGTCATTGGGCATATGACCCCTCACTTAACAAAAATGCAACAAACGGCAATTAACACACAAGCCTGTGTAACAATAAAAATCTATACAATAAAAAGATTTCCCACCAATTCTATTATCTACTCTAGTTAATTCAGTTTCGCTTCTGTTATGATATCGGTTCCCAATTTGTGTCGCTTAGCCGCGCATTTTACGGTAGCGAAGCGCACGTGAGTACGCTTGCCCCGTGTACTTGACATCAACAAAAAAAAATCTTCACAAAGATAGAATACATGCCACGTTGCTCATGAACTAAACTAAAGTGTGTCAGTACCACAAACCAACTACAATAAAACACGAAGACAAAAATAAAATAAAATATTTACACAAAATAATATGTTCCCACAAAACCATAACCAGTTTGTCAAATAATTAAATTATTTAGTACTTATTCCTCTTTCTGCGTCGTCTCATCGAACATCGCCTGACATTCTCTCTCCAAAGTGTTTAGCTCATCTCAGACCACATGGAGCCGTAGAAACGTTGGTTCGATGTCTTCCTCTGGGTCTGGAGTTCCATCTTGACGTTGAATAAAAATAACAAAAATAAAATGTTATTTATAGTCACACGTAATTTTCTATCTAAATTTTGCCAATAGTTACTTTATTCACCATTTGTCTAGTGCAAAATTAAATGTATACTTTCCCTAATAGTTGTAGTCGTGGGAGACTACTAAAATATTACCGATACACAAATTTCACACTCAGCTGTGCGCACACAACTTTATTATAATATTTTCAATAATGACCCTATCTCTGATAAATTTAACACTGTATATCTTCACGGTATGGAAAAGAATAAGTGATCACCTCACGGTGTCACCAAGAATCAACCTCCTCGTCACTCAGACGACAGTATTTATGTGAATATGGCAAAAAGACGGAGGGAGAGGGAAATCTATCACTAACTTCTATAATAATGCGACTATTGGCATGCAACAGGTATCAAACAGTTTGAAAAATTATACAGGTCACAATGGGGCTATCGTGCTCTGGAATCGATCATAGATTTCGTTAATCCAATCTTTCCCGCTTTCAACTTCAAGCCGGCGTCAGACGCTCCCTTGGCGCTAAAATTGATGACCCTCTCTGATTGGTAGTTCATGACGTCAATATCGCAGTTTAGAACAGAAGCCTCTGTCCTATGATTGGTTGAAAGCTCCTCTCGTCTCTCTCATCCAGCAACTATCTTACTCGTAACACTAGGGTGACAAAGAAATTACGGTCTGAAATGAGTCAGGACCCCAACACACCTTTGTCTGATAAAGTGTCTGTCAAACATTCCGATCTCGTCACTCCTTTGTTTCAGGACTGGGCACGTTCAAACGTACTGTCTCCAAATAAGCTTGATATTTCGCAATCCAGTCTGGCCTTCCTGTATGATTCTGGCAGTAAAATCAGAATATAATGAAATGAATAATTAGAATCATTAATATGCGTAGCTTATTAAGGGTTCAATATAGACCACTAACCTATAAAGGGATAAATATTATCCGTGTTGACTGATATTAATCTCAAATCGTAATAGCCGCCTCGTCAAACACGTAAAAAACGTTTACTATTTAAATTAATACCTACATGTTTCGGTATAGCCTCGTTCAATTTGGGTTCAACTAGAACATTTTTCAAGGTTAGAGGACTTTATCAGTCAAAAATTGTTACGCATGTGACCAATTACTCTTTATACGTGGAAACAACTTTTCTTTGCAATCAACAGGAGATCCGATTCATTATATTGAACCATAATGAAGAAGTAGCCTATAATATAGACAATCCATTAAGGTAGATTTACATTAACTTAACTCTTGTTTATAATTAAATACAAGTTTTTCGGGCTTGTAGGCCGTGGTCCAGACAGGATATCTCCGCTAAAGGCAAGCGCCACCCACACTCCACTGCAGGTGTCTACAGAATCCCGTGTTGCTGTGGGAAGGTGTACATAGGCACGACGAAGAGGAGCGTGACCACCAGACTAAAGGAACATAACAGGCACAGCCGCCTGGGTCAAACTGAGAAATCGTCAGTCGCTGAGCATTCTCTCCAGCCCGGTCACGATGTACAGTACGGGGACACGGAGATACTCTCCTCGACCACACACTACCACGCCAGGCTGCAACAGGAAGCCATAGAAATCTTCAAACACCCCGACAATTTCAATCGGAAAGAAGAAATTGAACGTGTGCATAATACATGGATCCCGGTTCTTAGGAACACCAAGGCCAAGAAATCACTCACACGTCAACCTGAAGAACCTTCCCGCTACAGCCCGGCAGTCGCGCAGGGAACACCTGACCCTCACAAGCTCGGTCGCCGAAGCCGGAGCACTCACCGCACAGCGCAACATGTACGTGAGATCAGACGATCCAGCCGGAATGCGAAGAGAACGCTCGGCTCACCATGCTAATTTGAAGATCCAAACAACTTTCCAGCCGTTAGTTCATCACCTAGATCCACCCAACCAACAGTCATATTCAAACAACAATACTCCACTACTAGCCGTTACCCATTATTTCAAGCCTCTTCCTCATTCCACTGCTGACCAAGGAAAGAAGCGGAACCCTTGATAATACCGGACGCAGTTTCCGGTGAAACGTCGGGAGATATCCTGTCTGGACCACGGCCTACAAGCCCGAAAAACTCGTATTTAATTATGAACGCCGGCCGTGAAAGCCTAAGCTGTTATATTAAGTCTTGTTTATTTTATGTAGGCTATTTTTCTTGTATTTTGTGACCTTTCATTTTATTTAAATTTTAATGTGTTCTTTGTAAAGATATCCATTTTCACTTTGGTATTTGTTAACATATTTTTTAAGATTCTTTTACTATTTCAATCTACGCTGACGAGGATATCATTGTATCCCGAATCATGTAGGCAACGTATCAATTTAAATATTAAACGTTATTTAAGTGGCTATTATAATTTGAGATTTATATATCAAAGGTACATGTTTCAAACTACCAATGAGGTCTGCTTCAGTCAACAACAAGAATATTCAGTCGTTCAGTTTGTAACGTGTTTTTTGAGGGGATTTTTCGCAACTGGCATAAGTCAGTAGGAAGCCATTCTATATTTATTTACGCGGCAAATTGTTCAGCCAAGAGAAGTTTTCAGGTAACTTATTATTATTATTAACTTATTATTATCATCAAGGTATTTCTTTGGAGCATTTTTTATAAAATTATAAGTAATCAGATAGGTTTTCTATGTTATAGAAAACACAATCAAGCAAATTATTACGAACAACATTATCATAGAAAATTATATGATTACGGAATTTTACGGAGTTTTGTCAGTTAGGGTATTTTGAGAGAGATGACTCACTGGGAATTCGGCTACAGGCTTAATCTTGTCGAGTAGCATGACGCAAGCTGGGTTGCTGCTTCAAGAAAAGGCGAAATGGCCTGGACCGGTAATCGACATCATCGCCGCGCCGAGTGTAATGACCCGGAGGTGGGGAAGTAGCACGTGGTAGCTCAGCCAATCAGTGAAGTGCGGGCGACTTGAAGACGGGTCCGGAGAGGGGAGGCGTGGAGTGCATATATGGTTTGTGCGCCGTGGAGGCTAGGCGACTATCTTTGTAAAACTTAACCAGTGTGGTTGTACGTGTGATTGGCTCCGATGTTCGGACCATAAAGTTATCATATCTACAAGTATCTCATCAACTAACGAAGAAGATGACGACGTCCAGGAGGCTGTGGGCAGCTCTCTACAACATCCAGTACGAGGGAAATGCTACGGCAATTTCCAGTGGTAAGCGCGAATTACTCAGAACTACGCAATCTTTCGTCTCTTTGTTAAATATTCAGCATTTCAGTAACTTCATAGCTTGGGAATAAGTGTAAAATCAGTAATTTATCCGACTCCGTTTTCACGTAATTTTCTAGCGGTAATATTCAAATCGCAACGCTCCAATTTAAATTCAAACTTATTATTATTATTAATATTATTAATTTTGCAATACTCGTTTTATATAATAAATTCATTTCATTTAACCATGCAATCTTTGCTTTCAGTAGGTAGCATTAGATATAGACCAATTCCTTCTCCTGATACAATTGTTTGTTGGGTTAATGATCAAATCATACCACGATCTGAGTGAAAAGATTCTTGAAGGTGTTCTACCAGAGCTAGGTGTTGTTAAATATAAATTTAGATTTCAACATAGCGTTGAGGTCTTGGCGCCCATTAAAACAACAAATCTTAGTCAGAGTAAATATTTCAAAGTGCAAGGCAGAGCTAGTAAGAAACCATTACATTTGTCACGCAACAGTGAGGGCAATAGAAACCGTTTCACATGTACGCTCAACGTGGAGCAAAGTAAAAACGTTACACTTGTCGCTACCAACTTGGGGCTGAAAACCTAATAAGGAGAAGGGTATATATTTCTGTGCCTGTATTTTGGGGGTTTTTCATTTATCGGTGTGTATCAGCATGGGTAGTGCTGAGGAAGAGATGAAGTTGCGTAGTGGTCACCAGTTGGATAGTGAAGATACGAGCAGTATGGCTAGTCTTGGAAATGAAAGCAGTACGGGGATGTCGGAGGTAAATACCGATACTGAGGGGGGTAATCAAAACAGTCAAGCAGGGTTAGAGAGTTTGCTTCTTCAGTTTATGCAACAAAATAAAATAAGTACAGACGCTTTAAATGCTAAACTTGAACAAAATAGTAGGGAAAATAGAGAGAGTACTGAAACTTTAAATGATAAACTTGAACAAAACAGTAGGGAAAATAGAGAGAGTGCTGAAACCTTAAATACTAAACTTGAACAAAATAGTAGGGAAAATAAAGAGAGTAATAGGGAATTGAGCGATAGTTTAAATACTAAACTTGAACAAAACAGTAGGGAAATTAGTGATAAATTTGAGCTGATTAGAGATGAAATCAGAGGGGGTGATGGAAGAGAAGGCTAAAGAGATTATTGCAGATGTAGACAGAAAATTAGGAAAAGTACAGGAGGAGTTAGAAATTAGAATCAATACACAGGCTGAAAATTTAAAAGAACTAGTGCAACTTGAAACACAGCAGGTCAAAAAGCAATTGGGGGGAGAAATTGACAAAATTCAGGTAGCAACTAAAGAGGTTAAAGAACAGCTGGGGGGAAGAATTGATCAAGTACATACAGAAATAATCACTGAAGTTAATGCTTTAAGGGAGAGGAATAAGGAAAGCATTAATGAGATTAATGAGAAACAAGCTCAGTTAAGTGGTAAAGTTGAAGCATCGGAAGGGAGCATTAGGTTAACTGTAACTAATATCGAAAGAAAAGCTGAGGAGAAAATTGCTGAATTAGAACAGAAGTTGAAAGCTAGAATTAGGCAGGAAAATAGTCAGAGTAGGCCAGTTTATGTGAATAGCACACACAGGGAAATAGAACTAGGCAAATTCAGTAATCGGCAGGGTTGTCCAATGGAGTTCATGAATACAATAGAAAATAAATTCGGGGAGAGGTTGGAAGATGGTAGTATTGAGTGGTGCCAGGTAGTTGAGATTTTAGAGCAAGCGTTTGTAGGGGAGACAAGAAACTGGTTTGCTGTCTACAGAGACAATTTTGAGAATATTTCAGATTTTAAAATTAAATTTTGTGAGAAATTTTGGAATGAAGTAATTCAGTCTCAGCATCGTGAGGGAATTGTGTGTGGGAAATATAACCCGAGAGGAAACTACACTATGACCGAGTACTTTTTAGGACAGGTATTGACGTGTAAATATTTGGATGGTTTGAAGGAGGAAAGTGATGTAGTCAGGCTATTACTAAGACATTTTCCATATAGAATCAAAGAAGCTGCCTGTATACAAAATGTTAAATCTATTTCACAAGTGGAAAATTTATTGAGCACATTCGATGCTCTGGGAAGAGGTGGTTACGAGGAGAATTTCGGTAGGAACCAGGGTAACCATAATAACAGGCCTAATGAGAATAGGAGTCAGGAAGTTCAAGGGAACAGTGGCGAAGAGGCCAACGTTCAAAATAGGGGGAACCAAAATAATAATAATAATAATCAGCAAAACCAATACAGAGGAAATGGGTATAGTACGAACTACCAAGGTAGAAATAATGATTTCAGGGGAAATCAAGGTCGAAATAATGATTTTAGGGGTAACCAAGGGAGGTATAATAATAATAATAATAATTATAACCAGAACAGGGGTCAAGGAGGGAATCAGCCCAATGGTAATAACGGACAGAGAGATACCGTTAACACAATCCAGAACAACCAGACCAGTGCCGTAGTGAGTAGTACTACACCAAACGGTAGCAATGCTTTAAACACGAACCAGGCTGCGATGTAAGGTCAGAATCTCAGTCTATAACATGCTTGTCCATACACTTATACAGGAACCCTATGACTTAAATGTAAGAAATGAATTATTAAGTGAACTAAATGATGAAGGTATTATTCAGGAGGTCGTTAGTAAGAGCCCCATAGTTAAATTTAACGTGTCCGAGGCGTACACAGATGTTTTAATTGATAGTGGTTGTATGAAGAGTTGCATAAGTAGTGCATTTTATGATAAAATGAAAGAAACTGGAGTAAGTTTTGAGGAGATGCCAATTAAAAGCACTTTTGTAATCACAGCTGTTGGGAAGAGGTCTAAAGTAATTTCTAAGCAAGTTTTAGTAGACATCAAAATTAATAATCACATAGAAAAGCAGATTTGTCTTGTAATTCCAAATTTAGTATTCAGTGTTATCTTGGGTTCAGAGTGGCTAAGCAGAGTGTCTGGTAACTTATGTTATGATGTAGGGAGTTTGAAATTTAAATGGGGTGATTCTGAAGTAGAAGTAGCGTTCAATGACCATATTCAGAGAAGTAGTGTTGTAGGTGTGATTTGTACTTTAAATGAGATATCGCCAGCCGTAGAGCGGGGTTCTCCATGTTTTGTGGGTAGTGTGATTACGAACGGTAGTCTATAGGACTCGTTACGTGATGCTGCATTTCAGGGAAATATAGAGGTGGAACAATGTGTTCGGCTCTATGATGTGTTATTGTGTAATAGGAGAGTATTTGAAGATCGCATTGGTATGGCCAATTGCTATACACATTCATTGAACGTTATTGATAGGTCAGTATTCACAGGACATAGATATCCTGTACCTTTCGCTTATCAGAGTGCAGTTGAGGCACAAATTAACCAGATGCTTGAAGATGGGATTATTGAGCACTCTAACAGTCCATATGTTAATTCTTTGATCACGGTACCCAAGGCCGACGGCACGGTTCGTATTTGTTTAGAAGCTCGTTTGGTTAACAGTAGAATTAGTTCAGATCAGCTGAAATCTATGTCAATAGAGGAATTAATGCAAACATTTGAGGGGAAGAAGTATTTCACTTGTGTAGATTTGAGTTCCAGTTTTTGGCAAGTGCCTCTTATGTACGAAGATAGACCATTTACAGCTTTTAGTCATAAATATAACCTTTATCAATTTTGTAGAACACCTTATGGGTTAAAGAGTAGTTCAGCAGCTTTAATTAGGGCTTTAAACATCGCATTAGGGGATGACACAGGAGAGTTTGTAACCATTTACATTGATGATATGGTAATTAGTTCACGCAGTTTTGAGGAGCATCTAAGTCATTTAGACATAGTTTTTCAGAAATTAGATCAGGCAGGGTTCACTTTGAAGCTGTCTAAGTCGTCATTCTGTCAGTCAGAAGTGACATTTTTAGGTCATAGAGTGTCAAGTAGAGGTGTGACACCATAGGAAAGTAGGGTTAGCATGTGTGGACAGTTAGGCAACAGGGCATCGTTACAGACACTGAGAAAAAGGTAGGTAGAGCAACGTGATGACGTTCATTTAAGGGAGCCACTTGCAAGGTTGGAAGCAGGTGACGCAGAAACATTTATAGTTTCCAAACGTATTGGCAAAACAGCATATGTGCTGGAGGATAGTAAGGGAAACAGATTATACGGGACGTATAATATACATAGTCTACGAAAATATGTGTCATAATGTGAGTGTGTTTAGCTGGCGAGCCAGCCTATCAAATGAGTAAGTGTGGTATTTGGTGCGTGGAAGATCTGGCCTTTCAGGCAGGCGTATCAGAAGTCACACTGGGGGGTAGTATGTAAGTAAATGAGAGCTTTTAAGGTACCGGGAAATATGACGGGATTGTCGGATGCTCTTGAGCACTAAAATGTCTCGATAAACCAAGGCCAGATTTTGGCAGCGCTGGTGAATTCCCATTTGTCTCCAAGAGATGGGTGAGCGCTTGAACAGGGTATTTTTGCTTAAGGCGTCCACGAGACAAAAGATGGGCCATCAGAAGGCGAGACAGTCCTTCATGAAACTCATACATAACAGCACACGTGATTTCTGTTTACGGCCTCGCCATGTAAGATTTGTAAGTGTGTACTTTAAGGTAATTTGTACAAAGGTATTATTTGTGTGAGGAGAACTGGTCTGAGTTGAGAACTAATATTTAGTAGAATTTGATCTACGGGAACTTAAGAAGACAGGGCGATTACGGCACAGAAATATTTGGTGTTATATGTAATGCGCACTTACTGCTTTTTTTTTCAGAAGTCAATATTAATTTCGTCTTATATAAAGAGAGATTAAGTATTATGGTCACGAGGCGCTGCCACAATAGTGTGATCGTGTGCTCAGTGATAAGTGAGATTAAATTTCACCATAAGGAAGGGACCTCCAGTGAAATTAGGAAGTTCTGTGGTGATAAACATATATCAGAACACCTTGATGCGTGTGATGTGACATCATAAATACACAGTGCTCATACATTATTTATGTCTATTTTCCCAACATAGAGAAATTTGAGAGGCGGAAATATCCGTGGAACATTATTCTATATGAAAAACAAGATGTTCAGGAAAGAACATATAGCCTACTTTCTCCTAAATGTATGGGTATAGTTATAACTCTTTGTCTTTATCATCTCCTAATTTCTTCCAATTCGAAGTGCAAATTGGCACACTGGATTTGAGGAGTGGCGTTCAAATAATTTACCCCAGCATTTTGTAATTTCATCAGTAAACACTCCAAACAACGTAGGTATTCAGTTTATTAAGACCGACTACTTACAATAATTTAAACTTCGTTGCTCTAAACGTATCACTGGGAGAAACATTTTTAATATAACTATTACACAGCTAATTTGTAATCGCGCACGGCTAACGAGAAAGACAGGCCATGACGCGTAAACCAAACCCTTCTGTGACGTAGGCAATGTACCGGTACTGCTTGATGATGATTGTACGTTTAAGTCGAGAGCAATTCATAAGCAGCAGAAATGCAATATTTTATATCAATTTTCATAAAATGGACGCAGTTTAGATGTTCCGTGTGTTTTCAAACACGATAAATTATACTGTATAGGTTTGCAAAACTACGCCTATTGAAGTTACTCCTTACAAAAATCCACGCGAACTAGGATTCAAGGGTTCGTTGTGTCTTTAATAGCTGCAACGAACAGGCTACATTAAGTCGAGTTCTAGATTCTGTGACCTTCGTTGTGAGTTAAATTATGTGCACATTAGTATAATTAGATCAAAGAATCTTGCAGCACAGTATAGATATCATTAACTTATTGTTGTTTCAAGGGGCGGAACATAAATTAATTCGTTTATAGAAGAGATCTGCGGAATACACTACCCACCGACTATCGACTTGTATCAATACCTTCTATGAAGACAAGTGATAAATGAATACCAACGTTTATACAGGTTCAATGATGTAGACAAGATGACTAGGTACCACACCGGCAGTAAAACGAAGACCAGGCAGTGATGCAACAGAACTACATTGCTGACGTCACGAAAACTCACCAGAGCCAGTCATTCTCGTTGGCCGTGATAATCGCGCCTTATCTTGGGGATGTGTACCCTCTATCGGCAAAAATAATAACCTTCGCAATTATACTGTAGACATGGGTTCACTAACTGGCCGGTAGAGAGCATACCTCCTATCTAGAAGGCTGTGGTTACCAATAACATAGTTCAAGTAATTACTCTTAGATGTCACTCCGGTGGTGAATGTTGTTTTAATTAAATATATATTTTCCATTACAAAATGCACCATATAATGCTTTATTTTATAACGTCTCAGTACTCAAGAAATAATAAATATAAAAAAAATCAAGAAAAAAATCTAACTCTGACAGGATTTGAACCACGGCCAACCTGATGAAAGACTAACGCGCTGACCACTCAGCCAATCGTGCACACTCTAATAGATCGTTAGGAACCAATGCATATACCACGTTATAGCAAATCATGACTTGGACTAAACGTTTTCTTTACTGGAGTATATTTTAAACCGAGTTCATTTCATAGAAAGTTCATATATTTGTTACCACTAACCTATATTGAACCCTTAATAAGCTACGCATATTAATGATTCTAATTATTCATTTCATTATATTCTGATTTTACTGCCAGAATCATACAGGAAGGCCAGACTGGATTGCGAAATTTCAAGCTTATTTGGAGACAGTACGTTTGAACGTGCCCAGTCCTGAAACAAAGGAGTGACGAGATCGGAATGTTTGACAGACACTTTATCAGACAAAGGTGTGTTGGGGTCCTGACTCATTTCAGACCGTAATTTCTTTGTCACCCTAGCGTTACGAGTAAGATAATTGCTGGATGAGAGAGACGAGAGGAACTTTCAACCAATCATAGGACAGAGGCTTCTGTTCTAAACTGCGATATTGACGTCATGAACTACCAATCAGAGAGGGTCACCAATTTTAGCGCCAAGGGAGCGTCTGACGCCGGCTTGAAGTTGAAAGCGGGAAAGATTGGATTAACGAAATCTATGATCGATTCCAGAGCACGATAGCCCCATTGTGACCTGTATAATATTTCAAACTGTTTGATACCTGTTGCATGCCAATAGTCGCATTATTATAGAAGTTAGTGATAGATTTCCCTCTCCCTCCGTCCTTTTGCTAAATTCACATAAATACTGTCGTCTGAGTGACGACGAGGTTGATTCTTGGTGACACCGTGAGGTGATCACTTATTCTTTTCCATACCGTGAAGATATACTGTGTTAAATTTATCAGAGATAGGGTCATTATTGAAAACATTATAATAAAGTGGTGTGCGCACAGCTGAGTGTGAAATTTGTGTATCGGTAAGATTTTAGTAGTCTCCCACGACTACAACTATTAGGGAAAGTCTACGTTTAATTTTGCACTAGACAAATGGTGAATAAAGTAACTATTGGCAAAATTTAGATAGAAAATTACGTGTGACTATAAATAACATTTTATTTTTATTCAACGTCAAGATGGAACTCCAGACCCAGAGAAAGACATCGAACCAACGTTTCTACGGCTCCATGTGGTCTGAGATGAGCTAAACACTGGAGAGAGAATGTCAGGCGATGTTCGATGAGACGACGCAGAAAGAGGAATGAGTACTGAAATAATTTATTATTTGACAAACTGGTTATGGTTTTGTGGGAACATATTATTTTGTGTAAATATTTTATTTTATTTTTGTCTTCGTGTTTTATTGTAGTTGGTTGGTGGTATTGACACACTTTAGTTTAGTTCTTGAGCAACGTGGCATGTATTCTATCTGTGTGAAGATTTTTTTTGTTGATGTCAAGTACACGGGGCAAGCGTACTCGAGTGCGTGTCGCTACCGTAAAATTCGCGGCTAAGCGACGCAAATTGGGAACCGATATCATAACAGAAGCGAAACTGAATTAACTAGAGTAGATAATAGAATTGGTGGGAAATCTTTTTATTGTATAGATTTTTATTGTTACACAGGCTTGTGTGTTAATTGCCGTTTGTTGCATTTTTGTTAAGTGAGGGGTCATATGCCCAATGACTTTATTTGTTGATGAAGTTTCTCTTTTAGTGTTATGGTACACAAAATCTTTGATATTTGATTGGAGTGTCGGCCCGTGGTAGATTTGTGTTGTGTTCTGCCCTAAATGCTTTGTTGAGTCTGCAAATATATGTTTTATGGGATAGGAGTTTTCGGGAACCCCGGTTCTGTCTGAAGCTATGTCCAGGTTAAGCATTTAATCCTTGCGAGGAAAATGTTGGAATCCCCTTTTACGATGTTCTTGCAATTCTTTGGAATTGGCAGAAGTGTGTGAAATTTTGTGTCGCGATTAACAGGTGGCGTAACGGGACTGTCTAGTCTCTTGTTATAAATAGCATGACTCAAAGCTTCGACAAGGAGGGCTGGTTTTGAACACAGACGTTAATGAGTGGTAAGTGAAGGTATTTCTACCCGGCGCACTCCATCAGATAAGGAGCAAGCTGTTCTCATTAGTATTCACGGACCAGGTCTCCGTTCTTCGTAATTGTTTATCTTATATATTAAAATAAAGCCTGTTTAATGATAAAAGAATTGTAATCGGTAAATGGGTGCTGTTCGCGTTTTGATTGATCGAGTCCCAGCGTGTTAGCTTATCCATGCTTTTATTTCATGTAAATATCATCGGGTTTTAGGCATCATATTTCTTGTTTATTTATTGTCATGTTCATTGACCTCGGGTGGTCTCGATGTTCGGTCACGTTGTTGTCATGTATGTGTTGAGCAATATGAGCCATTGGGCAAGCTTCTGTTTTGCTGGGAGTTTCCTGACTCGCTGCGATCTCGATGGAGATCAATTAGTTTATAAATTTTAAAATGGTTGCGTGTGTCAGTAATATTATAATTGTTGGTATGTTATTCTACGAGTGTGTCCCATAAAGCCATAATAATGGTTTGCAGTATGGGGGTTTGCAAGCATATTGGCTGTTCCATCTGTGAGCAAATCTCCATCAAAAGTACTTATTTCTTCTCTAGCGTAGTTATACGCGTGCATACATATTAATCAGACAAGTGGAATTTCGATCCACAATTTTAATTCTTTGGAGTGGACCTTTCTAGGCCACTCAGATCTGTGTGAATTCTTGTACAGTGGGAGTAAAGTTCAGGGTGGACTTTGTTTATGTTATATTTTTTATGTTTTGTTGTTTTTATTCAGTTATTAAATGCTGGTAATTTTATTTGTTTTTCACTCATTTCTTGTTTGTAGTTTTGCATATGGTCCTTGTATTTGTAAGCAGCCGTCTGGTATTTGAGCTCTAGTGAAAGCATACCCGGACTGAACGCCCCCCGAAGTTTGATTCTCGTATATACGACGCTGTTATATACAAGGGCACATAGGCAACGCTGGCATTACCCTACGTGGGGCATTTCACTGTTTTAGGCTTTTCTAGCGCATTTTTGATAAACTGACACGCCACAAGTGGAGGCAGAATGTGACAGTATTTGAATCACCGAATGTGATAATTTTAAGTAACATAGTTATGGCGAAGGTATTACCGCCAAGTGAGTGAATTATACAGTAAAATCAGGAGTTGCAATGTAAAATACAGTACACGTTTTTATTTCTTGCATTAATTGTAAAGATAATATCGTGAGACTGGGCGCCCATATTAATGATAAAAATTAGCTTTGCATAGAAAGACAACTCCATGTATGTAATAGGAAGGCGTGTAGCTTTTCCAAGGCAATTAATACTTGATTAATTAGTCTGTTCTTGTAGCGTTTTGTAAGGCTAGCATTTAATAACTGAATGTGTGTGTTAAGTTTTAAATTGTGTAATATGAAGGATACTCAGGGATGCTATTGGATTAATGGGATTGTGTTTATAAATTTAAACGAACTGAGTATGTGTAAATTGATATAAATGTGTGTTAATATGTATGCACGTATCGGAGAACATCGCCAATTGGCATTTTCTCTATTTTCTCAAGTGTATTGTGGTGATGGCTTCTTTAGACGAAATAAGACAGGTTGTAGAGAGCGCTGCGGCACGCACTCAGCAGCAAATGGTGTTGTTACGGCAGGAGATGACGGCTGAATTTAAGGCACAAATGGACAGTAGCAGGGCTGAACAATCAGCGGAATTAATAGCACAGAGTGAAACATTTAAGACACAAATAGACAGTAGCAGGGCTGAACAATCAGCGGAATTAATAGCACAGAGTGAAACATTTAAGGCACAAATAGACAGTAGCAGGGCTGAACAATCAGCGGAATTAATAGCACAGAGTGAAACATTTAAGGCACAAATAGACAGTAGTAGGGTTGAACAGTCAGCGGTGATCAAAGCCCAAATTAATGAATCTATTGGCACACAATTAGCGCTTCAAAATGATAGTATTAATACACAATTAGCTCTACAGAATGATAATATTAGTTCTCAATTGACACAACAAAGTGAATCAATAAACTCTCAACTAGACGCGCAAAACAGTCGTAACACTGAGCAACTCGATAATGTAGTGGTTGAAATGAAAGAACATACGAGGAAACAGCTTATACTACTCGCCTTAGATGTAAGTAAGAACAATGAGAAGCAGGTTAAACAGATAAAACAACTTGAGGACCAGTTTAACGCTAAACTTAATAACTTAGACGATACAGTTCTGGCAAAATTGGCACAGATTGAATTGGCATGCACAACTAAAAATAGCGAAATTATAACTGCACAGGACAGGTTACAAAACAGATTTAATAAAGTGGAGAAAATAACCGTAGTTATACAGGAACAGATAAAGGCGGTAGATGAAAACGTGACCGGCCTTATAAAAGACATAGACCGTCTCGAAAACCAATCAACAGATCGCTGGAAAAATGCAGAAGTAGACCGGGAGGGATTAAAAGCCACTATTGAAGAAAACAATGTACGCATGGAGGATCGCTTGGAACGGATCGAAGTGAGCCAGGACACTAATAATCTGAAGATAGTAAACGTTAGAAAGGATTGGCAAAAATTATGTAAGGACTCCAAGGAAGAAAGGTTGGCGGTAATTAAGAAGCTGGGGAGAACCACACACGGATACAGACGTTAGAAGATGAGATAAAAGCAAAATTTAAAGAACAAGGTGACAGGCTGATAAAAGCAGAATTATTTTCTATGGAGCATAATGCAGGGTCATTAGTCGAAAAGGCAAGAGATGGAGACAGAGATAGCCCGGGGGCGACACATTCAACTGGTAGTCAGGTTGACACGGAAAGTCCACTTGCTCGGAACACGGAAGAATTTCGTAATCACATAGGGAGAAGTTCTACACCACATGACGGTAATCAGCACCCTCAACTTGTACAAATCATCCGTTCTAATGAATTCAAACCGGCTAAGTTTATGGAAAATTCTGGAGTCACACCCAAGGCATTCTTGCGGGAAGTCGAGCATTATTATAATGATAATGATATAGCTCCCGCCCGGCAACTGCGCATGATGGAATTTTTTTTAACTGGAAATGTTTTAACGTGGTACTTGAGCTTCAAATACACGTTTGAAAGCTTAGATGCATTCAAGCATGCTTTCCTTCGGAAATATTGATCGTCTTCATATCAACAGGGGTTAAGAATGGAATTGTACTCCAGAAAGTACCAATCTACTCAGCAAACTAAGTATTCAGATTTTTTTTCATCACAGCTCCTTAAATTTAAAGATCTGGATAATCCTTTAAGTGAGGCCGAGCTAGTCATGACTATCGGACGCCAGCTTCCCGTTAACGTTCAGCATGTATTGGTCGCAGCTAACGTTTCAGACGCGGTACACGCTGAACAGATCCTGCGCCAGATAGATGAAACCACGTCCCACTTACACAATAGAGTTGGAAGACAGGTCGAAATGGTAAATACAACCGAGGTGATTAAGCCGAGCCAGATAAACACAAGATCCCAGGCTACCAATACAAATACAAACATTTCAACACCCGTGAGAGGTCAGGATGATGTCGAGAAAAGACATTCTTGCGGGAAGTCGAGCATTATTATAATGATAATGATTACGATAACAACCGTAATAACAACAGACAGTTCCAAGGACAGAATAGATTCCAACAACGAGGATTTCAACAATGGAGGGACAATCGGAGACAAGATGTACCATACAGGAGATGGGGAGATTGGAATGAAAATCAGAGATGGCAAGACCGCAGATTTCAGAATCGTGAGGACTCTAGAAGCTACCGAGACGACTGGAACGATAGGCATGCTCAATCGCAGAAATACTTAGAGGAAGTTCATACAAACGAGGGAAACGAACAAGGACGTTGGAAACAGGCAATTGACAAGCGGAAAAATCCCGACACATACAATGAGGAAGGCAGAACAAATCAAGGGTTTGAAGCCATGCACATAGAGACGCAGAGATACTTGGATCAGCTGCATGGAGAACAAGCAAATAGCGAAGCCAGCAAGGAAGACGAACAAAGATTAGCGGCACGGGGCATTAGAGAACGCAGCCCGGTGGGGAAGAGAAACACCGGTGCGATCCGAAAAACTGGTCACTACTAAAGGAAGAAGGTGGCAACACGCGGGAGAGAGGAAGAGGATGGCAGCATGGAGGAGTAAAAACCGTTCAGCATAGTGAGGAATCTTGGAAATAATGCATATCGAGTCAAAGAATTAAGCACAGGAACCATGTCTGTATATAATAGTGCAAATCTAAAAATTTATCACACCAGAGAGCCTTTGGAAGTCAGAAATAACGCAGCGAATTAAATACGTGATCGTCCAACATCATGCAAGTGAACGGGGGGCAAGCAGAAGCCAGCACGACATCGAGGAAGTGATTAGCGTCTGGCCTGTTTACATCTTGAAGCAAGCAGAGTTGACAGGTATGTCGACAGATGAGCAACAGAGAGGGGAATAGTCTTTAAGCAACAAATAGCCCCAGGCGAAGTGCTGGGCAAGTGAGCAGCAGACTGGTACTGTCCTAATGAATGGGCGAGAATGTAAACATTGGAACGAGGAAAACACTTGTCAACTAGCAGAGGCGGACTGACTGAGGACTTTGAAGGGAGACTAATCCAGTATTCTGCACCATGTGAATAAGGGAAGAAAAATCGACTTTATCTCTAAGTTCGATTTTTCCCAACTAAGGGAGTTGTGAACCCTTAATAAGCTACGCATATTAATGATTCTAATTATTCATTTCATTATATTCTGATTTTACTGCCAGAATCATACAGGAAGGCCAGACTGGATTGCGAAATTTCAAGCTTATTTGGAGACAGTACGTTTGAACGTGCCCAGTCCTGAAACAAAGGAGTGACGAGATCGGAATGTTTGACAGACACTTTATCAGACAAAGGTGTGTTGGGGTCCTGACTCATTTCAGACCGTAATTTCTTTGTCACCCTAGCGTTACGAGTAAGATAATTGCTGGATGAGAGAGACGAGAGGAACTTTCAACCAATCATAGGACAGAGGCTTCTGTTCTAAACTGCGATATTGACGTCATGAACTACCAATCAGAGAGGGTCACCAATTTTAGCGCCAAGGGAGCGTCTGACACCGGCTTGAAGTTGAAAGCGGGAAAGATTGGATTAACGAAATCTATGATCGATTCCAGAGCACGATAGCCCCATTGTGACCTGTATAATATTTCAAACTGTTTGATACCTGTTGCATGCCAATAGTCGCATTATTATAGAAGTTAGTGATAGATTTCCCTCTCCCTCCGTCCTTTTGCTAAATTCACATAAATACTGTCGTCTGAGTGACGACGAGGTTGATTCTTGGTGACACCGTGAGGTGATCACTTATTCTTTTCCATACCGTGAAGATATACTGTGTTAAATTTATCAGAGATAGGGTCATTATTGAAAACATTATAATAAAGTTGTGGGCGCACAGCTGAGTATGAAATTTGTGTATCGGTAAGATTTTAGTAGTCTCCCACGACTACAACTATTAGGGAAAGTCTACGTTTAATTTTGCACTAGACAAATGGTGAATAAAGTAACTATTGGCAAAATTTAGATAGAAAATTACGTGTGACTATAAATAACATTTTATTTTTATTCAACGTCAAGATGGAACTCCAGACCCAGAGAAAGACATCGAACCAACGTTTCTACGGCTCCACGTGGTCTGAGATGAGCTAAACACTGGAGAGAGAATGTCAGGCGCTGTTCGATGAGACGACGCAGAAAGAGGAATGAGTACTGAAATAATTTATTATTTGACAAACTGGTTATGGTTTTGTGGGAACATATTATTTTGTGTAAATATTTTATTTTATTTTTGTCTTCGTGTTTTATTGTAGTTGGTTGGTGGTATTGACACACTTTAGTTTAGTTCTTGAGCAACGTGGCATGTATTCTATCTGTGTGAAGATTTTTTTGTTGATGTCAAGTACACAGGGCAAGCGTACTCGAGAGCGTGTCGCTACCGTAAAATTCGCGGCTAAGCGACGCAAATTGGGAACCGATATCATAACAGAAGCGAAACTGAATTAACTAGAGTAGATAATAGAATTGGTGGGAAATCTTTTTATTGTATAGATTTTTATTGTTACACAGGCTTGTGTGTTAATTGCCGTTTGTTGCATTTTTGTTAAGTGAGGGGTCATATGCCCAATGACTTTATTTGTTGATGAAGTTTCTCTTTTAGTGTTATGGTACACAAAATCTTTGATATTTGATTGGAGTGTCGGCCCGTGGTAGATTTGTGTTGTGTTCTGCCCTAAATGCTTTGTTGAGTCTGCAAATATATGTTTTATGGGATAGGAGTTTTCGGGAACCCCGGTTCTGTCTGAAGCTATGTCCAGGTTAAGCATTTAATCCTTGCGAGGAAAATGTTGGAATCCCCTTTTACGATGTTCTTGCAATTCTTTGGAATTGGCAGAAGTGTGTGAAATTTTGTGTCGCGATTAACAGGTGGCGTAACGGGACTGTCTAGTCTCTTGTTATAAATAGCATGACTCAAAGCTTCGACAAGGAGGGCTGGTTTTGAACACAGACGTTAATGAGTGGTAAGTGAAGGTATTTCTACCCGGCGCACTCCATCAGATAAGGAGCAAGCTGTTCTCATTAGTATTCACGGACCAGGTCTCCGTTCTTCGTAATTGTTTATCTTATATATTAAAATAAAGCCTGTTTAATGATAAAAGAATTGTAATCGGTAAATGGGTGCTGTTCGCGTTTTGATTGATCGAGTCCCAGCGTGTTAGCTTATCCATGCTTTTATTTCATGTAAATATCATCGGGTTTTAGGCATCTTATTTCTTGTTTATTTATTGTCATGTTCATTGACCTCGGGTGGTCTCGATGTTCGGTCACGTTGTTGTCATGTATGTGTTGAGCAATATGAGCCATTGGGCAAGCTTCTGTTTTGCTGGGAGTTTCCTGACTCGCTGCGATCTCGATGGAGATCAATTAGTTTATAAATTTTAAAATGGTTGCGTGTGTCAGTAATATTATAATTGTTGGTATGTTATTCTACGAGTGTGTCCCATAAAGCCATAATAATGGTTTGCAGTATGGGGGTTTGCAAGCATATTGGCTGTTCCATCTGTGAGCAAATCTCCATCAAAAGTACTTATTTCTTCTCTAGCGTAGTTATACGCGTGCATACATATTAATCAGACAAGTGGAATTTCGATCCACAATTTTAATTCTTTGGAGTGGACCTTTCTAGGCCACTCAGATCTGTGTGAATTCTTGTACAGTGGGAGTAAAGTTCAGGGTGGACTTTGTTTATGTTATATTTTTTATGTTTTGTTGTTTTTATTCAGTTATTAAATATTGGTAATTTTATTTGTTTTTCACTCATTTCTTGTTTGTAGTTTTGCATATGGTCCTTGTATTTGTAAGCAGCCGTCTGGTATTTGAGCTCTAGTGAAAGCATACCCGGACTGAACGCCCCCCGAAGTTTGATTCTCGTATATACGACGCTGTTATATACAAGGGCACATAGGCAACGCTGGCATTACCCTACGTGGGGCATTTCACTGTTTTAGGCTTTTCTAGCGCATTTTTTGATAAACTGACACGCCACAAGTGGAGGCAGAATGTGACAGTATTTGAATCACCGAATGTGATAATTTTAAGTAACATAGTTATGGCGAAGGTATTACCGCCAAGTGAGTGAATTATACAGTAAAATCAGGAGTTGCAATGTAAAATACAGTACACGTTTTTATTTCTTGCATTAATTGTAAAGATAATATCGTGAGACTGGGCGCCCATATTAATGATAAAAATTAGCTTTGCATAGAAAGACAACTCCATGTATGTAATAGGAAGGCGTGTAACTTTTCCAAGGCAATTAATACTTGATTAATTAGTCTGTTCTTGTAGCGTTTTGTAAGGCTAGCATTTAATAACTGAATGTGTGTGTTAAGTTTTAAATTGTGTAATATGAAGGATACTCAGGGATGCTATTGGATTAATGGGATTGTGTTTATAAATTTAAACGAACTGAGTATGTGTAAATTGATATAAATGTGTGTCAATATGTATGCACGTATCGGAGAACATCGCCAATTGGCATTTTCTCTATTTTCTCAAGTGTATTGTGGTGATGGCTTCTTTAGACGAAATAAGACAGGTTGTAGAGAGCGCTGCGGCACGCACTCAGCAGCAAATGGTGTTGTTACGGCAGGAGATGACGGCTGAATTTAAGGCACAAATGGACAGTAGCAGGGCTGAACAATCAGCGGAATTAATAGCACAGAGTGAAACATTTAAGACACAAATAGACAGTAGCAGGGCTGAACAATCAGCGGAATTAATAGCACAGAGTGAAACATTTAAGGCACAAATAGACAGTAGCAGGGCTGAACAATCAGCGGAATTAATAGCACAGAGTGAAACATTTAAGGCACAAATAGACAGTAGTAGGGTTGAACAGTCAGCGGTGATCAAAGCCCAAATTAATGAATCTATTGGCACACAATTAGCGCTTCAAAATGATAGTATTAATACACAATTAGCTCTACAGAATGATAATATTAGTTCTCAATTGACACAACAAAGTGAATCAATAAACTCTCAACTAGACGCGCAAAACAGTCGTAACACTGAGCAACTCGATAATGTAGTGGTTGAAATGAAAGAACATACGAGGAAACAGCTTATACTACTCGCCTTAGATGTAAGTAAGAACAATGAGAAGCAGGTTAAACAGATAAAACAACTTGAGGACCAGTTTAACGCTAAACTTAATAACTTAGACGATACAGTTCTGGCAAAATTGGCACAGATTGAATTGGCATGCACAACTAAAAATAGCGAAATTATAACTGCACAGGACAGGTTACAAAACAGATTTAATAAAGTGGAGAAAATAACCGTAGTTATACAGGAACAGATAAAGGCGGTAGATGAAAACGTGACCGGCCTTATAAAAGACATAGACCGTCTCGAAAACCAATCAACAGATCGCTGGAAAAAAGCAGAAGTAGACCGGGAGGGATTAAAAGCCACTATTGAAGAAAACAATGTACGCATGGAGGATCGCTTGGAACGGATCGAAGTGAGCCAGGACACTAATAATCTGAAGATAGTAAACGTTAGAAAGGATTGGCAAAAATTATGTAAGGACTCCAAGGAAGAAAGGTTGGCGGTAATTAAGAAGCTGGGGGAGAACCACACACGGATACAGACGTTAGAAGATGAGATAAAAGCAAAATTTAAAGAACAAGGTGACAGGCTGATAAAAGCAGAATTATTTTCTATGGAGCATAATGCAGGGTCATTAGTCGAAAAGGCAAGAGATGGAGACAGAGATAGCCCGGGGGCGACTCATTCAACTGGTAGTCAGGTTGACACGGAAAGTCCACTTGCTCGGAACACGGAAGAATTTCGTAATCACATAGGGAGAAGTTCTACACCACATGACGGTAATCAGCACCCTCAACTTGTACAAATCATCCGTTCTAATGAATTCAAACCGGCTAAGTTTATGGAAAATTCTGGAGTCACACCCAAGGCATTCTTGCGGGAAGTCGAGCATTATTATAATGATAATGATATAGCTCCCGCCCGGCAACTGCGCATGATGGAAATTTTTTTAACTGGAAATGTTTTAACGTGGTACTTGAGCTTCAAATACACGTTTGAAAGCTTAGATGCATTCAAGCATGCTTTCCTTCGGAAATATTGGTCGTCTTCATATCAACAGGGGTTAAGAATGGAATTGTACTCCAGAAAGTACCAATCTACTCAGCAAACTAAGTATTCAGATTTTTTTCATCACAGCTCCTTAAATTTAAAGATCTGGATAATCCTTTAAGTGAGGCCGAGCTAGTCATGACTATCGGACGCCAGCTTCCCGTTAACGTTCAGCAGGTATTGGTCGCAGCTAACGTTTCAGACGCGGTACACGCTGAACAGATCCTGCGCCAGATAGATGAAACCACGTCCCACTTACACAATAGAGTTGGAAGACAGGTCGAAATGGTAAATACAACCGAGGTGATTAAGCCGAGCCAGATAAACACAAGATCCCAGGCTACCAATACAAATACAAACATTTCAACACCCGTGAGAGGTCAGGATGATGTCGAGAAAAGACATTCTTGCGAGAAGTCGAGCATTATTATAATGATAATGATTACGATAACAACCGTAATAACAACAGACAGTTCCAAGGACAGAATAGATTCCAACAACGAGGATTTCAACAATGGAGGGACAATCGGAGACAAGATGTACCATACAGGAGATGGGGAGATTGGAATGAAAATCAGAGATGGCAAGACCGCAGATTTCAGAATCGTGAGGACTCTAGAAGCTACCGAGACGACTGGAACGATAGGCATGCTCAATCGCAGAAATACTTAGAGGAAGTTCATACAAACGAGGGAAACGAACAAGGACGTTGGAAACAGGCAATTGACAAGCGGAAAAATCCCGACACATACAATGAGGAAGGCAGAACAAATCAAGGGTTTGAAGCCATGCACATAGAGACGCAGAGATACTTGGATCAGCTGCACGGAGAACAAGCAAATAGCGAAGCCAGCAAGGAAGACGAACAAAGATTAGCGGCACGGGGCATTAGAGAACGCAGCCCGGTGGGGAAGAGAAACACCGGTGCGATCCGAAAAACTGGTCACTACTAAAGGAAGAAGGTGGCAACACGCGGGAGAGAGGAAGAGGATGGCAGCATGGAGGAGTAAAAACCGTTCAGCATAGTGAGGAATCTTGGAAATAATGCATATCGAGTCAAAGAATTAAGCACAGGAACCATGTCTGTATATAATAGTGCAAATCTAAAAATTTATCACACCAGAGAGCCTTTGGAAGTCAGAAATAACGCAGCGAATTAAATACGTGATCGTCCAACATCATGCAAGTGAACGGGGGGCAAGCAGAAGCCAGCACGACATCGAGGAAGTGATTAGCGTCTGGCCTGTTTACATCTTGAAGCAAGCAGAGTTGACAGGTATGTCGACAGACGAGCAACAGAGAGGGGAATAGTCTTTAAGCAACAAATAGCCCCAGGCGAAGCGCTGGGCAAGTGAGCAGCAGACTGGTACTGTCCTAATGAATGGGCGAGAATGTAAACATTGGAACGAGGAAAACACTTGTCAACTAGCAGAGGCGGACTGACTGAGGACTTTGAAGGGAGACTAATCCAGTATTCTGCACCATGTGAATAAGGGAAGAAAAATCGACTTTAAGTTCGATTTTTCCCAACTAAGGGAGTTGTGAACCCTTAATAAGCTACGCATATTAATGATTCTAATTATTCATTTCATTATATTCTGATTTTACTGCCAGAATCATACAGGAAGGCCAGACTGGATTGCGAAATTTCAAGCTTATTTGGAGACAGTACGTTTGAACGTGCCCAGTCCTGAAACAAAGGAGTGACGAGATCGGAATGTTTGACAGACACTTTATCAGACAAAGGTGTGTTGGGGTCCTGACTCATTTCAGACCGTAATTTCTTTGTCACCCTAGCGTTACGAGTAAGATAATTGCTGGATGAGAGAGACGAGAGGAACTTTCAACCAATCATAGGACAGAGGCTTCTGTTCTAAACTGCGATATTGACGTCATGAACTACCAATCAGAGAGGGTCACCAATTTTAGCGCCAAGGGAGCGTCTGACGCCGGCTTGAAGTTGAAAGCGGGAAAGATTGGATTAACGAAATCTATGATCGATTCCAGAGCACGATAGCCCCATTGTGACCTGTATAATATTTCAAACTGTTTGATACCTGTTGCATGCCAATAGTCGCATTATTATAGAAGTTAGTGATAGATTTCCCTCTCCCTCCGTCCTTTTGCTAAATTCACATAAATACTGTCGTCTGAGTGACGACGAGGTTGATTCTTGGTGACACCGTGAGGTGATCACTTATTCTTTTCCATACCGTGAAGATATACTGTGTTAAATTTATCAGAGATAGGGTCATTATTGAAAACATTATAATAAAGTTGTGTGCGCACAGCTGAGTGTGAAATTTGTGTATCGGTAAGATTTTAGTAGTCTCCCACGACTACAACTATTAGGGAAAGTCTACGTTTGATTTTGCACTAGACAAATGGTGAATAAAGTAACTATTGGCAAAATTTAGATAGAAAATTACGTGTGACTATAAATAACATTTTATTTTTATTCAACGTCAAGATGGAACTCCAGACCCAGAGAAAGACATCGAACCAACGTTTCTACGGCTCCATGTGGTCTGAGATGAGCTAAACACTGGAGAGAGAATGTCAGGCGATGTTCGATGAGACGACGCAGAAAGAGGAATGAGTACTGAAATAATTTATTATTTGACAAACTGGTTATGGTTTTGTGGGAACATATTATTTTGTGTAAATATTTTATTTTATTTTTGTCTTAGTGTTTTATTGTAGTTGGTTGGTGGTATTGACACACTTTAGTTTAGTTCTTGAGCAACGTGGCATGTATTCTATCTGTGTGAAGATTTTTTTTGTTGATGTCAAGTACACGGGGCAAGCGTACTCGAGAGCGTGTCGCTACCGTAAAATTCGCGGCTAAGCGACGCAAATTGGGAACCGATATCATAACAGAAGCGAAACTGAATTAACTAGAGTAGATAATAGAATTGGTGGGAAATCTTTTTATTGTATAGATTTTTATTGTTACACAGGCTTGTGTGTTAATTGCCGTTTGTTGCATTTTTGTTAAGTGAGGGGTCATATGCCCAATGACTTTATTTGTTGATGAAGTTTCTCTTTTAGTGTTATGGTACACAAAATCTTTGATATTTGATTGGAGTGTCGGCCCGTGGTAGATTTGTGTTGTGTTCTGCCCTAAATGCTTTGTTGAGTCTGCAAATATATGTTTTATGGGATAGGAGTTTTCGGGAACCCCGGTTCTGTCTGAAGCTATGTCCAGGTTAAGCATTTAATCCTTGCGAGGAAAATGTTGGAATCCCCTTTTACGATGTTCTTGCAATTCTTTGGAATTGGCAGAAGTGTGTGAAATTTTGTGTCGCGATTAACAGGTGGCGTAACGGGACTGTCTAGTCTCTTGTTATAAATAGCATGACTCAAAGCTTCGACAAGGAGGGCTGGTTTTGAACACAGACGTTAATGAGTGGTAAGTGAAGGTATTTCTACCCGGCGCACTCCATCAGATAAGGAGCAAGCTGTGCTCATTAGTATTCACGGACCAGGTCTCCGTTCTTCGTAATTGTTTATCTTATATATTAAAATAAAGCCTGTTTAATGATAAAAGAATTGTAATCGGTAAATGGGTGCTGTTCGCGTTTTGATTGATCGAGTCCCAGCGTGTTAGCTTATCCATGCTTTTATTTCATGTAAATATCATCGGGTTTTAGGCATCTTATTTCTTGTTTATTTATTGTCATGTTCATTGACCTCGGGTGGTCTCGATGTTCGGTCACGTTGTTGTCATGTATGTGTTGAGCAATATGAGCCATTGGGCAAGCTTCTGTTTTGCTGGGAGTTTCCTGACTCGCTGCGATCTCGATGGAGATCAATTAGTTTATAAATTTTAAAATGGTTGCGTGTGTCAGTAATATTATAATTGTTGGTATGTTATTCTACGAGTGTGTCCCATAAAGCCATAATAATGGTTTGCAGTATGGGAGTTTGCAAGCATATATGCTGTTCCATCTGTGAGCAAATCTCCATCAAAAGTACTTATTTCTTCTCTAGCGTAGTTATACGCGTGCATACATATTAATCAGACAAGGGGAATTTTGATCCACAATTTTAATTCTTTGGAGTGGACCTTTCTAGGCCACTCAGATCTGTGTGAATTCTTGTACAGTGGGAGTAAAGTTCAGGGTGGACTTTGTTTATGTTATATTTTTTATGTTTTGTTGTTTTTATTCAGTTATTAAATGGTGGTAATTTTATTTGTTTTTCACTCATTTCTTGTTTGTAGTTTTGCATATGGTCCTTGTATTTGTAAGCAGCCGTCTGGTATTTGAGCTCTAGTGAAAGCATACCCGGACTGAACGCCCCCCGAAGTTTGATTCTCGTATATACGACGCTGTTATATTCAAGGGCACAATATATATATATATTGCATGCAACATACTGAAATTAATAAAATATAGGTCAGAACGAGAGATCAGCTGCCATCATGTCAATTAACCGAGACGACTCAGCTTTTTAAAATCAATTCTAGACTATAATATTAAAATATAAACTTTTAATTTCAAACGGGCCACGTCGTTTCAAACAGATTAAACGATTCTTGGTTCGATAGTCGGAACTGGTGGGTCCCATGTTATGGATTATAAAGTTTGCATAATTCACACGGCCACCATTCTGAAATGGTACGGTTGATGACCTCGTAGTTTGGGCACACGACGCGCCTCATATCAAGGAACGTTGATACCAAATTTGGTAAAGATCCGATTATTAGTTTGGTTGTAATGCATTATTACGTTTTGACCATTTGAGTGGCCGCCATTAAGTTTTGGTAAAGATGGCGGCAATATAAAATATGACACTGAGGTGCCCTTTGCCAGTGCTACCTCTGTACCAAATTTCGTTCAATTCGGTTTCACCGTGTTCGAATTGATAGGGGGGACAGACATTCAGAGTACACACACTCACACACACACACACACACACACACACACATACACACACATACCCACACAGACGGACACACAATTTTTGGCCCTGTAGTGATCTCATAAGTCTACTTTCACTTTTTGCAAAAATCGAAAGTTGGCTAACATTGGACTGGTTGCAAATTGCAATCCATAGTGACAACAAACTTTGACGCAAAGTGCGTAAAGAAAATTATGAGTGTATATGTATGTAATTTAGGGTGATTTAATTTATGTAATATGTATGTTGGATGGGGATTTATTAACGTGTCTGGGATAATCGGATAATGGACCGTCGTCACGGTAAATCATCCGATGATCCGAGGCGAATATGTAACGTGTTTTTCGAGGGGATTTTACGCAACTGGCATAAGTCAGTAGGAAGCCATTCTATATTTATTTACGCGGCAAATTGTTCAGCCAAGAGAAGTTTTCATGTAACTTATTATTATTATTAACTTATTATTATCATCAAGGTATTTCTTTGGAGCATTTTTTATAAAATTATAAGTAATCAGATAGGTTTTCTATGTTATAGAAAACACTATCAAGCAAATTATTACGAACAACATTGTCATAGAAAATTATATGATAACGGAATTTTACGGAGTTTTGTCAGTTAGGGTATTTTGAGAGAGATGACTCACTGGGAATTCGGCTACAGGCTTAATCTTGTCGAGTAGCATGACTCAAGCTGGGTTGCTGCTTCAAGAAAAGGCGAAATGGCCTGGACCGGTAATCGACATCATCGCCACGCCGAGTGTAATGACCCGGAGGTGGGGATGTAGCGCGTGGTAGCTCAGCCAATCAATGAAGTGCGGGCGACTTGAAGACGGGTCCAGAGAGGGGAGGCGTGGAGTGCATATATGGTTTGCGCGCCGTGGAGGCTAGGCGACTATCTTTGTAAAACTTAACCAGTGTGGTTGTACGTGTGATTGGCTCCGATGTTCGGACCATAAAGTTATCATATCTACAAGTATCTCATCAACTAACGAAGAAGATGACGACGTCCAGGAGGCTGTGGGAAGCTCTCTACAACAACCAGTACGAGGGAAATGCTACGGCAATTCAATTTCCAGTGGTAAGCGCGAATGACTCAGAACTACGCAATCTCTCGTCTCTTTGTTTAATATTCAGTATTTCAGTAACTTCATAGCTTGGGAATAAGAGTAAAATCAGTAATTTATCCGACTCCGTTTTCACGTAATTTTCTAGCGGTAATATTCAAATCGCAACGCTCCAATTTAAATTCAAACTTATTATTATTAATTTTGCAATACTCGTTTTATATAATAAATTCATTTCTTTTAACCATGCAATCTTTGCTTTCAGTAGGTAGCATTAGATATAGACCAATTCCTTCTCCTGACACAATTGTTTGTTGGGTTAATGATCAAATCATACCACGATCTGAGTGAAAAGATTCTTGAAGGTGTTCTACCAGAGCTAGGTGTTGTTAAATATAAATTTAGATTTCAACATAGCGTTGAGGTCTTGGCGCCCATTAAAACAACATATCTTAGTCAGAGTAAATATTTCAAAGTGCAAGGCAGAGATAGTAAGAAACCATTTGTCACGCATCAGTGAGGGCAATAGAAACCGTTTCACATGTACGCTCAACGTGGAGCAAAGGAAAACGTTACAAGTTGCAAAACTCGTTTAATCCACTTGTGAATAAGGATCATTTTCACAAGAAAAGTTTCTCATGAAAATTATCAAAATATTAATGTTATATCTATGTCTACTAACTAACGCCAGATAAGTAAATATATATATATATATATATATATTAAATATTATAATTAAATATAAAATAATATAATGAAAAGGATATCCTTACAAATAGAAAATAAAATATAGGGTTTCTCATTAAAAATATAAAATCAGGCAATTTTGAATATCAAATTGCCTATAGTTTATCCTCCAAATACGTTGCTAAAGTTGTAAGAAGAAAGAAACTGAATAATTATAAATATTAACGCTTATGAGGCTGTTGCGATGTCTTCTTATTTATTCTTTTTCTTTAGCATTTGTCCCACTAATTAGCAGGAACTGCCTTTTAGGTTCTCTGTCGCCATATTACACGATTGTGTGCCATGTCAAGATGAAGTCAGGCAATTTTTAGATCGTCATGTAGAGTGTCAAGACAAAGTTGTCTCGGTCGTCCTATTGGTCTCTTCCCATCTATCCGCAATGCCAATCCAGTGTGTGCAACTGTTGTTTCAGCAGCTCATAATACATGTCCATCCATACCAGCGGATACGGCTTTCCCTCATGTTTTCAGTGATTGGCGCTACTACTTATTGCTGACATGATCATGGAGTGTCAAGCCAGATGCCCATATGAGCATCATTGTCTCCATCACACCAAGTTTCTGTTCCAACTCCTCAGTTGAAGGCCAGCACTCTGCCTCATACATAGTAAGGGGACGGAACACAGAATGGTAAACTTTTCTTTAGCCGGTGTGATATATAAATGCTTTTTCAGGTGCCAACCAACTATAATATGCACCCACTGGTTGGTAACGTATAATTACATGCGGTACTAATTAATTTACACACTTCTACACACACCGCAATAACACAGGCTATCAGACACATTCTACACCCACCTAGGCTAACTAGCCTACATGACCACAATGTCCAAGACCCTTAAATGAAACAACAACAACAACAACAACAACAACAAACAATAACAGGAGAGGCAATAGGCACTGGAGCACACGTTACGTGCTTTAGGTTAGGTCTCGAGCAGGGACCCGGAACAGAACGTAACGCGGAACGGAACTCTTGTCTATGTGGAACGGAGAAATTCCGTTATCTCCAAGGTTATTTCCAAGTTGTAACGTTACCGCTGTCTGTTCCAAACGTAACGTTACCGTCCTGGAACGGAACTGATTCTGAAACCGTACCCGGTATCTGGAACAGTGGAATGTTAGCCGAGCCTGTACCGGTACAGCGTATTGGAGACGGGTGGAACGTTACGTTGTCCCGTACCGAAATGAACAGAGGAATATCCGATACGTTACAGTTCGGAACATTCTACTTATAATAACGGAACAAACAGACGGAACGGAACGTTACAAATTTAACGGGATTGTATTGTTACAAGGCTACATTATGACGTCTCAAGGTCAAGCAGAAGGCGTGCGATGTAGCTGTTATTTTTATTGGGACGACGTGCATGCATTTACTCACTCAATCCCATTTTCCCGCTCACCTCACAGCACGCCAGCCTTCTGTTTCAGCTAATGTAGAGATCCTGTACCCCAAAAGAAGCTGCGCGACTCCGTCCCCTCGTTGTGATCGGTTGATCAAAATTTCTTTGGGATACCGTAAACGATTTGTGAGGTAAGGCAATGGGCAAAGCACAGTGCTATCAAGCGGTTCCGTGGCACATTTTCCGTATATAACTAAGTAGATCTAAGTTGCGGGAACACCGTAGTGTTTGTTTGTACTTCAACGTTGATTATCACCGAGACATGAGGTTTGAGACCACATATAAAATGTATACATTTCAAGCTGCCTGGAGTTGGTGAGGGGAGTACAGACGATTCTCTAGTTTAATCAAATTTTGGTTGGCTTACATATCATTGACAATCATTTCATGTCTCTGCTTTCAGAATAAGGCTATATTATGACTACCCACATCGTCACTCCAAGAGGACAGCGAAATACTTATTATTAGACTATTGTTATTATTATTATTATCATCATTAGACAGTTATGTTATTATTATTATTTTCATAATTATTAGTCATTAATGATTATTATTAGTATACTATTATTATTATATTTTTCATTATTCTAGACAATTGAGTTTGTACAAAAATTCGCTATCCAGCAACAGAGAAACTACCTTATACTATCGGGGCGCAGTTAGCATATTATTAGGAACCGGATTCTTAGGTTCTTATCTATTTTTCCCATACTTCTAAATACTTTTACGAATCACATTGAAATTCCGTACTACCTAATAAACTAAATAATACGCGAGTACATAAAAATAACTAATCGCAGTTTTGTACCATTTATTGTAGTATATTTCAAATTTTGTCCATAATCCTTGAAATTAAATGTGAAGATAGTGTTTATTCCTAGCTCCAGTCGATTGAAAGCAATCCTACCTAATGGAAAAATGAAATATTTTCAGCACTTTCCAGCTTATATATTATTGCTTGGTTATTTACCGAGAGGAAAGAGCGAATAAATCTCTTATTATTCCCAAGAATCCAATATAGTAAAGAATCAACATTATTTGAACGAGATAGAATGTGAAAATCATCTCTGACATCCTTGGCTTTATTGCAATCCCTAAAAGTGTAAAGTTATCGGTGATAATTTGATTACGCATCATTATGTTAAATATTTACTCTCTCGTTGCAATCAGATTGTCTACTAATAATGAGGTATTAATCTTAAGCCTTATGTAATGTATGTCAACTTTCGCTACCATTTAAACACAAGAACCTATTGTAAAAACCCATTCTACCTAATAAAAAACTAAAAAGAACAATTTTATGTTTTTGAAAACCTAAAATGACAATTTTAAAAACCACCAAAATCCGGCCCCTATTTATTATATTCTGATGGTTGGGTGGTAGAGCAGCGGACTCTGTACTGGGATAAACGCCAGGAAAGAAGAAGATGGTTGGGTGGTTTCCTAAGTAATACAAGAAGTTCCGTGAAGAACTCTACAGCCTACTTTTCATGCCAATGATTATAATACAGTATATGAACCTATCTAGAATAATGACGAAATTAAGTCTGTAATATCGAAATATCTAATTAGTTCAAAACATACCTGGTGTAATGTAGCCTAATAACGCACTACAGATGGCAGCCCTGGTGACTGAATATATTCTTATTTCCATCTCTTAAGGTACAGAATACAACATTTGGTTGAAGTCCAATGGACGTTACATGCAGTTAGACACTGGATCTATCAGCAGCGTAAAAGCATGTTGCCAACAATACCATGCGTGTGCTGGTCAGAAATAATCTGAAATTTTATGATATCTTGTTGTGCCAATTTTGGATGAAATCCATTTGTTAGTATAGAAGTTACATGTATTTTAAAATTGGACCTATCAGCAGGCATAGGATCATGTTGGCAGCACTGACTTATATTAATTACTCCAAATTAATCTAGAAAGTCAGGTGCTATACGTGAGCAAAGTATAGAGCTGTTGGCTTGCATACTTTCTGATATATTGATATTAGGGTAAAAAAAATATAGACAGCATTTATTAACAGTTGGCAGCCCTGATTGCTCTTAACAATACTTATAGTCATATCTGTTATGTTACACATAGCACATACGAAATTTGGTTGAAATCCAACTGATAGTATATACGTTACATGTATTTAAAAATTGGTACTATCAGCAGGCTTATAATCATGTTGGTAGAACTGATGTATATAAGTTACTCCAAATTAATCTAAAATGTCAGAATATACGTGTGCATAGTTTAAATCTGTCGGTTGCATACTTTCTGATATATTGGTATTTGGATAAAAAAAATAGAGAGAGCAATTATTAACAGTTGGCAGCCTTGGTGGCTCTTAAGAATACGCTCAGTCATATCTGTTTACGTACACATTTTACATACAAAATTTGGTTGATATCCCATTGATAGTGTAGAAGTTATATGTATTTATGTTCGACCCTGACTATTATGTGTCTGAAAACTGTATCATAATGATGGTCATTATAACACTATTATTCATTATGAAACAGTTTCTCCCACCAATCACAGCTCAAGAAACAAATTTTTTGACCAATTAGATAAGGATACCTTCGCGCATGCTCTCAAAATCCAACATGTCTATATAAATTACCGAAAGTGCACCGTCCAAATGTTCGCGTAAATAAACTGGTGAATATGAGACAAGAAATAGCACTGTACCTTAATATACCTAAATCCAATTTCTACTCGGCGCGTTGATTTCAAACGACTACGGTGACAGTTTTGCTGAATACTGGTTCACGATCTGCACATCTGGCATTGAAGCACTTAGAGCGCATGCGTCGGCCGGCCAGAGAGCTTGGAACAGGGAGATGTGCTACCTAGCGCACCACCCGAGCACAAAATTCTAGTTACTGAACAGATATTTATGAATATTTATGTTAAAACATGTAATAAAGTTATAATTATCGTCGAACATAAACAGTCGTATGCAACTCGCCTATAATGGTAATTAAGACACTCGTATGGAAATTATAAAACTCGCTAAAGCTCGTTTTATAAAGACACTCGTGTCTTAATTATAGCCATTATAGGCTCGTTGCATAATGTACATGTGTGCCAATTTTGGAATAGCTCCCATGCATACCTTGCAAGATATCCAACATGGAGCTCAAATTTCTAGTGCGTTTTTCAGCAGTTGGTAGCACTGACATCATTTTCAAATATGGACGTGAGATATTCCGGTGCACATCTTTACTCATACTAAATTTGGTTTTGATTGCTGCAGCCGTTTAGGAGTTGATAGGGGGGAACACACACACAGACAGACAGACAGACAGACACACATTTTCCCGGATCGATCTCATAAGTCTACTTTTTCCTAATTTTTGCAAAATGTGAAAAGTAGGCTAGGGCCCACAGCCACTCCTATTTCAGTACACGAGCTATCGAGTCTAATACCAACAGGCCGAGTGTTTCGAGGCTGGCTGGCGTACCTCTGGTCGTATTGGGTACTGACGCACATTAGTAGTATATGCCAAAAGCATAAGATGGCGTCGATAATTTAGAGGTGGAACACCCGATTCGACGAGTTGGCTGGGTATCGGGCTGGTCCGGAAGGCACCAGTAGCCAGCCTAACGCCACTATGGTGGATACTGTCCAGCATTTTCAAGGTTGCTGGTCTTTCTGAACCGTAAGCCGCAGAACCATAGTCTAGCCGGGACACGACGAGGGTTTGGTAGAACAGTAGCAGCACCGCTCCGTCAGCCCCCCACGTAGTGCTACTAAGAATCTTGAGCATGTTCAGTTTCCTGAGACACGTCGTTCTTAGTTGCCGTATATGGGGCTGCCACGTTAATTTGCTGTCAAAATGGAGCCCCAAGAAGCGATAAGTGTCAACCAACGGCAACGCAGCATACCTGAGATGTAGTTCAGGGTGTAAGTGTAGCCTTCGGAGCCGACAAAAATGGACGACGGAGGATTTCGCTGATGAAAACCGGTCGTGAGCCCACCTGTCGACCCGGTTAATAGCTATCTGCAATTGCCGTTCCACGATTGACATACTTCCAGAGCTGTAAAGCAGAGCTAAATCGGCTGCATACAGCGATGGAACTATCGTGGGCCCGGTGGCGGTAGCAATGCCGTTTATGGCAACCTCTTTTACTTTTACGCTCATCGGCGTATGGCAGATTTTCTTCTTTTATATTTAAGGAAAATATATCAATTCAAAACAACCATTTATTGACACTTCTGGATGCCATGACAGTTAATTTTACAACAGTGGAAAAAAGATAATAAAGAAAAGAAAAAAATGACAATCTTAATGTAGCATCTTTGGCCAAAAGATATGACACACTCCCACCTTGAGTTGGTGGAAGAACAACTCAACCATACATAAATAACTATAATTACCTCAAAATACAGTAATCATAAATCTAATCTCTTTGGTGTATTTACAGCTCTACCACTTTTAGTGGTTACTCATGACATCCCTTCTCATCCCTAAACACATTTAGGCTAATGAGACTTTTGTCATTTTTTGAAGAGAAAGGCTCTTCCTGTACCAATCTTGCGACTATTTTTTCTGCTGACATTATCTCCTCACATGATAATTCTCCACGAACTCTTGTAAGGTTTGCTCTTCGCGTATTTTGGATAAACCTCTTTATCCAAGCAACCAACCGAATTATTTTTCCATAGCTTGAAAAATATAAGTAATACCAATCGTGGTACCTGCACTGATCATTATTTACATGTTTTGGGGTGCTACATGAAGTATCTACAAAGTAACTCATTATTTGAGTTGATTTTCTCTTTTCTTGCAAAATCAGCTCTGCCTCTGCAGGTGGAAATTCACCAGGCCACTCTGGCCGGTCCTTTCGTAAAAACTCTGGCCCCTCCCACCATTGAAGTGCTAACAATTTTTCTGCCAGACAACTCTTGAAGGAAGATCTGCAGGATTCAAATGGCCAGGAACATATCTCCACATTTCTGGTAAAGTCAACCGATGGATTTCTTTAACACGGTTGTTGACAAACACAGTCCATGTTTCTTCCTATAGAATCCATGCTAAAACCGTTGTCGAATCAGTTTAGAAATTCAACTTGACATCTTGGTAGTTTAGTCCTTCTAGCACTGAATTACCTAATCTAGCTCCCACTGTTGCAGCAATTAGTTCCAGTCGGGGAATGATGACTGTGTTTAAGGAGCTACTCTTGCTCTGGCTGAAAGAAGGTGTACCTTACTCTCACCGTCAATTTGTAGTCGTATGAAGACTACTGCAGCGTAGGCCTGTGCACTAGCATCACACAAAATATGTAGACTGACATCCCTGTGGTTCTTGGAATAATGAAACCAGCGTGGAATTCTCATCTCTTTCAGGAGAAAAAGGCTTAAATACCAGGTTAAAAATTGGTCCTTAATATCAGTAGTAACCTCTTCATCTCAAGATATACCACTTAGCCATATCCTTTGTAATAACAATTTAGGAACTAGAAGTACTGGACTAACTATGCCAATCGGATCAAATATATTTTGTGCAACTGACAGAATGGATCTTTTCGTGATCACTCCCAATTCATGGATCTGTAACCATTCCAAGTTTAACAATAAATTGTCAGATTCCAAATCCCATCGTAAACCTAGCACCGCTGTTCGTCCTACAAGAATGAAAGCATCATTGTTGGCCTGCCAACCTCTGAGGTCGAACTTTCCTTCCTGCATTATATCACGTGCTTCATTAATGAATTCTTTCAGTTCTGATTCAGTATCAACACTGGTTACAACATTGTCCACATAAAGGCTCTGTTTAAGTCTTGATATCTGTCCTTTACTATATTGACAATCTTCCATTGCCTTGTCCAAATGGTAATCAAGAACTGCTCCTAAAAGGAAAGTGCTACATTTTAATCCAAATACCACCCTCCGATGCCGAAATATCTTTATATTCTTCCAGTCATTTGGATCACACCAGAAGAATCTAAGAAAATCTCTGTCTTCTTGACGAACACTTATTTGTAGAAAAGCCATTTCTACATCAGCTGTCACCTCAAATCTCCCTTCCCGAAATTTTAGTGACAGGGAAGGAATCAGTTCAATCAGATTGGGTCCACACTCTAAACAATGATTGAGAGAAGGAGCATTTCTACCTCTTGCTGACACGTCAAATACAGGACGAACTCTGGTGGTGCTATTCTCCTTAATAACAGTTCGATGTGGTAGGTAGTGTCCATAATTCCCTACTTCTTTGACTGGTACTTCTTCAATAATTCCCAGTTCTTCCCACTCAGCTAGAACTGCATCGTATGAAATGAGAAGATTTTGAGACTGAAGCTTTCTAGTGGTAGATTCTAACCTTTTGAGTGCTAGCTCCCTGTTACTAGGAAGAGCCAAGCTATCTTCTTTCCATAGCAATGAAACTTCGTAACGTCTCTCATCATTTACAGTAATACCTCTTAGAAAATCATCTCTAATTTGAAGCTGTCTTTCATTTTTGGACATTTTAACAGCTGAGTCTGAGATTCCAATGGTATCTAGGCTCCAGCGATCGTTGTTCTCATTAACAAACAGAGCTGTAACTTCTTCTGCCAAGTTACCAGAAGATTGTTGTGGAACTTTCCCCATCAAAGTCCAGCCTAAATTTGTTTCCACAGCAACCAAACCAGAAGATAGAACTTTAATATTTCCTGTCTGAAGTTTGTCCGCTACATCCGCTCCAATCAGCAAGTCCACAGGCCTAGACTCATCCCCAATATCTGTTAGGCTGATATTCCCTTCCTCAAGTTCATTCAACCAAGGTCCTTTCTTGACCGAAGGGATGCCATTACATATTAAAACCTGATCCAATACTTCAAAATTATATTGATATTTTTCATCCAGGCTTTCAATTTCTACTTTGTAACATGAATGTTCATTAACACTCGTTTTCACTCCCCCAAAAAGGTCATGTTTAATTGTTTCAGTTCTGACTGGAGTGTAACCTAATATTTTAACAATGTCTTTCTTAACATAGGATCTTTGGGATCCTGAGTCAATTAAGGCTCTAACAGAGAAGGAAGAGCCAATACCTTTCATCTTTATAACCAAAGTTTGCAAAATAACTTTAGGATATTTAGAAATATTACTCAGCGAATTTGTCTTTTGTTCATTCTTCCCCCCGGATTTCCTGTGTTCGACATTATTATGGGTTATATTTTGTATATTCTGAGGTAAATCAGGGCACATCAGAACTTGGTGGCTCTTACTAAAAATAATGCACCGTACTACGGCTTTACATTTATTGACACAGTGTCCCTTCTTAAAGCACTTAAAACACCCACCCTTGTCCTTTAGGACCTTCTGTTTCTCATATAGACCTAATTAGTGTGCTTTAAAGCTATTAAGGGCATCATGTTGACCTCCACAAAAAATACAGTACCCTTTCCTCTCCTCAACTGGGTTAGTGTTTAACAAGTCAGCTGCAGTAGCAATGTGCTCTGACAATTTGGGTTGGTCTCTACTCCTGTTATTATCTTTGATTCCAAAACCGGAAATTGCTAAACTGATCCGTTCCTCGGCTTCCACTTCCCTTTTCATGAATAGCATGAGATTGTCTAACCTATCTTTCGAATCACGTGTGTGTGCAAAATTGGAACTTCTTTGCCAGGCCCTAAGAAACTCCTCAGGCAAACATGACTCTACTAAAGGATACAACATAGATGCACACTTATCTGTTGTAACACCTAAGGTTTCAAGTGACCGTATGTGCGATTCCAAGTTGTCATAAAGGCTACACATTGAATTGCCATAATCGGGAGTGGAAGATTTCTTAAGAACTAAAGATAACAACTCTCTTACGTAAACTTCAACCAACAGATCATCTCTACCGAACCTGCTCTTTAAACATTCTACTGCCTTCGTATAATTTTCCCCAATAGGTGGAAAACTTTCAGTAATTTCTCGAGCACGAGACCCTTTCACTGTAGCTTGCATTAAGTATTGAAACTTATCTTCCGGTGCAATATCCGGATCCTTGTCTATCATTTCAAACTGGCCCCTGAACTGTATCCACTGTTTTACATCGCCATCAAATTTCCTTAGTTCTAATTTAGGTAGTTTGAATTTTCTCTTACTCACAAGATCTACACTGCTACAATCACTGTTGTCTTGAGCCAAGCCTCCTGAAGGTAGAATATATTCAACACTCACCTCTATATCAAGAAATTGACGTTGATAGTCATCGGCAAGTCTACATTCGTCGTCCAAGTCCTCTTGGCCGACGTCAAGTTTTAGACTTACGACCTTACCATCCAGCTGCAGGAGCTCATCATTTTTCTTCCGAAGTAAAGAAAGGGAAACCTGAACTTTCCTTCGCTTTTCATGAGCTGTCATCTGGACGTCATCAATTTCACCTTTGAGGTTATTCAACTGCCTCGAAAACGCCTCCTGTGTTACCTTACGTAGCTTTATCGCTTAATCCAGTTCACGTTGGGTTGTCTCCATAATTAAAATATATTGATATATTTATCCTATCACTGGTCGCCACTTATTTTACTTTTACGCTCACCGGCGTATCGCAGATTCTTTCTTCTTTTATATTTAAGGAAAATATATCAATTCAAAACAACCATTTATTGACACTTCTGGATGCCATGACAGTTAATTTTACAACAGTGGAAAAAAGATAATAGAGAAAAAAAAATAACAGTCTTAATGTAGCATCTTTGGCCAAAAGATATGACAACCTCGAACAAGGTGACAGAACAGAACCCTGAGGAACTTCGTTTTCTTGGGTATAATATTGCGATATGTTCTACCGACCCTTACACGGAAGAGTCGGACTACATGAAATTCGTAATGAAAGTCGGTAGATTACCACGGAGACCCCACTCATGAAGGGTGGAAAGGATCTCGTAGCGCCATATGATGTCGTAAGTAATTCGGAGAAATGCCTCCTGTATGGCGCTCACAAGTCGCACCAGATAGACGGTGGTGGACATATGGGAGCGAAATCTAGATTGGTACCCTGACAGTAAGCCTCTCTCTTCCAGGAACCACACCAGTCGATGGTTCACCATCTTCTCTCGCAGCTTACATAGGGCATTTGAGAGGCCTGTAGCTGCTGACAAGTTTGGGATCCTTTCCAGCCTTGGGAACCGGTGTCATGATCCACTCTCGCCATTGAGATGGAAACTGCCCATCAATCCATATACGATTGAAGAGGACCAACAATTGCTTTATACTGGATTCGCACAGATGTTTTAACATTTGATTCTGTATGTTATCCGGTCCGGGAGACGTATCCCTACACAGTGAAAGCGCACTGCGCAGTTCCCTTTCAGAGAATGGTACATTGTAGGACTCCAAAGCAGCAGTGGCAAAGGACCAGGGGTGAGCCTCCGCCTCCCGCTTCAGAGTCAGAAACGTAGGATCGTAACTCCCAGAACAGGATACATCATTGAAGTGCGAACCAATACGGTTGGCAATGGCGAGTTGGTCCGTGATGATGTCTCCGATGATGGAGACTCCGTGTGCCATCAATGATATCGGAAGTCCGGAGATCCGACGAAGCTTAGTCCACACTTGAGATGAAGGAGTAAGTGTCGTCATAAACAACACATACTTTTCCCACGTCGTTTTATTACTCTCCCGAATCAGATATCGGGCTCTAGCACGCATCCTTTTGAAGGTGATAAGGTTGGCCATAGTGTTTTGCCTCCGATAGCATTTGAAAGCACGTCGACGATCTTTAAAGGCTGCTGCAATCTCGGCTGTCCACCAAGGGGCAAGTTTCCGGTGGGAGTTGCCGGATGAGGAAGGTATTGTTTCCTCAGCAGCAGCCGAAATACCATGCGTTATGTGAATGGTATGATCATAGACACTCTCAAAGGTATCTTCGGCAAAATCAGCACGTGCTGTGAAAGTTGTCCAATCAGCCCGACGGAGAAGCCATCGACTTGGTAATTCGATGGCTCTCTGGTTCGGAAGAGTAACGATAATCGGGAAATGGTCACTAATACAAAGGTCGTCGTGTACACCCCACTGTAGCAGGGGAACCAGCGCACGACAGCACAAGGTGATATCGACATTTGAATAAGTGCCGTGTGCAATAGAGAAGTGCGTAGGTTCCCCTGTGTTTAACAAATACAGCTCCAGCCACCTGATCAGTCTCTCAAAATCTCTCCCTCCATCACTAGTGGTAGCGGAGCCCTAGATGGTGTTGTGGGCATTAACATATCCCAGAAGGAGAAAAAAAAGGGGGGGGGGAGCTGAGAGACTAGATCCACCAGCTGGTTTCAATCCAGTTGAGAATCAGGTGGAATGTACACGTTACATACTGTTGCCATTACTGGCGACGAAGTACGAACTGCAACAGCCTCTAGCTGAGTACGCAATGGCACCTCTTCACTAAAGAGGCTAGAGTGGACGAGAATGCAGACGCCACCGACGGCCACAGCTCCATCCACCGGGTCTTCAGAGAAGAGGTTGAAGTAACGCATTATTGTCTCACGTCCAGGACGAAACCTGGATTCCTGAAGACAGACAATGGTTGCCGAAAACGAAGATATTAATTGACGTAACTCATTGAGATGACCAGAATAGCTATTACAGTTCCCTTGTAAGTAGAAGTGGGTCTTCTACTTACGCTTGACCGTTTGCCACCATTCCTCATCTCTAGTTGGATATGATGGGGCAGGAGAGCGCACCTCAATCTCCACATCTCGGTCCGAAGACGAAGAAAATGGAGCGGGCAGTCCCCTGGATGGCGCGCGGTCCTCGTCGGACTTCACGAGTCTCGCTCTTGGGGAAGAGCGAGAGCGGTGTCGAGGGACTTTCTCCTGGTCCGAAGACGTCTATTTGGGGAAGTAGATGGTCGCTTCCCCGCAGACGCCAGTTCCTTACAAAACATGACCGCTCCTGCTGACACCGCTCCACTGGTGGTGGTGGGAGTGGAATGGCCAGCAGATACCTGAGCAGCCCTGTCTCTAGGAGAGGAAGAGAAACGGCGCTGAACCGATCCTCTCTCCTCCGCTGATATATTTTCCTATTTGTAGGGGAGTTCCTCCATACGGACGAGTTTGGCTTCAGCCGGCTTCCCTCCCTTGATGGTCGTGGGAGAGGGAAGGCCAGCAGAGACAGTAGCCACTCCGTCAGGAGGAGGGCGAGAGAGATGGCGACGAACCTTCTCTCTCATCTCCACTACTACTTTTGTCATATCGGGTGGACTGGAAGAAGGACCAGCCCTGGTCGGCAAACTCTTCTTTCCCCTGTTAACTGAGGAAGACATGTTAGCCGACCGGTTCGAAGAAGAAGAGGACTTCTCCGATTTCGCCGGTTTAGATGATATAACTGTCGCCTTCTTTTTCTTGCCCGAAGAAGGTTGTGGGACCTCCTTCGGGCAGAAAATTTTCGCTGGTACAGCGAGGGGTGATTTCAAATCTGCTGAACTACCGGAAGTCGAGGGTACTACACTGGGAACTGTGACGGCAGGGGTGAATGAGGGCGTCGCTGCGGCCACAAACGTCACCCAAAATTCGGGGGCATTAATATCACGGTACCTCTTGCGAGCATGGTGATATGAAAGCCGATGCAATGTTCTGATTTCTTGGATTGTGGCTTCTTTACAGAACTCTGGGCACTGCTTCGATCGTGGAGAGTGGCTTCCTTGGCAGTTATACCAGGCCCAAAATAACTGTGAACATGAGGGAGGAGCCAGATTCACGCGCTCACCCGCGCCAGCCAATTGCATAGCGCGGCGTTGCCTAGTTAACTACGCAATCTGGACTCGCTGTGCCGTACGAAATCCCTATTTCTCTCCGCGCACGAAAATCATTAATTATCCTATTATTTAGATGAACCTATGTTACAGAGCTAAACATTCTGAAGCTGACTGTGCAAACCTCATGACGATACGACCAGCCGTTCGGGAGATATCATCTGCTCTTGAACAGAAGGGATAATTAGAGCGAAGAATGGTTAGGTGTTGAAATATTTAGTTTCGCTGGGGAAGATAACTAAGAGTGACAGCATGGCTGTATCAATTCAGTAGTGGAGCTTATAGAAGTTAGTGCTGTGAGCTGAAGTTTTGAACTCATAACAATGTTCCGTAGCAAGCCGAGTGGCAGTCGAACAGCGAGGCAAGAACAATATTTTTCAGGGTATACGGCCTTTTAAAGAATCTTTCGAATAGAGAAGTACGTGAAAACACAAAATCTGATAACCTGTGTTGTTGTGTTGTCGGCAAATATGTTTTCTTTTTTTAAATTGAGTAGAATAAAACTCACCTCTTCACAGTCTTACCTCACGAGGCAGAGAGTACCCGGTTCTAACCCTAAGACCAGAACTAAATGTCTTGATTGAGCCGTGAATCGAATCTGGACATCATGGGTGACAGCAAGAGTTGTTGTTATTGTTGTTGATTATTATTGTTGTAGGGGCTTTGTGACATCGTGGTCATGTAGCCCCGTGTATTTGGGTGTGTGTGGAATTTATCTGATAACCTGTGACACTATGATGTCTCTACTAGTGTGTATATTTGTAATTGAGGAAGGATTTGCGTAGGAAGCGGCCGTGGCCTTACGTTAGGTACCATCCCGTCATTTGCCTGGAGTAGAAGTGCGAATCCACAGAAGAACCACTTCCAGGATGGCTAAGGTAGGAATCCAACCCACATATTCCTAGGTTTGCATCTCGAGGATGAGTGTACCGTGTTCCAGCCCTCAGACCAGAATTACATTTGTTGGGAATCGTACCCGGGACTCCGCGGTGACAGCCAAGAATGGACAGCAATGTGCTAGCCAGTACACCACAAGGTGGTCTCCAATAAACAAAAACTGATCCCAAAAATTGTATTCTCTGTTTCTATTACCTTATAAAGGGCTACCAAGCAATGTTACTCAGAATGGCTTGGGGTGTAGATTACGTCATGTGATATAATAACGTTGTAATTGTTGCTTCATTTGAGGGGCTTGGACATATTGGTACTTTAGCCCCGTGTACTTGTCTGAAAATCTGGGTTACTGTGGTGTCTGTATTAGAGTGTGTGTATTATTATTATTATTATTATTCTGGTGAGGATTGGGAAGGAGGCGGCCGTGTCCTTAAGTTAGGAACCATCCCGGCATTTGCCCGGTGTATAAATGAGAAACCACTTTCAGGATGACTGAGGTAGGAATTTTACCTACATCTTCCCAGCTTTGCCTCACGAGATTGAGCGAACCCTGTTCTAGCCCTCAGACTAAAATTAAATAGCTTGGCAGAGCCGGCAATCGAACCTGAACCTCCTGCGCGACAGCCAAGAATGCTGGTCGCTGGTGGTCACTTTCACGAATAACGTTTGTGTGGCATCTTATATCTGCCTCATATCACATTGTGTGCAATCCGTTGTGAGGATAGATATTCGTAGGATCAGGTCCCCCAGCTCGTACATGCGCTTGCATTCGGAGCACCTTGTGTTCTGGGGGAAGGTCGTGTGTATACTGCGAGCGTAGAGCTGTGTCATCTCTGACAGTCTCACTGTGGCAACAGCGCTCCGCTGGACGCACGCTAATGGGCGAGCCCACGTTCACAGTTGTTTTGGGTCTGGTATAGGACAAATCGGGGGAGGCGTACACCTCTCACCCTCATGTATCCCCTTGTCACACTCTCTACACACGGCCTTGGCAGTGCACCTGGCAGAAACATGCCCGAATTTCTGGCATTGATAACATCACATAGGTGGAGGGATATACGGTCGAACATCGCAGTGGTTCGATGTGACCTACATCTGCTTAGGTAAAACATCACCCTCAAAATGGAGAATAAAAGCGCCGGTATCGACGCTGTTCTCTCCAATCTTTCGGGTGATGCGCCCAATCTTGGTGACGCCTATCTTCCCCAGATTCCACAACAATTCCGCATCGCTATTCAAAATGAATTTACGATGGAAAATAACTCCACGGACCTCATTCAGCGTTTCGTGTTTTGAGACCATAACGGGAATTTCGCTGAAATGCGTGCATTCCAGCAACGTTTCGGTTTGCTGTCGGCTAATTGTAAGCAGTAGGAGTTGTCCGTTCCGGCGCTTGGAAATCCCGTTTAGATCTCCAAATTTCCCCTCGAATTCCTCGGAAAAGATCATTGATTTCACCACTTTGAAATAATCCCCGTCTGTCCTGATAGCTACCAGGTAGCGATGTGACTTGTCAACAGGGAAACGTGCATTGAAAGTTTTATCCCTGATCCGACACTCAACCTCTTCATTGTGAGCAGACGTCACGCGATCTCAAACAGGGGGGACACCCTCTGATGATTTATTGGGCCGCTTTCGCGTCATCCCAAAATCACCCTCCCCGAATACAACCTACTCCGAATGAGGGTCATCACTGTGGGCGCCACCCAGCCAAGGCAATAACTACCTGGCATAGCAGGTATTGCCCGGGGTCCCAGTGCCTTGAATAGGCACTTCCCCCTCGGCATGCACAGTGATATGTTTGGCGAAATTATTCGGCCGTGCAGGGACCTCCGTTGTGAGGCGGATACCACTGCAAGGGTACATGGCGCACCCACCTGACGGGATGGGGAATACCGTCCAGGCTTTCTGGCCAGATGGCCAAGTTGGTGGCCCTTCCGCAGGCAGCATGACGTTTATTTCTAAGGGTCAAACCAAAAATGGAACCGGAAGTCGGAAAAGACCTTTTACAGGCAGGGGATACCGTAGATGAATTTTCTCTTCCCATCAACAGGGAGCCTTCAAAATCAAAGTCAGTCATATCAGTCTGTCTTGTCGGCCCTATTAGTGTCCTCCTACGACAAGCAGAGCATACCGTGTGTGTATTCTAACCCGCAACCCACACGGGGGTGTACCTAAAAGGATGTCTGTCGCACCCAATGGGGATTACCCACACTCCAGTAATGCATATTATGACGATAAACGGTTCCATTGTTGTGGAATCGTGCTTCGTCCGTAAATAAGATGGTCGCTTGAAAAGCCGGATCAGTTTCCACAGAACGCCACCCGTGCTTCGAAATCATGACCATGTATCTCCAGGTGTAAGTGCAGATGGTACGGGTGAGACCAGTGGGTGTGCATTATCCGCATAACAGACACTCCGCTGATGTTCGTCTCCAGTGCAATGGCCCATGTGGTAGTATGAGGGTGACGCCGGATAGCGTCAAACACAACCTCTTCATTGTGAGCAGACGTCACGCGATCTCAAACAGGCCGTGTTTTTCCCAGGGATCCAGTATCTCCCAGGCGTCTTTCCACACTCCGAAATACCATGCCTGTCGGTCGTTGTCTATCCGGATAGAGTTCTTGGTACAGGCGAAGCGCCTGGTATGCATTCTGTCGAACTCCTCCATTAATATAACATATTCAGGCGCGGATTCAAGGGGGGGGGGGGGGGAGTCACGGGGGTCATGACCCCCCCCCCCAAACGGAGAAGAAATTTTTTACAATCTCAAAAAACCGAAACACAATAACCAGACAAATGAAACTTAACGAATTTTAACTGAAAAACAGGTTTTTTTTTCATTCTATTCAATACTGAAAATTTCTTTATTGCAATTATTATGTTCTGTTACAACTGTACTTATTTACTACTTCATACCTGTTATATAAAAACGAGTATTTATATAACAAAATCAACTCGTCTATTTTGTTTAGCAAACCATGTGATTACTGAATCGATGTTTATAGTGATGTCACGATGAATGTGCAGCAATGCACGAATAGGAATTTGGGGCTTTTTTCGCACCAAAAAAAAATTTCCGACGTCCAAACTGCAAGCTTGGTTGGCAATTTAAGCTGTGACTTTCTCCCTTTGTCGGTACCAACCCGACTTGCCGAAACTGCAAGGTACTTTGGTATTTTTCTCGAAGCTCGGTGTAAAAATCGCAAAACACGCCGTTGCAATTTGTACGAATATTTTAGGTGCGCTAAACGCATCAAATTTCTATCCATGTAGCTTGCAAAAAATTGGTCTGGTTTTGTACGTTTGGTTATTTTGTGATTGCGTTTTTAGTGATACCATTTTGCTTAACTATTTCGATTCTCTGACCCCCCCCCCCCCCCCCAAAGCCAAACTCTAGATCCGCGCCTGAACATATGCATATGCTCTTCGCTGGAATACATCTCGAGGCAGTGAATACGCTTCGTGTTGTGAATTACGTCGAAGGAGCGAGTTCGCGCAGCTACATACTGACTTGCCATCGCATGTTGTTTTCGTTCCAATGGGGCACACTTCTCCCTAACTGTGGTCTACGAAGCTTGGAACATGTACGACGTAGCTAACTGGTTGCCTGTGCCCTAGCCAGAGACAATCACCTCCTCATGCTTGCCCAATCCAGCACCTTAGCTTATGCAACGATACACACGGTCTTCTTTTCTTTTTCTTTTTATTTGATCGCTTACCCTCCAAGCTCGGCTTTACCCTCGGACTTTGCGAGGGATCAGTCCTCTACCGTCGAATTACAGGACAGTGCCTCGGAGCTGAACACACCTTGACAGCAGATACAACTGGGGATGGTGACAAGCCAATCGCCTAAGTGACCACGAACTTGGGTCTAATGAAGGAAAGGGCAGCGAAGGGAGTGGGAAGAAAGATGCCGTGGTCCTGTCGAAAGGAACCATCCCAGCAATCGCCTGGAGGAGACGTGGGAAACCACGGAAAACCACTTCTAGGATGGCTGAGGCAGGAAGCGAACCTGCCTCTACTAAGTCTGTGTGCCCCACGAGGTTGGGTGAACCCCGTTCCAGGCCTCAGACCAGGAACAAAATTTCGTGGCAGAGCCGAGATTTGAACCCGGGCCTCCGCAGTGACATGGTCTTTTACAGAGCCAAATAAACAAATCGTGTCGCCTCCGTGGTGTAGTGGTCAGCGTGCATAAATGCCACCCCGTAGGTCTGAGGTTCGATACCCGGCTCTAACAAGAAATTTGACAAGTGGTATGAGGGCTGAAACGGGGTCTACTCAGCCTCGGGGAGAAGAGTAGAGTGGGTTCGATTCCCACCTCAGCCATCTTCGAGTGGTTTTCCGTGGTTTCCCACTTCGTCTTCGGGCAAATGCTGGAAAGGTACAGTACCTAACCAAAGGCCACGACCGCCTCCTTCCCTCTTCCTTGCCTATCCCTCTCACTCTTCCCATCCTCTCATCAAGCCCCTGTTCACTTCGCAGGTGAGGCCGCCTGGGCGAATTGCTAGTCACACTCCCCAGTTGTATCCCCTGATTCAGAGCCTCAAGTTGCAGGACACCGTCCTTCGCTTAGTCCGTGGGAAAAGCCAACCCAGGAGGGTAAAAAGATAACGAAAAAAAAAACTAATCAGTCTGTGAAAACGATTAAGTATATAACCTTGCCACTTGCCAGGCAACTCCAATCGCGCGCTTGCCATGTGAGCTACTGCGACATTTGACCTGCAGCGCGCACCTCCCGGTCTATACAATACCTGCTCTTTGTGTGTGCGTGCACCTCTTGTTTTCAAGTGTGTGTTCTGCGTATCTCGGCTCGTTTAACGGGTTCATTCGAGGTACCCATACTGAATTAATAGTGGCGCTCACGATTCCTGCTGTCTTCCAGCCCGTAAACACACATCGCGTTATATTACCCCGGTTTAGGGAGAGGGACCTATGTCTTTCAGAATTGTAGTACATGTGACAGAATGCATAAAACTGGATCGCAAGGGGCCAGTGGACCGTTCGGTATGTAGGCCATAGAGTTTTGTAGACTACTATTACCTGAAGATACCGGTTGAGTTAGCCGTGCTCGTTAAGGCGTGACTGCAGGCAGTCGATCACATCCGGTAGGCGAGGAGGCTCGAAACCCTCCACCGGCAACCTTGAAGATGGTTTTCTGTAGTTTCCTATCTTCCTTCCAGGCAAATGCCGGGGTTAGTCCCCAACTATAGGCCACAGCCTCTACCTTCCAATTCCTCATCCTTACATTCACACTTTCCTCGCCAGACAACCACCACACGGGACGGTACTTGTAGCTCACCCCATGGGTGTCCGCATAGAAGTAGCTGAAAACTTGAGCGAGCCAAACATGTACTCGGTCACTCCCGGCACTAAAAGCCATACGCTTAAAAATATAATATAAGAACATGAAGATTATTGCGTAAATATATTATTCAAACTTCAATCGCATAATTAGGACTCAAGAAATAACAAGTATTTCCGTGAAGAAATGTGTAGCCCAGTTTCATTTATCCTGCTTATGTTAATTGCCTCTATCAACATACAAAATTCAGTTTGATTGCTGTAATAGATTCGTAGATATTGAGAACCGTCTAAATATATCGGATAGTCGACATGTTGGATTGTTATATATGTAGGCCTTAGAGTTATGTACTATTACATGAAGATTATTGTGTAAGAGTATTATTCTAACTTCAATTGCATGATTAGGACACAAGAAATGGTAAAAACGAGATTTTAAAATTTTGCACAGCCTCCATCTTCTGGTTCTGAAAAAAAAATTGAAATAAATTAGATGCCAGTGGATTAAAATTTGTATAAGCATATACCATACCAAGTTTCACTGTGCTCATCCTTTTCAATATTCGCATTTCGCGTCGCCGGCAGGTTGGATTTGTGATCACCAGGTTATGAAAGTTCAATAGGTGAACTTATGTTTATAGCCTCTGTCAACACACAAAATGTCAGTTTGACTGCTGTCAGATTATCAGATTTTGTGATCCGTCTAAATATTTTGGATGCTCGCCATGTTGGATTGTAACATATGTAGGCCATAGAGTTATGTACTATTAGATGACTATTATTGCGTAGGTTCATTATTCAAACGTTGATTTCGATCGCATGATTGCGACACAAAAAATTGAAACTTAATTTTAAAAATTTGCACAGCTGCCATCTTGAGGTTATGTAAACAATTTGACAAACATATATGTCAGTGCATTGCAAAGTGTATAAAGAATTGCTCTACCAAGTTTCACTGCGTTCGGATTTTTAACCCGCCAGAAAAGTCTATTTAAATATTTCAAATTCGCATGGTCGCCATGTTCGTTTTGTAGTTAACAGGTTTCTGAAAGTCCCTTGAACGATTTTGTATTAGTGCCTTTTATCACCGTACAAAATTTCAGGTTGATATGAGTAATAGATTCGGAGATATAGAATGACAGTGAAATATTTCGCACAGCCGCCACGTTGGATTGTTGAAACGTAATAAAATTTGTAGGGCACGGTCGGGGTCGGCCAGAATAGTACTATGACCTTACCGAATTTAATTGAAATCTATCCAGCCACTTAGATTTTATTAGTGGGGCGTGGGGGCTCACACACGGACGCACACACACGGACAGAAGGTGAACCATAAGCCTATTTTTTCATAAATAGAAATAGGCTAAAAGCGAGATTTTAAAATTTGACACTGGCGCCATCTCGTGGTTAAAAAAAACAATTAAGTTTGATTGCTGTCACAGATTAGTTGACATTGAGAATCGTCTAAATATTTCGGATGGTCACCATATTGGATTTTTATATACTTTGTAGGCCATAGAGCTATGTACTATTAGATGATGATAATTGCGTAGGTTCATTGTTCAAACGTTGGTTTCGATCGCATGATTAGGACACAAGAAATTAAACCTTAATTTTAAAATTTCGCACAGCCACCATCTTGAAGTTATGTAAACAATTGAGCTGAATAGGATGTCAGTGCATTACAAGGTGCATACCATTTGATGTACCATGTGTGACGACACTCGGATGGTTTTTTAATTTCGAGAAAAGTCTATTTAAATACAACAACTTCGCTTGACCGCCATGTTCGTTTTGTAAAGAGGTTTTTGAGAGTCCCATCGTTACACTTCTATTAGTGCTTTTTTTTCCACCATACAAAACGTCAGGGTGATATCTGTAATAGTTTCGGAGATTTGGAATGCCGGTGAAATATTTTGCGCAATTGCCAAGTTGGATTGGTGAGATGTAATAAAATTTGAAGAGCACAGTCGGGGTTGGACAAAATAGTACTATGACCTTACCGAGTTTCGTTGAAATCGCTCCAGCAGTTTAGATTTTATTAGGGGGAGGAGCGAGGCGACGGTCACATGCAAACACACACATACGTACACATACATGGACTATATGTGATGTCATAGGCCTATCTTTCATAAATGTAAATAATAAAGGAAGCTTTTCAGTCGGTCAACACGACTGAATAGCTTTCATTATTAGAATTAAGCATCACTGAAAAATGGCTTCTATCACTACTAAATAGGCCAACAAGTAAACGAAAAGCAGGAACGGGAGGTTTAATTTAGAAAAGAAATACTATTATTGGTCACAAAGGAGCCTAAGTTCCGCTTACACGTACCTTGATGCTCGGTACAGTTGGGAGTCGAGTTCCGATCCGACTGTAATGTTCCAGGGCTGTAACGTTCCACACGCTCGTTCAGAGTTCCAAGTTACAGTTCCGGAACGATACCGCAAGCCAGCTCGGGGCAGCGGTATGGCGTACGTTACGTAACGTGGAACTCAAGCGGTACGTAACGCATTTCAGTTCTGTCCCGTGTCCCTGATGATTAGTTTAGTCGTTTATTAATGTTAAGTTTTGTCCAATTGAGTAGCTACAATTGAGATTTGGTAAAGATGGCGGCGAAATAAACATGACACTGAGGTGCCCTTTTCTAGTGCTACTTCTGTACAAAATGTCGTGTTTCAACATATACACACACAGATACACAATGTTTCTTGAAAAAAAAAGTCCCTTAATGCTAGCCACGTTCTTCTACTGGCAGTGATCTGTAAGAAAATCAGGCATTTTTAGTCTACTTTTGACATTTTGCAAAAATGAGGAAAAAGTAGACTTATGAGATCGATCCGGGAAAATGTGCTTCTGTCTGGCTACCTGTCTGTCTGTCTGTCTGTCTGTCTGTCTGGTCCTGTGTGTGTCTCCCCCCCCCCTATCAACTCATAAACGGCTTCAGCAATCGAAACCATTTTTTAGTATGAGAAAAGATGAATACCGGAATATCTCAAGCCCATATTTGAAAATGATGTCAGTGCTACCAACTGCTGAAAAAAACGCACTAGAAATTTGAGCTCCATGTTGGATATCTTGCAAGGTATGCATGGGAGCTATTCCAAAATTGGCACACAAGTAGATAATGCTATTTCTGTTTAATTTCCAGGAGGCCATGCGTGACAATGTTGCCAAAATAATTTTAAGCATTCTGATAGGTCAAGTTTTTAAATGCATATAACTTCTGCACTATCAATTGGATTTCAACCAAATGTTGTATGTAATATGTGGACATAAACATGTACATTACTGAGCGTATTCTTAAGAACCAACAGGGCTGCCAACTGTTAATAATTCTCTCTCTATTTTTTATCCAAATACCTGTATATCAGAAAGTATGCAAGCCGACAGCTTTAAACTATGAACACGTATAGTACCTTACATTTTAGATTAATTTGGAGTAACATATATAGTCAGTTCTACCAACATGATTCTAAGCCTGCTGATAGCACCAATTTTTAAATACAAGTAACTCCTATACTATCAGTTGGATTTCAACCAAATTTCGTATGTGCTATGTGTACCTTAACAGATATGACTATGCTCATTCTTAAGAGCGATCAGGGCTGCCAACTGTTAATAAATGCTGTCTATATTTTTTCCCCAAGATCAATATATCAGAAAATATGCAAGCCAACAGCTCCATACTTTCCACACGTATAGCACCTGGCATTCTAGATAAATTTGGAGTAATCAATGTACGTAAGTGCTGCCAACATGATTATATGCCTACAAATAGGTCCAATTTAAGAAAACATGTAACTTCTATACTAACAAATGGATTTCATTCAAAATTGGCACAACAAGATATCATAATATTTCAGATCATTTCTGACCAGCACACGCATGACATTCTTGCCAAACATGCTTTTACGAGTGCTGATAAATCCAGAGTATAACTGCATGTAAAATTAATTGGACTTCTACCAAATTGTGTATTCTGTACCTTAAGAGATGGAACTAAGTCGTATATATTAAGTCGCCAGGGCTGCCAACTGTAGTGCTCTATTAGGCTACATTATACCAGGTTTATTTCGAACTAATTAGACATTTCGATATTACCAACTTAATTTCGTCATTATTCTAGATAGGTTCATATACTGTAGATTAATCATTGGCATGAATCTTAATTTTAGGGAAGGTAGGCTCTTTAGTTCGTCACGGAACTTCTTGTTAGAGTTTTAATATGTGTTTGAAATTTGTTGCAAATGATTATTTTATCATATTTTCATACATCATGTGACGGTATGTTGATTTAGGCGTTCAATTTTCCATCCATCTTTATGGTGCACCATATAAGGTTTAATACCAAGGGACTTTTTAATGTTACGCTATACATTTATCTTGTGTCTTTGATATTTATCAATTCATTCATATCGGCTGATGTTGATGTTTGAGTCTTCAGTCTTTTGACTGGTTTGATGCAGCTTTCCATGCCACCCTGTCCTGAGCTAAGCGTTTCATCTCAACATAGCTACCACACCCTACATTCGAGGCAAACTGTTTAACATATTCTAATCTCGGTCTATCCTTACAGTTCTTGTCTTCGACCCTTCCTTCCATAACTAAGTTTGCTATTCCTGGGTGTCTTAGTATGTGTCCTACCAACTTATCTCTTCGCTTCATTAGCAGTCGCCAGAAACATCTCTCCTCTCCCACTCGTCTTAATACCTCTTTGTTTGTAACCCTCTCTTCCCATCTGATCTTCATCATTCTCCTGTAACACCACATTTCTAACGCTTCAAAGCTCCTCTTTTCTGCTGCACCAATAGTCCAATTTTCACTTCCATAGAGTGCCACACACGATGTCAACTGATTCCTTTTCTGTAGAAATACTTTCCTTGCCTGAGCCAACCTACTTTTTATATCCTCTTTCCTCCAACCATCACTGGTTATTTTGCTTCCTAAGTAACTTAACAGAAGTCTTCTGAGATTCGGAGATATAGAATGCCAGTGAAATATTTCGCACAGCCGCCATGTTGGATTGTTGAAAAGTAATAAAATTTGTAGGGCACGGTCGGGGTTGGCCAGAATGGTATTATGACCTTACCGAATTTAATTGAAATCTATCCAGCCACTTAGATTTTATTAGTGGGAGTTGGGGGCAAACACACCGACACACACGGACAAAAGGTGATCTCATAAGCCTATTTTTTCATAAATAGAAATAGGCTAAAAACGAGATTTAAAAATTGACACTGGCGCCATTTCGTGGTTAAAAAAACAATTAAGTTTGATTGCTGTCACAGATTAGTTGACATTGAGAATCGTCTAAATATTTCAGAAGGTCACCATATTGGATTTTTATATGCATTGTAGGCCATAGAGCTATGTACTATTAGATGATGATAATTGCGTAGGTGCATTGTTCAAACGTTGGTTTCGATCGCATGATTAGGACACAAAAAATTAAACCTTAATTTTAAAATTTCGCACAGCTGCCATCTTGAAGTTATGTAAACAATTGAGCTGAATAGGATGTCAGTGCATTACAAGGTGTATACCATTTGCTGTACCATGTGTGACGGCGCTCAGATGGTTTAAATGCGAGAAAAGTCTAATTAAATACAAAAACTTCGCTTTGCCGCCATGTTCGTTTTGTAAAGAGATTTTTGAGAGTCCCATCGTTACACTTCTATTAGTGCTTTTTTCCACCATACAAAACGTCAAGGTGATATCTGTAATAGTTTCGGAGATATGAAATGCCGGTGAAATATTTCGCACAGTTGCCATGTTGGATTGGTGAGATGTAATAAAATTTGAAGAGCACAGTCGGGTCGGACAAAATAGTACAATGACCTTACCGAGTTTCGTTGAAATCGATCTAGCAGTTTAGATTTTATTAGGGACGGGAACGAGGCGACGGACACATGCAAACACACACATACGTACACACACATGGACTATATGTGATGTCATTGGCCTATCTTTCATAAATGTACATAGTAAAGGAAGCTTTTCAGTCGGTCAACACGACTGAATAGCTTTCATTATTAGAATTAAGCATCACTGAGAAATGGCTTCTATCACTACTAAATGAAAATAGGCTAACAAGAAAACGAAAAGCAAGAACGGGAGGTTTAATTTAGAAGAGAAATACTATTATTGGTCACAAAGGAGCTAAAGTTCCGCTAACACGTACCTTGATGCTCGGTACAGTTAGGAGGCGAGTTCCGACTGTACCGTTCCATACGTAACGTTCCGCTAACACGTAACTTGATGTTCGGTACAGTTGGGAGTCGAGTTCCGACTGTACCGTTCCAGGGCTGTAACGTTCCACTTGCTCTTACCGAGTTCCAAGTTACAGTTACGGAACGATACCGCAAGCCAGCTCGGGGCCGCGGTATGGCATACACAGCGGTACGTAACGCATTTCAGTTCTGTTCCGGGTCCCTGATGATTAGTTTAATCGTTTATTAATGTTAAGTTTTGACCAATTGAGTAGCCACAATTGAGATTTGGTAAAGATGGCGGCAAAATAAACATGACACTGAGGTGCCCTTTTCTAGTGCTACCTCTGGACAAAATTTCGTGTTTCAATTGAAAGGGGGGAGCACACATATACACACACAGACACACAATGTTTCTTGAAAAAAGTCCCTTAATACTAGCCACGTTCTTCCACTGGCAATGGTCTGTAGGAAAATCAGGCATTTTTAGAGTTTTAATATGTGTTTGAAATTTGTTGCAAATGATTATTTTATCATATTTTCATACATCATGTTACGGTATGTTGATTTAGGCGTTCAATTTTCCATCCTTCTTTATGGTGCACCATATAAGGTTTTATACCAAGGGACTTTTTAATGTTACGCTATACATTTATCTTGTGTCTTTGATATTTATCAATTCATTCATATCGGCTGATGTTGTTGTTTGAGTCTTCAGTCTTTTGACTGGTTTTATCCCGCTCTCCATGCCTCCCTGTCCTGAGCTAGGCGTTTCATCTCTACATAGCTACCACACCCTACATTCGAGGCAAACTAACATATTCTAATCTCGGTCTACCCCTACAGTTCTTGTCCTCGACCCTTCCTTCCATAAGTAAGTTTGCTATTCCTGGGTGTCTTAGTAAGTGTCCTACCAACCTATCTCTTCTCTTCATTAGCAGTCGCCAGAAACATCTCTCCTCTCCCACTCGTCTTAATACCTCTTCGTTTGTAACCCTATCTACCCATCTGACCTTCATCATTCTCCTGTAACACCACATTTCAAACGCTTCAAATCTCCTCTTTTCTGCTGCACCAATAGTTCAATTTTCACTTCCATAGAGCCCACGCTCGATGCCAACAGATTTCTTTTCTGTAGAAACGCTTTTCTTGCCTGATCCAACCTACTTTTTATATCCTCTTTCCTCCGTCCATTACTGGTTATTTTGCTTCCTAAGTAACAGAAGTCTTCTGAGATTTGGAGATATAGAATGCCAGTGAAATATTTCGCACGGCCGCCATGTTGGATTTTTGAAACGTAATAAAATTTGTAGGGCACGGTTGGGGTCGGCCAGAATAGTACTATGACCTTACCGAATTTAATTGAAATCTATCCAGCCACTTATATTTTATTAGTGGGGGGGGGGGCACACACACGGACGTACACACACGGATGAAAGGTGATCCCATAAGCCTATTTTTTCATAAATAGAAATAGGCTAAAAGCGAGATTTTAAAATTTGACGCTGGCGCCATTTCGTGGTTAAAAAAACAATTAAGTTTGATTGCTGTCACAGATTAGTTGACATTGAGAATTGTCTAAATATTTCCGATGGCCACCATATTGGATTATTATATACTTTGTAGGCCATAGAGCTATGTACTATTGGATGATTATTGCGTAGGTTCATTGTTCAAACGTTGGTTTCGATCACATGATTAGGACACAAGAAATTAAACCTTAATTTTAAAATTTCGCACAGCCGCCATCTTGAGGTTATGTAAACAATTGAGCTGAATAGGATGTCAGTGCATTACAAGGTGTATACCATTTGCTGTACCATGTGTGACGGCGCTCGTTTGGTTTAAATGCGAGAAAAGGCTATTTAAATACAACAACTTCGCTTGGCCGCCATTGTGGAGAAAGTGAACTAAAGCTCTTTCGAGCAATCTACTTCCTGTAGAAAATAGACAGTGTTTTGATTTAGAAAATAGACAGTGTTTTGATTTACATAGTTTTGATTTTGTTATCTTTGAGTGTAGTGTCTTTGGAATGTCTTTGGATGCGATGTTGAGTTGTGTTAATAAAATATTGATTACTGTATATTAAAATGATTTGGTATGGCATATAACTGGCGACCGTGACAGGACTACTGGCAATCTCAACATCAAATAAAACAGAACAACGATGACCGAACGTCGAGTATTACGCGGCGTATTTACACGTGAGGTAAACAAGCTTGAAGAACTGTTGGCGCTTGCTGATGGTGACCACGTGGAGATTCGTAGCAGATATGCTTCACTTGTGGAACGCTACGAGAAGTTAAAACGTCTGGATGATGAAGTTTACAATGAGCTGCTGCTAAAGGAAGACCTTGAAGACATCGTGCTTGAAACAGAGATCAACAATTGCAGTCAGTACGACTTGAAATATTTTAAGGTTAGGGAAAAGGTGCAGGCCTTACAAGTTGGAGATCAAGCCGTTTCTGAAGCTAAAATGAGTAACTGTTCACGTACTTCTAATCAGAGACTACTAAGACTACCAAAACTAGAACTGAAAAAAATTGACGGAAACGTGAAGTGCTGGATTGGGTTTTGGGCGCAATTTACTAAAATACATGAAGATAGCAGGCTTAAAGATGAAGATAAATTTGTTTATTTGATTCAGTGTATGGAACCTGGTTCGTGTGGTCAGTAGTTGGTAGAAAACTTTCCTCCTTCAAAGGAAACCTACAAAAAGGCTATAGAATTGTTGAAGTCTAGGTATGGGAAGGCTGAGTTGCTCATTGAGTACTATGTTAGAGAACTTTTATCCTTGGTGTTAAAGAAGGATAGTTTAAGATTCATAGCCCAACTGTATGACAGTCTGGAGGGACAGTTGAGAGCACTTGATTCCTTGGGCGTAACAGAGGAGAAATATGCTGCAATGTTATTTCCACTAGTAGAGAGTGCCTTGCCAGAGGTTATGTTTAGAACTTGGGACAGATATCGTGTATCAAAAGAAACGTCTACCAAGGAACCTGACTGTTGCTTGAGTGAATTGTTAGCCTTCTTAAAGACTGAGGTAGAAGGTGAAGAACGGCTTAAGCTAAGACATAGTTCTTTTGAAGTTAACGAGAGGACGGATCGAGTTAAGCATGATGATAGGACCAAGACTAAGAATAGGGACATACCTTCAGCGGCTTCTTTAATTTCAATAGAGGATGTTTCAGTTAGTAAGGGAAACAGAAATAACAAAGATACGGCTTGTATATTCTGTGGCAGAACCTCACATCTTTCTCAAGACTGTGCTGTAGCTATTGATTATTCTCAAGAAGAACGCCAAGTAACGTTAAAGAAAAAGGGAGCTTGTTTTAGGTGTCTACGACCGGGACATGTCAGTAAGATGTTTGTGAAGTGCCCATTTTGCAAGGGGAAACATTACGCTTTGATGTGTGCGAAAACAGACTCAGATGAACCAAAAGGTAATTCGGTTCCAAAAACAGTTAGAATGATGGCAGGTAGTAATAAAGGGCATGTGACCTATCTGCAGACTTTAGTTCCTAGAGTAGTTGTTGGTGGATCCACGCACAGAGTAAGAGTTCTGTGTGACAGTGGATCGCAGAGAAGCTACATAAAGAAGTCTTGTGCTAAGAAATTTGAGTTGGAACAAACTGGAAAGGTAACACTAAGTCAAGAATTATTTGGAGGTAGGAAAACAGCACCTGTTTGTTTTGAGTCCTATCAAATAACTTTGCTGGATATGAACGAGGAAAACAGATGTGAGGTTGCAGTGTTAGGCTCTGATAGTATCTGTGGAGGTGCTCCCCTAGTTGATGCTGACTTGTTTAATTTACTGAGGGACAAGGGAGTTGAACTTAGTGATGTTGGCCAAGATAATGGTGGAAACAGTACTGGCATTCAGGTATTGTTAGGAGCTGACGTGTGGGCTCAGATAATCACGCCAGACTTTCTACATGTAAACAAGAGTCTAGTAGCTGTGAGAACTTGTTTAGGGTGGACACTTAAGGCTCTTCTGAGATCACTTCAACTACTGGCTCGTCTTACACTCTACTTACTTTAACTCAATCAACAAGAGTGGCGGATTTGTGGGAAATTGAGACTTTGGGTATAAAAGATCCTGGCGAACCGATAAAAAAGGAAGAAAGGGAACAAGAAGTTCAGATGTTCTTCGATAGGACTGTGAAGAGAGAAGAGGAATCTGGGCGCTACATTGTCAAACTACCCTGGATTGATGGTTGTACTTCTCTGGAAACGAATCGTGAAATTTCTCAGAAACGATTATTGAAAACTTCAAGAAAGTTACGAGTGATGCAGAAATTTCAGGATTATGATGAGGTGTTACAGGAATGGGTAAACAAAGGGATTATCGAAGGTGTTGAAAACGAGGTTTTGGATGGACCTACACATTATTTGCCTCATAGAGCTGTGCTGAAAGATGGTGGTACTACAAAGATAAGGCCGGTGTTCGATGCTTCCAACCAAGACAGAAATGGTCATTCCTTGAATGATTGCCTCGAGCCCGGACCCAACCTCATCGACCTTGTTCCATCAGTGCTGACCAATTTTCGAACCTATCCTATAGGTCTAATAGCTGATATAGAGAAGGCATTCCTGCAGATTATCATTGATCCTGAAGACAGGGATATGCTCCGTTTTCTCTGGTGGGATAATGATAAGATTACCACTTTTCGACATTGCCGGGTGGTTTTTGGTGTTTGTTCCAGTCCCTTCCTATTGGTTTCTGTACTGAACAACCTTCTGGAAGAGCCCCCAACTCATTTGAAGGAAGTAGCTACAAAAATGAAACCTGCATTTTATGTGGACAACTGTCTTACTGGAGTCGCTTCAAAGGAAGAAATTGGACCCTTTATTTTAAAGGCACAAGAATTGATGTTATCCGCAGGTTTCAATTTGAGGGGATGGGTGAATTCCTTTGATTGTGGTGTTGGTAAAACTGAGAATGTCTTAGGACTTCGTTGGTATTGCGACGTAGATGAACTTGGATGTAACTTCAGCCCGACTACCGGTTTAGTAACCCGAAGAGTGGTACTATCCAGCGTGCAAAATATATTTGATCCGATTGGATTTTCAGCCCCAGTAACTCTGATTCCCAAGCACATTCTGCAGAAGACATGGCAGAAAAGTATAGGATGGGATGAGGTTTCACCAGGAGACATTTGTGAGGAATTATGTCGATGGACTCAGCAGTTGCAATACCTACATGACCGTCGGATACCTAGAAGGATTTTCCTGAATGACAACAGCACTTTGCATGTATTTGTGGACGCTAGCAAAAGAGCGTTTGGTTGTTGCATATTTCTGAGATCGGAAGAAGAAGGTAAGATCAAACTGAGTCTTCTGATGGCTAAATCTATAGTGGCGCCTCTCAAAGAACTGACACTACCCCGCCTTGAACTGATGGGAGCGCTCCTTGGAGTTAGAATGTCTCGGTTGAGCCTTCGATGCCTACACCGGAATGACATACACACAGTGTTTTGGTCCTATTCAACAGTAGTCTTGGCTTGGATTGCTAATAAAGGGCTTTGGTCGGTGTTCGTAGAGAATCGGGTAAAGGAAATTCATGAGTACAATAAGGCTAGTTCATGGAGACACATACCGGGCAGCCTCAATCCAGCAGATCTCCTGTCTAGAGGGTGTTCACCAACACAACTTTGGAGATCCAGATGGTGGGAGGGTCCGTCTTGGCTTAAATGTAAAGAAGAAGAATGCGTATTTAATCGTCCTGAACCATTGTTGGAAGAAGTCAACAGGGAAAGGAGGAAAACAGTTGTAGCTGCTAAGAACACTGTTGTGGAAACTATTTTACTGCAATTAAGTTCACGATTCTCTGGATACATCAAAATCGTTAGGACCATTGCTTGGATTTTGAGATTGAAACAAAGGAATCGTAGAGACCACGTATCAACGGAAATTGATAGCGAAGAGTTTCTCAATGCAGAGAAGAAACTGTACTTCCTTATCCAGAAGGAAACGCTTTATGAAGAAGAGAGAAAAGAACAATTGAAGAATCTGGAGGTGTTCACAGACGATGAAGGAATTCTACACATGAAGTCAAGAGTCGTTGATTCTGACGACACTCCTGAGTATACCTATCCAGTTGTACTTCCATCAAAACATGTGATGGTTGAAAGAATGATTGAACAATTTCATCGATTCCATAACCATACTGGGACGCACACACTGCTTGTTTTGTTGCGCCAAAGGGTTTGGATAGTTAGAGGAAGAAGGACGGTGGCAGCAGTTGTACGGAAATGCGCGATCTGTCGTCGTAACTCTGCTAAGGGTTTTGAGGTACCTTTTCCTCCGTTGCCACAGGATCGAATCAAGGCATCGAGCGTTTTCCAGATCACGGGCACAGACTTGGCCGGCCCTGTGTTTCTACGAGGAGGAGAAAAGGGATGGATTGTGATATTCACTTGTGCAGTTTATCGGGCTGTACATCTGGAATTGATCACTTCACTTAGTACAGTAGCGTATATCCAAGCACTACGCCGATTTGCGGCAAGAAGAGGAAGAGTGAATACCATGTATTCGGACAATGGGACGAATTTCACCGGACTTCGCAGAACCATGGAGCAATTGGATTGGACTGAAATAGAGAGGACGTGCAGCCTTCTGAAGATTAAATGGAAGCTGAACCCTCCCACTGCAGCCTGGTGGGGAGGATTCTGGGAAAGGTTGATTAAGATTCTAAAGGATTTGCTTCGCCGTAATTTGGGTAAAGCTTGCCTAAATTATGAGGAAATGTGTACTCTTCTGTGCGATTGTGAGAACCTGATGAACAATCGACCTTTGACTTATCTTTCTGAAGAAGATGAACTCAAGCCAGTCAGACCCTCCATGTTCCTACAGAGCCTAGAGGGTAATGATGTAACCGACTTAGACCAAATTCAAACCAGCAGTTTAAACGACAGATGGCGTTATCTACAAGCTGTTCGGGAGAGCCTGAGAAATCGCTTCAAAAAAGAATACCTGGGATTTCTCCGATCACGGAGCAAAAAGCAACAGGGATCCATACAAGTAGGAGACATAGTACTGGTGGAGAGCGACAACAAGAAACGTATCAACTGGCCCTTAGGGAGAGTGGTGGAGCTGTTACCAGGAAGAGACAATGTGACTCGTCTGGTTAAAATTAAGACAGCAACTGGCATTCTACTTCGTCCAGTACAGCGACTTTATTCGTTAGAGATAAACTGTCTTAACAAACGTGATTCTATCAACACTTCACAACACCGACTAATTGAGCCGGTCCTTAATGAAGATATTCCCTGCAGTAACTCAGGAACTGAAAAGGAGAGTGAATTCAAGACTCGTTGTGGTAGAACTGTTAGGCAACTCAAGAAACTAGACTTATAGTGGTTCACATTCCTGAGCTCAATGTTCAACTATAATTTTAGAATGTTTACTTCAGTTTATGAGTGTGTGTTGCAAAACTACCTTTTGCAAGGTGGGAGAATGAGGAGAAAGTGAACTAAAGCTCTTTCGAGCAATCTATTTCCTGTAGAAAATAGACAGTGTTTTGATTTACATAGTTTTGATTTTGTTATCTTTGAGTGTAGTGTCTTTGGAATGTCTTTGGATGCGATGTTGAGTTGTGTTAATAAAATATTGATTACTGTATATTAAAATGATTTGGTATGGTATAGCCATGTTCGTTTTGTAAGGAGGTTTTTGAGAGACCCATCGTTACACTTCTATTAGTGCTTTTTCCCTTCATACAAAACGTCAGGATGATATCTGTAATAGTTTCGGAGATATGGAATGCCGGTGAAATATTTCGCACAGTTGCCATGTTGGATTGGTGAGATGTAATAAAATTTGAAGAGCACAGTCGGAGTTGGACAAAATAGTACTATGACCATACCGAGTTTCGTTGAAATCGCTCCAGCAGTTTAGATTTTATTAGGGAGGGGAGCGAGGCGACGGACACATGCAAACACACACATACGTACACACACACGGACTATATGTGATGTCATAGGTCTATCTTTCATAAATGTAAATAATAAAGGAAGCTTTTCAGTCGGTCAACACGACTGAATAGCCTTCATTATTAGAATTAAGCATCACTGAAATATGGCTTCTATCACTACTAAATGAAAATCGGCCAACAAGTAAACGAAAAGCAAGAACGGGAGGTTTAATTTAGAAAAGAAATACTATTATTGGTCACAAAGGAGCAAAAGTTTGCTGTGTAGGTTACACTCTGCCTTATATGGCAACACTGCGAGAAGGTGAGTTGGATTCCCATCTAAGCCATCTTAGATTGGTTTTCCGTGGTTTCCCACTTCTACTCCAGGAAAATGCGTGGATAGTTCCTAAGTCAAGGCCACGGCCTATTCCTTCCCAAGCCATGCCATCATTACAAATACACACGTTACTACAGACATCACAATTACAAAGTTTAGACCTATCAGACAAATTCCATAAAAACCTCAACTACATGGACCGATGAACAATAACCTATGTTCCAAACCTCTATATGGAGCAACAATAAATATTTCGAATCAATGGGATCCATCGTATTGTTTTCAGGAAACATATTTCTAACGTAGGCTACAGTATGACCGCGATCGAAACGAGCAACGTGCCTTGCTTGCCCTGTCTGATGCGGCACGCACTCAGACTGAAATCAGTATTTTTATTTTTATTTTTATTGATATTTCAAGAAGTAATTATCCTATGTTTGAATAAATAATTTGCCTGGAATTGCATATGGCATCGTTCAAACAGGGATAGTTGTTGACGCAGAAAAAATTATCTTTTCATCAGCGTTCTAGGTAGGACAGTAGATACTGAAAAAATTCCTTAGGCTAGATAGAGTATTTCGATATCATGAAAGAAATGCCCCTAGATTAGATAACAGGTATGTAATTGATATAGTTGTTGTGTAATTAGGCTATTATGTGACAGTTTGTAACAACCAGCGTAACAGTGTAATAAACGCAGTGTTACAATTGCCGTGGTAACTAAATAGACTGTGTAATAGCCATAATAGTCTACGTAAAAATTCGGTGTAATAGCCATAATGGTTTTAATAGCTAATGGACAGTAGTTCCGGTAACAGTCCTGTAATAGTCTGTAGGCCTACATACATTTTGGGAAATGCTGCTGTACTGTTACAGGCTCTGTACCGTTCCACTTTCCGTTCGAACATGAGAACCTGGAACGTTACGCATAGATACCGGGTGGCTGGTTGGTATAAACTGGAACGGTACACAGTGTAACCGGGTACTGGTGGAAACGTTACTCTATTTCGATAACCAAGAACGGTACGCAGAGTAACTTTCCAACTGGTAACGCTGAGGAATCGGTCCAGTCATGTACCGTTCCATACGTAACGTTCCGCTAACACGTACCTTGATGCTCGGTACAGTTGGGAGTCGAGTTCCGACTGTACCGTTCCAGCGCTGTAACGTTCCACATGCTCGTACTGAGTTCCAAGTTACAGTTCCGGAACGATACCGCAAGCCAGCTCGGGGCCGCGGTATGGCATACGTAACGTAACGTGGAACACAGCGTTACGTAACGCATTTCAGTTCTGTTCCGGGTCCCTGGTCTCGAGATCGATGATAACTCGAGACCGTCTCTGTTCAGGTTGCTGTTGTTGTTGTTGTATATTCATTAAGGGGCTTTGCGATATTCGGTCGGGCAGATGACTTCAGTGTTCCGCCCTTTAAAACAACAATAACTAACTATACTAACATCGTTGTCATGTAGCCCCATGAACTTGGGTGTATGTGGAATCTGTCTGATAATCTGCGTCATTATGAGGGATACACATGTGCGAGTATTTGTAATTAAGACGATGATTGGAAAGTAGGTCATAATTTATGTCTGTCTGTTAGGTAGTCAGCCTGGAGGCTGGTTGGATCCTCAAAAAGCACCACCATAGGTTATGTGGTAGGCAGCACTATAATGAGGCGTACTAGGCAAGGTGAGGAGTGAGGTAGTTTGCCATTACTTTCCTCACTGAGTCAGTACAGCAGTACTATCCCAATGAGCAGAACCTTTCACAGCATCTACAGGCACTAGCTGTGCCCTGAATGTCATTACTCAGCACCACTCATACCTCAGTAGCTTCCTTATAATCACAGCCATGAGTGAGACTGAGACATCGGTGAAAAGCCACATTTTACTCTAGCCTGTGCCAACAGACAAATGCAAATATACTGCATTCATCAAGATGGTAAACAGGCAGCTTAATTTATGTAGAAGTAGGAAACCACGGAAGACCATACCTAGGATGGCTGAGGTGTGCACCGATCCCACATCTTCTTAGTTCTGCCTCATGAGGCTGAATGCACAACGTCCCAACCTAGGACCAGAATTATACATCTTGTCAGAGCCAGGAATATAATCCGGACCTCTGGGGTGACTGTCATAAATGCCACAAAGCATAAGTTACTCTCTGTTTAAAATGAAAGTGATCTGAAAAGAACTGCCTCATGAGGCTGAGTGCACTCCGTTCGAGCCCTCAGACCAGAATTATACTTCATGGCAGAGCCAGGAATCTAATCTGTACCTCTGGGGTGACTGTCATAATTGTTAGTCACTATACCACGAAGCATACTCTCAGTTTAAAATGAAAGTGATCTGAAAAGATCTGCCTCATGAGGCTGAGTGCACTCCATTCCAGCCCTCAGACCAGAATTATAGCCTGCATCTTGGCAGAGCCAGGAATCTAATCCGGACCTCTGGGATGACTGTCATAAATGTTAGTCACTATACCACGAAGCATACTCTCTGTTTAAAATGAAAGTGATCTGAAAAGAACTGCCTCATGAGGCTGAGTGCACTCCGTTCCAGCCCTCAGACCAGAATTATACATCTTGGCAGAGCCAGGAATCTAATCCGGACCTCTGGGGTGACTGTCATCAATGCTAGTCACCATACCAAGAAGCATACTCTCCGTTTAAAATTAAAGTGATCTGAAAAGAACTGCCTCATGAGGCTGAGTGCACTCCGTTTCAGCCCTCAGACCAGAATTTTACATCATGGCAGGGCCAGGAATCTAATCCGGGCCTCTGGGGTGACTGTCATAAATGCTAGTCACTATAACACGAAGAATACTCTCTGTTTAAAATGAAAGTGATCTGAAAAGAACTGCCTCATGAGGCTGAGTGCACTCCGTTCCAGCCATCAGACCAAAATTATACATCTTGGCAGAGCCAGGAATCTAATCCGGATCTCTGGGGTGACTGTCATAAATGTTAGTCACTATACCACGAAGCATACTCTCTGTTTAAAATGAAAGTGATCTGAAAAGAACTGCATCATGAGGCTGAGTGCACTCCGTTCCAGCCCTCAGACCAGAATTATACATCTTGTCAGAGCCTGGAATCTAATCCGGACCACTGGGGTGAAAGTCATAAATGTTAGTCACTATACCACGAAGCATACTCTCTGTTTAAAATGAAAGTGATCTGAAAAGCACTGCCTCATGAGGCTGAGTGCACTCCATTCCAGCCCTAAGACCAGAATTATAGCCTGCATCTTGGCAGAGCCAGGAATCTAATCCGGACCTCTGGGATGACTGTCATAAATGTTAGTCACTATACCACGAAGCATACTCTCTGTTTAAAATGAAAGTGATCTGAAAAGAGCTGCCTCATGAGGCTGAGTGCACTCCGTTCCAGCCCTCAGACCAGAATTATACATCTTGGCAGAGCCAGGAATCTAATCCGGACCTCTGGGGTGACTGTCATCAATGCTAGTCACCATACCAAGAAGCATACTTTCCGTTTAAAATGAAAGTGATCTGAAAAGAACGGCCTCATGAGGCTGAGTGCACTCCGTTCCAGCCCTCAGACCAGAATTTTACATCATGGCAGGGCCAGGAATCTAATCCGGGCCTCTGGGGTGACTGTCATAAGTGCTAGTCACTATAACACGAAGAATACTCTCTGTTTAAAATGAAAGTGATCTGAAAAGAACTGCCTCATGAGGCTGAGTGCACTCCGTTCCAGCCATCAGACCAAAATTATACATCTTGGCAGAGCCAGGAATCTAATCCGGACCTCTGGGGTGACTGTCATAAATGTTAGTCACTATACCACGAAGCATACTCTCTGTTTGAAATGAAAGTGATCTGAAAAGAACTGCATCATGAGGTTGAGTGCACTCCGTTCCAGCCCTCAGACCAGAAATATACATCTTGGCAGAGCCTGGAATCTAATCCGGGCCTCTGGGGTGACAGTCATAAATGTTAGTCACTATACCAAGAAGCATACTCTCTGTTTAAAATGAAAGTGATCTGAAAAGTACTGCCTCATGAGGCTGAGTGCGCTCCGTTCCAGCCCTCAGACCAGAATTATACATCTTGGCAGAGCCAGGAATCTAATCCGGACCTCTGGGGTGACTGTCATAAATGCTAGTCACTATACCAAGAAGCATACTCTCCGTTTAAAATGAAAGTGATCTGAAAAGAACTGCCTCATGAGGCTGAGTGCGCTCCGTTCCAGCCCTTAGACCAGAATTATACATCTTGGCAGAGCCAGGAATCTAATCCGGACCTCTGGGGTGACTGTCATAAATGCTAGTTACTATACCAAGAAGCATACTCTCCGTTTAAAATGAAAGTGATCTGAAAAGAACTGCCTCATGAGGCTGAGTGCACTCCGTTCCAGCCCTCAGACCAGAATTATACATCTTGGCAGAGCCAGGAATCTAATCCGGACCTCTGGGTTGACTGTCATAGATGCTATAGAGCATCCAGCGATTAGAAAAGACTGGAGCCTTATGGCGACAGTGTTGCTAACTCTAGGCAGAGGTAGCGCTGACGTCATACGTTATGTTCACCCGCTTCGAGTACTGGTCTTTCATAAGTTAGCGAGACAACACAACCCCAGCAGCTACCTGAAGTAGAACACGCACAGGAAGGAGCAGTTTTGCAGGTGTTAACGGATTTGACCATTATTAAGGATACCGTACGCGAAGAGAACCAATAACGACATTCATTTCGTTGTGATACGACGCATTACTGATTGACAGATAACGAGAGCTTAACCCTTTCTCCCTTCTCGGATGCACTGTATGCTGACGATGTTAACAACTTTTACGTCAACAATACTGTTAGTCATCACTTTTTGTTGTTATTAGTTAGGCTATAATTTAGTTTCTTTCAATTTTATTCTTGGTGTTTTGTTTAGATTAATATTTGTAATATTGTAGTGAGTTAGCCATGCAGTTAGGGGTGCGCGCGCAGCTGTGAGCTTGCATTCGGGAATAGTGGGTTCGAACCCAACTGTCGGTAGCCCTGATTCAATCGAACTGAAAATAAAACAGACACACAACAATAACACCAATGACGGATAGTGCTTCAGAACTAATGTTGCCGGGCACGTGCTCTACTCCGGGCGAGCATGCAGCACAGGACGAGGCTCTTCTTTCCAGCGTGCTAACCTCGAAAATGTTTAAATCACTAAGACGTAATATAAACGATACTTGTATGCAATAATAAAGGTAATCAATTGGCAGATTATTGTAGGAAGCTATTATGACGAAAAATATATATGTTCAGAGATCCTTCATGATAAAAGGTGAGGTAACAAAACCAGTGTAGGGGGGGGGGGGGGGGGGTTCCGATAAAAGTAAAAGCCCATAAGACCCACAGTCTTTTCTAAACGCTGGATGCTCTATAGTCACTATACCACGAGGCATACTCTCTGTTTGAGGAAAGCGATCTGTAAAGAAAAGTTTGACGTGACATTAATATTTCAGGCCTCGACTTGTTGATAATGCACAGGCTCAAACTGACAGCCACTTGGCTCGCACGTGACCAGTGTTGAACGCTCAATCGCGAGCGGCGGGGACTTCAAGTGGCATCGTCACGTGACCTGCTCAACGCCGTGACAACCAGTGTGTAATGGCTGGCAATAGAGGCTTGGGGTGGAGTGTGGGTTAAATGCCATTAACATTAATGAATTGAGGAATAAATAAACGAGCTTGAGTGGTTTATTTGATATTTGATTGATGTTTTCACAGCTTCATTCAGGGGACTAAAGTATTGTGGTCATCAACCCAGTGGTTTAGCCTACCGTCAGTGAAATCTGCGGAATAACCTGCGTTTGATAACAGCGTTGATGAAGTGTTGGTTGGTTGGTTCTTAAGTTTAGGGGCTGCGACACCGCGGTCATGTAGCCCCGTGTACTTTGGGTGTGTGTAAAATCTGTCTGATAACCGGTGTTAATTGTGATGTCTGTATTAGTGTGTGGTATCTGTTTTTTAATTAAAGTACATACTGCAACTTAGAATTTTTCAAATAGTTCCTACTTTTGCCGCCAAGCACCACCGTCAACGACTACTAGGCCAAGTTCAGAAGTTAGCTACTACACCACACCACAGTCGGCTCTTGGCAACGAACGTAGAAACCTAAGAGCGTTGTCTACATTCTTAACCTATCCAATTTAGCTTCACACAGGTGTAATTAGTGGAAGGTTCTTTAACATGCCATAAATCTATGACATGGGACCGTCAGCTTTACTTGCCCTCCGAAGGAAGGTATTGAACCCTTCAGAAAAGCAGTGTTTAATGTAAGAAATCTTAATCAAGGGGTCGCGCTCAGTTCCTATGTGATGTTTACGTTCGCCAAACAACATGCTCTACTGAGATAAGGGTCATAGGATATAAACTATAAATCAAGAAAGAAAGGTGACAAGATGTAAAAAAAAATAACATGATTTAATGACTAATATTGCATAAAAAGAAATAAACAACAATAAAATATAAAACGAATCCTCCCTGAATTTCCCATGATAGGAATATCTATAAATTTGAGGAGTCAGACGGATCTCCCCTTTTGTTTAAAATGTGGATCCTGGTTCCACTACCTTGCAATTTGGGTTTTATGTGCGCGTAATGACTAACTACGAGGAATGAGTACTTTGGATGACTGTTCGATTACAACGGGTTAACAGCCACGATGCTTACGAACAATCATCTCGTAAATCAACGTTTATGGATATGGAACATGACATTAATAAAAACCCTTAAAAAGTAATGCTGACACACGCACTACAAATCTACTATTTACAGGAATCTCCCCTCTTCCTCAATCACCTGTCATTGTCCCACTCCAGTGTGTATAAATACCTGACCAGCTGTGCCGTTATCTCAAGGAATCAACAGCAACAAACTCAACCACTTCAACCTATGGTCAGACATTAATCAAAATATCCAGAATTGCCCTCGCGAGGTCACAATATGGATTTGTCATCAAGCTGCCAGAAATCAGTCTACGCTGAAATTCCCGCTTGTAATGACACAAATACACACACTCACACACACACATATTTGGGAATGACAATACGTTTTTTCACACAGATCGGCTGAATGGATGCTCGCCCACAATTAAACAAAATATTAAAACCTACGATAGAGCTGACTGCTCTTCGTCACAAATCACATTGCTCCAAAGGCAATAATCTCATTGAATCTGATCAATAATAAAACAAAAGAAATTAATTACCCTCCAATCTACTGTATAATTATTTTTACTTCAGTCCTACTTCTGAAACACAACATATCTCCGAGAGACGTTTTTAACCGCATCGCGTAACATATGCAAACACGGTCGTCCACATAGCTACGTTAGTTAAAACAACAAACAAGAAAAGAACCTTCTACTAATAATATATGCGAGCTGTTTCCATGCAAAAGGTGTGTCAGACCAAAACTAAATAGACTACGTTAATCACACAAGCAAATTATTTACAAAACAAAATATGTCCCATACACCATAAGTTAATTTATCAGATAATAATAAATATTATTCAGTACTCATCCTCAGTCAGCCACCCGTCAAAGAACACCCGCAGCCATCTCCCAACTGGATTCTTCTTATCTCATCTCCACCATCTTGACGGAGTCTTGATATTTCCAGGCTTCCTCCATGGTCAATGATGTCATCTCTCGTGCTGATTCAAAAATTAAATTATTATACACTTGATGTCTGACTACTAAATTCGCCGTTCGGGTACTTCGTTCCCCAAAGCAGTCTGTTGGCGAATTATCGAAGATACTGTCCCTACAAATATAGTACTGTGACTATCTAACACTGAATTTAACACTTTTAATAATAATTTCTGTGTCCTTCATGACACGCAAAGTATAACTGTCAACGTCCTTAGACGCGCAAAGTATAAAAGCCTGTGTCCACTGACACACAAAATAACAGCCTACGTCCGTAGACGCACAGAGTAATAGTCTACCTGTGTCCACGACACACAAAATGTAATACGTTCCGTCCTCAGACGAACACAAGTAAAAAGGCCATGTCTTGGCTCTTCACACCACTTATTAATGAACTGGCCCTAGGTCTTGATGGGGGGGGGGGGAATTTATACAAAAGTTTCTCGAAATAATGGTGGTACAGGAATGAAATAAATATCACTGAACTCGAAAATTAGCGCAGGTCAAGAATATGCCCATTAAGCCTAGAATCGATCGTAGAGATGTTGTCTAGGCGATTTCCCGCGTGAATGCTAGCCGAGCGTGCCCACGCTAGACCTGCCGCGCTAAATAGGCATTCTTCTCTCATTGGTTCCCACATTTTCTGTAACTTGGCGGTTTTTAGCAGATCTTGGCGTCGTAGGAGTGTCTATTTTCTTCATCAGCCACTCACGTTACTGCATCATATTTCTTCTAGGCGCGAATATTACAATGAACATACCAGCAGCATGTCTCACTGCGCGTCGCTTCTATTTTTGAGGTGGCCAACACCTGTCCTTCTGACACATCGCTAGGCTATTTCCTTTCACAGCTAAAGTATTTAGCCTTTTGTCAATCTGCTTCAGGTATGTCCCCGCTGTCTCCAACAAATGCTTGAAATTTCCTCATCTCCGTCTGGCTACTTTCATGATGCTGGTGGAAATATTTATTAATTGAAGAAATAAAACATAGAATTATTTATCCAACAGAGGATAAAGGGTTCAGTATACTGAAAGTTTTTAAACGCTCTTGAAAAAACGACGGCTTCGGCCGGGTTTGAACCCGCTAACTTGGGCATAGAAACTCAGCATGCTACCGACTACGCCACCGAAGCCGCTTAGATGAAGTGTAATATTATCATCATCATCTATATATTTAAAACAGTAAGGTGATTTTTGTTACCACGAGATTGAGAGAACGACTGAACCGATTTACTTCGTAGAGCACTCTAACGAAAGCTCTTGGCCTCTAGATTTGCAGAGTGTCTCTAAAATAAACAAATATATTGCGGTATATTTTTGAATTAATATAGAAAATAGCAGAATTCTTTCCCCTCACGCATGCGCACAATCCGCCTGGGAGCATGACAAAATGGCGGTGAGAAGTCCATTAAAATGTAAGTTATTTAATAAGCTTCCATGTAACTGAAAATATACATTAACCAAGTTCTGACAATAAAATATAATAACAGTATGAACGTTTACGAATGTGCAACATTGATTTATTTGGATAATGAAATGGATTATTTCCTTCAGACAGCGGCTTTTGAAGACAATGAATGGCTGCGTCTGCTAGTGAACAAGAGTGTGCGAGTAGCTATGTGGTTAAGGCGTCCGACTGTGGTTCCATGGTTCACCGGATCGATCCCAGCCCTCGCCAATATTTTTTTTTACCACTGAAATATTGTTTAATCAAGAAGTATTAGTAAGGTTTTATGTCTGTTAAAGATACATATTTCTACATTCCCTCCCAATACGTTTTATTTCCGTTTTACCATTGCATTACAGCATGTGATCAAAAGAACAAACTGTTGTCCTCAGTACGCCATTTAAATATCTGCAATCAGTTCCTATAACTAACAACAGATGGCAGTACATCGCCCATATAGTTCCAGTAACTGACTGCAGATGGCAGCACCATTGCATCGATATATTTAAATTTTGAGGAACATTAACCGACAGTTGAATGTGTAGGCTATGTTGTTTATGTACCTTAATATTGCAATTTCTTCCCAATGCTTAGGTGGTCAAGTTATTAGCGTCCTAGACTAAAAGTTGCAAGAGTGCGCGAGTAGCTATGTGGTTAAGGCGACCGACTGTGGTTCCATGGTTCACCGGATCGATCCCTGCCCTCCCCAATATTTTTTTTTTTTACCACTGAAATATTATTTAATCAAGGAGTATTAGTAAGGTTTTATGTCTGTTAAAGATACATATTTCTACATTCCCTCCCAATACGTTTTATTTCCGTTTTACCATTGCATTACAGCATGTGATCAAAAGAGCAAACTGTTGTCCTCAGTACGCCATTTAAATATCTGCAATCAGTTCCTCTAACTGACAACAGATGGCAGTACATCGCCCATATAGTTCCAGTAACTGACTGCAGATGGCAGCACCATTGCATCGATATATTTAAATTTTGAGGAACATTAACCGACAGTTGAATGTGTAGGCTATGTTGTTTATGTACCTTAATATTGCAATTTCTTCCCAATGCTTAGGTGGTCAAGTTATTAGCGTCCTAGACTAAAAGTTATAATTATGCATCGTCGATATAGGCTACTCTTAAATTATTAAAGAAAAATGTACTTTTCCAGGCACTCGCGCGTGACGACAATTGCTTTCGCCATGAGAGACACTTGGCAAACATAATTCGTTTGAAGGGCTACGACATCGTGGTCACTCAGCCCCGTGTACTTGGGTGTGTATGTGTGAAATACACATGTTCTCTCATAACCTGTGTTATTGTGATGGCTGCATTACTGTGTGTATTTGTAATTAAGGTGGTAAATGGCAAGGAGACGGCCAAGTCCTTAAGTTAGGAACCATCCAGGTATTTGCCCTAAGTGGATGTGGGAAACCACGGAAAACCACATCCAAGATTGTTATACCTCAAGAGACTGAATGTGCCCCGTTTTTGCCCTCAGACCAGAATTAAATTTCTTGGCAGAGCAGGAAATGTAACCCGGGTCTCCGGGGCGATAGACAAGAATAGGTGGGCCTCCATGTGTTAATACGATTTTTGACATGCACGGGACATAGAATTCAAAAACTGCCTCCATTAGGGTGACTGCCAAAGTGAGTATTGAGTAAAGGCCTATGGTCGTTCCAGTAGTTGGCGAAGTGATTCTATGTTCCCCTGCAAAATGTACTGCCATAACTTATAACAGGTGATGGAAATTGCTTATTTAGAGCAGTTTCGTACTGTTTATAACAAAATGAAGAACGTCATTCTGAGCTGCGTTTTCAAGCTATTGCAAAAAAAATTGCTGGCAGGAACAATTATAAGGAATTTATTTTAAGCGATCAGTCTCATCGCATTCTCCTCACCAACCAACTTGAGTATGAAAGTCTCTGGACGGTCATGTTGAACTTAATTGTATAAGACAATTGTTTAATGATTATTTGTTTAGAGTACTGAGTCTAACTACGCAGTTGATTTCGGCAATGGAAGTATTATTTGCCATTTAATATTTAGCGGCTCCGTTATTGCAGGACACTATAGTATTATCGAATAATACGAAGCCACATTTAAAATCCAATATAAATAGGCCATTTCAGAAACAATTACAGATATTATGCAGTAGGCCTACAGTGCACTGTAAGATCTTTGACGATCAAATGTAAACATTGTTCTACATTGTATTTATCTTGCGTAAAATCTATGCGTGGTTACTTTGGCCTTTACTGTTGTGAGGGTAAAATTGATCTGCTGGAATATAACATATTTGCCAAGCTGCAACAATGTAATGATATTAATTTAAAAGTCATTGAACTTATATCCAGTAGTTCAAACACATACATCAGCGTTAACAGATTGGATACTGAAGATGAAAGCCAGCTACTTCATTTCCCTATTATTGAATTTTTCAATTCCTTGGAATTAAGTGATTCGCCTCCACATACTCCGAACGTTTGAGCCATAGTTATGCTCCTTAGAAATCTGAACGTTTTCCAAGGACTCATATATGGTAATATATTAATTGTAAGAAATATGTAAGAAATTGCTTGGATACGGATATAATAGGTGCAGTAATATTAGGCAGAGAGCTCAAATCCAACGACTTGATTTAACACCTTCCCGTAAAACACTTGCAGGTACAGTACATTTTCTTTTAATAGGCAACAATGTCCTATTCGCTCGGCCTACTTTATCACAATCAATCAAGCTCAAGGAGAAACTCTTGAACGTATTGGGCTATTTACCTCATCACGTTTTAAGTCATGACAAGCAGGATAGTGAAGGTACAAAAAAGGTCCTGTATGGGATGGTAAAGAATAAGAGGCGGAAGGATCCTACAGATTATGTTAGAATGGTGAACAAAAGGGGACAAGAGATAGAAAATAGGGAAGAACTGAAGAAAATGTGGAAAGAATATTTTGAAGAACTCCTGAACCCAAATGGAAACCACGGCGAGGAGGAAGAGGTACAGTAGATGAACTGCAAACAGAAAACGACTTAACATGGAAAGAAGTGGAATATGCAGTGAGGAAGATGAAAGGAGGGAAGGCACCGGGTGTGGATGAGTTGAGTGTGGAGATGGTGAGAGCAGCAGGAGAGGTGGGGATACAATGGTTGTACCGAGTGACGAAGACAGCATGGAAGGAAAGGAAGACCCCAGAGGACTGGAAAAAGGGAATAATTGTCCCGATCTGCAAGAAAGGTAGTAGAACAGAATGCAGTAACTATCGGGGAATAACACTGATGAGTCATTGTGCAAAGATGTTTGAGAAAGTTTTGGAAAGGAGAATTGGGACAAGGATAGAAGGAGGGATGAGGGAAGAACAACATGGCTTCAGAGCAGGAAGGTCCACAGTGGATTTGATTTTTGCTGTAAGGCAGTTACAAGAACAGCACTATGAGTATGGAACAGATCTACTGATGGCCTTCCTGGACATTGAGAAAGCATATGACAGTGTATGCAGAAACAAAGTATGGAAGTCCCTGGAGGATAGAGGAATAGACAAATGGACTATAAGGAGGATAAAGGAGATGTACAAGGGAAGCGAGAGCTGTGTGAAAGTGGGAGGAGAGAGATCGGACTGGTTGGAACAGAGAAACGGCCAGAAACAAGGAAGTGCACTGTCACCGTTACTTTTCATTGTGGTGATGGATGACATAATGACCCGAGTGGCACAAGTAAGAAAGTGGAGAGTTTCAAGTATCTGGGAAGCCTGATACAAGATAATGGAAGAAACGATAGAGAAATAAATGAGCGGGGGAGACAGGCAGAAGCATTCCGGAGGAGTGTGAGAAGCATGTTATGGAGCAAGGATGTCCCTCAGAACAGCAAAAAGATCATATATCGGACGTACTATGTCCCTATCCTGACGTATGCCTCGGAGACCTGGGTTAGGAAAGGAAGGGAGAAGAGCAAAATACAGGCCAGTGAGATGAGGTTCTTGAGAAGCAGTATTGAAGCTACAAAGACGGACAGAATAAGAAATGAGAGGACCAGAGAATTAATGAAGGAGGAACCATTACAGGATGGTATAGAGAAATCTAGACTTAGATGGTATGGACATGTAAAACGAATGGAGGAGAAGAGGATACCCAGGAGGATACACGAGACGAAGTGGGAAGGAAAGAGACCAAGAGGGAGACCGTGAGACAGGTGGCTGAAGGGGGTGGAAGAAAGCGTGAAGAAGAGAGGAGAAGACTGGACAAGGGTGGAGGCTGAGAGATGGTGGGAAGACAGAAGACGTTGGAGAGGCTTGTGTTCCAAACAGACCCGGCCAGTGGCTGGAAACTGTGCAAAATGATGATGACCCCATCATGTTTTCAGTCATGACCAGCAATATGTTGCAATGCTGAGAGTGCTATCTTTTGACGCCCTTAAATTTGCAATAGTGCTAAAAAGTAATCGTACAAAGAATGTAACTTATATAAGAAGCTTCTTCAGTAAATTTGTTTTCCATTTTCCGTCATGTTTTGACGGGTTTCATCTAGTATATATTATTTCAGTAGTATAGATCCCTCCTGCGACGCTCACAAGCGACCGATCGTGACAAATGAGCATTCAAATGAAAGATAATAGACATTAGCAGTGACGAATTGCACTTTAATTTCATAAATATCTATAATTTGTTTAAAAAATTACTTTAAAACATGTACGATTTGCAGATATTATTGCTGTAGGAAAATACGCTCCATAATTGCTGTCCACATCACATTTTGGCCACAGTGACGCCTGATTCATGTCATTTTAACATTCTGTGGTCTTTCCTTTATCATTTTGCATGGATTTCAGAAACAGTAAATCAAAGGAATGAGTACGGTACTCAAATCGTATAATTTCATAAATATCGAATAACCGGTGAGTGTCATAATGATCCAATTTTCAGTAATTGCATTCTTACACTGGGGAACGTGGAACTTGGAATTCTAACCGAAATGTAAATAGTGTCCTATAATCATTTGGTTGAAATAAAAACATAACAACCTTTCTCCACACGGGACCGCTATATATATTATTTCAGTAGTATAGATACATTTCGAGGCATATACAAGTAACCGATCGTAAAAAATGAGCACTCAAAAGATGGAGAATCACCTGGAGCAAGGCGAAGTGCACACTGACACCATAAATATTGACAAATTGTTCATAACCCCTTGTCTAAACAAATAAACAAAACGATAGCCCTTGCCAGAATGGTGTCGCGTTGAACCTGCATAACAGGCAAGCCGGGCCCGTACACAAACAGTCCTTGCCAGTGAGCCCTACTGCTGTGCAAGGCTAATGATGTTGAAATGCGAGATTTCTCGCACGGATCCCCTAGTTAATTTTATTGTTATTGTTATTATTATCATTATTACCTTGCCATGGTAGGTGAGTGATTATCGTGTCAGTCTACCAACCCCATGGTTGCAGGTTCGCTCCTGGCCGTGTACGTAATTGAAAGGCGACAAAAATCACTACACGCATGTCATACGTTGTTGGCATGTTAAAGAACCCATTTGAATTCAGTAGGCCGTGTTCATAAAGGCAAAATGAATCTCAGGATTTATCGCCAACACAAAAGTTCCTCCTTTCTCTACTAGAAAGCGCTATAGTGTCAAGGACCTTAGATATCTAACCTCCTTGACTTTCATAGCCATCCAAGGAACAACAAAATTCGACATGCGGGCTGCCCTCTTGGTGTCAATTAACAAAGCTTACACCCAGCATCCGAGGCCATACGATATTATTATTATTAGTCTATTATTACTATGATTATTATGGTTTCTTTCTTCGTTAGGCATATTCCAATTCATAGAGTGCGTTGGATTGATGAAATTTTCCTTCTCCCAAAATCTCTTCATGAACTCAGTGTGTTGCCTCTTGCGGTTTTGTGTCCATCTTGTACCAGTCCTGCTGCTAGGTTTTATCCTAAACTAGCAACCTGTCCCGGCTTCGCCCGGGAACAGTGTTATGAATTCATTATGTGATAAGCGGATATATTTCGATGTGAATGAACTACGACCTACTGTATATCCGTTTTATGTCTCGGCATGATAGGTTAAAGTCACTGACTGGGCTATTAATTATAAGGTGCGTTCAAAAAGTAACGAGCCGGAGGCTGGAATGCGCAAACCGGTGACGACATCGGCTAATCATGGCGTGTGTAACGAGGCGTGGTTCTGACCAGAGTGTGGAAGGTCACAGCCTGTCGCTAGAGGGCACGCGTGAACGTCACGTGACGATACAAAGCGTGCAGCAGCATGCATCAATCTTCCAACGCTGCCAGTAATGCTGACGTTCTTCTTTGACCAAGATGGCCCCCTTCTGATACAATTCATGCCGCACGGGACAACAGTGAATGCCCAGCGTTACTCGCAAACCTTGACCACCCTTCGCCAAGCGATCAAAACAAAACCACCAGGCAATCTCACCCGTGGGGTCATTCTGCTCCACGACAATGCACGACCTAATAGGCCAACACAGTCGCGGCACTCCTGCAGAAATTGAAATGGGGGGTTCTCGGCCACCCTCCATACAGTCCAGACCTCTCTCCCTGTGATTACGCCATGTTTGGTCCCCTGAAAAGGGCTCTGCGGGACCAACGATTCACCTCGGACGCTGACGTCCAGCTGTACGGGCGGAACTGGTTCACATCGCAACCCAGGGAATTTTATGAGACAGCCATTCACCGCCTCGTGTCACAGTGGGATAAGTGCCTCAACAGCCAGGGCCAAAACTTTTAACATACAGGTACTGGTTTCTGTAATTATGCCTCCGGCTCCTTACTTTTTGAACGCACCTTATATATTATCATGGAGATGCATGTGCAACGAATTCTTGTCAGACATAATTTAAGAATGGCAAGGTGCATGAAACACAAGTCCACCCTCCGTCCAATCTTAACTTGACTGTGTATTTTGCGGAACGAAAGGTTCAGAGGCCAAATGAGAAATGCCGAGTTGCACTTCCAGGGGAACTCCAAACACAACCACTCTTCTCTGAAGTCTTAACTCAACACGACTCGACAGTTTGCTGCTGGCTGTATCTGGGATAATAGGCTCGCCCGCTAGCTAGGCTGTAACTGGGCTAATAGGCTCGCCTATAGCTAGCTAGCTCTTAAAAAGTCGCCTCAGTAATTGAATGGAGATAGTTGGAAGAAATGAAAACGTAAAAACACTTATAGTGGGCGATGTATTGAAGATAGAGATATGCTGTCGCGGACTTTTTCGTAGAACTCTTCTTGCTGAACAATTCTTACACTAATAGTATATTGATATTTCATTCATTCATTCGTTCATTCATTCATTCATTCATTCATTCATTCATTTATTGCAATTGGGGGTGTGTTCCCTGGTGGCAAATTGGGTATACATAACAAATACATAATTATACATAACACTTCAATAACAATTAACAATTAAACTGGAGTATTTGCACAAATAGTCAGTCTTTTCTTAAACACACCAATATGTTTAGGAAAAGGCTCTAAGACTGCGGCAGGTAGAGAGTTCCAGTTATCAATGGCCCGGTTAACGAAAGAATATTTACCATAATTTGTACGCTGTGGTCGGCCCTTAACTTTGAAAGGATGATCACTCCTGCTCATGTAAGTGGGCTTTCCCATACGTTTGCTAAGCTCACCTCATGCTGGTTGATTTGTATACGTGTTGTACATAGCGCAGAGTCTAGGTTTCATCCTCCTAGCCTCCAGTGATTCCCACCCAAATTTCTTTAACATACGGCTCACACTGCTCCTGGGATTAAAGTCGCTGAGCACAAATCTAGCGGCCTTTCTTTGTTCCATTTCCAACTCATTGATGAGCCCTACTTGATTGGATCCCAAACCGCCGAGGCGTATTCCAGAATAGGCCTTACAAGTGACAAATATCCTAATTCTTTAGCAGAGGTACTAATTCCTTTTAATACCCTCATTACAAAGTGCAGGGATTTGTAAGCTTTAGAAACTACACATCCTATATGACTACTCCATTTCATATCATTCCTTACATTAACGCCCAAATATTTGCAAGAATCTTCTTCTACAAGTATTTCCGAGCCAATATTATATTGAAAAGCTTGCCTTCGCACTTTCCCTATTTTTATTAGACTACATTTTCTTGTGTTTATTTTCATTTTATTTTCAATCGCCCACTTATAGACCAGGTTCAGGTCGTCTTGAAGTACTGCATTGTCTTGTGACTCATGTATCTTTCGATATATTACACAATCATCCGCAAACAATCGACAGTCACTGCGAATCCCATTTGGTAAGTCATTTATAAACGCCAGAAATAACAAAGTTTCGATTACGCTGCCCTGAGGGATACCCGACGTTACGGTAATTTCATCCGAGAATAGGCCTTCGACTTTTACTTGCTGGGAACGACCCGTCAAAAATTCTTGGATCCATAAAATTACTCTTCTATCAATCTTCGTTGAAGCTAATTTATGGAGTAGCATGTCGTGTGGTACGATATCAAATGCCTTCGCAAAGTCTATAACTACGACGTCGACTGAAACTCCATTGTCTAACGATTCGCTAATATCTTGAAAAAGTGATAGCATCTGACTCTCGCATGAGTAACCTTTCCGAAATCCATGTTGCCTATCATTAAACCATGATAATCCTTAACGGTTTTCCCAGCTGAAGCTTAAAAAGCGCACGGTCGCCAGGTTTCTCTTCGACTCGATTCACTGAAATCGTCTGCTCGGCTTCCTTTGATCATAAATGAATGTTTTTCTACTGAAACCTTTCTCGAGATAACCATTAATGAATGCTGAAATCCGCATCAAAATCCATTCAGTGGTTCTCGAGATTAGGCTATCCGTGACATCCAAGAATCGGGGACTTTGTTTTATACTAAGTAGAGATGAGTGTTTATTTACTGGGGTCCTGAAGATTTCTCGTTTTTTCATCGATGTTCAAATTATTTAGGCTTCCCCTTGTAATTGATTAATTAGTTAATCGATGGTAGAATCCATATGTCAAATCTATGATTTATGTTGAAACCATAAATTATGAAATCATTAATACCGTACTATTAGACAAAATTTTAGCCCAATTAATATCGTAGTACGTTGTTGCGATTTTGAGAGTAAAATACGGGGACGTGTAAATACGATAGATTTTCTATGGCTTATCTCAATTAATTGGAGTCGCCGGAGCCAACCAGGTTCATTTTGGTTTTGTCCGGGGATTAAGGGTCGGTTGCCCTTCCTGACACCACGTGATTTTCATGTGAAAATTCCACCCCGTTGTCACCGGGATTCGAAATCCAGCCGTCCGGGTGAGAGCTGAGCATCCATGCCACTGCGCTATCACGCTTCCCTATTGCCGTTTAAATACGATATGAGGTTTAAATGTTCCACCTGTTTAATATCCTATTCACATACACATGTGACATTTACGGGTTTATCTTCGTATGATGAAACATGCAGCGGCGTATCAAAGGTGCACTGACTCCTAACATTAAATAAGAGGACTCACACCTCTCCTTTCTTCGTTCGCAAGCACTTGGGACCATCATCACGCCATGAAGGAATCTCAAAGTTTTACATATTACGTGAGGATGAGGCTTGTGCCCAGTGAATGGGCCCAATGAACAATAGCATTGCGTGTGAGAGCAAGACCTATGGAGGTAGGCAGCTTGCACACACAATCAATTTCAGTGGCAGCCACAAGCAGCACGACACCCTGAGGAACATGAGAAGCGCTCGCCAACTGTCGGTCCACCGCAGTCGCGTGCCGCCTTGCCCATCCCGTGCGCGACAAACTGCAGTGACCAGTAGACTAGTCTACTAGTCTGCGGGCTTGAACCCAGATATTCGATTATCTGGATTGAACAGAACTGGAGGCCATCCATATGAACGACAATCTGTATTATTGACAATCAATGGAATCTAAATAGACATAACTTGCTCACAGGTATTTAATAAATATAGGGTAATACACTTTAGAGAGTCATTAAAATTTCTTAAATTAATCCCTCCCTATATTATTCTGCTAAGGTCCCATTCCAGTTTTGTACCTACAATAAGGTCCCATTATCACCAACCTACACATATGGGGTACCTACAGGTTCAGCATAACTCAATGCGTAAGCAAAACGCACCAGCTACTCTTTAAATGCCTTACAATTAAATAAATACCTTAAAACATGTATATTTACAATGAAATAATGGAAGAATGCAACACGGTAACCATGGTAACAGAATCTCACAGGTCCATGTATTTCTATAAGACGCAATGCAATCCCATTACTGTGAAAGTTTCCAGACGGTTATAAGTTTATCAGCACTGAACCAAATTAAGCTGTAAAATTCACCAATACATACAGTATAATGCGCTTAAGGGGGTCAAGGGGCACTCTACAATTTTTCACGCAATTTTCACGTGTGAGTGTGGTACGAAAGGTATTTTTCACCCGACTATAAAGGTCTCCGAAAATCACAATTAATGGCCCTTAAATTAACAATGTCTGTGATATTCCCAGAAAACTAACTTCGCTCTGGTATACCTATGAAGGGATGACAAACCCCTAACTACTGCACCAGTAGCTGAATTGATAAAGTCTGATTATTCATACCTAGGATAAATCAGTCATAGCATTCATGATTGAGATTTTGCTAAGTATACTCTTTACAACTAGAATATTCGGGTAATGGTAGTAATTATTAAAACTCAGCACCATTTCGAGTTTTATGCCGTGTATTGTGTGGGGTTTCGCCTAGGAACACTAAGCTGGCTCATCAACGGGCCGTGAAAGCCAAAATACCATCTTTTTGGAAGCCTTTATAGGGAGGTGAAAGACTGATTAAGCTTCTAGCTCTCGCAGTTAGAGGCGAACGTGGGGTTCATAAGAAGGGAGGTAGTGCACAGTTGGCTACTCCTGTGTTGTGAGGGTCCAGGCATGGACTACCAAGGGCCCGCAGATGTGTTTCTAGGCGAAACCCCACACAAGACACGGCATAAACCCAGAAAAAATGTGAGTTTTAATTCACTGGTCGTGAAAGCAAATATACCATAATATTTATTAATTAAATACTAGTTTCGGCCACATTAAGGCCTTTCTCAGTTTTTCAAAGCAAAGAAAAAACTGCTGTTAAACTGCGAGCAAAGCTTTTGAAAAACAATATTTGAAGCTGGTTAACATTAGTCTTTTCTTTGCTTTGAAACACTGAGGAAGACCTTAAAGTGGCCGAAACTAGTATTTACAGAGATGTGCATATTATTACAATCAAATAATGAATTTAAACCAGTCAAAATTTTGTATTCAAAATCACATCGTCATCTTGGCCGACACGCCTGAGGATTTGAATTAGTTTTTGAATGGTATGGACTCCGTCTTGAGGAAAGAATTCATGATGAAAATAAATGAATGTAAAACAAAATTTTTGGAATGCAGCCGAAAGAAATCACAATCCTCTATTGACATCAAATTGGCAGGTGAAAAACTAAAGGAAGTAGGAGACTTCTGTTACTTAGGAAGCAAAATAACCAGTGATGGACGAAGCAAAGAGGATATAAATAGTAGGTTAGCTCAGGCGAGAAAAGCATTTCTACAGAAAAGGAATCTGTTGACACCGAATATAGATTTAGGTATTAGGAAGTCATTTTTGTAACCCTTTGTCTGGAGCGTGGCACTCTATGGAAGTGAAACTTGGACTATTGGTGCAGCTTAAAAGAGGAGAATTGAAACGTTTGAAATGTGGTGTTACAGGATGGGTAGATAGGGTTACAAACGAAGAGGCATTAAGACTGGTGGGACAGGAGAGATGTTCCTGGCGACTGTTCATGAAGAGAAGAGATAGGTTGGTAGGACACATACTATGACACCCAGGAATAGCAAGCTTAGTAGGGGTAGACCAAGGTTAAATGTTAAACAGATTGCCTCGGATGTAGGGTGTGGTAGCTATGTAGAGATGAAACGATTAGCTCAGGACAATGAGGCATGGAAAGCTGCATCAAACCAGTCAAAAGACTGAAGGCTGAAACAACAACAATAATCCTTTCTTTGACCAACTGCTGGCATTTTTTTGCCCTACTTTGTAATGTTTTCTCCCCCGTGGATTTACACCTTTTTCCCATAAGGAATTGACTTTGGAAACTTTTAGAATAGGGGATTCCGAGGGATACCTGTGCTGGGTCCGTTTTCTATTTTTCATTGACTTTGGAATATACCCTCTAAGTCAGCTGAATTCAATCCATGGTTCATGAATCTTTGAATTGCTCAAAAGCGGATCATCAGTAAAAATGACCTCAAATCTCTCTGCTCTAAATTCACAAGAAAAGTAGAGCGAAGTAATCAAAACAAAACGTGTGGCATTTTGCATTAGCAATACTTCTGTGTTGGTGGAAATTCTAGAAAATTGTTTTACTATAAGTTTCTTAAAAGAAAATGTAATTGAGACTCTTGGAAGTAAATTCACCGCCTTGCAAACTTATTTAGTGCAATAAGCCGTGAAAAGTATAAATGGAATTTCGGAAAACTGCTTCAAGTCAAATAATTTGCACACCTCTGTAATTAATAAGTATTAATTTAAACAATTTAATTGACTAAGATGTATTATGCCAGACCCGTGGTGTTGGGGTAGCGCGCCTTCCTCTCACCCGGAGGCCCCGGGTTCGATTCCCGGCTCCGTTGGGGATTTTAGAAACTGACGTTATGGCTTGGACGGGGTGCACTCAGCCTCGTGAGGGCAATTTATTGAGTAGCTGTCTGACAATGAGGCACGAAAACAAAGATTAACGGCCGTGGGGACGCGATGTGCTGATCACGCCTCACCCCAATATCTGCAGACCAAATGGCTGGGCAACGGTCGCTTGGTAGGCCTAGGCTCTTCATGGGCTGTAGTGCCAGGGGTTATTATATTATTACATTATTATAATAAGGTGAATTCGATTTATTAAATAGACCTACCTGTGGGTATTTCTATTTAGATTTGATTGTCAATATGAAAACAATAAGTGTAAAAAAGCAAGCTTGTAGTTTAACGTGACCGTTAATCTCAAGATCATGAGCCACGGGACCTCCTTTTTACGTGGAATCCGAACCACAGGACATGGCATTTCACTTCGAAAATCTCACATGCATTGACCGGGAATCGAACCCGGACCGCCTTGGTGAGAAAAACAATAAGTGTGATTAAGTTGATATCTTCACGCAATAATTGAATTACAATACAGGGTAAAGTCGGGAGAGATGGCGCACTGTTTTTAAAACAATATTAGAGACCTCTCTTACCTTAAAAATAAAATGATATTCAAGGAAACTTTGTGGACAAACTATCTCTACTTGGATGTCACGGGTAATCTCGAGAACCTCTGGATGGATTTTGATGCGGTTTTCACCATACTGTAAAGGATATTTCTAGAAAGGTTTTTGATGAAAATAATTTATTTATTATCAAAGGAAGCCAAGCAGTAACGATTTCAGTGAAAAGTTCGAAAAGAAACTTGGCGTCCGTGCGCAATTTAAGGTTACGCTGGGCAAACCGTTAAAAATATCAATATAGGCTACTATGAGTGTAAGAATTGTTCAGCATGAAAAGTTCTACAAAAAAATCCCGGAGAGCATATCTCTATATTCCATACAGCGCCCACTATAAGTGTATTTAGATTGGACGGAAGGGGGATTTGTGTTTCATGCACCTCGCCATTCTTAAATTACGTCTGACAAGAATTCGTTGCACATGCATCTCCATAATAATATAATTGATAGTCTAGTCAGTGATTTTAACCCATCATGCCGAGACGTAAAACAGATATAGGTCGTAGCTCATTGACATCGATTAAAAAAGCGCTTATCATGTAAGGCATTCATAACTGTTTCCGGGCGAAGCCGGGGTGGGTTGCTAGTTTATGAATAAAACATACAGTTGTATACACTTTTGTACATTATCTAAGAAAAAGAAATGTTTAAAAGAAAGATTGCTTTTTATTCGTCCCTCCCACTGAGGTGGGTTAGATGACGCAATTGTGAGGGAGAGATGATTGGTTGGTTGGTTGGTTCCTTAGTTTAGGGGCTGCGACAACGTGGTCATGTAGCCCTATGTACTTTGGGTGTGTATAGAATCTGTCTGATAACCGGAGTTAATTATGATGACTGTATTAGTGTGTGTTATCTGTTTATAATTCAAGTCAGAACTGCAGACGATAATTTCTAGTAGTTCCATTTCTAGTAGTTCCAATTTCGCTACCAAATGCTACCGTCCACGACACCTAGCTCTGAATTTCGCTACTACTAGATGCCATCGCAACCAGCACCCGGTGACGAACGTTGGAACTCAAGTTGTTGTTTGAGTCTTGATGCAGCACTCCATGCCTCCATGTGCTTAAGATCATTAGTTAAACCTAACCTATACATTTTGGCTTCACACAAGTGTAGTTAGTGGAAGGTTCTTTTTCATGCCATAAATCTATGACATGGGACTGCCGGCTTTACCTCCCCTCCGAAGGAAGGCATACTGAGGGATGTTTAACGCTCTTAAAAATCCGACGACTTCGGCCGGGTTTGAACCCGCGAACTTGGACATAGAAGCTCAGCATGCTACCAACTGCGCCACCGAAGCCGCCGGAGAGATGATTAATGTGAAAACACTCACTGACACTCTATTTTCTCAACTTTAAGCTTGTATTTTTCTTCTGCTTCTTCTCCTTCTTCTGAATTCACCTTTATGATGAACACATTTCGACAACCACGTGGTGTAGCTGCTAGCATTCTTGGTTTTCACCCCGGCTCTGCCAGGGATCTTAAAAACTGACGTAAGGGTTGGAATGGGGTTCACTCAGTCTCGTGAGACAATTGAGTAGCTGTCTGACAGTGAGGCAGCGCTCCGGTCACAGAAACGATGATAAACGGCCGACGGTACCCGACGCGCTGACCACACGTTAACTATCCCAAACCAGTGAGAGGGATGACGCACCTGCCTAGTCCCTCGCAATATGGCTAACAGCATGCGAAACTGTGCTGGTGAAGGGAGAAGCCACACAATGTAATGCTAAAGACGAGTAGGCCCTACATGAAAATGGATAAGAAATACCAGGGTGATCAGTAGACTCTTCGAAGAGCACATAGCCTATTACATTTTACGCATTCGCCAACTCTCTTCTTTTATGACAACCACGTCTCAGAACGAATATATAAATGTAACAATACTCGGTACAAAACTACTGGTACAACTCTCCTCAGTACCGACAGTAGTGGCTACGCGGGCTAAAGCGCTGCGTTAGGGCAAGGGGCCAAGCTCTCTGCTGACTCGGTAGACGTGTGGGTTCGAGCCCCACCGTCGGCTGTCCTTGAAATGGTTTTCCGTGGTTTCCCATTTTCAACACTAGGCAAATGCTGGGACAATACCTTCTGACAGGCCACGGCCGCTTCCTTCCACACCCTTGCCCAGTTTCATTCATCTTCATCCATTCCATCTCTCATCCCGACTCGCAGGTCGCCCACGGGCGTCGACTAGAAAGACCTGCACTCGACAAAAAAAAATATACTCTCCTCAGTGACGTTTCAACTCAACTACCTTCAAACGACTTTTACCCATTAGAGCCATCTAGGTAGGGGGTGCGCCATATCTCCTGATGCGCCATTTCTCCCGACTCTACCATATCGGGCTTACAAGGAAAAAGCACTGAGTTCAAAAATGTGAAAAATGAGTTATTAATAGCCATAAAAATCTAAATGTGTGTTCTTCTTTACAAGAAAAATTCACACAAATGTTACCTCTTCATACTTCCTAAGAAAAAAGTCTCCACGAAATTCTAACGGGTACATCTAAGCAAACACGCCAACGATAATGGAACTTTCATTGCACATAGGCCTAATATAAAGAAAACATGTAATCAAGGCGAAATCATGTGCACATTTTGCGGAAATTGAAGAAATATTAATATTTTAACATGAAGTAAATGAATCACTGACTCTGTGCGTGATGTACGGCGAACAAAATATCTCACACAGGTTGTTTTTAGGACAGCGGTATTATTGTTATTATCTGTAAAAGCATTGACTAATTGGCAAAACTATTGGTGTGGATAAAGATTATTGATGTGTCAGTACGCCCACTGTGCCTAAGAAAACCCCGGGGAGCTTATATGACTAACGCAGCCCGCAGGACCACACTACCTAGTAAATATTGGTTTAGACAAAACCCACTTTTTCTTGTTGCGAGATTACTCTATGTGTCCACAATTCAAGCGTATATTGGCGATAATAATAGTCTAATAATGTTATTGATTTTATGTCCCTTTTAATAATTGTGGCTTTTCGAGACGCCGGAGAGCCGGAATATGCCACGTAGGGGATTTTTAACGTGCCAGTAAATCTACTGACACGGCTCGCTCGCGTTTGCGCACCCTCACATGCCAGCTGATTGCGCCAGGATTCGTTCCACCAACCTTCAGAACACCAGGTGAGAACGTTATCGCTAAAACACGCAGCGAGTTTGATAATGGCGAATACGGCTGGTATTTTACAATATTTTGGCCAAGGTGGCCAAGAGCGCTCACGCGCTACTTCATCCCTCGCAGACATCAGAAGAGCGTGGGTTCGAATCCAACCTCAGCCGTCCTGAAAATGGTTTTTATAGTTTCCCATTTTCACAACCACGCAAATGCTGGGACGGTTACTTTCAACAGGTCCACGGCTGACTTCCATCCAAAATCCTTTCCCTGGCCCTTCCATAATAATTATTAATAATTAATCCATACTAATATATAACAAGTAGTTCCGTGAAGAACTAAAGCATATTTCCATATATCCTACTTATGCTAATTGCCACTATCAACATACAACATTTCAGTTTGATTACTGTAATAGATTCGTAGATATTGAGAACCGACTAAATATTGCGGATGGACGCCATGTTGGATTTTTAAGTATGTAGGTCTGAGAGTTACGTACTGTTACATGAAGATTATTGTGTACGTGTAGTATTCAAACTTCAATCGCATGAATAGGATACAAGAAGTAAAAGCGAGATTTTACAATTTCGCACAGCTGCCATCTTGTGGTTATGGAAACAATTGAAATAAATTATATGTTAATGGATTAATATTTGTATATGGATTTACTGTACCAAGTGTCACTGCACTCGGATGTTTAAATTGAGAGAAGCGCCCAAGTGAATATTTATATTTCGCGTCGCCGCCATGTTGGATTTGATATCACCAGGTTATTGAAAGTCCTATAGGTGAACTTATGTTCAAAGCCCCTATGAACATTAAAAAAATCAGTTTGATTCCTGTAATAGATTCGTAGATATTGAGATCCGTCAAAATATTTCGGATGGTCGCCATGTTGGATTGTTATATGTATAGGCCATAGAGTTATGTACAATTAAAGGAAAATTATTGCGTAGGTTCTTTATTCAAACGTTCACTTCGATCGCATGAATACGACACAAGAAATAAAAAACTTAATTTTAAAATTCGCACAGCCGCCATCTTGAGGTTTTGTCAAAAATTAAGCTAAATTAAATACCAGTGCATTACAATGTGTATAAATATTTGCTGTACCAAGTTTCATTGCGTTTGGATTATTAAATCGCGAGAAAAGTCTATTTAAAACTTTCAACTTCGCTTGGCCGCCATGTTCGTTTTGTCGTTAACCGGTTTTTGAAAGTCTCATAGATTAACTTCCAGCAGTACCCTTTATCTCTGTACAAAATTTCAGGGTGATACCGGTAATAGTTTCAGAGATATAGAATGCCGGTGAAATATTTCGCAAATCCGCCATCTTGAGGTTATGTAAACAATTGAACGAAGTTAGATGTCGATTCTTTACAATGTGTATAAACATATACTGTACCAAGTTTTATTGCGTTTGGTTGGTTAAATCGCGAGAAACGTCCATTTAAAAGTCGCAACTTCGCTTGGCCGCCATGTTGGTTTTTCATAAGTTACTTAGGTGAAATTCTAGTAGTTTCCTTTATCACTGTACAAAATTGCAGGGTGATATCGGTAATAGTTTCGGAGGCATTGAATGCAGGAGAAATATTTCGCAAAGCCGCCATGTTGGATTGGTGAGACGTAACAAAATTTGAAGGGCACGGACGGGGTCGTCCGGATTAGTGCTATGAACTTACCGAGTTTCATTGAAATCGCTCCAGCCGTTTAGAAGATGTTAGGGGGGGGGGGGGCACACACCATCACACACACACACGCACACACAGACAGACAGACGGACAAAAGATGATCTCATAAGACTATTTTTTCATGAATGAAAATAGGCTAAAAATGAGATGGCGTGTGTCTGTGTGTTACTCAAGCACACAATATCCACTGGCCAGATGTAAATGATTTTTTGCTTGGATGTAGCTGATTTATCTGGTTAACATACAGGCTACTTTTGATTTCGATTTTTAGCCTATTTTCAATTTTGAAAAAAAAAATTAGGCTTATGAGATCACCTTTTGTCCGTGTGTGTGTGCGTGTGTGTGTGTGTGTGTGTGTGTGTGAGGTGTGTGTGTGTCCCCCCCTAATAAAATCTAAACGGCTGGAGCGATTTCAATGAAACTCGGTAAGTTCATAGCACTATTCCCGGCGACCTCGACCGTGCCCTTCAAATTTTGTTTCGTCTCACCAATCCAACATGGCGGCTGTGCGAAATATTTCACTAGCATTCAATATCTCCGAAACTATTACCGATATCGCCCTGAAATTGTGTACGGTGATAAAGGGCACTACTAGAAGTTCACCTATGCGACTTTTATAAACCTGGTGACTACAAAAACAACATGGCGGTCAAGCGAAATTGAGACTTTTAAATAGACATTTCTCGCGATTTAACTATCCAAAGGTAATGAAACTTGGTACAGCAAATGTTTATACACATTGTAATGTACTGGAGTCTAATTTAGTTCAATTGTTTACATGACCTCAAAATGGCGGCTGTGCGAAATATTTCACTGGCATTCTATATCTCCGAAACTATTACAGATATCATCATGCAATCTTGTACGGTGATAAAGGGTACTGATACAAGTTTACCTATGTATATTTCATAAACCTGTAAAGTACAAAACGAACATGGCGACCAAGCGAATTTGAAATATTTTAATAGACTTTTCTCGCGATTTAACTCTCTGAGCGCAGTGAAATGTGGTACAGTAAATGATTTTGTAGATTGTAATGCACTGCCATCTAATTTAATTCAATTGTTTACATAACCTCAAGATGGCGGCTGTAAGACATTTTAAAATTAAGTTTTTATTCTTGTGTCGTAATCATGCGATCGAAGTGAAAGTTTGAATAATGAAGCTAGGCAATAATTGTCCTTGAATGGTACATAACTCTATGGCCTATACATATATCAATCCTAAATGGCGAGCTTCCGAAATATTTAGACGGTTCTCAATATCAATGAATCTTTTACAGCAACCAAACTGATTTTTTTTTATGTCATAGAGACTATGAACATATGTTCACCTATAGGACTTTCAGTAACCTGGTGAGCACAAATCCAACATGGCGGCGACGCGAAGTATAAATATTTAAATGGACGTTTCTCGCGAATTAGCTATCCGAGTGCCGTGAAACGTTGCACGTTAAATGCTTATACAAATGTTGATCCACTGGCATGTAATTTATTTCAATTGTTTGCATAATCACAAGACGGCTGGTGTGCGCACTTTTAAAATCTCGTTTTTACTTCTTGTGTTCTAATCATGCGATTGAAGTTTGAATACCACACGTACACAATAATCTTAATGTAATAGTACAAAAATAAAAATCCATCCTGGCGACCATATGAAATATTTAGACGGTTCTCAATATCTACGAATCTGTTACAGCAATTAAACTGAAGTTTTGTATGTTGATAGAGACAATTAACATGAGCAGGATATATGAAAATAGGCTGTATAGTTCTTCACGGAACTACTTGTTTGCTCTGTTTAAAGATGGGGAACTTTTTAGTGACGTCACTACACCCTTGGGTTTCAAAATTTCATATTTCCATTTCCAATAAAAAGAGTACGCTAAGAAATAGCAAACTTTTGATGACATATACGATGTTTAAAACTTAATTTTCTATACCTAAGGTGCTGATCACTTTTCGTGTATCTCCAACGGTTAGCGAGTAAAACCTAAATTTGTGCTATAAAACACGGTCAACGCCGAGTGGTTTGGTTGGACATAATGTTCCATGCTTAATCTCCCTCCGCGCAGCACCTCGCCTTTCCCCAGTTTTAACTGTCACCTGCACATTTTAATTTATTTATGGCACGTAGCGAAGCACGGGTAGGCTACTTCAGCTAGTTATTAATAATTATAATTAGATCCAAGTTAGCGGTTGGCTGGGCGATCAGCCTGTCACCATCCCCAGTTGTATCTGCTGCAAATTGTGTTCAACTCCCAGACACTGTCCTTGTGATGGTAGAGGAATGATCCTTCGCAGAGTCCGTGGGTGACGACGAGCTGGGAGCATAAGCGATTATGGGCGGGATTTGCATTCATACCCGACAGCACCCAGCACCGTAACATTGGAGCTGTTTCTATATTTCAAGGTGAAATGACGGACGGAGCATATTCTACCTAGTTTAACTTCTTGTTCCAAATTAGACGAGAGACCACTTCACGTATATCAGACATTTAGAATTCCGTCGCTCACGGCTGATCGCTCCTACACGGTCCGGTAGAGCACGCCAGACCACGCCAAAGGCAGACACTACCGTGCGATACTCTTCGAACAGCAGATGGTCTTGACGTCAGTCAAATTTCGGCGAACTTCTGGAATTTCAATCAATCAATCAATCTCGTCTACCCTTGAAGTTACGGTCAAATATTTGCAAACACTCTATTATTATCTTGAATGATTTTCATCGGCAACAATGGGTTGTCAGCGGCTCATTAGGAGTAATCCAAATCGTAGCAGACTTCCGCAAGGTGCCAGACCACACCATTGGCACTAATTTTCTTTCCCCTGAAGCGTGGATACACCCCTATCCGTTAATTACAGTCCAGACGTTCAGTGTCCGGCTCTGGCGTTTGGTGATGGTGGGTGAAGAGGGGTAAAGAGAACAATATTGCCAACCGATGGATGTAAACTTGCCATCATAGTAATTCTTCTCTACCGTCTTCACTATTTAACGTGGAAGTCCCACACCACATTTGCAATTTTATGCATCCTTTTGTTATTCCGACATTTTGCGGTTACAAAACCTAAATTCTTCGATCGCAGTGGAATTCCGCCTTTGTTGGCGAAGTCGCTTACTGTCATGAAGAATGTTGTCACCTGAACCAATCAGCGGTTTTCCCGGTAAGCAGGTCTTTAAATTTAGCTCGATGTTGCCAAGGCTCTCTTCTGTTGCTCTGTGTGTTAGTGCAGGTCTTGTCTTGAGTGTAAGCATATTACTTGAGTAATATGGTCAGCCGTTCGTCAGAATTCATTGAAAAACATGTGAAATATTGTATGTAGTCCACGACGTTTTATATTTCGCGGTACAGAACCGGCAACGCTGTTTCCCTCCCTCAAGAGAATGTTAGAGCCGGACACTCGGCGACTGGACTGTTGAAATGCGGTGGTGTTGGCTAATACCCTCGATAGGTAAGACTGGTAAAGTTTACGATATTGCTGTACATTTTTCATTATTGGCGGCGTTTGCGTGCAATCTCTGTTTCTTCAACAATGAGCACAAGCAATAATTTGGTGTGTTTTTCCTGGGTCATTTCGAGCACTTGGGCTGCAATGGGAAGCTGCAGCATGCCTGGTTCAAATTCCGACGATGACAGTGGGCAACCTAGTGAGTTCTTTCACTGGGGTTTTCTACACTCCTTCCAAGCAAATATCGGGATGGTGCCAAGCCCTCGGGTACCTACCCCAAACCCTGATTCTGATGATTATAGCTACACAGACTACTACAATCAGCATAGAAACACAAGGTACCAGACAACTCGAACATAAACTCTACACGGGTGTGATGACCAAAATATCCATAGCCCATAAAATGAATTAACAAGAATAACAATAAGTTCAATTAATGTGAAACATTATAGTTACCGTTAGTATCAAATGACATAAAATGTCCACGATAACCTGATTCCCTATTAACGTAGTAATTATAATAATTTTTTTATAACCACAAGTCAATATAATAAGAATATCCACTTTACAATACAATTATCTTCATACAATGTCCTCATGAACTATGATACATGCTTCGGCTCATTTTGAGTCTTCTTCAGTCAATAGCAAAAATGAAATTCTCACAAATCAGTCTAGGGTTGATCAGCGTGACCTCTCAATAAAATTTGTTAATATGTTTTATCATTTTAAATGATCTTGTCGACTTCGTCGTTACGCTGAGGTCTAGCGTTACGTTACGGCAACGGGACGAAATGTACTGAGAATGCACTGAGGTGTGTGACGTCATAGTACCACTTGACCTGCCTCCTTTCCCCGCTCCGGTCAGCGTGACATCTTCCTGCCAGCTACCTCCTTTGACCTTGGTTTGCACTTGCTAATGACTTTGAGTTCACGCAGTTCGCTGCATGATCATGAGGCTTTCACCCAGCAATTTTCAGCATTTGTAGCATTTAAAATGATATAAAGTCTTTCAGACTGACTATCACTGTTTTAATACGATTTTCATATCGTCATTGGAAATAAATTGCTTAGAGAATTTAAAAAACTGTATAAAATTCAATTCGTGAACTCATCGTCGTTACAATCATCACTTCCAAATAAGGGACCTGTAACAACAAAAAAGCTCCTGACAATCTACATTTCTTACTTGGAAACCTGAACTTATAACTCTGATTGGGCATTAACTTACCCCATGGTTATATAGATTATATAGTGAGTTCCAGTGAGCACGAAAACTGCGAGTAGCTGTTGTACGGAAGACAATCAGATAAGTAGTTAGCCTAAAATTTTATAGTTTAACCATAGTTTACAACCATATAATCTCTCTAAAGTACAATCTACGGATAGCTATCACCATTTAGCATTTCACCTAACATATATACTGCATTTAGCATACACTGACAGTTGCAGTACCAATACTGCAACTAAATAATTGTACATATTGTAAATATTTTCACCTGTATTTCAAACATAGATTTTGTAGCCTAAGTGTAATGGATCGCTTGACGATCGAAACTGGTCATCCTAGTGTTTTATTAATCTCATTTAATTTATTTGAGGATTAGGGCATAACCCATCTCTTTTGGGTACATTCGTGTTGACCGACTGAAAAGCACTAAACTCTTGTCTTCCTCACTATTATGTGTCAGAAAACTGTATCATAATGATGGTCATTATAACACTCTTTTTCATTATGATACAGTTTCTCCAGCCAATCAGAGCTCGTTCATTGACCAATTAGGTAACGATACCTTCACGCGTGCGCTCAAAATCCAACATGTCGGACATAAACACAACATCGAACTATAATAAATTACCGACATGGAATACGCACCGTCCATATGTTCGCGTAAATAAACTGGCGAATATGAAACAAGAAATAGCACTGTACCTTAAAATCACCAACGCTAATTTCTTCAAATGACTCCGGTGACAATATTACTGAGGGGCGGTAGATGTAAACATATGGCCTGCATATGGCATTGCAAGCACACAGAGCGCATGCGTCGGTCGTCCAGAGATCTTGAAAGACAGAGATATAACACCCAACGCTCGCTCTGCGATCACAAAATTCATGTAGCTGACTCTCAACAGATATTTATGAATATTTATGTTAAAACGTATAGTAAAGTTATAATTATCGTCGAACATAAACAGTCGTATGCAACTCGCCTATAATGGTAATTAAGACACTCGTATGGAAATTATAAAACTCGCATACGTTCGTTTTATAAAAATACTCGTGTCTTAATTATAGTCATTATAGGCTCGCTGCATAATGTACTATATTAACACATTTGATTGTGCTATTGGCTGAAAAAGGTTCACAATGAGCCGAAACAAGTATCATAGTTAACAAGGACATCGTATGATAAAAATTTGTATTGTCAAGTGGATAATCTTATAATATATCATAATCAATACGGGAAAATTTAGAAATATGACTAAAGTCATAGATATTCATAAGTCAATATATGTTGTACATCAAAACAGTACCGGTTTCAGTCACATTGAGGCCATCCTCAGTGCAATTTAGGACATGTAAATATGCAAGATCATACACTTAATATAAATTTTGCCATAACAGAGAATTCTAAAAATATTCTTGTTACAAAAGCTCACAAAATAAAATTTTAAAACCAGATCTGTTACAAAATGTGTTAAAAAAACATGAAAAAGTCTTGATAAAAACAGCGTGGAGTAGAAGAGATGTGGATGTGAAACTAGATCAGTTGAAATAGAAATTTATTGGTTATTTAGTTGCCAATACATTTCTTGCCCGTTCGTAACTTTACATCGTAACACGTATTTCCAAAGTTTTCATTCCATTATTTCTCTACCTCGCAATAACTATTTCAACTGAATTACAAAGGTACACACACTGATACAGCCATCACAATAGCACATATTATAACACAAATACCACACACACTCAAATACACGTTGGTACATAACCAGGATGTCACAAAGCCCCTAAATGAATCAACAACAACATATTTCAAATAACTTATTGTGGAGTTAGCAAAGTTTTGGCCTACAATTACTTATACTAAGTTGCATTGTGTGTGGTTAAGTGTAAGAGTGGGCCAAGAGCCCTAACTTCGCCACAATAAAGGCATCAATAATAATAATAATAATAATAATAATAATAATAATAATAATAATATCGTATGGCCTTGGGTGCCGGGTGCAAGCTTTGATGAAATTTGACACCCAGAGGGTAGCTTGAATGTCGAAATTCGTTGTTCCTTGAATCACTATGAAAGTCAAGGAGGTTAGATATCTAAGCTCCTTGAACACTATAGCGCTTTCTAGTAGAGAAATGAGGAACTTTATGTTGGCGGAAACTCCAGAGATTAATTTTGCCATTATGAACACGGCCTACTGAATTCAAATGGGTTCTTTGACATGGCAACACCGTAAGTCGTGCGTGTCGATTTTTTGCCGCCTTTCAAAAATCACTTACGATGGCCAGGAGCAAACCTGCAATCTTGGGGTTAGTAGACCGACACGCTATCCAATATCTCAGAAACAATACGGAAGAAGAGATTGTTATTTTTTGGACATTTGTACAGGATGGATCACAGTAGGTTAACCAAGCCCATCATCACATTCCTGTGGAACAAGGAGTCAACAGCAACCTGGAACAAGAAGTAATAAAGATTTGGAAAGAAATAATATCAGAGAAGAAGATACACCACAGATAAATATTTTTAGGCAAAAAGTGTTAAAAATTGAAGGATTCCAAGGGAGGAGGGGAAAGAAAACCGGCTCGAAATGGTCCGAGGAAAGAAAGAGGAAACATAGTAAGATGATGAAGGGATACTGGAGGAAGAAGAAGGAACAGCAAAGGACAAAGCATTGCAACTGGCTCGTGGTCTCGAGACGACCGAAACGAAAATAAAAATCTGATGCAGAAAACAGTTATATTATACGTGTCGCGTAGTAAGGCTGTTCTTGGGCAATCAGGCCTGAAGGAGTGAGGGAAAAGTATCAAGTCAATGCAGTCAACAAGAATTTGCTCCTTATGCTATAGGCTATACGGTATCTGGGATTGTAAATTATTTCTTTACAGCAAATATGCTGAGAATGTGTAAGCGTATGCGTAAAATAAACAATAAATAATAATAACTATTGTTACAATCGTTATTTTCATCAACAATGAAAGAAACAGGGAAATGATATCTTCTCCAAGTTTTTCTCTTTCATTGGTATCAGAACCGCTAACCAATCAGAGGTTTCTTTTTGAATCAAACTCGACTACCTAGAAGAAAAGGAAACTACGAAGATGGATCAAAAAGTTCGTTGCACTAACGCACTGCAGCAGCGCGCTGTGTGTCGCAAACGTGGACACAGCGGAGAAAGGGACAGACACTGCCAACACGTCTGTTAGGCAGGTCGCTGTGGTGTCTCGTCTATTTATTTATTTATTTATTTATTTATTTACCGTATGGCTTTTAGTGCCGGGAGTGTCCGAGGACATGTTCGGCTCGCCTGAGTCTGTAGCTGCTTCCAGCGGACACCCTAAAGGGCGAGCTACAAGTTCCGTTCAATTTCAAGCAGTTCCAACTTTCGCCACCAGATATCAATGATACCTAGTGGTGAACGTTGGAACTTTGATAGAGCGTTCTGACGAAATCTAACCTAACAAATTTTGCTTTACACAAGTTTAGTCTGTGAAAGGATCTTTTACATGCCATAAATCTATGACATGGGACCGCCGGCTTTACTTCCCCTCCGAAGGAAGGCATACTGAAGGATTTTAACGCTCTTAAAAAATCCGACGACTTCGGCCGGGTTTGAACCCGCTATCTTGGGCACAGCAGTTCAGCATGCTACCGACTACGCCACCGAAGCGGTGTCTCGTCTGTTATGGTGTGAATAGCGGCCAAATGCAACGGTGCGTCGACTGGACGTTCACTCCAAATAAGAGATGCGTGCGATAATCCGATTCCTATGGGCCAAAAGGAAGAATTGCACGGATATTCATCGTGAAATTAGTGCTGTGTATGGGGAGCGGGCCATTTCCCGGTAAGGGATCGTAAAGTGGTGTCAGCAATTCGAAGCCGGACGCATGGATATCACGGACGAATATCGCGAGGGCAGTCCCGCAACTTCCAGGACCTGTGCAAATGTCAACAGTGTGAATGCGATCATTAGACAGAAACGGCGCATTCAACTGAGAGAAATAGCGACGCGACTGTACATGTCGTATGGCAGTGTGTTCTCCATTGTTCACGAGGACCTTGGATATCGTAAGTTGTGTCAAAGATGGCCTCACGTCTTCTCACCGATGATCACAAGGGACAACGTTTCCAATCTTCCCTGGCATTTTTGCAACGCTATGCCGCAGACGGCAACGGGTTTCTACGGTGAATCGTCACAGGCGATGAAACGTGGGTCTACCACTTCATCCCCGAAACGAAGAGAACATCATTGGAATGGGTGCACCCCTCATCACCAGATCGAAAGAAGGCCAAGGTTCAACCTTCAGCCGGTAACGTTATGGCGACAGTGTTCTTTGACATGGAGGGTTTGCTGCACGTGGAATTCATGCCGAAAGGAACGACGATCAACGCAGCGTCGTATTGTCAAACGTTGCACCGGTTGCGTAAAGCGATTAAAGAGAAGCGCCGGGGGAAATTGAGCGCCGGTGTGATTTTGTTGCACGATAACGCAACACCTCACAAGGCCCGCCAAAGGAGCGAACTGCTGCAGCGTTTCAAGTGGGAGGTCTGGTCCCAACCTAGCGCCATGTGACTTTCATCTGTTCGGTAAGCTCAAAACGGAGCTCGGTGGTCGACGTTTCCAGACCGATGAGGAGGTGAAGGCCGCTGTCTCGGTGTGGTTGCAGAACGCTGGAGGAACTTTCTATGCATCCGGCATCGACAAGTTGGTTGTGCGTTCGCAGAAATGTTTGGAGTCTCTTGGAAACTATGTGGAAAAGTGACGTAACATTGTATGTCGTTATAGGCGTGTTGCTGTTGTATAGGTGGTGTAATAAATGGCCATAACTGGGATGTGCAACTTATTTTTAGCCTACTTTTCACATTTTGCAAAAATGAGGAAAAAGTAGACTTATGAGATCGGGCAAATGTGTGTCTGTCTGTCTGTGTGTGTGTGCCCCCCCCCCCCCCTATCAACTCCTAAACGGTTGCAGCAATCAAAACAAAATTTGGTAGGAGTAAAGATCTATACCTGAATATCTCACGGCCATATTTGAAAATGATGTCAGTGCTACCAACTGCAGAAAAATCGCAATTGAAATTTGAGCTCCATGTTGGATATCTTGGAAGGCATGAAAGGGAGCTATTTCAAAATTGGCACACGTATAGATAATAATATTGTAGTTTAATTTCCAGGAGGCCATACATGGCAGTGTTGCCAAAATGATTATAAGCCTGCTGATAGGTCCAAATTTTAAATGCATATAACTTCTACACTATCAATTGGATTTCAACCAAATTTCGTATGTGCTATGTGTACATAAACAGATATAACTAAGCGTATTCTAATGAGCCACCAGGGCAGCCAACTGTTAATAAATGCTCTCATTTTGTTTTTATCCAAATACCCATATATAAGAAAGTATGCAAGCCGACAGCTTTAAATTATGCACACGTATAGTACCTGACATTCTATATTAATTTGGAGTAACTTATATACGTCAGTGCTACCAACATGATTCTAAGCCTGCTGAGAGGTCCAACTTTAAATACATGTAACTTCTATACTATCATTTGGATTGGAAGCAAATTTCGTGTGTGCTATGTGTACCATAACAGGTATGACTAAGCGTATTCTTAAGAGCAACCAGGGTTGCCAACTGTTAATAAATGCTGTCTCTATTTTTGTTACCCTATTATCAATATATTAGAAAGTATGCTAGCCAATAGCTCTAAACTTTGCACATGTATAGTACCTGGTATTCTAGATTAATTTGGAGTAACTAATAAACGTCAGTACTGCCAACATGATTCTAAGCCTGCTGATAAGTCTAATATTAAAATGCATGTAACTTCTATACTAACTAATGGATTTAATTAAAAATTGCCACAACAATAGATCGTATTATTTCAGATTATTTCTGACCAGTACATGGATGACATTGTTGCCAAGATGATTTTACGCACGCTGTTAGATCCAATGTTTAACTGCATGTAACGTCCACGCTATCCATTGGACTTACCCAATTTTTGTATTCTGTACCTTAAGAGATGGAACTAAGAATATATTCAGTCACCAGGGCTGCCAACTGTAGTTCTCTATTAGGCTACATTATGCCAGGTATACAGTATTTTGAACTATTTAGAAATTTCGCTATTACCAACTTAATTTCGTCATTATTCTAGATAGATCAAAATAGATTAATCATTGGCATGAATCTGAAATTTTAAGAAAAGTAGGCTCTTTAGTTCGTCACGGAACTTCTTGTTTGATCTGCCCTCGTAGATGTACGTTGCGAAAAAACTAGTCTGACGTTATAATCATGATTCTCGAAGCTTGTCGCTTTGGGGAGGTCCGGTAGTCAGGAACTTCTGTGCAATACCACTCAAATATTTCAGTTTTGCTCGTTTGCCCCCTGGCATGTGTCGCTGAGGGCTTTGTAGCATTCCACACCAAGGGCATATCTCACCAGGCAAACTGCTCAAGAGACGCCAATTTTTGCATATCATATCCCCCCAAGAGAGACAGACGGTAGCAAAGCGTGGGAATAGGGTGCTCCATTGAGATTCACTTCAAATTAATCTGCAAACTGGCGCTGAGGTAGGTCTTTTTTTAGAGACGTTTTGAGATAAACCTCCAGGCTGTATGAGAAGGTAGTCCTGATATTGTGTGTGATGGTGTGTGCCCCCCCCCCCCCCCACACTAATTACTTCTAAACGGCTGGAGCGATTTCAATGAAACTCGGTAAGTTCATAGCACTATTCCGGAACACACCGACCGTGCCCTTCTAATTTTGCAATGTTTCACCAATCTAACATGGCGGCTGAGCGAAATATTTCACCAGCATTCAATATCTCCGAAACTATTACCGATATCACCCTGGAATATTTTACGGTGATAAAGGGAACTACTAGAAGTTCACCTATGTGACACTTGAAAACCTGGTAACTACAAAACCAACATGTCGGCCAAGCGAAATTGTGACTTTTAAATAGACGTTTCTCGCGATTTGACCAACCAAACGCAAGAAAACTTGGTACAGTATATGTTTATACACATTTCAATGCACCAATATCTAAGTTCGTTTAATTGTTTACATAACCTCAAGATGGCGGCTGTGAGAAATATTTCACCGGCATTCTATATCTCTGAAATTATTAGCGGTACCAGCCTGAAATTTTGTACGGAGATAAAGGGCGCTACTGGAAGTTCATCTATAAGACTTTCAAAAACCGTTTAATTACAAAATGAACATGGCGGCCAAACGAAGTGGAAAATTTTTATTAGAACTTTCTCGCGATTTAATGATCCAAACGCAATGAAACTGGGTACAGGAAATGTTTATACACATTGTAATGCACTGGTATCTAATTTAGTTCAATTGTTTACATAACCTCAAGATGGAGGCTGTGCGAATTTTAAAATTAAGTTTTTATTTCTCGTGTCGTAATCATGCGATCGAAGTGAAAGTTTGAATAATGAACCTACGCAATAATTTTCCTTTAATGGTACATGACTCTATGGCCTATGCATATAACAATCCAACATGGCGACCATCCGAAATATTTGAATGGATCTCAATATCTACGAATCTATTACAGCAATCAAACTGAAATGTTGTATGTTGATAGAGGCAATTAACATAAGTAGGATATATGAAAATAGGCTGTATATTTCTTCACGGAACTACTTGTTTTGTTGTTGTTGTTGTTGTTGTTCCATTTAAGGAGCATGGGTATCGTGGCCATTAGTAACGTGTACTTGGGTGTGTAGTATTTGTTTGATAACTTGAGTGTATTTGTACTTCAGGCGAGGGTTAGGAAGGAGACGGCCAAGGCCTTACCGTGTGAACCATCCCGGCATTTGCCTGGATTAGAATTGAGGAACTACTTAAAACCATTTCAAGGATTTGGTTGAGGTGGGAAATCAAACCGACCCTTCTCAGTTCTACCTCACGAGGGTATCCCGTTCCACCTTCAAACCAGACTCCAGTTTCTTGGCAGGGCCAGATAACGAACCTAGACCTCAGAGATGACAGCCAAAAATGCTAGTCACTGCACCACGAGGATGTCAACCATGATATTATAATTATGAAACTTTCCTAAGCTTCTTTCCGAATTTTAAATAATTAGGAAGTGGCTGTAGAGAAATTAAACCGTAGCCTGATCTTATGACGTCATTCAATATCTACCAAACTTCGTTAGGGGAACATAATCACTATTGATACATGATTTCTATATTTTCGTTTTCTCTAATGCTGCCAATTGTAAATAATAATTCGCAGTAATTGAAGGGTAACCCTTGCCTGATTCTATTTTGAACCATTCTATGGAGAAGGATACGCCCACCAGAATCTATTTTAGGCTATATAATCCAAAATTGACTCATCATCGCAGCGCTCTAACCAGTAGGCCTTGAAAGCTGAAATTTTGCATGTTGGTTGATCCTAGGCTGTAGAGGCTCACTAAGAAATGGCTTTAGAAAATTCAATTTCTAAGTGAGTCTTTTCGGCCCTTTGGCACTGAGGATGGAAAAAATGTACAAAGACCGGAGATAGCTCATTTTAAGCCGCCAGATACGAGAAACAATACTCGGAGGGGACCCCGAAACACATTTTTTAAGGTCCTAAATTGAACGATTTTGGAGATACTTCTGAAAGACTGTGCTCCCTCTGAGAAACAGATCAACGTTGCCATGACAACCGCTGCAATTTCGCAGACCGAGAATAGTTTTCTGGCAATATCTCGAAAACCGTTCGTTTTAGGACATTACAACATAGCTCCTCGCATTGCTACGCGTAAAACGAGCTCTGCCCCATCTTTCTACGAGCAAAGCGACTTCGACAAGTCTCATCTATCTTATTATATAATACGCTAAGGTGTATGTTTCACAAAAATGAAGCTCTTAAACCAGAGGGAATTAGAAGGTGGGGTTTGTGCCAAAATCTTCCAAATCGTCTCAATAGTAGAAGAAAAATCTTGCACTTCTTGAAAAATCAACGGAAATATATTTATTTGTTTATAAACTGCTTTAAAAAAAACAAGCCGATAGCCCCTGGTAGAACTGTATCGCGTCCATTCCGCATAGCACTAGAGCCGGGCGGGTAGTCTGTAGACATGGGGCGCACACAACCCATATGCGAAAGGTCTCACGAGGGCCCGCTAGTATGTTTATAAATCTCAGTGATGATGAATGGTACAGAAGAAATGTGAAAAAGCAAATCAAATAATAAAATAGTTTATTCTCTCGAAATGTTTTCTGCAAGTAAATTCGCTTAAGGGAAATAAATTATAATTATATTTTGGTTCCTCATCTTTGCAAGCGCAGTGTCATTCATAGTGATACTTAGAGATACAAGTATACTGTAGCTTATATATTTAATTGCACCCTAGCATCAGAGTGCCATGGCACGAATGTTGCCCTAGGCTGTGGAACGAAACAACTGGTTGGGGTTTCAGAAGGGGTTTATATGCCATATTCTGGTCTTAATCGATGCAGACCTCAGCTGTCTTGTCGAATGGTGTTAAAACATTGGCGGCTGTACAATTACTACTGAAATGTCCGCAATTACAACCATATTATGCATTAATTCGTGTTTTGGGATAGGCGTTACCTTTGAAGCAGGTCCTGTTCGCTTGTCCCCTGAGGCCACCATCTTGTTAATACCGCAACATCGCAGGGGCTGCCACGCAAGAGTTCGCCTGGAGTCATGTGGTCCTACTGGGATGGTAGTGTTCCTAGCCTGATTAGCCGTGCGCTATCTTCTGCCGTGATCGCTGAGCGCATGAACACGCGTTTACAATCGGCACGCAAGCAGCGGTGCCACTCATTGTCTGACCATTCGACGAAACGTAAAAGCACTCTTGAGCACTCGGTTATATAGGCTAAGCGAGGCAAGAGGGGATCTTGTCTCTAAGAAATATCTGAACGTAATGCCTTAATTTGTGTGTTGTGTTTGAGTCTTCGGTCTTTTGACTGGTTTGATACGGGCGGGCATCAATTCCACTCGGTCGAACAAAAATACCCCTCGATTTTCCTTAATTCCACTCACGGGTTCGATTCCCTGTCAATGCATGTGAGATTTTCAAAGTGAAATGCCATGTCCTGTGGTTCGGAATCAACGTAAAAAAGAGGTCCCGTGGCTTATGATCTCGAGATTAACGGTTACGTTAAACTACAATCTTCCTTTTAGTTCCACTCGGTCCTCCAAGGGACCCAAAAATGAGTTCCTCAACTCCGCTCAGGCTTTGGCAAGGGGTCGGCAAAGGGCTTATCCCCAATGACGTAAACAAATGTCGCAATGCATAAAATTCGTAGAAAAAATGGAAAACTTGGCAGACTTATTTAAAAGAATATTATGATAAATTTTAAATCACTTGTATTTTCTACCATGTAAGTTATAATGTGCCAAACACTTTATACCTGATTTAACGAATGAGCGGACTTGACATCAGAGCGGTTGACCAATGGCACAACAATGTCTTGTGAAAACCACTACGCCATCGGTCAAGGTTTTTTTTTAGTCCTTTACCCTCCAGGTTGGTGGAACCCACGGACTCAGCGAGGGAACTCACCACTACCACCTCTACGGGCAGTGTCCTAGAGCTGGGAACATCGAATCGGAAGGGATACAACTGGTGAGGTGGGATTGGCACCTCGCCCAGGCGGCCTCACCTGCAAAGCGAACAGGGGCCTCATGAGGGAAGGTAAGGGATGGTGAGGATGGATAGGCAAGGAAGAGGGAAGGAGGCGGCCGTGGCCTTGAAGAAGGTACCATCCCGTCATTTGCCCAAAGACGAAGTGGGAAACCACGGAAAACCACTTCGAGGATGGCTGAGGGGGAATCGAACCCCCTCTACTCATTTGGGTCACCCGAGGCTGAGTAGACCCCGTTCCAGTCCTCGTACCACTTTTCAAATTTCGTGGCAGAGCCGGGAATCGAAACCAGGACCTCCGGGGAGCCAGCTAACCTTTCTGACCGCTACGCTACGGAGGCGACATAATTAAATGTTTGTATGTTTTTTTAACCTAGTCAGACATTATAAAATTAAATTTAGATAATAATAGGTGTATAATTTGTACCTAAAAATACTTTCGATAGGCTATCAGCTGCGGATGCTGAAAATACTGTTTCCAGCCTAGAACGGAAAAATCGGCTGCATTCAAGATTTTGCTCATAAGCTGCAGAAGGTGGTTGACCTGGCCCTTGGTATGCGAGCAGGAGGGTTATGACATTTGTTTACGTCATTGGGGATAACCCCTATGCCGACCCCTTGCCAAAGCCTGAGCGGAGTTGAGGAACTCATTTTTGGGTCCCTTGGAGGACCGAGTGGAATTAAGGAACATCGAGGGGAATTTTTGTTCGACCGTTTGATACAGCTCTACATCCCTCCCTGTCTCGAGCTAATCGTTTCATCTCTACTTAGCTACCACACCTTACATCCCAGGGAATCTGTTTTACATATAGCCTAGCTATTTCTCTGGATGTCTTAGTATGTGCCCGATCAACCTACCTCATAGTCGCTTCGGTGGCGTAGTTGGTAGCATGCTGAGCTTCTATGCCAAAGATCGCGGGTTCAAACCCGACCGAAGTCGTCAGATTTTTTAAGAGCGTTAAAAATCCCTCAGTATGCCTTCAATTGGAGGGGAAGTAAAGCCGGAGGTCCCATATCATAGATTTATGGCATGAAAAGATCCTTCCACTAACTACACTTGTGGAAGCTAATATTTATAGGTTAGTTTGATAGGGCTATAATAGTTACAACGTTCGGCGCCAGGTGCTGACTGCGATGGCATTTAGTATCCACGTCCGCAAGTTAGGTGTCGTGGACGGTAGCATTTGGTAGCAAAAGTAGGAACTACAGTACTTGAAACTATTAATCGTCTGCAGTCCTTCTGACAGAATCACAGATAACACACACTAATTCTGCCATCACAATTAACTCCGGTTATCAGTCAGTTTCTTCACACCCAAAGTACACGGGGCTACATGACCGCGTAGTCGTAGCCCCTAAACTGAGGAACCAACCAACCTACCTCTTGTCTTCATTAGCAGTCGCCAGAAACATCTCCCCTCTTCCATTCGTCTTAATACCTCTTCAGTTATTACTCTACCTACCCATCTGATCTTCATCATTATCCTGTAACACCACATTTCAAACACTTATATTCTCTTTTCTGCTGCGCTAACAGTCCAAGTTACACTACCAGAGAGCGCTGCGCTCCAGACAAAGGCTTTCAAAAATAACCTCCTAATATCTAAATCTATATTCGATGTCTGTCAACAGATTTATTTTCAATAGAAATGCTTTCCTTGTCTGAGCCAAACTAATTTTCATGTCCTCTTTGCTTCGTCCATCAGAGGTTATTTTGGTTCTTATGTAGCAGAAGTCGCTCAGCCTACTTAATTTATCTTAGTAGTAACGCTTGTCAAAACATATTATATCGTGATACAAATCTAGTTCAGGTGTAACGTGTACAAGTTACTAATCAAAAATGGATTCGTCTCGTTGTGGAGTCGTTATCTTTATGGCCATCACCGCCAAGGCCCGGGTTTGATTCCCGGCTCTGTCAAGGAATTCAATTGAGGTGATAGGTGCACTAACCACTTAAGTCTTTTTTTCCGGCGAATGGACTTTTTTAATGCTGCAGGAGCCATCTAGCTTTGCCATAACGAAATAATATGTGAAGGGTTGATAAAGAGCACATCGAGGATTATAAATAAAAATCTCAGACATTTACAGTGTTTCAAAACTTTGGACGTGATTTTCTCAAAACAGTGTTTTCGGACTTACGTTGTTATTGCACCCATCGCCTCAATTGTGGTCTCAGGGCTGAACGGGGTACACTCAGCCTGGAGAAGCAAAACTGAGAAGTGGCAGGTTCGATTCTCACCTCACACATCCTGGAAGTAGTTTTCCGTGGTTTCCCACTTCTACTCGAGGCGAATGACGGGATGGTTCCTAAATCCTTATTCCCATTCCTTACCTGAATTACAAATGCATACACTAATACAGCCATCACAATAATGTAGGTTATCAGACAAAGTACACGCACACCCAAGTAGCCTATACGGGGCTGCAGGACCTCGATGTTCCAAAGCCCCTAAATGAATGAACAACAATAACGATGGTTTCATCGTGTGCCAACACATCCTACTTGACGGGACTCACTGCTTTAGAAAAAAAAATCTCTTTTTCTACATGACTTTCACAATATTTTTAATTTTAAAAGTTTGTTAAGGAAACAATGCTCTCATTATCTTAAAGTCTTAATATTTATATTGTTACGAGTGCGGGGTTGCTTCATTCTTTCTCGCGTGACTCACAGCCGCCTGAGGCTACCTCTGGGCTCTGTCGGCCGGCTACTTGCGCAGCGAGAACAAAGACAAGGTCTGGAATGTTCCCGGCGTACCCGGTGATGGAACTCTCGGGAGGAGCCGTGAACTCTCCTACTCTGGAAACATCCATTGAGTCACCACCCTCCCTATATAAAGCGACCTGGCCAGCGAGGGACGAACAGTGTTTTGAGCGAGTGTGTATACCAGTGCGACAGAGATTATTTTAGTGAAGTGCTGTGTGAATTGCGAAACTCAGTGAGATTCTTTCCGAGCCTGCAGAGCAGTGTTTAGCAGACTCGTAAGTAGCCTAACTGTAGTGTGTACTCAAGAACAATTGAGTGCCAGACTGTGGCTTATTGACAAAAGGAAGGGTACAGTTATTTCTGGCCAGCGCACGGGACCACCTCATTAGAAGGGATTAAATTCTGTGAGTGAGTGAAAGAGTCAGTGTACTCCATAAGGGAGCGAACTTGACTAGGACTGCTAATTAGTTTCTGAGTGTTTATTGTGTGTGTTCTGCAACTTGCTAGACCTGCAATAAAACTTCTATTTCTTTAAGGGCCAATTGTGTTGTGCTTTCTACCTACAGTGATCCAATTTAACGAACGTGCTCCGAGAGCTAACACGTAACAATATCAACATGTTCTGTTAACGGGTTAATTTATTTACACTAAACTCCGTCCAAGTAATCTGCGTAGTACCAATGTGAAAACACGTAGCTTGCGCACAAGAGTGACTCGGCTGACTGGCCGATGGGGCGCGACACCACTGAATAATAAGCGTAGGAAGGAGGCGCGACCTTGGTTTCAACCAACTCGCGTAAGGGCTGGGCTGCCAAGCTCCACCCATAGCATTCTCTTTTCACTTCCTCTGTGTGACGTCTTGTGCAAACCTACTTCACAGATTCCGTGGATGAGGTATAGTTTAAGTAAACTTGATAAGCTTTACTTATACTCTAGTTAATTTTAAAGATTTCCTTACTTTCATTTTTAGTGTTAGGCCTACCTTAAGTTCCCTTCTATTTATAAATAGCTCTACCCGGCAGGCGTTGCAATGCCAATCAAAGAAAGTGTTGGCGTTGTAATTCTGCTAGATCAAGTGCTATTGGATACGCAATATTTTTTAATTTTTTCCCTTTCTGTTAGTTGCCTCCTAACTTTTGTAAAATGGATTTACTAATTCAGAAACATTCGCGGGAACGTGCACATCAACTCACCATCAATATCATGATGAATTTTTGTAATTTGCCATAACGAAATAATATTTGAAGGGTAGATACAGAACACATTGAGGATTATAAATGAAAACCTCAGACATTTACAATGTTTCAGAACTTTGGAAGTGATTTTCTCAAAACAATGTCTTCAGACTTTAGTTGTTATTGTACCCATTGCACCTCAATTGTGGTCACAGGGCTGAACGTGGTACACTCAGCCACGAGATGCAAAACTGAGAAGAGACAGGTTCTATTCTCACCTCACACATCCTGGAAGTGGTTTTCCGTGGTTTCCCACTTCTACTCAAGGCGTATGCCGGGATGGTTCCTAAATCCGTATTCCCATTCCTTATCTGAATTACCAATGCATATACTAATACAGCCATTACAATAATGTAGGTTATCAGACAAGGGCTGCAGGACCTCAAAGTTCCAAAGCCCCTAAATGAATGCACAACAACAACAATGGTTTCATCGTGTCCCAACACATCCTCTTTGACGGGACTCACAGAAAAAAAAAATCTTTTTCTACAAGGCTTTCACAATAATTTTAATTTTAAAAGTTTGTTAAGGAAACAAAGTTCTCATTATCTTTAAGGCTTAATATTGTTATGAGGGCCAAACTGCTTCGCGCGTGACTCAGGCCACCCAGGCTATCCCTGACTGTGTGTTACCAATTTTTTTTATTCTGTACCTTAAGAGATGGAACTAAGAATATATTCTGTCACCAGGGCTGCCAACTGTAATGCTCTATTAGGCTACATTATACCAGGTATATTTCGAACTAATTAGACATTAGACAATTGGTTGAAGTCCAATGGACGTTACATGCAGTTAGACATTGGATCTATCAGCACGCGTAAAAGCATGTTGGCAACCATGTCATGCGTGTGCTGGTCAGAAATAGCTTAATCTGATATATTATGATATCATGTTGTGCCAATTTTAGACGAAATCCATTTGATAGTATAGAAGTTACATGTATTTTAAAAATGGACCTATCAGCAGGCATAGAATCATGTTGGCAGCACTGACTTATATTAATTATTCCAAATTAATCTAGAATGTCAGGTGCTATACGTGTGCAAAGCATAGGGCTGTTGGCTTGCATACCTCCTGATATATTGATATTAGGTTAAATAAGATATAGACAGTATTTATTAACAGTTGGCAGCCCTGATTGTTCTTAGAGAATACTTATAGTCATATCTGTTATGTTACACATAGCACATAAGAAATTAGGTTGAAATCCAAATGATAGTATAGAAGATACATGTATTTAAAAATTGGCCATATCAGCAGGCTTGGAATCATGTTGATAGAACTGAAGTGTATAAGTTACTTCAAAATTAATCTAAAATGTCAGGTACTATACATGTGCATAGTTTAAAGCAGTCGGCTTGCATACTTTCCGATATATTGGTATTTTGATAAAAGAATAAATAAATAAATAAATAAATAGCCTTACAAATCCCATAAGGGCTATGGCCTCCTGCTTTGCAGGGAATTGCTCAGTTTTAACTCATCAGGTGAGCAAGTCCTGAGGAGCATTCGGGGTTATTCTTTCTGATTGGGCCTTCTATATAGATGTGCAGCTGATTAAAGATTAAGTAAATTATATTACGATGGCATAAAATTCGCTACAACAATCTTCATTTCTGAGTCTGGCGATATCAAGGCCTCAAATATCCATTAGTATTACGGAAATCATAATAGCCATCAATTAATATCTGGGAGCTTCCCATTGCCACTAAGCACAAAGCTTACCCTGTCTAAGCACTTGAACAATGACAGAAACTGCGAAGTCTTCAGTAAAATCTACGTATATTGAACCGTTTCAAATAGGTCTTTTTAAAATGCAATACAAAACCTTACCGGTGGAGTTTTAACATCTAGTTTGGATGCAGATACCTATACACGTTCTTTAACATCCCACAAATCATTCACTTTGTTGTGCATATGTGGTCCCGGAACGAATTAATAAGTGTTTCGCAAGATAGTTGAACCTTTTGAATTCCTTGTGATGCAGTAAGGTTATTTTCCCTAGTGAACACGATGATGTTTCCTCAAATTAGAGCGCGAGACAATGTTCCATTAGTTCTGTCCTCCATGCAAATGACTTCTCACATGTGCTACAAGTGTATTACTTCTCTCCAGTATGAACAACAGTGTGCTTCTTGAGGTCACCGCTCTGTGAGAAGCCTTTATTGCAAACCAGAGATATGTACCGCTTTGCTGCATGCCCACTGAACGGTGTCTTTCTAGTTGATGCATTGTTTTATTGGTCACTGCATGCGAGTCTCCCAAGGTCTTTCCACTCCTGCCTCATCTTCGCTGTTCTTGTCCATTGTTTTCCTCCCCATTTTACGAACCAGTCTGCCCATCTGATTCTTTGTCTCCCAACGTTTCGTCTTCCTGTTCTTGGGTCCCACATCGTCATTTTGTACGTCCATCGGTTAGGATCTAATCTCGCTACATGTCCACCCCATCTCCATTTGATCTGGTCTGCTGATGTCATAGCGTCTTTCATGCCGGTTCTCCTTCTTAAATCCAGTGTTTCTCCGTTCACATTAATTGGGGCTTCTAACGCATTGGTCATCAGCTTCGTTTTCTTCGGGTTCATTGTAAGGCCCACTTCTTTACTTGTTTTGTCTAATTCTTTTATCATTTGTTCCAGCTCTTTCGCTGATTCAGCCACCAAAACAATGTCGTCTGCGAACCGTAAATGGGTTAGTCTTGTCCCATCGATTCTGATGCCATATTTTTCTTCCCAGTCTAGTTTTCTAAACTGATTTTCCAGCAAACAGGTGAATAATTTTGGTGAGAAGGGGTCTCCCTGTTTTACTCCCCTTTCTATCATGATGTTACATCCTTCTCTTTCTGTCTTTATTCTGGCTTGGTTACCGTCGTAGAGTTTGCCAAGGAGTCTAACGAATTTGTTTGGGATGCCTTGTTTTTCCAGTGCTTCTAAGACGCTTCCCTGTTCTACGGAGTCAAATGCTTTGTTGTAATCCACAAATGCGATATACACCTCTAGATTAAATTCCTGAACTTTCTCCATGAGTTGATTTATTGCTTGCAAGTGGTCTGATGTACTGAAACTCTTTCTGAATCCTGCTTGCTCTATCGGTTGCTGTTCGTCCAGTGCCTTTGTCATTCTATTGGTTAGGATCTTCATAAATAGCTTGTAGAGGTTTACAATTAGGTTGATCGGTCTGTAGTTGTTTATGTCGTCCTTGGCTCCCTTTTTGTGTAGAAGTATGATAATGCTTTGTTTCCACTGCATTGGTATGTCTTCTGATGTGAGTATGGAATTAAATAATGTTGTGATGACTGGGATTAGGTCTTCTTCACCCCATTTTAGAAATTCATTGTAAATTCCATCTTCACCTGGGCATTTTTCGGTTTTCGTTTGTCGAATGGCTGCTCTTACTTCACTGGGTAGTATTGGAGGTGTTTCTTCCTCTAGGTTTTCTTCTGATGTATTCTGGTCCTGATGCAAGTTGGATCTTTGAGAGTTACTTGAGTATAGTGTCCTATAGAACTCTGTCGCTTGCGTCATTATCTCTTCTCTTGAGGCTTGTCTTTTTTCGTTGTTGTCTTTTACTCCCAGCATCCAATGTTTGCCTGGAGTTAATTCTTTTCTAATCTTCTTTATTGATTTTGTGGTATCCATGATTTCTTTGACCACTTTAGTGTTGTGTTCTCTGATGTCTCTTCGGATTTCCCTTTTTGATTGTTTATTGACTTCCGCATATTCCAGCTTTTTGTGTTCGTTTTCTATGACTTGTGATTTTAGGCGTTCTCTTTCTTCGATCAAACATTTGGTGCTATCCTTAAGTTTTATTCTATTTTTCATACTGTTTCCAGGTGTTGACGATTGTTTGGCTGCGCGGGATATGCAATTTACGAGCTCTGTATAGTGTTGTTGGACTTTTTGCTCCGTTTGTTGGTTGAAGTCTCGTAGGTTTTGTTGTAGTGCTTTTACATACTCCGCCCTGTCTATGCATCCTGGATGTGTAGTTTTGTTGTTGAAGTAGTGTCTCCTTTTCTTCTTTATTCTCACTTTCAATCGTACCATTCTGTGATCTGTGTCAAACTTCAGACCATTTATCACTTGTATGTTTTTCACCTCTGTTAGTCTATTGGTTAGGATGAAGTCTATTTCGTTTTTGATTTTCCCATTCGGAGATTTCCATGTCCATTTGCTTTCTGGGCTTTTCTTGTAAAATGTGTTCACAATTTTAAGTCTTTGTCCCAGTGCAAACTGTATTAGTCTTTCTCCTCTTTCGTTCCTTGTTCCGTATCCGTGAAGGCCCATAGGTTCTTCTTCTTCGTATTCCTTTCTTCCTACCTTGCTGTTGAAGTCTCCAATTATGAATGTTGTGTGTGCTTCGTACTCGGCTAGTGTGTCTTCGAGGAGCATATAGAAGTCTTCAATTTCTTCTTCCGTACTTGCTTCTGTGGGAGCATAGACTTGAATTATTATGAACGTGCTGTCATTTAATTTTAGGGATAATACTATGAGTCTTTCTGAGATTCCCTTTATTTCTTTTATATTGTGTTTTAAATGTCTTTTTATCAAAAAACCTACCCCTTTTTGTCCTTTTGTTTCCCCTATGAAGCTAAAGACATCCCCATTTGTTTTCTCTATTATGTCTTCGCCGTATTGCCTCACCTCACTGAGGCGTAATATATCGTACCTTACGTTTTCTAGTGCGTTTTCGAGTTCTATTTCTTTATCTTGGGTTCTTAAGGTTCTAACGTTTAGTGTACCAAGTATGAGTTCTTCTTCCTTGTGTGAACGTTGTTTCATCGTATTGTTGTGTTGAATTCTTCTTCCCCGTTTTTTGAGGATAAGTCTTTCCAGTGCACCCACTGGTCATTTAACAGGATTTTCTGGTATCCAACTCTTACATTGTTATTACCCTTTTCCCTTTCTTCCCTGGCTTTCTGTCGGAGTGATGCTTGGATTTCTCTTTCTTTTATTGTGAGGTCATCATCTATGAATATGTCTTGTCCTCTCAGTTTGTGTTTGTTTCGGACTATTTTTAGTTTGTCTGCAAAATTTGTGAAACTGACTTTCACTATACCTCTATTGTTTCTGTCTTTACCGACGTAGGTTGATTTTTCTGCCGTCACTTCTTTTTCTATCGTGTCCAATATCTTCTTGATTTTGTTCTTTAGTTCGTCTTTGTTACTTTCATCATTAGTGAATTCTTTACTTTTTACCACTATGTTGTTCCTCCTTTCTCTTTTCGCCTGTTGTTCTTTTTGTTCTTCTAGGTCACTTATTCTTTTGGATAATGTTTCTATCTTTTCTTGTATTGTGTTGTCTATGTTAGTGATTTTTTGTTCTAATGACTCATTTGCTCTTTCGCAGTATTCATTTCTTTTTTTAATTTCCTTTCTCATGGACTGAATTTCCTCTCTTGTTTCTTGTTTAAACTCTTCAGTTTGCTTTTTCAAATCTTTAAGTTCTGATAGTATTTCAGAAAACATACCTTTAATGTCGTCTCTTTGGGGTTTTGCATTGTTTGTGTGTTCTTCTTCTCCCGAGCTTTCTGAGGTTGATATTTTGTTTTTTCTCTCTTTTTGCTTTATGTTTTTAGTTGAGGGCTGTGTTTTGGGTGGCATGTTGTTATATTTGCTAGTTACGTACTGTGATATATTTTACTCCTCTTTTTGGCGCGTGTAGTGTATTAATCTGCTTTGGCTTCATTCACTTCGTTTTTGCTATATAGTTCCTCTCACACTCATTCGCTTCTATTTTAGTGCTAAAATATGTCTATGTATATTGTTAAAAGTCTTCACCCCTTAGTAGCAGGTTGCTGGTTTTCTTGTGTGAGCTGATACTATGCCTGCGCTTTGTGCTGTAAGACGTTCGTTATGCGACGAATGTCCTCTTTCATTGTTGACAAGTCAGCGTCTTGTAACCGGTATGTCTCATTCTCCATACAGAGTTTCTTCTGGTCACATGTTATTTTTGTGGTAAGGAATTCAAACGGTTCTTTGTTGCTATATGCGATTAGTGTTTTGGTGAGCTTGGTGCTATATAACCTCACTAATCTCCTTCTGTTGGGTGATGTAATTAATTTCAGTTATTTACTTCTTTACCTGCAATTTGGGTGATTCCTGGTTTTCTTTCATTGCGTACGTCTTCCTCGGGTACTTTTTTTTTCACTTTTAAGCTGCACTGATATCGTTTTACCGTGTAAAGATCCAAAAACCGTGGAGCTCGGAAATGGCGCGTGTTTACTTGACTACAGTACTACAGTACTTCGATAAAAGAATAGAGACCAATTATTAACAGTTGGCAGCCCTGGTGGCTCTAAAGAATACGCTCAGTCATATAGGTTTATGTACACATATTACATGCAAAATTTGGTTGAAATCCAATTGATAGTGTAGAAGTTATCGGCATTTAATCATTTAATCATTGACAAGAAACTTAATTTTTAGAAAAGTAGGCTCTTTGGTTCGACTTGCTTTTTCTCTTACCGTTAGTTGCTTCGTAACTTTTGAAAAATGGATTTACTAAATCCGAAATATTCGTATTATCAACTAGTTATTATTCAAATTCGATGCATATAGAATGTCAATGGCAATGGCAAATCAATGGAGTCCCAAATAGAACAGGCATGACATCTAGCGGAAAAGTTTCGCATAAGAAATCGCATTACTGAATAGAGCTGGCTGATTGACTTCCATGGATCTAATGTCGTACGCTTGCTTCCTCCATGACGTTCTGGTGTGTTTATGTCAACAACAGCATTCACTAAAATTGTCGGTGAAATCGTACGAATGCAATGCCCTGTGTAGAAATTGGAGTTGCGGATATTAAGTTACAGTGATATTTATTTTGCAATATTCAGCTTGTTTATGCAAACATTACGGACGATGCACACTTTCTATGTCGGTATAGGCTAGAGTAGAAGGATGGTGTGTTGCAAACTTCTGGACGTAGATTCCTGAATTTCCAGCATATTTCATAGTATTTTCTTGTTACCGTAAAGGTTCGTGCTTATTTTGTCTTTGTGTTTGGGATTGTAACTACAATGGTTGCTCGGATATCCTTTACAATATCAACGTACAAATCATGTAATTATTCATGTCCGACATGTTACATTTTGAGCGCATGTGCGAATCTATCAAGTAAATAATTGGTCAATGATTGAAAATCTTTAGTTTTGATTGGTTGGAGAAACTGCTTCATAATAAAATGTAGTAGCCTACTTTAATGACAGGCATTATGATATAGTTTTCTGACAAATAACACTGGTCAACAGTGGTTTTGGTGCTAGGGCTTTTTAAGCTGATTTTATATGAATTTGATGCCCTGAATTCAAATATGCCATTAGTTTTTGCCTAGCAGCTCTAGTTTCTGGGATATGACATTTTTGTTATATATACATTACACTATCGTTGTTGTTGTTTGAGTCTTCAGTCTTTTGACTGGTTTGATTCAGCTCTCCATGCCTCCCAGTCCTATCGTATGGTAATAAAAACTAAACATGGAATTTTCATTACTATATTATACAAATATTATTATATAAAAACATAGAGTAAGAAAAAAACATGAATGAAACCAACCAGTCACTGGACCCTTCGGAAGCTTATTTTCCGTGACATGCTTGAATGTATTTCGGAACAGTCCCTTTTTAAGCTCAAGCAGTAATCTGCCATCATGTGTATGTCCCATATTCCTTGGTAGCGGTCCTCCACAGTTTTAATATCCTGGTGAAATTGTTCACTTTGTTCCTCACTGTTGTCTGCTACATTTTCAGGAAAACGGTCTAAGTGGCTGTGTAAATAGTGCAACTAAATACTCATGTTGCACCCAAGAGATTTGAAACTCTTAAGTATCTCGTTTACCAGTTCAACCTAGTTTTCAGTTTTGCGTTTGCCTAGAAAATGTTTTATAACTGACACAAATAAAGTCCAGGCTTTTAGCTCAGATTCATTCATCGAATTTACGACGTCGGGATCCTTAATGAGTTGTCTTATTTGTGGGCCATCAAATATCCCTGCTTTAGGTTTTTCCATACTCAAGTGAGGCATTTTATTTCCTACAAATGCAAAGCATGATCCGTTCTTATCAAGAGCCTTCACAAACTGCTTCATAAGGCCCAGCTTGATATGCAGTGGAGGACAGATGTTTTTCTCTCGTTCAACATTTTTTCCTCAACATCCATGCTTTCTCTCTTAGGCCACTCTTTTCTAACCCAATGGTGTGTTTTGCCTCTGCTATCCCATAGGCACAAGAAGTAAGGATATGAGACTGACGATACGACACAATATACATGACCCAATCCTTGTACATGTATATTATGATTGAGAATTGCACAAAATGGAGTTAGAACTGCACATAAAAACAACACAGATTTAAAAAAAAATACCTAAATACCTAAAAACAGTTACAAAATCCCCGGCACCAAAAAAAAAAAAATTTTTGTAGGCCTGTGTAATATTTACATATCGACATCGTCGAATATAAATAAACATAAATTGCTTTTCCACGACAGAACAAAGGGATATGAATGTATTTAGATTCGGAACGATCTGTTTTCTTCAGGAAAAAGTGCTGCATTCTATGGGGACCTTTCGTAATTATAACTGTGCATGTGTTACATCCTGTCATGTAACGGTATCTTCCAATGTCAAGTATATCGCGTGCTGCTTGTTCTAATGCTGATGCTCGCGACACCACAATGATCGAGGCCAATAAATCACCAGAGAACACGCGATGTCGGCGGCGACTGTTGAGTGTGACCCCATTGGGAGAGGTGTTTATGAGCAATTTACCTCGGGCTTGAGTGCTGAAGGCGGCACAATAGCGACCCGCAGCGAGCCGAATGCGTGCTGTGGTTCTAGAATTGGCGAGGATCAAAGATGGACCGAATTGAGTACGGAAGCTATTCTTCCATTAATAGGAGCTGTTGTTTCTGAGGCACGGTCAGGTAAGAAGCCAAACACGCCCGGCGAGTATACAAGAGCAGGATATGATACAGCACAAAGCGTAATGGGGAATATTTACCTTATGGGGGCAGATTAGTGTCTGGGGGTGCGGCGTGGGAATGTTTGTATCCAGCGAGTGGAAGAACAATCCTCTTCGTAGATAGAGGCTGGGTCGTCGTTAAGGGGACCGTTCACGGCAGAAATGTACAAAATATGATTTTTTTTGATGTGTAACATCTTTCCCCTCGGTTGCTGGATATTTTTGTGGGAGTGATTTTGAAAAAAAAAAATGGGACGGAAGTGTGTAAGACGCACTGCCAGCTGGATCGTATCCCTCCTGGACATTCATCAACACACAACAATCTTTTTATTTACACACTAATAGGCCTAATACATAACAATTCCAAGACTCTCTTTTTTTTTCTTCACTGCCTACTTGATAGTTCTACTCTTGCACTGCCTTCTTGATTGTTCTCACACAGCCTCTATCATACTCTGCTGCTAATCATATCAATATGACTCATTTTAACAGAATATATATGAAATTACGTGTTGGTCTGTGAATCAAGAGGTCCGGGAACTGGGCAAGCCTTTCATGATCTACTGCTGTGCACATTGCATTTACTCGCAAGTTGGCCTATTTATAAAGAATTTAAGGTTATGAGCGGTGTCGCGTCTATTAATCTAGTTGATCCATATCGTATTCTTTATTTAGGCTAGTGCTGGTGGAAGCTACAGATCACCTAATAAAGTGAGTTCCTTATTATACAGTACAATATATGTAAAACACTCCCTTTTACTTAATATTTGTAACAATAATTTTATAAAATACCTATGTATCAACAATTTCACGTGAGGTTCCTTCTATGTCAGATGTTACACATCATATGCGACTACTGTAAGGCTCGTCAAGTTTTTAGCCTACTTTTCACATTTTGCAAAAATGAGGAAAAAGTAGACTTATGAGATCGGGCAAATGTGTGTCTGTCTGTCTGTCCTTCTGTCTGTCTGTCTGTCTGTCTGTCTGTGTGTGTGTGTCCCCCTATCAACCCCTAAACGGCTGCAGCAATCGAAACAAAATTTGGCAGGAGTAAAGATGTATACCTGAATATCTCACGTCCATATTTGAAAATGATGTCAGTGCTACCAACTGCTGAAAAATCGCAATTGAAATTTGTGCTCCATGTTGGATATCATGGAAGGTATGAATGGGAGCTATTTCAAAATTGGCACACGTATAGATAACAATATTGCAGTTTAATTTCCAGGAGGCCATACATGGCAGTGTTGCCAAAATGATTATAAGCCTGCTGATAGGTCCAAACTTTAAATGCATATAACTTCTTCACTATCAATTGGATTTCAACCAAATTTCGTATGTGCTATGTGCACATAAACAGATATTACTGAGCTTATTCTTAACAGCCACCAGGGCTGCCAACAGATAATAAATGCTCTCAATTTTTTAATCCAAATACCCATATATCAGAAAGTATGCAAGCCGACAGCTCTAAACTATGCACACGTATAGTATCTGACATTCTATATTAATTTGGAGTAACTTATATACGTCAGTGCTACCAACATGATTCTAAGCCTACTGAGAGATCCAACTTAAAATACATGTAACTTCTATACTATCATTTGGATTTCAACCAAATGTTGTGTGTGCTATGTGTACCATAACATATATGACTATGCTGATTCTTAAGAGTAGCCAGGGCTGCCAACTGTTAATAAATACTGTCTCTATTTTTGTTACCCTAATATCAATATATCAGAAAGTATGCAAGCCAATAGTTCTAAACATTGCACACGTATAGTACCTGGCATTCTAGATTAATTTCAAGTAACTTATATAGGCCTACGCCAGTGCTGCCAACATGATTCTAAGCCTGCTGATAAGTCTAATTTTAAAATGCGCGTAACTTCTATACTAACTAATGGATTTCATTCATTATTGACACAACAATAGATCATATTATTTCAGATTATTTCTGTCCTATACATGTATGTCATTGTTGCCAAAATGATTTTACGCGTGCTGTTAGATCCAATGTTTAACTGCATATAACCTCCATGCTATCCATTGGACTTCAACCACATTTTGTATTCTGTACCTTAAGAGATGGAACTAAGAATATATTCAGTCACCAGGGCTGCCAACTGTAGTTCTCTATTAGGCTGTGATCACTTTCGTGATGTTTATAGTGCGTTTTTCTTTTGTGCCGCATTTGTCAGTTAAATGCTTTTGAGACCACCGAACGAAAACATATGTACTTATTCATTTCTGTTAACATTATAATGTTTATTACTAGTGTTTAATCTCTCTCTATATATATATCTAAGACTCTTACCTCAGCGTGTTAATAGGTCATGCGCCTCCAGCTTACGATCGCATACTGAAAAGGGTGTCGACTTGCTTGCTGCCTTCCTGTACGTGGCCGACGAGAAAGACAGGCCATGGCGCGGATCTGTGACGTCAGAGGAGTGGTGTCGCTCGCTCGCCTCGCCGCATTGATTGCACCAAGGTATTCTCATCTATAGAAGCCTACCAATAGCCGAGTAATTTGTTAGTGTGAATTTAAGGATACTCAAAAATAAAGTTAAAAGCTGTGGAAGAAATCCACCCCTATCACTAGCTCAAAACCTTAGAGCAGTAGAATATTAAGCAGTGTAATACAAACGTTGAATGGATGTTCCAGTTTATGCAGATATACAAAACTGTACATATTATCCTCTTATCTTCGTTCATCAATAAGTTGTTTCCATACCAGTTTACATGTAAGTTTAACCTTAAAAGCAGCTGGAATTAAAAAAAAAGAAGAAACAACCAAGCATTGCATTAGGAGAAAGTATCCAGTGCTTCATTTATTGCAAGGGAAGGGTCATTCATGCCCCAAAATAATAAAAATGAATATAAGAAATTTGAGCCTACACTCGTGGTTTTTAGCATTTTGCTTTTTTGAGTAGGCCTACCATAAGACAATCATTTTCAACAACAAAATTTTAATGCATAGGACTACTTCAGATACATATATGAATTGCTGAGATTATACTTACCTCCTTTAGCAGAGAGCCTTTTATCTGACACCAATCCCCTACAGTGCCAGGTTTACTTCTTGTGGCAACTACTATCATGATGGACATGTTTAACGGTTCTCTCCCGTTCCCAGTTAGGCTTAGGTCAAATTTATGGTTTTATGGGCTCAAGATTTTTATAACGAAGTATATTACTACAAGTGAAGGACCTTGGAAACTTATTCATTGTGAGTTAATTCAGTGGATTGAAATGTCGTGGATATCAGTCCCATGCACTTATGTGTGTACTGTACTTGTATTAGAAAAGGATGTGGTAGTCGTTTTCAGTTAGCTTTTATTTACAGTTGAGTTGGGAAGACACTTCCAGGATGCAAGGAGTGGGATTCAAATCATTATGTCAAGAGCCTTTGTGCGAAGCTTTGAAGAATAAATCCTATATCAGGTTTCAAATAATCCTTCGCAAAGCAGGTCACCTGGACAAGAAGCCACTTTACTTACCCCTACTCCATATAGATGGAACTGTTCCATTTATTAAAATTAAAGAAAGACCATACTTGCCATTGTAATTTGGATCTATGCTGGCTACACGGACATGGTATCTCCCTCCCAATAAGATGTCCAAGATCTCCACCAAACGTCAAACGAGACCCTTCAAATTATTCAAATGAAAGCATTCCTCAACTTTTAATTATTTTTTCTTATTTTTTGTTTCACCCTGGTGGTCTGGGGATGAAGAATTTTATAACATACCCAGTCCCCCCTACCCCTTCTTCCCATAAAATATCGTATACTCCTCACCACATCCATTCCCCCTGAAAAAGAACATGGGCATCCTTGCAGGCCACATGGAAAATAAGCAGTTAACAGTACTACACACTGGGTAAATCGGTTTGAAATGGGTAAATCTAGAGCTTTAACAGAGAATTCTGGATGTGGTGATTGGTAGGGCCCTGGAGTACAAAACTATACTTGTATCTTCAAGAACACTAGCAAATTGCAAGTAATCTTCATCCAATGACACAGTAATGTTTACACTTAATTATAATAAGCACACACAAAATGTATTACAGACATTATTTTATTTAGGACATTGGTTATAAATATAAGCATCTCAAGCACATTAACACATTGTCTGGAAGAATCTTAGAATGTAGAAAATGAAGTTTGCAGGTTTCACCAAGTAGACTATAAAGGTGATATCTTGCTGATCTTGGATATATTACTGGCGATTATTAGGATCTAATATCCTCCAGCTATTAATATTCTCAAAAAAACCTGCACTGCACATAGGGCCTACAGCCATTATACCCTGCTGATGAATCATGATCTCTTCAGGATTTTAAATTTTTCTGACACCATTTCCCAATCTCACTGGAGCTTAGTGGGTTACAAATTCATCGTTACAAAGATGCATGAACACAATTTGAGGACTGGACATGTCTAACTTGCTTCCAGCTGCCTTGCTACTGTTTCCTTATGCAGTACAAAATCACTATCAATTACATTGGTATCTTGCAGCCTTGGCAACGATAGAGTCTTCTATTAACTCTTGTACTATTTTCATCTCTAATTTATCTCAACAAAACAAGCCTGCCAACTTGTGTCAATAGCTTTAATGTGGACATGGAATGGAATTTACACTTACAAAATTCCCCTAGACACAAAATGGCATCATCCATGACAACGTGGACAACACTTAGGGTTTAAACGCTGCATACATGTTAAATTCTATGTGTTATACTCTGATTTACAAAAGATGAACGGTGCAAGCTGCCATCCGCTTGAATGGTGAGGTGAGGAGTGGTGACAAGAGGGGTAACGGTGTCCATAGCAACAGCGAGCAGTGTTGCAATGAATGCCGACACAGCAGTGAGCACATGGTTTGACGCAGTGTTCTACTGTGAACTAACTCGTCACTGCCATTAGTAATATCCCGAGTATATATTGAAGTGCATTTGCTTATTCATTCATAGGCTACAGTAAGCGTTATCGTTCTGTTTTTGTTGGAAGCGTGTGTATATACAGATTTTGAGTTTATTTCTTTTATTTGCATCATCGTGTCTATTTTCGTTGTGTAAAAATGGCATCGGTACATGCTCGCGGAAGGCCCAGGATCCATTCTCTGCGACAGAACAACTTCAGGCCGTAGTGTGACTCTCCATAGCCAAGTAAAGGAGATGGTATGTGCGGTGAGGAATTTTATGGAGGAAGAAGAGGAAAATATGCGCTTACGGGAGGAACCTCTGATTCCATTTGTTCAGGTGCGGAAAAGAACTGCCAAGACTCTTGGTGTGAGTGAAATCACTGCATACCGAGTGACGGAAGGGAAGTTCCTGTCTGATGATGCTGGCCCGTCTAAACTATCAACTCCAGGGAAGAAGAGGCATAGAGAAGGGGTGGTCACTAATTTAGATGGCTTTCAACAAGATGCTGTTAGACGGCATATTTATAGCTATTATTTTAGGAAAGAAATTCCAACATGTCGCAAACTTCTTGTTTTTGCTCAGAGAGGCACAATTATTTCAAGGAAGCCTTTCTTCACTGAAAGTGTTGCACGATCTGGGATTTAAATATAAGAAAATTAATGGGGGGAAGGTGATCATGGAGAGGCCAGATATTGTGGCTTTGAGGTGTCAGTTCCTACATGAAATGGGGAGACCCTACTGAGTTGTAGGCCAAAAATTACAAACAAAAAACTAAAATCTGGTTTCATGCCCTAGAAGTTACCTATCACTTGGGGCACTTAAATATACATTTGTTTTTTATGTACGGCCATTTTTAAATACCTTACGGGGGCTTTTAAAGAACACGTGCTTAGGTCTTGAAATGGGCAACGCCTACTTCCTAGAACCAAAAACCCCTCAATTTTGTTGTAATTTCATACTCTTGGCCAATATTATCATGCCAATCATCTGAATACAAGCTTAAGGTGCCATCTGTTGGTAAATTTATCAGTTATGAGTAGCCTAGGCAATGTTTGTCAAGTGTGAAACTTTTCTTAGAGCATTATTCTTACTTTTCTTACCGTACATGTTATTTTCTTATCCCATATAATTTTTAACTGTATGGCATTCACTAAAAGAATATCATTACTATACACATGCACATATTTAACATCGAACAGAAGTATTTTGGTTTGTAGTAAAGTATAGGCCATTTTGGATACATGGTGGAACCATGCGTCTTTGTTTATTTTGATGGTCAGTGGCTTTAGTGAAGTTTATTCGCAAGAATTATATTTTTATTGGTTTACTGTGAGTGGTGGAACTTGTGTAAGTTAATGGTATTTTAGAGATTTGTGTGCAGTTTATTAGATGTATTCTGTATCTAGTCGATGGCGTAAACCGAAAGTCCGTGAAACAAAGAAATGGAATAGTGCTATTTAGAATGTTGACAAACATTGGGGTGATATTACATGTGAAGTTAAGTAATGCAAGTTCAACAGCTGCAACTACTTCTTCTGCCAGTGTCAGAAAACTGGAATAGGCCTATTTTAGTGAGGAGAATACTGTTTGACCTAGTGTTAATGACAAGCACATTCTCATTCATATATGGGTGCCCTCCAAAATTTGTTTACAGACCTGTGTGGTGAATGTGGCAGTAAATCTTCGTGTCAACATCAGGGAGAAAGATGGGTTTAGTAATAAGTTACCTCTGAAGTGTGGGAAAAGTGATTTGTAAACTCAGGGAAGTCTTGATGCAGGAAATTCCACTAAAATACTGTATTTTTTAATAAAGTTAGCTTTTTCTCAATACCATATTTTTCAGCATTTTAAATGTTCCAGTTGCCTGCGTTTTGATCCCATTACCTTCAAACTTGGTTTTCACATACAACTTTGTGGTCTTAATAATGTGTGGAATCCATTTTGAAAAATATTAATAACTTTCAGAAATATTTAGGTTCAAATTTGAAAAAAATGACATATTTTAACAGAACAACAGGTCATTCTAAAAAAAAAAACATTTTAATAATAAACCATTTGCACTGATTTTAAAAGTAATACCAATTTTTATTTGTAGACCATTGATGATCATTCCATACAAGTTTTAGATTGATAACTTTAAATTTGATGTACCTGGGACATTTTCAAAATTTGCATATTTATTACATAAAATGTTCTAATTTCTAAATGACTGAACCAAATAGCTCCAAAGTTTAGAATTCCCTTAATTATGCTCACTTTAAAGAACCTACAAAATTTGGTGAAAATTGGGTGAAAATAGGCTACTGGAAAATTCAAAACTTAAGTTAATAGGGCAAAAATGTTATGGATATTGTGTGGTTAGGTGAAATGTGGGTCAATGCTGGTCACACAGTGTCTAAGGGTTGGAGTGACAACTCAGTTCAGGGGACAAGGAAGGGCCGTCAGGCAGAGGGGGTCGATTTATTATTCTACATGCCGGGCAATCACACGGCTTTGTTAATAATACACTTTTGCTCTTTAGGTCGAAAAGAACTGGTGATTTCCATGAAGACATGGACTACAACTAGTTTTTAAAATGGTTCCAGGAACAATTGTTACCCAACATCCCTGAACACAGTGTTATTGTAATGGACAATGCTTCGTACCACATAGTACAGATAGAATAAGCTCCAACAACTTCAAGTACGAAGCCGCGAATGTTGGAATGGCTCGACCGCCATCATGTAGCCTACCATGCGACAGCTCTCGGACAAAAGGAATCCTTCTCGGTAGTGCTGAATGAACATAGAACGAGCGATAACATTCTATATAATACATGAATTAGCCAAAATACCTTATAAAAGGATGAGAAATAAATCAGGAAGCAATGTTTTAATAGATGTTTCCTCCTCCACCGTCTGTGACCCACCCAGCCATTCCAAATATAGCGAAAATTACAGCAGTGAGCGGCATTGTTCAAATCAATCATCAAAAAAAGTACCATAACAGTACTGCCAACCTCGCCCTTACGGTACTATGTGAAACAAAAAAGTGCCCAATTCAGTCTCTAGTGGGCATCATTTGTTCGCAACACTCAGTTCACGACTCTAATTATGCTAGTGTGTGCAATATTTCGCATCTCTGTACGGCTGAAATGAGTGTTTTTTGTTATCTGCTCAGTAATAACTATGCAGTATATCGCTCTCCTGTAATATGTATGTCTATTTTTTTCCGCACAACTGTGGTTTTGACAAAGGTTACAGCCTAACGTGCCCAGATCAATGGTTTTGTGTCAACCATGCCCCGCTAGCAGCGCGCGGCCAAGGCTGCACCTACACCTGACCATTCTTACCTTCACTTTGTCCAATCCAATGGTTTTTGACAATGGTTACAGCCTAACGCACCCAGATCAATGAGTTTTGGCAATGGCTACTGCCTAACGTGTCCCGATGATTCTTTTTTTATCAACAGTGATTTTGCATCCCACTTCTTTTTATCAACAGTGATTTTGTATCTCACATGTGTGCCTCGGTGCGTGCTGCTAGAGTGAGCCTTGATGACGGTTAAAAGAGATCAAGTGCTATCGAAGCATGGCAGCTGTTTTTAAAATAGCAAAAAATAAAAACACATATTTACGTACTTTAGCACATATATGAGGTTCAGTAGTAAGTTTTAATTAGGGTTCCTAATTTCAATACGTAATATCGCCCAAAAAATGAAACAAGGACACAAGGAATGTAAAAGTACATTCATGTCTGCTACAAGTGTATAAGCCGCGTTCCACTTTCATTCAGAATTAATATCCTTCTCAACCTTATACAGCAGCGCAAGCCTAAATCCATGTAGGCTACCACGTGGATGAACTGGCGAGAAAGCATGGCCATGAGATCATCACGCTGCCCCATATCATTGCCACTTCAATCCTATAGAAATTATATGGGGTCAAGTGAAGGGTTATCTAGCACGGCATAATAAGAATTTCACACTCCGTGAGGTTGAGAAGCTTACCGTTTAGGCTATTAGGGAAGTGACTTCATAAAACTGGAAGCGTTTTGTGTTAATAGTGCAACGAGAACTGGATGAGGCTACGAAACGTGAATGTATACTCGATGATGGGGTAGATTGGTTCATCGTTTCCCTGGAAAGCAATTCCAGATCCAATTCAGACACAAGTGACGAAGAGGGGGCTATGAAAGGAATAGACCCATAATTAAGTTAGTAGCAGCTAGAGCGATTAGGCAACTAAAAATTCCCCTAAACTCGCGTGCATCGCAATGTTTAATTGACCCTTCACACGAATATGGCTGACACACCACAGATCCCAGTATTTGTGTCTTCCTGGAAGCTTCTTGGAATGTTATGAGTCATGATCTGCCTCAGTGGCAACGCAGCATTTCCTCACGTGTTAGCTTTGACAGCTGCCAGCGCTCATTATTGGTACCGGCAATACAGAGTATTCTTTGCGTACAAACACAAACCTAACCCCAGACCTCCTTGCTTGTACCGGTACTACTAACAATAATTTTGGTCCAGATAGTCGCCTAACCAAGTAGCGACCAATGGCTTTGTCTCGCCATGGCTTTAGAAGAGTACAGTTCAACTTTTCCATTAAAATGAACTACGGTAAAAGTAATTTATGAACATTCATGATCTTTCAAGAAATTATTCTTCTTTAGACTGAGATAGGCTACTCAATACTCCCAATAATGTCAAAAGTACTCAAATCAAACTTACCAAGCAACTTTTGAAGATTTGATGGATGAGGCAGATAAATATGACCACTCCGATGTAACTTTTTGTACACTGATGACAAGTGAACATATTATATGGAAGCTGCCAAGAGTAACGTGTCTCCACTGTACCTACGATTGTTTGCCTAACATCTAAAAAATTAATTTGCTCTATTAAAGACTATAATGGTGTGCAATCATCACTCGAAAAACTTCTCTGTAGGATGTTCACAGGAGCATTCACTGCTGACAACTTTCTTCCATTTTCATCGCACTCAGAATTTTCAATGAAATGAAGTAGGCTAGTTCATCAAATGAATTTTTATCAGTAATGCAAAGAAAGTTTTGTGGAACTTAATGTTTGGGAATCTGCAACCCATTGACAGCCAGCTCAATGCTGAGGTTATTTAGAATACACACAGAACCTGTAATTATGGGCACTGCATCACTCAAATTCTTCAAGCACTTCACCAACTTGTCTTCTGTCTTGATATGTGTCCATTCCTGCTTAAATTTATTCCTGTTGGAGGAGAAGTGTTCAGATATATCCGATAGACTGTGCACAGAATTCTCTTCTTCGTAGTGGCTGAAGTCTTCCAAGCTCGCTTCTATGGCTTTATCCGAGATTTTCTACCTCTGCATCACACAGTCTTCTAGAAGAAGGCCCAGGAGTGGATAGCTATCCTGGCAAATTCGAAAATATTGAAGATACTGCATCAGGTTTCAACTTCGGATAACTCCTAGCAAATGTCTTTATTTCCCCATCAACTTGCTCTGTCCTGATAACAGAGCTATCAGGAAAATGTTTTATACAAATTATAGGCTTGCTCACTTGAGAGAAGTCAGTGGGAATTTTTCTAGGCCATATATTTCCTAATTTTTCGTCCTTTGGGAGAGAAAATGTAGAAACATTTTCATGCTGAGATCTGTAATTGTTCTTACAGCCAGCCACATTACAGCATCTCGGCATTTTGATTTCCTGTAAAGAGACACATTCATTAAATATCTAACTTTAACTCAGATAATTAACTTAGCATGCATTCTAATAGTCCTTAACATCCACAATATTAGGCTAACGAAGTTCGTACATAACCTGCACCACACGTGCGTTTGATTAACCTGTATCATTAATGAGAAATAAAGTGTTAGGCTAACACTTACCCTGTAGGCTACGTGATTATTGCAGCTACATGATGCACCACAACACAAGTTGGATGTAAAGTTGGACATTACACTTTATAAAACACTAACTATTCTCACACTGCTATTCACAAGAAATTCACAAGTCGACTCAACCAGGGTCACTACATCGCCTACGTCACAGACAAGATGGCTGTTCGCACTGGGGCCAGTATCTTTCGTCGGCCACGCTTCCTGTATGACTGACGTCACAGCTTGCCCTGGCCAATCATCGCCCGCCAGCTTGGCTTCCAGACGTTTCCATGATGTTATTATTTAAGTGGCGGCGTTTTGCTCTCCATCAGCATTCCTTCTTCAAACCTTCTACGGTCTTCTTCAACTAGCGAGAGGCATTCGTGCCTTCCGCCCTTCTCCGGGGCCTTCTAAACTTCAGGCCTAATCTGCATTTATGAGTGAAACTACCAGGAAACGCAACAGCAGAGAGCTTCAGCACTGAGAAAGTGCATTCTACGTTTTTACTCCAAACCGCAAGAAGCTGCATCAAATCGCAGTTCTAAATGCCATGTTATTTGGCATTCAAGAAATAGCATCAAAACCTAACGATGTTAGCCAATGTACAGCGCTGGTCGCCCTGGCGAAGTTATTTTCCTGATGCTGGACATTTCAAATTCTACTACCAAAAAATCTAGTGTTGGCCACGGCAGTCTCCGTCAGCATGCTTCTAGTCATCGCCACTAAAGATAAGTTTGTGCCTTTTTTATTATTATCTTAATCATCTTCGTTTTAAGTGTTTGCTAGCAAGTGCAAGAATATTAAATTTGTGTGTGCATCAAGCAGAATGAACTTTTGAGTAATAGCCCATGGCTGGGCCAACCTAATTAAAATTAATGAACATTTGAAACTGCCCCAGGCGGGCCAGCATAACTAATTTATTAATTAAGGCTTTATTAATGTGTTTGCAAGTTTCACCCTAAAAATAAAAGTATTGTATTTACTCTCAATGTTCAGTCTAGTATTGAAAGAACCAGGCCGCATTTCCTTAGCCCAATCCTTTCAGTCTAATCTTCTCTTAAGGAAGTTATTTTGTCCAGGCCTTAAGCCTGATGCTGTCCTCCCGTTTGTGTTGATGAATCTGGGCTGTTCTCCACATAACCAGGCTGCGTTATGCCAGGTATACAGTATTTCGAACTAATTAGAAATTTCGATATTACCAACTTAATTTCGTCATTATTCTAGATAAATCCATAATATAGATTAATCATTGGCATGATTCTTAAATTTTAAGAAAAGTAGGCTCTTTAGTTCGTCACGGAACTTCTTGTTTCTTCTGGAAAGTAGCTAATTAAAATATTTGGATATTTCTGATCAAAATGACATTTATAGAGAGAATCGTTGTCAATCCTTTTAGAGGATTTGTGACATCGTGATCATGTAGACCCGTGTACTTGGTGGGGTGTAGAAGTTATCTGATAACCTGTGTTACTGTGATGTCAGCACTAGAGTGCGTACTTGTAACCGAGATAGGGTTGGATTAGGAAGCGAGCGTGACCCTACTTCAGATACCGTCCCGGCATTTGCCTGCAGTAGACGTGGGAAATCACGGAAAACCACTTCCAGGATGGCTGATTCAGGAATCGAACCCTCTTCTCAGTTTTGCGTCACGAGGCTGAGAGCACGCCGTTCCAGTCCTCAGATCAGAATTAAATTTCTTGGAAGAGAGGGGAATCGAACCCGGGCTTCCGCTGTAATAGCCAAAAATGCTAGCCACTACGCAACGAGATAATAAGAAACCATTTAGAACTATTTCATTTAAATGTTAAAAAATGTATCTGCATTCAAGTAAAATATTTAAATGTCGACATAGCTTAATACACTTCAAAGCTGAAGAACTTAATTACCAATTTGATAACTGTGTTATTGTAGTGTCTGTATTATTGTGTGTATTTGTAATTGAGACGACATTGGGATTACGGTGGCCGTGGCCTTTTGAAAGTACATCGAAGAGATAATTTTAACCAGCTTTATTGTGTTGGAAACCATTTTTCATTGTAGCTTTAGTAATAAAATTTAAATGATTTCCAGTCGGTAACACGATTGCACCCAATTGTAATGGGAGTTTCCCTAGTCCTGAAACACACTTGGATGAACTGTTTCGATTGTCAAACGATCATCGTTGTTGTTTGAGTCTTCAGTCTTTTGACTGGTTTGATGCAGCCCTCCATGCTTCCCTGTCCTGAGCTAATCGTTTCATCTCTACATAGTTACCACACACTACATCCGAGGCAATCTGTTTAACATATTCTAACCTTGGTCTACCCCTACAGTTCTTGTCCTCAACCCTTCCTTCCATAAATAAGCTTGCTATTGAACCTATGTACCATTGGTTCAAGGGGTCGAATCCATGTATTATTGGTGAAAGGAAGGAAGGAAATATACAGTCTTCAGAGGAATATAGAAAGATTTTATACAAGAGAGCGAGCATAACGTTGTGTAATAAACTGGAGCCCAGGTGGCCAGGAAATGAGATCATGCATGACGCATTGATAAGGAGTCGGTCACGAATATAATTAGAACGAGTGGAACTTTCCGTCGGAGTGACTGCGAGCGTGTTTCGGAAATTGCCCTTACGTTGCAGGAAAATGGCAACCGCGCAGCTGTGCCAGAAGAAGAATAATTAGATTTAACTCATTTGCGAGAATAAAATTAACTAAAGAGATACAGCATTGTGAATAATTTCGGAATAGAGATTTTTGTGTGGAGGAAGATGTTATAATAAATGCCCTGGAAAGTAGTGCCGACGTGGCCATACGTCATTGGGAGTTCCCCGAGACCCGAGGAGGTGGGGACTAAAAATCAACGGTAACACCCACACAGCTGAAGACCAAATTTTATTTAATATCTCAGAATTGCACGATCGATTTTCATGTGCAAAGAAGTCAGTTTACGTTTAGAAAACGAGCTTTCCAGAGGTATAATTTTTAATAGTGTGCGACCATTACTTCAAAAGTTGGTTCTGGAAAAGACAAGGATTTTATCTTTTTGTCACCAAAGAGTATAAAAGTCCTGGCAGAGCCTAGCAAATCATGCAGTTTCAAACAGCCCGAGGGGGCGTCACTGTGCTACATCACATCATGCATTTTTAGTCCGTCCAGGGGGACGTGATGTTGGAGCATCACCATATTCAGTCTTGAACGACCGCTGAGGCGGGTCGTACTGTTTCACATCGAATGCAGTTTAGAACAGACCTCGTGCAGAGAGGCTGTATCACATCGAATAGACAGTATCCGACAGCCCGAGGGCGCCGCTGTATCGACAACCAACGTGCACCCGTAAGGAGTGGCCGATAAGTATCATCATAGTATCGCCGTGTGGAGACTTAGGAAAATCCTAATACAGGATCTAGTTCCGCCAGCATCAGTCTTACAGTGAAAGGTTCAGTATTACAGTCAAAGTAGGCTGCGAACTTAAAGAACAGGCGATAGGTCTTCAAAATAACAGTTCATTTAAACGACCGAAAGTATCGTAACGTTTTGAAGTACCATAATAGTGAAACAAACATTTTATCAACGTTAAAGAACCCGATCAGGGTCGGACAAAATAAGGTCCGCATAGTATTCTGAAAAGATAGGAACTGGAGAACGGAACAATCAGAAGGGAGAATTAAATTCAAGACGTTGTTTCAAGGAAACAAACGAACTATAAAAAGCACTAAGTTACGAGGAGCATTAGATGCTAGAAAATAATAGGTCACCGATAGAGTATTTGGGAGACCGTGGACAAGACAGGAATTCGCTAGACAAACTAATAGGGTCTAGAAAGAAGCAATTTCGAGCTAATAATAATAATAGCCGATCGCCAGGAAACCGGATTTGAAGAAATACCATTCCAGGGAGGGGTAGAGTGTTCGAGACTTTCATATTCTGGTTAGATAGGAAGCCGACATCTACTAGTTTCACCCTTGGAGACGGGGAATCAAGAAATCACGTGTGCAAGGCCTAATCAAAGCCTTAGTGATTAGAATCAGTGTAGTGTAAATATATAAAAATTGTGTTAGTATAGTAATTTTTCAGTGATTTTATTGTGTATAATAGAAAAATACAGAAGTGTATTTAAAAATGCTACCAGTGTTTAAGGTATATAAGTTATATGTGTGTCAAGATATGTCAGTGTATGAAATGAATTTGAGCAAGAGGGCTTAATCACAAATAGTGGGCGAAATGAAACATCGTTGGAAAGTACGGTTGGGGGACCGTCCGAGCATGTAAGTAAACATTTTCATTATGTTATGTGTTGGGGAGTATTTGTGTACAATCCACCTGAGAATGATAAATAGGGATATATTTGAATAACAAATAACAGAATAAGAGCGTGATCTGAACAAATAAAAATTGAGAAATTATAAAATGATTATGTGAAATGAATAAATTCCTTAGAGGAAATGTATGAAATAAAATATCATTGTATTTGATAAATGTTATGAAAGCAAGCGTAATAATAATAAAAATTATATAAATGAAGATTAAGTTGAATTATATGAAAGTAGTAGCTTTTAAGCTCCTGTAAAGGTATAAAGACATGGTGTGAATACATGTTCTTAAAGTATAGTGATTATTGTCACGGGAGAGGATTAATATAAAAATTGAGATGTAGATCAAATGTTGATGTTGAATTTATCAGTTCTTTGGAAGACGCTAGGCCTTAAAGTAATGTATAGAGCAATGTAGTGCTTTAAAGTAAATTGTCACGCTAGGAAGGCGTTGAATCTAAATATACTTGGTAAATTAATTATGAAGGGCAGTTGATTGCGGTAATTGAGCTAAGTTAAGTCCTCCATATAGTGATGTAGATCACGAGGCCATGTGTGTTATGTTGTGTTATAATAGGGTGCAAATTTATTGTATTATGAGCGCAGGTTATAAGGCCGAGGCCGCCCTAAGTCGCATTTATATAAGTCCTCCAGTATGGGATTGGTTCCCGAGGCAGTTGAGAGAGTCGAACCCAGACTCGTCTAGTTGTTGAAGCCCCTAAATATTCGTTGTTGTATGTGAATTATTCTTACCCATCAATGATGACACTTCATAATTAATAAATGCCAAGGTTACGAAAGTGGTCTATGAACCTAAATAATGTTGTTAAAATGAATGAAAGAAACGCCAGGTCTGTTCAGAGAACTGTGTATATGAAATAGCTGTTTTAAAGCATGAGTGTAGCCGTCCCGTGTGGACGAGACTTGGGGTCTCCCTCCTGGACAATAAATCACGTTGAGTGTTGCGGCCCGACCCCTCGCTGTTGAAAGTGTGGTAGGTCAGGGGGACCGTCTGTGGGAAGTAATAATACACCATGAGTGTTTAGAGTTTGTTAATGACCCGGGATTCGAACCGAGGTTCTTGTAGATGAAAGTTACCGCTTGCAAGTTCAGATCGTTTGCTTTCTTATGAGATGATGGTCTTTTAAGACAAATAATAATAAATATAAATCCCTAATGTAATGGTATATTAATGTAGGATTTCACGAGTTCAGTGAAGACAATTAGATTTCGGGAGTAATCATAATTTTTGACTTTGTTCAAGTAGTCTTCTATAACTCGGGAGTACACAAGTTTTTTTCCCAATCACTGTAGTGAAATTGTTAACTTGAGAGAGGTGGTAACATGAGAGCATTGTGAAAAGCCCAAAATTTTAAGTAAAGGAGTAACATTGACGTTAAACAAGATTATATATTGTTTGATTATAAGAAACTCATAAAATAGATAATGAGAGGTGTAATGAATAACACCGTTTATATTGGAAAGTATCGAGCCATTGGAGCTCGTGAGTGTATTGAATTTTTAAAGGGATACTTTATGGAAGTGAAAAGAATTATAAGTTTGTTGGTTTGTAGGAAACCATGTATTTTAATATAACATTTGTTTGATTTTATGTATTCCTTGTTCAGTTTGAACAAGTTAGAAGGATTGGTCAGTAGTTTATTTGTTTAATTTGTTTGTAGCGCCATATATTTGGTTAATTAAATGTTTTATAATAGGAGTTGATTTGTTTTTATTTTGGAAGTGTATCCTCTATTTAATCCAAAATGTGTGAGTCACAGAGTGGGAGAACATACCATAACCCCGAAAATCCCGATTTGAGCATTGCTGGCATACTGTGATTTGCATATTTCTTGCTAAAAGGGCACAGGGGGGCATAGAAGTACTGTGCTTGGATTAATAATTAGAGGAACACTTAAGACGGTCATATCATGTAAAAGTAAAGTAATAATAGGAATAGCTACAACATATAATGTTAACTGACCGCATGGGTCCCTGGAAACTCACACCCAGCAGCCCTAAATATAATATAATTACCCCCTAAACACTTATTTTGGCGCCCAGTACGTAGGGGTGAGTTTTCCTGGGAAAAACCCGAGTTTTCTTGAAAAATCAAAATTTTCATTTTTTGAAATGGTTTTTCGAAATGTTGAATATTTAAATACTATCATAAAGGTTTTGACATTGAATGAGTATATCAAAAGGTTACGTTTTAGTAAACACCCGTACCAAGGTAAAAAAAATTGGAAATTGGGACACAATAGTTCAAAATACCATCTCTCAAGCATGTACCAGCGATGTGGCATAGTAGCCCACGGTATTTTATAAGATGTCATTAAGTGAGGAAATGCAGAGGTTGTTGGCGGCTATGAAAGCAGAGAATAGGAAAGAGAGACAGGGGCTTTTGGAGGCTATAAAAGAAGTTAATAAGGAACATTGGGAGACCATAGGAAATATGTTTAAAACTGAAAATAGTAAGGTAAACCTCCAACAAAATGATGAAGAGTACCCAAGTAAAGAAAATGTAAAGGTTTCTTTAGAAAGCATGCGTGCACCTGGAGGCATAGTTACACAAAGAGAAGGTAACATGTCTGCAGACAATAGGGAAAAAATTGAGCCTTTAGAGCTCCAAATAGAAAAAGTAAGATGTGAACCGATTCCAAGGGAGTGTGTAACTAGTACAGAAAATAATAATGATAAAGATGATTTAAAGTCTCATGTATTAAGGCAGGTTCAAGTAGGCTCGGAAAGCAAACGGGAAAAGAAGGATAGCTTCCGTGGTCAGGATCAGGAAAAGGTAGAAATGGCGACATGGAAGGAAATAGAAAAATTCTTTGATATCATTAAAGAAATGCGGAAAGAGCACATGAAGATGAAGGACGAACTTTGGGAATTAAAAGATTTGAACTTAAGAAGGAAGGAATTGAGGAACAAATAGAAAGAATTTCCGAGGAAATTGATAAGATAGACAAACTTCGTGATAGGGCAAGTAAAAATTGGTATACGATACCCAAGCAGGAATTAGAGGAATTTTACAAAGAAATCCCTAAGGTTAAAGAGTCGTTCAGAGAGACGAAAAAGGAATTTGTGAGACGCATGGAGAAAGAAGGGAAAATAGAAATAGCTTCGTGGGAACAGATAAAAAGGTTTACTGAGGATGTACGTGAAATAAAGAACTCATTTTGGGAAATGAGAGATAAATGGAATGAGATATGGTGGAAGACCTTTTATAAAGAGCAAGACGAAGGAAATTACGTTCACGAACAGAAAGAGTGGATAGAAAAAGAAAGGAGTAAGATGCATTAGTTCATAAAGAGCATATATGATGACAAAAATATCATAAGTATTCAGGAGTTGGCTGAAGTAAGAGAAGTTAAGATTCCGGAATACAAAGAAATATTAGAGGCCGTCCAGAAGAGATATGAGGAATACATGGTGGCGCAGAACCATTAATTAAATGAAGCCGTTGCCCAAGTTGAAAATCAGATCGAGATTGTAGAATAAAAAGAAATAATGGTGCCGGAAGAGCCCGAAATTGAGATTAGAGAAGTAGAACAAGAAGTAGAAATCGTAATGACTCCAGTGGAAACTGACAAATACTTTGAGATCCTTCCTGAGAAACAAATGGAGACTCAAGAGGAAATGAGAATTCCAGACCAGGAAGACAGCCGAAATGAAAAGGAACTGCAAAGTGAAGAACATTTTTATGAAAAGGTTGAGCTGGAAGAGCAAGAGAAAAACCCAGAACAAGGGATAACAAAAGAAGTGGAAGCTGGGGAGACGGAAATAATAATTCCGGAAGAAACGGAGAAATTAAATGAAACTATAATAGAAAATGTCGTTGAGGCCCAGATGGAAGCAGAGGGTCAAGATTTCACAAAAACGGGAAAGGAAAACCCAGAAGAAATTAATGAGGATAAGGAAGATAAGATAAAAGAAAAGAAAGAACAGTTGAAAGCACAAATTCTTGAGTTAATGAGAGAATATCAAGAATATCAACGAAAGGAAAGAAAAATGGAAACAAATCCAAATGAGAGCCCTGGAAAACTCAAAGGAAAAGATGAGATTGTTGGAAATAATGAAGAAAAGAGAGGAGATGCCTTTAAAAGTAATGTTGAAAGAGGAAGAAGACCGCAACTTGTAGCCGGTTTAAAAGATGTGAGAAACCATCTAGAAACTAGGAGAGGACTAGAGATGACGTACAATGCCTTGGAGAAAGAAGACGCACAGGCGTTTTACAGTTGGAAGATTCGTAGGAAGAAAAGGAATGAAAGAAAGGAAAATGGAAAAAGGGAGATAGAAGGAGAGCACGCTATGGACAAGGATGAAAGGAAGACGGAGTTGATTCATAAAACAAAAGAGATATAGGGTGTGGAAAAGAAGGAATAAAACTTATATAGAAATAAGGAGACGAGAGAATATGAAATGTAAGGAAATAAGAGAAGAGGGAGAAGGAGTAAGGGATGAAGAGAGCCAGAAAGATGCTGAGATCATAAAGAAAATAGAGCATTATATAAGAGCCATAGAAAGATGTGAAGGAGATGAAGATAGAACGATGCATCGTTTAAAACAAATAAATAACTTACCAATAAATGTTCGGCATCTGGAGAAAACAGGAATTGGCAAGGTTGTAAATGGAATGAGGAAAAGAGACGGTCTGGTAGGAGATGTATCTAGAGCATTGATAACACTTTGGAAGGAAATGGTAATGGAAGACCAAACTGATGAAGAAGAATGCGGAAGTAAAGAAATAGAAAGAGATAATATGGAAATAGAAGATAATGAAAGCGACGAAGAAGAATTCGAAGGTGAAGAGAAAGAAAGTGATGATATGGAAACAGAAGATAATGAAAGTGAAGAAGAAGAAGAAGAAGAAGAAGAAGAAGAACAAGAGATGGTGGGATATGAAAGTATGGAATTAATAAATACCATCATTTATTATCAGAAAGCCATTGAAAGGTGTATGGGTAATGAAAATGTGTTGTTGTATTGCATAAGCATATTAAAACATTTACCCATAACTGTTCAACAGTTAATAGAAACAAATGTTGTAGAGACAGTTGAAGGTATTCACGAACAATGAGGGGACGTGAATATACGAGCTCAAGAGTTGCTTATAAAATGGGAATATGAAATGATAGAAGATTTAAGAGCAGGAGGAGAAGAAGTTATGGAAATTGGAGATATGGTCGAGGAAAATAATGAGGAAGACTCAGAAGAAGAAGAGAATGAGGAAGAAGAGCAAGGAGGAATAGTAACAGTTGAAGATGTAAGGTGGAGGCACAAAGGATAGAAAAAGGTTACTTTAGCATAGCTAACGTGTTAAGCCGTATGCACCCGTTATAGAGTAAGAGAAGAAAAGGGATTTTTCTTGAAAATGCCATCTCGAGAAGAGATGAGGAAAACGGAAGAAAACCGAGAAGAGTCGGGTAAGGATAGACCGAGCTCTTAAACACAAAACGAAATTCTGCAGACTTGGAGTCTGAAAACAATAATGAAGAAGTAACGGGTTAAGCCATATGCACCCGTAAATTAATAAAAGAAGGTCAAGAGGTTGACAGTACATAACATGAGAAAAAAGTGACAGACTGGCAGAATGCCCGTCTTATGAAACAAGAAAGGAAACAAAACGTTCTAAACCAAGTTTGGAGAGCGCACGCCAGACTAGGGGAAGGCTCATAAACACCCGAATGAGACGAGTAATTTATAGCCCTAAGTGGAGACGTCCGCTAAGGGAAATGAATGAATGGGAACTATGTAAGACCCAAAACAAGCCAGAGAGGAAAAGGACTTTGGAGATAAAGATCAGAAGGTACTGAGAAATGTTAGGATGGCTTCGACACTGAAGAAAAATAAGATTTTTATGAGAATTATTGAAATAAATTTCCTCAAAATTTTTCGAAAATTTATTTACCTACGGAGGGTGGGTAGATTATTGGCTGAGGAATAACCTAACCACCAAGGGAAGATGATAAAGAAAAGGAGGTGGTTTTCGGACTGGAGAAAAAGGATAGAAAAATAGGAGGAGAGTCCCTCAAAAGTTATGAATTTAACCTTAAATGCACTTAGAGGCGGTTGCCACTGCAAATCCGTTCTCTGATATCTAAAGTGGGTAAGGACCTGGTCGAAGCTAACGGGAACCGCAGCTAGGACTTGGGCGGTTTGCAAGAGAATGGCTTTAGCGTATTCCCTCTCAAGCATGCATATGCGTACTATGGGGAAGGGTGATGGTCTGGCAAGAGTAACAGACTTATTGTAGATCTGTTCAAAGGAATTCTTTTTTGACCAAGTAATTCGAAGAGTACCAATAATTTGCATCGATTTTGATATTTCCAGTTTTCGAAGTTGCAGAGTTATTACCAAGCGAACAAGTGCTTCCAAGCAGGATATTGATAAAGGAATTATGCCTTTGGGAATAAATTTGGTAAATGAACCAATAGTTGCATTTAGAAATGGCTAAGCTTTTACCCAGCCAGTAGCCGACTAAAAGTTTAGGCAAAGAGAAACACTTATCTTTTTGAAAACCAACCATAAGTTTTTTGGAGAGGATCTCCACAAGCAGGAAGATGGCATGGCGAGCTGTGCTTGCCTTACTGGCCAGTTAGAATTAGCTATTAAAGCTAAGAGAGACTTTACCGAGATAACTACTAAGAGTTTTTGCTCAAATGCAACGAGTGGTGAAAGCCCTATCAATAGCTTTATTGGTGTTAACGAGGGCATGAACCTAGGAAGAGTCAGGGAAGACAGGATCTTGCCTAACCGTTGTACCAGAGAAATGATGAATCAAAAAAAAAAAATTAAGTTTATTTAACAATTCACAGGAAGTTGATAACTTTAACAAATATATATTTTCAATTTGGTTAACAATTTTTGGGTCACAGACCTCAGAAAACATTAAACGTTTGCGCCAGGCAATTAACAATTTATTAGGTTTCAAACCTTTATAAAATCCTAGCAAGGATTTAAAATAGCGAAGATAAAAATTTAAAATTTAAAGACAATTAAGGTTATTAAAGTTTAACAATAAATAGAGTACAAGGTGTGTACTATAAGAAATCTCTGCGTACCTATCTTAGAAAAAGTTACAACTTCAAAATAACAAAGAAAGAGAACAGGAGAATGAAAGAGAAGTTCCTATAACTTCTTATATTCATGCAGAATTACTTTTATGATAGCTATGCAAAATAGAGCAGGTCACTTACTGTGAAACCTGAAGAGAAAGTCAAAAGGAAGGTTCTAGACTTCCTATATTCAAGTAGGAATTACGAGACAAATGGGGCAGTTTCCCTTTCGTTAGACCTAGAAATAACTCACTCATGAGTTGAAAGAATTGTTTTCCCTGATTATAAGGGAGAAACAATGTAAACTTGAACCGTGTATAAAACACGTGGTTATGCAGAAATGAATTGATGATAAACAAGCAAGATGGAAGGGCACTTCGTTAGAGTGACACCTCATTGAAAATGATCTAGAGTAACAATTTTATTAATATGGTTTGTTAGTAGAAGGTTTAGGAAAGATCAATTGGGATTTAGGATCAATGTTCATGGCCTTATTTAAGGTAAACGGACGATCGCGACGCGGTAGAAAAGTTGAACAAGCACTAGTTATCACTATAGTCTGTTAAATGAATGAAAAGTTCACTGTAGAAACACGAAAGTTTATGGCAAAGAAAGTTATTGCAATGATGAAAAAGGACTGGTAGCACTAGATAGGCGAAAGTCTATTGCTTGAGAAAGTTGTGTATTACAATTAAATGCGCCATAGAACATTCCAACGGTGGAAGAAAATTAGCTATTGAGCTTTAATTCAGAAGGAAGATTCTTCAATTTTCAATAGTATTCTCACAAGTGAGTGACAAATACATGACGGCAAGACTTGTAGATAAAGTACAGGATCTGGAAGGTTCCAGAACGATCCTAATAGAAGAATGGAGCCAAAGTTAATCTAGCGGAGGAACCAGCTTGGTATTTTATAGACAGCGGGTATTAGATAATATCCCACGTGGTGAGAAGATTTCTCATTTAAATAGCTTAAGAAAAGCTACTTTTTATTAAGGTTGGCTTAGACAGACAAAAGCCCAACATAGCAAATCCCGCGAAGGATGATTTTTGCCCCAAATAAGTAATCTCACACTGCCTATAAATGATCATTGAAGTATGTAGAATTAAAACCGATGAAGATGAGGTTAAAACCTTAAGTCTGTACTCATCTTTGTTTCATGGCGAAGATGAAGTTCCCTTTGACGGATAACTAATGTGCTAACATGGCGTAGAATGTAGAGAGTGCCTCTTGGTTTGAGGAGACTGACTCTGGTTGAGCCTTGACTGACCAAGTCAACTGCCGACTTACAAGTGAGACCCACCCAGCGAAGCGCGGAGGGTCCAAGGAAGGGAAAAGAGTGGAGGTAGGAGACAAAAGGAATACATATAAGCATGACCAATATTGTAAACTTAAATTCTCTTGAGGAAATGGTCTTCAAAGAGTTGATAGCAGGCGATACTAGCACAGCCTGGTGGGTGAAAGAGTAGACGAAGTTCTCTTGATCACGGAGATAATAGCTGGCGATGGCAACGAGAACTGGTGGCCAGATGGATAAGGAAGTCCTCTTGCACCAGGAAGAATTGAGGAACTTCTGAGATTCGCTGCTAGATGACGCTAGGTGGGTCATGGAAGATATATATCTAGATCAGACTCACAAAGAACATAAGAGACATGCCCAACAAAGAGAAAATAGAAGTTCACTGTTGGTGTTTGATAAAAAAGGAAGAAATGAACAAGAAAAGAGCATTAAATTTATATTCTCTCGTACCGTGTATTCCAAGAATACACCATACTGGGAGGAAAAAAACACCAACAGAGAACAAATAAGCAGTTAAACATTTAAAGGTAATGGAGCGATCAAAGACAGTGGTCTTGTGATCGGACCATTAGTGGTCAAGACTCTGACCACCCTGACTCTCCCATCTCTTCCAGGATAACACTCGGTCACTCTACCAGAAATCCAGACCAAGGGAGGAGAAACATCCCTAACCAAGGCCAAGTCCCCCACTTTAATGTCGGGACTGGAAAGAAACCACTTCTGTCTCCGTAGCAGGGAAGTTAAATATTCCAAGTTCCACCTCTTCCAAAAGGAATTGCGGAGGGCTTCAAGTTTACGCCAAACAATGGGTAGATTAGAATCCCTGTAAGAATTGGGAAGAGGAGGAGGGGCAGAAAGAGAAGTGCCGATAAGGAAGTGACCAGGTGTAAGTGGAAGCAGGTCATCAGGGTCATTGGAAAGCGGAGTTAAAGGGCGAGTATTAACAACACCTTCAATCAGAACGGACAGTGAATTGAATTCTTCATAAGTCAGAATTCGATTACCTAAGGCCTTTCTTAAATGACGTTTAGTGAGTTTTACGCAAGATTCCCACCTACCACCGTGATGAGGAGCGTAGGGAGGTATAAAGCGCCATTTGAAACCCTTTGAGTAGGAAAAATTAGAAATTTGTTCCATGGCAGGAGAAGAAGTGAGAGCTTTCTTCCACAGGGAAGCTGCGCCCGGAAAAGTGGAAGCGTTATCAGAGAACATCTCTGAAGGAACACCACGCCTAGCAGTGAAGCGAGAGACAGCTGATAAAAAGTAAGAAGTAGAGGCATTCGTTACTAGTTCCAAATGGATTGCGCCAGTAACCATGCAAACAAAGAGAGAAACATAAAGCTTACCAAACAATTTGCGTTTAGCTTCAGGGGAATTTCGTTGATATTGGAACAGTAGGTATAATAAGCCGAAGCTGGCGCAGGGGCTAATGTGCAAGATGGCTGCCACGCGCAACTCTCTTATGTTATTCTTATGGGAGGGAGAGTCATAGCTGGCGCAGGGGCTAATGTGCAAGATGGCTGCCATTCACAACGAGCTTAGGATTATGGATGCTCTGAGCCAAGATATTATTTATATTTTGTACGAGGGTGAAAGAAGGGGGGGGGGGGGGGGTTGTTCAACGTCTAGTGACTTAGCGCATGATGTTTTTTTTAATAGTCATTTTTTATTTTCATATTTCTCACACGGTTATTTACAATTTGCAATATTGTCGTTTTTTTATTTATTTCATTTTTCAAGTTTTGCACTTGATCAATATTCAAAAGTTGATTTTACATTTAACTGTTATCACCTTTTCAGCTCTCACACACATGGTGGGATATGCTTTACACACATACGTTAAGCCAACCAGGACGTTAAAATGGTAGAAACCGCCGTTAACAACACCGCAAGGGTTGTAGCCTTGTCTTACAGAGTTGTAGCCAGTACTCTACACCCCCTCTGTGAGGGGCTTAACATCAACCAGTCAAAGCTTGAGTATGTCATGAAGCTGATACTCCAGTAAGTTAACTATAAATGCTATACGTAAACTCTTATCACAGGTGTATCAACAAGGTTTGCAATCTTGAATGACGAATACACCTCAAAGGTCTACTCTCCCTTCGTAAAGGGCACCGCGCATTATAGTTAAGTTTAAAGAAGTATATGCTTTTGTGCCTCTCCTCTTTTCTCTGGGCTTGAGACCAGCACTAGGGCTTAAGCCTAGAGGCAGAGTTAACACACACACACACAAACACACACATACAGGCGTACGGAGAAATTAATCTAGCACCAGAGGCCCTTAGATTAGATTTTTATTTATCCATTTGATCAATTACATGTATACAATACATTTTTTTATATAGAACACGTCAAAAATTACAGAGAAATCAATCTTGTGCCATAAGCCTTTCATTCACTCACAGGCTTACAGAGAAATCAATCTCACGCTAGATACCTTTTCATTCACACACAGACTTATGGAAAAATTAATCTTATGCCAGAGGTCTTTTCAATTATAAGTACAAGACCTGAGAGTATGTGTGGAAGGTGACCACTTCCTTTCCACTCCTCATTCCACCACAACATCTGGTAGGTTCCATTGAACACAATGAAGTTTGGGAGACACTGTATTACTTTGTTGACTTGATATGTATAACTTAGTTATTTAAGTGTAGTCAACGGTTTTGTAATGACCATAAGCATGTGTAGCTATACCATCAGAGTCAATTACTCGTTTATCATCACGAGGACACAAAGCAATTTTGTTTAGTTTTACAGATGATATGTTATGTTGTTTAGATGCGATAATGTTCATCGGTATTCTTTTTACCTCGTTCTTCATGAGACAATCCTTATAATCTTGAAAACTTAAACAATTTTTGACAACACCTTTGCTAATACCTTTAATCTTTTTTATTTCTAGTCCATTAATGTTTAAAGCATACATTTTAGCTCTAAGTCCAGCAAATGCTTTAATAATACGTCCACAAGCCTCGTCTTTAAATTTTCCCAAAGTTTTCTTGTTTGATGAAGAGTAACATATGTGATTTGTAGGATAATCAGATGTGTCCAGGTGTTCTAAAAATTTCAACTTGTCTTGATAAACATCTTGGGTGTTAACCAAATATATAAACGAGTCTGTGTCCATATACATGAGTTTAAGATTTTCGATCCCATAATAGGGTAGCAGGACATCATAGTGGTGTGAATACATAAGAGTTTTTGAAATATCCAGGATACACATTCCAATATATATAGGCTTATTGAATACAATGCTACGTTTAGCCATGTGGAATGCAGCTAGGTTAGGACCATAAATTGTTCTGTCGATAAATGTTGGTTTAGCGATTATCTTTTCAGCTCTTTTGCTGTCAGTTACAAGACGTATATCTATTCTTTTACGAATATTTTCCATTGTTTTTCCAAAAATTGCATTGTTAAATAATTTGTAAAGATTTTTCTCAAAATCATTTTTAGCTTGTTTTCGAAGGTTGTTATTAAAATCTACGTATGCCTTTAGCCAAGGTCTCTGTTGAAACTTTAACACACGATGAATTTTTATCAATTTTAGTCCATGATTTAGAGCCTGTTTAAGTGACATGTAATGAACAACGTACCGCCTTCGATTTCCAAGATGAGGAATTAGTTTTTTGAGAGACGAATCCTTAGGTTGTATACACTCTGGTAGGAAAGGTAAATCGTTGTGTAAATCATGAAGGTTGGATGGATAATCGACATCAATGTCTAGAATGTATCCAACAGGATCGTCTTCCTTTAGCGTTTTTAGATCAATGGTATCTGGAGAAACCCACTGAAACCCACCGTAAGGAAGGGAGTGGCACATAGCCCACCCGTATTGGTTGTTGGCATCATCATAGGTAATAAACTGCGATGGTTTCTCGGAATCATATGTTTCCATGTATTTATTGTTAGCTTCAGCATACCTATGAGAAACCTGGCATATGCCTCCACGTATTCCAGACTCTATTAAAAGAATCTGATCGTAATCCTGTAGCAATTCCAGTTCAATGCCAGTGTAAAGGAGCATTGCCTCGAAACTTAAACCAGGTGAAGTAAAGAAGTGTGCGGCATCCACTCGATGTGTTTCTAATGTTTTGTTTCTAAATGTTTCAAAGCTGTCTGCAAGAAGGAGTACATCTGAAGTTAGGTAAAGGTCACTATATTCCCCTAGAGTTTTAATTTTGAACTGATTCCAGACATTTTCGGCATGTTCATAGTCTTCCTTACTAACATCTTCTTGACTTAATTTGTTAAAGAATGCTTCTTTTGGAGGTAAACACGTCTCACTTAACTTTTCCCAAGAATCAATGTAATCATAAGGAAATACACCTTTACGAGTCATGAGCGTTGCATTTTCTTTCCCAAAGTACTTGTCTGTTTCAGGGTATGATGTTAAGTTTGTAACTAAGTTTTCCAAACTACTAGGCATCAACCGAAACGTATCCACAAATCGAAGCTTAACATTTCCTACATATTTGGTGAAGGAGATGTAATTTTCTTGAGAGTTAGGGATAACGTCCACTCTCTCAGTAGTACATCCCAACTGTTTTACAATGAAATTTGCATCGTATCCACTCATATTATGTAGAAATACGGGAACAGGGTAACGTGTTTTACACCTCAAATTACAGTTATTATGAGCGCTTCCACGATATTCGCCTGTAATATGACAATGATCTCTAACTTTCCAGTCCTCTTTGGTAAATGTTTTATAGCATAAATAACAGGTTTCAGAAGATTGGAACTCTGCTTCTTGATCATGAGTTAAAGCCTTTGGAACATTTAAGCTGTAAAGGTGATCAATTTCATTAGCTATCGATATCAAACAGTCCATAAACTTTTCTGCAGCGTCAGATCCACGATAAATAAAAGGCTGGCTCGGAAGGTTTGTCTTTATATGTTCCACAGCTGGCGAGGGTTTAACATATACACCAAAGCTCATTGGAACATGGCTCTGGTATGGGACTGTATAACTTGCCTCAGGATTAGGTAGACATGTTTGGTATGGTAAAAGTATACTTTCAAAATCTGCGTAGATAACGTAAGGTATTCTAAACATTTTTTCCACATTTAAGAACTTGAGAATTGGGTTTTTAATAGGCATTTCAACCCTAGCAATGTCATGCAGGACACACAAAGCTCTATGTTCTTTTAGTTTATCTATCCCTCGTTGACCATATTGATTATCAAAGTGAGTAAAACACCGTTTACACGTATATATCTTATGTCCATGGTGGGTGATCTGATGTCCTACTAGTTTATCAAAATCTTTGATAAAGACGTAGTGGTTCTGGCCAGATGATGAACTTAGCAGAAGAAGGTCGCGGTGGTCTTGTAGCTCTTGATCTACAACCTTTAGAGGAAACAGTTTGTTATCTTCTTCCAGTCCAAATACATTAATGGTTATGTTGTTGGCTTTCTCAAATTTCGTAATGTCAGCTAGCGATGTAGGGAACGAAACGACTGAAAAATCATACTTGTTTTCCAGGTCCTTGTATTTACTAACGCGTTGAGCATCCTTTTTAACCAGTTTTGCTAAAATGGCATACATAAAACACCTTTCATCTTTCAAGTTTTGTGGATTAATGCAAGCTTTTTTTGCATTTACAGCTGCTGGTAAAGGAATATATGTGCTACCACGCAAGGGATTATACTTATTTATTTTCAATCGCACTCCTTCAACTGCTAGCAAAGCCCAATTACTGCCTTTTAGCTCGGATTCCTCCATTTCCATGGTTAACTTTTTAAATTGCGTTTCCAAGAAACTACTTAAATCTGTTTCCAAAAATATGGCCTGATTACGAGTTTTAAAAGCACGATCTGTAATTTCATTGGTAGATGTATGAATAAATCTACATTCAGCCACAAGATTAACTTTTAACGACTTGTGGTTCGCTTGTTCTTTTTGTATAACATGGATTATTTTATGCTTGGACTCGTTGAGGTATGAATTTAAATCCTTACACGTATCACACCGTATAAAATAGGATTTTAGACGACAATCAAAAGACGTTTCATATTCATTAAGTCCGTTTTTATCAGGAACCATTGAGAGTAGGTGATGTTTTGTAGGTTCAGATTTTTGTATTTTGGCTGATGACATAACATTACAACATTCTTCATGACGACGTCCGTTGTAAGCATTGTTGAATTTGATTCCACAGGTTTTACATTGATGGAATTGTCCACGCGATACTTCATGACGCTTTCTAACATAGTCTCGAACAAAAGTTTTTCCACACACTTTGCATATATAGCTTGGAATAGTTTGCTCCATGATGGATGTTCTTTTCTGATAACAGTTGATTTTTTTAAGAAATAAATCACACCTGTGAAAAAGAGAGACAGAGCGCTGTACTTTCCCATCAACCTAGTTGAGAACAGTTGTGTAAACTGTTTATAGGATACAATATATTTAAGAGGTAAGATAAACTTTTTTACATTGTTGGCAATAATAATATTTATAATACTATAAAATAATAATAATAAAAATGTATTCTATGACTTACTGCTTACAATCTAACATTGAATTTACAAACATCCCTGACTGTCACCTAAAACAGCGTTTCAATCCCCTGAGCTTTTCTAAACGAATACACATGCTTACAGCTTACATATTCTATGACTGAACATACACTATTTACATGTAAATACCACAGATATGCACGCAGTGGTATTCTTTCATAATAATAACATGGCTTACATTGAGGCCCATGGAGACTAAACAATTATTGCGATTTTTATAAATCTTCAAGTTTCGTTTTGGAAATATACCATCTAAATACGTGAGTCATAATTTTGAACTTACTAGTAGCCTCTAAATTACAGATTGGATACAACCCTAGATGCTATGTTAAAACTTACTGCGTATGATAAGGCTGTAGACTGGACGGTGAGACGGTCTTTCACGATGTGAACACTGTGAGAGGTAGTAGTCCACTGGCGATATGCTTGCTAAGGGTCCTCTAATATTCCCTAGTCAAGGCTAACTGCTGCTTACTGCGTAGTACTGGTGGGTGAGACGGTCTTCCACGATGTGATCACCGTAAGAGGTAGTAGTCAACTGATTGTATTCTTGCTAAGGGTCCCCTAATATACCCTAGTGGAGGCCAACAGCTGCTTACTGCGTAGTACAAGGCTGTAGACTGGTCGGTGAGACGTTCTTTCACGATGTGATCTGTTTGAGAGATCAGAGTCAACTGAAATTATCCTTGATATACATCCCCAAATATACTCTACCCTAATACAACCGGTGGTTAACTTCCTACAGAAATACCACTATAGAGACATGTAGAATCTTAACACAAGGTTATGAGTGAAAAAAGATATGTACTAACGGTATTATTTTTTCATAAGAATAACATGGTGGTATTTATACCCCCTATACGCTAAACTAATATTTGGATAATTTTAATTCATGAAGTTTTGTTTTGGAAATATACGATCTAAATACAATGGTGATAATTTTAAACGTTCTAGTAACCTCTAATTGAGAGATAGGGATGCAGGATTTGATGCTATGTTAAATATAATCAGCTACTTACTGTATATCACAAGGCCGTAGAATGAATCCTTAGAACACTTTTAAGACGATGTGATCTGTTTGAGAGATCGGAGTCAACTGAAATTATCCTTGATATACGTCCCCTAATATACTCTACCCTAATACACTCAGGGCTTAACCTCTTACAGAAATACCACTATAGAGACATGTAGAATCTTGTTACAAGGTTGTGTATGACGTTCGACATTTGCTACTTATCAGTGAAAAAAGATATGTACTCACAGCATTATTCTTTCATAAGAATAACATGGTGGTATTTATACCCCTAGACGCTAAACTAATATTCGGATAATTTTAATTCTTGAAGTTTTGTTTTGGAAATATAAGATCTAAATACAATGGTCATAATTTTGAGCGTTCTAATAGCCTCTAAATGGTAGATAGGGATGCAGGCATAGATGCTATGTTAAATATAATCAGCTACTTAGACGACTTTTCACGATGTAACCAGCTCAAGAGCTAACAGTTATCTGAAAATATTCTTGTTGAAGGTCCCTTATATACCACCTTTTTCTAGAAATAAATTACACCTGTGAAAGAAAAGACAGAACGATGAACTTTCACATTAACCTAATAATAATAATAATAATAATAATAATCCCTTACATTTTTTATTTTGTCGTGTGATCTCTTGAGAAGCTGAGTGAAGGTCTTTCTAGTCAACGCCCGTCGGTGATCTGCTTGCAGGGATGAGAGATGGATTGGATGAACATGAATGATCCAGAATAAGGATTTGGGTAGGAAGCAGCCGTGGCCTGTCAGAAAGTACCATTCAGGCATTCTCTTGGAGTAGAAGTGTGAAACCACGGAAAACCATTTCAAGGACTGTCAACACTGAGGTTCGAAATGTAATTGAAGTTCAAAATAGTGACAAAATGTAATTGAAATTGACAATACACAATGTAATTTAGATTGAAAAACGCACATTTTAGATTGTAAATACCGGTACTCACAAAGTGTAATTGAAATTCAAATTACTTACAAAATACAGGTGAAATTGAAAATGCTTACAAAATGTATGGTGGTTTCAAATTACTCAGGTTGATAGGGAAAAAAAAGGACAGGAGCCGTTCAAGAAAGCGGAAGCAATGCTGTACTCAGTAAGGGTCCTGTGGTCGCTAACCCACGTCCTACAAGTTGCGAGCTCCTGGGAGAGGAAGTTGTAGCCATTAGCTACCTGTACACATTTTCCTGGAGTAGAAGTGTGAAACCACGGAAAACCAAATCATGAACGGTCGACAGTGAGGTTCGAAGATCAATTAAGGTTCAAAATACTGCAAAATGTAATTGAAATTGAAAATACACAATGTAATTTAGATTGAAAAACGCAAATTCCAGATTCTAAATACTCACAAAGTGCAATGAAAATTCAAAATACTTACAAAATGCAATTGAAATTGAAAATGCTTACAAAATGTATGGTGGATACAAAGTACTCAAGTTGACAGGAGGAAAAAGGAGAGGAGCCGATACAAGGAAGCGGAAGCAATGCTGGACTCAGTTGGGGTCCTGTGGTCGCTAACCCACGTCCCACAAGTTGCGAGCTCCTGGGAGAGGAAGTTGTAGCCATTAGCTACCTGTACACATTTTCCTGGAGTAGAAGTGTAAAACCACGGAAAACCATATCAAGAACGGTTGAGAGTGAGGTTCGAAATGCAATTGAGGATTAAGATACTGACAAAAATGCAATTGAATTTGAAAAAACACAATGTAATTTAGATTGAAAAACGTACATTTTAGATTCTAAATGCTCACAAAGAGCCATGAAAATTGAAAATACTTACTAAATGCAATTGAAATTGAAAATGCTTACAAAATGTATGGTGGATTCAAAGTACTCATGTTCACTGAAAAAAAAAAAAAACAATCGGAGAGGAGCCGATACAAGAAAGTGGAAGCAATGCTGGACTCAGTTGGGGTCCTGTGGTCGCTAACCCACGTCCCACAAGTTGTGAGCTACTGGGAGAGGAAGTAGTAGCCATTAGCAACCTCTACACATTTTCCTGGAGTAGAAGTGTGAAACCACGGAAAACCGATTCATGAACGGTCGACAGTGAGGTTCGAAATGCAATTGAGTTTCAAAATACTGACAAAATGCAATTGAAATTGGAAATACACAATGTAATTTAGATTGAAAAACGCACATTTTAGATTCTAAATGCTCACAAAGTGCAATGAAAATTCAAAATACTTACAAAATGCAATTGGAATTGAAAATGTTTACAAAATGTATGGTGGATGCAATGATCTCATGTTGACAGGAATTTAAAAAAACGGAGAGGACCCTATACAAGAAAGTGGAAGCAATGCTGGACTCAGCTTGGGTCCTGTGATCGCCAACCCACGTCCTACAAGTTAATCCATCTTGGGGGAGGATTGGTAAGTAATCGGTCATGGCATTTAGTTACGGTACCTTCTGGCATTTTCCTGAAGTAGAAGTGGAAACAACAATACCACTTCCAGGAAGGATGAGTGAGAAATCTGACAGACTTTTTCTCGGTTTTTATCAAGATCAACCAGAAAAACACGTCGATTATAATTCATTATTTTTAAATTTGGCGGTTGCGTGCTACCCTTTATGATATGTCAACCGGAGTTAGCTACTTACAAGTCTATATATATTATCACTGCTGAGACACTTACGTATGAAGGTCTTTCTAGATGTCCAATTAGAAGCAGATGATCTCGTATATCTTTCCATTAAATCAACAATAACTAACAGATGTTTTACTTGTCAAGGGCACTTGACTGACACACACACTAGTACTTACTATGATAAAGTATCCCCATTATAAACTTCGCTGAGTGATTGGCTACCTAAAGGTGGGTAACCGATTATATTCAAATTAAAAATATATAAATAGTAATATCATTCACTTTATAGTAAATAAAGGCATTGGAAATCATTACAAATCATGCTTTACACCAAAGGATTAGGGTATTATTATTACATTAGTTGAAAAGCGTACATTAGAATAATTATTTTCTTATTTACAAGCCAGCTGATTGCCAGTCCCCCGACACGCTGTGTACGCCGCTCTGTTATCAGAGTTATGTAACTACTGAAATAAGATAATATCCTGTATTGTGCTGCGCTCTGTCAGGGTGCAGAGTACTCGATATATCTTGTTACAGTAGTTACATAACTCTGATAACAGAGCGGCGTACACAGCGTGTCGGGGGACTGGCAATCAGCTGGCTTGTAAATAAGAAAATAATTATTCTAATGTACGCTTTTCAACTAATGTAATAATAATACCCTAATCCTTTGGTGTAAAGCATGATTTGTAATGATTTCCAATGCCTTTATTTACTATAAAGTGAATGATATTACTATTTATATATTTTTAATTTGAATATAATCGGTTACCCACCTTTAGGTAGCCAATCACTCAGCGAAGTTTATAATGGGGATACTTTATCATAGTAAGTACTAGTGTGTGTGTCAATCAAGTGACCTTGACAAGTAAAACATCTGTTAGTTATTGTTGATTTAATGGAAAGATATACGAGATCATCTGCTTCTAATTGGAGATCTAGAAAGACCTTCATACGTAAGTGTCTCAGCAGTGATAATATATATAGACTTGTAAGTAGCTAACTCCAGTTGACATATCATAAAGGGTAGCACGCAACCGCCAAATTTAAAAATAATGAATTATAATCGACGTATTTTTCTGGTTGATCTTGATAAAAACCGAGAAAAAGTCTGTCAGATTTCTCACTCATCCTTCCTGGAAGTGGTATTGTTGTTTCCACTTCTACTTCAGGAAAATGCCAGAAGGTACCGTAACTAAATGCCATGACCGATTACTTACCAATCCTCCCCCAAGATGGATTAACTTGTAGGACGTGGGTTGGCGATCACAGGACCCAAGCTGAGTCCAGCATTGCTTCCACTTTCTTGTATAGGGTCCTCTCCGTTTTTTTAAATTCCTGTCAACATGAGATCATTGCATCCACCATACATTTTGTAAACATTTTCAATTCCAATTGCATTTTGTAAGTATTTTGAATTTTCATTGCACTTTGTGAGCATTTAGAATCTAAAATGTGCGTTTTTCAATCTAAATTACATTGTGTATTTCCAATTTCAATTGCATTTTGTCAGTATTTTGAAACTCAATTGCATTTCGAACCTCACTGTCGACCGTTCATGAATCGGTTTTCCGTGGTTTCACACTTCTACTCCAGGAAAATGTGTAGAGGTTGCTAATGGTTACTACTTCCTCTCCCAGTAGCTCACAACTTGTGGGACGTGGGTTAGCGACCACAGGACCCCAACTGAGTCCAGCATTGCTTCCACTTTCTTGTATCGGCTCCTCTCCGATTGTTTTTTTTTTTTCAGTGAACATGAGTACTTTGAATCCACCATACATTTTGTAAGCATTTTCAATTTCAATTGCATTTAGTAAGTATTTTCAATTTTCATGGCTCTTTGTGAGCATTTAGAATCTAAAATGTACGTTTTTCAATCTAAATTACATTGTGTTTTTTCAAATTCAATTGCATTTTTGTCAGTATCTTAATCCTCAATTGCATTTCGAACCTCACTCTCAACCGTTCTTGATATGGTTTTCCGTGGTTTTACACTTCTACTCCAGGAAAATGTGTACAGGTAGCTAATGGCTACAACTTCCTCTCCCAGGAGCTCGCAACTTGTGGGACGTGGGTTAGCGACCACAGGACCCCAACTGAGTCCAGCATTGCTTCCGCTTCCTTGTATCGGCTCCTCTCCTTTTTCCTCCTGTCAACTTGAGTACTTTGTATCCACCATACATTTTGTAAGCATTTTCAATTTCAATTGCATTTTGTAAGTATTTTGAATTTTCATTGCACTTTGTGAGTATTTAGAATCTGGAATTTGCGTTTTTCAATCTAAATTACATTGTGTATTTTCAATTTCAATTACATTTTGCAGTATTTTGAACCTTAATTGATCTTCGAACCTCACTGTCGACCGTTCATGATTTGGTTTTCCGTGGTTTCACACTTCTACTCCAGGAAAATGTGTACAGGTAGCTAATGGCTACAACTTCCTCTCCCAGGAGCTCGCAACTTGTAGGACGTGGGTTAGCGACCACAGGACCCTTACTGAGTACAGCATTGCTTCCGCTTTCTTGAACGGCTCCTGTCCTTTTTTTTCCCTATCAACCTGAGTAATTTGAAACCACCATACATTTTGTAAGCATTTTCAATTTCACCTGTATTTTGTAAGTAATTTGAATTTCAATTACACTTTGTGAGTACCGGTATTTACAATCTAAAATGTGCGTTTTTCAATCTAAATTACATTGTGTATTGTCAATTTCAATTACATTTTGTCACTATTTTGAACTTCAATTACATTTCGAACCTCAGTGTTGACAGTCCTTGAAATGGTTTTCCGTGGTTTCACACTTCTACTCCAAGAGAATGCCTGAATGGTACTTTCTGACAGGCCACGGCTGCTTCCTACCCAAATCCTTATTCTGGATCATTCATGTTCATCCAATCCATCTCTCATCCCTGCAAGCAGATCACCGACGGGCGTTGACTAGAAAGACCTTCACTCAGCTTCTCAAGAGATCACACGACAAAATAAAAAATGTAAGGGATTATTATTATTATTATTATTATTATTATTATTATTAGGTTAATGTGAAAGTTCATCGTTCTGTCTTTTCTTTCACAGGTGTAATTTATTTCTAGAAAAAGGTGGTATATAAGGGACCTTCAGCAAGAATATTTTCAGATAACTGTTAGCTCTTGAGCTGGTTACATCGTGAAAAGTCGTCTAAGTAGCTGATTATATTTAACATAGCATCTATGCCTGCATCCCTATCTACCATTTAGAGGCTATTAGAACGCTCAAAATTATGACCATTGTATTTAGATCTTATATTTCCAAAAGAAAACTTCAAGAATTAAAATTATCCGAATATTAGTTTAGCGTCTAGGGGTATAAATACCACCATGTTATTCTTATGAAAGAATAATGCTGTGAGTACATATCTTTTTTCACTGATAAGTAGCAAATGTCGAACGTCATACACAACCTTGTAACAAGATTCTACATGTCTCTATAGTGGTATTTCTGTAAGAGGTTAAGCCCTGAGTGTATTAGGGTAGAGTATATTAGGTGACGTATATCAAGGATAATTTCAGTTGACTCCGATCTCTCAAACAGATCACATCGTCTTAAAAGTGTTCTAAGGATTCATTCTACGGCCTTGTGATATACAGTAAGTAGCTGATTATATTTAACATAGCATCAAAGCCTGCATCCCTATCTCTCAATTAGAGGTTACTAGAACGTTTAAAATTATCACCATTGTATTTAGATCGTATATTTCCAAAACAAAACTTCATGAATTAAAATTATCCAAATATTAGTTTAGCGTATAGGGGGTATAAATACCACCATGTTATTCTTATGAAAAAATAATACCGTTAGTACATATCTTTTTTCACTCATAACCTTGTGTTAAGATTCTACATGTCTCTATAGTGGTATTTCTGTAGGAAGTTAACCACCGGTTGTATTAGGGTAGAGTATATTTGGGGATGTATATCAAGGATAATTTCAGTTGACTCTGATCTCTCAAACAGATCACATCGTGAAAGAACGTCTCACCGACCAGTCTACAGCCTTGTACTACGCAGTAAGCAGCTGTTGGCCTCCACTAGGGTATATTAGGGGACCCTTAGCAAGAATACAATCAGTTGACTACTACCTCTTACGGTGATCACATCGTGGAAGACCGTCTCACCCACCAGTACTACGCAGTAAGCAGCAGTTAGCCTTGACTAGGGAATATTAGAGGACCCTTAGCAAGCATATCGCCAGTGGACTACTACCTCTCACAGTGTTCACATCGTGAAAGACCGTCTCACCGTCCAGTCTACAGCCTTATCATACGCAGTAAGTTTTAACATAGCATCTAGGGTTGTATCCAATCTGTAATTTAGAGGCTACTAGTAAGTTCAAAATTATGACTCACGTATTTAGATGGTATATTTCCAAAACGAAACTTGAAGATTTATAAAAATCGCAATAATTGTTTAGTCTCCATGGGCCTCAATGTAAGCCATGTTATTATTATGAAAGAATACCACTGCGTGCATATCTGTGGTATTTACATGTAAATAGTGTATGTTCAGTCATAGAATATGTAAGCTGTAAGCATGTGTATTCGTTTAGAAAAGCTCAGGGGATTGAAACGCTGTTTTAGGTGACAGTCAGGGATGTTTGTAAATTCAATGTTAGATTGTAAGCAGTAAGTCATAGAATACATTTTTATTATTATTATTTTATAGTATTATAAATATTATTATTGCCAACAATGTAAAAAAGTTTATCTTACCTCTTAAATATATTGTATCCTATAAACAGTTTACACAACTGTTCTCAACTAGGTTGATGGGAAAGTACAGCGCTCTGTCTCTCTTTTTCACAGGTGTGATTTATTTCTTAAAAAAATCAACTGTTATCAGAAAAGAACATCCATCATGGAGCAAACTATTCCAAGCTATATATGCAAAGTGTGTGGAAAAACTTTTGTTCGAGACTATGTTAGAAAGCGTCATGAAGTATCGCGTGGACAATTCCATCAATGTAAAACCTGTGGAATCAAATTCAACAATGCTTACAACGGACGTCGTCATGAAGAATGTTGTAATGTTATGTCATCAGCCAAAATACAAAAATCTGAACCTACAAAACATCACCTACTCTCAATGGTTCCTGATAAAAACGGACTTAATGAATATGAAACGTCTTTTGATTGTCGTCTAAAATCCTATTTTATACGGTGTGATACGTGTAAGGATTTAAATTCATACCTCAACGAGTCCAAGCATAAAATAATCCATGTTATACAAAAAGAACAAGCGAACCACAAGTCGTTAAAAGTTAATCTTGTGGCTGAATGTAGATTTATTCATACATCTACCAATGAAATTACAGATCGTGCTTTTAAAACTCGTAATCAGGCCATATTTTTGGAAACAGATTTAAGTAGTTTCTTGGAAACGCAATTTAAAAAGTTAACAATGGAAATGGAGGAATCCGAGCTAAAAGGCAGTAATTGGGCTTTGCTAGCAGTTGAAGGAGTGCGATTGAAAATAAATAAGTATAATCCCTTGCGTGGTAGCACATATATTCCTTTACCAGCAGCTGTAAATGCAAAAAAAGCTTGCATTAATCCACAAAACTTGAAAGATGAAAGGTGTTTTATGTATGCCATTTTAGCAAAACTGGTTAAAAAGGATGCTCAACGCGTTAGTAAATACAAGGACCTGGAAAACAAGTATGATTTTTCAGTCGTTTCGTTCCCTACATCGCTAGCTGACATTACGAAATTTGAGAAAGCCAACAACATATCCATTAATGTATTTGGACTGGAAGAAGATAACAAACTGTTTCCTCTAAAGGTTGTAGATCAAGAGCTACAAGACCACCGCGACCTTCTTCTGCTAAGTTCATCATCTGGCCAGAACCACTACGTCTTTATCAAAGATTTTGATAAACTAGTAGGACATCAGATCACCCACCATGGACATAAGATATATACGTGTAAACGGTGTTTTACTCACTTTGATAATCAATATGGTCAACGAGGGATAGATAAACTAAAAGAACATAGAGCTTTGTGTGTCCTGCATGACATTGCTAGGGTTGAAATGCCTATTAAAAACCCAATTCTCAAGTTCTTAAATGTGGAAAAAATGCTTAGAATACCTTACGTTATCTACGCAGATTTTGAAAGTATACTTTTACCATACCAAACATGTCTACCTAATCCTGAGGCAAGTTATACAGTCCCATACCAGAGCCATGTTCCAATGAGCTTTGGTGTATATGTTAAACCCTCGCCAGCTGTGGAACATATAAAGACAAACCTTCCGAGCCAGCCTTTTATTTATCGTGGATCTGACGCTGCAGAAAAGTTTATGGACTGTTTGATATCGATAGCTAATGAAATTGATCACCTTTACAGCTTAAATGTTCCAAAGGCTTTAACTCATGATCAAGAAGCAGAGTTCCAATCTTCTGAAACCTGTTATTTATGCTATAAAACATTTACCAAAGAGGACTGGAAAGTTAGAGATCATTGTCATATTACAGGCGAATATCGTGGAAGCGCTCATAATAACTGTAATTTGAGGTGTAAAACACGTTACCCTGTTCCCGTATTTCTACATAATATGAGTGGATACGATGCAAATTTCATTGTAAAACAGTTGGGATGTACTACTGAGAGAGTGGACGTTATCCCTAACTCTCAAGAAAATTACATCTCCTTCACCAAATATGTAGGAAATGTTAAGCTTCGATTTGTGGATACGTTTCGGTTGATGCCTAGTAGTTTGGAAAACTTAGTTACAAACTTAACATCATACCCTGAAACAGACAAGTACTTTGGGAAAGAAAATGCAACGCTCATGACTCGTAAAGGTGTATTTCCTTATGATTACATTGATTCTTGGGAAAAGTTAAGTGAGACGTGTTTACCTCCAAAAGAAGCATTCTTTAACAAATTAAGTCAAGAAGATGTTAGTAAGGAAGACTATGAACATGCCGAAAATGTCTGGAATCAGTTCAAAATTAAAACTCTAGGGGAATATAGTGACCTTTACCTAACTTCAGATGTACTCCTTCTTGCAGACAGCTTTGAAACATTTAGAAACAAAACATTAGAAACACATCGAGTGGATGCCGCACACTTCTTTACTTCACCTGGTTTAAGTTTCGAGGCAATGCTCCTTTACACTGGCATTGAACTGGAATTGCTACAGGATTACGATCAGATTCTTTTAATAGAGTCTGGAATACGTGGAGGCATATGCCAGGTTTCTCATAGGTATGCTGAAGCTAACAATAAATACATGGAAACATATGATTCCGAGAAACCATCGCAGTTTATTACCTATGATGATGCCAACAACCAATACGGGTGGGCTATGTGCCACTCCCTTCCTTACGGTGGATTTCAGTGGGTTTCTCCAGATACCATTGATCTAAAAACGCTAAAGGAAGACGATCCTGTTGGATACATTCTAGACATTGATGTCGATTATCCATCCAACCTTCATGATTTACACAACGATTTACCTTTCCTACCAGAGTGTATACAACCTAAGGATTCGTCTCTCAAAAAACTAATTCCTCATCTTGGAAATCGAAGGCGGTACGTTGTTCATTACATGTCACTTAAACAGGCTCTAAATCATGGACTAAAATTGATAAAAATTCATCGTGTGTTAAAGTTTCAACAGAGACCTTGGCTAAAGGCATACGTAGATTTTAATAACAACCTTCGAAAACAAGCTAAAAATGATTTTGAGAAAAATCTTTACAAATTATTTAACAATGCAATTTTTGGAAAAACAATGGAAAATATTCGTAAAAGAATAGATATACGTCTTGTAACTGACAGCAAAAGAGCTGAAAAGCTAATCGCTAAACCAACATTTATCGACAGAACAATTTATGGTCCTAACCTAGCTGCATTCCACATGGCTAAACGTAGCATTGTATTCAATAAGCCTATATATATTGGAATGTGTATCCTGGATATTTCAAAAACTCTTATGTATTCACACCACTATGATGTCCTGCTACCCTATTATGGGATCGAAAATCTTAAACTCATGTATATGGACACAGACTCGTTTATATATTTGGTTAACACCCAAGATGTTTATCAAGACAAGTTAAAGACGAGGCTTGTGGACGTATTATTAAAGCATTTGCTGGACTTAGAGCTAAAATGTATGCTTTAAACATTAATGGACTAGAAATAAAAAAGATTAAAGGTATTAGCAAAGGTGTTGTCAAAAATTGTTTAAGTTTTCAAGATTATAAGGATTGTCTCATGAAGAACGAGGTAAAAAGAATACCGATGAACATTATCGCATCTAAACAACATAACATATCATCTGTAAAACTAAACAAAATTGCTTTGTGTCCTCGTGATGATAAACGAGTAATTGACTCTGATGGTATAGCTACACATGCTTATGGTCATTACAAAACCGTTGACTACACTTAAATAACTAAGTTATACATATCAAGTCAACAAAGTAATACAGTGTCTCCCAAACTTCATTGTGTTCAATGGAACCTACCAGATGTTGTGGTGGAATGAGGAGTGGAAAGGAAGTGGTCACCTTCCACACATACTCTCAGGTCTTGTACTTATAATTGAAAAGACCTCTGGCATAAGATTAATTTTTCCATAAGTCTGTGTGTGAATGAAAAGGTATCTAGCGTGAGATTGATTTCTCTGTAAGCCTGTGAGTGAATGAAAGGCTTATGGCACAAGATTGATTTCTCTGTAATTTTTGACGTGTTCTATATAAAAAAATGTATTGTATACATGTAATTGATCAAATGGATAAATAAAAATCTAATCTAAGGGCCTCTGGTGCTAGATTAATTTCTCCGTACGCCTGTGTGTGTGTGTTTGTGTGTGTGTGTGTTAACTCTGCCTCTAGGCTTAAGCCCTAGTGCTGGTCTCAAGCCCAGAGAAAAGAGGAGAGGCACAAAAGCATATACTTCTTTAAACTTAACTATAATGCGCGGTGCCCTTTACGAAGGGAGAGTAGACCTTTGAGGTGTATTCGTCATTCAAGATTGCAAACCTTGTTGATACACCTGTGATAAGAGTTTACGTATAGCATTTATAGTTAACTTACTGGAGTATCAGCTTCATGACATACTCAAGCTTTGACTGGTTGATGTTAAGCCCCTCACAGAGGGGGTGTAGAGTACTGGCTACAACTCTGTAAGACAAGGCTACAACCCTTGCGGTGTTGTTAACGGCGGTTTCTACCATTTTAACGTCCTGGTTGGCTTAACGTATGTGTGTAAAGCATATCCCACCATGTGTGTGAGAGCTGAAAAGGTGATAACAGTTAAATGTAAAATCAACTTTTGAATATTGATCAAGTGCAAAACTTGAAAAATGAAATAAATAAAAAAACGACAATATTGCAAATTGTAAATAACCGTGTGAGAAATATGAAAATAAAAAATGACTATTAAAAAAAACATCATGCGCTAAGTCACTAGACGTTGAACAACCCCCCCCCCCCCCCCTTCTTTCACCCTCGTACAAAATATAAATAATATCTTGGCTCAGAGCATCCATAATCCTAAGCTCGTTGTGAATGGCAGCCATCTTGCACATTAGCCCCTGCGCCAGCTATGACTCTCCCTCCCATAAGAATAACATAAGAGAGTTGCGCGTGGCAGCCATCTTGCACATTAGCCCCTGCGCCAGCTTCGGCTTATTATACCTACTTGGAACGGACCCATATAGTCCACACCAGTTAGAGCAAATGGGCGTATAGGAGAGGAGCGAAAGGAGGGCAGATCGCTCATTAATTGAGTATTGATTTTAGGTTTTGCTTTGAAGCAAGGAATGCACTTGTGAATTACAGAAGAAACTTCATGAATTCCATTTATAATCCAGTACTTTTCCCTTAAGAGGCAAAGCAGAGTGCGTGTACTAACATGCAGATTACGATAATGAAAGTCACGTATAATTAAAGAAGTTACGTGATGTTTAGAAGGCAAAATAACGGGATGCTCTTTGTCCTCAGAGAGCAAAGATTGCGAGAGCCTTCCACCTACCCTGAGTAACCCATGGTCATCAAGGAACGGGGCTAAAGCACGAAGACGACTGGATTTGGGAAGATCCCTTTTAGAAGAAAGCAAAGACAATTCAGAAGAAAAGGCTTCTTGCTGTGTCAGTTGTAAAACCTTAATGGTAGCGAGATTCAATTCATGATTGGTAAGGTGTGGTTTGGGAGAAGAGGTTCGTCAACCACAAAATATTTCCATCTAAGGAGATAGGCAACAATTCGAATTAGTTTATGAAAGGAAGAATAACGGGACAGCAAGGGCCGAGAAGCGTTGGAAACAAGACACGAAGCAATAGATAGAGGTACTTTAGCGTCAGGCAAGTTGGAGTTTGTAGCTGGAGGTTTAGAAGGCCAAGAAGAAGAGTCTTCGATTAACCACGAGGGCCCATGCCAGTACAACTGGGAAGCTGTCAATTGAGAGGGTAAACATCCACGAGAGATAATATCGGCTGGGTTGTCAGCGCTGGGCACATGCCTCCATTGACTTCCAGAAGAAAGAGTTTGAATTTTGGAAACTCTGTTTGCAACAAAAGTTTGCCAGTGAGAGGGGTTCTTGGCGATCCAAGAAAGGGTGATCATGGAATCACTCCAGAGATAGATTTGCGAGAATTCGACTTTTAATACTTCCCGTAATTTCTTAACAAGTTCTGCAGCAATGAGTGCAGCACACAATTCAAGCCTAGGCAAAGTGATAGTTTTAAGAGGAGCTACCTTCGATTTGGCACAAACAAGGTTGGAGACTGAAGATCTATTTAATGGACCGCGATAAACTAAATATGCGCAGCAACCGTAAGCTTTTTCGGAACAGTCCGCGAACACATGAAGGAAAAAAGATGCATTAGAAAGAGCATTAATTAAATTCCTGGGAATTTCAATAAGGGAAAGATCCAGCAAATTGCTGTGAAACGAGAGCCAACGATTAAGAAAAGAAAGAGGAACAGTGTCATCCCATTCACATTTGAGCGACCACAGCTCTTGCATGAAGAGTTTGGCTATAACGATAACTGGGGCAAGGAATTGAAGCGGATCAAAAATTTTTGCAATTTCAGAGAGAATTTGTCTTTTTGTGTTAGGAAGCTCTTCTGCGAGCGAAACTTTATAGATGAGAGTGTCAGTGCTAGTGCACCAATGAACTCCTAGAGTTTTTATGGATTCGGCGTTTCCAAAAATTTCGACAGAAGAAGGATCTACGTCTTCAATGGGAAACCGGGCGAGAAACTCAGGGGAGTTGGAATTCCACTTATGAAGTGGAAAACCTCCATTCCTTAGCAATGCCTGGAGTTCTAAAGACACAAAAGAAGCTTCCTCCAAAGTGGGGAGGGACTGCAAATAATAGTCAACATAGAATGACGTAGTTAATGCTTCAGAAGCTTTAGAATCAAATAAATGACCATCTTGAGAGGCTAGCAAGTGTAGGGATCAGATAGCAAGGAAAGAAGAGGGTTTTAAGCCATAAGTAAATGTGTTTAAACGAAATACCTTAATAGGCTCACTGATTTCATCACGCCACAAGATTCTTTGGAGATCTCTTTGTTCCGGTTGAATTAAAACTTGGCGGTACATCTGTTTTATATCAGCTATGACAGCTATGGGAAATAATCGAAAGTTTAAGAGTATAGCAGATAAATCTGACTGAATAGCTGGACCAGAGTAAAGGGTGTCGTTAAGGCTGTTGCCATTAACGTCGGGTGATTAACCATTGAAAACAACTCGGATTTTATCTTTTACAAGAGGGTTTTTCCACACGGGATGATGATTTAAATAAACCGTTTCAATTGGGGGGTGCAATTCATCATCAGATTTGTTAACAACTTCCATATGATTTAAGCTTTCATACTCATCCATGAAATCAGTGTACTGCTGTTTAACAAGAGGTTCTTTCTTGAATTTGCTCTCGATAGCAAAGAGAGCTTTTCGAGCTTTGGGCTGAGAGTTAATAAGTTTGGGAGGATTATGTAATCTTGGCATTTGAACAACGAACCGGCCATCAGAAGAACGAGTGGTGGTGTTCAAAAAAAGTTGCTCACAGAACACATTTTCTGAAGAGGTTACGTTAGGAGGATCAACGCTTTCAAGCCTCCAGAACTGTTCCAAGTCAGTATTGGCAAAGTAGCATTGCGATGCGGGTTGGGGAGAATAATGGGGAAGTTGACCTGTGACGATCCATCCAAAATTAGTGTCTCTGGCGACCACGTTTGAGGATAACTTGCGAACCTGTTTACAAAGGCAATTCCAGAAAACATTGGCACTTCATATGGGTTTTGCATGTTGAACAAAGGATCAGCTAGCCTTAAATGCGATGGAATGTTTAACCCTGAAATATCCACAGAGTGACTTGGAGTGTCTTCTCCAATGCTATTGAGAATTAGACAATTCAGTTTGAGAAAATTGTTTCTGTGACAAATATCTCTTATGGTTAGCTTTGAGAACTGTAAAGCTTGTGATTTTAAGCTGTTAATACCTGATACGTTAATAGAAGTGGGGTTTACAGGTAGGCCTAGTTTTCTAATCAAAGAATTAGACACAAAATCATGAGCTGCCGCTGAATCAAGAAGATCGCGTTCACGGACCCAGTTGCCAAAGTTATCCTGAACTTCGATTTGGACAGTAGACAACAATACTTGAGCACTGCGAATGGACTTGGCATTTTGAATATACGATGAAGCATTAGAACTGTTAGCATTATCACTTTTTTGAGAAGTAGATGCTGTCGATGACCTTGCCGGATCATGACGATGCAGCAAAGTGTGATGAGCCTTTTCACAATGGAAGCAAAGTCTCGTGGACTTGCAATTTGAAGCAGAATGAGTAGGCGCTAAGCAATTGAAGCAACGATTGTTCTGGGAAACTAATTTTCTTCTGTCGTCGACTGACATTTCTTTAAAGGATTTACAGAGGTATAGGGCATGGGGATCTTTACAAAGTATGCACTTTAAAGGTTCGTTTAAACTCTTGCGGGGTTCGCTTTGAGTGTTTAAAACAATAGAGCTAGCAACACGACGTTCACTAGACCTAGTTGGGTAACCAGTAGTGTTTGATTTAAATTTAGATGAGCTGGACCCAGGTTTTTGGGTATTAGACGCTAAGCGTTCGCTTTTAGGTTTGATAGACATGAATTCAAATATGGAACTCGGGGAAGAGGATTCACTTTGATTAGCTAGAGCGGTTAAGAGTTGGCATCTAGCGTTTATGAAAGTGACTAAATGCTCGTAAGAGTAATCGTCTTTTCTAGAAAGTTCGATTTCCCAAGCTTTGAGGGTAGCAGTATCAACTTTAGAAACCACTAAATGTATTAGGAAAGTGTCCCAGTGTTCAGTGGGTTGATCTAGTTGGGATAAAGCTTTAACATGAAGCTGAGTAGTATCAATGAGAGTACGCAAACTAGTGACGTCATTGTGCTGTGACGCAGGTAGATTGCACAGAGCCTTCATATGGCGTTGAATACGTAACCGTAAATTGCCATATCTTTCCTTCAATAAGTTAAAGCCAATGGGGTAATTTTCGGCACGTAGAGGAAGTGCTTCGACTAACTGAAAAGCTTGACCTCGGAGGATAGATCTCATGTAATGAAACTTGTATATGACTTGAATTTCTTCATTGCCATGAACAAGGGAGCAAAATAATTCATAGAAAGAATCCCAAGTAGATTCATCTCCAGAGAAGTGGGGTAAATCAATTTTAGGTAAAATTGGTTTGGGCTTGTGAGTACCATCGCGAAACGAAGTTTGTGGTTCGTGAAGAGAACCAAGAACAGAAGCGTCCTTTTTCTGCTCCTCTTCGAGTTGGCGTATTATTTTAAAAGCGGAACCTATGCCTTCGTAATATTGGGTTTCTACCTCGATTCGATCTTCGGTTTGATTGAGCATGCAAGTTTCTATTTCAGTTTGGATGTTGCAATAATTTTCATAAGAACGTTCAAAATCCCTTACACGATGTTTCAACAAGTCTAATTGAGCTTCGGAGGGATCTAACTCTTTTATGTACTTTCTGAATCGGGTAATTTGCCCTTTATAAGATGCTCGTTTAGAAGTAAGTTTTTGATCCTTATCCTTTTCAGTAGGAGCCATGACAAGGTGAATAGACTAAAGTGTAACTCACGAGACTGTGGAACCTTGGAAATGCTGTCAGGCTGGCAGCAGCGAATAAGTAGAAAGAACGGGACACACCAAAGGAGACAGGAGCGGCCTCTTTTCCCTTCACAGGCTTTGCACGATGTAGTTATAGCTGAAAGATTCAAAGCAGGTATTAATAATTTGCAAGGTGTTGTAAAATAACCTTTTAAAACAAGTGACAAACGGACTCTCCCGGGTTTTGGCACCAATTTTTGGGTAGATTATTGGCTGAGGAATAACCTAACCACCAAGGGAAGATGATAAAGAAAAGGAGGTGGTTTTCGGACTGGAGAAAAAGGATAGAAAAATAGGAGGAGAGTCCCTCAAAAGATATGAATTTAACCTTAAATGCACTTAGAGGCGGTTGCCACTGCAAATCCGTTCTCTGATACCTAAAGTGGGTAAGGACCTGGTCGAAGCTAACGGGAACCGCAGCTAGGACTTGGGCGGTTTGCAAGAGAATGGCTTTAGCGTATTCCCTCTCAAGCATGCATATGCGTACTATGGGGAAGGGTGATGGTCTGGCAAGAGCAACAGACTTATTGTAGATCTGTTCAAATGAATTCTTTTTTGACCAAGTAATTCGAAGAGTACCAATAATTTGCATCGATTTTGATATTTCCAGTTTTCAAAGTTGCAGAGTTATTACCAAGCGACCAAGTGCTTCCAAGCAGGATAATGATAAAGGAATTATGCCTTTGGGAATAAATTTGGTAAATGAACCAATAGTTGCATTTAGAAATGGCTAAGCTTTTACCCAGCCAGTAGCCGACTAAAAGTTTAGGCAAAGAGAAACACTTATCTTTTTGAAAACCAACCATAAGTTTTTGGAGAGGATCTCCACAAGCAGGAAGCTGGCGTAGCGAGCTGTGCTTGCCTTACTGGCCAGTTAGAATTAGCTATTAAAGCTAAGAGAGACTTTACCGAGATAACTACTAAGAGTTTTTGCTCAAATGCAACGAGTGGTGAAAGCCCTATCAATAGCTTTATTGGTGTTAACGAGGGCATGAACATAGGAAGAGTCAGGGAAGACAGGATCTTGCCTAACCGTTGAACCAGAGAAAGATGAATCAAAAAAAAAGAAAGTTTAAGTTTATTTAACAATTCAAAGGAAGTTGATAACTTTAACAAATATATATTTTCAGTTTGGTTAACAATTTTTGGGTCACAGACCTCAGAAAACATTAAACGTTTGCGCCAGGCAATTAACAATTTATTAGGTTTCAAACCTTTATAAAATCCTAGCAAGGATTTAAAATAGCGAAGATAAAAAATTAAAATTTAAAGACAATTAAGGTTATTAAAGTTTAACAATAAATAGAGTACCAGGTGTGTACTATAAGAAATCTCTGCGTACCTATCTTAGAAAAAGTTACAACTTCAAAATAACTAAGAAAGAGAACAGGAGAATGAACGAGAAGTTCGTATAACTTCTTATATTTATGCAGAATTACTTTTATGATAGCTATGCAAAATAGAGCAGTCACTTACTGTGAAACTTGAAGAGAAAGTCAAAAGGAAGGTTCTAGACTTCCTATGTTCAAGTAGGAATTACGAGACAAATGGGGCAGTTTCACTATCGTTAGACCTAGAAATAACTCACTCATGAGTTGAAAGAATTGTTTTCCCTGATTATAAGGGAGAAACAATGTAAACTTGAACCGTGTATAAAACACGTGGTTATGCAGAAATGAATTGATGATAAACAAGCAAGATGGAAGGGCACTTCGTTAGAGTGACACCTCATTGAAAATGATCTAGAGTAACAATTTTATTAATATGGTTTGTTAGTAGAAGGTTTAGGAAAGATCAATTGGGATTTAGGATCAATGTTCATGGCCTTATTTAAGGTAAACGGACGATCGCGACGCGGTAGAAAAGTTGAACAAGCACTAGTTATCACTATAGTCTGTTAAATGGATGAAAAGATCACTGTAGAAACACGAAAGCTTATGGCAAAGAAAGTTATTGCAATGATGAAAAAGGACTGGTAGCACTAGATAGGAGAAAGTCTATTGCTTGAGAAAGTTGTGTATTACAATTAAATGCGCCATAGAACATTCCAACGGTGGATGAAAATTAGCTATTGAGCTTTAATTCAGAAGGAAGATTCTGCAATTTTCAATAGTAATCTCACAAGTGAGCGAAAAATACATGACGGCAAGTCTTGTAGATAAAGTACAGGATCTGGAAGGTTCCAGAACGATCCTAATAGAAGAATGGAGCCAAAGTTAATCCAGCGGAGGAACTAGCTTGGTATTTTATAGACAGCGGGTATTAGATAATATCCCACGTGGTGAGAAGATTTCTCATTTAAATAGCTTAAGAATAGCTACTTTTTATTAAGGTTGGCTTAGACAGACAAAAGCCCAACATAGCAAATCCCGCGAAGGATGATTTTTTCCCCAAATAAGTAATCTCACACTGCCTATAAAATGATCATTGAAGTATGTAGAATTAAAACCGATGAAGATGAGGTTAAAACCTTAAGTCTGTACTTATCTTTGTTGCATGGTGAAGATGAAGTTCCCTTTGACGGATAACTAATGTGCCAACATGGCGTAGAATGTAGAGAGTGCCTCTTGGTTTGAGGAGACTGGCTCTGGTTGAGCCTTGACTGACCAAGTCAACTGAAGACTTACAAGTGAGACCCACTCAGAGAAGCGCGGAGGGTCCAAGGAAGGGAAAAGAGTGGGGGTAGGAGACATAAGGAATACATATAAGCATGACCAATATTGTTAACTTAAATTCTCTTGAGGAAATGGTCTTCAAAGAGTTGATAGCAGGCGATAATAGCACAGCCTGGTGGGTGAAAGAGTAGACGAAGTTCTCTTGATCACGGAGATAATAGCTGGCGATGGCAACGAGAACTGGTGGCCAGATGGATATGGAAGTCCTCTTGCACCTGGAAGAATTGAGGAACTTCTGAGATTCGCTGCTAGATGACGCTAGGTGGGTCATGGAAGATATATATCTAGAACAGACTCACAAAGAACATAAGAGACATGACCAACGAAGAGAAAATAGAAGATTACTGTTGGTGTTTGATAAAAAAGGAAGAAATGAACAAGAAAAGAGCATTAAAATTTATATTCTCTCGTACCGTGTATTCCAAGAATACACCAGAGGGGAGAGATGAACCCATGTACCATTGGTTCAAGGGGTCGAATCCATGTATTATTGGTGATAGGAAGGAAGGAAATATACAGTCTTCAGAGGAATATAGAAAGATTTTATACAGGAGGGCGAGCATAACGTTGTGTAATAAACTGGAGCCCAGGTGGCCAGGAAATGAGATCATGCATGACGCATTGATAAGGAGTCGGTCACGAATATAATAAGAACGAGTGGAACTTTCCGTCGGAGTGACCACGAGCGTGTTTCGGAAATTGCCCTTACGTTGCAGGAAAATGGCAACCGCGCAGCTGTGCCAGAAGAAAAATCATTAGATTTAACCCATTTGCAAGAATAAAATTAACTAAAGAGATACAGCATTGTGAATCATTTCGGAATAGAGATTTTTGTGTGGAGGAAGATGTTATAATAAATGCCCAGAAAATAAGTGCCGACGTGGCCATAAGTCATTGGGAGTTCCCCGAGACCCGAGGAGGTGGGGATTAAAAATCAACTGTAACACCCACACAGCTGAAGACCAAATTTTATTTAATATCTCAGAACTGCACGATCGATTTTCATGTGCAAAGAAGTCAGTTTACGTTCAGAAAACGAGCTTTCCAGAGGTATAATTTTTAATAGTGTGCGACCATTACTTCAAAAGTTGGTTCTGGAAAATACAAGGATTTTATCTTTTTGTCGCCAAAGAGTATAAAAGTCCTGGCAGAGCCAAGCAAATCATGCAGTTTCAAACAGCCCGAGGGGGCGTCACTGTGCTACATCACATCATGCAGTTTTAGTCCGTCCAGGGGGGCGTGACGTTGGAGCATCACCATATTCAGTCTTGAACGACCGCTGAGGCGGGTCGTACTGTTTCACATCGAATGCAGTTTAGAACAGACCTCGTGCAGAGAGGCTGTATCACATCGAATAGACAGTATCCGACAGCCCGAGGGCGTCGCTGTATCGACAACCAACGTGCACCCGTAAGGAGTGGCCGATAAGTATCATAATAGTATCGCCGTATGGAGACTTAGGAAAATCCTAATACAGGATCTAGTTCCGCCAGCATCAGTCTTACATTGAAAGGTTCAGTAATACAGTCAAAGTAGGCTGCGAACTTAAAGAACAGGCGATAGGTCTTCAAAATAACAGTTCATTTAAACGAAAGAAAGTATCGTAACGTTTTGAAGTACCATAATAGTGAAACAAACATTCTATCAACGTTAAAGAACCCGATCAGGGTCGGACAAAATAAGGTCCGCATAGTATTCTGAAAAGATAGGAACTAGAGAACGGAACAATCAGAAGGGAGAATTAAATTCAAGACGTTGTTTCAAGGAAACAAACGAACTATAAAAAGCACTAAGTTACGAGGAGCATTAGATGCTAGAAAATAATAGGTCACCGATAGAGTATTTGGGAGACCGTGGACAAGACAGGCTTTCGCTAGACAAACTAATAGGGTCTAGAAAGAAGCAATTTCGAGCTAATAATAATAATAGCCGATCGTCAGGAAACCGGACTTGATGAAGTACCATTCCAGGGAGGGGTAGAGTGTTCGAGACTTTCATATTCTGGTCAGATAGGAAGCCGACATCTACTAGTTTCACCCTTGGAGACGGGGAATCAAGAAATCACGTGTGCAAGGCCTAATCAAAGCCTCAGTGATTAGAATCAGTGTAGTGTAAATATATAAAAATTGTGTTAGTATAGTAATTTTTCAGTGATTTTATTGTGTATAATAGAAAAATACAGAAGTGTATTTAAAAATGCTACCAGTGTTTAAGGTATATAAGTTATATGTGTGTCAAGATATGTCAGTGTATGAAATGAATTTGAGCAAGAGGGCTTAATCACAAATAGTGGGCGAAATGAAACATCGTTGGAAAGTACGGTTGGGGGACCGTCTGAGCATGTAAGTAACCATTTTCATTATGTTATGTGTTGGGAAGTATTTGTGTACAATCCACCTGAGAATGATAAATAGGGATGTTCTTGAATAACAAATAACAGAATAAGAGCGTGATCTGAACAAATAAAAATTGAGAAATTATAAAATGATTATGTGAAATGAATAAATTCCTTAGAGAAAATGTATGAAATAAAATATCAGTGTATTTGATAAATGTTATGAAAGCAAGCGTAATAATAATAATAATAAAAATTATATAAATGAAGATTAAGTTGAATTATATGAAAGTAGTAGCTTTTAAGCTCCTGTAAAAGTATAAAGACATGGTGTGAATACATGTTCTTAAATTATAGTGATTATTGTCACGGGAGAGGATTAATATAAAAATTGAGATGTAGATCAAATGTTGATTTTGAATTTATCAGTTCTTTGGAAGACGCTAGGCCTTAAAGTAATGTATAGAGCAATGTAGTGCATTAAAGTAAATTGTCACGCTGGGAAGGCGTTGAATCTAAATATACTTGGTAAATTAATTATGAAGGGCAGTTGATTGCGGTAATTGAGCTAAGATTAGTCCTCCATATAGTGATGTAGATCACGAGGCCATGTGTGTTATGTTGTGTTATAATAGGGTGCAAATTTATTGTATTATGAGCGCAGGTTATAAGGCCGAGGCCGCCCTAAGTCGCATTTATATAAGTCCTCCAGTATGGGATTGGTTCCCGAGGCAGTTGAGAGAGTCGAACCCAGACTCGTCTAGTTGTTGAAGCCCCTAAATATTCGTTGTTGTATGTGAATTATTCTTACCCATCAATGATGACACTTCATAATTAATAAATGCCAAGGTTACGAAAGTGGTCTATGAACCTAAATAATGTTGTTAAAATGAATGAAAGAAACGCCAGGTCTGTTCAGAGAACTGTGTATAAGAAATAACTGTTTTAAAGCATGAGTGTAGCCGTCCCGTGTGGACGAGACTTGGGGTCTCCCTCCTGGACAATAAATCACGTTGAGTGTTACGGCCCGACCCCTCGCTATTGAAAGTGTGGTAGGTCAGGGGGACCGTCTGTGGGAAGTAATAATACACCATGAGTGTTTAGAGTTTGTTAATGACCCGGGATTCGAACCGAGGTTCCTGTAGATAAAAGTTACCGCTTGCAAGTTCAGATCGTTTGCTTACTTATGAGATGATGGTCTTTTAAGACAAATAATAATAAATATAAATCCCTAATGTAATGGTATATTAATGTAGGATTTCACGAGTTCAGTGAAGACAATTAGATTTCGGGAGTAATCATAATTTTTGACTTTGTTCAAGTAGTCTTCTATAACTCGGGAGTACACAAGTATTTTTCCCAATCACTGTAGTGAAATTGTTAACTTGAGAGAGGTGGTAACATGAGAACATTGTGAAAAGCCCAAAATTTTAAGTAAAGGAGTAACATTGACGTTAAATAAGATCATATATTGTTTGATTATAAGAAACTCATAAAATAGATATTGAGAGGTGTAATGAATAACACCGTTTATATTGGAAAGTATCGAGCCATTGGAGCTCGTGAGTGTATTGAATTTTTAAAGGGATACTTTATGGAAGTGAAAAGAATTATAAGTTTGTTGGTTGGTAGGAAACCATGTAATTTAATATAACATTTGTTTGATTTTATGTATTCCTTGTTCACTTTGAACAAGTTATAAGGATTGGTCAGTAGTTTATTTGTTTAATTTGTTTGTAGCGCCATATATTTGGTAAATTAAATGTTTTATAATATGAGTTGATTTGTTTTTATTTTGGAAGTGTATCCTCTATTTAATCCAAAATGTGTGAGTCACAGAGTGAGAGAACATACCATAACCCCGAAAATCCCGATTTGAGCATTGCTGGCATACTGTGATTTGCATATTTCTTGATAAAAGGGCACACTATTCCTGGGTGTCTTAGTATGTGTCCTACCAACCTATCTCTTCTCTTCATTAGCAGTCGCCAGAAACATCTCTTCTCTCCCAATCGTCTTAATACCTCTTCGTTTGTAAACCTCTCTGCCCATCTGATCTTCATCATTCTCCTGTAACACCACATTTCAAACGCTTGAATACTCAAACAACACTCACATTGTAGTAAACATTTTTTAAATTCTATTAATGAGAATCTTGAGCTTGTTTGGAATGAACCAGTTTTTGAATTAATGTTTTTTAATATTAGTTACTAGTGTTTTTTATGATTAAACTTAACAATTAAAAAAACAAATTTTGGTGCTTTTCAGTCGGACCAAACTTTTGTTTACTTAGGCAACACTGAAAAATGGCTTCAAACCTCACAAAACTTAACAATTATTGTAATTTTTAGCCTACTTTTCACATTTTGCAAAAATGAGGAAAAAGTAGACTAATGAGATCGATCCGGGAAAATGTGTGTCTGTCTGTCTATCCTTCTGTCCGTCTGTCTGTCCTTCCGTCTGTCTGGCTGTGTGTGGGTCCCCCCCTATCAACTCCTAAACGGCTGCAGAAATCGGAACCAAATTTAGTATGAGTAAAGATGTATACCGGAATATCTCACGTCCATATTTGAAAATGATGTCAGTGCTACCAACTGCTGAAAAAAAGCACTAGAAATTTGAGCTCCATGTTGGATATCATGGAAGGTATGAATGGGAGCTTTTCCAAAATTGGCACACATGTAAACAACACTATTTCAGTTTAATTTCCAGGAGGCCATACATGACAGTGTTGCCAAAATAATTTTAAGCCTTCTGATAGGTACAATTTTTAAATGCCTATAACTCCTACACTATCAATTGGATTTCAACCAAATTTTGTATGTAATATGTGTACATAAACCGATATGACTGAGCGTATTCTTAAGAGCCACCAGGACTGCCAACTGTTAATGAATGCTCTATTTCTATTTTCTTATCCAAATACCAATATATCAGAAAGTAAGCAAGCCGACAGCTTTAAACTATGCACACGTATAGTACCTGACATTTTAGATTAATTTTTGAGTAACTTATATACTTCAGTTCTACCAACATGATTCTAATCCTGCTGATAGGGCCAATTTTTAAATACATGTAACTTCTATACTATCAGTTGGATTTCAACCAAATTTCATTTGTGCTATGTGTAACATAACAGATATGACTATAAGTATTCTTAAGAGCAATCAGGGCTGCCAACTGTTAATAAATGCTGTCTATATTTTTAGCCTAATATCAATATATCTGTAAGTATGCAAGCCAACAGCCCTATATTTTGCACACGTATAGTACCTGTCTTTCTAGATTAATTTGGAATAATTAATATAAGTCAGTGCTGTCAACATGATTCTATGCCTGCCGATATGTGTAATTTTAAAATGCATGTAACTTCTATAATAACAAATGGATTTCGTCCAAAATTGGCACAACAAGATATCATAATATTTCAGATTAGGCCATTTCTGACCAGCACTCGCATGACATTGTTGCCAACATGCTTTTACGCGTGCTGATAGATCCAATGTCTAACTGCATGTATCGTCCATTGGACTTCAACCAAGTATTTTTTTCTGTACCTTAAGAGATGGAACTAAGAATATATTCTGTCCCCAAGGCTGCCAACTGTAATGCTCTATTAGGCTACATTATACCAGGTATATTTTGAACTAATTAGAAATTTTGATATTACCAACTTAATTTCGTCATTATTCTAGATAGGTTCATATACTGTAGAATAACCATTGGCATGAAAAGTAGGCTATTTAGTTCGTCACGGAACTTCTTGTTTAATTACTGTTTTAACGTTAACACTGAGGGGTCGCCAAAATACTCGGCCCTAATCAGAATCACGATCGTGCTGTCTATACGAGTTATACCAATGATTGGCGGATGTAAACGGCACCGTTAGGACTGCAGAAGAATGGTTAACGTTTAACGGGAGGGAGGAACAGACACCAAAGGAGGGAGTTGCCTCAACTTCCCCAGCCCTTCTAGTGAAAGTTATAAATTTCGGAAGAAGAATTGAAATATTTCACCTTTTTACGACGTGGGAGACTGTTTTAATTTGCAGTTTCGTTGGGTGGCCTGGCACCAGTGCAATCCTTTAGGAGCGCGTGGGTTGATTGTGTGCGATAAATTAGGCACTTGAATATTGCCGACTGTAGGCGATGTTACACGAAGCAGAGCTCGGTGCCCCAAACACACGTCTCAACAGCCACGTACACTACGACTAAAGCCCTGGGCGGATGTGGATATCCGCGGATAAGTCTGCGGATATCCGCAACATTTTTTGCCATGTGGATATAGTGTGCACACGTCTCCTTATTTTCTTATCGAAATATCAATATGTCAGAAAGTATGCAAGCCGACAGCTTTAAACTATGCACAGGTAGGCTATAGTACCTGATATTCTACTTATAGATTAATTTGTATTAACTTATATAAGTCAGTGCTACCAACATGATTCCATGCCTGCTGATAGGACCAATTTTTAAATACAGGTAACTTCTATACTATCAATTGGATTTCAACCAAATTTCGTATGTGCTATGTGTACCATAACAAATATGAGTATGCTTATTCTTAAGAGCAACCAGGGCTGCCAACTGTCAATAAATGCTGTCTCTATTTTTTACCCTAATATTAATATATCAGAAAGTATGTATGCCAACAGCTTTACAATTTGCACCCGTATAGTAACTGACATTCTAGATTAATTTGGAGAAACTAATATACGTCAGTGCTGCCAACATGACTCTAAGCCTGCTGATATGTCCAATTTTAAAATACATGTAAATTCTATACTAACAAATGGGTTTCATCCAAAAGTGGTACAACAAGAGATCATCATATTTCAGATTATTTCTGACCAACACATGCATGACATTGTTGCCAATATGATTTTACGCGCACTGATAGATCCAATGTCTAACTGCATGTAACGTCCATGCTATCCATTGGACTTTGACCAAATTTGGTATTCTGAACCTTAATAGAATGTACCAACAATATATTCAGTCACCAGGGCTGTAAACTGTAGTGCTCTATTAGGCTACATTATACCAGATATATTTCGAACTAATTAGAAATTTCAATATTACCAACTTATTTTCGTCATTATCCATGATAGGCTTATATAGATTGGCATGAACCTTAAAATTTTAAGAAAAGTAGGCTCTTTTGTTCGTCACGGAACTTCTTGTTCTAAATAATTTTAGTTTTTGCTAAGATCTGCGTCTTTCACGATTCTTGTTATTTCCCTATTTGCTTTCGCTTGGAATGTTTGAGAACAATAGATAAGAAGTGAGAGAAGCCAGTCATGGAAATACCCTCAATATTAGTGTTAAATTATGCCAAAAAATATCCTTTATACCCACGCTTGCCTGCGTGGATAGGCTACATCCGATGACTAAGTAAGAAGCCACCCGCTGTTGCATGCACCGTTACTCAGAGGGACAAAACTCCGTCAACATTGTCTTGCGATTCACACACAGCCTAGGGGAACGAATTCTCCTCAAATGTCAAAATGTGTTGCATTAATACTTTATGCTTATCTAATAAAATATTATTTTTATTGCAATGTCAGTGGATTCGGATAACAAACGTGCGGATGCAGATAAAAGTCATGTGGATGCGGGGCGGATGCGGATAACGTTTTTTTTTAATCCGCACAGGGCTCTAACTATGACCAGTACATTTAGGTGTGCGTGGGAGGATTGCGGCATATAAGCTGCTTAAATAATGTCGAATGCAATCCTCAAGAATTGTGCCTCCCTCCGAGGGGTGTAATGGCACGGCTGCTTGCCTCTTACCAAGGCGGATTCCCAGTTAACCCTAGAGAGGACAAAACTTTTTTTTTTAAGTTTAATTACGTTTTAATTTTTAAAATAATTTTTATTTTAATCACCATTAAATTTAATTTAATTTTTAACATTTTTAAATTCCTTTTTATATTTATAATTTTTATTCAGATGGTTATTTTTATAAATTTAATATTACTTTTTTACAATCTTAATTTTAATTATTTTACTGTACTTCACCTTGAAAATTCCACGTCCATTAATCCTTTATAGACTAGTGGTTTTTATAGTCTACTAACCACAAATCATAAGGACAACTTATGTTACAAAAATGTTTGATTGTTGAATCTTTCAGCCTTAGTTTAACTCATTTTCTTGTGGAACAGCTGTTGTTCCAGAAAATCGACCATATTTTTTTTCTGTATCTCCTTGACCTAAGGTGCTCGAAAACAAATTGAAAATTAAAATAAATTAAAATGAAAGTGTTAAAATATAACTAAAAGATGGAAATTTACATTTAAAAATAATAGGCTACATAGCTACTCGTAGAATTAAGTTAATAGTACAAAATATAACAATTAAGAACATAAAAATAACAAAATAATGAAATAACAAAATTACAAAGTATTTAAAATGAAAGTGTTAAAAACTAACATAAAAATATAAATTAAAATTTGAAATATTCATGGAATTAAATTAATAATTTGAAATATAAAAGTTAAGAACATCAAAATTGTATAATATAACGGTATTGGTTTTACGTTCCTGTTAACTACTGAGGCCTTTAGAGACGTCAGAGTGCCGGGATGTTTCCCCGACGGGGATTTTTAACGTGTCAGTAAATCTAATGACCCGGCTCCCTCGCATTTGCGCACCCTCAAATGCCAGCTGGCTACGCCAGGATTCGATTATGCAACCTTGGGCACAGCAGACGAGAACGTTACCGCTGAGCCACGCAGCCAGCCAAAGTCAAAATTAATAATTATTTAAAGAATTAATACAATAATTAAAAATGAAAGTGCAAAACACCGAATGAAGAAAATATTTTTATTTAAATGTAGCCTAACTCTCAAGTCATGTTTGTTACAACCTTTCTCACTTGTTTATTCACTATCGGGCACTGTGACATCGTGGTAACGTAGCCCCGCTCATACTTGGGTGTGTAGGGAAGCTGTCTGATAACCTGTGTCATTGTGATGGCTGAACTAGTGCGTGTATTTGTTTGTGTGGCTTCGATTTGGGCAGGAGGCTGCCGTGGACTTAATGTAGGTGCCTCAGTGGAGAAGCTGAAGGAGTATCTTTGAGGCTTGGAATACCCATTTCATTCTCAAGGAATATGCACATTTAAATTTTCCTATTTTTCATTGGCATTGGTAAATTAAATCTCTAATTTTCGGTATTATTCTCTCTAGCTGCGATGGGATTGACGCCAGATTCTCAGCGCGGGACTGATCAGCCAATGAGTCTCCTTTGAAACAGGCTCAAGTCTCTGTGGGTAGAGAAGGCAATTGAGCATGCGCCAAGCAGAAGGTCGAAATTTGAATGCGTCAGCAGAGAGCCTAGGCTCCAAGCAGTGCATTCGTGAGCCGGGTTCGTTTGTGAGTTTTATAACTTGGATCAGTGTAGTGGTTTAACAGTGTATTTAACCCTAGAACTACTGCAGGTTTATCTGTCAAATGCTGCAGTAAATTCCCATAAAGTACACACTAAAGGAATTTGATATCTGTAAGCATACTGTGTTCATGAATATGACTTATCATACACCATTATAAAGCTGAAAGACTGTTCTATATTATATTGATATAGGTGAATCATTCAGACTCGGTCACTTTGAATTAGTCATAAAAAGTATTTTATAAAAAACAAAAAAATTAAAAAATATTGACTTTTCTGCTCTAGAAAACCATATTGCCGAGTTAAATGTTCATCAGAGACATCATAAATGAAAATTTCATAGTTTTTGTTACTAATTCAAGAACCAGTTTCAATTAATTCCTGTTATTTACTAAAAAGAAAATTATTTTTACAAAAATATGACATTTCTCGATTTTGAAGTTCATAATCGGCGCGCGATTACGGGGAGGCAAGTTCACAGGCCCTGGATGATGAACGATAAACGGTACATTTTTACCTGGAAAGTCACTTTCTTCGGGTTGAATATCAGTCTAGTTCACACTTACCACTTCACGGCTAACATTAGGCATGTGTACAGGGTCTGTCGGAACATGATAAACATCGCTTGCATTGATGGGGATTTCCATAACTTGCGTGACATCCTGTTCGCCGGTATCACTGCCACTACTTTCACCATCTTCATTTTCATACGAATCCACACAATAATCACTGTCATCGTCCATACTATCACACGAATCGTCAAAAATCATGTGCTAAATTTCTGAATCGTCTACATATTTGGCGGCCATTTTGCTCAATGCAACTTCAATATCAACATGGAAGTACTTCCACTTCTGCAGCCAAATAATAGCTTGCATACTGTCATTTGTTTGCCAAAGACTTACACTACGAAAGATAAAAGCATCGGAAACCAGCATAACTTGAAATTAGTGCCATCTGAAAGCTAACAGTAGTACTATATTTGAATTCCAAGACCGTCTTTCAGAGAGACGGTCGCACTTGATTAAACAACACACCGTCTTCCTGGAAGACGGTCCGCAGTTCTAGGGTAATCAAGACCATTTTCTTCGTTGTCCTATGAAGAGAAATGTGCCGTGTAAGAGAGAAGACCAAAACTTCATCTAAATAGTGTACAAAGTGATAAACATCAGTCACGTAAATTCCAGTCTCAGTGGTATAAGCAGTATGAATGGTTAACAGGAAGTGTAAGGACGAGCACAATGCATTGTTATGCTTGTATTCTGTTTGGTGGCGATAGTAAGGAATGTTGTGAAACCGGGATTGCGTGTATTAACAAGTATATCCGTGAAGAACTATACAGCCTATTTTCATATATCCTACTTATGTTAACTGCCACTATGAACATACAAAATTTCAGTTTAATCGCTGTAATAGATTCGTAGATATTGAGAACCGACTAAATATTTCGGATGGTCGCCATGTTGGATTTTATATATGTAGGTCCTAGAGTTATGTAGTGTTACATGAAGATTATTGTGTACGTGTAGCATTCAAATTTCAATCGCATGATTAGGACACAAGAAGTAACAAGGAGATTTTAAAAATTTCGCACAGCTGCCATCTTGTGGTTATGGAAAAAATTGAAATAAATTAGATGCCAGTGGATTAACATTCGTATAAGGATTTAATGTACCAAGTTTCACTGCACTAGGATGGTTAAATTTCGAGAATCGTCCATGTGAATATTTATACTTTGCGTCGCCGCTATGTTGGATTTGTGATCACCAGGTTATTGAAAGTCCTATAGGTGAACTTATGTTCATAGCCCCTATGAACATAAAGAAATTAAGTTTGATTGCTATAATAGATTCGTAGATATTCATAGACGTCTAAATATTTCGGATGGTCCTCATGTAGGATTGTTAAATGTATACGCCATCGAGTCATGTACCATTAAAGGAAAATTACTGCGTAGGTTCATTATTCAAACTTTCATTTCGATCGCATGATTACGATACAAGAAATAAAAACTTAATTTTAAAATTCGCACAGCCGCCATTTTGAGGTTATGTAAACAATTGAACTAAATTGGATATCAGTGCATTACAATGTGTATAAACATTTGCTGTACCAGATTTCATTGCGTTTGGAACATTAAATCGCGAGAAAGGTCTATTAATTTTTTAAATTCGCTTGGCCGCCATGTTCGTTTTGTAGTTAACCGGTTTTTGAAAGTATTACAGATGAACTTCTAGTAGTGCCCTATATCTCCGTACAAAATTTCAGGGTGATACCGCAAATAGTTTCAGAGATATAGAATGCCGGTGAAGTATTTCGCACATCCGCCATTTTGTGGTTATGTAAACAATTGAACGAAGTTTGATGTCGGTGCATAATAATAATAATAATGTTATTGGTTTTACGTCCCTTTTAACTACACTGGCTTTTAGAGACACTGGGGTGCCGGAATTTTGCCCCGAAGGGGATCTTTAACGTGCCAGTAAATGTACTGACACGGCTCCCTCGCATTTGCGCACCCTCAAATGCCAGCTGACTACGCCAGGTTTCGAACCTGCAACCTTGGGCTCAGTAAGCGAGAACGTTACCCCTAAGCCACGCAGCCAGACGAAGTCGGTGCATTACAATGTGTATAAACATATACTGTAGCAAGTTTTATTGCGTTTGGTTGGTTAAATAGCGAGAAACGTCTATTTGAAAGTCGCAAATTCGCGTGGCCGCGATGTTGGTTTTGTAGTTACCAGATTTTCAATAGTCACATAGGTGAACTTCTAGTAGTTCCCTTTATCACCGTAAAAAATTCCAGTGTGATATCGGGAATAGTTTTGGAGATATTGAATGCTGTTGAAATATTTCACACATCCGCCATGTTGGATTGGTGAGACGTAACAAAATTTGAAGGATACGGTCGGGGTAGCCCAGAGTAGTGCTATGAACTTACCGAGTTTCATTGAAATCGCTCCAGCCGTATAGAAGTTATTAGGGGGGACACACACCTCTCACACACACACACACCCACGCACACACAGACACACGGACCATAGGTGATCTCATAAGCCTATTTTTGAAAATTGAAAATAGGCTAAAAATTGTCATCGTAGAGCACGAAAGCATCAAATTTCTAAGAAACATAGCCTATTCTTAATTGGGAACGATATCATCTTCTGGGACAACACAGAATAGAGCATGCTCTAAGTGAGGTTTGAAGCCATTTTCAGTGTTGCCTAGGTAAACAAAAGTTTGGTGCTTTTCAGTCGGTCAACACGAATGAACCCAAATAGAGCTGGGTTATGCCCTAATCCTGAAATAAATTACATGAGATTAATAAATACACTAGGATGACCAGTTTCGATCGTCAAGCGATCATCATCAGATCCATTACACTTAGGCTATAACATCTATGTTTGAGAATACAGGTGAAAAATATATACAATATGTACAATTATTTAGTTGCAGTGTTGGTAATGCAACTGTCGGTGTTTGAGAATACAGGTGAAAAATATATACAATACTAGCTGACCCGGCAGACGTTGTCCTGCCAATCAATGAAAGTGTTGTAACTTTTTTTTTTGAAGTGCTTTTGGTTACACAATATTTTTTTCAATTTCTGTTAACTGCCTCTTAACTATCGTGAAATGAATTAACTAATCTAAAAACATTCGTGGGAGCGTGCACAACAACTCTCCAACATTTCATCGCAATTGGAAAAATGGCATAAAACGCATACAGGATTCTGTTTAAATGATTCGTGCGCTGTCACTAATTTGTTGAATATACTCGTGCTCGACCAACTGTGAAATTGATTTACAAAGTTAGAAAGCTTAACGTAAGTATACACAACAACTCATCAAAGTTTCATCGGAATCGGATGAATGACATATGAACGTATATGGGATTTTTTTTTAAACGATTCACGTGCCGTCACTCATTTGTTGAATCTACTCATGCGCTACCTATTGAAGAATAGATTTACTAAGCCTGAAACCTGGAGTGTACGCAATCATTAACCAAGGTTTCATCGCAATCGGATGAATGATATATGACCGCATACGCGACATTGTAGGAACGATTCACACGCCGTCACGCGTTTGTTGAATCTACTCGTGCGCTGCTTATTAAAAACTGGATTCACTAATCCAGAAACCTTTCCTGGAGTGCACACAACAATTCACCAAAGTTTCATCGTAATGGGATAAATCGTATATGAACGCATACAGGACTATGTTGAAACGATTCGTGCGCCATCGCACATTTGTTGAATCTACTCGTGCGCTACCTATTGTAAAATGAATTTACTGAGCCAGAAACCTTAACTGAAGTGAACACAACAATTCACCAAAGTTTCATCGCAATCGGATAAACGGTATATGGACGCATATGGTACTTTGTTGAAATGATTCGCGTGCCGTCACTCATTTGTTGAACTCGTGCGCTACCAATTGTAAAATGGATTTATTAAGCCAGAAACCGTCCGTAGGGTGTACACAACATCTCACCCAAGTTTCATCGTAATCGGACGAATGGTAATTGATCGCATACGGGACCTTATTGAAACGCTTCATGCGTCGTCGCTCATTTGTTGAATCTACTCGTGCGCAACCTCCTATGAAATGGATTTACTAAGTTAGAAACCCTCATCTAAGTGTACACAACATCTCTCCCAAGTTTCATTGTAATCGGATGAATGGTATATGAACGCATATGGGACTTAGTTTAAACGTTCGCACATCGTCGCTCATTTGTAGAATCTACTCGTGCGCTACCTATTGTAAAATGGATTTACTAATCCAGAAGCCTCCCCAGGAGGGTACACAACATCTCACCCAAGTTTCATCGCTATCGGACGAATGGTATTTGAACGCATACGGGACCTTGTTGAAACGCTTCGTGCGTCGGCGCTCATTTGTGTAATCTACTCGTTCTTAACCTACTGTAAAATGGATTTACTAAGTTAGAAACCTTCACGTAAGTGTACACAACAACTCATCAAAGTTTCATCGCGATCGATGAATGCTATATAAACTTATACGGGATTTTGTTGAAACATTTCGCGCGTCGTCGCTCATTTGTTGGATCTACTCGTGCGCTATCTATAGTAAAATGAATTTACTAAGCCAGAAGCCTTCCCTGGAGTGTACACAACATCTCACCCAAGTCTCATCGCTATCGGACGAATGGTATTTGAACGCATACGGGACCTTTTTGAAACGCTTCGCACGTCGCCGCTCATTTGTTGAATCTACTCGTGCTCAACCTCCTGTGAAATGGATTTACTAAGTTAGAAACCTTCACGTAAGTGTATACAACAACTCATTAAAGTTTCATCGCAATCGATGAATGCTATATAAACTTATACGGGATTTTGTTGAAACGCTTCGCGCGTCGTCACTCATTTGTTGAATCTAGTCGTGCGCTACCTATTGTAAAATTAATTTACTAAGCCAGAAGCCTTCCCTGGAGTGCACACAACATATCACTCAAGTTTCATCGCTATCGGACGAACGGTATTTGAACGCATACGGGACCTTGTTGAAACGCTTCGTGCGTCGGCGCTCATTTGTTTAATCTACTCGTGCTTATCTTCCTGTGAAATGGATTTACTAAGTTAGAAACCTTCACGTAAGTGTACACACAACTCATCAAAGTTTCATCGCAATCGACGAATGCTATATAAACTTATACGGGATTTTGTTGAAACATTTCGCGCGTCGTCGCTCATTTGTTGGATCTTCTCGTGCGCTACCTATAGTAAAATGAATTTACTAAGCCAGAAGCCTTCCCTGGAGTGTACACAACATCTCACCCAAGTCTCATCGCTATCGGACGAATGGTATTTGAACGCATACGGTACCTTTTTGAAACGCTTCGCACGTCGCTGCTCATTTGTTGAACCTACTCGTGCTCAACCTCCTGTGAAATGGATTTACTAAGTTAGAAACCTTCACGTAAGTGTACACAACAACTCATCAAAGTTTCATTTCAATCGATGAATGGTATATAAACTTATACGGGATTTTGTTGAAACGCTTCACGCGTCGTCACACATTTGTTGAATCTAGTCGTGCGCTACCTATTGTAAAATTAATTTACTATGCCAGAAGCCTTCCCTGGAGTGCACACAACATATCACTCAAGTTTCATCGCTATCGGACGAATGGTATTTGAACGCATACGGGACCTTTTTGAAACGCTTCGTGCGTCGGCGCTCATTTGTTTAATCTACTGGTGCTTAACCTCCTGTGAAATGGATTTACTAAGTTAGAAACCTTCATGTAAGTGTACACAACAACTCATCAAAGTTTCATCGCAATCGATGAATGCTATATAAACTTATACGGGATTTTGTTGAAACATTTCGCGCGTTGTCGGTCATTTGTTGGATCTACTCGTGCGCCACCTATAGTAAAATGAATTTACTAAGCCAGAAGCCTTCCCTGGAGTGTACACAACATCTCACCCAAGTCTCATCGCTATCGGACGAATGGTATTTGAACGCATACGGGACCTTTTTGAAACGCTTCGCGCGTCGTCGCTCATTTGTTGAATCTAGTCGTGCGCTAACTATTGTAAAATGGATTTACTCAGCCAAACACCTTCCCTGGAGTGCACTCAACATCTCACCCGAGTTTCATCGCAATCGGATGAATGGTATATGAACGCATACTGAACATTGAAACGATCTAACGTGCAGAGACCAACAGAATTCGACATCACTGCCCCCTTTGGTATAACTTTCCGCCATGGGCGGAGTGTATGTTATGGCGGTAGTTGCACAGGTTGCGACCAGGTGGCTCTACGTGCAGAGACACACAGTCCAAAAGAATCACTTTTCACTAAGGCTAGCGGTTTCCATGACGACTGTTTATGACTGTATATTATGGCTCTACATTTGTGTGTAAATTGTGGTTCTAAAATTCTAAAATTCTACCTATCTGGTCAAATTGTGAATCTAAACCATACATGGGCTCACCCTAACATTCATACAAAATTTCATCAAAATCGGCCCAGGCGTTTAGGAGGAGTTCAGTCACATACACACGTGTCGAAGAATTATATATATAAAGATGTACAATTATTTAGTTGCAGTGTTGCATGCTCTATCAGAGTGAAAAACACGACGACTGGAGTTTATCTACAGAAGCTATAAGGTATGAACTTAAGAATAGCTAGTTGCATGAATGTAGCTTTGCCACTGAGGTGTGCTTTTTGTGTGTGTGTGTTTTATTTTTGTGTGTGTGATCTCCTGAGAGACCGGGAACAGGTCTTTCAAGTCGACGCCCCTGGGAGACCTGCGCGTCGGGATGAGAGATGGAATGGACGAAGATGAATGAAACTGGGCATGGATGTGGAAGGAAGCGGCCGTGGCCTGTCAGAAGGTACCGTCCTAGCATTTGCCTGGTGTTGAAAATGGGGAAACCACGGAAAACCATTTCAAGGACGGCCGACGATGGGGCTCGAACCCACGCGATTACCTAGTAAGCATGGCCAAACGCTGCGCTATAGCGAGCGTAGCCACCACTATCGGTGCCACTGAGGTACCAGTCTAGTATTCGCCTAGAGTAGAAGTGGGAAACTACGGGAAACCATTTGTAGGATAGCTGTCGTAGGAATCAAACCCACATCTTCTCAGTTCTGACTTACGAAGCTGAACAAACCCCGCTGCAGCCCTCAGACCAGATCGGGAATTCAACCCGGAGGTCCTCCTTGACAGCCAAAATGCTAGCCATTACGCCAAGGGATGTACTTTTCACTTTAACGGCAGATTTGTAGAAGGGGCTAGTCTATATTAACCTCGTGTATATTTGGCTTCGGGTTGCAAGGGGTGCGCTTGCCATTAATGAGAGACGTGGGGTTAAATACGGGCCAACACAATCTGCAGTCTGCACACCTGTAATGGAGACAAACACATCCCTCACACGAGCCTTCGTGTGCTCATCTCTGCCAACAAACATCCTGAATCTTCCTTTCTCCCCTAATTTCAACTTGCCTTTGTGAACTAGCAGCTTTGTGACATTGTGTTTAATTTAATGCCAGGGCCAGATACTTCCCAAACTAACCCCAACTCAAACAGACACACCACAGAAACAGACACATTCAATACACACTCAAGTCAATGGGACCACGATGTCACAAAGACTCTAAATGAATCAACAACAACTATTTTACGTTGGTATAATTCAAATCCGTTTCAAAAGCATAGGCTACGTGTTGACTTAAACCAGTTCAAGGAAATGATTGTTGGTTGTTCCTTAGTTTAGGTGCTGCGACAACGCTGTCATGTAGCCCCGTGTACTTTGGGTGTGTGTAGAATCTGTCTGATAACCGGTGTTAATTGTGATGACTGTATTAGTGTGTATTATCTGTTTTAAGTCAAGTAAGGACTACAGACAATAATTTCAAGTAGTTCCTACTTTAGCTACCAAATGCTACCGTCAACGACACCTACCTTGCGGACTTGGCTACTAGATGGCATCGAAGTCTGTACCTGGCAGCGAACGTTGGAACTAATAGAGTGTTATCAATTCTATCTTACAAATTTTGGCATCACACAAGTGTAGTTAATGGAAGGTTTTCTTTCATGCCATAAATCTATGATATGGGACAGCCGGCTTTACTTCCCCTCCGAAGAAAGGCAAACTGAGGGATTTTAACGCTCTTAAGAAATCCGATGACTTCGCCCGGGTTTGAACCCGCGACCTAGGGAATAGAAACTCAACATGCTACCAACTACGCCACCAAAGCCGAAAAAAAAAAGATGTTGTTAATTCATGTAAGGGGCTCCAGAAATATTGGTTATCAGCTCCCTGTAGGGGTGTGTGTATTGAACGTGTCTGATAACCTGTGTTTATGTGATGACTGTAGTAATGCGTGTAACTGTATTAGGGACAGGGTTGAGGTAGGTGCCTCGGTACTTGAAGCTAGGTGCTATTCCAACATTTGCCTGAAGGGAGTGTGGAAACAGCTGAGGGAAAACTGCAATCTCCGGACTTGCTGCAGTTGCCCATGCGGCCGTGGTGCATCATTTAAGAACCACGGCTAAACCGTGGGGTCAACAATTTTTAGCCTACTTTTCACATTTTACAACAATTAGGAAAAAGTAGTCTTATTATGAGATCGATCCGGGAAAATGTATGTATGTCTGTCTGTCCTTCTGTCTGTCTGTCTGTCTGTCAGTCTGTCTGTCTGTCTGTGTGTCTCCCCCTATCAACTCCTAAACGGCTGCAGCAATCGAAACCAAATTTGGTAGGAGTAAAGATCTATACAGGGACATCTCAACGTCATACTTGAAATTGATGTCTGTGCTACCAACTGCTGAAAAATAATAATTGAAATTTTTGCTCCATGTTGGATATCTTGGAATATATACAAGGGAACTATTCCAAAATTGGCACATATATAGATAATAATACTTCAGTTTAATTTTCAGGAGGCCATACATGACAGTGTTGCCAAAATGATTCTAAGCCTACTGATAGGTCCAATGTTTAAATGCATGTAACTCCTACACTATCAATTGGATTTCAACCAAATTTCGTATGTACTATGTGTACATAAACTGATATGACTGAGCGTATTCTTAAGAGCCACCAGGGCTGCCAACTGTCAATAAATGCTCTCTCTGTTTTATATCCAAATACCAATATATCAGAAAGTATGCGAGCCAACAGCCTTAACCTTCGCTCACGTATAATGCCTGACTTTCTAGATTAATTTGGAGCAACTAATGTATGTCAGTGCTACCAACAAGATTCTAAGCCAGCTGATAGGACCAAATTTTAAATACATGTTACTTCTATACTAACAAATGGATTTCATCCAAAATTGGCACAACAATAGATGATAATATTTCAAATTATTTCTGACCAACACATGTATGACATTGTTGCCAACATCATTTTACGCACGCTGCATTTAGTCCAATGTTTAACTGCATGTAAAGTCCATGCTATCCATTGGACTTCAACCAAATTTTGTATTCTGTACCTTAAGATGTGGAACTAAGAATATATTCAGTCACCAGGACTGCCAACTGTAGTGCTCTATCAGGCTACATAATGGCAGGTATATTTCGAACAAATTAGAAATTTCTATATTACCAACTTTATTTCGTCATTATTCTAGATAGCCTAGGTCCATATTGAACCCTTATTGATTTGCCGATCAATAAGTCTTCATGATTTTTATTATTATTATTACTGATATCCAGGCAGTACATGTTGGAGATTGACAAAGGGAAGACAGGTAGTGTGTCGCAACGCTTGCAACGGAGGTAGCGTGGTAGTTATTCTTGGGGATGACCAGCTAAGCCGAGTTCAAGGACAAATTCAGGGTGAACTCGCATCCAAGTCGGCGTCATTATGGGCGTGCCAGAAATGAATTTCCAACCGACACACGATTGAATCAGCGAATCAGGCGAGAGGACGCCTAAACCACGCGGAGATTTGCGTACCAAATAAAAGGCGCTAAAAACACGTTTATGAAGAACCGCCGATGCGATAGGATTCCGCATGAGTGCATTGAGACGTTTAAATGAAAAGAAGAAGTTTGATACTAGTCCCAAGTCTGTGAGTTGAAAATTACAGATTATTTTCACAGATTGCCCCCGCTCCACTCCTTTCTGTCAGTTTCTAATAAATTGATCGGTGATGAGTAGTTTGACACACAACTTTATCGGGCTCTGAGGAGCATCGTTCACGCCAATTTGAGACACGATTTTATCAGGCTCTGGTGAGAATACTTCACGTCTGTCTGAACGAACATTTTAATGTGCTCTTGGGAGCAGAGTTCAGGCCTTGCGGAGCGATATCTCTAGTTGAGATAAGCGCTACGCGGTAGACGTAATTTGTGAGACTTTTTAAAAGCCAGTTGCGTGGTGGAAGAAGATTGTAATATTTTCTGTAAATTTTGTGTTATATTTTGTGTGATGTATATGTGCGTGTGAAGTAAGCAAATGCTTAGATAGCGCCAGTTCAACGTTGAGTAATCGCCCAGGACATTTTGAGTGAAAGTCAGTAGCTCATAGCGATTCTAGCTAGGTAGAATAATAACATTGAACATTTCTTTCCAAGAAGCCACGCCAGGTCTATAGGAAGGTCGATTGGTGGAATGAAGTGCTACGCCTCTACCCGAACGTCGACGATGAAGGAGTAGATTTCCCGTGGGGGATTGCATTGGGATGGAGGTTGATATTCTACCAGTTGCACGGTGATGTACATACCATTGATTTATTCAATATGTAGCTAGATTAGACGCGGGAACGTTGTAAATAATTTTATTCATCGTTTTTCTTGTGTATTTTTGATTTTTGTGTGCCGACACTGTTATCTGTTAAATGTACGTTGGCACGTGGTCAAAATTTTGTTTGATTGTATTTTTCTTATGAGTCATTATTAGTATGCACGGTGCGTGTTTTTGATTTTATTCATGCGAATGCGAGATTCGTCCTGGTCGATAAATGGTGCTTTTATTCAAATTCATTTTTAGTAGGAGAAGGGGGTAAAAGTTGTTAGATGTTTTACGAATAGGTTTTTATTCATACTAGGGTTGCCGAGCGCAACAAGTTAAGATGTCTCTGTAGAACACCTTAGTTCTATATATTTTTTGAGATTCCTTTTCAGGTTCTTCAGTCACGGACTAGATTTTGAGCGCAAGTCGGTGGAAAATATTTTATGTCCTTTATTTCAGGTTTCTGTCAAACCCATACGTGTGATTCTGGTGTGTGTATTGTGTCAAGGTGTGTGTATTGATTCTTCGTGATGAGGGGTAGAATGTGCCTACCGCCCTCATAATATTGTGGTTGTATTTTTATGGAAAGGCAGAGCGCTCTTCGAGGCTACTGTACCTTGTCCTGTGCTGATTCTTGGATTTCCTTGGGAAATGCTAAGATATTTTATTTTGACACACACACGTATATTATGTGCTTTTGGGAGCACAATTCTTCGAGACTCGAGCCACTGCTACGGCATGTCGAGGTAATTGACACGTGGGTTGACAGATGTGCAGATTCCAATTTGCGACCGTCTATGTCTGGTGATTCATCGTTTAGGCAGTCCAGCTGACCGACAGACCCCTGTAAGCTCTCTGTAGCAAACCTGTTCTTTTAATGGTCATTGGATCATAATTTAATTGGGAGTTCGCCATGTCCGTTACGAATTACCGCATATTGTATGAAATGAAATGTTTGTTTTATGATGTAAATGTTGGCTTTGAGCCTAGTGATTTCTGTGACTCATTTCATTTGTTGGTATTGTTAGATTTCGTCTTTTGTGACACCGTAGGGTTTATTTTGTATTTCTCTTGTAAAAATGGCAAGCGGCCATATTTTTTTTCTTGATTGGTCACGTGTTGATTTACTTGTGTTGATTTGAAAAGTCCTAATTTTAGGCGTTAGTGTGGATTGCTACGCCAATCCTTTGATTCCAATTTCATGCGGAAATTATTTTTGTCTTATTTAGGGTAGGAAGTGTCGGCTTAGTTTATTAGTGTTTAGTTGGTTCCTCGTGTCTGTCTAGCTCTAAGACAATGCAGATTCGTCCCCTGAAGGTTTACTGGATGGTAACGAATCTCGCATTAATTAGTACACATCGTAACGCATGTAGAAGAGCCGCACACGCACATGTCATTGCCGTAATTTGGGACATTTGGTCCAGATGTTTACGATCTCTCCTGAGATCAGGCCTAGTTTGGCAATTTTTATTAATTCAAGAGGGTGTCATTTGGGAGACCATGTTTTTTATTGTAAATAGTGTAAATTTGTTGATCTGTTTATTAAATTCATATGTTTTAATCCTGGTATTCACTTTTTCCTGCATGTTATTTTGTTATATGTTACCCTGCATGTTATAAGAAGCGCTTAACAACAACTTTACGAAATGGACTTTTACACCCCCCAAAATTGAGTCTCATATGCTTCTTTGCAAGGGTTCAATATAGATTAATCATTGGCATGATTTTAAATTTTAAGAAAAGTAGGCTCTTTAGTTCGTCACGGAACTTCTTGTTATTCTATTTACCGCCTTGTCAGTGCCTTATTTATTTTACAACATGTGCTAGTAATTACAAAATTCTACCCTATTTTCAGGGCTGTTTCTCTGAGCCTGAAAAACCTTTACATGAGTATTTTAGATTGGTTTAGCCTATTTTCAATTTTGAAAAAAATAGGCTTATGAAATCACCTTTTGTCCGTGTGTATGTGTGTGCGTGTGTGTGTGTGTATGTGTGTGTCCCCTAATAACTTCTATACGGCTGGAGCGATTTCAATGAAACTCGGTAAGTTCATAGCACTACCCTGGACGATCCCGACCGTGCCCTTCAAATTTTGTTACATCTCACCACTCCAACATGGCGGCTGTGCGATATATTTCACCATCATTCAATATCTCCGTAACTATTACCGATATCACCCTGGAATTTTGTACGGTGATAAAGGAAACTACTGGAAGTTCACCTATGTGGCTTTTGAAAACTTGGTAACTACAGACCAACATGGCGGCCAACCAAATTTGCGACTTTTAAATAGACGTTTCTCGCGATTTAACCAACCAAACGCAATGAAACTTGGTACAGTATATGTTTATACACCTTGTAATGCACCGACATCTAACTTCGTTCAATTGTTTACATAACGTCAAGATGGCGGCTGTGCGAAATATTTCACCTGCATTCTATATCACTGAAACTATTACCGGTATCACCATGGAATTTTGTACGGAGATAAAGGGCACTACTGGAAGTTCATCTATGAGACTTTCAGAAACCGGTGAACTACAAAACGAATATGGCGGCCAAGCGAATTTGAAAGTTTTAAATAGACTTTTCTCGCGATTTAATGATTCAAACGCAATGAAACTTGGTACAGCAAATGTTTATACACATTGTAATGCACTGGTATCTAATTTAGTTCAATTGTTTATATAACCTCAAGATTGCGGCTGTGCGAATTTTGAAATTAAGTTTTTACCTCTTGTGTCCTAATCATATGATTGAAGTTTGTATAAAACACCTAGACAATAATCTTCATGTAATAGTACATAAATCTAAGGCCTATAATATAAAAAACCAACATGGTGATCATCCAAAATATTTAGATGGGTCTCCATATCTACGAATCTATTACAGCTATCAAACTGATAATTTGTATGTTGATAGAGGCAATATATATTAGTAGGATATTTGAAAATAGGCTGTTTAGTTCTTCACGGAACTACTTGTTATTAATAATTTTAGATAGTAGCCTATTTTGGAAATAATTTTGAAATCAGTCATATTTGTAAATTTGGTGTCAATCTTGCAACTTCATTTGTATCATCAACTACTGTTTACCGGGTGAGTTAGCCGTGGTCGTTACGGCATGACTGCTGGCAGTCGCTCACATCCGGGAGGCGAGGAGGTTCGAATCCCCCCGTCGGCAACCTTGAAGATGGTCTTCTGTGGTTTCCCATCTTCCTTCGAGGCAAATGCCGGGGTTGGTCCCTAACTATAGGCCACGGTCGCTACCTTCCAACTCCTAGTCCTTACATTCAAACTTTCCTCCCTAGACAACACTCCACACGCGACGGTACGTGTAGCCGACCCATTGGGTGTCCGCCTCGTAGCAGCTACAAAACTGGCGAGCCGAACATGTCCTCGGACACTCCCGGCACTAAAAGCCACACGATAAAAAACATACGGTTTGCTGATGAAGAAGGTTATAATGTAACACTGCACTCAAGAATTACAATTTATTGACTTACGGTATTATTTTCTTATTTCATTAAGCTTTGTAAATAATGATTTTTGGCAGACATAGTCTTTGTCATGTCTTTTCGTATCTACATGAGATTGATAAATAAATTCAATTGGATGACCAGTTTCGATCGATCATGAAGTACAGTGTAGACATTGGATGTCTTAACAGTTGCACGAGAACGGATCCCACATCGCTCAAACAGTAAGCTAAGTTCATATTCAATTCAAACCTGTCTATTCACTAACAATCACAGATACTGTATCTTACTAAACAAGCAAACTTGAAGGTCAATAACCACTAACAATATCATAACAAACAAGAAGTTCCGTGACGAACTAAAGAGCCTACCTTTTCTTAAAATTTAAGATTCATGCCAATGATTAATCTAACTGGATCTATCGAGAATAATGACGAAATTAAGTTTGTAATATCGAAATTTCTAATTAGTTCGAAATACTGTATACCTGGCATAATGTAGCCTAATAGAGAACTACAGTTGGCAGCCCTGGTGACTGAGTATATTCTTAGTTCCACCTCTTAAGGTACAGAATACAATATTTGGTTGAAGTCCAATGGATAGCATGGACGTTCCATGCAGTTAAACATTGCATCTAACAGCGCGCGTAAAATCATGTTGTCATCGATGACATACATGTATTGGTCAGAAATTATCTGAAATAATATGATCTATTGTTGTGTCAATTGAGAATGAAATCCATTAGTTAGTAGAGAAGTTACTTGCATTTTAAAATTGGAACTATCAGCAGGCTTAGAATCATGTTGGCAGCACTGGCGTAGGCCTATATTAGTTACTCCAAATTAATCTAGAATGCCAGGTACTATACGTGCGCAAAGTTTAGAGCTATTGGCTTGCATACTTTCTGATAAATTGATATTAGGGTAACAAAAATAGATACAGCATTTATTAACAGTTGGCAGCCCTGGTTACTCTTAAGAATCGGCATAGTCATATCTGTTATGGTACACATAACACACACGAAATATGGTTGAAATCTAAATGATAGTATAGAAGTTACGTGTATTTAAAGTTGGACCTCTCAGCAGGCTTAGAATCATGTTGGTAGCACTGACGTATATGTTACTCCAAATTAATATAGAATGTCAGGTACTATGCGTGTGCATAGTTTGAAGCTGTCTGCTTGCATACTTTCTGATATATTGGTATTTGGATAAAAACAATAGGGAGTGCATTTATTAACAGTTGGCAGCCCTGGTGGCTCTTAAGAATATGCTCAATCATATCTGTGTATGTACACATAGCATATACGAAATTTGTTTGAATTCCATTTGATAGTTTAGAAGTTACTGTATATGCATTTAAAAATTGGACCTATCAGCAAGCTTATAATCATTTTGGCAACAGTGCCATGTATGGCCTCCTGGAAATTAAACTGCAATATTATTATCTATGAAAAATCCACAGCCTGCTTCCAGTCTCCGACCGGGTCAGGAATGGAATGAATGAAGCCCCCATGAAGTGTGCCGGCTGCCGAAGCCTGTCGCACTCCTCTGGGGCAATGATTAAATGAATGACAGATGAAATGAAATGATAGTGGAGAGTGTGCCAATTTTGAAATTGCTCCCAATCAGACCTTCCAAGATATCCAACATGGAGCTCAAATTTCAATTGCGAATTTTCAGCAGTTGGTAGCACTGACATCATTTTCAAATATGGCCGTGAGATATTCAGGTATAGATCTTTACTCCTACTAAATTTTGTTTCGATTGCTCCAGCCGTTTAGGAGTTGATAGGGGGGGGGGGGGACACACACAGCGAGACAGACAGACAGACAGACAGAAGGACAGACAAACAAACAGACAGAAGGACAGACAGACAGACACACACACATTTGCCCGATCTCATATGTCTACTTTTTTCTCATTTTTGCAAAATATGAAAAGTAGGCTAAAAATCACATACAATTAACAAAACTTAACAAGTTGCGCAAGTTTATAATAACTGATGTAACTATGTTGTCAGTTGGTTGGTTGGTTGGTTCCGTAGTTTAGGGACTGCGACAACGTGGTCATGTAGCCCCGTGTACTTTGGGTGTGTGTAGAATCTGTCTGATAACCGGTGTTAATTGTGATGGCTGTATTAGTGTGTGTTAGGCCTATCTGTGTTTTTAAATTCAAGTAAGGACTGCAGACGATAATTTCAAGTAGTTCCTACTTTCGCTACCAAACGCTAACGTCCACGACACCTAGCTGTGAATTTGGCTACTACTAAATGCCATCGCAACCAGCGCCTGGTAACGAACGTTGCAACTTAAGAGCATTGATCAAATCTAACCTGCAAATTTTGCTTCACACAAGATAAGTTAGTGGTTAGTTCTTTAACATGCCATAAATCAATGACATGGGCCCGCCGGCTTTACTTCCCCTTCGTAAGAAGGCATACTGAGGGATTTTGAACGCTCTTAAAAATCCGACGACTTCAGCCGGGTTTGAAACCACGACCTTGGACATAGGAGCTCAGTATGCTACCAACTACGCCACCGAAGCCGCCCTGTAACTATGTAAATACAGTATTATAATACCATCACCAACACACTTGTAGGCACAGATTTAACGGCCTAAGTGTAAAGGATCTTCTGACGATCCGTTGACGATCGAAACTCGTCCTGCAAAAGAATTTATTTATTAATCGCATGTGGCGGCTTCGGTAGCATGGTGAGCTTCTATGCCCAAGATCGCGGGATCAAATCCGGCCGAAATCGTCAATTTTTTTAAGAGCGTTCAAAATCCCTCAGTATGCCTGCCGTCGGAGGGGAAGTAAATCCGGCGGTCCCATGTCATAGATTTATGGCATGTTAAAGAACCTTTCACTAATTACACCTGTGTGAAGCTAATTTGTAGAGGTTAAGAATGTAAACAACGCTCTTAGGTTCCTACGTTCGTTGCCAAGAGCCGACTGCGATGGCGCCTGGTAGCTAAGTTCTGAACTAGTAGTCGTTGACGGTGGCGTTTGGCGGCAAAAGTAGGAACTACAGTATTTGAAAAATCCAAAGTCTCAGTCCTTACTTGAATTTAAAAAAAAAACAGATAACACGCACTAATACAGTCATCACAATTAACACCGGTTATCAGACAGATTCTACACACATCTAAAGTACACGGGGCTACATGACCGCGTTGTCGCTGCCTCTAAACTTAGGAACCAGCCAACCAACCATTAATCGCATGTAATGTTTCCTCAGGTTTAGGGAAACCCCCATTGTAATTGGGTGAAATCGTGTTGACCGACTGAAAAGCATTGATTTAGATTACTAAGCCAACACTGAAGAACGGTTTCAAACACGACATTAAATGATGGTAATGCCAACGCGAAATAGAACAAACTTTGTTGTTTTCGTGTTTAACTAAATAAACTATTTTGTTAAGCATGAGTGGTTGATATGGGGGAGCGTGATGGCGCAGTGGCTTAGCTACTCATCTTTCACCCGCGGTTCGAATCCTGGTGGCAGCGGGGTGGAAGTTTCACCTGAAAAATCACGTGGTGTCAGGAAGGGCATCCGGCCTTAAATCCCCGGCCAAAACCTAAATGAGCCTGGTTGGCCCCGACGACCCCAATTAATTGGGAAAAGCCGAAGAAAGAAAGAAAGAAAGAAAGAAAGAAAGAAAGAAAGAAATGTGCGGTTGAAATGGAACTTCAGGATTAGGAGTTCGATTGCATTCAAGACCAGGAAATTGTAGGCTTGTTGACCTTAGCTGTCACTCATGTGTTTGCTGAGCGACCTACAGCATCCAGTTATAATTGTTCCTTGGATCCAAATGAAAGCTGAGGGAAAGGTCGTGCAGGACGATCGATCGTGCACCTAAACGCTGCTAATGCGAGCAGGAGTTGAACCGGTCATGTAAGTGGCCCACCGGGCAGCCAAAACGCTGCTTAATTCCCAGCCAGTCCGAAACTTTAGACGTTAATATCAGGTGTCCGGGTTGTGCTCGTATCGCACGCAAGCAGGCGGGCGCGAGTGTCCAAGAGCAGCGGGCCACACGCACCTCAAGGCTGTCTCACCCTTAAGACTAGCATTATTGTTATGTGAGTAGAAACTGTGCCTGCATACAGTATTAAGGCACATTTTAGTCTTGACCACCTCGCAGTGTAGTGGCTAGTATTCGTGGCTGTCACCCCGGAAGTCTGGATTTGATTCCTACCTCTGATCTGTGGGCGAGGTACACTCAGTCTCATGAGGCAAAACTTTTTCCTACCTGTCATCCTGGAAGTGATTTTCCGTGGTTTCCCACTTCTACTCCAGGCAAATAACGAGATGGTTCCCAACTTAAGTCTTTTTTTTAATGTGTAACTTATTTCCACACGGTAGCTGGACATTTTTGTGGGAGTGATTTTGGAAAAGGGACGGAAGTGGATGGGACGGAAGTGCATGGGACGGAAACAATGAGCGCGCGTGATGGCGGAGATCGGTACAACTACGTACTGTAGGCCATGTGGCTATGGGGAATATATATCGCATACCGTTTAGTTCAAGATTTGGAGATCCCGTTTAAGATATTCCTACTGTGAATCATCTTTAAGTTGTCGTTCTTTGGTGTGAAAATATTATTTTTATCATATTTCCTGAAAATAATTACGATTTATTAAATCTTCATACTTTTGCTGTATTCTTATTTAATGTAAGCACTCAATGTACTGTCGGCCATGTGGCTATGTGGAATCTATATCGCATCAACAAACACTCCAAACAACGTAGGAATTCAGTATATTATCACCAACTACTAACAATAATTGAAATTTCGTTGGTCTAAACATATCGCTGGAAGAAACACATTTAATATACCTTCCGCACGCCTAATTTTTAATCGCGCCTATACCTGGCAGTGCGCTGATGGCAAAACGAGGCCATTTTCAATAACATCGCTGGCATGGGTTCACTAATTGGCTGGTATAGAGCGCAGCTCGCATCAAGTAGGCAGTGGATTGCTTCCGCTACGGCAAATAACAATTATGATTCATTACGGTCAGGATTTGGCACTGGAGTTTTACAAGTAGTTATTTCAATGACCAGCAGAGTTCACTGTCAACAAGGGATTTGCGCTCTCGGGACACACATAGTAGGATAACATGTCACATGTTACACATCATACGCGACTACTGTAAGGCTCGTATTTTTTATATTTTCTTTTACGAGGGATTGTGGGAAATCTGCGTCCAGGCGCTTGAAGAGGGTCCGCACTCTTCAAGTGTGTGGGGCTCTTACCCACTAAAACCCATGCACCCTTCTCCCACGACTTGTAGGCTAGGCTATATCCGCCCCAGAACTGCTCTCGCATTACTTCAGGGCGGCGTCGTTTATGAAGCATCTTATGCTCCTTCTTCCTTCAGTTCTTCTTTACTATTGGCCATAAGCGTCTAGATCCCGCTTCTTTAGGCGCAAAGTACTCTCCACACACACACAGCCCCCTGGTCCCAGGATTCCTGCGTTAGCATTTATACTCCTGTGCATATTTGCCTGTAGAATCTGCATACTTTAGTAGTGTTATTTGGCCTTTTCAAGAGCTTCACGAAACACGATGCACTCACCAGTGCCAGGAACGTGTCTTCGCTTCGCTTCTTCAACATTTATGTCTATACAAAGAATGCACCGTGGATTTACTTTACAGCTTACTGCCTTGTGACCAGCTTCTCCGCACTTAAAGCAAAGCTTGCTTCTGTCCTCACCTTTGCAGTTACGTGCATGATGCCCATACGATAGACATCGAAAACAACGAGACACTAACGTTTTCCATCGCACTCTACAATAGAGCCATCCTATTTTACCGATATCCAATACTATCCGGGCCAGTCTCTCGTCTATCTCTACAACGGCAAGCTTCTGCCCCCTACTGTTCGGGTTTGGAATCGAGACTTTCAGTTCTCCATTAACACTCTCAAGATCCCGTCTTACAACTTCCTCCACATCTACAACGGTGGTGACACTGTCCATACCCCTGATTTCTAGACTAGTGCGAGGAACCAAGGCCTTCACATCCCCGTCCTGTCCGAGAGCATCTCTAAGAGTTTTGATGAAAACGTCCCTATTCTCGTTTTCTGTTGCTTTATTCAGTTCGAGAAGAATTGATCCAGCTGTGGGTTTTCTAATAGACCGAATATCCACCATACTGTCTTCTGGCAAATACAAGTGCTACTATTACTACAGAGCCGTATGCACACACCCAAGCACATGGGGACAAGTGATTACGTTGTCTATCCTCCTCAGAAGGAGCAACACTTCTATTTTGTGTTATTTAAAGTCGGCTGTTACAATATTGACATATATTTATGTTACTTGATAATATTTTCCATTCTGTGAGAAACAGTAAAGTATAGGGAAAGCTCGACTTACTCCGCAGTTCGGCTAACTCCGCAGTACTTCAAATAAACCTGTACTGCGGAGTTACCTCAGCGTGAGCAACGAGTTTATCACACCAGTTGTGTAGAGTTAACTATGCATTTCCCTTGGGTATGAATTCCGAAATGGAAGGTGCTGTCATCTGGTGACCAAACTGTGAAAACCTGTAGTTGAGTGTTGTACTTCGTTCGTGAAGATGTGGTCAACAATGACAATTATTTACAAATAATTATACTGGTATTTCGGTGATGTATTTGTGCAGAAGTGTTACTAATGAATCATTTTATTGAAATAATGTAGTTTTACCTCAGAATTTCCATGCAGTGGATGCTGACGAGCTTAGCTATCGTGGCATGACTCTTAGTTTTTACCTTATAACTTGAGATTGAAGAGGCGCGCTGTGAATGTGCCATCAAGAAGTATCTCTATCTGTTGCCGTAAGTAGTAGCTAGTAGCTTCGGTGGCGTAGCATGCTGAACTGCTGTGCCCAAGATAGCGGGTTCTAACCCGGACGAAGTCGTCGGATTTTTCAAAATTGTTAAAATCCTTCAGTAGGCCTTCCTTCGGAGGGGAAGTAAAGCCGTCGGTCCCATATCATAGATTTATGGCATGTAAAAGATCCTTTCACAGACTAAACTTGTGTGGAGCTAAATTTCTAGGTTAGATTTCGTTGGAACGCTCTATCAAAGTTCCAACGTTCACCACTAGGTATGAGTGACATCTGGTAGTGAAAGTTGGAACTACTTGAAATTGAACGGAACTTGTAGTTCACCCTATGGGTGTCCGCTTGAAGCAGCTACAGCCTCTGGCGAACTGAACATGTCCTCGGACACTCCCGGCACTAAAAGCCATACGATAAATAAAATAAAATTAGGAGCTTATTGATGGTCAAGGAAAAGTGCAGCTCAGAAAAAAGAAGAGTGTTCGATGGCATTCCGGATAGTATCTGTCTGTCTGTTAGGTAGTGAAGCACAAGAGGCTCCAAGCACGTCTGGACAAGGACTAGAACAAATTCCCAGCACAAAATAATAATGTTATTGGTTTTACGTCCCTGTTAACAACGGAGGTTTTTAGAGACACCGGGGTGCAGGAATTTTGCCCCGGCTCCCCCGCATTTGCAATTCATCAAATGCCAACTGACTGCACATGGATTCGATCCCGCTATCTTGGTCTCGACAGGAATAGTCACTACACTTTCAAGAAAGCCTCCATAAAGAATATCTCTCTTATCTATTTATCTATCGTATGGCTTTTCGGGAGTGTCCGAGGACATGTTCGGCTCGCCTGAGTCTGTAGCTGCTTCCAGCGGACACCCATAGGGTGAGCTACAAGTTCCGTTCAATTTCAAGTAGTTCCAACATTCGCTACCAGATATCAATGATACCTAGTGATGAACGTTGGAACTTTGATAGAGCGTTCCAACGAAATCTAACCTAACAATTTAGCTTCACGCAAGTTTAGTCTGTGGAAGGATCTTTTTCATGCCATAAATCTATGACATGGGACCGCCGGCTTTACTTCCCCTCCGAGGGAAGGCATACTGAATGAATTATAATCCATAAAGAAGAAATGAGCGTCAACGAGAAAATGTTTGTGAGGCTCGTGAAGGACAATTCATGAACGACCAAAATGGTGAAGAATGAATATGTTGTACGAAATGTAAAGACTGGTTTCACAACAAGTGCATGAATCTACAACAGTGTGAACCTCGATTTGTGTATTTGCGTGCGAGTGAGAATCCGACTAAATTATGGCATTCTGAGAAAAGGAAAGAAACTGGTTGTGTCAAAGTTTGTTGATAAACATTATAGGGTAGGTTGAATTGAATAGGCTGATTAATTAATTAATTAATCAATTAATATTCACAGGATTCATAATAAGATTCAAGGACTTTATCTCACTAACTTCCATTGGTATGTACAGGCCTGATATGTTAAGAGGAGGGAAGGGAGGGGAAAACGAAGAGGAGTGGGAAGGGGATTGAGGGGCGGGGGTGTGCAACAGAAGTGTTTGTGTTGAGTTGCTGACTTAGTTATTTCTTATTTTTAGCCTATTTTCGTTTATGAAAAAAATAGGCTTATGAGATCATCTTTAGTCCGTGTCTCTGTGCGTGCGTGTGTGATTCGTGTGTGTGTGTGTGTCCCCCCACCCTAAAAATCTAAACGGCTGATGCAATTTCAATGAAACTCGGTAAGTTCATAGCACTATTCCGGACGACCCCGACCGTGCCCTTCAAATTTTGTTACGTCTCATCAATCCAACATGGCGGCTGTGCGATATATTTCACCAGCATTCAATATATTACCGATATCACCCAAGAATTTTGTACGGTGATAAAGGGAAACACTACTTGTTCACATATGTGACTTATAAAAACCTGATAACTACAAAAACAAAATGGCGGCCAAGTGAAGTCGCGACTTTTAAATAGACGTTTCTCGCGATTTAACCAACCAAACGCAATGAAACTTGGTACAGTATATGTTTATACACATTGTAATGCACCGACATCTAACATCGTTCAATTGTTTACATAACCTCAAGATGGCGGTTGTGCGAAATATTTCACCGGCATTCTATATCTTTGAAACTATTACCTTTACCACCCTGAAATTTTGTACGGAGATAAAGGGCACTACTGGAAGTTCATCTATGAGACTTTCAAAAACCGTTTAACTACAAAACTAACATGGCGGCCAAGCGAAGTTGAAAGTTTTAAATTGACTTTTCTCGCGATGTAATGATCCAAAAGCAATGAAACTTGGTATATCAATATTTATACACATTGTAATGCACTGGTATCTAATTTAGATCAATTGTTTACATAACCTCAAGATGGCGGCTGTGCGAATTTTAAAATTAAGTTTTTATTTCTTGTGTCGTAATCATGCGAACGAACTGAAAGTTTGAATAATGAACCTACACAATAATTTTCCTTTATGGTATATGACTCTATGGCCTATACATATAACAATCCAACATGGCGACCATCCGAACTATTTAGACGGATCTCAATATCTACGTATCTATTACAGCAATCAAACTGAATTTTTTATGTTCATAAGTTCACCTATAGGACTTTCAATAACCAGCTGATCACAAATCCAACATGGCGGTGACGCGAAATATAAATATTCACATGGACGTTTCTCGCAATGTAACCATCCGAGTGCAGAGAAACTTAATACAGTAAATCCTTATACAAATTTTAATCCACCGGCATCTAATTTATTTCAATTGTTTCCATTACCACAAGATGGCAGCTGTGAGAAATTTTATAATCTCGTTTTTAATTCTTGTGTCCTAATCATGCGATTGTAGTTTGACTACCACACGTACACAATAATCTTCATGTAACAGTACGCAACTCTAAGACATATATATATATATAAATCCAACATGGCGACCATCCACAATATTTAGTCGGTTCTCAATATCTACGAATCTATTACAGCAATCAAACTGAAATGTTGTATGTTGATAGTGGCAATTAACATAAGTAGGATATATGAAAATAGGCTTTAGTTCTACACGGAATTACTGTTTTTTTTTCTTTTCGATTTCAATGAACTACGTATTCCGTTTGGGCATGATGGGTTAAAATTACTGGCTGGACAATTAATTATAACATGATGGAGATAGCATGTGCAACGAATTCTTGTCAGACGCAATTTAAGAATGGCGAGGTCCATGAAACACAAATCCCCCTACCGTCCAATCTCACCTTGACTGTGTACTCTGCGGAACGATGGCTTAAACTGGGGTGATATAGTCGCTTACAAGCTAGCTCGTAGTAATTGAATGGAGATTGTTGAAAAAAATGAAAACGTATACCCTTATCGTGGGCGGTGTATTGAAGATAGGGATATGCTGTCACGGACTTTCTGGTACAACTTTTCATGCTGAATAATTCTTACATTCATAGTACTGTACTTATATATTTTTAACGGTTTACCCAACGTAAGCTTAAAAGGCGTACGGAAGGTAGGTAATTTGTCGACTCGGCATCCTTTGGTCATAGCCTACGTAAATAATTTTCTACAGCAATCTTCCTCGAGAAATCCTTTACAGAATGGTGAAGATCGCATAAAAAAAACATCTAGTGATTCTCGAGAATACCCAAAACATCCAAGAATCGGGAACTTAGTTTTATACTAAGTAGAGATAAAACGAAGCATGCTGGCCTCTGTTTAAAACCAGAAGTTTCTTGGCGTTTAGAATGATGTAGCAGCTCTCGCTAAATGTGGTTTCACAAACGGCAGGCGAGTGAGTAGCGTAACCAAAGAGGGAGCATTGCCTACCTGCGGGGAGGTCTGACCCTGGCCAAGACTTTCCATTTCAAGATCATCTCAGCTGGTTGGAACCAGCCCCCCAGGTACACATTCCTTCCGCGCGCGAATTCACTTCAAATAACGGGCTGAGCTGCCTTTCACACGGAAGGAGGGGATCTTTGAAAGAACAGTAAGGAAGTTAATTACGATTTTTCAGAATATCCTATCTTCGACGTGATGATAAATAGAACAAAGTTAATAATATTCTATTATTATTATTATTATTATTATTAATAATAATAATAATAATAATAATAATAATAATAATAATGGCTTAGAATAATTTTTCGTCATCCCAGTTGATATCTCTGCGAATGGTTTAGTTACGAAAGACTGGGAAAATGCAAAGAAAAACGTGGCTTAAAGAGAAACCGTATGCAGTTCGTTAATTAATTAATTTATTTATTTTAATTATTTATTTACGCACAACAGGATTTTCATCCTAATTACAGTGGCATAAAAATTACACAGTAGGCCTATGTTATCTTATAACCTATATTACCTTAAGCTAAACAGTAACTAAATAATGCAAAACGCTGCTCTCCTTGGTACTGCAAATAGGCATATAGCCTATACAGTAGTACGTAAGGATTTGCGTCTTCAGTGACTTACTCTGAACATCTCTAGATTCAGTGCTGTCAACGGTGTTTCTGTCTCGAAAGGAGTCCGACGGTGATGCTTTTTATATTTTTATGTAAATTTCATATCATTATAACAATAATAATGTTATGTCTGAGTGTTAATTCTTTTGATTGGATTGATGCAGTCCTCCATTGCCTCACTGTCCTGTGCTAATCGTTTCATCTCTACATAGCTATCTCACCCTACATCGGAGGCAATCTGTTTAACATATTCTAACCTTGGTCTGCCCCTAGAGTTCTTGTCCTCGACCCTTCTTTCCATAAAGTGCCTTAGCATGTGTCTTACCAAACTACCTCTTCTTTTCATTACTAGCCACCAGAATCATCTCTACTCTCCCACTCATCTTAATACCTCTTCATTTGGTACTTTATCTAGGCTACCCAGCTGATCTTCATCATTCTCCTGAACACCACGTTTGAAATGCTTCTATTCTCATCTTTTCTGCGGTATCCAAGTTTCACTTCCAAACAAGGCTTTCAAAATTACCTTCTAATACCTGAATCTACATTTATAGTAATATCAACAGATTTCTGTATTGTAGAAATGCTTTCCTTGCCTGTGCCAACCTACTTTCTATATCCTCTTTGCTTCATCCATCTACTTTCTTTAGATTCTCATCTGGCAATAATAATAATAATAATATTAATAATAATAATATCAAGACAGGCCAAAACTTAGACACTATAAAACAGTTGTATTACCAGAAGCATTGTATGCGTCAGAAACGACCACAATTGGAGCTTCTGGCATCATAGAAACAGAAAAAATTGAACGTAAAATTCTGAGAAAAATATTTGGAGCAGTACACAGAGATGGGATATGGATGAAAAGACCTACCAAAGAGCTATATGAACACAAGACAGACAGACTCACAGATATCATTAGAAAACGCAGACTAACTTTCTACCGGCACATACAGAGAATGAACAATAAACGACTTACAAAGAAAATCTTTGATGTAGTAAACAGTTCAAGAAGGAAAACAAATTGGTATCATGTAATAGAAGACGACTTAAAGCAATTAGGGATCAACAAGCAAATGATAGAAGACAGAGAAAATTTCAGAAACAAAATTAAGAACGCCAAATTTTTTAGTAAGTGAAAGGAAGAAGATAGGAACATTGTGGTCGGAACAAAGGATACAGGAGCACAATCAAAGGATGAAGAAATTTTGGGAAGAGAAGAAGAAGGGAAAGGAGTGAAAATTGTGACATCATGAGATATTTACGTTCAAAAACTGTCCATAAGGGCAAAAATGATGTAATAATAATAATAATAATAATAATAATAATAATAATGAGTAGAAGAATAAATGGTGATATATTATGTAAAATGATACATACATCTCAGTGCACTAAAGAAAGAAGTAAAATAGAAACAAATGAAAGGAAAAAGTAGGCCTAAGTACAAAAGGGAGAAGAAAAGGGAAAGAAAGAAAGAAAGGAAGGAAGAAAGAAAGAAAGAAAGAAAGAATGAAATGAAAGAAGTAAACAAGAAAGCTACCTAAGTATAAAAGAGAGAAGGAAAGAAAAAAAAAGAAAAAAGAAAGAACGAAAGGAAGAAAGTAAAATAGAAGTTAGTTATTTTTGTTCTAAGGGGAAGAACTACGAGGTCATCTGTTCCTAAAATAAAAGGAAAAAAGCAAATTAAAAAGGAAAGTAAATAAACAGGAAGTAAGAAAGAAAGTAAGTAAAAATGAAAGGAAGGAAGGAAGGAAGAATGGAAGAAAAGAAAGAAATTAACATTTTGCATGTCTCAGAGGAGTGAAAGATGGTTCCAAAGGTAAAACCTGTGTTTTGCCTCAGTTATAAATCGAGGTGCATAACTGGAATACATGTAAACTGCACAATCAATAATTAAGAACCTTAGGAATGCTAAGGCACTGACTTCACCTAATATTAGTTGGCTACAGTATTAACTTTTGAAACTGAATGCAGAGAAAGGATTTGGCAGAAGGGTTTAGGTCAGCCCTATCTTCCCCTTTCTGTGTACATAAATACGTGCATTGTGATGTAGGTAAACTCAAATACATTCTGAAAGAAAATACGTTTTGGATAACATCAGGGTGTTGACCTAATAGAGAAAATGAATTACCATTTTGTTAAGTCGCTGCTGTGACCGTGCATTGATGTCTCCAATGTATCCGCTTTCAGAATTAACGTGCAGGTAGTCTACAGTAGTAGCCACTTAACATTTATATCAAGGGAGCAACAATGCCGTACCTTAACTTATACTATCAACTTGGATATTTACTTTCGCAGCTGTTATAAATCAAAGTTGCAAAATCCGAATAGAGATGGCTTAATCAAGGAAACAATTTGCAAGATTGTTTAGATATTGTTGTTGGTTATTAAGGGGCGGCGAAATCGTGGTTGTATAGCCCCGTGTATTTGGGTGTGTGTGTGGAATTTGTGTGATAACTTGTGTTATTTTGATGGCTGTACTAGCGTGTGTATTTGTAAATTGGGGATAGGTTTTGGAAGGAGGCAGCCATGGCCTTAAGTTAGGAACCATCCTACCATTTGCCAGGAGTGGAAGTGGGAAACCAAGGAAAACCACCTCCTGGGTGGCTGAGGTAGGAATCGAACCAACCTCTTCTCAGTGTTGACTCACGAGACCTGAATAAATTTCTTGGCACAGCCAGAAATCCAACCCGGACTTCCGGGGCAAAAGCCAAGAATGCTAGCCACTACACCCTGAGGTGGTCTGCCTCCCTCTCCATTAGACAAAACTGTATGAAATTACGAGTATACTATTCTGGAATCATCTATGAAAATAAGCATAGTAGGTTAATGCATTCACAAGCGATTGAAGTTACTCAATGACTGTCTACTTACCTGTTACTTACCTGTTCAAGAACTGCATCTGGAGGAACATTGAAGTACAAATGACGTCTTATGTAGCCTGTTACTAAAGAAGGTTCATGGGAATGGTAGGAGTGGGACACATACTGTAGATAGGTCTATCCAAACATGTTTAAGTTAATATGTTTCTCCTCACATCAGCCACAATTCTATACCTAGCTTTACCATGTGTGTTTAGTGTTGCATGAAATATTTGTGCAGAGCATTGATTTTACTGACGAATGCATTTTACAACTCCTGAAGCACATGCGCTTCCTAAATCTTTTACCATTATCTCGCTTTCAAAAAAAAAAAACAATTCACAACGTTGTCGACGTGACCGAACTAATACACAGTAAGTTTCCACGCCAGCAGTTTCATAAATTCCAGTATAATTATTTGACTTCAAATTGTTCAGATCTCAAGAACAACTTAAAACTTCAGGAAATCTAAGATGAATATTTAGGTCAATTTTTAGCATGTCACATTCTTGATTTACAACGACAGAACTGCCCTTGTCAATTGGTCAAGTGAAGGAGAAATCTGGATGAGAAATATTGCTGTGACTATCATTTGTTTGTATTTTACTGTTTGTGCTACTGGTAAGTAAAACAAAAGAAATCGTTTTCTTGCAGCCACAGTGTCTATACATTGTTGGGAGCACGACTTGTCATAACCCTAGAATATGAATTGGCCTAAAATATGCAACTGACAGTCCACAGTAACATTCCACATCACTTCTTCTTTATAATTTGACTAAGTGAGGGGGAAATTCCATTGATACGGATCAATAGCGTGCTACTTGAATTGCCACCGGTAACAACTCAACTTTTTATGGATGTGGGTTATTTAATTCTCAATGGAAGAGGGAAATTGGAAAATTCGTCACAAAATCTGATTCTATTGAGTTACGAAGTTTCATTCAAAGATGACAAATCACTTCATGGTTGTGTAACATAAAGTAGTAAAAACTTGCTCCGCACCAATACTCACACAAATACAAAACTCACGTAGGGATACCTTGAATTATATCTAGCTTGATGCCACATTTTAAGTTCAGTGAGAAGAACCAGATTATTTTAAACGGCCTGTGCACCTTTTTAATAGTTTTTGCTAACAAAATAAGACCAAACGTTTTAATTACTTACTTATTTACTTTTATTTCAGAGGCAGTTTTTATATGTATAGACCACGGAGGACTTCATTTTTATACACAGAATTATTGTTCTTCAATCGGAACACCTGAGTTCTACGATCATCTACCATGAAGTGCCGTAACTTTACAATAACATTACTTTAAATACATTTGAGCAAATTTGTAGCTGTAATAATCTACATAACAATAATACATCCTAACTGTACAAATATCAACAATAACAAATTATATATACATAGATACACGTGAAGTGATTTAACTTTATGGGCAAAGTGAATTTACATGCTCAACATCAACAGTGAGTTCCCGTTTCATGTTTCAACGACACATTTCCTATGTTGCTGTTGTGCCCGATCGTTGAAATCTCCAGTAGATACACATGGCTTGCATGCAGGAGACTGTGTATTCAAGGTAGGGATTAACTTTGAGGCTCAATCGCTTACTGTTTCATATTAGGCTGTGAGTTTAAAGATCGCTTTGAAGCAATTTTTCAGTATTGCCTTATTGACGATTAATATTGTAACATTCAGTCGGTCAATACAAATGTTTCCAATTACTGGAATAAGATTTGAATCTTTTGGCTTCTCTATTTGTCTGACTGGCATTGCGTAAAGATCGTTTATATTCGACCATGGCGAAATGTTAATAGGCCTATTATATGAGAGAAAACTGTAGGCTACTACAATGAGGCTCATTATAGCACAAGTTTTCATTATGATACAGTTTCTCCCACCAATCAGAACTCAATAAACGGCTGTGTGACCAAATAGGTAAGGATAGCATCGCACCTGCGCTGACTTCCACGGTCTCCTATTTTAAATTTCACTGCGTGACTTCTAGTGTCATAGTGGGGTATTCGAGGAGGCCATGGTATTCTTTGCGTCCAATGCGCTTTGTTCAGTACATAAAACTTGCGAAATCTCGACAGATATGCATGAATTTTTATGTTCGAAAATAAAATAGTTATAATTATCGTCGAACATATGCAGTCGTATGCAACTCACCTATAATGGTAATTAAGACACTCGTATGGAAGCTATAAAACTCGCTTCGCTTGTTTTATAAAAATACTCGTGTCTTAATTATTGCCATTATAGGCTTGTTTCAGAATGTACTAGGCTATTTGAGGCCATTTTTTAGTGGACTATTGCCTTATTACTGGAAGTGTAATTATTTCGGGCTGACTGACTGTACAATATCAACTATGCTATTCTTCACACTTGTGGATGAGAACATAACGTAACAGTATGCTAATTACCGGCAGATATCGAAACGACAAACATTATTGTATGTTACAAAGGATTACAGACTTAAAAACATCAAACTTCGGATTACTGAACACCAATAATGGTTTTTGAAATTAATTTCACCAAGCTCTTCCATTCTAATTATATTACCATCCTCATACTGGAACAGTAGGCTATCGTATGAAATCTGACGGTTGAAGACGGTGAATATTTCCTTCATTCGACTAGAATTTGTGTACTTTGCAGCCAAAACAGAGACATTTCAATAAGAGTTACATAAAATAAATGTCAATTGAAATTACATAGAATTGCTATGATGTGACCAAACTGATTTCTTTCCGTTTTGAAGGGGAGGCTTACTAACAGGAAGTCTTTCTCCGCTCCTTCAGAATGTCATCTCCAGATTGGAAAATGTGTGAACTTTGAGGACAATCTAAAGACTACTGTTGTCTTAAATTTTTAGAGATCGTGAAACACCGGGTAAGTCCAGCTTTGGAGCGATTTACATATAGAATTAATTGCCTTGAAAATGTAGGGGTCTAATGCGATTAAACCTCGGAGCAAAATTGTTATGAGAGAAAGTGTAAGTATTTCACAAATTTGATTGGCAATTTGAAACGTTAAGCTACCTTCGAGACACTTACTTGGTTTTTCACGTCCTTTGTTTACATAACATTAAAGTGACTCGTATGAAAATTATAAAACTCGCATACGCTCGTTTTATAAACATACTCGTGTCTTAATTATTGCCATTATAGGCTCGTGGCATAATGTACTATTCTCAACTGCTTAAATTTTGAAATGTATAACTGCGGTAACGCCTTTATTTTCTGTAATATTTTTGTGAGGTTCTATTTTACGTTGTTATGTAATTCATCCTCTGATTTCCTAGTAGGCCTACATTGTATAGGATTCATTCATTAGAGGTTAGCTCCTTAAACCATAATTCGAAGCAAGGTTAAGGCACATCGTGCATGATGTAGGCTACATTAGAATGTGCCTGCATTTCCTAATATTTAGGCGACTACCAACGTTGATTATTATCAAACTGTTCAGTAGGCTACTTTGCATAATAAAACAGCGAACTACAACATTCTGAGTTTAGTAATTACTCTTTTCTGACATCAGACGGGTTAGTTAAATAAAGCTCATATAGCCTACTGTATATAAAAACAAAAGTTTGGTGCTTTTCAGTCGGTCAACACGAATGTACCCAAAAGAGTTGGGTAATACCCCAATCCTGAAAAAAATTACACGAAATTAATTATTATTTATTATCCTGAAAAAACAACAGGATTAGGGTATTACCCAACTTTTTTGGGCACATTCGTGTTGACCGACTGATAAGCACCAAACTTTTGTTTACTAAGCAACACTGAAAAATAGCTTCAAACCCCATAATAATTATACTGTATATGCTATCCGTGAACAAACAGGAGAGTTTCAAAGATGATTAATTTACTGTGTTACTGACTCTCATAAAGTTATATGGCATATTAAACTTGTTTATAAAATAATTAAAATGGTGTCAAACTATTATTAATTAGAATGTTTTGTTTATTTTATGAAGAATTTTAAATGTTAATGAGATCTTCCGAAAGTAGCGTAGACCATTATAACGAGTATGATGTTAACACACTCACTTTTGAAATGTTTATAAGTTTTATAGACTAATAGGAATCTAATGTCCATTGCTTTCATTGCACTATAATCAACTGAGCCAAGGTGAAGTAGACTAATTTGATTTTGGTTTAAGAATCAAGTACAGGATTAAAGAAAGAAATCACATTTGTTTCATACCAGTAGTTTGAACATAACCTCACTGCAGAAGATCGTAGAGGGCGTTGATGTAGGTCTGCGCCATCTGGAGCGTCTCGTATTTGGACAGCTGACGGTCGTTGCCTAGAGACGGGAGGTGTGTCCTCAATCGGTCGAACGCCTTGTTGAGGTTCTGCATGCGGCGTCGTTCCCGTGCATTGGCCGCTAACCGTCTCTTCTTCATCACCACAGGACTCACCATCTTACTACTCACGCGTCGTTTGGCTTTGGACTTCCCTTCATCCCCACTGTCCAACAATAGACTGTCATCGTCCAAATCATCAATATCACCATCATCGTCACCATCATCGTCATCGAAATAACTCCCCAATCTGTCCAGCACTTTGTGAGAACTGCTAGTCACCACAACACTCTTCCTAGCCTGACTTTTACACCTATTAATGTCCTTCGAGTCCATGCTTGATGACACTAAAGAATTACTGTTCATATTTTCATCAGCTTCTAGCCTCTGTTGACTCTTATTATACTCGTAAATGTTAGTAAAATGAGAAGACAAGGAAGTTCTGTATGGAATAATCCCTCCTACTTGCTGCAATGGCGGTAACAATGGTGTGTATTGCTTACCAGAGTCTGTATGATATTTCTGAAGCAGCTGGATATGACCCTGGTGCTCCATGATGTCGGATGTAGGACTTGTAGACCGAAGGCTATCAGGACTGGGTGTATGACAACCATCAGACAAGTTGTCAAAACTGCGGTGTTGAACACTAAGCGATGGCCTACACACAAATGGAACAGGAGAATTGCCGGTTAATGAAGAAGAGATGAAACTTTCGGATGCTGGTGTAGGTATGTACGATTGATGAAGATGCGGAGAAATTGTTACTTCAGAATTAGAATCCATATTGTCACTACCTTTACTCCCACACAAGTAAATATACCTAAATAAGTCCGTTGTTGCAGCCATTAGTAATGAATTGATAATTATAAAACACAAAATAAAGAAATATAAAGCTGATTATAGCTTTCTATTTAACACGCCATAACCGAATGCTCACACTGAGATCTATTTCACCGAACACGTGGGAACAGTAGACCACGTGGCTAAGATGAACAATGCGTGTCGACCTGAGAACGGCCGCAGCGACTATGAGGCTCGACCAACTGTTCCGGTCTTATATCACCTTGGGACCGATATTAAGTCCATATGAATACATCTCCCCTCCCGAAGCAAGTTTTTTGTTTTGAAGCCCTTTGGGACTGGAGCCGCGCGTGCCCCCTAACCAATTAGAGGCGGCCGCTTTGGTCACGTGAACACTCATGGCCCCCTTTCCCTGCTGTGGTTGTGGCTACTAGAATGAAACTGCGGAGGAGGGGGTGTTGGGCGGGGCTTACGACCTGTTGTCCGGTACAACACTGTCGGTCCGTTCCACACTTCTCAGAAATGACTACTAAATAAACATTTGTAATGCCACCTGTCTCTAAGTATACTGGATCGTATTTTGATTACATTTCGTACCTCAACTTATTTTTACACATGACAAGCATGTCAATCATAGAGATACAGGGGAATAAATGAGGGCCTTGTTCGAAAATGGGACAGAAAGTATTATCGTAATCATTGCTTCATTGAGAGGCTAGGGACATCTTGGTCATCAGTCCTATGCAGGGCTAGATTTGTGACGGTACGCACCGGTACGCCGTACCGAAACCTCTGATCGGAGGAACAGTCGAATATATAACATAAGTAAGTCAAGGCCAACTAGGTCTTTGACTGGATAATTATTTCAGAAAAGTGTAAAGACAATATTATAGAACAAGAAATAAAAGATTGTTGGTGAACATGCGTGTATTTTCAAACCGAATTTAGACTACTTATGATTTTAAATTACGTAAAACTATTAAATTGAAATAGGCCTAATGTACAATGTTTGAATGGTAGCCTAGTTGGCGTAGGCCAACGGCTATGGTAAGAAAAATGGTGCTACAGCAGTTTAATTTAAAATTGCAATCAAAATTACATTGCTATTTTGTCCACTGATTAATTTTTAAAGGTGTTCAGAAAAGAGTAACAAGAAGTTCCGTGAAGAACTATACAGCCTTCTTTTCATGCCAATGATTATTCTACAGAATATGAACCTATCTAGAATAATGACGAAATTAAGTTGCTAATATCGAAATTTCCAATTAGTTCGAAATACTGCATACCTGGCATAATGTATCCTAATAGAGCACTACAGTTGGCAGCCCTGATGACTGAATATATTCTTAGTTCCGTCTCTTAAGGTACTAAATACAAAATTTGGTTGAAGTCCAATGAATAGCATGGACCTTACATGCAGTTAAACATTGGATCTAACAGCGCGCGTAAAATCATGTTGGCAACAATGTCATGCATGTATTGGTCCGAAATAATCTGAAATAATATGATCTATTGTTGTGCCAATTTTGAATGAAATCCATTAGTTAATATAGAAGTTACATGCATTTTAAAATTGGACCTATCAGCAGGCTTAGAATCATGTTGGCAGCACTGACGTATATTAGTTACTCCAAATTCGTCTAGAATGCCAGGTACTATACGTGTGCAAAGTTTAGAGCTATTGGCTTGCATACTTTCTGATATATTGATATTAGAGTAACAAAAATAGGGACAGCACATATTAACAGTTGGCAGCCCTGGTTTCTCCTTAGAATACGCATAGTCATATCTGTTATGGTACACATAGCACATACGAAATTTGGTTGAAATCCAAATGATAGTATGGAAGTTACATGTATTTAAATTTGGACCTGTCAGCAGGCTTAGAATCATGTTGGTAGCACTGACGTATATAAGTTACTCCAAATTAATATAGAATGTCAGGTACTATACGTGTGCATAGTTTAAAGCTGTCGGCTTGCATACTTTCTGATATATTGGTATTTGGATAAAATAAATTAGGAGCATTTATTAACAGTTGGCAGCCCTGGTAGGTCTTAAGAATACGCTCAGTCATATCTGGTTATGTACACATACAACATACGAAATTTGGTTGAATTCCACTTGGTAGTGTAGAAGTTATATGCATTTAAAAATTGGACCTATCAGGAGGCTTATAATCATTTTGGCAACACTGCCATGTTTGGCTTCCTGAAAATTAAACTGAAATATTATGATCTGTACGTGTGCCAATTTTGAAATAGCTCCCATTCATACTTTCCAAGATATCCAACATGGAGCTCAAATTTCAATTGCGATTTTTTAGCAGTTGGTAGCACTGACATCATTTTCAAATATGGCCGTGAGATATTCAGGTATAGATCTTTACTACTACCAAATTTTGTTTCGATTGCTGCAGCCGTTTAGGAGTTGATAGGGGGACACACACACACAGCCAGACAGAAGGACAGACAGACAGACAGACAGACAGACATTTGCCCGATCTCATAAGTCTACTTTTTCCTCATTTTTGCAAAATGTGAAAAGTAGGCTAAAAATATTGTTTTTAGAATATTCCATAAAGATCCCTCCCCCTCCCAGCGGCTTCGGTGGTGTAGTTGATAGCATGCTGAACTGCTGTGCTCCGGATAGTGGGTTCAAACCCGGCCGAAGTCGTCGGATTTTTTAAGTGCGTTAAAATCCTTCAGTATGCCTTCCTTTGGAGTGGAAGTAAAGCTGTCGGTCCCATGTCATAGATTTAAGGCTTGTAAAAGATCCTTCCACAGACTAACCTTGTGTGAAGCTAAATTTCTTGGTTAGATTTCGTTGGAACGCTCTATCAAAGTTCCAACGTTCACCACTACGGTAGGTATCATTGTCATCTGGTAGCGAAAGTTGGAACTACTTGAAATTAAACGTAACTAGTAGCTCACCCTATGGGTGTCCACTTGAAGCAGCTACAGCCTATGGTGAGCCGAACATGTCCTCGGACACTCCCGGCACCAAAAGCCATACGATAATTAAATAATCCCCCTCCCACCACCACCTGGTAGCCCACAGTACCGGAACCTCTATTTTTACAAAGCAAGCACTGGTCCTATGTAGTTTGGCTGCGTGTCGAGCTTGTCTCAATCATGTGAATACTGCTGTAGTGCATGTAACTGTATTAGGGACAAAGATGAGGTAGCCTAGGTGCCATGAGATTATAAGTTGCAATCTCGGCATTTGCGTTTGCTTGGAGGGAGTGTGGAAAAATATCGCAGAAAAACCACACACAAGTTAGACGCTGTCAGCACCAGGATTCAAACCTACAATCTCAGGACTTGCAGCGGCTGCCCTCATGACCTTGGTGCAAGATTTAACGAGCAAAGAGAGTAGGCCTATCTGATTCACCGACTGCACAATAGGTGAGACTCAGCTGAATCCGCAATATCAAGAAGTTGATGGTTTTATTTAGACTATTTATTTATTTACTCAGTAGGCATTATTTGTGACAGAAATTTGAATTTGGTAACTTTTTATGTTTTTATACAAGTGGTAGGCTACTAGTGCTAAATCCATGATACCTTGTATAAATCTAAAATATGATAAGTTTTCTGGGGTGTAGGGAAACCTACACCTGTTTGTAGTAGGGCCTATATTGTCCCTAACAATCAATACCGCGTATCTGACCATGCTCTTCTTTTTCACTATTTTCCTTGATCACACCTCCAAGTCGTAAGAGGAAGTGCCATCCAACAGAACAATACACGTTAGTTGTTGTTGATTCATTTAGGGGCTTTGCGACATCGTGTAGGCTACTTGGATGAGTGTGGAATTTGTCTGAAAACCTGTGTTATTGTGATAACTGTAAGTTATTATTGTGTGTATTTGTAATTCAGATGAGGATTGGGAAGGAGACGGCCATGGCCTTAATTTAGGAACCTTCCTGGCATTCGCCTGGGTTAGGAGTAGGAAGCCACGCAACACCACTTGAGCCATGTTTAACATCTCTCATTTCTTTATTTTCTTTGGCGGCCGTCCCGGTAGACTCAGTCGCCATGTGAGATACGTTCTGTCCGGACGTGCCTTGAGGCTCTCCGCCTTATTATTTAAAATGTAATGTTTTCCTTTTTATTTAACATTGTTATTATGCCGAAGCCTTCCATTTACTCATGTAAGTAATACATCTAACCTTGTGTCCACTATGCTCATTTCCTAAATTTAACCTTTTCTTTTTGATCTTCGTCGTGTGCTTGGATTTGCTGTGGAACCAATCGAAATGGCGGTCTCCTGTTTTATTTTGTTTGAATCTTCGTTTAACCTTTTATTTGTGCCGTGAAATATATCTGCGAGTGATTTTGTGAGTGTATGTTTTTCTTGCTGCCAGGTGCATTGATGCTGTTTGGATTTGGGCATATCTTCAATGGGTCTCCCGTTGTTTGTGGACGTTGGCGTTTCGACCATTCTCCCAACACGAGGCATGACAGCATATATTTTAGCCCTTATGTATTCCCTTCATTCCATGCTTCGTGCAACTGAATCACGGCGGTAACTTTAAGTAGGCCTTACCGTATTCAGCTCGAACTCGGAACGTAAGTTGGGGACCATACAGGTTTAGCATGTTTTGCTAGACTACCTACAAGCACGAGTTGCTTTGTGTTTTATTAATGCATCGTCGGCTGGCATTTTGTGTGTTTGATTGCGTGTATGTATCATGATATATTTCACGGACACTTGACGTCATTTGTTTCTCCTTATAGTATCTTTGGTTTTGCTTTTCTTTTCTCTGGGGACTGCCAGCTCGATCGCATCCCCATTGCTCGCCACAGCCTCTGCGACACGCACACAGCCTCTTGTTTTATCTTTGCTATGCTTGTTATTTGTGGTCGTCATGACAACCATCCATCTCTAGGCTGAGAAGTGATTGTTGTTGACCAGCGACCGGCTCCATTGCCTCTTGATCATTTACTTCCTCCCTTTTTACATCGTTTTCACGGAAGTGGCACAGGTATTTATTTTATTTGTTTCCGTTATTTATTATTGTAAGTTATTTATTGTTTATAATCATCCTTCCCGTTTGAAAGTGACTGTATTTGACCCCTAGGGTACTCTTTTCTTTGAGTGTGTTATTCTGGCCGGTTTTTTTTGTGTTCGATTTCACTATAATTAAATTTCCATTTCTTTATCCATGTGGCTTATTTAGTAGTGTTTGACGATCGGGCTGCTCTCTCTCTCTCTTCAACCCTAGGCCTAACTTATTCTAGCTTTCTAGCACCAGGAGGGTATTCCTTCCACTCGTCGTGGGACCACCTTCACGGAGTCTGGAGTCGCTCGGCACATCTGGCCTGCAAGTACGGGCCCAGCACAGGTCAGAAATTAACATCCATTTCCACTGCGTACTCCTTTCTTTTCTAGTTTGTTCCAGTGATGCAGCTAGGAGGCACGCCAAGAATATGTTTATTTTAATAGGGCGGTGAAGATGGTATCAGTTGCGAGGTTAAGTCTCCTGGTCACTTAGCCATATCCATTGGATTTTAATATTTCGCTGCATATTTTTCAATGTTGTTTTTATTCTGTTTCATGTTCCTTATTGCATACTATGCAAACAAATATTAAGAGTCAATGTGAACTTCCAAGGAGTATGGACCATAAAAATAACAAACTGTAAGGAGAGTGCAATGAGTTGGACCCTATCAACGAACCCCAGCATTGGTAATGTACTAAACAACCCTACTTCTTGTTTCGTACTCATTTCAGGCGCAGGACGGAGGCAAGACATTTGTAGTTATTGTTTTGAATTGTAGCTAGCAGTACTTCTGTAGTTTAGCCATGTATTCTCTCCCAGGTTGTAACGTGAAGAAGGAGCTCATCCAGTCTGACGATGATCTGCTATCGTTTGAAAGTGTCTGTGGGAAAGAGACTAATCCATTGACTGAGGTGAAAAACCATCGCAAGGGAGGCGTAGCCAATATAGTGTCCAAGTGGGGAATTTCATTTTCTGGTGAACTGGGAGTTTCGTCTGTATTTGAGTTCTTAGACAGGGTCAGTGAACTCTGCCATTGTTATGACCTCGAACCAGACGACATTGTTGTCTGCCTACCGTTATTGTTGAGTGGCTTAGCTTTAAAATGGTATCGACTTACCAACAGATCTTTCATCTCGTGGTTGATTTCTGTTAGTCAATAAAGGAGCGGTTTACGACTTATGATTTTGAACATGACTTGAAGGCTGAAATTCATCGCCGTACCCAGGGTTTGGAAGAGCCTGTAGACGATTTTATTACTGGGCTAATGACTTTAATAAGTAGGTTGTCGCAGCCCCTTCCCCTTATTGAAACTGTTGATATTGTGTATAGAAATCTAGCACCTGAGTACAAGTCTTTCATACGCCGGTCCAGTGTGTATAGTGTGGCTGACATTGTTGATCAAGGACGTGAATGCGAGTTCAATCGGCGCCTGCGCAAGTCATATGTACCCCCACCCCTCCCCTCTGACAGTTTGTTTCCAGAGACTGCATGCGCGCAATCCCAGATTCAGAGGACTGCGCACCCATCTTCAATATCTCGTCAGGAGGACCGGGCAGTTAACCGTCCCTACTCGCATATTGTCGGGAGTATTCCCAATGCTACTTCTTCTGCGAATCCCGCTCCTCAGGATCAACAGTTACCTCGAAACCCGAACATGTATAACCGTATAAAATGTTGGAATTGTGATCGTTTGGGGCATCATTTTAATTCCTGCCGTGCGCCCTCGCGTGTGTTTTGTCACACATGCGGTCTTCGTGACGTGACGCACATAGCCTGTCCTAGATGTGCTTCGCGTCAGGGAAACGAGCATGGGTCCCCGGTTTAGACCCGCCGGAGTGGCCATGCAATGAAGTTCGCCGGGAAATGAACATTTCCACGACTGGAAACTTCTGTCCTTGGGTCCCTGTAAGTGTTAAGAAATTGTCGATACCCGCTTTACTGGATTCTGGTGCTTCACGTTCATTTATTCAGCGCTCCATCGCGGAACAGCTTCCTGTTACTCAGATTTGTCCACGAGATGGGGGTTTAAAATTTTATTTTGCGGTGAAGTCATCTATTTCCGTTTCTAGCGTTGTAACATGTCATATTAAGATATGTGGTTATTCTTGGGATTGGAACTTCCATGTGGTGGATGACTTATCTACGCCTATGATCTTAGGTTCTGATTTTATGCACAAAGCAGGGTTGAGGCTTGATTTTTCGGATCATTCCTTCAGTTTTTTGTTTAAATCCAAGGAGCGGTTTCATTTTAATACTTGTGAAGCGAGTGTTCCTTGTAATTTTTCTGGTATCTCTTCTGTTCTAATCCCTCCTACTTTATTCACGAGTCAACGTGACGCTTTATCTGATTTGGTGAATGAATTTCCAGATGTTCTCACGTCGGAACTGGGTTCCGCTATCGGCTACGAGTGTCATATTGATTTGACTGATGAGGTTCCAGTTAGGTCGGCGCCATTTTCTTGCTCTCCACCCAAACTCATTGCCATGAGAGAATATATTCATGATCTTAAGGCACGCGGTGTTGTGAGCCCTTCTAAGTCTTCTTATGGTAGTCCAGCATTCCTGGTGCCTAAGAAAGAGGGTACTTTTCGTTTAGTAGTTGATTATCGTCGACTCAATTCTAAGGTGGTGTTCGACAACTTTCCCCTTCCAACTCTGGAGAGCGCTTTTCAGCATTTTCACGGGGCGAAGTACTATTCCGTCCTAGATTTGAATTGTGCATACTATCAAATTCCTCTCGATCCCGAGAGCCGTAAGGTAACTGCGTTCTCCACTCCGTTCGACCTTTTTGAGTTCAATAAGTCACCCATGGGCATTTCTATCGGCGGACAAGTTTTGAGTAGGGTTTTGGATGAGTTATTTGGAGATTTAAAGTATTCATCTGTGTTTAACTATCTTGATGACCTCGTGATTTACAGTCAGTCTTTTGAGGATCACCTGATCCATTTACGTGAAGTCCTATGTCGTCTTCGCAGAGCCGGACTCACTGTTAACCCGGACAAAATCTCTTTGGCTTCGAAGCAAATCAAATTTTTAGGTCACATTCTTTCGGATGTGGGCATAGAAGTGAACCCTGAGCGTGTCCAATGTATCCAAGAGTTCCCTACTCCCACGAATGTGAAAGCAGTCCGACGTTTTTTGGGAATGGCGGGCTTTTACAGTAGGTTCATTAAGGGCTTTTCGGACATTTCAGCGCCCCTGAATTATTTGAAGAAGAAGAATGTACGATTCGTGTGGGGCCCCGACCAGTGTCTCGCCTTTGAGAAATTGAAAGAATGTCTTTCTTCTGCTCCCGTCCTTTGAACTCCGGATTTTGGGAAAGATTTTATGTTACATTGTGATGCGAGTGATGTCGCAGTTTCTTGTGTGCTTAGTCAGCAGGTGAATGGTAATTTGGCACCCATCGCTTTTGCCAGTCGGATGCTTAATGATTGCGAACGCCGGTATTCCACTTTCGAGAAAGAAAGTCTGGCTGTCGTATTCGGCTGTGAACGTTTCAGATCTTTTCTAGAACATCGGCATTTCATAGTGTATACCGACAATGAAGCTCTGTCCTGGATGCGCTCGCATGTCAAAAAATTGGGACGTATAAATCGTTGGATTCTTCGTCTATCCTCTTTCAGCTTTGACATCATTCACGTCAGAGGCAGTGAAAATGTTGTAGCGGATTGTTTGTCACGCATGTTTGAGGAACCTCCTCCCATTGTTGAGATCCCCGAGCCAGTGAATCTTCTCCAACACATTCCATGGTCATTTACTGACATCCGTACGTACCAAGCAGATGACCCATTTTGTGTCACATTGCGTGAAAAAATTCTCGGGAAAGATCCTGGTGTATCTGAGTTTTCATTGCGCAATGATGTTATAGTGCATACCGCTCCTCGATCTTCGAAATGTAGGATTTTCGTGCCAGAGAATATACGAAGTATGCTCTTGGCGTATTTCCATGAATCCTGTTTTGGATTACATTTAGGTATGACGAAGACTTTCCATAAAATCTCTCAGGAATTCTTCTGGCCTCATTTGAAAGCGGATGCTTTTGCTTTCGTCCGAAAATGCGTTACGTGTCAACGTTCTAAGCCTGCAAAGAATTCCCGCATTGGACTTCACCACGCTGACACGATGTCATATCCTAATGAGCGCCTGTTTATAGATTATTTTGGTCCCCTAGTTAGGTCATCTTCTGGTCATCAAGCTATACTTACTGTCGTTGATGGATTTTCAAAATTTGTATGGTTATTTCCTGTCAGGGAAATCACGACACGTACCACTGTTAGGCTTTTGACCAATCATATTTTTGGTGTTTTTGGTCCTCCAAAGTTTTTAGTGTCCGATAACGCGAGCGTTTTCCGGTCCAAGTCTTTTAGATCAATGTGTTTTTCTTGGGGAATTGATCATGTCTTTTTGGCACCCTACCACCCTCAGCCAAATCACGTTGAAAGGTTTCATCGTAACTTGAAGGCTTGCTTGAGTGCGTTCCACAACGCAGATCAGTCACGTTGGGACGCAAATCTTCAGTTTTTCTCCTTAGGATTTAACACTGCTCTTCATGAATCGACGAATTCTACCCCTTCGGAATTGCTTTTAGGGAGGCATATTGTTGATCCACTTCAGCTTCAGTGGAAAATAGATTATCTGGCTGCGCCATCCCGCCGTACCTCAGTCAAAGAAAAATGGGAAGTTGCTGTACGGCATCTGAAAAGGGCACGAGATCGCGTGGCGTCTCGCTATAACAAGGGTAGGCAACCTGTTTGTTTTCAGGTGAATGACGACGTGCTAGTGCGCCTGCACCCACAGAGTTCGGCCAAGAATAAGGAGTCAGCTAAACTAATGCTTCGCTGGAGCACGCCCAAAACTATCACTAGATTTTTAACACCTGTCACTGTTGAATTGATCTCCAAGGAGAATCCCACCGACGTATCCAGAGCTCACATATCTCAATTGAAACCATTTATTGTGTAACCTTCTTATTTGCTGTGATTAATGTTGTCCTTTTTCTGCGTAGGTTAGCCAATCATAATTTGCTTATGTTATCCAAGGAAGCTAGTATTCATATGGCGTCTCCTTGACCTGCCTATTATTGAACCAATTTTGACCGAGGCAGAGTCAAGTACAAGTTTACGAGCTCAAGAAAGAAAATAATACAAGAAGAAATAGGCCTACATACTCTGTGTAACTTAATATTTATTGTAAAAATATGTATTTTTGCGAATTCGGCCAGTAGAGAATTTATATTCTATAAATAATGGACACATTATATCGCTTCTTTGTTATTTTAATACGTCACTTTCATGATGGGTATAAGGAGAATGGCAGACTTTGGCGTCAAAGGGCGAAAGTCTTTTGTTTATGATTTTCGTCCGTGTCTCTATCTACTTTTCTTGTCATTGTAACGCGCAGGCGAACCGTAATACCATTATGACGAGCCCAGGGATCGTCAAAGGAACGCGCGCCTTTGGGGCCCCCGAAGGAGTTCTGTCCTGATATTGCGATCGCCGAAGCGATCTGATTATTTTTATATATTACTTCATTTTATAACTGTATTCTTTCTGATATGGCTCAATTGCTTAAGTGATTGTTATATCGATCACCCTCCCCCCTCATATTTTGTATACTGTTATAGTTGTTGACAAACCACCTGTGTGATAAGGATGTTGTGTATTTTGGAACACTTGGGACATGTTTGATTTCTAAGCGGTGGTGCTTAGTGATGTAAAAAGAAAAATCTTTTATTATTATAAATAATTTTTCTTTTGGGGGGTGGTGTGGATCCTGAGCCATGTTTAACATCTCTCATTTCTTTATTTTCTTTGGCGGCCGTCCCGGTAGACTCAGTCGCCATGTGAGATACGTTCTGTCCGGACGTGCCTTGAGGCTCTCCGCCTTATTATTTAAAATGTAATGTTTTCCTTTTTATTTAACATTGTTATTATGCCGAAGCCTTCCATTTACTCATGTAAGTAATACATCTAACCTTGTGTCCACTATGCTCATTTCCTAAATTTAACCTTTTCTTTTTGATCTTCGTCGTGTGCTTGGATTTGCTGTGGAACCAATCGAAATGGCGGTCTCCTGTTTTATTTTGTTTGAATCTTCGTTTAACCTTTTATTTGTGCCGTGAAATATATCTGCGAGTGATTTTGTGAGTGTATGTTTTTCTTGCTGCCAGGTGCATTGATGCTGTTTGGATTTGGGCATATCTTCAATGGGTCTCCCGTTGTTTGTGGACGTTGGCGTTTCGACCATTCTCCCAACACGAGGCATGACACCATATATTTTAGCCCTTATGTATTCCCTTCATTCCATGCTTCGTGCAACTGAATCACGGCGGTAACTTTAAGTAGGCCTTACCGTATTCAGCTCGAACTCGGAACGTAAGTTGGGGACCATATAGGTTTAGCATGTTTTGCTAGACTACCTACAAGCACGAGTTGCTTTGTGTTTTATTAATGCATCGTCGGCTGGCATTTTGTGTGTTTGATTGCGTGTATGTATCATGATATATTTCACGGACACTTGACGTCATTTGTTTCTCCTTATAGTATCTTTGGTTTTGCTTTTCTTTTCTCTGGGGACTGCCAGCTCGATCGCATCCCCATTGCTCGCCACAGCCTCTGCGACACGCACACAGCCTCTTGTTTTATCTTTGCTATGCTTGTTATTTGTGGTCGTCATGACAACCATCCATCTCTAGGCTGAGAAGTGATTGTTGTTGACCAGCGACCGGCTCCATTGCCTCTTGATCATTTACTTCCTCCCTTTTTACATCGTTTTCACGGAAGTGGCACAGGTATTTATTTTATTTGTTTCCGTTATTTATTATTGTAAGTTATTTATTGTTTATAATCATCCTTCCCGTTTGAAAGTGACTGTATTTGACCCCTAGGGTACTCTTTTCTTTGAGTGTGTTATTCTGGCCGGTTTTTTTTTTGTGTGTACGATTTCACTATAATTAAATTTCCATTTCTTTATCCATGTGGCTTATTTAGTAGTGTTTGACGATCGGGCTGCTCTCTCTCTCTCTTCAACCCTAGGCCTAACTTATTCTAGCTTTCTAGCACCAGGAGGGTATTCCTACCACTCGTCGTGGGACCACCTTCACGGAGTCTGGAGTCGCTCGGCACATCTGGCCTGCAAGTACGGGCCCAGCACAGGTCAGAAATTAACATCCATTTCCACTGCGTACTCCTTTCTTTTCTAGTTGGTTCCAGTGATGCAGCTAGGAGGCACGCCAAGAATATGTTTATTTTAATAGGGCGGTGCACACTTCCAGTATATATGGCTGAGGTGGGAATCGAACTCACCTTTTCTCAGTTTTGCCTCACGAGGCTGAGTGTACCCCGTTCCAGCCCTCAGACCAGAATTAAATTTCTTCATAGAACCGTGAATCGAATCCGGGCTTGCACGGTAACAGCCCAGAGTGCTAGCCACTAAATACACGTTAGGTTCATTTTCCTGTGTATTTAAATAAAGAACAAGTAGGCCCAGTTCCGTGAAGAACTATTCAGCCTATTTTCAAATATCCTACTCATGTTAATTGCCTCTAGGCCTATCAACATACAAAATTTCAGTTTGATTGTTGTAATAGATTCGTAGATACAGAGAACCGTCTAAATATTTCAGATGGTCGCCAGGTTGGATTTGTATTTATGTACTATTACATGAAGATTATTGTGTACATGTGGCATTCAAACTTCAATCGCAAAATTAGCACTCAAGAAATAAAAACTTAATTTAATTTTTTTTTGCACAGCCGCCATCTTGAGGTTATGTAAACAATTGAACTAAATTAGATACCAATGCATTACAATATGTATAATCATTTCCAGCACCACATTTCACTGTACTCAGATGGTTAAATCACGAGAAAAGTATATTAATATGTTTCAACTTCGCTTGGCCACCATGTTCGTTTTGTACTTGACAGGTTTTTGAAAATTACAAAGATGAACTTGTAGCAGCGTACTTTATCACCGTACAAAATTTCAGGGTGATATAAGTAATAGTTTCGGAGATATAGAATGTCAGTGAAATATTTCGCATAGCCGCCATTTTGAGGTTAAGTAAACAATTGAACTAAATTAGATGCCAGTGCATTACAATGTGTATAAACATTTGCTGTGCCAAGTTCCATTACGTTTGAATGGTTAAATCGCGAGAAAAGTCTATTTAACAGTCTCAAATTCGTTTGGCCGCCATGTTGGTTAAGTAGTTACCAGGTTTTTGAAAGTCTCATAGGTGAATTTCAGTAGTGCCCTTTATCACCGTACACAATTTCAGGGTGACATCGGTAATAGTTTCGGAGATACTGAATGCTGGTGAAATATTTCGCACTGCCGCCATGGTGGATTGGTGAGACACAATAAAATGTGAAGGGCACGGTCGGGGTCAGCCCAAATGGTGCTATGATCTTACCGAGTTTCATTGAAATCGCTCCATCCGTTTAGAAGTTATTAGGGGGGACACACACATGCCCACACAGACACACGGACAAAAGGTGATCTCATAAGCCATTTTTTTTTCATAAAATGAAAATAGGCTAAAAATCAACATAAACTGTAGCCTACTGTACTCAGGTGTGCAAATTAGTAGACTCAACGCCAGTTTTCAAAAAATTCATTTAAAGCCTTCTTCTTCTTCTTCTTCTTCTACTACTCAACCGCTAGGTTGGTGGGTAACATGCATGTCTTCCAAAATGTCTTCTTTCTCCGCCTTGAGTTTCAAATAGCAATAAGTGTGCTTGCCTTTAATGCTGTCTATGAATTGAGTCCTTGGTCTTCCTCGACTCCTCTTTCCTTCTAGCTTCCCTTCGAAGAGTGTGGTGCACCAGTCAGAATGACGGATCAAATGGCCAACAAAACTACTTCTGTTTAAGGATTCAACCAAGGTACGTGTCTCCTTTGCTCTTTTGAGAACATTCTCATTCGTTACTTTATCAGCCTACTTTTCATGATTTAATGCACTAAATATATTTACAAGGCGCTGAAGTTATTTTAAGTATTTAACCATTAGTCTTCATTACATTTTCTATTAAGAAATGTACTAACCCCTGGCAATACAGCCCGTGAAGGGCCAAGGCCTACCGAGCCGCCACTGCTCAGCCATTTGGCCTGCAGATATTGGGGTGACGCGTGATCATCGCATTGGATCCCCACGGCCTTTAATCTTGGTTTTCATGATCGGGGCGCTGCCTCACTGTCAGGTAACTACTCAATTGTCCTCACGAGGCTGAGTACACCCTGTTCCAGCCCTCACGTCAGTTTCTAATATCCCTGGCGGTGCCGGGAATCGAACCCGGGGACTCCAGGTGACAGGCAGGCGGGTTACCCCAACATCACGAGGCCGGCATTTAAAAAAATGTATAGTTCGTAAAATAGCCTCCGTGGCCTAAGCGGCAGCACGCTGGCCTCTCACCGCTGGGTCCGTGGTTCAAATCCCGTTCACTCCATGTGATATTAATTGTGCTGGACAAAACGGAAGCAGACAGGTTTTTCTCAGGGTACTCCGGCTTTCCCTGTCACAATTTCATTCCAGCAAGACTCTCCACTATCATTTCATTTCTTCTGTCATTCATTTAATCATTGCCCCAGGGGAGTGCGACAGGCTTCGGCACTCGGCACAGTGCATATCCTCGCCGCTAGATGGGGACTTCATTCATTCCATTCCCTGACCCGGTTGGTCGACTGGATGCAGGATGTGGATTTTCATTTCATAGTTCGTAAAATGATTTTATATAATTTCCACTAAAAGCGATTCTTCGTTAATGCAAAATGCACACGTTTTGTTTTGATTACTATATTCTACTTTCCGTGTGAATTTAGAGCTGAGGGATTCAAAGTCATTTATACTGATTATCCGCTCTTGAACTATACAGAGATTCGTGGACCATGGATTGAAATCACCTGATTTAGAGGGCACATTCCTAAGTCAATGAAACAAGAGATAACAGACCCAGCTCAGGTATTCCTCGGAATATCCAATTCTAAAACTTTTAGTCGCAATTCCTTATGGGAAAAGTTATAAATCTACAGGGAAAAAACCTTTACTAAGTAGAATAAAAGATGTCAGCCGTTGTTCAATAAAATGGTTTTGAAATAAAACATTTTGACTGATTTAAATTCTCCGTTTGATTCTAATAATTTGCACACCTCTGTACTGTAGAAGTGCATAATTATGTGAAATTATAGATCTAGGCGTTTGTTTCTACATTAAAATGAAATTAAGCTAATTTTTCTTTAGTCTACTAATCCTCAGGAAAGTGAACCTAACGTGAATTGTTCTATTGGACGGCACATCTACAGCTGGCTGGCGTGACCGATCATAAGGAAAATAATGGAAAAGAAGGGCCTTGTCAGATACGCGGTATTTCTTGTTAAGGTTTTATTTGTAGTTCTTCAGTATTATTTATGATTCGTAAATGAATCTCGTTATATGAATCGTAAATAATATCTACACCAAATAATATATTTAATGCAGCCAAATAGCCATAACTTAAAATATAGGTTACATTGATGAGTTACATATTTGCATAATCACTTATAGACATTGTTCTTCTTGTACAGAATTCTATGTGGTACCGTTCACACATTTTTCCACATAATGTGCACTCACAGTCTATACTTGTGTCATGGAAGTGTTTCGATTTGCAGAGTAGGTGGTTTTTATTTATTTATACGTGTCCAGAACATAACATATTATAAATATATTATACCCTTGGGAAATAGCATGTAGACAAGATTCAAAATTTCGGGGTCGTAATGGATTCTTGTGAATGTGATTTAGAGGTTTTGCTATCAACATAACTTCCAGGGTTTATAAGGTTAACTTATTATTACAAAGCCAAGAAAACAACAGGATCTACTAACAAATGAAATTTAATAACTGAATCAAACATAAAAACACTTAACAATAAACCACCCTTATATTGTTCACTCGCACGTGAACAGATCTGACACTGACCAGCCTGACGTACCATGATAACACGGCATGACAGCTGTCAAACAAGCATTGTGACTGCAATGTCACTTAATTCAAAGTAACAAAGAAACGGATCAGAAGATCCAAAAATAACAAACAAATAAAATAGTACAAGAATTTAATATTTATGGGCGACACGGGTTTTAAGACTAGTTCAAGTAATGAGCATCTTGACGGGCGCTCGTTTCCGACCAAAACAGTCGGTTCGGGAACGAGCTCCGTACTGCGAAGGACGAATTACGGAAATGTGGGAACAACAATTACATATTTATATACACTACTGACATGCTCTAACCTTAGATTACCACAAACAAATACACGTGTGTATTATTTAAAATAAGGGCTGCGGAATTACCGTCTTAGACCACAAACATTAGGAAAGCATAACATGACATGAACAAGTTTGGCCGGTTGCCAAATTATATTTATAATGAATACAATGGCCTTGAAAATAAGAGCCAACAACAACAAAATACAAATTTTAATTTTCACGCCAGAAAATTTGGCGTTTTAAAACAATGAACAAATAAGTCGTAGTAATGATAAAAGAAACTTGGATCGACAACATGGCAACTCCCCAAATTAAACCAATAAAATAACCTTAACTCATTAGGCTTTAAAGCAAACATAACGTGTCATAACCGAGCTGGAGACAGCCGGGTCTGTCATCGCATCTCCGAGTGAGTGGCTGATTTCTTCCCCCACGTAGTAATTAGTGCCACGCTAAATATAGATTCTGGCCCATAGCCAGCGTCCAGCACCTTTGCTCATCGCCACCTGTTAAACGCGTACAAACAAAATATCACATTATCTCAAAACATCCTCTCAGGGATTTTTAAGAAACACATCTCCAGGTCAAACTTACCCCCAAGGGTAACTAATTTGCCGGAATGATGTCGCAGTCAAGGACAGGCTTTACCTCTCCTCCTCATCATCACTTACACCCAAACACACGTGGCACATTTCTCGAAGATCTCGTCGTAGCATGAATCAGCACACCCCTCAGATAACTGACACACAACATGTCCAAATGACAATAAAGAATTAAAAACTGAAATCAGACTTAGCCCGAGTTATCAAAGCAACAAAACACTAATTTTCCCCCCACGTAGTAATTAGTTTAACATATCATTAATCAGTCCATTTATCATTGTCGTTCCTAGGTTCTTATTCATGGCTACACTTTTTATTGATACGTTAATCATATGCGGCCATTTCGCTATAAGAATTACGTATACATAAGGACAACATTTAAGTTACAAAATTTACTGTACAACATAATTGTCACGCAATGCCAAAATTTACTACACGCATGTCAGTTAAGAAATCAAACCCTAAAATTTAAATTAAACCACACAAATAAAATCTGTACAAAGTTCCACACATCTCTCGCGATTCCCCTCGTCCAAAATCAATAAATCAATTTTTTAATACTCATCACTTAAACTGCTTTCTAGAGGCCTTCCGCCTCGTCATCTCCCATCATTAGGCCTTTAGCCCATAAAACTCATGGTAATGGAGGATGAAACTTGTTGTCTTCTCTCCATGGTCGTCATCTTGCTGCTGTCAAAACACAAATTAAATTAAAGTTTTAAAACAGTTCTATCTGCGTTATGAGTATTTTATTTCCTCATATCGTCCTATGCAGAATCGTAGACTTTCCCTATTCTATGGCTAATTGCCATCTCACAATTTATGAAATTTATAACTTCGTTGTCGACACACAACTAGAATTTTTAAACCATAACGTCTTAAGGACGTCTTAAAATGACTGTCGAAGAATAATTAGGAGTGCCCCGGTTCATCTCAGACATTTGTATATATACAGAAAGCCTAAAGTTTCAATGGTGGGAGAAAATAGCTCCTCAATATTTTAAATAATGGGCCTATAATTATGTGTGACCTCTCAAAAAGCTTGTATTTTCTCATAGGTCGCGAATCTGCCGTCGAACATGCAAACCGATCGCTAGATCTTTTTATAACCGATTGGCGCGCAAAACACACTGACGCTATGTTCTGGCGTCATGTTTTCTTATTGGTCAGATAAGTTGGCGTCGGAGTTCTGACCTTACAACTCCCGCCCTTATTTTGACGTCACGACTATTCTCCTCTCTCTCACTCCTTGCCTTGTACCCAGCATTTTGGCCAGTCGATGGTCACGTACGCCACAGCGTCATATCTGATTTTCTCAGAAATATAAGAATAGCATTGGTTGTGAAACTGTCGGTAGTTTCCAGTCAGCACGTAGCCCGTCTTACCAAGTCCAGATTGCTTGCTACATCAATTTTACTCAAATATCCAGCATATCATGTTTTTAGCATTTCCATCGTTTTTAATAATATGAAACATTATTATTGGACACAATGATAAGGGTTCATCTGACCCCTAGTTGATGAAATTCGAACTCAATATGAAGTCGAATTTCACATCCGCTACTCTTCTGGCTCAAATTTGAAGTTGCAGGTCACCCTCAAAATATAATGACTGTCCGCCTCTGTCTGTTTCAGTAGCCGTCTCGCTCCAAACTCATTAGGAAATTCCTGTATACTTATGCCCTCCGGCCTCTTTCCTCGCTACTCGTCTCCCCTCTCACTCTTTCAAAACATCAACATTGCTCATTAACGACTTCCGCCTGAATTTGTAAACACGTCAGAGCCGTCTTTCGAGCGCATTCACCACTAGAGTACCCCCGTATCTTTTGTTGTATGTTATCACGCGAATGTTTAATTTGCTGCAGTAACATTATTTCTCGGTTCGTATGGCTCTCTCTGATGATACAATTTTAAATTTGAAATATTATACACTGCCATGTTTCCTGTGCTCACCTCTCGGACTCTGTAGGCGTTGTTACCTAATTCGTAACCCCTAGTTGAACTTCCTTAAGCCGCTCCTGTCTCTTCTCCATTTTACCGTGATGTCATCTCCTTCTTCTCCCCCGCGTTGCCATCTTCTTCCTTCTCCCTTCTTCTTCTCCTATTTCCGTACAATAACTTTCTTTACCATATTTCGAGACCCTTGCCTGACACGGCCTGCGAATCTATCCTGCTATTCTTCTGTTTCCTATTGTCGGCTGCTCTATTTTCTTCTTCTCCATGCAGCTCCTCCAAATATCTCTGGGTTTCTACATGCATGGCCTCCAACATTTGATGTGTTCCGTTTTCCTCCTCGTGGTTGTCGGGATTCTTCCGCCGATCTATTGCTCTTTCACATTTATCCTTATTGTTTCCCTCTATGTTTCGTGGATTCTCCAGGTACTGTTGTGACTCAGCGTGTCTCTCGTTCCAATTTCTTTGATCATCCCTTGGATCCGATTGCTGGTTAAACCGCTGGTTATCTTGTGCGTTATATTGTTGATTGTAACACCTATTGTCCCTGGGCCTATATTGTTGATTATAGTGTCCTCCACGCCATCCCCGATTATAAGGAGCGTTATTATTATTATTCCTATTGTATGACGTTTGGTATCTCCTATTATCTCGCCACTGCTGATTGTTTGTGTTCCGGTAGCGGTTAGTTTCTTCCTGATTGTTATGGTTTCTGTCCCTATTTTCGTATCTCGGTTGAGATCTCGGCTCATATTCTTCGGTGCTCTGCCGTCTTTGATTATCCCCAGTGTTTGTAGCTTGCGACCTCGTGTTTTTGTTCGGTGTCTTGACTACTTCGACTGCATTAACTAACTCTATCTGTCTCTTCTCTCTCGGGTTGATGTAATTAGTGGTTTCATCCATCCTCCTTAATACCTCTTCTGCCTGGACCACGGTCGTAATATTTGCCGCCACCAAGAATTGTTGAACGCTAATAGGCATCTGTTTTCCTATAGTAGTTATTAGCTCCATTTCGCTCGGGGGATTATCAAGATCTTGCAATTTGACAAGTTGCATGGCGAAAAAATCTGCATATTTCGTCTGATGCGTGGAATGGTATTTGCGCGGGTATACGTCCATTCGCAAGCTTTGTTGATATGACCCACTCCAGTATTTGCTTAGGAAGGCCTTGTGGAACCCTTCCATTGATTTAAATGTGTTCTTAAATCCAAGATACCAGGTAAGTGCTGAGCCCGCCAAAAATTTTCAACCATTCTTAATTGTCGCGTTGAGCTAACATTTTGGTCCGAAAAATATTCTGTCAGTTCTCTTAAGAAAGCTTTAGGTGTCCCTCCGCTCTCTGGTAAAAACTTATTCGGCTTAAATTCGTTTCCACGGATGACTTGTATAACTTGCGTGGGAAGTTGTGTGTTTTGAGGTGTCGAGCTACGACCCTCATAATTCTGGAATGCTTGCGTGTCTATCGTTCTTGGACTTTGCCCAAGCTCGTGGTTGTCTACTGAGTGCTCTCTTTCCGCATTCTCCCCTTTCCCATTTTCCATTAGTGTCGCAAACATCGTATTATGTCCAAGTGACTGCAACTCCGATTTTATCATGCGGTCCTCATGAATTTGAAATCTTAACTTCATATTTTCTTCTAACGCCTGTATTTTCGCGTTATTTTCCCCTAGATTCTTGCTTACTGCGAGCCGTTCATCTTTCGAATCAGCGCTCATCTTGGTCCAATCTTTTCTAATAGTATCCTTCAATTTAACAATGTGTTTTTCGACTTCCTGTTGATTAGCCTCCTGATTATCTTCGAGTTTATCTATCCTTTCTCCCAGAGAAATGTTGTTCTGTTCTAATGTTTGTTTAATTTCTTCCTGGTCAATTTCTAACTTTTTCCATTTCTCAATTGATTGTATTTCTAATTTGTTGAGTTCCGTCACTAAGCCCGTGATATTGTTATCTACTGTAATAATCTGATCTTGCATACCCTGTGTCCCTCGTTCGATCTTCTCAAACCTTTTTTCTAAGTTTGTGTGTGCTTCTTTAATCTCAGATGAGTTGGTCAAACACGCTTGCTCGATTTGTGCTAGTTTTGCCATAACAGTCTCATCCATTTCTTTAATTTCCTTTTTAAACGAATCTTCGATACCGTTTATTATTCCTAGTTGTTTGGTATTGTTAGTGCTAACGTCCTTTGCTAATTGGATTAGCTGTTCTTTTGTGTGCTCTTTGATTTCTACCGTTAGCGCAGCTAGATTTTGAGTGTTCCTTTCGTCTTGTGCCTTTAACATTTCATTGTTTTTCTCGGACTGCCTATGTAATTGTTCACTAACCAGAATGTTTTGTGTAGCGATTTTCTGATTTATATTCTCGTTAACTTCGGATAGTTTTGTGTTTAACTGTGTCTGCATTTCTACACTATTTGCCGCTAACTGTGTCTGCATTTCTACACTATTCGCCGCTAACTGTTTCTGCATTTCTACATTATTTGCCGCCAACTGTGTCTGCGTTTCTGCCGATTGTTTATTTATAGCCGTTAACTGCGTCTGCGTTTCTGCCGATTGTTTATTTATGGCCGTTAACTGTGTCTGCGTTTCAGCCGATTGTTTATTTATGGCCGTTAACTGTGTCTGCATTTCTTCATTATTTGCCGCCCACTGTGTCTGCGTTTCTTCACTATTCGCCGCTAACTGTGTCTGTATTTCATTGGTTATGTCCTTTCTCATCTCACTAAGCTGTTCTCGCGTACGAGCGGATGCTAATTCTATTACTTCGCGGATTTCTCCAAGAGTTGCCATCACAACAATAATATATTTGAGACATAGGGAAATGACATAAGGGCGGAGCCCTGGATACGCGCGCTCACATATATTAAATATACACACATTAACCCTTTACATACTCAGTTCATTTACTTTAAATTACTCCCACAAACTATAGCATCACTGAGTATAATTTACTTATTATTCCATTTAATTTTTTAACCCTTTGATTCAGTTATAATCTTCCTGACCTTATTTCAATTACAAATATTAACCAATTAATAGAGTATTAATTAGTTTTTAAGGTCTAACCTTCCTGTCAAATAATTCTTTGAGTTTGGCTTTTCTACATAAAGCTAATTTAATTTTATTGGGCGCCTGGAACAGTTTGTTCTAACTTTAATCAAAGTTCAAACACTTAACTTGTTCCACATTTACTTTATTGCAAACTCCATGACTTTATATTTTCAAACATTTGGCGGTACTATCTTCGCCTAACTTACGTTAATAAACTTATCACATGCCGGTGATCTATTTTTTTACTCTAAAACACAAATTCCCCACGTTGGGCGCCAAAGTAACTCTTATATACCCTTGGGAAATAGCATGTAGACAAGATTCAAAATTTCGGGGTCGTAATGGATTCTTGTGAATGTGATTTAGAGGTTTTGCTATCAACATAACTTCCAGGGTTTATAAGGTTAACGTATTATTACAAAGCCAAGAAAACAACAGGATCTACTAACAAATGAAATTTAATAACTGAATCAAACATAAAAACACTTAACAATAAACCACCCTTATATTGTTCACTCGCACGTGAACAGATCTGACACTGACCAGCCTGACGTACCATGATAACACGGCATGACAGCTGTCAAACAAGCATTGTGACTGCAATGTCACTTAATTCAAAGTAACAAAGAAACGGATCAGAAGATCCAAAAATAACAAACAAATAAAATAGTACAAGAATTTAATATTTATGAGCGACACGGGTTTTAAGACTAGTTCAAGTAATGAGCATTTTGACGGGCACTCGTTTCCGACCAAAACAGTCGGTTCGGGAACGAACTCCGTACTGCGAAGGACGAATTACGGAAATGTGGGAACAACAATTACATATTTATATACACTACTGACATGCTCTAACCTTAGATTACCACAGCCAAATACACGTGTGTATTATTTAAAATAAGGGCTGCGGAATTACCGTCTTAGACCACAAACATTAGGAAAGCATAACATGACATGAGCAAGTTTGGCCGGTTGCCAAATTATATTTATAATGAATACAATGGCCTTGAAAATAAGAGCCAACAACAACAAAATACAAATTTTAATTTTCACGCCAGAAAGTTTGGCGTTTTAAAACAATGAACAAATAAGTCGTAGTAATGATAAAAGAAACTTGGATCGACAACATGGCAACTCCCCAAATTAAACCAATAAAATAACCTTAACTCATTAGGCTTTAAAGCAAACATAACGTGTCATAACCGAGCTGGAGACAGCCGGGCCTGTTATCGCATCTCCGAGTGAGTGGCTGATTTCTTCCCCCACGTAGTAATTAGTGCCACGCTAAATATAGATTCTGGCCCATAGCCAGCGTCCAGCACCTTTGCTCATCGCCACCTGTTAAACGCGTACAAACAAAATATCACATTATCTCAAAACATCCTCTCAGGGATTTTTAAGAAACACATCTCCAGGTCAAACTTACCCCCAAGGGTAACTAATTTGCCGGAATGATGTCGCAGTCAAGGACAGGCTTTACCTCTCCTCATCATCATCACTTACACCCAAACACACGTGGCACATTTCTCGAAGATCTCGTCGTAGCATGAATCAGCACACCCCTCAGATAACTGACACACAACATGTCCAAATGACAATAAAGAATTAATAACTGAAATCAGACTTAGCCCGAGTTATCAAAGCAACAAAACACTAATTTTCCCCCCACGTAGTAATTAGTTTAACATATCATTAATCAGTCCATTTATCATTGTCGTTCCTAGGTTCTTATTCATGGCTACACTTTTTATTGATACGTTAATCATATGCGACCATTTCGCTATAAGAATTACGTATACATAAGGACAACATTTAAGTTACAAAATTTACTGTACAACATAATTGTCACGCAATGCCAAAATTTACTACACGCATGTCAGTTAAGAAATCAATCCCTAAAATTTAAATTAAACCACACAAATAAAATCTGTACAAAGTTCCACACATCTCTCGCGATTCCCCTCGTCCAAAATCAATAAATCATTTTTTTAATACTCATCACTTAAACTGCTTTCCAGAGGCCTTCCGCCTCGTCATCTCCCATCATTAGGCCTTTAGCCCATAAAACTCATGGTAATGGAGGATGAAACTTGTTGTCTTCTCTCCATGGTCGTCATCTTGCTGCTGTTAAAACACAAATTAAATTAAAGTTTTAAAACAGTTCTATCTGCGTTATGAGTATTTTATTTCCTCATATCGTCCTATGCAGAATCGTAGACTTTCCCTATTCTATGGCTAATTGCCATCTCACGATTTATGAAATTTATAACTTCGTTGTCGACACACAACTAGAATCTTTAAACCATACCGTCTTAAGGACGTCTTAAAATGACTGTCGAAGAATAATTAGGAGTGCCCCGGTTCATCTCAGACATTTGTATATATACAGAAAGCCTAAAGTTTCAATGGTGGGAGAAAATAGCTCCTCAATATTTTAAATAATGGGCCTATAATTATGTGTGACCTCTCAAAAAGCTTGTATTTTCTCATAGGTCGCGAATCTGCCGTCGAACATGCAAACCGATCGCTAGATCTTTTTATAACCGATTGGCGCGCAAAACACACTGACGCTATGTTCTGGCGTCATGTTTTCTTATTGGTCAGATAAGTTGGCGTCGGAGTTCTGACCTTACAAATCCCGCCCTTATTTTGACGTCACGACTATTCTCCTCTCTCTCACTCCTTGCCTTGTACCCAGCATTTTGGCCTGTCGGTGGTCACGTACGCCACAGCGTCATATCTGATTTTCTCAGAAATATAAGAATAGCATTGGTTGTGAAACTGTCGGTAGTTTCCAGTCAGCATGTAGCCCGTCTTACCAAGTCCAGATTGCTTGCTACATCAATTTTACTCAAATATCCAGCATATCATGTATTTAGCATTTCCATCGTTTTTAATAATATGAAACATTATTATTGGACACAATGATAAGGGTTCAATATATATATACAAAGATTACAAAGTATATGTGCATCTTTATATTCCACGTGATGCCCAGAATTCCGCTGCACGAACTGCCTTATCACTGGCGGCTACCAGCTCGTCCATGGAGACAGGTTCTGATAGTTTCCTGCAGTTGAGTAGGTGCTGGTGGTCTTGATGTTCACCACACTCACATAGTTCGTCCTCTGAGGTGAATTCGTGAACTGCCAACCTCGTAATAACATGTCTTAGTTCGAAATTAGCTTTTGTCCACGAGTGGTCTTCATGGCCCCTATGCCATAGAAGTCTGTTTGTACTTCTTCACTCTTCTCCGTCAACGTTGCCAGAAGTTTCTCTGATGCACTGGTGCTCGGTAGGGGTATGCTTGTCATGAGGTCATCTACGAGGAAAGATTCCTTTGCCAGGAGATAAAGAAGTCTAGATCGTGTCGCTACCTTCTTTATGTAGCCTAGTTCACTTTCACCCTTTCCAAGGTGGATAGGTTCCTCGTTGTTAAATGTGTCCAGATGATTTCAATGCCATAAGTCATTATTGGAAGCATTTTTACTCTGAATAACAACATTGATGTCTCCAGACTGAGTGATCTGATGTATTTTATTTCGTGCATTGCCATCATTGCTTGGGTTACCTTATCTGTGACATGTTTTGTGAAACAGTATGCACTCGATTGCAGTGTGATGCCTAAATATTTAAAGCCTGGAACTATCTTTAATTTTAAATCCCGAATGAAAATCTCGGCTGAGGCGGGTATTCTTCCTCTTCGGAAGATCATGGTGTCTGTTTTTGAGATGTTGACATACTACTACAATACAGTATTCTAGTAATTTTTTTTTCGTGTAAATTTTAACCTTAGCACAGTGATCAGGATCTAAAAATGGCCATTTGAGGGTCGGAATGAGTGAACCTAAATTGTACCACTTAATTGTGATAATTAACTAATACATGCAATTTTTTCAGGAGTGTGTTTACATATTTATATCTTGTACCACACCCATCCATTCGGCACAATCATGTTGACCGACTGAAGAGCTAAAAATAACAATTTTGTATAGTCAACACTCAAATAATGGCTTCAAATCTTTACATCTCATCAAGAGAAATTAAGCAATAAATTCTCAGATGAACTTTTATTCCAAAATATTCAAAAAGGTCACGATTTTCTCGTCGTTCATTTTTAGGGTATGCAACCCCTTTGCCCCCATCCAGGATTCACGGCAGTCCTCTCATTGTTTTGGAATAAGGTTGGCGGCTCACGGTGGCGTACTTGGAGGCATGATGAGCTTCTATGCCCAAGGTCGCGGATTTAAACCCAGCCGAAGTTGCCGGATTATTTAAGAGCGTTAAAAGTCCCTCAATATTCCTTCCTTCGGAGGGGTAGTAAAGCTGGTGGCATGTCATTGATTTATGGCATGAAAAAGAACGTTCCACTAACTATACTTGTGTGAAGCTAAAATTTGTTAGTTAGAATTCATATAGCTCAATTAGTTCCTTCGTTCGCCGCCAGGTGCTGACTGCGATGTCACCTAGTAGCCAAGTCTGTAAGCCAGGTGTCGTGGACGGTAGCATTTGGTAGCAAAAGTAGGAACTACTTGAAATTATTGTCTACCGCCAGGTGCTGACTGCGAAGTCACCTAGTAGCCAAGTCTGTAAGCTAGGTGTCGTGGATGGTAGCATTTGGTAGCAAAAGTAGGAACTACTTGAAATTATTGTCTGCCGCCAAGTGCTGACTGCGATGTCACCTAGTAGCCAAGTCTGTAAGCTAGGTGTTGTGGACGGTAGCATTTGGTAGCAAAAGTAGGAACTACTTGAAATTATTGTCTGCAGTCCTTACTTGAATTAAACCTGTTTAACACACACTAATACAGTCATCACAATTAACACCGGTTATCAGACAGATTATACACACATCTTAAGTACACGGGGCTACATGACCACGTTGTCGCAGCCCCTAAACTAAGGAACCAACCAACCAACCAACCAACCGGGATAAGGTCATTTCCTTTGAGTACATGTAATTCTCATCTCAAGTTATTAGCTCTGGGAGACAATTAAAGTAGCTACAACAATATTATTTCTCTGTTGTGGTTCATGCCCCTTCTGAAGTGCTCCACTTTGTCGCTATTGAGCGACTTAACTCATCCTCTTTTCCGCCTGAACACAACATTAATCTCCAATACAGTGGCAGTAAATAAGGAACAATGGACACAAGGTTCATCACTCATTTTTATTGTCACTCGCTGGCTTTTTCTGGTTCAGGTGTTCTTCCTGACCGCGATACCATCTGGCACACGACACTCCCCCTGTAATTAGCCTACCCCTCAGACATCCCTCCCGTCCGGGCCGGCCCGTCCCACTCCATCCAGTGGCAGCAGCCCGCAGGTCGAGGATTCAGATTTTGTAAAGCACGTCTTTTAAAACTGACCTTGCCTTGTGGCCGGGCTATATAATACAATGTCAGGTTTGTGGGTTCATATCACGTCGACAAATCGCTAGGACAATGGGAAACGTTAAGAATAAGAATAATAATAATAATAATAATAATAATAATAATAATAGGATTTTTCTTTGGACCCTCTTATTAAAAAGAGACGTGGAAGATAAGAAGAGAAAAGAAAATTAACTGTCAAACGTCTATGTTACACCGTATAGTTCGAAAATGTATGCTATAGGCTTAAGTGTTAGCCTACTTTAGTCATTTTCTTGTACGCAATGTACCGATATGAGTCATGTTACCGACTGTAAGTTGAGTAAATAAAAAATATAATAATAATAATAATAATATATTTTTTTTTCTTTTTTTGTGTAGCCTCCTGAGGGGCCGAGTGCAGGTCTTTCTAGTCGACGCCCGTGGGCGACCTGCGCGTCGGGATGAGAGATGAGATGAAGGGATGAAAGTGGACAAGGATGTGGAAGGAAGCGGCCGTGGCCTGTCAGAAGGTACTGTCCCAGAATTTGCCTGGTGTTGAAAATGGGAAACCACGGAAAACTATTTCAAGGACAGCCGACGGTGGGGCTCGAACCCACGCGTCTACCGAGTCAGCAGAGAGCTTGGCCCCATGACCTAACGCCGCGCTTTAGCCAGCGTAGCCACTACTGTCGGTAATAATAATAATAATATTAATAGTAAGATACGAGCCTTACAGTAGTCGCATATGATGTGTAACATCTGCCATATTATCCTACTATGAAATTGAGATAAAATGTATGTGAAGTCATCTGACAAGTTATCCTACTCGTATAGGCCTACTATACAGCTTGGACATTCTAAAATGTTAATTTACGCTCCATTTTCATACTGGTACTGTGATGAACGTATAGATTGAATCGGAGATATGCTACTGACACGCTTGTTTGAACAAACATCACCATATTCTATTGTAAATTAAGAGGAGGAATGAAACCATAGTCTCTAGCCTATCTATAGACTACTAGAAATAATGTTCAATACTATGAAATTTCCCAACTCCTGCTTGGTGCAAACTATTGTACAAGAGTTTAGTGCTTTTCAGTCGGTCAACACGAATGTACCCAAAAGAGATGGGTTATGCCCTAATCCTGAAATAAATTACATGAGATTAATAAAGCAAACCTGCACCAAAGCTTATTGAACATGCCTGTGTGTGTTTCAGTGTTTTGACTGGTTTGATGCAACACTCCATTGCTCCCTGTCCTGCGCTAATCGTTTCATCTTTTCACAGCTACCACACATTACATCCGAAGCAATCTGTTTAGCATATTCTAACCTTAGTCTACCCCTACATTTCCTATCTTCAACCTTTCCTTCTATAACTGTTTTTGCTATTCCTGGGTGTCTTAGTATGTGTCCTACCAACCTATATCTTCTCTTCACCAGAAAAATCTCTCCTCTTCCGATAGTCTTAATTCCTTTTCAGTTGTTACTCTATTTACCCATCTGATCTTCATCATTCTCCTGTAACACCACATTTCAAATGCTTCTATTCACCTCTTTTTTGCTGCGCTATCAGTCCAAGTTTCATTTCCATTCATTGCCTCGCGTCAGACGAAGGCTTTCATAAATTACTTTCTAATACATAAATCTATATTCGATGTCAACAGATTTATTTTCTGTAGAAAAGCTTTCCTTGCCTGAGACAATCTACTTTTTAAATCCTCTTTGCTGCGTCCATCACTGGTTATTTTGCTTCCTAAGTAGCAGAAGTCTCCTACTTCCCTTGCGTCCCTTAGCTTTTCGTCTTCCATTTCAGGATTAGGGCATAACCCATCTCTTTTGGGTACATTCGTGTTGACCGACTGAAAAGCACTAAACTCTTGTTTACTAAGGCAACACTGAAAATATGGCTTCAAACACCACAACAAACTATTGTAATTTTTTTTTTTTTTAAATTTAGTCAATTTACCCTCTAGGTTGGTGGTTCCTACGGACTCAGCGAGGGTACTCACCACTACCGCCTCTATGGGCAGTGTCCTGGAGCTTGGAACATCTGGTCAGGATGGATACAACTGGGGAGGTGTGATCAGCACTTCGCCCAGGCGGCCTCACCTGCAAAGTGAACAGGGGCCTCAGGAGGGATGGGAAGGGATGGAAGATTGGGATGGAGAGGCTAGGAAGAGGGAAGGAGGCGGCCGTGGCCTTACAGTAGGTACCAACCCGGCATTTGTCCGAAAACTAAGTGGGAAACCACGGAAAACCACTTCGAGGATGGCTGAGGTGGGAATCGAACCCCCTCTACTCATTTGGACCACCCAAGGCTGAGTAGACCCCGTTCCAGTCCTCATACCACTTTTCAAATTTCGTGGCAGAGCCGGGAATCGAACCCAGGACCTTCGGGGCGGCAGCTAACCATGCTGACCGCTACGCTACGGAGGCGGCCTATTGTAATTAAAATTAGATAAATTGTAATTTCATGTAGATTCTGTTAAAATAACGCATACTATTATGATAGATATCTTTTAAATCGATAATCCGGTAGCAAAAATAATTGCCGGGACTTGGGTTCGAACCTCAGACCTCATCATTCGCAGACCAAGAAGCTATCCACGCAGCCATTACAACCACAAACATTTAGAGAACATGGCAGTTACTCATTTTCACGTGCCGGTAATAATATGGAAGTATTTTTTTATGCTCCATTAATATTTTGCTATTTTTCGATAATGTTCCTGTTTGGAATTGAGTTTTAAATTAGTTATGAACACGCCTACTTGACAGTAAAGGGAATTCCTATAGTGGTCCGTGAAAGGCTTGCCCAGTTCCCGTATAAAAACATCGATATCTATTACATTGATCACTGCATTACCGCAATGTGGATTAATATCTGAATAGCCATTGTGCAGAAACATAATACCGGCTTTGCCGACTTGTTACAATGTTTCATATTAAAGCATATCATCATTTAAATACGGATACGAAGACTTTTAGCATGTGGTTTGTGTTTCAATCAGTTGACTCCAGAGTTCGCATGAGCGTTTACCGTTCAGTATGAAAGTGTTGAGAAAAGTTACTCGGGAAGTGGATGCCCATCACTTTTATCCAGAGATTGAGAAACAGACTCTTAATAAATCATAATTATTTCCAGAAAATATGATATAATGAATATTTTTACATCAAAGAACGACAACTTGAAGATGATTTATTGTAGAAATATCTGTAATGGTTCCTCCAAACCTTGAAGTAATCCGTATGTCATATACATTCCATATGGTACCACTGCCAACTGGCAGTGAGTCTTACACACTTCCGTCCGATCCACTTCCGTCCCATTTTTCAAAATCACTCCCACAAAAATATCCAGCAACCGAGTGGAAAGATGTTATACATCAATAAAGTGAGGGTATGTGTGAGATATCTCATGTGTTAAACCACCTGTCCGTCTTTACTGTTATACGGGCTCAACGCGACACAGTTCTGTTTATTTGTTTAAACGCACTCTCAAACTGTCGATATCAATGAAATCAGAGTGCAACTTGTCACTGCTGCAGATAATTCTTTTTCCTTTGAACGGTCATTTGTTACGATCGGTTACTTGTGTACGTCCCATGTGTATAGACTACTCGCCTGGCTTTACTGTTATACGGGCTGTACTTGACACAGTTCTGGAAGGGGCTATCGTCTTCTTTATTTGTTTAAATGTAATATAGCCTACATACAAATAAATACATTTCCGTTGACTTTTCAAGAAATGCAACATCTTTCCTGTACTATTGGGACTATTTGTAAGATTTTGACATAAACCGCACCTTCTGACTCCCTCCGATTTATGAGCTTGAGTTTTGTGAAACATACCATAGCGTTCTACAGTAGGCCTATATAAACCTATGCAAGTTTAATAGTAATAATAATTTATTTTCGTCTTGGCGCAATAGCAACTACATTACGGTGACATTTATTCATTCATTCATTCATTCATTTATTTGCAATTGGGGGTGTGTCCCCCGGTGGCAAATTGGATATAGGCTACATAACAAACATAACATAACATAACATAACATAACAAATAAATAATTATACATAACAATTCAATAACAATTAAACTGGAGTATTTACACAAATAGTCAGTCTTTTCTTAAACACACCTGTATGTTTGGGAAAAGGATCTAAGACTGCGGCAGGTAGAGAGTTCCAGTTATCAATGGCACAGTTTACAAAATAATATTTACCATAGTGTGTTCGCTGTGGTCGGCCCTTAACATTGAAAGGATGATCGCTTCCATGTAAGTGGCTTTCCCATACGTTTGCTAAGCTCACTTAATGCTGGTGGATTTGTATACGTGTTGTACATAGCGCAGAGTCTAGATTTCATCCTCCTAGCCTCAAGTGATTCCCACCCAAGTTTCTTTAATACACGGCTCACACTGCTCCTGGGATTAAAGTCACTAAGCACAAATCTAGTGGCCTTTCTTTGTAACATTTCCAACTTATGTATGAGCCCTAATTGATATGGATCCCAAACCGCGGAGGCGTATTCCAGAATAGGTCTTACAAGTGACAAATATCCTAATTATTTAGCAGAGGTACTACTTCCTTTTAATACTCTCATTACATAGTGCAGGGATTTGTAAGCTTTAGAAACTACACATCCTAAATGCCTACTCCATTTCATATCATTTCTTACGTGAACGCCCAAATATTTACAAGAATCTTCTTCTACAAGTATCTCCGTGTGTAATTCACAGTGGGTTCGTTTTGATACTGGTCTCTAGCCAGGGTTAGCTGCTTGGCAATCGGCCATGTATGGAAATGTTCGTGAGTAGGCAAATTGGAAGGCGAAAAGCTAAGGGAAGCAAGGGAAGTAGGAGACTTCTGCTACTTAGGAAGCAAAATAACCAGTGATGGACGCAGCAAAGAGGATTTAAAAAGTAGATTGTCTCAGGCAAGGAAAGCTTTTCTACAGAAAATAAATCTGTTGACATCGAATATAGATTTAGGTATTAGAAAGTAATTTATGAAAGCCTTCGTCTGACGCGAGGCAATGAATGGAAATGAAACTTGGACTGATAGCGCAGCAGAAAAGAGGTGAATAGAAGCATTTGAAATGTGGTGTTACAGGAGAATGATGAAGATCAGATGGGTAAATAGAGTAACAACTGAAAAGGAATTAAGACTATCGGAAGAGGAGAGATTTTTCTGGTGAAGAGAAGATATAGGTTGGTAGGACACATACTAAGACACCCAGGAATAGCAAAAACAGTTATAGAAGGAAAGGTCGAAGATAGGAAATGTAGGGGTAGACTAAGGTTAGAATATGCTAAACAGATTGCTTCGGATGTAATGTGTGGTAGCTGTGAAAAGATGAATCGATTAGCGCAGGACAGGGAGGCATGGAGTGTTGCATCAAACCAGTCAAAACACTGAAACACACACAGGCATATTCAATAAGCTTTGGTGCAGGTTTGCTTTATTGATGTCCTTGAGCGACTTGCATTTCGGGACAAGGAATGTATGAATGATGAATCCATTCCCCGAGCCCATTGGCCAGGGGATTAAGATTCAACAGTTCAGTCCAAAATCAGACCCGAGGGCCTTCTGACCAAAGGCAGGTGTAGCAACTTCTAGATCGGACTCGCTGTTTGTGACCATTTCTTAGTGACGATCAGTAATCCAAAAATTAGCAAATATTTTCTTGGAACATCATACGAATCTAATCTATTAATGAAAGCTTTCCAGGCGGTCAACATAAATTGTGCTCAATTGCATTACGTGGGGAAACACGGTTTTACATGCTCTAACCTGCAAGTAACTATATAGCCTATTATTACAAAATGATAGTCTACTCGTCTGAGGACAGCTTTGAACGAGAACGGACGCTACATAGACTCAAATACCAGATTGGTTGACATAACCTTTTTCCATTCTAGTGCATTGTGACGTGTATTCGTCACATTGATATAGTATAACCATACAATTAGGCCGCCAGTTTATAAAGGAACGGCTATAATTTGGAACATAAATAACAAAATAGTGTAGACAACATCATTCCTCAAGTTAGTCCCAATAATAATTCAATAAATCACATGTTAACATACTTAAACTACATTACTAATAACAACCATACAAGTGAGCAATACTATATTTAAATAAGTTCGAAGCATTACACAAGGTTTTTACAAACTTACATACTGTAATCTAAACATCTCTACTTAGTATAAAACAAAGTCCCCGATTCTTGGATGTTACGGGTAATCTCGAGAACTACTGGATGGATTTTGATGTGGTTTTCACCATTCTGTAAAGGATATCTCGAGGATGATTTCTGTAGAAAGTAATTTATTTATGATCAAAGGAAGCCGATCAGTAACGATTTCAGTGGAAAACTCGAAAAAAACTGGCGTCCGAGCGCTTTGCAAGCTTACGCTGGGCAAACCGTTAAAAATATCTAAATACTATGAGTGTAAGAATTGTTCAGCATAAAAAGTTGTACAAAAAAGTCCGCGAGAGCCTATGTCTATCTTCAATACATCGCCCACTATAAGTGTTTTTACGTTTTAATTTCTTCCAACCAAGTCCATTCTACTACTGAGGCGACAGTTTACGAGCTGGCTCAGGGCGAGTCAATCATCCCTGTTACAGCCTAGCTAGCGGGCGAATCTATTGCCCCAGCCCAGCAGCAAACCGTCGAGTCGTTTTGAGTTAAGACTTCTGAGAAGGGTGGTTGTGTTTGTAGTTTCCCTGGAAGTGCAACTCGGGTTTTCTTCATTTCGCCTGTGAAACACAGTCAAGCTAAGATAGGACGGATGGGGGATTTGAGTTTCATTCACCCGGCCATTCCATGGAAGTTCAACTCTCATTTCGCCTGTGAACTTTTCGTTCCGGAATATTCACAGTCAATTTAAGATTGGACGGAAGGGGGATTATATTATATTAAATTATACTGATAGGAGTATTATCTCTACTTAGTAGGCTATAAAACAAAGTCCCCTATTCGTGGATGTTACGGGTAATCTCGAGAACTACTGGATGGATTTTGATGTGGTTTTCACCATTCTGTACAGGAGATCTCCAGGAAGGTTTTTGTAGAAAATAATTTATTTATGATCAAAGGAAGCCAATCAGTAACGATTTCAGTGAAAAAGTCGAAAGAAAAACCTGGTGTCTGTGCGCTTTTTAAGATTACTCTGGGCAAACCGTTAAAAATATCAATATACTATTAGCGTAAGAATTGTTCACCTTGAAAAGTTCTACAAAAATGCCGCGAGGGCATATCTCTATCTTCAATACATCGCCTGCTTCTTAGTTTGGACGGAAGGGGGATTATTTTCATGCACCTCGCCATTCTTAAATTAGGTCTGACAAGAATATGTTGCATCTCCATGTAATATAATTAATAGTCCAGTCAGTGATTTTTACCCATCATGCTGAGACGTAAAACAGATATAGGTCGTAGTTCATTGACATCGAAAATAAAGGCGCTTATCACGTAATGCATTCATAACTGTTCCCGGGCGAAGCCGGGTCGGGTTGTTAGTCTTATTATATAATACGCTAAGGTTTATATTTCACAATACTCAAGCTCCTAAACCAGAGGGAGCTAGAAGGTGTGGTTTGTACCAAAATCTTCCAAATTGTCTCAATAGTAGATGAAAAATCTTGCTTTTCTTGAAAAGTCAACGGAAATATATTCATTTGTTTATAAAGTGCTTTTAAACCATTAAACAAGACGATAACCCCTGGTAGAACTGTGTCGCGTACAGCCTGCCTAGCACTTAAGCCAAGCGGGTAGTCTGTACACATGGGGCACACACAGCAGTGATGAATTGCACACTGATTTCATAAATATCGACAATTTGTTTAAAATGTGCGTTTAAACAAATAAACATATTTATAGAAGCCCGCATAACAGTAAAGTCAGGCGGGTGGTTTATACACATGCGAGAATTCTCGCACGGGTCCGCTAGTTGTACATATATTTCTGCATAAGTGTAATTCATAAACATCGTACATTAGCTAATCCTAAATGAGTACTATCTGAAGATGATCGTTTGTCGATCGAAACTTGTCATCCAATTGAGAACGCCATTTATGTACATAAGAGCGTGATGCTTTGTAATAATATCTTATTATCATTTTAAATGACTATGCCGACTTCGCTGGGGTCTGGCGATACGTTACGGTGACGGGAAGAAATATACCGAGAATGCACTAAGGTGTGTGACGTCATAGTACTGCTTGAGCTTCCTCCTTTCCCCGCGCGCTCCGTTGAGCGTGACGTCATCCAGCCAGCTACCTCCTTTGACTTGGTTTGCACTTGCGCTTCTTTTTTTTTTTTTTTTTGCTAACAGACTTTGAGTTCATGCAGCATTTGTAGCATGATATAAAGTCTAGTCTTTCAGACTGACTTATCAGTGTTTGTGATTACCGACTGCAAAGCTTTCTTTAATAGAACAAAGCAGCTCTGAAAATGACTTCTATCACTTGAAATGAAAATCCACAGCCTGCTTCCAGTCTCCGACCGGGTCAGGAATGGAATGAATGAAGCCCCCATCTAGCGGCGAGGATATGGACTGTGCCGGCTGCCGAGGCCTGACGCACTCCTCTGGGGCAATGATTAAATGAATGACAGATGAAATGAAATGATAGTGGAGAGTGTTGATATCACTTCAAGAATCTAATCTACCCTGCTTATGAGTTAAACAGTAGTTGAAGTTTTCTTGGGGGAACAGAAAATAGTAGAAGAACGCCTTTCCTCTCCTTGAAATGAAGGACTGATTTATTCTGCTAAAATGCTTGGGACTTTAGTGTGACCACAGCCTTGAGGGTGCATAAGTTCAAAGTTACGGAATAGTGATCCAAAACCCGAGTTGATTGAGGAGAAGAGAAAGCGTTTAGTCATTCATAAACCCTTACAAGCTGCACCTTAGTGGAGGCTAAATAAGAATAAACATCAGGCATCTGTCAAGCGTGATAATTCCATTTTAGTCCAATATTGAGCCTCTAGAGTAGCCGCGATGAGGTTGCAAATAAGGCGTGAGATATCGGCAGGCAGGAACAGAAGTTAGATTGGAGGCGCGACCGATGCGATCATAGCGTCCTTATTAACAGCTGCCGGCATCATTAAAAAAATCTTCAGGTAGCTATGTCTCCCAAATTAATGTATCAGCGTGTATTCGAGCACAGATCTTCCCAGTATGACGTTCAAGCTATCAAAGCTAAGCCAAATTAAGTAGACACCTTTGAATGCTGCTGTGGTATAGGAGTACGTTTTGAGACTTTGAATCCAAAACAGTCATGTGTTCGATCTGCGGCTGTGTCAAGAAATTTAAGTCTGGTCTGAGGGCCGGGATGATATACACTCAGCCTCCTGAGGTAAAATGGAAGAGAAATGGTTTCGATGCCCACCTTAGCTATTCTAGAAGAGGTTTACCGTGTGTTCCAACTTCTAGTCCAGATAAATACCGGGATAGTTCTCAACCAAAAGCCATGGCCGCCTCCTTCCATAATCTAGCATCAGTTACAAATACACACTACCAAAACCATTACAATGACACAAGTTATCAGATTCTACACATACCCAAGTACACGGAGCTATGTGACCACAATGTCACAAATCCCCAAAATAAGTCAATGAAATCATCATTGTATTTGTACCAGGAAATACTTTCACCAGGCTACCTATGAGTGTACATGTGTTTTGTGTGGAGAACAGTGCGATATATATCACGCAACTTTAGTGCAAAAAGAGAGCAGTCTCTCTGACTGAATTTTGCTCTGATTCTTTAGCCTGTCGTAATTTATATACTTTGCACATTGTGCGTAATAAAATTTGTTATTGAAATCGGCTACAGTACTGTAAATAGGGAGAAGGGTTACATGTGTGCTAATAAATGACTCCCTCTGGACACTTGATTTAAAATGATTTCCCATCCAACTCTGGGCATAGCTGATTAATGTGTGCCTATTACTTTGCATACATAGTGAATAAGCAGGTCAGGTTTGGCTACGATTTCTCTCTACTTCCATAGTTATGAGCATGCTTTGCTCCTATAAGATATAATGTTATTACTCTAGACAGAAACCCATAAAATAGGAGTGGATTTAATTGAGTCGGTGGAGTATTTCTGTTGTTTAGAACATCAGCGTCTGACTTTGTAAGTAAATGGCTAGATGGTTTACCTTTATTACTTTTCTGATGCCAAGACACCTTGCTCTATTTGCTCCTTCCCGCAATTGATTTGTGGCTAAGGTTGTAACCGCAGCTTTTCCCCGAGTCCTTAATAATTTGTCTCGGCTGCTTAGAGACCCAACAAACCGTAGAACTCATTGCGTGACAGCTAAGCAGTTGCTCCTTGGCATATGACTGTAAACACAGTCTACCGGAATCCATGCGAATTCCAAGCAGTGAATGACGTGGCAACTATAAGTGATCGGAATGGTGAGATGGAGATTGAAATGATTTTTAACTAACATATCTGAAGGTCACTTAAAATTAGATGCAATTAGATGACAGTACCTGTCAGTTAGAGAATGGACTCTTTCCCTTTCATAGGTTCCACGAATGACAGCATACTGGAGAGCCTTACTATTTGGAGATCCAAGGTTCAAATCCCACCGTCGGTCATACGTAAAAATGTATTTCTACTGTTTTCATTTCTTGACTGTGGCACCACAACTACTCTTTTAGTAGTCTAGCCTGTCCTGATTCGATTAAGTATTGTATTCACCATTGGCGTCAGGGTTGATCACATGAGTTTTGAGCAATTTCGTGATGTGGAAAAGTACATCCCACTGACATTTAGAGGCATCTGAAATTCTGAAAGAGCTCAGAAGAAGATTGTCTGTTGTGCGCCATGATTTTAGTCACTTCTCTCAGTTTTAGATGTTGCTCCATTGATTAGTAGAATGGGACTGCTTTCAATTTTCCTCCATGTCCGCATGGGCGATTCTGGTTTTGTTAGTGATGGTGGTGGTATGTTTTTTAGGAGAGGTAGAATACATCTAGCAAAGAGTCGCATTGCCTGACTTCTCCGTGTTTCTACAGTATTAGGGGGCGTGGTGGCGCAGTGGTCAAGCTGCTCGCCTCTCACCACGGCAGACCGGGTTAGATTCCAGATCAATGCATGTGAGATTTTCAAAGTGAAATGGCATGTCCTGTGGTTCGGATTCCACGTAAAAGGGAGGTCCCGAGGCTTATGATCACGCGATTAACGGTCACGCAAAACTACAATCTTCCTTCTTCTTATCTACAGTATTATAATTACATGTTTACCCAGACTGAAGAGCAATATTCAGCAACAGAAAAGCCAAGTACTATGGTTGTGAATCGAAGGATGGTAGCATGAGCTCCTAAATGGGTGTCCGTTAAGATATGGAACTCATTATTTCGTATTATTTTTGTTTTGGCAGCAATGTTGGTCTGTCTAAGGTTGTTTGTGCTCAGTGCTGAAGGATCTATCCTTTGATTTAATGGTTGATTTATAATTTGAATAATTGGTTTATTTAGGACAGAATATTAATGAGAATTGGGATCCTTCGGTTGAAATAAGATGCCATATAGAGAAGGCTAGATCAATCTTTATGACAATGAAACAACTACTATGCTGTCGAGATCTCAGTATGACGCGTAAGAAAAGAATTGTGAAGTGTTATGTTGTCTCCACCCTTCTTTATGGTGTTGAAGCTTGGACCTTGTCCGTAGCTACAAAAAAGAAGATTCGGGCTTTTGAAATGTGGATATACCGGCGGATTCTTAAAATCTCGTGGACAGAACATGTGAGTAATGCCGAGGTTCTTCAGCGTGTGAGCAGCCAAACTCAACTGTTAAACACAATTAAAAAGAGGAAATTGGAATACTTGGGATACATGATGAGGAATCCAAAATACCGTCTGCTCCAAGTTATACTTCAAGGTAAAATTGAAGGTCAGCGTGGACCGGGAAGGATAATTTTAGAACGTGGTTTGGGCTGTCTTCCACGGAACTCTTCAGGATTGCACACTAGTTACAATAACTTCAAATTAAAGCATATCATCATTTAAATACTGATACGAAGACTTTTAGCATGTGGTTTGTGTTTCAATCAGTTGACACCAGAGTTCGCATGAGCGTTTACCGTTCAGTATGAAAGTGTCGAGCAAAGTTACTCGGGGAGTGGATGCCCATCACTTTTATCCAGATATTGAAAAACAGTCTCTTAATAAATCAAAATTTGTTTTCAGCAAATAACATATAATGGATATTTTTATACCAAAGAACGATAACTTGAAGATGATTTATTGCAGAAATATCTGTAATGGTGCCTCCAAACCATGAAGTAATCCGTATGTTATATACATTCCACATGGTACCACTGCCAGCCGGATCGCATCCCTCCCGGCTGCTAAATGCAATCCAGCTGGCAGTGCGTCTTATACACTCCCGTCCGATCCACTTCCGTCCCATTTTTCAAAATGATGATGATTGAGTCTTCAGTCTTTTGACTGGTTTGATGCAGCTCTCCATGCCTCCCTGTCCTGAGCTAATCGCTTCATCTCTACATAGCTACCTCACCCTACATCCGAGGCAATCTCTTTAACATATTCTAACTTTGGTCTACCCCTACAGTTCTTGTCCTCGACCCTTCCTTCAATAACTAAGCTTGCTATTCCTGAGCGTCTTAGTATGTGTCCTACTAACCTATCTCTTCTCTTCATTAGCAGTCGCACAGAAACATCTTTCCTCTCCTACTCGTCTTAGTACCTCTTCGTTTGTAACCCTATCTACCCATCTGATCTTCATCATTCTCCTATAACACCACATTTCAAATGCTTCAATTCTCCTCTATTCTGCTGCACCAATAGTCCAAGTTTCACTTCCATATAGCGCCACGCTCCAGACAAAGGCTTTCCAAAATGACTTCCTAATACCTAAATCTATATTCGAGGAGTTCCAGGCCACCCGGCGTTGCTCGGGCGGCGTTCATATTAAATAATTAATAACTCTCGAACCTGTGGTCGGAGATTCACGAACGAGGTGTCGTTGGACTCGGGCTGACGGGGGGCTTTGCTATGGACCACTCGTTATATTTTTGATTTTTTTTGGAAAATTTTTGTTTTCGAAAGTAGGTGATAGTTTGAAAACCAAACATGATAGAACGTTGTGCCATGGCCCAAACGAATGGTATTTATAACCTTTATTTTTTGTAATAAAATGTTTTTATTTTTTATGTTTTTTGAAAACACTCGAATTTTGAAAATCCCATATTTTGGAAACTAGAAATTATACAAAAAAGTTTGTTTGACATAAATGAAAGGTCCCTATGCCCCCTACCCCCAAAATAAATTTCAAGTCTCTAGAGAAAACATTGGTAGTAGTGTGGTAAGGGGGGTGCTGCCTCACTTTTTTGAACCCTCCTCGTATTTGCCCCGAACCTGATATCCCGCTAACCAATGGTCGGATTTGAACATACAGGGTGTCCTAGCACTCGTAGTGATGCCCCCTACTTTTCCATAGGCTCTTTATTTAATTAAAAGACCAAAACTAAAAGGTCATCCGCTTTTAATATCTCGCGAACCAATCATGCTAGAGGTGTGTACGACGGGTCCAAAGACTTGGGGTGACGTCCTCTTTGCTATGGACCACTCGTTATAATTTTAAAAACATTGGAAACTCGATTTTGGGGTAAACACTTTTTTTGTGATTTTGCCGATATCTTACGAACCAATAACGCTACAGACGTGTACGAGGTGTCCTAGGACTCGGGCTAACGCCCCCTTTTGAGTGTGGTAGATATGTTTTCGAAAAAATAATTCACAAAAGGCCTAACGCCATACATGTTGAAAGAAACTGTTTTTTTTATACCTGTTTATAATGTTCATGAAGCGTGGTGGTTGAGAGAGACGATACTGCTGGGTGTGTGTGTGTGTGTGTGTTTCAACGAACCTGTCGCTAACCACAAGGACCATGCTTAATAGAACAATCGCTATTTCGGCGGGTCGGTGTATGACAGAGCGAGCATGCGTTTTCTGATATTTTACCTTTAACTTGTAAATGGTGATGAGAACTTGGTTCTATGTTGGTCGAAGCGAGTAGAGAAAACAAACTTGCCGAGGAGCAGGAGGTGAATGTCATTTGAGCTTATTGGAAGGCGTTGATCTGACTTGACAACAGGTTCAATGGAAAAATGACCAAGACGCTTGAAGGTGAAATAATCTGACCATTGTGGTGGCAGGGAAGAGCGAAAGGCATGTGAACACATGTGAAACCACATAAGGGCTAAACAAGTTACATCCTGTCTTGCTTCGTACGTGAAAAAATGCAAGTTCATGTGAAATTTGATCTACCACAGGTGTTCGCCTGGGACGTTAGCTGTCCACGTGCACGATAACTGTTAACAAGTTACATCCTGTTTTGCTTAGTACGTGACAAAATGCAAGTTGACGTGAAATTTGATCTGCCACAGGTGTTCACCTTGGACGTTAGCTGTCCACGTGCCTGATAAAAGAATGTTCAAAGCGTGGGAATCGCTGAATCTGTAAAAAGTATGATGCAACTTATGGGAATGATGTCACAACCAATAGATAGGCAAGAGCTGCAAACATCAGTGGTGGGAGGTGAAGGGGGGGGGAGAGGGGGAAGGGTAATGTATGAGAGAACACAGGAGGAAAGAGAAAGAAATATGTGGAGCTGAGGACTGTACACATAGAGCTATAGGTGGTGTACAACATGTGTGAATAAATTAAAAATTGCACAGGTTCACACAACATGTAATTTATTGATCCAAGAATTAAAAGTAGAGATAAACCCTAACCATTTGACATAGAGTTTATTTCCTTTTTGTTTCAACACTTTTTCCACAAGATAATGCTGAGCAAATGCTGTTTTCTGAAGTTCATGGAGATAAAATCTACCTTTTATGGGTTGATGGTTGAAGTCCTCGAGTAAATAGGTGACTGGAGTGTCCAAGTTGACTTGACGAATTCGAAATAGTTCAGTCCCACACTGAGGCGTGTAGCCCTTATTGAAGGCAGACTTAAATTTGCTCACACGAACAAAATCCCCAATTTTCAGTCGGTGACGTTTAGGATCGGCTGTTTTTATGGGGTTAAACAGTTTATCCAATCGCTGAATATTTTTAGTCACGAGGCGTGGCTTGGTCCCAATCGTTCTATGTTTGGTGTCATTGTAACGTGATACTGGCTCTGGTAACATGTCCAACCAGCGATAACTGCCCTGAGCGGTAAACGCTTTCCACATATGGGTTTTCAATGTTCGGTTGAACCGCTCGACCACACTGGCTTTGAGGTTGCTGTACGTGGTGTAATGGTGAATATCCTTAGATTTGAGAAAACTGGAGAAATCCTTGTTGAAAAATTCTTTCCCCTGGTCAGTTTGTAGCAGCTGAGGTTGACGTATGGAGTGTTAAATAATATGTTGAAAGGCCTTGGTAACTAGTGGGCCAGACTTGCGACGCACAGGTTCAACAAAGGCCATTTTGGAATAGACATCAATGACGGTCAACATATAGCTTACACCGTCGTTAACGCTAGCATAGGGTATCATTTCAACCAAGTCAGCCTGCCAAAGTTCATCCACACCTCGTGAAATCACCTTGAGTCGTGGATAGTGACGCCTAGCTGGGCGATGCAACTCGTGATCAATACCCATTTTAATGGGCGAGGGCTTAAACAATAATTTTGGCATTTCGAAGTTCTTGTTCAATTTCTTGAATTTCCCAATCGTGACCGGTATGGCCAGCTTGACGTGAGGCATGCAACAACTGTAGCCGCTGGACGAGCTTATTGGGATTGTGCCAGTAGGTAACATCCACAAGGGGTTTTAATGGTTTAAATGTCACTCCCGAAGCGGATGCTTTACGACGAGTACTTTGACTAGTGGGAACCATTTTTGCAATGATGGTTTTATATTTTTGAGATATATTGGCATTCACTTGTTGCGCGGGATCATACTGTCTTTTGTGAGCATGGGTATCCAATAAAATGGATTTATATTTGTCAAGGTCCTCTGACGTGTAATCATGGGAAGAGGGGGTCCGAGAAAAGAGCAGCTTTAACAGTCCTGGAGTTAATTTATAGTTGATGTTTTTAATGACAGCTATAGTACGAGCAAATTTAATGGATGAATCGCCAATTTTAAAACTATCATCCTCATAGCGAACACCATACGTGGTATCTGTGTTTCCAATAAATAGATCGGTGAAATAGGGTTCCAATGTTGATCCATAATATTTTATTAAAATGGTTTTCAGTTGAGCTTTATGTTGAGGGGTGGCCAAGAGTTGTGAAAACGGAGACGCTCTGGAAGGGCAAGGTGTTTCGACCATGGCCAAGGATTTCTTTTTTCTCAAAAACTCTGCAAGGGGTGCGGCCTTTTTTTGACGCGTAAACACTTGTTCCTCCTCATCCTCAACTTCACTAACACTAGTCAAATCTTCCTGTTCCTCTTCCTCTTCCTCAGGGTCCTCGTGCAGCGTCTGCGTGGCTTGTGAAACGGTGGGTAGCGTTTCAGATGGCTTGAAAGAGGGTTTCAACATGGCTTTTAGTGGAGGTGCTAAATGTTGTTGAATAAACAAAGCATGATTTGCACGTGATTGTTCCAATTGACGAAACTTTTGGCGAATAGTATTTTTTGCTCTAATAATATGCTTTTTCAATTGACTCTCTGCTAACGCCATGGTGTCTTGACAAATGACTTGCCGGGGAATGAGACAGGGCCTTAAATAGCAATAAAATGATCAAACCCTAAGCGATACCGTCCTTGGTTGAGTTCACTTTGTTTGTCAATCACTAAACAGGCATGACGTTGAGTGTTCCAGCACTTGGCACACAATTCTGTAAACATTTGAAAGGTCATATCAGGATTCACATGTTCATTATAAATGTGACGACTATTCCTCTCGTCCTGACGAAATAAAACAATGACATTGGCATTGTCACGAATCAACTGTTTGGACATTTTAGAATACGTTTGTCCAAGATAGAAGCAATCGATATGTTTGTGACAACCCATGCTGAAATAGCTTTGAATGATGCCTTGACGTTCAGTGGATACATCATCGAAAATCATGAGTGAATCAGGCTTTACCTCATCCGGTGAAATCACATTTTCCTGCATGGAAAATGTAAAATAACCCATATTCTCTTTTTGTATTCAAGACATGACTTGCTCCAGAAACACGTAGAGGGGTTGGTAGAGAGATTTTGCAAAAATATAAATATTTTGAAAACGCAGACCATTGGGCGCTGTGATGCGCGTTAGCAAAAGATTAGTCTTTCCACAGCCGGAAGGCCCCACAATGATGCAGCGAATGGAAGATGGAAACAGTGAACCATGGCGTTGTTCACGTGATGTGGGACAGAGATGGGAAACCATGTCCCCCACGGGGAATGACTCTTGCTGCTTAATAATCTTCATATCAACTAAGGCTTAGACAGGCTAGCAGGTTGTCTATATACAGGACACCGAGCCTTGTCATAGAAACAGTAGACTGGTACTACAGGTTGACGATGGATGTCTTTGGACGTGCGTTGATGGCCAAAGCTAGGCCTGTTCCCATACATGATCCTAAACAAGAAACAAATCCTGCTAATAAACACTATGTGGATATGTCAGTAGTGCCACGCACAAAACAGGGAGATTATGACTTTAAGGGAAAGCGGATAACCCATGTAAAACATCCTCAAGTGTCTACAGACGTTACTACGAAAAAGTATGTGGATAACAAAGTGTATGAGTTTTATGACAAAGTGCCCCAGCTTACGGTGAATGGCCATAGCGCTAATCACCATCGGATTATTCACGTGGAAGACCCGCAAGACGAAGACGATGTCTGTACCAATGCGTTACGTGACCTATGAAATGAAAAGGCTTTATAAATTTATCCCATCTGTATTTTTAGTGTATCTGACATATGAAAAACCTTTGAATGAGAGAAACCATATACCGCTAGTCCATGATCAGCACTTGACCTATGTGCTTGCTTCGGGTATAAGCCACTATCGATTACACTATGATGGAACCATTCACATCAAATATGCCATACCTGATGAGAACCATTTACAAATAAAGATAAATGGTCATAGGATGTGGGTCCATAACCATGAAATGGTCAATGCAGGTGACGAATTATCCTTTCATCTCATGTTGACATGGGATGAAAAGCAAGCGGGAAAAACCATAAACGATTTCCCACTTTATGTGGAATTGGAATATACAGCCATGAAATAACCATCTGACGTTAGTTGTGATTTAAACTTTCTTGTGAAAGGTTGTTGGTCATTATCATCATGGTGAAACAAAGGTATGCAGTGAGAAAGACTAAAAAAAGGACTTTGTCCTTGGCAAAGCCTGAGCTTACGACATTCGTGGTCAAGCCCTTGCGAAAGAAAAAAGAAAAAATAATGTATCGACCATAAGGAAAGCCTTTCGAGCAGCACAGAGACATGTCATTCCAAAACGTCGGCGACAGGTTTCAAACCAAGGGCGAGTGATTCCCGTCCCCAAACGAGCGGGATTTTTACCTGCATTATTTGCCAGTTTGGCTGCTCTATGTTCACTTTTGGGCGGTGCCAGTGCAGTGGCGAAAACCATTAAAGCCGCGCAGCAGGGCAAGCAACAACTCAAAGAAGGTCAGCGACACAATGAAACGATGGAAGCGATTGCCATGGGGGCTAGAAATGCCAATTTAAAGCCAGCCTTTTAACAACAAGGATTTGGGATTTCACCATTTCGAAGTATTAAAAAAAAATTAACCTCAGCCATAGCAAGACATGCCCTGACGCATCAACAAGTGGAAATCTATGCTAAACAACTAAAGCTTTCTCATTTTTGGGGTGTGTTTATGCGAAACCAATTACCCCCACGTCCCTGGAAACAGGAATGTGCTGTTGTCAATTTGGATGATCACCGAGGACCAGGAACGCATTATGTAGCTTATGTCAAAGAGGGATCCATGGTATGGTACTTTGACAGTTTTGGGAATTTGCCTCCGCCCATGGAACTAGTGACCTATTTTGGAAACAGGATCATGATATATTATAATGTGAAACGAGAGCAAACGTTTAACAGCCAACAGTGTGGACGTTTGTGTTATTTTTTTTTATATAAGACGCAGCACAAGCAAAAACGCCACCAGTATGTCGGCAGAAAGTAAAACGTTTACACTGCATGGACGTGGACCTGAAGTCAGCCTAGACTTTTACCCGCCTATCGAATTGAGTGAAAACCCTATAGTTTAGGACTTGTTTCTCTTGAAACGTACAATCGAATACAACATACGTGAAAATGTGAACAACAAGTTTTACTATGATGATTCTGTGCTCACTCTGAACTCTGGTGGATACACGATCGATGATATTTATGAACACATTTATGTGGTGTTGATCAATCAATATGGTTTAAAGTCACTTCTCGATGGAACGCGCAATTTTGAACTTGTAGGAAATACCAACACTCATCGCTGCAGTATTTTCTCTACCTTTAACATTGACTTTAAAACACGCCCCGATTCCATCGGCCCATTACTAGGATTTAAACCACGTGTGTTGGAGCCCAACAAAAAACATGATTCGGACCATGAAGTGAAATTCATTGAGGACCATCATGTGTCGGTGACATGTAATATTATTAGCCAAGTGTACACCAATCAAGAACCATCGCATTCGCTTTATGACTTTATTGTGACATCGCCCAATGGGTATATTATTAGTGAAAACCCTCCAGTGGTGCTTTTTCATTCTGTGGCTGTCGATAGTAATAGTGATATAACATTAAGACTGATCAATAGAGATCAACAACTCATTGATCTAGATTCTACCACACCAGTGACTTACAAGTTGGTGCTAAAGCCACAATGAAATTTGTGTATAAAGCAACAACACCGTCTAGGAATGGTGTTAGTTGTTTGCCACGTGAATACACGTTAACATCTCAAGACAAGCAGATTTTACAGCATTTGGGTTACCACGTCAACCCTCATAATGAATTCTATCCTAGAGATAGCGAACCGCATCGAGGAGCAACCAGGAGTGATAAGAATTCATCTCCATTCCTATCAAGCTCAAACACCTGGTCTCAATAACAATGATGAAATTCAATTTGTTATCAACAACCAAGATATTTACACCCTACCGCATGAAAGTGTCATTCAGATTGAAGGTCGGCTCACCAAAGCCGATGGCTCTACACCCACCACATCCAAGTTGGCCAACCATGGTTTGGCCTTTATGTTTTCTGCGGTATGTCATTAAAGATATCGTGGTGGATAGTACTCGAAATGTGGGCATTTCCAGTGTCATGAAACTATACCCCTCTTATAGTGAGGAAGAAGGTAAAACACTTTGCATGGCAGGTTGGTGTCCTGACTCGACCAATGACTGGATGGTACACACCGATGGGACCTTTATTGGATATTTACCTCTTAAACTGATTTTAGGCTTTGCCGAAGATCACCAACGCATTGTGGTCAACGCAAGGCAAGTGCGTTATCTAGTGAGAGGCAGGAGTGATAATAATGCACTCAAGGGAGCCGACAATGCCCCCATAGATTCAAAAATTCAACTACAACGCTTGCTATGGAAAGTGCCTCATGTGACCCTTGAAGATAGCAAAAAACTGGACATACTCAAAATGGTAAAGAGAGATATGCCTCTACCCATGGAATTTAGAAGCTGGGCACTCCATGAGTATCCGCTATTGCCCACCACCAACACACACAGTTGGTCTGTAAAAACAGCTCGCTATACAGAGAGACCTCTCTACATGATCGTGGGTTTTCAAACGAATCGCAAGTATAAAAAAACCAAAGATGCCACGCAATTTGTTCACCTGCAATTGAGAAATGCACGTCTTTTCCTCAACGGATCTGTGTTTCCCTATGAAGGACTGGATTTGGATTTTTCAAAAAAAAAGTTTGGCCCCCTGTACGACTTGTTTTCTAAATTTCGATGGTCGTATTATCAAAAAGAGAACGGCCCCATGCTACTACCCAAAGCGTTTAAGGCAAGAGCGCCACTGATTGTCTTTGACTGTTCATACCTGGAAGAGTCTGTCAAGCCATCCAATATTGACATTCGACTAGATTTTGAAACGCATGACAATGTGCCAGCCAATACGACGGCCTACTGTTTGATTATTCATCACAAACAAGTCAACTATTATCCACTGTCCAACCAGGTGATGAGTGTATAAATAACAGGTCAACCCACGTCAAGCCGCTCAGTCATGTCTTGCTTTAAAGCCTCAAGAGACGTCACATCCATGAATTTAAACTCTGAGGAACAACGTTTCAAGACTTTTGCCACGTGGCCGGTGCCTTTCATAAACCCTCAAGCCTTGGCGGCCGCTGGATTCTACTATTTAAAAACAAGAGATGAAGTGAAATGTGCCTTTTGTCCCATCATCATAGACCAATGGCAGGAGGGCGATGAACCCATGCAGGAACATCAGTGCTGGTCACCCACCTGCCCCTACCTGTGCAGAATGGAAGTGGGAAATATACCCTGTCATTCAAGCTATCCCTCACTTGTGTCCCTGGGTAATGAAAAAAAAAACAAGTTACGATACGTGTGGACCGTATGGTATCCATGGTGCTTCGGTGAGCAGCTCACCATCAAAAACGCCTAGTTTAGAGACATTGGGACATCATCGGTGTTATGGACGTTACAAACACAAGAGACTATGTTGTTGTATCAGTTGGTATCGTCCTTATCCCAAAATGACAAAAGCCTGTAAGACGTGTTATGATAATAAAATGATGTAATTCTTAAATTCTTATTTTTGCATGTCCCTCTGTCCTACCCTAACCTCAATTTGAAACTAGCATGGCAGGTAAGCCCATGCCATGATCACACTTAAGTGGTCGATCGTCAGTCAGTCGTCAGTTGAACTTGGTCCAGGCAAGCGTCAACATGTTGCGCACACTCATTGTGGATTGCCAAGGGTTTAAAATTGGTGACAACAAATTTATATTTAAACAAGTGGCCATTATCGATTGTACCACGTTTTGGATATCGCATGCTACGCATTTGCTATTTAAACCACCCCATGCTTTTGATTTGTTGTGTGAAAAAGACCGTAAACAAACCCAGTGGATTGAAAATCATAGGCAACTAGACTGGAATCAGGGAACCATTTCCTATAAATATTTGGACGTGGTCATGAAAGCACACTTGTCCTCGGCCAATGTGGTATTTGTGAAAGGTAATGAAAACGTCAATGGTTGCAACCATTTTTGGCGTCTTACTGCCAATGTATCGACCTCATGGAGTTGGGCTGCCCCTCCCTGCAAACGCTCATGGATACTTGTTCCTGTGGCAACATTACCCATACTGCCCTATCGCACGCGTGGCATCTCTTTCATTGGTTAACCACCCATGCCTGCTGGGAGTTGTTAAACAAAATTATAACTCAAGATTTACCTGTGAATGACGCCAGTGAGATTTCTACAAGCGACGTGTAAACATCTACAGCACGTGATACCATGGAGAAAGGCAATGCTACGGACAAAGCCATCGGCAAGTTCTTTGTGTGCAAAAAGAAACTAGTTAGTTTTACCAAAGAGGAACTCTTGGCGCTCCCCAAGTCGTTCATTTATTATGTGGCCGCCAACGCAGTGAAAGAAATCTGGCAACATGTACCAAAATCATGGACTCAAGACCCTGTGTTGAGTGAATTGCAACCCTGTACGGATTACGATCACCATAAGCAAGTGGCCATGGCAAAAATACCATCTATGCGTCAGTGTGCGACTTGCCAGCTAGTGAAACTGTATCACGGTCATAAAAGTCCATGTAAAGACTTTGTTGAATCATTCCACGGGTGTCATGGCGAGAAAAAGCAACAACAACAACAAACACAAACATCGTCCACAGAGGAGGAGGAAGACCAAACCTTTTTACCATCGATGGAAAAGGATATGCCAGACTTGTACTGGCAATGGCGTCATTGACAAAGTGATTCAATACCTACCTTTCGAAATCCATCTTCCTGGTTATCGTTTTTGCGGCCCGGGAACTCGTCTCGAAAAACGTTTACAACGTGGTGATGTACCCATTAATCTTTTGGATCAAGCATGCAAGGAACATGACCTTTCTTATCGCCATAGTTAACCTGGTTTAAGACATGTGGCAGATAAATTGTTATTGAAGAAAACTAAACAACGTTTCACATCCTGTGATGCCTCAGTGGGTGAAAGGACGGCAGCCCTGATTGTCATGAGTGCTATAAAAGGAAAGTTGATGATGCATGGACATAAACATTAAGGAGTGAGGAATTGGGATTTGTTTGTATTCTATTTTTTTTTGTCAATTCACTATGACTATGAAATAAAAACAAAGGTTTACCAGAGCACGATGTTTTGTTATTTTTAATTTTTTGAAATCATGATGTTGATGGCTTATGTTTCATTTTACACATTTCACACATGACGAATTCACACACTGCCATTTGTCATTTTGCAATTTACAGATTTAAAAAAAGTTCGTTTCAAGTTTTGCGTTTTTGATGCTATGGATTTTTCCAGTTTGTTGATGACACTTTTTAAACAATGTCCGTTTGAAGTTTTTTAAATTATCAAATTTCACATATGGCCATTTCCAGTTTTTAAAAATGTCCGTTTTAAGTTTTGCGTTTTTGGTGATATGGAAACATGGATTTTCCATTTTGCTGTTTTCACATTTTTCCATTTGGTGTATGTCGAAAGTTGAGATTTGACAATGATGTTGATGCAAGTGCATGACCATGACGATGCTGCAGTGAGTTTATGGGTGTTTGGAGAAACGTCGAGGTCTACGACTACTGCAGGTAAGACTGTTTTTACAAAAATAATGTCTATTGTCTGCCACATTTCAATAAAAAAAAAACCACGAAACTATTGAAAACAAAATGAGTATATAAGTGACCATTTACCCCCTCCCCACCCACCCACCCTACCTTACTGTGTTTGCTCTGATCAACCTTACGCACCAGCTTTCTCCCTACTCATACATTCACACCTGTCTTTGGGAACAAACACAACCACTTTATTTATTCCCAAAAGCACATTCTCGACATGCACACTCATCCCAAAAGAACTTTTTTTAGTTTATCATTTACATTACGAAAAATAATTAAATACTAGTTATTAAAGTTACTAAAAATCTTACTTATTTCATATTTACAAAAAAAACTCAACTTTGTACAGCGTTAAAAGAACCACACTATTTGCCAATCAAAAAATAAAAAAATAAGGTTGCTTAGAACTTTTCAAAGAGCAAAAGGTCCAAGTGGGTTGCCACTATTTACAAAATCTACAATTTACAATGTCAGAAACCAATATTTACAAAATACTAAATCTACAAGTTACATAAAGCTATGTCCCTAAATGATTCAACAGTGAAATCACACCTCCTCCTCCTTGCGATCATAACCCCAGGGCAAGCTGGTGAGCAGGTCATCAGTCCACACACGTTTGTTATCCATGGAGGCGAGGGTGCGTTTTCTCTGTTCCACAAGATACAAATGATGGTTGCTGGATTGTATCCTGCACTGTGTATGAGACATAGCTTTGCCCGTGCGTAAAACCGCTAGATAGTCATCAACACGTAGCGATTTTACCACTGCCCTACCTACACCTTTTGCTCTTTTGGCTTCCTTACAGTCGAGTGTGCGATAAGCATACATTTTTGAAGCCAAACCTGCGAATTCCGTCATAATGGAATCACCACATTCATCTTTTAAAACGCCCATTACCTTCTTGTTTTTATGGGCAGCTGGAACATGTTGTCAACGCTATAGCAAGAGGTGTCGAACCTGAGTTTTCAGCTGTAGACTGCTTGACAATTGCCCAAAACACACGCGTTCCTGGTTATCAACAGAGGTCAAGCGTTTTCCAACACTCTAAAAAGAAATAAAATAAACCACCATAAGTTTATCCATTCCATATAGTTTATGCATTTCATAAACAAAACAAAATCAAACAGGTTATATATAAAAAAACAAATCTCACCTTGACGTGTAATGCTTTGAAATATTCCCGTCTCGTGGGCTAGTGTGGAAATGGTTTCCTTTTCTAGCTGTCTGTCTTTCTCTCTTTCTTTAATATCGTTCTCACACACACTCATACAACAGGTAGGCTATACCGGTTATCTGCAAATAAATAAATAAATAAATAAACATTTAATTATAACTTTAACAATCAATAAATAATTGCATGCATTTATATATAAATCAATAAATGAATAAATATATACCTACCCCACAACAAGGTTAAGTATTTTCCACCAACACCAAAACTGTTAAACAAGACCAAGTGTTTCACGCAACGCAGTGTGTTCAAAGGTAGTCACTTAAGTGAGTGTGGAAATTATAACGACATGTCATTATATATGTTACGTTGCGTGTGTAATCATTTTTTTCTCACGCTCGAACATTCTGTTATCAGGCACGTGGACAGCTAACGTCCAAGGTGAACACCTGTGGCAGATCAAATTTCACGTCAACTTGCATTTTGTCACGTACGAAGCAAAACAGGATGTAACTTGTTAACTGTTATCGTGCACGTGGACAGCTAACGTCCCAGGCGAACACCTGTGGTAGATCAAATTTCACATGAACTTGCATTTTGTCACGTACGAAGCAAGACAGGATGTAACTTGTTTAGCCCTCATGTGGTTTCACATGTGTTCACATGCCTTTCGCTCTTCCCTGCCACCACAATGGTCAGATTATTTCACCTTCAAGCGGCTTGGTCATTTTTCCATTGCACCTGTTGTCAAGTCAGATCAACGCCTTCCAATAAGCTCAAATGACATTCACCTCCTGCTCCTCGGCAAGTTTGTTTTCTCTACTCGCTTCGACCAACATAGAACCAAGTTCTCATCACCATTTACACGTTAAAGGTAAAATATCAGAAAACGCATGCTCGCTCTGTCATACACCGACCCGCCGAAATAGCGATTGTTCTATTAAGCATGGTCCTTGTGGTTACCGACAGGTTCGTTGAAACACACACACACACACCCAGCAGTATCGTCTCTCTCAACCACCACGCTTCATGAACATTATAAACAGGTGTAGAAAAAAAACAGTTTTTTCAACATGTATGGCGTTAGGCCTTCTGTGAATTATTTATTCGAAAACATATCTACCACACTCGAAAGGGGGCGTTAGCCCGAGTCCTAGGACACCTCGTACACGTCTGTAGCGTTATTGGTTCGTAAGATATCGGCAAAATCACAAAAAAAAGTGTTTACCCCAAAATCGAGTTTCCAATTTTTTTAAATTATAACGAGTGGTCCATAGCAAAGAGAACGTCACCCCAAGTCCTTGGACCCGTCGTACACACCTCTAGCATGATTGGTTCGCGAGATATTAAAAGCGGATGACCTTTTAGTTTTGGTCTTTTAATTAAATAAAGAGCCTATAGAAAAGTAGGGGGAATCACTACGAGTGCTAGGACACCCTGTATGTTCAAATCCGACCATTGGTTAGCGAGATATCAGGTTCGGGGCAAATACGAGGAGGGTTCAAAAAGTGAGGCAGCTCCCCCCCTTACCACGCTACTACCAATGTTTTCTCTAGAGACTTGAAATTTATTTTGGGGGTAGGGGGCATAGGGACCTTTCATTTATGTCAAACAAACTTTTTTGTATAATTTCTAGTTTCCAAAATATGGGATTTTCAAAATTCGAGTGTTTTCAAAAAACATAAAAAGTAAAAACGTTTTATTACAAAAAATAAAGGTCATAAAGACCATTCGTTTGGGCCATGGCACAACGTTCTATCATGTTTGGTTTTCAAACTATCACCTACTTTCGAAAACAAAAATTTTCCAAAAAAAATCAAAAATATAACGAGTGGTCCATAGCAAAGCCCCCCGTCAGCCCGAGTCCAACGACACCTCGTTCGTGAATCTCCGACCACGGGTTCGAGAGTTATTAATTATTTAATATGAACGCCACCCGAGCAACGCCGGGTGGCCTGGAACTCCTATTACCCCCCTACTTCGATGTCAACAGATTCCTTTTTTGTAGAAATGCTTTCCTTGCCTGAGCTAACCTACTTTTTATATCCTCTTTGCTTCGTCCATCACTGGCTATTCTGCTTCCTAAGTAACAGAAGTCTCTTACTTCCATCAGCTTATCAAAATCACTCCCACAAAAATATCCAGCAACCGAGTGGAAAGATGTTACACATCAAAAAGTCCCCTGACTACTCTCAAAGTTCACGCATTCTAGCTTTCACATGTGGCACCAAACTTGAACTTGACGCGTATAAAAAAAGAGAAGAGACCCTTGTTCCAGAAAATTACTGTGTATTTTTGTGGTTGAGGGAAAACACATCTTCTATTGCACTGCACGCTATTGTGCGACACTTTTTCCGTTAAGAGGCTCGCCAAATTTTCTGCAGCGAGGTGTCATTATAATAGGCCTAGCGTAATGATGTGTCCTATCTGAATAATCTGAGCCTTGGCTCATGTTTGCCGCTGGCGGGCACACAAAAAGCTAAACCTCGGACAATGTTATTAGTAGGTATATCGCATGCTTAGGCCAGGCGCCATTAGTCCGCTTCTTCATGTGCCGATAATGTCCCTGTCGGCACGCATCCACACGGTGTTCAGCAAGTTCTTCGTGTACCCGCCAACGTAAACAAGCTGTGCAATATGGCTGTCGGTCGTTTCGTTGGCTGCAACCACCTGGGACTACGTCCACCTCTCTCTCCTCCATACAGCTACCTTACAGCGCATTGATATAGCAGTTCTGCATTCATTATCTGCCTGACAATCAGTTTCGACTCTCCCGTCAACCAACCCATTGAAGTGGACGAGGACAAAAACCAACCATAACTGTCTATCTTAAAAAATACCACCTTAAAAGGATTGTACTTATTAAACTAATGGCTGGAGTAAGATGTACTCAATGAAAAGGATTGTTCTTCAGTCAGTCAACACAAAAGATGTCTAGGCCTATACCGAATGAATCAGCTGTCCCTAATAAGATGGTTTTATGTGGCCCAACTAGCGTTGTTATCAGGAAGGTCGATATTTCTCTGTTTGCATCCTCCCGTATGGTACAACTAAAGTAATATACCCATGAATACGGCCCGGATGTTGACGACATTTCATCCTTTAACTGAGCTGTCTAAAACAATGCTGAAGTACATAGAAACACCGGACGGGCCACACCGTCTTCAAACAGCCTATGTGTTTTTTATTTTGCATCTTTTTGCTTTTTTTTTGCTATTTTTTCACTTTAAGAGCATTTTTAGCCTATTTTCAATTTTGAAAAAATAGGCTTATGAAATCACCTTTTGTCAGTGTGTCTCTGTGTGCGTGTGCCCCCCCCCCGAATAACTTCTATACAGCTGGAGCGATTTCAATAAAACTCGGTAAGTTCAAAGCACCGTGCCCTTCAAATTTTGTTACATCCCACCAATCCAACATGGCGACTGTGCGAAATATTTCACCAGCATTCAATATCTCCGAAACTATTCCCGATATCACCCTGGACATTTATACGGTGATAAAGGGAACTACTAGAAGTTCACCTATGTGACTATTGAAAAACTGGTAACTACAAAACCAACATGGCGGCCACGCGAATTTGCGACATTTAAATACACGTTTCTCGTAATTTAACCAACCAAATGCAATGAAACTTGGTACAGTATATGCTTATACACATTGTAATGCACCGACATCAAACTTCGTTCAATTGTTTACATAACCACAAGATGGCGGAGGTGCGAAATATTTCACTGGCATTCTATATCTCTGAAACTATTCGCGGTATCACCCTGAAATTTTGTACGGAGATAAAGGGCACTACTGGAAGTTCATCTATGAGACTTTCAAAAACCGCTTAACTATAAAACGAACATGGCGGCCAAGCGAATTAAAAATTTTAATAGACCTTTCTCGCGATTTAATGTTCCAAACGCAATGAAATCTGGTACAGGAAATGTTTACACACATTGTAATGAACTGGTATCCAATTTAGTTCAATTGTTTACATAACCTCAAAATGGCGGCTGTGCGAATTTTAAAATTAAGTTTTTATTCCTTGTGTCGTAATCATGCGATCGAAGTGAAAGATTGAATAATGAACCTACGCAATAATTTTCCTTTAATGGTACATGACTATATGGCCTATATATTTAACAATCCTACATGGCCACCATCCGAAATATTTAGACGGCTCAGAATATCTACGAATCTATTATAGCAATCAAACTGAATTTCTTTATGTTCATAGGGGCTATGAACATAAGTTCACCTATAGGACTTTAAATAACCTGGTGATCACAAATCCAACATGGCGGCGACGCGAAGTATAAATATTCACATGGACGTTTCTCGCAATTTAACCATCCTAATGCAGTGACTCTTGGTACAGTAAATCCTTATACGAATGTTAATCCACTGGCATCTAATTTATTTCAATTGTTTCCATAACCACAAGAAGGCAGCTGTGCGAAATTTTAAAATCTCCTTGTTACTTCTTGTGTCCTAATCATGCGATTGGAATTTGAATGCTACACGTACACAATAATCTTCATGTAACGGTACATAACTCTAGGACCTACAATTATAAAATCCAACATGGCGACCATCCGAAATATTTAGTCGGTTCTCAATATCTCCGAATCTATTACAGCAATCAAACTAAAATTTTGTATGTTCATAGTGGCAGTTAACATACAGTAAGTAGGATATATGAAAATAGGCTGTATAGTTCTTCACGGAACTACATGTTTTTAAGTTTGGTAGATTTTTAGCCTACTTTTCACATTGTGCAAAAATGAGGAAAAAGTAGACTTATGACATCGATCCGGGAAAATGTGTGTCTGTCTGTGTGTCCTGTCTGTTCTTTTGTCTGTCTGGCTGTGTGTGTATCCCACCCCCCTCCTATGAACTCCTAAACGGCTGCAGCAATCGAAGCCAAATGTAGTATGAGTAAAGATGTATACCGGAATATCTCAAGCCCATATTTGAAAATTATGTCAGTGCTACCAACAACTGAAAGAACGCAATAGAAATTTGAGCTCCATGTTGGATATCATGGAAGGATGTATTGGAGCTATTCCAAAATTGGCACACTTGTAGATAATACTATTTCAGTTTAATTTCCAGGAGGCCATACATGATAGTGTTGCCAAAATGATTTTAAGCCTTCTGATAGGTCCGATTTTTAAATGCATATAACTTCTACACTATTAATTGGATTTCCACCAAATTGTGTATGTGCTATGTGTACATAAACAGATATGACTGAGTGTGTTCTTAAGAACCACCAGGGCTGCCAATTGCTCTCTCTATTTTCTTTATCCAAATACCAATATATCTTAAAGTATGCAAGCCAACAGCTTTAAACTATGCACACGTATAGTACCTGACATTTTAGATTAATTTGGAGTAACTTATATACCTCAGTTCTACCAACATGATTCTAAGCCTGCTGATAGGATCAATTTTTAAATGCATGTAATTTCAATACTAACAAATTGATTTCATCCAAAATTGGCACAACAAGATATCATAATATTTCCGATTATTTCTAACCAGCACACGCATGACATTGTTGCCAACATGCTTTTACGCGTGCTGATAAATCCAATGTCTAACTGCATGTAACGTCCATTGGACTTCAACCAAATTTTGTATTCTGTATCTAAAGAGATGGAACTAAGAATATATTCAGTCACCATGGCTGCCAATGTAGTGCTCTGTTAGGCTACATTATACCAGGAATATTTCGAACTAATTAGACAATTCGATAATACCAACTTAATTTCGTTATTATTCTAGATAGGTTCATATACTGTAGAATAATCATTGGCATGAAAAGTAGGCTCTTTAGTTCGTCACGGAACTTTTTGTTTCTGCGTTCATCCTCCCGTATGGAACAACTAAAATTATTTATGTATTTATTTATTTATTTATTCATCGTATGACTTTTAGTGCCGGGAGTATCTGAGGACATGTTCGGCTCGCCTGAGTCTGTAGCTGCTTCCAGTGGACACCCTTAGGGTGAGCTACAAGTTACGTTCAATTTCAAGTAGTTCTAACTTTCGCTACAAGATATCAATGATAGCTAGTGGTGAACGTTGGAACTTTGATAGAGCGTTCCGACGAAAGCTAACCTAACAAATTACATGCACACAAGTTTAGTCTGTGAAAGGATCTTTTACATGCCATAAATCTATGACATGGGACCGCCGGCTTTACTTCCCCTGCGAAGGAAGGCATACTGAAGGATTTTAACGCTCTTAAAATATCCGACCACTTCGGCCGGGTTTGAACCCGCTATCTTGGGCATGCTACCGACTACGCCACCGAAGCCGTTAACTAAAATAATATACCCATGAAACATGGTAAAATGTCATTTTTTCCTAATTTAAAATTCTGAATTAAATGCTATTAATATTTTAATTTAAACATACATGCACATTAAAATGTATCCATAATACACTGTCCATATAAACACAATATCACACTATTACCTCAACACCAAAACAGCGCAATAACGGTTTTTTTTTTTTTTTTTAGCGTATGGCGTTTGGTGCCGGGAGTGTCCGAGGACATGTTCGGCTCGCCAGTTTTGTAGCTGCTTCGAGACGGACACCCAATGGGTGAGCTACAAGTACCGTTGGGGAGGAAAGTTGGAAGGGAGGGTCGAGGAGTTGGAAGGTAGCGGCTGTGGCCTATAGTTAAGGACCAACCCCGGCATTTGCCTGGAAGGAAGATGGGAAACCACAGAAGACCATCTTCAAGGTTGCCGGCGGGGGGATTCGAACCTCCTCGCCTTCCGGATGTGAGCGACTGCCAACAGTCATGCCGCAACGACCTCGGCTAACTCACCCGGTGCAATAACGGTAATAAAAAATACTACGGTATATGAAATTCTCCCTGGATCATACATCTGCCCAATATTTATGATTATTTGAAGCCCCATTTTATAATCACTTTGCATGTCATGAAATACAACCAACTCATATGGACCCTATACTGTTATAAGAAATCAATTGTAGACTACTGATTGAAGAGCGTCCCAGTAAATAGGACACTCAATAATTTGCCAGTTACATATAAATGTTACCTCCAACATGGGCATTTGTAAACAAAGTAGGCCTACGCATCATCAAAACATGATTCATGAATTTTAATGCATTAATGCTTTGGCGGCCTGTGTCGAGTTTATCATCTAGGCCAGGGCCATCCAGTCATTGCGCTCCGGAAGCGCGGCCGCGCTCGGGGAGCAATGGGCATTCAGACTAGCGCTCCTTCCCCTACCACCACTACACTGTGGCAGCGAAGAGACGGACGATATTCGGACCTCACTGACTAGATACATACTGTTACGGCTGTGAGTTGTTTCGTCGCCTCGCCGGTTGAGTCACAGCTGCCCCGGGCTGGGCTCTGTCTCAGTGTATTACGTGCGCCTTACGCAACAGGGCTACTAGGACAAAGGGATGGTCCAGAATATTCGTGACCCAGCCAGTGATGGAAACCTCGAGAAGCCGTGAATCCTGGATGGGTCTAGAAGCATTTATTGAGTCACCGACCTGCTATATAAGAGCGACCTGTCAAGCGGGGTGGGCAGTGTTTTTTTCAAGCTAGTGCGAGCGTTTACCTTGAGCGACAGTTGTTGGCGACGTGACTTGCGAAACCCTAGTGAAGCTGATTCTCTTGACAGCGAAGGAGTGAGAAGTCTACAGAGGAACTGTGTCTTGAACGAGTGTGTTTTCCAGTGCAGCAGAGGTTAGTGTGGTGAATTGCGAAAGCGCCGGGGGCTGTTCCCCTAGCCAGTGGACAGCGAAGCCGAGTGTAGTGGTGAGTGACCGGCTATCGTAAATAACGGTAGCTTGCGTATTCTAGGAAGTGTTGCAGGTAGTTATATCGAGGCCACCGGTCTCATTAGGAGGAATTAACTTCTGTGGCTTTTTGACAATTGAAAGGCAAGTGTTCCCTGAGAGAAGAAGCTGGAGTGAGGAACTAATTGCTTGTATTTGCTATTTGTGTGGCGTATCTATCAAGCCCGCAATAAAGCTAATTATATTTCTTTAAAGGAACAATTGTGTTTGAGCTTTCACCCACCGTTATCCAGTTAGCGGAAGTGCCAGTAGGGGGTGGCACGTAACAATACGTACAGTCGTGCCGCCGACGGCTCTTGCGGGATTGTTGACATGTTAATAGGGCTGTTTTGCGATAACAAATATACCGCATATACAAATCGAATTGTACTCAGATGTATGGAATGTGCAGGAAACGAACACAAGTGTTAAGTAAAGAATATTCTGATTTATTCTAAACTGAGTTAGTTAGTCATTGTTGTTTTAAGGGGCGGAACTACGAGGTCATCTGCCCCTCTTAACACAGATTAAAGAATACAAATTTGGAATTGAAATAAAAATTTTGAGGTGGACACCGAAATTTAAAGAGACCTAAATTGAAAAACAAAAACAAAAAATTAAACAAAAATAAAAGTTATAACAAGTAGTTCCGTGAAGAATTATACAGCCTATTTTCATATATCCTACTTATGTTAATTGCCACTATCAACATACACAATTTCTGTTTGATTGCTGTAATAGATTCGTAGATATTAAGAACCGACTAAATATTTCGGATGGTCGCCATGTTGGATTTTATATATGTAGGTCCTAGAGTTATGTACTGTTACATACTAATTATTGTGAACGTGTAGTATTCAAACTTCAATCGCATAATTAGGACACAAGAAAAAACAAGGAGATTTTAAAATTTTTCACAGCTGCCATCTTGAGGTTATGGAAACAATTGAAATAAATTAGATGCCAGTGGATTAACATTCGTATAAGGATTTACTGTACCAAGTTTCACTGCACTCGGATGGTTAAATTGCGAGAAACGTCCATGTGAATATTTATAATTCGCGTCACCGCCATGTTGGATTTGTGATCACCAGGTTATTTAAAGTCCTATAGGTGAACTTAAGTTCATAGCCCCTATGAACATTAAAAAATGCAGTTTGATTGCTAAAATAGATTCGTAGATATTCAGTATCGTCCAAATATTTCGGATGGTCGCCATGTTGGATTGTTAAATGTATAGGCCATAGAGTCATGTACCATTAAAGGAAAATTATTGCGTAGGTTCATTGTTCAAACTTTCACTTCGATCGCATGAATACATCACAAGAAATAAAAACTTAATTTTAAAATTCGCACTGCCGCCATCTTGAGGTTATGTAAACAATTGAACTAAATTAGATACCAGTGGATTACAATGTGTATAAATATTTCCTGTACCAGGTTTCAGTGAGCTTGGAACATTAAATCGCGAGAAAGGTCTATTTAACATTTTCTAATTCGCTTGGCCGCCATGTTCGTTTTGTAGTTAACAGGTTTTTGAAAGTCTTATAGATGGACTTCCAGTAGTGCCCTTTATCTCCGTACAAAATTTTAGGGAGATACCGCTAATAGTTCCAGATATATAGAATGCCGGTGAAATATTTCGCTCATCCGCCATCTTGTGATTATGTAAACAATTGAACGAAGTTAGATGTCGGTGCATTACATTGTATATAAGCATATACTGTACCAAGTTTCATTGCGTTTGGTTGGTCAAATCGCGAGAAACGTCTATTTAAAAGTCGCAAATTCGCTTGGCCTCCATGTTGGTTTTGTAGTTACCAGGTTTTCAAAAGTCACATAAGTGAACTTATAGTAGTTCCCTCTATCACCATAGAAAATGTCAGGGCAATATCGGCAATAGTTTCGGAGATATTGAATGCTGGTGAAATATTTCGCACAGCCGCCATGTTGGATGGGTGAGTCGTAACAAAATTTGAAGGGCACGGTCGAGGTCGCCGGGAATAGTGCTATGAACTTTCCGAGTTTCATTGAAATCGCTCCTGCCGTTTAGATTTTATTAGGGGACACACACACACACGAATCACACACACACACACGCACACACACACGGACAAAAGTTGATCTCATAAGCCTATTTTTTCAAAATTGAAAATAGGCTGAAAATAAACAAAAATTACGGAAAAACAAACACATCATCATTCAAAAACGAACAAGTCGTTGAGTTAATGTTCATTGGAGAATGAACCCACTCTCACTTATAATGCGGATAACACGATCAGCAGCCACCGCGTCATCGGCTAATATAAGATTGAGTGTCATCCGCAAACCAAGGTTTCTTCGTAAGTCAGCAAGATCCACACACTCGGTTAAAATGAGGGCCACGGTGATAACGGCTCCACAGGTACAAAGTGGGGGGTCTTCCCTTCTCATTAGGTACGAGTGTGTGGATCTTGTATGGCCTATTCTTAGCCTACACAAAATGACGCACTCTCTCCGTGACCGGAAAGAGCTCCGCTACACGCGAGTAGTTCCCTTGATCGCTCTCAGTTTACAGGGCAGTGGGTCAGCTAGCCACTGACTCTCCCAAAATGCCAGAACTTGTAGACGTAACTGAGAGCGAATATCTCTAGCGGGTACCTCCATTGGTCGAGGTAGTAGTGATACTGCCTCTTTTGCAGCTTGATCCGCTAACTCATTTCCCGCAATTCCCATGTGGCTTGGAAGCCACAGAAAGGTGATTCGAGTGTTAGCGCGGCACAACCCGGCTAGTAGGTCATGGATTCGCTGCACTAAGGGGTGTTGCGGGAAACATGTAGCAATTGACTGCAACGAACTCAAAGAATCGGTACACACGAGAAAGTGGATTAGTGCATCCTATAGCGCAAACTGCAGAGCTTCATAGATGGCAACGAGCTCTGCAGTAAACACACTACAAGCCTCAATTCCAAACTGAAAAGTGAACATATTAGAGAGGAAAATTCAACAACCAATTGTGTTCTTTTTAACACATTACACCTCTGTTTCACACTAAACATTTGGCATGCCCTTTTTAAGCTGTACTGAAAAATGAAATTTCCCATTCTGCTTTATTAGACTGCTGCTACACCACTCCTCTTTTTGCTGTTCAGTCATGACCACTGCGAAACTGACTCCCTTACACACTGTCAACAAAGCGCATTGAACTAGACTAGAGACTGATGGATTGGCTGCACTCTTCAACGCGCTCAGCCAGCCAAGCTCCTCCCACCACTTCTGAAACTACCTTCCAACAAGGCACTCGGAGCACTTGCTTAGAGGGCGGCCGGAGCGCTAGCTCTCGGGGAGCGCTGTCTGGACGGCCCTGATCTAGGCTTACAGGATGGAGCCACGTCGTATATCGGTGATTGCTTCCCGACGTATTGGCTGTCATTGCAGCAGCCTTAATCATGGGTGGGTACGAGTTGGTGTCCGTAATTAAACTGACGGTTATTGCCAGCCAGAGGTGCCTACTTGCAATGCATTGACGTCACGCTGCTCCCTGATTGTTCCTCACCCCTGCCAGTCGCGCGCTGGGAGAACTTTCGAAGTGTTGTTAAGTCTGAAACCATCTTCGCGATTGAAATTATTGGGATGCTTCACGACCTCTATTGCCTCTTTAATTAACCTGATTTGATACCCAGGAATTTTTGCAACTGTTTCGGCCTTTTCAAGTTCGATGGCGTGTCCCATGACGCCAGCATGTTCAGTTATTGCCGATCTGTAGTTTATCTGTTTTGTGTCTCGAAGGTGCTCTGAAATCCAAAGGGTGTTGCGTCTTTTTGTTTGCCCTATGTAAACCTGTCCACAGGGGCAAAGCACTTTGTATTTTATTGTAAACTCCTGCGCCGTGGTTTGGCTGCTATATCTCGGATGATTTACGTACCACTTGCGTCAGCTTGTTTATTGGATGCATCACCGTTTTCTTTAGCAACATGGCGATTCGATCTGTCAACCCCTGTACCGTACATACGGGCTTTATGGTAGGGTAGATCTTCGTTCTTTTTGCCAGTCTTCGACTTTTTCCTACATTCCGCGTGGCCCTATTTATCTGTCCTTAATGGTCCTGGAAACATTCATCGAAACACCACGTGCTCCATCCTGTAATCCTAGATGATAAACGTGTTTTATATTTTTGCAGCAGCAGAGTCAATAACAAATCCACTGCTCTGTAAATAAAATCTTTTGTTGTATGAAATTAATGTTGAAGTTAATTAATCCAATAATTAAATCCCTACAGATTGAATCGAGAAGAATCTAGATATATACCACGTGTCTTATGTAAACAGTGACAGAAGCATTTATTTAAAGACCAAACTGTAGTGTCGAGTCGAAATCCAATCCTGTGACACAGCAACGCCCTCTGTGAGTGGAGTAAGATATCCGTAGTCAAAAAGAAGACGGTGGGCTTCGGTGGCTTAGTTGGTAGCATTCTGAACTGCTATGCCCGAGTATGGGTGATAAGTTGCAGCCTTGCCTTACACCTTTCTGAATACCAGCTTCTCTCTCATGTCCTTCAGCTCGAATGACTGCTGTCTGGTTTCTGTATAGATTGTATATCACCCTCCTATCCATGTACTTTATTCCAATAGATTTCCAAATGTCAAACAATTTAGTCCAATCACCGTTATCAAAAGCCTTTTCTAAAGTCTACAAATGCCATGAACGTTCACTTATCTTTCCTTATTCCACCTTCTAAAATCAGCCTAAGACTTAGTACGGCTTCCCTTGTTCCTACATTTCTCCTGAAACCAAACTGGTCTTCACCCAACTCCGTTTCTATCTGGCTTTCCATCCTCTCGTAAATTATTCTAGACGGGATCTTTGAAGCATGAGTAATCAAGCTGATTGTACGGTAATCTTCACATCTGTCAGCTCCCACATTCTTTGGTATAGGGATGAAAACATTCTTCTTGAAATCAGGGGTACCTCACCTGTCTCATAAATCCTACACACCAAGTGAAATAACCTGATCAGACCTTCATCTCCTATGCAGCGTAGCAACACAATCGGTATATCATCTATGCCTGGTGCTTTGTCTCTGCTTAAGTCCTCCAATGATCTGTCAAATTCTGATCTCAATATTAAATCTCCTTTTGCATCCTCATCAATTTCCTCTTCCTTTTCCATTACATGATTCTCAATCCCATTTCCCTTATTCAAACACTCTATGTAAGCTTTCCATCTCTCAACCTTTTCTTCCCTATCTGTTATAGGCTTTCCATTTGTATCCTTAATATTACAGCACTTAGTCTTCTTTTCCCCAAAAGTATTCTTAATCCTCCGATAAGCTGTGTCTACTTTTCCTAATTTCAGACAATTTTCTATACCTGCACATTTATCTTTCAACCATTCTTCTTTCGCCTCCTTGCACGTCTTGTTAACCTCATTTCTCAGACGTCTGTATTTTGCTTTCCCCTTTTCATGTCTTACCTTATTGTGTTTCCGCCTTTCATCCATCAATTCTAGTATATCCTGAGTGTTCCACGTTCCTTTACCTATTCTTTCTTTCCTACCAATGTTTTCTTCTGCAGATTTTGTTATTTCATTCTTCAAAAGTGCCCATTCGTCTGCAATTGAAGTTTGTTTAGGGTTTTTCATTAGTCCTTCCTTTGTACTCTTCTTGAATCTTTCGTTTACATCCTTCACTTTTAGTCTGCCTATTGCCCACCTTTTTGGCTTTTGACATTTCTTCAGTTTCTTCAACTTTAATCTGCATTTCATAACAACCAGATTGTTGTCAGAGTTTATGTCAGCACCAGGATATGTTTTACAATCCAAAATCTGGTTTCGAAACCTCTGCTTGACCATAATTAAGTCGATTTTGTAACGCCCTATATCTCTTGGTCTCATCCATGTGTATATTCTTCTATTGTGGTTATTGAATAAGGTGTTAGCTATGACCAACTCATGCTCAGTGCAGAATTCCATCAGCCTGCTTCCTCGATCATTCCTTTCACCTAATCCGAAATCTCCAACTATCTTCCCTTCTCTCCCTTTTCTTACCTACCAATCTCCCAATACTATAACATTTTCATCACCCTTGATATTCCTCAGAATTTCATCTATTTCTTCGTAGACCTTTTCAACATCTTCATCATCAGCTTGACTGGTAGGCATATAGACTTGTACCACTGTCGTGCACGTAGGTTTTGTATTGATTTTTGCTACAATAATCCGTTCACTATATTGCTCATAATATTCCACCCGCCGTCCAAGTTTCCTACTCAATTTGAGACCAACCCCTGCTTGGCCATTGTTTGATTTAGTGCTAATGACCCTATAGTCTCCTGACCAAAAGTCCTGTTCTTCCTGCCAGCGCATTTCACTAATCCCAACCAAATCCAACCTTAACCTATCCATTTCCCTTCCTGGGTTTTCTAACCTTCCACTTCCTAGCAGACTTCTAACATTCCACAATCCGATCCGTAGAATGTCAGATTTCCTCTTTTTCACTTCTGTGATGATAAACTCCTCTCGAGAAGTCCCTACCCGGAGATCCGAACGGGGGACTAGTTTACCTCCGTATTGAAATTTTACATAGTCTTATAATTTACATAATATTGTTCTGTGTATATCTGAAAATATGCATTTGTAATGTATCTCAACTCTTATTAGGTCATACAATTGCAGCCTTGATCAATTCAGAATGTGACAGACACTCATTCTAGTAGGCCTATCAGTTGTATGTTTTGTTGAATACTGACGTATATATTAGGCATTGTAATATAGAAGCACTTATTTCTAACACTAGAGCTAAGGCTTTTGTTAGATAGAAATATTTACTTATATTATGCACAAATGAATGTGAAAATCCCAAGCTGAAGTCATTTACACACTATTCATCAAAATTTCTTAAACAGTGTTATCAGACAAAAAATCCACACATATCCATGCAGACGGGGATAAATGACCACGATGGCCTAGTCTCACAAGCGAAACAATAGCAACATGAGTTTAGCTCCGGTTATATAGACAATTTCCCAATTGTTAGTAATTGAAGAGGACACAAAGGCAAATGCTGTGACCTGAAAACAATACAACAAAAGTACTACAACTTACATGCAGTTCATTCTTTACATCAGGAAAGTTTTCTTAACAACTGACTTCGGATCCCGCTATAAACAATATCTTAAACCTAAATACATTATACGATAATCAATCACATTTATTTATTTATTCTCGTATCAGAAACATACATTTTAAACATATAACACAGTTATTATCTTTGCCCAAAACTTGACCACTTCCAGTGCACTCTGTGCTCCCCGACGAAGATCTTTTTCCGTGCAGGATGCTGGGCAAAGTAGACACTCAGTCATATGCTGAACAGTCTGGTCTTCTCCACAATCACATTGAATATCATCCTGGTCAATGTAACCCCATCTTGCCATATTAACCCTTGATCTGCCTACTCTAGAGTGCAGTCTATTCAGGGACTTCCAAGTCGTCCATTCCTCGTCATAGCCAGGAGGTAGAGTTTCAGAAACATTTTCCCAACCAGGGGGAAGGTTGGTCGTAGCCCTCCACATTTGCAACCAAGCTTTTTCAGCAGTGCTTCTAAGTTCCTTTGATGTTCTCGACTTCAGTCGTTGCGGCTGCGGTTCGAATCCATATAGAGGATGAGTTCTTTCATGCTCCACTGTCTTTCGTTCCTTGTTCGCAGCTATTTCTCTTCGAACAGTGGGTGCTGCTATTCCTGCGAGGAGATGAAGCCATTCGACTGCAGTTGATTTCAAGCAACCTGTTATAATTCTGCAGGTATCGTTGAGAGCTACATCCACCTGTTTGGCATGAATCAATCACATGCCATAATACACTATCATAAATTATTATTTATGATATAAAAGCATCAGATAAAAATATAAAAAGTAAAAAATATAAATATAAATAAATAAATAAACAAGTAGTTCCGTGAAGAACTCAACAGCCTATTTTCATATATCCTACTAATATTAATTGCCTCTACCAACATACAAATTGTCAGTTTGATTGCTGTAATAGATTCGTAGATATTGAGAACCGTCTAAATATTTTGGATGGTCACCAAGTTGGATTTTTATATTATAGGCCTTAGATTTATGTACTACTACATGAAGGTTATTGTGTAGGTGTTTTATTCAAATTTCAATCGCATGATTAGGACACATGAAATAAAAACAGGATTTTAAAATTTCGCTTAGCCGCCATCTTGTGGCTATGAAAATAATTTAAATAAATTAGATGCCAGTCGATTAAAATTTGTTTAAGCATGTACCGTATCAAGTTTCACTGCGCAAGAAACGTCCATTTGAATATTTAAATTTCGCGTCACCGCCATGTTGGATTTGTGCTCGCCAGGTTATTGAACGTCCCATAGGTGAACTTATGCTTATAGCCTCCATATACTTACAAAATTTCAGTTTGATTGCTGTAGTAGATTAATAGATACTGAGAACCGTCTAATATTTCGGATGGTCGCCAAGTTGGATTTTAATATATGTAGGCCATAGAGTTATGTACTATTGGATGATGGTTATTGTGTACGTTCATTGTGCAAATGTTGATTTCGATCGCATGATTAGAACACAAGAATTAAAAACTCAATTTTCGAAATTCGCCACCTTGAGGTTACGTAAACAATTGAACTAAATTAGATACCAGTGGGTTACAATGTGTACAAACATTTGCTGTACGAAGTTTCATTGCGTTTAGATAATTAAATCGCGAGAAAACTCTATTTAAAGCTTTCAAATTCGCATGGTCGCCATGTTCGTTTTGTAGTTAACCGGTTTTTGAAAGTCTCATAGATGAACTTCCAGTAGTGCCCTTTATCTGCGTACAAAATTTCATGGTGATACCGGTAATAGTTTCAGAGATATAGAATGCCGGTGAAATATTTCGGACAGCTGCCATCTTGACGTTATATAAACAATTGAACGAAGTTAGATGTCGGCGCATTACAATGTGTATAAACATATACTGTACCAAGTTTCATTGCGTTTGGTAGGTGAAATCGCGAGAAACGTCTATTCATAAGTCGCAACTTCGCTTGGCCGCCATGTTGGTTTTGTAGTTACCAGTTTTTCAAAGGTCACATAGGTGAACTTTTAGTAGTTCCCTTTATCACCGTACAAAATTCCAGAGTGATATCGGTAATAGTTTCGGAGATATTGAATGCTGGTGAAATATTTCGCACAGACGCCATGTTGGATTGGTGAGACGTAACAAAATTTGATGGGGACGGTCGGGGTCGCCCGGAATAGGGCTATCAAATTACCGAGTTTCAATGAAATCGCTCCAGTCGTTTAGAAGTTATTAGGGGGACGCACAAAAATCCCTCACACACACACACACAGACAGACACACGGACAAAAGGTGATCTCATATAAAATGAAAATAGACTAAAAATATAAAAATATGACAGGTGCATTGACGTCATCCATGGCATCGTTGTACGATGACAGCTTGTAGACATATTTCAGATAAGTCTCCATATTATATCTTTCAACACATTATTAGTAGTCTAGACAAACATTATTTGTGTATGTTGCAGTACTAGCCTTTTACTACCATCTCAGCAGAGTATTCGGACAGTGGTTGGTGGATGCGGACGTGATGCAACTCATATCTCTAGTGCAGCACCATTCAAGGTCGAGCCGCACCGTGCAGACAGTGTGCGTCTCGGAATAGCAGGTGTGAAAGGGAGTGGTCTGATCCCGAATTGATAATGAAAGGCACGAGTAGCATTGGATAATACGTCACTCCCGTAAGGCGCGCGCACCGTTGTCTACCGTGACCGACCAGGCACCACGCATACCACGACTCTGCACTGTGCATTCACAGTTGTGCGAATTTGCACAGTGTGAGGCACTCTGGGTGCTGCTGCCCTAGTGCGTCCAAGACATGCTCTGTCAGATTCAAATCGGGAGAGCGAGAAGGCCACACAATGCTTGCAATATCTTCAGTTTCCAAGAAAACATCAACCGCCTGTGCTCTACATGAGGTCGGGCATTATCATCCATGAGTACGAAGTCGGGGCCCGCAGCACCTCGCAACAACCGAACATGAGGTTCCAAGATCTCGCAACGATACCTGACAGCAGTTAAACCTCGCCGATTAGCCGTACAATTTCCCGAAGAGATGCTCAAGTAGTCAACCATTAGGGATCCTCCTCGATATCGGTCACTTTCCACAGTGTTTGGGTACCAAAATCGTGTTCCTGGTTCTCTCCAGATGCGAAACCGTCGAGAATCACTCTCCAGACTAAATCGGGACGCATGTGTGAAGAAACATTGGCCCACTGTTCGACCGACCAGTTGGCATGTTGACGAATCCAATCTAGACGTTCCCTTCTGTGCAGACGCGTCGGGGGTACACATACAGCAGGTCTCCAGCAATAATGTCCACTCTGCCGAAGCCTTCTGTACACTGTTTGCCTCGACACAACTGTTCCAGTGGATGCTGCGAGGTCAGATGCCAGTTGACGTGCTGTACTACGGCGGTACAGTCATGCCCTTACAGCCAAATAACGGTCCTCGCGTTCTGATGTCACACGTGGTCAGCCCTGTCCTGGTCTTCGCGATACATTTTCGGTCTCCACAAACTGTCACCACATCCGAGAAACAACAGAACGATTCACATTAAGCCATCGGGCAACATTACTTTGCGACTGTCCTGCTTCCATTCTTCCTATGGCCCCCCACCACAGAGGGTCTTCTAGGAGTATTCACTGTGCCATATTGCACCTTTTGTCTATGTGGACACAGCGACTATTGATGTGGAACTACCCAGTAAACAACAACCTGTTTGACAGGTGCACTGACGTCATCGTTGGCATCGTTGCACGATGACAGGAATGCCATCTTCCGCGCAGGAGAAATAACAGTGTGATGCTTTAATTTTGGATACCAGTGTATTTGCATAATAAGTAGCATCTGTCAGACCACCCCATCGATCGCCCTGTTCACCAATAATTCTACAGGAGATGGTATATTGGCTTTCACGGTCAGTGAATTAAAACTCAGTCATTTTTCAAGGTTTGTGCCGTGTGGGACACCAAGAGCCCGCTGATGAGCCAGCTTGGTGTCCTAGGTGAAACCCCACACAAGACACGGCACAAACCTAGAAAATTGCTGAGTTTTAATTCACTTGCCGTGAAAGCCAATATACCGTATATTTGGAAGCCTTCATAGGAAGGTTAAGGCTGCTTGAGCTTTTAGTTCTCGCAGTAATAAGGTGCAGGAGCACTTCATATAAGAGAAGGTAGCGCGTAGTTCGCTACTCCTGTGGGGGTCCGAGCGGGGACACCAAGAGCCCGCTGATAAGACAGCTTGGTGTCCTAGGCGAAACCCCACACAAGACACGGCACAAACCTAGAAATATTGCTGAGTTTTAATTTACAGGAGAATAATGCCATTCTACGGAATCCTTCAGTAAGGGAGGGTGGCCTGGACGCTGGACACCCCTGGTGTGGGAGTATTAACACAGTAGTTACGAAAGACTCAAGATCATGAAGTAGCTTTTAATAACCGCACTCGTGCAGGGTGAGATTGCAAGAAAAAGTGCGACCTCCATGCGGACTGTTCATCAGACATCACCTCGTAGTGACAGAGAATATCACAGCTTTAATTGCCTGCAGAAGAAGTGAGCAATTTACTCTGCGGCCTTCACAAACATAGGGGGACCAATCTCGTCTCTATCATTGTGAATATCTTAATTCTAGGTTGCGCTCTTTTGATGTATTGCTTCGCATCATGCTATTTCCTAATCGTTGGATAAAAGGACTGCCAATTTAAGAAAGACGTTGAAATTGTCACAAGTTTTTCTAAGAATATTTATTTGATAGCTTCGTTTTCAAACCCGTTCACAACCTTTGCTCCTGTGCTACATCATAGAAAGAAGTGCTTGAACTGTAGAATTAAATAGTTAAGTTTGTGTTCTACGGTTCGTATGCCAGCTGTCCCAAAAACTGAGGGAGTTGGATTTCCATTATGATATTTACTCTTAATTTTTAACACAAAAAATATTTTTTTAATGTTCTCAGTGATCATTTCACAAAACTAAATGCAATGTTTATCTTTTTCTCCTTCCATTATATCTCGATTGTCACCTCCCATCGGCTGTTGCTCATCTTCACACTAATCTTGAGTTCAGTAATGACAAAGTGGAATAATGCGATCAAGTAGGTAATTTGGATGAATGGTCTGGAGACAAGAACAGGAAGCCTAATATCTTAATCAACTAGCACATGTATGGCAATATCTTCTTCACCGGCCATGTCCTCACAGAACGTGGGTGATCAGTAGCATGGTCTCTTTTTGTCCGGCGGCTTCGGTGAGCTTCTATGCCCAAGGTCGCGGGTTCAAATCTGGCCAAAGTCATCGTATATTTTTAAGAGCGTAAAAAATCCCTGAGTATGCCTTCCATTCGGAGGGGAAGTACAGCCGGTGGATCCATGTCATAGATTTAAGGCAAATAAAAGAACCTTCCACTAATCACATTTGTGTGAAGCTAAATTATAGGTTAGATTTGACTAACACTCTTAGGTTCCAACGTTCGTCGCCAGGAGCCGACTGCGGTGGCATCTAGTAACCAAATTCAGAACTAGCTATCGTTTACGGTGGTGGTTGGTAGCAAAAGTAGGAACTACTTGAAAATTGAATGTCTGCAGTCCTTACTTGAATTAACAGCTTGCCACGGTGGGTGAGTGGATAGCGTGTCGGTCTACTAACCCCAAGATTGCAGGTTCGCTCCTGGCCGTGGTAAGTGATTTTTTTGAAAGGCGGCAAAAATACGATACGCATGTCATACGATGTTGGCATGTCAAATAACCCGTTTGAATTCAGTAGGCCGTGTTCATAATGGCAAAATTAATCTCGGGAGTTTCCGCCAACACAAAGTTCCTCATTTCTCTACCAGAAAGCGCTATAGTGTTCAAGGAGCTTAGATATCTAACCTCCTTGACTTTCATTGTAATTCAAGGAAAAACGAAATTCGACATGCAAGCTACCCTCTGGGTGTCAAATTACAAAGCTTGCACCCGGCACCGAGGCCATACGATATTATTATTATTATTTCTACATTCATTTCACCACATAAGTGGGACATATCAACATATCGTCGGCTTGTTTGCAGGACGGTATGGCTAATTCTCTTAAGGTGGCACATTGAGAAACGAGCGTACAATGGAACAGGTCTCCAAGATGACGGCCTTCTGCATGGTGATCTGTAGACCAGGATGTATTCCCAATATTTGTAGATTGCGAGCCAATAATTTGGGGATGATGCCGGTAGAAGAAATTAGTATGGGCAGAACCACTACCCTTTCCTGTCTCCACATTTGCCGCATTTCCTCAGCCAAAGGCAGATATTTGGTGATCTTATCACAGCAGATTATGGGAATTGGGCACTGCAATATCAATTAGGAAGGTTCTCTTCTGCACCTTGTCCACAAGAATGATATCTGGCCGGTTTGCTGGTATGGTTTTATCAGTAATAACTGATCGGTCCCATAACAACTAGTGACTGGGATTTTCCTAAACGGCGTCAGGAACATACTGTAATCTTTCAATTCTTGCCACAAGATGGCTTCACCCAGAGAAGCCATTTGTAACTTTGAAGATACAAAATTTAAATAAAAATGAATATTCTGCCTCATAAATGGCCTTTCTTTAAAATTTAAGCAACTGACATAATTGGTATTGTAATTAAACAAATCCACCTTATCGAAACTCTTCTTATCTCCGGGCGTGTGCAGATATTCTGAAAGGACTGGCTCGTACATAGGCCTTACCAAAACCTCCTATAAATTAATAAAGATGAAGGAAGGTTTACATGCATCTAACTAAAAAGAAACTATCCAATTTAAATTTACTTTATATTCTGAAGCTGCGTGCAAGAAATTGATTAATATAATAAAAAGAGTGACATACAAGAAATGCAATTAAAACTATATAATATAATAATATAATAATAATAATAATAATAATATTTAGGCCTTTAAAGATTTATTATTTGTTTTTCACATTACCGGTAATGCCGTCGTCTGCCCAATATGTCCATTTCATCACCACTTTGAAGCTGGTCAGCCATGCCATTATGGTTTACCGCCATGAAGGTCTTCTTCAACTTAGCACAGTTATCTTGATGGGTATTAGCCCTACTATGATTGTGGCATTACAGCCAGAACCCAATCACGTGGTACCCTCCATACTAAAACAATTCGGAGGTACCGTACGGTCTTCAAGCTTTCCGTAGAAACACCAAGCGCTCAGCTCAAGAGAGACACCCTACACAACCTGACATCTCAAAGTCCAGCGAGACAATCTCTTAAGCAGTGCAGTCAGTCTGAATGCCACAGCCCGTCCCTCAAGCCGCACCTCTGCCAGGGAGTCTTCTGAGAATCCTTATTGTCTGTCCAAGCCACTCCAAGCAGCCCCCTGGCTGCTTCCTCATCACCCTCCCCGGGGTGAGCGAACATACCTGCTCGAGACAATAGTGTCCATAAATGCTGCCTCCTGTACGTGTGACCAAAACATGAACCTGACTCCTGGTTCAGTGGTCCGAACAATATTAATAAACTTTCTTAGACAACATATGATTAGAGCTAGCTTCAGAATCTCGTCAATAGTGACCTAAAATACATTGAATAATTAATAATAAAAAGTATACGTATATGATAATAGTAATAATAATAATAATGACACTGCGTCTACTGCAGACGTGTCCAATGCAATTGAACACGTTGCCAACACGATAACATGATATAAAGAAATAATAAACCCACGAGCCTACATTAAAACTGTCATGGGGGGACTCATAAAATATAGGTTACAGAACGCCCCCTTGCTTTTCATTCATTTGGTCCTATACCATAGAATAAAAAGCAATCCTTTTAGGCATGACTTCCCTTCCAAAATCCTAACTCCTTCCTTCCACAAATATATACACAACCAACAGGGCTACTAGGATATGTACATCCTCAGATTGGAAATATTGTAAATCCCTAGCACCCTTCAGTCCTTTGTAAGGAGCTCGTACGCACAGGCCCCTAATTTCCGTGCAATTTCATACGGTCCTTCATACAAATGAAAAAATTTACTTACCAAGTCATCGATGTAACTGGCTGTGAAATCACCTGTGTCATGTCCCAGAGCGATGTTAAGTGCGCGAATGAGCCTAGCTGACGATGTTTTCATACCAAAAGGAATCCGTGTAAATTGTAACAGCTGGTTTTTGTAACAAAAAGCCGTGAATTGCCTATCCTCCTTCCGTAAGGGTACCTGCCAAAAACTAGCACTCAAATCTAATGTGGACAGCCATTCTTTACCCCCAAATATCTGAACTAAATCCTCAGTAGTTTCCGGTCGCTGATGATCCGGCGCAATGCGTTTATTAGCTTGTCTTGCATCCAAACATAGCCTAACTGACCCATCCTTCTTACTCACTACTACCAACGGATTGACATACTGGCTCCTACTGAATTCGATCACCTCATCGTCTAGCATCTGCGAAATGACATCATCCACTGCTTTGACATGGGCGTGTGGTATCGGGTATCTAACACCATTAAAACTAGATCTATCGGTGATCTCGAAACTATGCTCGTACACATGTGTACTACCAGGTTTGTCAGAGAACACCTCACTGTGGTCTCTCAAGACCTCTAACAACTGAGCCTTCTGCTCTACCTCCAACATGGTATCTTCCACAACACTTGAAAATTCACCTTCACGCTCCTCTTCCACTACCATACTACAACATTGAATATCCTCTGATACCATGTCGCTACTAACCTCACTGACTTCTTCCTCTCCATTTAAAACCTGGACACACACTGATATACTCACAAAAGTTCCCGAGTCCACCTGATAACTCAGACTAATCGTATCAAAATTCTCACCCCACTTGAATCTCACCTTAGATTCGCCGTAATCAAGCTTACACATCTGACTTCTTAACCAATCCGCACCCAATATGACAGGATACACTAAATTCGCGACCACTAGAAAACTCTGACGACCACATTTCTCATCAATGTACATAGGTGCGACAACCTGTCTACGCACTCTCTGTGACTTAGTCCCAACAGCAGACAATATAAATATATTGGACACAGGAATCTCCTCTATGGCTTCTCCTTTACTCTTAACCTCATCATAAAAGCCTGCCTTAATGCAAGAACACATGCTCCCTGAGTCCAATAAGGCATCGACGACTTGACCCCATATCTTCACCTTAATCACAGGACTGATCAACGTAGGCTCACATCTCTCCTGCATAACCTCAACCTGGTCATCTAACAATTCCTTTCTAACATCAAGGTCGTATTCTATCTTCTTCAACACATGAACTGGAATACTGGGATGGGACCCTCTATCTGACCGTCTTAAAGAGCCCTGTTCCCGTTTAAATTACTCGGCTGAGCTGGCTGTCTCTCTTCTTCACGCCCCCTATTCTCTAACTGCCTTTGTTCCCCAGGTCCCCGATTTTCTGCCAGCCTCTGTTCTCCGCGCCCCCTATTCCGAAAATTCCCTTGGTCACCCCTATCCCTATTTACAAAATTTCCTCTATCATTCCTCACAAAGTTACCTAGCCTATCAATATTCCTACGCTCATAATGCCTATTCCCTTCCTCCTGATACCCCTGATCGTAATTTCCTTCCCTTCCCTGTTCTTGCCTCTTACCTCCCATTCTACCCAAAGTATCAAACCTTTCTAACACACGTTCCATGTCCTTAATCGTATTTACATCCTGCATGACTACGGCCATCTTCACCTCATCAGAAAAATGACGGGCCATACGCCTAACAATATCACCTTCAGAAGAACTAGTGTCTAAATTCTGACTGATAAGGACATGTGTGAGGAAATACTCCGTCATGCTCACCCCCTGATTCGACTGATACCTCCCAAAAGAAATCTTGTCTCTTTCTCTTCCTTTAGTCTGTTCGTTCCAGAACTTTCCCTCAAACTTCTGCTTAAAATCTTCCAACCCCTGAAAACCTCCCCTAAAAACTTGATACCAAGATTTAGCCTCCCCCACAAAAGCTAATGATATGATTTCCTCAACAATATCCCAGTCTAAAGTCCCATCTTCTAACCCTTTCGAAAACCTCTTCTGAACAACTTTAACAAACTCCATAGGGTTAAACTGCCTTCCACTAAATTTAGGTAAGTCAGATTCCCTATAGAAGTTACTATGTCCTACAGAGTGATTACAATTTTCCTTATTTGACTTGGCCTGATTCAGCTCTCTTCTTAATTTCAAATTTTCGCTCTCATTAAAGGATTTCAGTTCACTAATCTCCTTTTTTACACTCTTATCTACCATCGTTACTCTGGCTGAAGAAACCGCTAGCTCCTGTTCGAAAGACACCTGCTTATTTCTAATCTCAGTTATATCCTTCATTTCTTCCTCTACAACTATCAACCTCTCACTAACTTCTTTCTTGACAATGGCTACCTCATTACTCACCTCGCCTATCTGCTTATCAACAGTATCCATAATGCCCTGCCTCTGTAAGCTCATCTTCTCCTCAACTTGATCGAATCTTTTATCTACCATCTCAATTCTACTAGCAATTTCCTGACGAATTTCCTTATAGCCTTTACTCATACTCTCTACAATCTTATTAATTTTGCTCTCTAAATCCGTACTTTGAATGTCTATCTTAGTACTAAATTCACTGCTTTGATTATTAATTTGAGTACATAAATCATTACTCTGAATATCCATTTTAGTACTTAAATCACTTAGTTTACTGCTGAATTTAGACATCATCTGCTCCATTAACTTGATCATCTGTGAGTTTTCCCCCAGCCCTACATTTTCCTCGTCACTATTCACTCCCATTCCTAACTCCTTGCTAGTTGCAACATCATCTTTCTCGCCCCCCTCACGTCCCTCCAACGTACCAGAAATCACATCCTTATCTGCCATTTTACTAAGAACTACTTTCGAATTTGTGGAATCTGACCGCTTATTGGTCTGCCTGTTTGATTGACTCCTGCCTCCTCTAGAATAACCAAGAGTGCTTCGATCAACACTTCTAGATCTCAACTTTAATAAATCAGGCTCACTCTTATTACTTAGCATACCCTCCAAAATCACTGAACATATATACCCTTCCTAAAATACCCGATCAGATTTCACAAATTACCTGTGCGTACTGCCATACTATGCACCAGCCATCCTTATTCACGCCCCACGTTGGGCGCCATTTGTAATCTTTCAATTCTTGCCACAAGATGGCTTCACCCAGAGAAGCCATTTGTAACTTTGAAGATACAAAATTTAAATAAAAATGAATATTCTGCCTCATAAATGGCCTTTCTTTAAAATTTAAGCAACTGACATAATTGGTATTGTAATTAAACAAATCCACCTTATCGAAACTCTTCTTATCTCCGGGCGTGTGCAGATATTCTGAAAGGACTGGCTCGTACATAGGCCTTACCAAAACCTCCTATAAATTAATAAAGATGAAGGAAGGTTTACATGCATCTAACTAAAAAGAAACTATCCAATTTAAATTTACTTTATATTCTGAAGCTGCGTGCAAGAAATTGATTAATATAATAAAAAGAGTGACATACAAGAAATGCAATTAAAACTATATAATATAATAATATAATAATAATAATAATAATAATATTTAGGCCTTTAAAGATTTATTATTTGTTTTTCACATTACCGGTAATGCCGTCGTCTGCCCAATATGTCCATTTCATCACCACTTTGAAGCTGGTCAGCCATGCCATTATGGTTTACCGCCATGAAGGTCTTCTTCAACTTAGCACAGTTATCTTGATGGGTATTAGCCCTACTATGATTGTGGCATTACAGCCAGAACCCAATCACGTGGTACCCTCCATACTAAAACAATTCGGAGGTACCGTACGGTCTTCAAGCTTTCCGTAGAAACACCAAGCGCTCAGCTCAAGAGAGACACCCTACACAACCTGACATCTCAAAGTCCAGCGAGACAATCTCTTAAGCAGTGCAGTCAGTCTGAATGCCACAGCCCGTCCCTCAAGCCGCACCTCTGCCAGGGAGTCTTCTGAGAATCCTTATTGTCTGTCCAAGCCACTCCAAGCAGCCCCCTGGCTGCTTCCTCATCACCCTCCCCGGGGTGAGCGAACATACCTGCTCGAGACAATAGTGTCCATAAATGCTGCCTCCTGTACGTGTGACCAAAACATGAACCTGACTCCTGGTTCAGTGGTCCGAACAATATTAATAAACTTTCTTAGACAACATATGATTAGAGCTAGCTTCAGAATCTCGTCAATAGTGACCTAAAATACATTGAATAATTAATAATAAAAAGTATACGTATATGATAATAGTAATAATAATAATAATGACACTGCGTCTACTGCAGACGTGTCCAATGCAATTGAACACGTTGCCAACACGATAACATGATATAAAGAAATAATAAACCCACGAGCCTACATTAAAACTGTCATGGGGGGACTCATAAAATATAGGTTACAATACTGATAGTAAGGCAAAATATTATCAGATAATAAATGCTTTTGAGCAAGGTGTTGGTGCATTATTTTGGCCACTTGGTTGTGCCTTTTCATGTAATAAGTACAGGAGATTGCTTGGCAGCCTCCTGTGATATGTTGAATTGTTTCCGGTTCTAGTTGGCATCTTCTGCATTTATCATCCTGAATATTTGCCTTAACTATATATTTAAGGTAGTTTTTGGTAGCCACAACTTGATCCAGGATTGCAACCATGAATCCTTCAGTCTCAGTGAATAGGTCCGCATGAGTCAACCAGCTGTTCGACGCATCAATGTCGACATGTTTCTGGTTGAGATCATACGGATGACGACCGTGCAGAGCTTTCTGCGTCCACTGCTGAAGCTTCATGGCTGAACATTCCTCATCAGTGGCTAACTGTATATCCCTTACGCGAAGAAGATCCAGCGGTGTGCACTTGTCATCTGCCTTCACAGCGGCTTGATGTATGGGAGAGTCATGTCTTCCCAGAAAATATCTCTGAAGGTTCCTCACTTGCCTTGCATGCAATTGGATAATGTCCGTGAGCCCTCGTCCACCTCTTTGACGCGGGATTGTCAATCGCTCAACAGCTGACTTAGGGTGGAGACATCTGTGTTTTGTTGAGATGGTACGTGTCCTAATTAGGATGTTCTCCAAGTCAGTCTGCGTCCATTTGATAATACCGAAAGTATATGTCAGAGCAGGAATAGCATAGGTATTAATAGCCTTAAAGGTGTTCTTTCCATTCAACTTTGATTTTAAAATCTTGTTAAGGCGTTGATTGTAGATAGTTACGGTTCTACCTTTAATACCTTTATGATCAATTCGATTAGATTGCAGGAGACCAAGATATTTGTAGGTCTCATTACCTTCCATAGGCTTTATGAAACAACCGTCATCAAGTTGAAATGCTCGGGCCTCTAATTTTCCACGCCGAATGGTGAGGGTGCGACACTTATCTAATCCGAAGGACATTCCAATATCAGAAGAAAATGAAGCAGTAATTGCAATTAGATTGTCGATGTGTTTCTCAGAGGATGTATATAGTTTAATGTCATCCATATACATCAAATGAGAAATTTTGTATTTGACTATACCATGGTGCTTAATTGGAAAACCACACTTTGCATTGTTCAGCAATGATGATAGTGGATTGAGCGCAACAGAACCATAGAGGGCTCAAGCTGTCACCCTGAAAGATACCTCTTTTGATTTGAATAAATCCCGATTCCATACATGTGTCTCCATTAGACATTAATAAATTGGTCCCCCAATGGGACATCATATTTTGCAGACTTATAATGATGGCAGGATCAACTTTATATATCTTCAGGGTTTGGATTGACCAGGAATGTGGCACTGAATCAAAAGCTTTCTTGTAATCAATAAAGGTCATGTAGAGGTTACGCATCATCTTTCCTGCTTGTTCCATAGTAACTGCATCGATTACAAGTTGCTCTTTGCAACCTTGAGACTTCTTCATGCACCCCTTCTGCTCTTCAGCCAGGATGTTATTAAGATTTATGTGTTCACAAATCTTACGTGCAATGCAAGATGTAAATATCTTCTACAGAGTGCACAGACAGGTGATAGGTCGATATTTGGAAGGATCATTGGTTCTATCACCTTTTGGCAGAAGGTATGTTTTACCTCGCATCAAGTAAGAGGGGATAAGCTGTGGATTTTAGTGAAATCTGTGTAGCAGTGGGCAAGATGATCATGAGTAAAAGTGAAACGTTTGATCCAAAAGTTGTGGAGGTTGTCTGGTCCTACCGCTTTCCAATTTTGGGTCTCCTTAACCACACGGGTCACATCTTCAGTTGATACCGAAGAGTCACTCATCGTGTCAATTTCTGACATTCTCTCCTCCTCCTCCGTAATCCATTTAGCGCTGCTGTTATAATCTCCAGCATTCGACCATAGGGATGTCCAGAAATTCTCTACCTCTTCTTTTTGCGGTGAACTGCCCATTTGAGTTCCAGGATCGTCAAGATTCCTATAGAACCGTTTCTCATTGGTAACAAATAGCTTGTTCTGTTGCTTTCGTTCGTTCGATTCTTTATATCGACGTAATCTCTGTGCCATTGCCTCAAGTTGTTGCTTTAATGTCTCTAGGATCTCAAGGGGGCTACAGTTCGGAGGATTAGACTTTGCATGTTTACTCTTCGTATGGATCAACATTTTAACACATTGAACAAACTTCTTACTTCTATTGCCTGCAACACACTGATGCATTCTTCCGATATTTACTCTCAGTTCATCAACAGACTTTCGTAAACGTATCTCCCAAGCTGGCATCTTCTTCTGTCGACCTGACGGATATTTAGGTCGCCATAATCTACCTCCTGTCACTCGTATCACAGCTATCGCTCCAGCGTAAATTGCAGTCTGAACATGGTTGAAACAATATGATTTCTGGGACAGATGCTGAGAGAGAATGTCGTTCATTGTTACAACAGCGGTAGCAAGTTTCTTAGAGCAATGTTGGTTCGTGATCATGGGCCGCTCTATTGGATCAGTCCCTTCAAATTCTATTAGAGCCTTCCCAAATTCATCTTCGAGTTGTTTACGCACTGGATCTCTGAGTGCTTCCGGTGATATTCTTACATCTTTGTCATCTGAACGATGATCGGTGTGCCTTTGTTCATTGACCAAACGTGTACTCTCCTGATCTATGGATTCGTCTACAGAGGTATGAGTATTGTCGGCAGCTACGTCAACCATTAGCAGCTTGAGGTGATGTTCTGGGATAAGTTTCTTCAAAACTATAGCACGGCGCTGATCTGCTATTCTCTGTTCCGTAAAATTAATATCAGGGAATTTCTGGCAGTATGCAGCGTGCAACTTCTGTCTATATGCAGCAGTGTCAGTTTCCATATTCGTTATCTGATAATATGAACGCATGATGCACATATTCATTTCATTTGTCCATTTCATGCGCTTTCTCGGCTTGCCTGCTCTTGTGGTCTCCTGAGTATGAGAAGAAACACTAGGAGCAGGTGTAGCGTTGACTGCTGTTAGGATGCTACGATCAACATCGGCTGTAACATGTTCGGGGTGTTCCCCGATCAGGGCCCGCCTGTTCAGCTCCTGATCACCACCGGCTTGTATGCTGTCACCCCCAGCGATGGCTCCAAGGGTGCCCCGACGCTCCTCGGGTAGCGGCCTTTTATTTCCACTTTTCTTATTTGATCTCATCATGATGATGGTGTGCCTTTTATACCTACGGCCAGGATATGATTTCGACCGCCCCTAACATGGGGAACAGACGTCGTTAGCAGCCGCCCGCTGCGGGACAGACGCTGCTGCAATGAGTTTGACTTCGGGGTTTTCATCCCCTAGGCAGGTTGCCTTCACTACGGCTGAAGAGTCCTACCTACCCTAAATGATTAATAGTCTAGTAATTGTTTCTTGTAAATTTTGCCGACGCTTTTGAAACTGATATCGAAAGAGTATGAGACGAGTTATCCTTAACCTGCATTGGAACTATCAGATCTTAATCGACCTCTTCGTGTAAAATATTTACGCAATTCACCAAAGTTGAGCACATGCAAGCAGTATAGAAATGCATAAATACTCACTGTGACAGGAGGGGCGAATGCAACTAGCTGTGCTAGTAAACTAAGGTTACAATTTATACTCGTAGATCCTGGGTTTCATTGATGTCACACCAGCCGACACTTAATTTGCACAACTTGCGATATGTAGCATAACTCCAATCAACAATTTATTTTGCAGCAATATCTGGGCCAAATTCAGTTAGAGACTGGATGAAAGAAGTTATAAACACGCAACATATGATTCAAATCTAACAGCGACAGCGACGTACTTATGACAACTTACATAACCTAACCTGGTTGTAGACCTTCTTCGTCTTATTATTATTATTATTACTTGAATTAAAAACAGATAACACACACTAACGCAGCCATCACAATTAATACCGGTTATCAGACAGATTCTACACACACCCAAAGTACACGGGGCTACATGACCGCGTTGTCGCAGCCCCTACACTGAGGAACCAACCAACCATCTTTTTGTCCATAGCTATTCCGAACTTTGTCTCTCCAAACCACAAACTCAAATTGTCAAGCCGCAATGTCATTCTTAGCTCCACACAAGGTTTTCAATTGATTTTTTCATTTCAAATGATCTAGTCGACTTCGTCGTTATGCTTGGGTCCAACGTTATGCGTCACGGAGACGGAGACGGAAGTGACGTCATGCAGTGGCGCGGGAAGTGACGTCATGCAGCCGCGCTGGAAGCGAGTGCGTGTCGTCATGTAGCCACGCGGGAAGCAGAAGCTAATGGTTATTGGAGTCTGTTGAAAGAGTCCTGGGGCGTCGAGCGAAGCGAAAAGTAGAGGTGTACAAGAATACAGGGTGACTTCTAAAGAGATGTCAGAGCAAAATACAGTGCAAGATGCCATATAAGAATACAGGGTGCCTCCTAAAGAGATGTCAGAGCAAAATACAGTGCAAGATGCCAGATAACAATACAGGGTGACTCCTAAAGAGATATACACGAATACAAGGTGACCCTTAAAGAGGTGTGCAAAATGGCAGAGAAGAATACAGGGTGACTCATAAAGAGGTGCACAAGATGTCAGACAAGAATACAGGGTGCCTCCTAAATAGGTGTGCAGGATGTCGGAGCAAAATACAGTACAAGATGCCAGATAAGAATTCATGGTGACTCATAAAGAGATATACAATATGCCAGATAAGAATACAAGGTGACTCTTAAAGAGGTGTACAAGATGGCAGAGAAGAATACAGGGTGACTCCTAAAGAGGTGCACAAGATGTCAGACAAGATTACAGGGTGACTCATAAAGAGGTGTACAAGCTGTCACACAAGAATACAGGGTGTGCAGGATGTCAGAGCAAAATACAGTACAAGATGCCAGATAAGAATACAGGGTGACTCCTAAAGAGATATACAAGATGCCAGATAAGAATACAAGGTGACTCTTAAAGAGGTGTACAAGATGGCAGAGGAATACAGGGTGATTCCTAAAGAGGTGCACAAGATGTCAGACAAGAATACTGGGTGACTCCTAAAGAGGTGTACAAGATGTCACACAAGAATACAGGGTGATTTTTAAAGAGATACACAAGATGCCAGATACGAATACAGGGTGCCTCCTAAAGAGGTGTGCAGGATGTCAGAGCAAATTACAGGGTGACACTTAACGAGGTGTACAGTATGTTAGATTCATTTCAAATACAGGGTGACCCTTAAAGAGGTTTGCGAGATATCAGATTCAAATAATGGGTGACTCTTAAAGAGTTGTAGAAGATGTCAGACTCAAATACAGGGTGGCCCTAAAGAGATGGCCGCGCGGGAAGCCTAAGTTAATGGGTAATGGAGTCTGTTGAAAGAGCCCTGGACCTTTCTAACATGTGTAGCATTTGTAGCATGCGTCATTTGAAATGATATAACGTCTAGTCTTTCAGACTGACTGTAATTTTTCCTTGGATTATTACTATTAAAAAAAAGCTTTCTAGTCGGTCAACGTAGATTGTCCCCATTTACATTAGGCGGGAAAACAAGTATTTACATACCCTAACCTGAAAGAAATTAGCCATTTAGTACAAGGGAAGACTGCAACTTATCACCCATACTTTTCAATCTTTACATTGAACACGCAATGAAGGAAATTGGAGAAAAATTTAAAGTGGGAGTGAAGATTCAAGGAGAAATAATTTAAACTCTGAGATTTGCTGATGACATCGTCAATTTGGCCGACATGCCTGAGGATTTGAATGAGTTTTTGAATGGTATGGACTCCATCTTGAAGAAAGAATTCATGATTAAAATTAATAAATGTAAAACAAAAATATTGAAATGCAGCCGAAATAAATCAGAAACCTCGATGGACATCAAATTGGCAGGTGAAAAACTAAAGGAATTAGGAGACTTCTGTTACTTAGGAAGCAAAATAACCAGTGATGGACGAAGCAAAGAAGATATAAAAAGTAGGTTGGCTCAGGCAAGGAAAGCATTTCTAGAAAAAAAAGGAATCCGTTGACATCGAATATAGATTTAGGTATTAGGAAGTCATTTTTGAAAGCCTTTCTCTGGAGCGTGGCACTATATGGAAGTGAAACTTGTACTATTGGTGCAGCAGAAATGAGGAGAATTGAAGCGTTTGAAATGTGGTGTTACAGGAGAATGATGAAGATCGGATGGGTAGATAGGGTTACAAACGAAGAGGTAGTAAGATGAGTGGGAGAGAAAGGATGTTTCTGGCGACTGCAAATGAAGAGAAGAGATAGGTTGTTAGGACACCCAGGAATAGGAAGCTTAGTTATGGAAGGAAGGGTAGAGGACAAGAACTGTAGAGGTAGACCAAGGTTAAAATATGTTAAACAGATTGCCTCGGATGTATGGTGTCGTAGCTATGTAGAGATGAAACGATAAGCTCAGGACAGGGAGGCATGGAGGGCTGCATCAAATCACTCCAAAGACTGCAGGCTCAAACAACAACATTACAAAATTATACACTTTTATAAACAAAAATGGGAGTATTTAATTGGACGACATGTTTCGATCGTCAAGCGATCATCATCAGATCTTGTTCACTTAGGATTTACTTACAGTAGTTAATGTACGATGTGTATGAATTGACCATGATAATAACGCAACACACACTGATGTGAACTATGCTGTCTGTAAATAAGTTTGACGCGTTACACAAGCTTTTATAAGCAAAAGTAATCTATTTTGAAGACATGAAGTGGAGATCACACATTAATTTCATCACTAAGAAAATAAGGAGGACAGTTTATGTCAATATTAAACTACTGAGAGATATCTATTTTGCACATATTGTGTCTACTCTAACATATGGAATAATTGCATTACATTAACTAAGATTTAATTAATGTTAATGTGAGTTAATGACCGGCCGCGGTGGCCGAGAGCGCTAATGCGCTACCTCGTGCCTCACTGGCATCGGTAGAGCGTGGGTTCAAATCCCACCTCGGCCGTCCTGAAAATGGTTTTCGTGGTTTCTCATTTTCACCACCAGGCAAACGCCGGGACGGTTACTTTCAATAGGTCCACGGCCGATTTAATTCCAATATCCCTTCCCTGACCCGTCCTGAAAAGAAAACTACATGGCCATTGGGTGCATTAATATAAAAAATATATATTAACTAAGATTTGTTAAGATAGTGTTAGTTTTTTTACTTAGTGTTGTACCCGTTCGTCCTGGGGATGCGATGACCCATCTGCTATAACATCGCATTCCTGGAGTTCCAGGACAGAGCGGAGTTAAATGAACCTCTAGTCAAATAAGGAATGTGTTGGAAATTCAGCTGAGTTATCGAAAAAGCAGTGGGTATCACGAGACAAAGTATCTCTAGGGTCGTTACGGGCTTAAGTTTAATAGAAATAATGCAAATATAAATGGGCGCCATCAACTGAATTCCTAGCAAACCACTTCCTTTCCGGATAAGCCTTACTCAAAACAAGGAAAGAAAAAGGAAAATCACACCATCATCAGATCACAACTAAGATAAAAACAAATTTATTTTACTTTGATAGTCAGACAGACATTTTAAATATAACTCCTACCTGAGAGTATGGTCGAATGCCAACGTTAAATTGTCATTGTCCAAAAATCGAACCATCTCTTTTCTAATCCAAAATTATTTCATCCACATAACAAGAAAAATCTCTAAAGTTCTCTTGGGTTCTCAGGATCACTGTAGCACTATGTCTTTCGTCACTGACATTTGTGAAACCTGAGACCTAATTTCTCTTTAATTTAACATCATCAATGTGGATTTGAAAAAGTTATTAATCTGTCTAAACATACACATATTATAATCACATATATTAAATATCAAGTATTTTATGGCTTGCATGGCATAATTTAACTGTTGAACACGTTAGTCAAATGCTCCTAAACATCGAATAATTAATTTACACTATTTACATTGTCATTCACAATTGCTTATCTGTGAATTACAGAAAATTCATGGATCATTGGTCATCGTTATCGTCATCGTCAAAATTAAATATTTCTCACATTAATCCTCACTTCAAAATTCTACATATTCCTGTCAGAATCATTAATTTATCACCATTACATCATTTAAATCCTCAACTCAAGTTGCAATTCCTCCAAATTATATCTTAATTAAATTTATTTAATTCCATATAAATTCATTAATCATCAGCTTCTTTAATTAATTATCACCTTCTAATTCAGTTATTCATCATCATTACAATCGTCTATTAATTTATTTAAATCAGTTCAATTATCCAATCTTTAATTCATCCATCTATTTAATTCATCCATTTATTCCAAAATTTAATTTATCAACTTATTTAAATTTCAATCATCTGGTTATTTAATTTTTTATTATTTCATCTAGTCATTCTGATTTTTATTTCATTAGGTCAGATCGTTAATATGCTTAAATTTCAGATTATTATTTCATTAATTATTATTTTCAGAAAATCTTGTATTATCAACTTTAGTTATTTGTTTAATTTCCTAAAAAATTGTTTAATATGGTTTATAGAACGTTGTCTTACAGTTTTATCACTTCCAAGTTATATCTCGTATTTAATTTATCATGCCAAAAAATATTATTGCCTCCACGACATCACGTTGGATCTAACTATCCACAACGACATTATATTTCCTCAATACTTCAAATATCACATTTGAATACAACAATTACTCCACAAAACTCCATAAATATTCAGCACATACAGCATGAATCTCAACAATTACGCTAGACTGGGTACGACGACCTCATGTCTGCTTCAAAATACATTATCAACGTTGCAACTATCACATGGCAACTTCCACAAAATGCCTATCACAAACTCCACTTAACCATGTTGCATGATCTACAAAAAATATATAACTGGCTTCAAATTATCAACGCACACAATCTCCAATAACTGTAATTACTCTGATCACATCTAGACAACTTCTTAAAAAATTGGAAAAATTATTTTACCTTAGTAATTTAAGATCTGCTTTCAAATAGCATAAATTCTCTTACAATTTTCATAACTCACATCACAGAAAAACACCAATGTGCTATAATCTCTCATATCAAAATCTGCAATACTGATCTGCCTTAAAATAATTCTGACCATTAATGATTAATCTTACAAGATTCAATTACTTTAAATCCTTCTCAAAGGTATCAAACACAATTATAAAACTCATCAAAAGCATCAGCTGTAACAGCTGTTAAACTGACATTACTCTCAAAAGAGTATAGCAACAAAATATTGGATTGGCAAACAAGAATTACTAAACGTAATCCTGCTGACATTTATCGTTACTTTATTTAACAAAATTTCGACTGATATGTGACTAGTAGTTCCTTGTTTGATTCACTTACAATCTCGTGTACACTCGGATGATAAAAATGAGTCCCTCAATGGCGAGTAAGATGTGTAACCACCGTACAGTCGTATAAATACGAAAGACCTCGCCCCGTCGACTTAGATGATATTGCCCTGAACGATGGGTAAGATGAGTAGCCACCATACAATCGTATAAATACGAAAGACCCCATCTCGTAGACTATATGAGTGAATGTACCAGATAGGAATCAACAAGTTTCTAGTTGTCATATAAAAGCGATGTTCATTCACTAAAGTGAATAACTTCTTAATATCTCCAAACAATCCAATGGAAAAAATCCCTACTGATGAATAATACACACTCGCTAGTATGCAATGAACTGACGAAGTAATTTTAGATAATCAATTGCAGATCACGAGTTCGAAATACTCGTTACAAAAAAAAAACCATTCATGAAAAATATCCTTGCTGGAAAAATGTCTAAAAGACCAAACATCTGCTTAATAAAGCCAACCAATGGTGAGAATTTCGTATAATGATGCCTGCCATATCATATGGTCACGCCATATTCTAGCAAATTCGAAGCATATAAAGTCAAACCATGTCTAAATAATCGTATCACTCCTATTAGAAAAATATACATGTGTGCCCAGTATTCATGAAAATAATCGTATCAGGTAGTTATAACTCTTACAGTACCTTTTCAAAATCAGCTGTTATTAAATTTCCAATATCGTCGATTTTCCCTACATAATGAATTTCTCGAAAGATCGGCGTGAATATCATTCCATCCATGAAATGACGATTGCCTTCGAAATCCCAAGTGAATCAGCTGGTGGACCTCCTCTCGTCAGGAATCGAATCCATCGCTCTGCGGTGCCATCTTGTCTCTATCTGCGTCTACTCTGACATGATGAACTTCGGATTACCCATAGCGGATATTGTCCAACTCCTCTCGAAAATGTTCATGGAAACAGCGGACCCCCTATTCCTCTTCTAAGTTACGCCACTGTTCCATTAAATGTTCAGTTTGAGTATTGAAAGATCAATCTCTAATAACTGCTAAGTCTCACTTTCGTAAAAATAAAATTTTACATGAGAGTGTCCAAGTTTATGAAACACCCTGAAGTTGTCTGTATTTGGTAATTCATGAAACTGCATAAGAAATAAATTTCATTAATGCACGATCTAATGTTCATCAGTGCCTATGCTTACGACATTCCGTTTGCTTGAAATTGTTAAAGTAACTTTGACTTGCATATGAAAAGCATAGTCATAATATTATTCAGAAGAACTGTGTTCAAACTGCGTTGAAATGTAGCTTATAATAAAGTCTCCAACTGCTTGCAATGCTGTTCTAACATATCCCGGCCGTCTGTGATTGCTTGCTCGGCAAGTCCGACTGGATCAATGACCTGCTTGGCGTTCGCTGCCCGGCGATGCTGAAACTGTCGCCTACACTCTGCCGTGACAGTTTCGGTACGCTACGCGACCTTCACCGTGCGTCTGGCTTGCGCTACAGAGCTCGACCCTACTTGCTCGACTGACAGAGCTCCACTGAATGTGCTGGCACTGTCTTCACACTTATCTGCCTGGCGCAGACACGTGGTGTTGTCCCCCACCACTGTGCTCTCGCGTCACGATTTTAGTCTCGAACCCTCATCATCTCGGCTGTTCCGTTATAAAATAACTTAAGGGTTATTTGACTTCCTTAAAATTATTTCCACATATAATGCATGTTATATCTTCTCTTCTAAGATGTTTAAATACCATATTCCATACAGATCTTAATAAAGCTTCACATCTCTATCCATAATTCCATCTTCTTACAGACGTCAGTGCCTCCTTGATCCTAGACCTCCTACGTCATCTTGACATTCTTCTTTACTCGATCGGTGCGCTATCTTTTCCTAACTCTTCCCAAAACCTCAACTACGGCTTAATGTCTGCTGGCGTAGCCGATAGCCTAAACTAGGTATCGGGTACAGTGTGAGATCTGTGATTGTTATTAAGTGGATCAAACCATGCCTCCAAACAATGCAGTAGGATGCAGATCAACAAAGAAAGCTGATTAGCTGTTTTACGAAGCCGGTTGCAATGTGCGTCACAAAAGCCAAAACTTGGTCATCAGTGCAGCTGCGTCCGCTTCCGAAGAGAGTCCGTTCGTTGCGTAGTGGCTCGCACACTTGGCTGTCACCGCGGAGGTCCGGTTTCTATTCCCGGCTCTGCCAAGTTAGGTTGATTGGTTCATTAGTTTAGGAGCTCCCACAACGCGGTCATGTAGCCCCGTGTACTTGGGGAGTGTGAAGAATCTGTCTGATAAGCGGTGTTAATTGTGATGGCTGTATTAGTGTGTATTATCTGTTTTAATTCAACTTTTTTTAGCGTATGGCTTTTAGAGCCGGGAGTGTCCGAGGACATGGTCGGCTCGCCCGTTTTGTAACTGTTTCGAGACGGACACCCAATGAGTGAGCTACAAGTACCGTTGGGGAGGAAAGTTGGAATGAAAGGACGAGGGGTTGGAAGGTAGCGGCTGTGGCCTATAGTTAGGGACCAACCCCGGCATTTGCCTGGAAGGAAGATGGGAAACCACAGAAGACCATCTTCAAGGTTGCCGGAGGGGGGATTCGAACCTCCTCGCCTCCCGGATGTGAGCGACTGCCATCAGTCACGCCGTAACGACCACGGCTAACTCACCCGGTTTTAATTCAACTAAGGAGTGCAGACAGTAGCCTAATTTCAAGTAGTTCCTACTTTTGCTATCAAATGCTAGCGACCACGACACCTAGTTTGCGGACTTGGCTACTAGATGGCATCGCTGTCATCACCTGGCGGCAAACGCTGGAACTAATCGAGCGTTATCAATTCTAACCTACAAATTTTGTCTTCATGCAAGTGTAGTGAGTGGAAGGTTCTTTTTCATGCCATAAATCTATGACATGTGACCGCCGGCTTTAGTTCCCCTCCGAAAAAGGGTTTGAACCCGCGTCCTTGGGCATAGAAGCTCAGCATGCTACCAACTACGGCACCGAAGCCCACGGCTCTGCCAAGGAATTCAATTATGGTCTAAGGGCTGGAATGGGGTACACTCAACCCCGTGAGGCTAAACTGAGAAGAGGTGGGTTTGATTCCTGCCTCAGCTATCCTTGAAGTGGTATTCCGTGGTTTCCCACTTCCACTTCAGGCAAATGGCGGGACGTTTCCTTCCTCAATCCAACCTCAATTACAAATAGCATACACACACCAGTATAGGATATCTCACAGTGCCACAGGTTATCAGCCAAATTCTAACACCCAAGTATACGGGGCTACATGGCCATGATGTCGCAAAGCCCCTAGAGAATCAACAACAACAACATCCTGGAAGTGGTTTTCCACTTCTACTCCAGGAGAATGCCGGGATGGTTCCTAAATCCTAATTTTCAATCCTCATGTGAATTACAAATTCACTAACACAGGTTATCAGACAAATTTTGCACACGCCCAAGTATACGGGGCCAAATGACCACGATGTCGCAAAGCCCCTAGAAATGAATCAACAATCAACACAAAAGAAAACACCCAACCAATGCAGGTATCCGGTCCTAGCGTGAAGCGTGCCTAAGCGCACTTGGCCATGGAGGTGGGTGGATAATACAGTATTTGTGTGTCCATCATTTAAGGCCAGCATAAGCTCAAGTCAAACACACAGACCCACCGCACTTTTTTCCCTCAAGGTTTCGTTCGGCTTAATGATCACGAGAGCCGTCTAGACGAGATAATCGCTATGCAGTCGCCATATTGAACACACTTTTTTGAACAAGTAGGAAGTTTGGCAACACGTCAGCTTTTGGGAGACGTGATATATTAATACATCATTAGTTACAGCAAGAAGCCACTGGGGTTTCACTGTCCTGGGCAAAAACCACCTGCACTCAATGTCATCTTCTCGACTCACCTTAAACACGGCAGGGGTGACTTTCAAATTTGTCAACAAGAACTGGTGACTGCATACATGCATTGGTCACCTGCGCCCACGCCAGATCACGTGGGGCACCATCAACGAGGCTCCCGAAACCTTCTATACCTACGCTATTTTCACTGCCAGCGAAAAAAAAAACAAAAAAAAAAAAAACTAACACTTGGATATTTTCAAAAAGAATGAACACACAGTTATTTTTACTTACATTATTTTGAAACATTAAATGCAAGAAAAAAACAGCAACTTCACGAAAAAACATTTTGAAGTGAAAACGTCAAATAAATTGTTGGAATACAGTAACGTTCGTGAAACAGTGTTACAGTGAAAGGTGATGATATCGTTTTATCTCTCTTCTGCTGCAACGCTCTCTCTCTCTCTTCTGTTAATACGCTCGACTGTCGCTACTGACGTTTTTGGATGTCACGGGTGAACCTCTGGATGGATTTTGACGCGGTTTTCACCATACTGTAAAGGATATTTCGAGAAAGATTTCTGTAGTAAATAATTAATTTATGATCAAAGGAAGCCGAGCAGTAACGATTTCAGTGAAAAAGTCGAAAAAATCACATGGCGTCCGTGTGCTTTTTAAGCTTACGCTGGGCAAACCATTAAAAATATCTATATACTATGAGTGTAAGAATTGTTCAGCATGAAATGGTCTACAAAAGAGTCCGCGAGAGCATATCTCTATCTTCAATACATCGCTCACTATAAGTGTTTTTACTTTTTCGTTTCTTCCAACAATACTGAGGTGATAATTTACGAGCTAGCTTGGGGCGAGCCTATCACCCCAGTTACACCCTAGCTAGCGGGCGAACATATTACCCCAGAGACAGCCAGCAGCAAATTGTCGAGTCGTGTTAAGTTAAAACTTCAGAGAAGAGTGGTTGTGTTTGGAGTATTCCAGGAAGTGCTACTCGGCTTTTCTTCATTTCGCCTGTGAACTTTCCGTTCCGCAAAATAAATAATTAAAAAATATACGATGCTGAAATTTCTCAAGAGTGACAGTTTAAACAAATTAGTCCGAGAATCCGTTGTCACGCTCAAATATCGTCACGCAACGTAGTTGCACTCACCCAATATTTTCTTTCTTCACTTAAAAGTTTTCTTTCAGATTTTTTTGTCGTGTGGCCTCCTGAAAGGCCAAGTGCGGGTCTTTCTATTCGACGCCCATGGGCGACCTGCGCGCCGGGATGAGAGATGGAATGGATGAAGATGGATGAAACTGGGCAAGGATGTGGAAGGAAGTGGCCGTGGCCTGTCAGGAGGTACCGTCCCAGCATTTGCCACATGTTGAAAATATGGAATACCATTTAAAGGACGGACGATGGTGGGACTGAAACCCACGCGTCTATCGAGTCAGCAGGGAGCTTGGCCGTATGACCTAACGTTGCGCTTTTAGCGAGCGTAGCCACCGCTGCCAGTATCTTTCAGAAGAGAATAAATGAAAAACTTTGCCTTTTGGAAAATTTTCATGGACGTTATTCTCGGACTAGCTGGCATTCCCAATGATGGGAGAGCTGTGGGCAGGGACTGGTGCTCTGTAGAGCTCCTTTTAGCCTACTCTTATTTCCTGTTTTTTTTTTTTTTAAATTTTTGTTGATTATTTCTTCTTCGGTCGTTTGTGCCACCTATGGACCACGGTGCTTTTGTCTTAGCTGTTGTCTGCCACTTCTGGTGTTTTGGTGGATTGTTTGGCGGCTGTTTTTGTGACGAAATCTTGAGCTTTTCTATTGGACCAGTTATCTTTTATTTTCTTCCTGAACTCTTATCTTGCGTTCCTCAGACCATTTCCTGGTCGCGTTGTGGGGAACTTCTGTAATGGATGTGAGGAAAGGCCTGGTTTCAACTGTCAGACGGTAGCGACTCCTGTCATTTATTGTGCTTGCTGATCATTTATTTATTTATTTACTTATTTATTTATTTATTTATTTATTTATTTTCCTCCTGGTCCTTCTTATTGCTCCAGGGGAGGAAAATGGTGTGCGCAGGTGTGATTATTTTGGTTGAGAGGTTTGTTAGTAGCTTGCGTGCGCATTTAGTTCGCTGCCAGCTTGGTCACCCCTCCGAGATAGGACCATGTAGGATGTTGCTTCGTAGGACTACCTATTCCTTCTTGGTCAGTAGGCGATCTCCAAGATGATTTAACGGTACCGAGGTGTTTATTGGTAATTTGTGCTCCCGTCCATCGTCAACTAATGCAACAGCTCTTGTCGAATCTAGAGCGCTTAAAGGCATCTTTACTGCAACCAAACTTCTTGATGCTCTAGGAAGTGCTGAATAACTAGTCATTAGATGAGAGCCCAACAATGCCACAACAAGCCACCATTCTCACATCCCAATAATAGCGGAAGCGCGAAGCTGTGGAGTTAGTGCAGATACCGCCATAAAATTCTAAATCCTGCCCTAGGCGACAAAATCTCTTTACAACACGAACATTTTCATTTGCTTGTTCCCAAATGTACAAAACATGATCCTTCGTCCCAAAACTTAAAAGAAAAGTAAATGAACGTAATTATGAAATACTCGCCTCCGTAGCGTAGCGGTCAGCATGGTTAGCTGCCACCCCGAAGATCCTGGGTTTGATTCCCGGCTCTGCCACGAACTTTGAAAAGTGGTATGATGACTGGAACGGGGTCTACTCAGCCTCGGGTGGTCCAAATGAGTAGAGGGAGTTCGATTCCCACCTCAGCCATCCTCCGCCATTTTCTGTGGTTTCCCACTTCGTCTCCTGGCAAATGCCGGGATGTTACCTAACGTAAGGCCACGGCCACCTCCTTCCTTCTCCTTGCCTATCCCTCCCAATCTTCCCATCCCTCATAAGGCCCCTGTTCGCTTTGCAGGTGAGTCCACCTGGGCGAGGCGCTCGTCCCACCTCCCCAGTTGTATCCCCCAACTCGACGTATCAAGCTCCAGGACACTACCCAGGAGGCTGTAATGGTGAGATTCATCGCTGAGTCCGAGGAAAACAACAACCTTTGAGGGTAAACCGACTAAAAACAAGATGTTCAGTAAAAAAACATATAGCCTACTTTCTCCTAAATGCATGGTTATTGTTATAACCCTTTGTCCTTTTCAAGGAGTATAATTGAATGTTGGTTGTAGTAGCTTGTAGAAATACTACGTATTATACGCATAATAGAAAAGGATATATGAGGTGCCCTTTGTTAGTGCTACCTCTAAACAAAATTGCATTCAATTCGCTTTCACTGTGTTTAAATTGATATGGTGAATCGATTTGCACACATAAATGGCCGCTATCTGCAAACTATTGGGCTGATGACCTTGTAGTTAAGTCAAAAGATGCTTCCCACAAAAAGGTATGTGGTTGCAAAATTTGGTAGATTAGATTGTTCATAATTTGATTTAAGCTTTTAACATTTGGGTGGCCACCATTCCGTTTCCGTCAAGATGGCGGCAATATAAAACATGACCTTGAGGTGCCCTTTGCTAGTGCTACCTCAGTACCTAATTTCTTTCAATTCGGTTTTACCGTGTTTGATTTGATAGGGGGAATCGATTTGCACACATATATGGCCGCCATATGCAAACTATTGGACTGACGACCTTGTAGCTTGGTCAAAGAACGCTTTCTACATAAAGGTATGTTGTAGCATTAACTTTTGGGTGGCCGCCATTTCGTTTTCGTCAAGATGGCGGCGATATAAAACATGACACTAAGGTGCCCTTTGCTATTGCTACCTCTGTACCAAAATTCGTACAATTGGGATTCACCGTGTTTGAATAGATGGGGGAATCCGTTTGCACACATTCATAGCCGCCATCGGCAAATTATTGGGCTGATGACCTTGTAGTTTGGTCAAAATAGTCCACATATATAAAGGTATAATGTTGCAATAACCGGTAGAGATCCGATGATTAGGTTGGTCGTAATTTGATTTAAGCCTTTAACATTTGGGTGGCCGCCATTACGTTTTCGTGAAGATGGCGGCGATATAAGACATGACGCTGAGGTGACCTTTGATAGTGCTACCTCTGTACCAAATTTCTTTCAATTCGATTTGACCGTGTTTGAATTAACAGGGGGAATAGATTTGCACACAAACATGGCCGCCATCCGCAAACTATTAGACTGATGACCCTGTAGTTTGCTTAACAAATGTTTCCCACAAAATGATATGTTGTTGCAAAATTTGGTAGAGATCGGATGATTAGGTTAGTCATAATTTGATTTAAGCTTTGCACATTTGGGTGGCCGCCATTACGTTTCTTTCAAGATGGTGACAATATAAAACATAACACTGAGGTGCCTTTTGCTATTGCTACCTCTGTACCAAATTTCGTTCCATTCGGTTTCAGCGTGTCTGAATTAATAGGGGGAATAGATTTGCAAACAAACATGGCCGCCATCCGCAAATTATTGAGCTGATAACCTTGTAATTTTGGTCAAGGGATGCTCCCCGCATAAAGGTATGTTGTTGAAAAATTTGGCATAGATCGGAAGATAAGGTTAGTCGTAATTTGATTTAAGCTTTCAACATTTGGGTGGCCGCCATTACGTTTCCGTCAAAATGGCGGCGATATAGAACATGACACTGAGGTGCCCTTTCTTAGGGCTACCTCTGTACCAAATTTCGTTTAATTTAATTTCACCGTGTTCGAATTGATATGGGGTGGGGGACAGACATTCAGAGTACACACACTCACACACACACATACACACACACAGACCGACACACAATTATTCGCCCTGTGTTGATCTCATAAGTCTACTTTCATTTTTTTGCAAAAATCGAAAGTAGGCTAAAATATGATCATATATTATAGATTATACATTTTAACCCGACGAGTCTTGGGTAAATTCGTGGTGATCAACTGAAGAGTTATAACTGACACTGAGGTGGGAATCGAACCCACCTCTTCCCAGTTGTACATCACGACGCTAAGTGTACCCCGTTCCATCCTTCAGACCAGAATAAAATATCTTGGCATAGCCAGGACTCGAATCCGGGCCTCTGGGCAATATCCTGGAATGTTAGCCGTTACACCAGGAGTTTATTAACTCAGGTTAGAACAATTAAAGTGTTAAAGAACTTTTTTGCCTGTGCGAGCAGCTTGTTTAACGTATTCCTGAATTGTGTTAGAATTGCGCAGCTGCAAAGATATGCACGTTATTTTGTGCAGCACAATTAATATGGGGAGCTGCAGTAAGTCTCGAGATTGGAGGTTCAAATCCCGTCGCCGTGCCTCCAACAGCCATCCAGAGTACCATCTTTCTGGGTTTGTCTACACTCTTGCCATGCCCGAATGATACCTTACTTCATGGCCCGGGACACCTACTGATAGCCTAGCCCTTAATAATCATAGCTTCGCTTATTAGTCACCCCTGAGTCACAGGTTATCTGACGGATCCCAAACACAACCAAGCGCACGATACTGATTTATTTATTCGTGTCAGAAGCAAACCAAATACTGGATTACACTAAAATTACATACATATTTACAAACAAAAAAAAAGAGAAGTAAACCATACAACACACAATGTCTTTTCAAACCACGGTCAACCAAAAATGTGCAACCTGTATAGCATTGGAAGTTGCTAGTAAAAGATCTTCTGCTGTACAAGTGGCAGGGCACAGCGGACAATTCAGTAGATGCTCCATGGTATGGGGCATACCGCAGTCGCAGTTGGTGGAGTCGACGGGGAAGTGCCATTTCTGCAAGTTATCCTTAGATCTTCCAACAGCAGAACGGAGACGATTAAGTGCCCTCCACACGATCCATTTCTGATCATGTCCAGGTGGGAGGCTTTCCGAAGGGTGATCCCATAGAGAGTTATTCCCAAGCCGAGAAGTCCACAATTGTTTTCTAGCTGTAGCTGGTGTAGTTAGCAAGACTGCAGTGGTGTTGAGGAAACTTCTCCTGGACTTCAACCTACGGGTGGCTGGTACATAACCGTACAACGGATGGGAAAACTGATTAACCTGTTTAGCTCTCTCTTCATTGGCTGCTACCTCACGACGTATATCCGGTGGTGCTATCCCTGCAAGCTGGTAAAGTTTTGCAAGAGGTGTAGGCTTCAAACAACCTGTAATAAGCCTACATGTTTCATTAAGCGCCTTGTTAACATTATTTGCATGGGTGGATTTGTACCACACTGGACATGCATATTCTGCAACACTGTAACATGTTGCAAGCGCTGTCGTTCTCAAGGTTGATGGTTGAGAGCCCCAGGTGCTACCAGTGATCTTACGTAGGATGTTATTCCTAGCTTCCACCTTTAGTCTGGTATTCCGGCAATGCTGTTTGTAGGTCAGAGTACGATCGAGGGTAACTCCCAGATATTTTGGATGAGGAGTGTTAACTAAGCGTGTTCCTTGCCAAGAGACGTTAAGTTCACGACGAGCCTGCTTGTGCTTCAGATGAAAAGCACACAACTGAGTTTTTGATGGATTTGGACGAAGTTGATTATCATAGTAATAGACATCCAACTCAGTCAATGCTTGTGTTAAATGAGCTTCAACATCTTCGAAGGATTTCCCCTGACAAGCTAATGCTAGATCGTCGGCATAAAGAAAACTTCTAGTGTTCCTTGGAAGTGGTTGGTCGTTAGTGTAGACGTTAAACAACATTGGTGATAGAACACTACCTTGAGGTAAGCCATTTCTTTGACGTCTCCATCGACTGCGCTGTCCTTGGAATTCCACATAAAATCTCCTGTTTTGAAGGAAACTTTCAATAAGTTTTGTGAAACTGTAATCCTTCGTGATTCCATAAATCTTCTGTAACAAAGCACGATGATTGACAGTGTCATAGGCAGCGGTCAAATCGATAAAAGCTACTCCCGTGATATTCCGTGTTTCAAAGCCATCCTCAATGAATTGAGTGAGGTTAAGGATCTGGGATGTACAACTTTTCCCTGGTCTGAAGCCTGCTTGTTGTTGTATGAGAGCAGGCTCTACGACATGAACTAAGCGGTTCAGTAACATTCGTTCAAAGATTTTAAGCAGGTGACACAACAAGGATATTGGCCTGTAGTTTTGAGGTTCAGTTGACATTTTACCAGGTTTCAGAATCGGTATGACTCGTGATTTCCTCCAGGTTTTTGGGAAATTGCAGGATTTCAAACAGTTGTTGAAGAAAGCTAGGACCCATTCTCTTGCTCGTTCCCCAAAGTGTTTGATCTGCTCTAATCTGATATCATCTACTCCTGCTGCCTTGCCGATCTTACAACTATCAATGGCTGCCGTCAGTTCTGCCATGCAAAAAGGTTGCATAAGTTGACTAGTCTCGAGTTCTTCTGACCGAGCAATTTTATGATCTGACCTGCGTAATGGATGGTCAGATTTACCATTTTCCACGAGCTGACGAGCAATCTGATTAGCTGTTATATTTTTGTGTCCCTCTTTTGTTGTTGGATCACAACTCAGGTACTTAAGGAGTCTCCAGGCTTTCTGACTACTCTTACTTAGATCCGTCTCCTCCATCAATTGGCACCATGCATCGTTCCTGTTCTTGGAAATCGCTGTTAAAAGATCTTCCCCAGCTTGAAGGGTATCGTTACCAAATGGGTCATTATCAAAGAGGTCAAGATAGTTTTTCAAAAGTTCCTCAGTTTCCGAAGTCAGACCTTTTATATATTGTGCTCTGCAGCCTCGGGGAATTGAAACACGGGAACAATACTTCACGATATTTACAAAGTCGTCATATAATTCAGGAACTGGCTCAATATTTAGAATATTCTCATCTAGAGAAATGGTAAATTTCTCCCAATCAGCCTTCTTAAAATTGTATCTACGTCGGAAAGGAACTGACTGTGGTCGAATGGCAGCATAAATCTGGCATATAATAGGCCGGTGTTGCGTGTGAGGAATAGCTTGACCCACTGATTTTATTGATAAATGAGATATGTTTTCACTCACAAATATCATATCGGGATTATATCCACGCCTCCATCTTGCACTGTTGAAAGATGCTGGAAGTTTGTTATCATGCAATAAGTTGAGATCATATGAGTCTGCCCATTCAGCCACGGCCTCACCACTCTCATCGGTAGTTGAGTAACCCCATATTGTGTTACGGCTGTTGAAATCACCAACAACAAACTTCACAGATTGATGCTGGAAGTTGCTGGGTTCTACAAATTTAAATACAGTACCTGGGGGCTTATAAACTGATGTTACAGAACAGTTGCTAAGCTCTACTGTAAGAATTTCGGTGTCATCTACAATGGAAATTCCTGTGGAGACGATCTGAATATTAGGTTTGGCAAAGATAATGCTGCCATAATGTCGATGAGGATGCTCAACTATTAGGCTCATACCCTTGATTTTTGGACGGTGGAGAGTCAAGTCTCGGTGGGTTTCCTGAATACATAGTAAATCACATTTCTGATCATGGCATATCTGGCTTAATAACTCTTCCTTGGTGGATGAAAGACCTTCAATATTGACAGAGATGATTGTCAGTTTTGGCGCTGAAAAGGGCCGGTTTATATTAATTTTCACCATTCTTTGATTTGCTTCTGGATTGCTGACGTTCAGTTCGGTAATGGAAATATAATTCCAACTACCTTAGCAGGGGCACCACGGGCAGGAATCAGCTTCACCCCCACGATACTGATGATCAAGGTAACCTTATCCCCTAAAATGAATTGACAACTACAATAAAAACGTATCAGAAAAATAACGTTTAATAAGGGACTGAAGATCGCAGGATCATAAGCTTGCGACCTGCTTTTAACGTGGAATCCGAACTACAGGACGTAACTTTTCAGTTTCTAAAATAGGTGACTTCAGTGGCGTGGTTGGTAGCATGCTGAGTTTCTATGCCCCAGAATGCGGGTTCAAACCCGGCCAAAGTCGTCGGTATTTTAAGAGCTTTAAAAATCCCTCAGTATGCCTCCCTTCGGAGGGGAAGTAAAGCCGGCGGTCCCATGTCATAGATTTATGGCATGATAAAGAACCTTCCACCAATTACCCTTGTGTGATGCTAAATTATAGGTTATATTTGACTAACACTCTTAGGTTCCAACGGTCTTCGCCAGGAGCCGACTGCGGTGGCATCTAGTAACAAAGTTCAGAACTAGTCGGTCGTTGACGGTCGCGTTTGGTAGCAAAAGTTGGAACTACTTGAAAATCGAATGTATACAGTCCTTATTGAATTAAAAACAGATAACACACACTAATACAGCCATCAAAATTAACACCGGTTAACAGACTGATTCGACACACACCCAAAGTACACGGTGCTACATGACCGAGTTGTCGCAGTCCCTAAACTGAGGAACCAACCAGTTTCTAAAATTTCGTGTTGACAGACTGGAAAGCGATTCTATTTATAGATTTCATAGGCAACACCCTGAAAAATGGCTTCTAATATTTCAAAGCTTTTATCGTCATATATGTGGATCTATTTTGCAGTCTTCTATCATCACACGAAAGTTCAGGTCTATTGATGCAATAGTTGATGATGATGACGATCGTGTGGCCTCCGGAGAGGCTGAGTGCAGGTCTTTCTGGTTGACGTCCGTGGGTGCCCTGCGCGTCGTATTGAGGATGAAGTGATGATTCACACGTCACATACACCCAGTCCCCGAGACACGGGAATTAACCCTAGGAGATTAAAATCCCCAATGGATCGGCCGAGAATCGAACCCGGGGCACTTCGGGCTAAAGCCTAGCGTGTTAACCATTTAGCCACGATGCTGGACTGATGCAATAGTTGAATTGCTGACATTGAAATGTGTAAGGTGCGCTCGGGGCCAGACGGGCTAGTAGTAAGTCCTTACCAAGTTTCATTGAAATCTCTCCATTCTGAATTTATTAGGCCCACACACGCACATGCACACGCACAAATTTTGTTCTTATAAGTTTATATTTCATGTCATTGTAAATAGGTTAAAATGGTGGGTGATGCAATAAATATTTCCAGTCGAATATTTGGTGGATAATGGATCTGTATCTCTTCTCACAGTTGAAATTTGATTTGGACTGGGGCTGGTAATAATCGATTTTCGGTAATCGATTAATAATCGATTAATAATCGATTAATCGAACAATTTAAAATTAATCGAAAACAATTAATCGATTAATCAACTCTTCGATTAATCGAATAATCGAAGAATCGATTATTTGATTAGTTGATACGAGATAAGAAAAGAAGTGTTGAAAATAATTGAAATGGGAGGTCATCGCTTAAGTTGATCTACGATTATTTCCGGAATGATCTATAGAAATCAATGTACGTTACTTTTTGGGAAAATATAAAAAGTGTCCTTGGTTGGTTGGTTGGTTGGTTGGTTCCTAAGTTTAGGAGCTGCGACAACGTGGTCATGTAGCCCCGTGTACTTTGGGTGTGTGCTTCTATGAGAACGTAGTGAAAAGTGCTAAGTACATAGCTTACTCGAAAAAACAATTAATCGATCTTGTGGCAATTGATCGTTTTTTGTTTCGATTAATCGATTAATCGCAATCTGAAATTAATCGATTAAAAGTACCAGCCCTAATTTGCACATGTCAGGTGCCCCGGTAGATTTTATAACTCAGTATGCGTCCTACTCGGAAAATATTGAAAAAACAGAAATCATGCCACAAAAACCAACACCATTAAAGAAATACAAATTAATGATACAAACATTTAAATTGTAACATGATTCAAATATCTAGGAGAGTTAATCACAAACAACTTAAATGAGAAAGCATCAATTCAAATAAGAACCAACAAGTTATCTATGGCACAAAAATTAACATGGGAAATGCTTATCAATTAATGCAAAAATTAAACATTACAATCCAGTCATAAAACCGGAAGCACACACACAACAGAAACATTATTCCATCTAAATGAACATTCTAAAACCGACAGATTACAGAAGATCGAAAGGCGAATTGGAAGAACTTGTATCAATAAAGGATATAAACAAGATGGGCAATGGCGAATAATACCTAATATTATGGTCTATAACAACCTAGAAACTATTACTGATACCATGCGAAAGAAAAGACTAGGATTCTTTGGGCACATCATGAGAATGCCAGATTCACGTCTTCTAAAACAACTAGTACAGTACAATCTTGCTTCAAAAAACACAACAACTGGATGCCGATGGTTAAAAGAAATCAGAGGGGTCTTAAAAGAAATCAGAGAGGACTTAAAAGAATTTGGCCTAACAACTGAAGATGCTGCAAATAAGAAAAGTTTAACTACAGCACTTAAAAATATGACGTTTCATTTTCCACTCACAAAAAAGAAAATTCCTACAAGAATATTTTCCGACCAAGAAAGAGCAAGACGATCAGTTCGCATGAAGAAGTACTGGGAGGACCGCAAGGGTCGTACAGTTCCGACAAGTAGACGAACTAATTGGTTGGTTAAAGTGATCCTATGTGGTCTCCAAAAGAGAAGAAGAAGAAGAAATGCCGTTCATTCTTCAAGTTCACACCAGAAGTTGCGGGCTGTCATATGAGTTTTATTAAAGGAGAAGTCCCCATCATTACAAGATAAAGAAGAAATTCTGCGTCCTGTTGTGTATCATTTATCAATTTTGAAGGCCACACAATACTTTCATGACAGACCTCATCACAGCTACTGTAGACTGGCGGTCACCATAATTACTATAAGGAAAGTAGCAGAAATTAGTTAATAGATTTGACAAAATTTGGTAAGGAATCAATTAATCACGGCGTTTGCGTGGGGTCTGGCCAAGTAGTGATGGCACAGTCAACTGTTTAACACTTTGTGGTGGTCCAACTTAATTATCGCCCTCAACTCTGGTGTGACAACACTGAGGTGTGCAAAAAACAGGACCCGGTGATTAATGATGTCAAAGCAAACACTATTAGAGATCTGGATGAGAATGGTAATTGTTATCATTTAATTCACAAGAAGGTTTAATTGATCCGTATCTTGAAGTTATAACTTATAACCGAACTCATCACTAGCCAACTTCCTCAAAACTTTGGTGCTTTTCAGTCGGACAACACTATTGTACCCCCCCCCAAAAAAAAAATACATCAGATTAATAAATACACTTGGATGACCCGTTTCGATCGTCAAGCGATCATCATCAGATCCTTTACACTTAGGCTATAAAATCAATATCAGAAAATATGTACATAAGTGAAATAAGTATCCAAGTAAACACTCTCAACAGGACCGCGCAAGACTCTAACCAGATAATTAGCCTGTACAATACAGTACAATCAGAATTGACCATTTACAACAACCACATATTGTCAGTTTGATTGCTGTAATAGATTCGTAGATATTGAGGACCGTCTAAATATTCTGGATGGTCACCATGTTGGATTTTTTATATTATAGGCCTTAGATTTATGTACAATTACATGAAGATTATTGTGTAGGTGTTTTATTCAAACATCAATCGCATGATTAGGACACAACAAATAAAAGCGGGATTTTAAAATTTCGCTCAGCCGCCATCTTGTCGTTATGAAAATAATTTAAATGAATTAGATGCCAGTTGATTAAAATTTGTATAAGCATATACCGTATCAACTTTCATTGCGCTCGGGTGGTTAAAACGCAAGAAACGTCCATTTGAATATTTAAATTTCGCGTCGCCGTCATGTTGGATGTGTGCTCGCCAGGTTATTGAACGTCCCATAGGTGAACTTACGCTTATAGCATATTGAAATTTCATTTTGATTGCTGTAGTAGGTTAATAGATATTGAGAACCGTCTAAATATTAAGGATGGTCGCCATGTTGGATTTTAATATACGTAGGCCATAGAGTTATGCACTATTAGATGATGATTATTCAAATGTAGATTTCGATCGCGTGATTAGAATACAAGAAATAAAAAACTTAATTTTTGAAATTCACACAGCCGCCATCTTGAGGTTATATAAACAATTGAACTAAATTAAATACCAGTGCATTACAATGTGTATAAACATTTGCTGTACCAAGTTACATTGCGTTTGGATCATTAAATCGCGAGAAAAGTCTATTTAAAACTTTCAACTTCGCTTGGCCGCCATGTTCATTTCGTAGTTTTTGAAAGGCTCATAGATGAACTTCCAGTAGTGCCCTTTATATCCGTACAAAATTTCATGGTGATACCGGTAATAGTTTCAGAGATATAGAATGCCGGTGAAATACAGTATTTCGCACACCTGCCATGTTGAGGAAATGTAAACAATTGAACAAAGTTAGATGTTGGTGCATTACAGTGTGTATAAACATATACTGTACCAAGTTTCATTGCGTTTGGTTGGTTAAATCGCGAGAAACGTCTATTCAAAAGTTTCAAATTCGCTTGGCCGCCATGTTGGTTTTCTAGTCACCAGGTTTTCAAAAGTCACATAGGTGAACTTGCAGTAGTTCTCTTTATCACCGTACAAAATTCCAGGGTGCTATCGGTAATAGTTTAGGAGATATTGAATGCTGGTGAAATATTTCGCACAGCTGCCATGTTGGATTGGTGAGACGTAAGAAAATTTGAAGGGCACGGTCGGGGTCACCCGGATTAGTGCTATGAACTTACCGAGTTTCATTGAAAACGCTCCAGCTGTTTAAAGTTAGTAGGGGGACACACAAAAATCCATCACACACACACACACACCATCACACACTCACGCACACACAGACAGACACACGGACAAAATGTGATCTCATAAGCCTATTTTTTTTTCATAAACGAAAATGGGCTAATAATGGCTTCAAAAACCATAATCAACTTCCTCAGTCAATCAGTCGTAGAGTATCGGCTGTGGGATTTCAAGATCGAGGGTTCTATTCCTGGCAGAGGGAGTAGAATTGTTGAGGGCGGCATAAACCCACGGCTCTTCTAGGGACGCGATGTCTGATTGAAAAACATCTCTAGTATCACATCTGATGATTACAAGACAAAATAATCTCAAATTATAATAGCTGCCTTGTCAAACACTTAATAAACGTTTAATATTTAAATTGATACCTACATGTTTCGGTATACAATGTACCCTCGTCAGCGTGGATTGAAAAATAAAAGAATCTTAACTTCGTTAACTAATACCAAAATGAAAATGGATATCCTTACAAAGAACATATTACAATTTAAAGAAGAAGTTCCGTGACGAGCTAAAGAGCCTACTTTTCTCGAAATGTAAGATTCATTTCAATGATTAATCTATATGGACCTAATTAGAATAATGACGAAATTGAGTTGGTGATATCGAAATTTCTAATTTGTTCGATATATAACTGGCATAATGTAGCCTAATAGAGCACTACAGTTGGCAGCCCTGGTGACTGAATATATTCTTACTTCCATCGCTTAGGTTAGAGAATACAAAATTTGGTTGAAGTCCAATGGATAGCATGGACGTCGCATGTAGTTAGACATTGGACCTATCAGCGCGCGTAAAATCATGTTGGCAACAATGTCATGCATGTGTTGGTCAGAAATAATCTGAACTATTATGATCTATTGTTGTGCCAATTTTGGATGAAATCCATTTATTTGTATAGAAGTTACATGTATTTTAAAATTGGACCAATCAGCATGCTTAGAATCATATTGGAAGCACTGACGTATATTAGTTACTCCAAATTAATCTAGAATGTAAGGTACTATACGTGTGGAATGTTTAGAATTGTTGGCTTGAATACTTTCTGATGTATTGATATTAGGGTAAAAATAGAGACAGCATTTATTAAGAGTTGTCAGCCCTGGTTTCTCTTAATAATACTTATAATCATATCTGTTGTAGTACACATAGCACATACGAAATTTGGTTTAAATCTAATTGATAATATAGAAGTTACATGTATTTACAATTGGTCCTATCAGCAGGCTTAGAATCATGTTGGTAGTACAGAGGGCATTAGTTATTCAAAATTAATCTAGAATGTCAGGTACTATACGTGTGCATAGTTTAAAGCTGTCGGTTTGCATACTTTCTGATATATTCGTATTTGGATAAAAACAATAGAGAGTGCATTTATTGACAGTTGGCAGCCTTGGTGCTCCTAAGCTTACACTCCGTCATATCTGTCTATCTACACATAGTACATACGAAATTTGGTTGAAATCCAATTGATAGTGTAGAAGTTATATGCATTTAAAATTGGAATTATCAGCAGGCTTAGAATCATTTGGCAACACTGTCATGTATGGCCTCCTGGAAGTTAAACTGAAATAGTATTATCTATATGCGTGCCAATTTTGGTATAGCTCCCATGCATACCTTCCAGGATTTTCAACATGGAGCTGAAATTTCAATTGCGATTTTTCAGCAGTTGGTAGCACTTACATCATTTTCAAATACGGCATTGAGATATTCAGATAGAGATCTTTGCTCATACCAAATTTGGGTTCGATTACTACAGCCGTTTAGGAGTTGATATGGGGGGACGACGACGACGACACACATACACAGCCAGCCAGACAGACAGAAGGACAGACAGACAGACACACATTTTCCCGGATCGATCTCATAAGTCTACTGTTTCCTCATTTTTACAAAAAAAGCGAAAAGTAGGCTATTAAAATGAAAGGTCACAAAGAAACGAGAAAAATACATGAAAGATACAAGACTGAAGTTAATATGAATCTACCTTAATAGTTTTTCTGTATTATACAGTACTTCTTCATTTCGGCTCAATATATTGATTCGGATCTCCCGTTGATTGCAAAAAGATGTTATTTCCACTTATATAGGATTGGTGAAATGCGTAACAATTTTGACTGATAAAGTCCTCTAACCTTGGAAAACGTTCTAGTTGAACACAAATTTTCTGTTACGCAACATCCTATATTATATTTCTTCAATACGGCTCAATATTATAATAGAAACGGATGTCGCTGCTGAGTGTTACGGGATGTGGTTTCCAGTCAGGTAGACTATATTGATATGGAACGCTGCGTAAAAATGTTGAAGTCATCTAACCTTGTGAAGAATCCTCGAATAAAACCAGAGGATCCTACTTCTAGGTTGGCTCTGTAGAACTAGCTGTGCAAACGGGCGATTTATTTCATATTATTATTCAATTTGCCAAGTATATTTATAGGTTGTAAAAATTCTTGGACATTGATGGGCCAAAATATGGATAAGTCGACAATAATCTCAAATAAGTATCTTCAAGAAACACTGTGCACCAACAAGGAATACGCAATAGACAAAACAATTTAAATCTTAGCCACAGGCACCACAGGTCACCCTGTAGAGTAAGTTGTGGTTTCCGCAGTCAGATGGCAGTGTTAAAGGGAACGTTGGATAGATCGCCTCAAATACTATTGGTACAGCAGAAAGAGGAGAATTGAAGCGTTGGAAATGTGGTGTTACAGGAGAATGATGAAGATCAGTTGGTTAGATAGGGTAACAAATGAAGAGGTATTAAGACGAGTGGGAGAGGAGAGATGTTTCTGGTGACTGCTAATGAAGAGAAGAGATAGGTTGGTAGAACACATACGAAGACACCCAGGAATAGCAAGCTTAGTTATGGAAGGAAGGGTCGAGGACAAGAACTGAAGGGGTAGACCAAGGTTAGAATATGTAAAACAGATTGCCTCGAATGTAGGGTGTGATAGCTATGTAGAGATGAAACGATTAGATCAGGATAGGGAAGCATGGAGAGCTGCATTAAACCAGTCAAAAGACTGAGAACTCAAACAGCAACAGAAATGGAGTTAAAAGAGATACGAGCCGAGTTTTGGGTGATTCAGGGAAACTCATTGTAGCATTCTGAGCTTCTATACCCAAGGTCGCGGGTTCAAACCCGCCTGAAGTCGTCGGATTTTTAAGAGCATTAAAAATCCCTCAGTATGCCTTCCTTCGGAGGGGAAGTAAGGCCGGCGGGCCCATATCATAGATTTATGGCATATAAAATAACCTTCCACCAACCATACTTGTGGAAGCTAAAATTTGTAGGTTACTTTAATAACGCTATTTTAGTTCCAACGTTCGTCACCAGGTGCTGGTTGCGATGGCATCTAGTGGCGAAGTCCGCAGCTAGGTGTCGTAGATGGTAGCATTTGGTAGCAAAAGTAGGAACTACTTGAAAAATTGATCGTCTGCAGTCCTACCTGAATCACAGATAACACACACTAATACAGACATCACAATTAACACCGGATATCAGATAATTCTACACACACCCAAAATACACGGGGCTACATGACTGCGTTGCCGCAGCCCCTAAACTAAGGAACCAACCAACCAACCAAACAATGACGATTTTAGGAACAAATTTTTAGCCTACTTTTCACATTTTGCAAAAATGAGGAAAAAGCAGTCTTATGAGATCGGGCAAATGTGTGTCTGTCTGTCTGTCTGTCCTTCTGTCTGTCTGTCTGTCTGTCTGTCCTTCTGTCTGTCTGGCTGTGTGTGTGTCCCCCCCTATCAACCTCTAAACGGCTGGAGCAATCAAAACAAAATTTGGTAGGAGTAAAGGTCTATACGCGAATATCTCACGGCCATATTTGAAAATGATGTCAGTGCTACCAACTGCTAAATAATCGCAATTGAAATTTGAGCTCCATGTTGGATATCATGGAAGGTATGAATGGGAGCTATTTCAAAATTGGCATACGTATAGATAATAATATTGCAGTTTAATTTCCAGGAGGCCATACATCGCTGTGTTGCCAAAATGATTATAAGCCTGCTGATTGGTCCAATTTTTAATGCACATAACTTCTACACTATCAATTGGAATTCAACCAAATTTCGTATGTTGTATGCATACATAACCAGATATGACTGAGCGTATTCTTAAGACCCACCAGGGCTGCCAGCTGTTAATAAATGCTCCTAATTTATTTTATCCAAATACCAATATATCAGAAAGTATGCAAGCCAATAGCTCTAAACTTTGCACACGTATAGTACCTGGCATTCTAGATGCATTTGGACTAACTAATATACGCCAGTGCTGCCAACATGATTCTAAGCCTGCTGATAGGTCCAATTTTAAAATGCATGTAACTTCTATGCTAACTAATGGATTTCATTCAATATTGGCACAACAATAGATCATATTATTTCAGATTATTTCTGACCAATACATGCATGACATTGTTGCCAACATGATTTTACGCACGCTGTTAGATCCAATGTTTAACTGCATGTAACGTCCATGCTATTCATTGGACTTCAACCAAATTTTGTATTCTGTACCTTAAGAGATGGAACTAAGAATATATTCAGTCATCAGGGCTGGTAACTGTAGTGCTCTATTAGGCTACATTATGCAAGGTATACAGTATTTCGAAATAATTAGAAATTTCGATATTAGCAACTTAATTTCTTCATTATTCTAGATAGGTTCATATACTGTAGAATAATCATTGGCATGAAAAGTAGGCTCTTTAGTTCGTCACGGAACTTCTTGTTATTATGTGCCAAGCAATTGAGAAATGCTATGAGCTGAGCATAGATGATGAACACTTGTTGCTATAGTAACCACCGTATATCCACGTCGGTTGACTGTCCACGATAATTACAGATAGATTCTAGCCCTTAAACATATCCATGTTAATAATAATACAGTAATAATAATAATAATAATAATAATAATAATAATAATAATAATAATAATAATAATTCTACCGTGGCACAGATCATTTGAGTAGAAACCTTTGAGGTGATCCACTCTCAAATTTCAGTGTTGCTCTACCACTGCCATCTGGCATTGAAACCAGAACTCTACTGGGCAACCTGTGGCTGAGATTTAAATTATTTTGTCTTGTAATCACCAGATGTGATACGAACGATCTTTTACGAGCCAACATCGATAACTCGAATAGCCGTGGGATTATCCCGCTCTAAAGGATTCTAGTTTCTCGGCCAGGAATAGAACTCTCGATCTTGGAATCCTGCAGCCAACATTCTACAACTGATTCACTGAGGAAGTCGGCTAGGGATGAGTTCGTTTATAACTTTAGGATGCGGATCAATTAAACCTTCCCGTGAATTAAATGATAACAGTTATCTTTCTTTTCCAGATCTCTAATAACTTATTGTTTGCTTTGACATTTTAAGTACTCAGACAGTGCATTCTCTCAGGATGGCAGTATGGAGAAACAGACAGTGTCGAGGTGCTGAATAGCCAATTTAGTGAGCTCGGAGTTGTGATCTACAGTATTCTGCAAGAAAACGTTAGTGTAGCGACGAAACTCTCCCTACACTGCTCAGTGTTTAGATCGACCTTGCTGTATGGAAGTGAGAACTGGGTAGATTTAGGAAATCTGATTTATTTATTTATCGTATGGCTTTTAGTGCCGGGAGTGTCCGAGGACATGTTCGGCTCACCTGAGTTTGTAGCTGCTTCTAGCGGACATCCTTAGGGTGAGCTACAAGTTCCGTTCAATTTCAAGTAGTTCCAACTTTCGCCACCAGATATCAATGATACCTAGTGGTGAACGTTGGAACTTTGATAGAGCGTTCCGACGAAATCTAACCTAACAATTTAGCTTCACACAAGTTTAATCTGTGGAAGGATCTTTTAATGCCATAAATCTATGACATGGGACCGCCGGCTTTACTTCCCCTCCGAAGGAAGTTTTACTGAATGATTTTTAACGCTCTTAAAAATCCGACGACTTCGGCCGGGTTTGAACCTGCTATATTGGGCACAGCAGTTCAGCATGCTACCAACTACGCCACCGATAACTTACATAAGCAAGGAAGTTTGTAGTTTTACGCGACCGTTAATCTCGCGATCATAAACCACGGGACCACCTGTTTACGTGGAATCCGAGCTACAGGACATGGCATTTCACTTAGAAAAACGCAAGTGCATTGGCAGGGAATGGAACACGGTCCGGCGTGATGAGAAACCTACATAAGCTAGAGGTAGCTGATGTGAGGGTAGCATGAATTAAAGCTGGGACAAGTAGATGGGAGCAATGGCAGGAAGGAACTCGTAATGAAGAGATAAAAGCTAATTTAGAAACCAACACGCCAGATGAAGCTGTTCGTATGAACCGACTCAGATGGTGGGGTCATCTGAAGAGAATGGTGGAGGAGAGATTACCCAAGTGGTTAATGAGTTCGGCTGTACCTAGGCAGAAGGGGGTAGAACCAGTGGTAGACCTAGGAGGCGGTGAGTAGATTAAGTGTTGTATTATGTCAAAGTGAGAGGTAGATTATAGAAGCAGAGGAGGCCGCATTGCTAAGTGATAAAAGGGGATCATGAAGCGGACACTGTATCACTGATCCACCAAGAAAACCAATCGTCCACTCAACCATTTATACAGATGTTCATGTACTTTTCACACGAGGCTTATTGGTCATCCTATCAGAACTGGAAAACATTCCCATAGAAACAGGTAAAAGTAGAGCATTTCTACATCAAAAATTTAAGAAAATAACGGCAACTAAGTAGAATCGAAGAGAGAAAGGTAAACGTACAGAGCTTTTAGGATCGAATCCACATTCAAATGGTGATCTTTTTCCTCGATCATTGATAGATATTTTTGAAAGTATAGAAGCTAAAATTATAACAATTATTGTTAAAGTAATAGAGATGATAGATATTGATTAAAATATTTTAGTACGAAACGACCAAATATTTAAAATAATTTTGTGAAATATAATTAATATTAACTACTGTATTTTGGCGGAAAGAGTGCCTTGAATTTAGAATTCAAATAGGCTATGTAAAGTATTACTAATAGTATTGATAAAGGAAGTTATAACTAGTTTAGTAAGTGCATTAATCTTAATTGTAGGGGTTTTAATTGGTGTAGCATTTTAAACTTTATTGGAACGTAAAGTCCTAACAAGTTGATGGCAACGAACCGGTTAGAAATTTTCAGGGAAAGTTTAGACCGGTTTGTTTGGCTATTAAGTCAATGGAGGTTGATGGTTCCTCACGATCTATAATTTCTAAAACTATCGGTAAATATTTGGCTGAAATGGGTGCGCTATTAACCAGTAATGTCTCAATATCTGCGACGGATGCTAACCCTGTGATTTTCTAAAACGATCTGCGATTCTCTGCAAACTAAAGAAGACGTTCCGTATCTGCTAGAAGTGTTTCTTCGCCTTGTCGATAAGAGTCTTTGACGGAGCCGAACTTCCACCCTCATTAGCGGTGAGGAACAAGAACCAACGGGGTAGTTTGTGCACCTAATGACACATTATTTATCTCATTAAGGGCTGGTAAGTCTCAAAATCACGCCTCTGTAGCTGTCATTTCTTTCTACTTAGCGCCACAGCGCCGCACCGATGTGTGAGAAAAACGTAAACTGTCCTAACAAGGTGGTGAGATTATTGGGTCGTTACTGGTGCAGGCTGCGCACCCATTGTCTCAAACAGGATGTGACAACTAAAACAATTGTACGGATACGGCCATTAACTTGCCATCACAATGAGTTGCTCTTTTTGTATCCATATTTGTTGATGTTGTTGGTGATTATTTTATTACGGCCTTCTCGGTGGATGAGTGGCAGGATTCCAGGTACACGGGTTTGATTCCCGGTCAGGGAAGTTACAGAGGTGTGCAAGTTATTAGAATAAATTAATGGATTTAATTCAGTCACAACTTTTCATTCAAAATTATATATTTTATTCTTATGATCCTACTTAATGTTATTTTCTCCCATTTTCGAAGTGAAATGCCATGTCCTGTGGTTCGGATTCCACGTAAAAAGGAGGTCCCGTGGCTCATGATCTCAAGATTAACAGTCACGTTAAACTACAAGCTTCCTTCCTTTTTTATTTTCTCCCCTAAGGACTTACAACTCTTCCCATAAGGAATTGCATGGAGAAAGTTTGGAAATTGGAGATTCTGAGGGATACCTGAACTGGGTCAGTTTTCTCTTTTTTCATTGACTTAGGAATGCACCCCTCTAAATCAAGTGATCTCAATCCATGGTCCATGAATCTTTGAATAGTTCAAGAACAGGCCATCAGTAATATAAGACTTCGAAACATTCTACACTAAATTCGCAAGGAACCTAGAATAACGTGTGACATTCTGCATTAGCAAGGCTTCTCAATCAGTGGAATTTCTAAAAGAATCATTTTACTCACAGTTCCCTAACAGAAATTGTAATTAAGACCATTGGTTAATCATTTAAAAGAAATGCCACGGAAATATTTGTACTGCCTTAACACAAAATGAAATGATGGAAAACCAGCATCGATTCTAATAATTTGCATAGGCCTATCTCTGTAAATATTTTAAGGTGCCAAAAATCGCTGATGGTTGGGGGATTGGAAACCGTGGTCATTTCAGCCCCGCACCACATGCAACCGAGTTACATTAACGTTGCGGGTTTCTGTTGTTGTTGCTGCTTGTCATTTACCGATCATACGCGCATTGAAGCACAAGAGCCAAGACCATGTCCAGATTTGAAAGACAAGTGAACAGTGGCGTAACTACGGGAGGTGATCAGGGGGATCAACCCCCCAGAGTCGAATAATAAAACTAATAAATTTGTTGAAGTTTCTAATTCATAACATAAATTTTATTGCAGCTGAAAAGCCATTATTTACAAAATTGTAAAATAATAATAATAATAATAATACTATACACTATAACACGCCATGAATATTCTCTACTATTGTCTTTGCAATAGTCACCGAGTGTTTTTGTTCCTATTTTTACACCACACAAAGTTATAATATTCACATTTTATCATTTAAAATGATGTTGTCGACTTCGTCGTTACGCTGGGGTCTGGCGTTACGTTACGGTGACGGGACGAAATGTACCCAGATGCACTGTGGTGTGTGACGTCATAGTATCGCTTGGTGCATGTGTTCCCCGACAATCTCTACTTCGTTAATATAAGACAAAAATCCCGGATTCATGGATGTCACGGGTAATCTCGAGAACCACTGGATGGATTTTGATACGGTTTTCTTCATTCTGTAAAGGATATCTCGAGGAAAGATTCTGTAGAAAATAATGTATGTTTGATGAAAGGAAACCAAGCAGTAACGATTTCAGTGAAAAAGTCGAAAACAAACTTGGCGTCCGTGCGCTTCTTTTCAGCTTACGCTGGGCAAACCGTTAAAAGTATCAATATACTATGAGCGTAAGATTGGTCAGCATGAAAAGTTCTACAAAAAAGTCCGCAAGAGCATATCTCTATCTTCAATACCTCGCCCACTATAAGTGTATTTAGACTGGATGGAAGGGGCACGTCCCTGCGCGCTCTGGTGAGCGTGACGGCATCCCGCGCGCTTGACCTTGCTTTGCCCTTGGTTTGCACTTGTCGTTCGCTAGTAATTTGAAACACGGTAAAGTATTATAAAGCAAGATAGGTATTATGCAGATGATTTTATAACACGTGAAGAGTCTTTGGTTTCGAGCGAAGCGAGAAACCTCCAGCCTTTCTAGCATTTTTCAGCATTTGTAGCATTTGAATTGATACAAAGTCTAGTCTTTCAGACTGACTGTCACGTTTTTGGTCACATAATGCACATATAGGTACACTGATCGTTTGCGTGGTGGAATTTTTTGATTGTGCATAACTTATGGTGAAAACCATGTATGGCGAGCTCAATAGTGGCATGCCTTTACGTTTGGCTTGTTTTTCTCCAATTACTGTTTTATCATAGGACCAGTTCCAAAACATTCTTCAATGATTTCATCTTGCTTTCTTCTTCGCCTGGCTATCACTGTATTGCATGCGTCTGTAGATGGTGGCTGTAGCTGAATCCTTAAGTTCTCCAGGAAGAAACTTTGTCTGGAAAGGGCGTATATCATCCTATTTGGGGCGTACTTCCTTACTCCTAGAGCTCTTTTCAAAATTCTAGTTTTGGCATTGTCAATTCTCCCCATATTTCTGATGGTTAATTTGTCCGATATGTGGCAATGGGGTTTACAGTGGTTTTGAAGAGCGTCATAATAAAACCATAATGTAAGTTTATACTTGCTCAATTAAAAGCGTTTATTTTCACTCGGGTAAAATACATGGGTAGGTTTTTTAGTTTTGGCACCAATGTTTCAGTGCCAAGTTGCAACAATGTTGGGCGCTGCCACTTTTACCGACGGTTGCTGCCCTGCATCCCCTCCCTCAGAGCACATGACCTCGCCCGTCCTCACCACCGCTCGTGCGCAGTCGCTTCTGTTAGATGAGTAGTGTGAGACCAGCGCTCGCGAAAGACAGTCGCATTGTTTTCCAAGCAAGAGCAGAAAGCGTGGATAAAAATTCAGTGTGCTAGGGGTCGCAGTGCTAAACAGTGTCACCGAGGATTGCAGGAAGCGTGCGGTGCAGCTGCGTTACCGTTCAGAACGGTAGCAAGATGGGTTGCAGCCTTTCGAGATGGGCGCGAACGTGTGGAGCACATGCCTCGATCTGGTCACCCACCAGTAAGTGATGCCAATGTACAGATGGTGCCCGCGTTAGTAGAGGTGGATCAGAACGTAACGATTCGTCAATTAGAGCAAGATACCGGACTGGCGCATTCAACTGTCCTCCACATCCTGAAGGACTTACTGAAAATTAGGAAGATTGCGTCCAAATGGGTTCCGCATGACAAAACCGACATGCACAAATGGCTGCGATATGCCGCTTGTTGTATGCACTTGCAGCGATATGAGCGCGAAGGAGAGGCCTTCTTACAGCGTATCATAACCATTGACGAGACGTGGGCCAGATCTTATGAGCCACAGTTAAAACGCCAATCGAACGAGTGGCGGCACCACGGATCACCACGGAAACAAACAGTTCGACTAACCCCCACCAATGTGAAGGTAATGTTGATTCTTGCCTATGATTGGGATGGTGTGATCATTCACCATACTGTTCCCCGAGGGTAAACCGTTAATGCGGCGTACTATTGTTCGTTTCTGCAAGACCATCTCCGAGGAGCTCTGAGAAGGAAACGGCGCCACCACATCGTTACACCGCCCATCGTTCTGCATGCCAATGTTAGGGCACACACAGCAGGCGTTGTGTCGGCATTGTTGGAACGCTGGGGCTGGGAGGTCCTCTATCACCCCCCCCCCACATATTCTCCCGACATCAGTCCCTGCGACTATGATCTCATCCCGAAGATGAAGATGACAATGCGCGGGGAGCGCTTCCGTATCATTGAAGACGTTAAGCAGGCTGCCGAGTGCTCTCTTCGTACCATCAATAGATTGGGCAGTGCCAACGGGATCCAACGACTTCCGCATCGCTGGGAACACGTTGTACGCAACGGTGGGGACTACATCGAGGGCCTGTGAAACTTGGAACCATCTAAGTTAGTTATTAATCCAGTTATAACTAAGGTGCCAAAACTAAAAAAACAACCCATGTATTTAGCGTTAGTTTAACTTAACACTTATTGGATGAGCGAAATAATCAGCTGTTTAGTTAGCCAGAGCGGTGGCAGTAAGATGGGTGTGGCACTGTATCCATTTCAGAAAATACACCACTTGTCATTCTGATAGTATAAGGTGCATTCAAAAAGTAGCGAGCCGGTGGGATAATTACAGAAACCAGCACCTGTATGTTAGAAGTATTGGCCCTGGCTGTTGAGGCACTTGTCCCACTGTGACACGAGTCGGTGAATGGCTGTCTCATAAAATTCCCTGGGCTGCGATGTAAACCAGTTCCGCACGTACAGCTGGACGTCGGCGTCCAAGGTGAATCGTTGGCCCCGCAGAGCCCTTTTCAGGGGACAAAACATGGCGTAATCACAGGGAGAGAGGTCTGGACTGTATGGAGGTTGGTCGAGAATCTCCCATTTGAATTTCTGGAGGAGTGCCGCGACTGTGTTGGCCGTATGCGGTCATGCATTGTCGTGGAGCGACCACGGCAGCTATGGCGTTCACTGTCACTCGGTGGTCCTGGGTAATGAGTGCATCAACCAGCTGGAAATTGTCATCGGTAATTCAGGGGGGGGGGGGGGTGCCCCAGACCGGGCATAATCGGCTAACGGCACCCGTCCTTCCCTGAAGCACTTGTACCACTCTTTGACCCTTGCAAGGGACATGCAGTGTTCGCCGCACACATGTGACATTCGGCGATGAATGTCCGTTCACCCTACTTCTTCCGCAGTCAGAAACCGAACAACACCTCTTTGATCTTCGTTTGACGCCTCCATGTCACTGTTTGCAATGCGACTGGCAGTGTTGGACGATTGATGCATGCTGCTGCTCGCTTTGTATCGTCACGTGACGTGCACGTGTGCCCTCTAGCGACGGGCTGTGACCTTCCACGCTCTGGACGGAACCACACCTCGTTACACACGCCATGATTAGCCGATGTCGCCACCGGTTTGCGCATTCCAGTCTCCGCCTCGTAACTTTTTGAACGCACCTTTTATTAGAGTGAGAGTGTCATTTTGGAAAGTGCATAATGAAGTTGTGTTGCTGTGTAAGTTGGGAATTGTACTTCATTAATATGTACTGTACAGGCTATAGGCTACAATGACGGGGAATACAAAGAGCCAGATATATCACGATGAAAACTGGATTTTATAATTTAATATCAACAAAATTGTAAGGTTTTGAGCAGTTACACATGCATCATCATCTAAAGGCTAGGCCTTGGCGCTGCAACCACATTTGTCTCTCACTTACTGAACGTTTTAAGTCAGCATACTGTTTAAATTGAAGTCCATGCATCACAGAATCCAGATGAGCCTTCCGCGGTCTTCCTCTTCCTTTCTTCCCCAGACCTTTTCCTTCCAGTATGGTGGTCAGGAACTCATTATGACGTAGGGTGCGGCCAACGAATTTTGCTTTCTTCTTTTCTATAGTAGTGATCAATTTCCTTGTTTCGTCTACTTCCTTGAGGACCCATTCGTTAGACCTTTTCTCCGTCCAGCTTATTTTCAGCATCCTTCTCCACAACCACATTTCCACTGCTTCCAGGCGTTGTATGTCCTGTTTCCTTCGAATCCAAGTTTAGCATCCGTATAACAAAAAAATCCAGACAAATGTTTTGATAAACAGTTTTCTAGTTTTAATGCTAAAGTGCCTGCTTGTCAGAAGCTGTCTCTTATTGCTGAAGACCTGTTTAGTGAGGGCAATTCTCCTTTTGATTTCTGTGATGCACCTATTGTCGTCAGTGACAATGCTTCGTAAGTAGCAGAACTGACTGCACTGTTAAATGGTTTTACCATTGTTCTCGATGTTTGTTTGGATATTTTCATTGGATTTGTTGACTACTAACACATTAATAAGTGCAAATACAACGTATCATAATTATGCTAATGAAATTAAACGTGAAGAAATATAGATAGGGCCTAGGAGGATTTGAAATTTCAGGATCATATGCTTGCTTTCATTGATTATTTTTCATTATGTCCGAGCCCCCTCAATGTACTTTTGACTCAGCTCATCCCCCTCCAGCTGTAAACTCTAGTTACGCCACTGCAAGTGAGTTCGAACCCCTCCGTCCACCGTACTTGACATGATTTTCCCAAGCTCTCGTAATTTCAACTCCAGCAAAATGCCGCGGCGGTACCTTCTAATAGGATGTTGATGCTGTAAAAAAGTTTTTAAAAATACACTTAAAATTTTCTAAAATGACTGTAATAAATGGCCTAAAAATTCGAAAAATGCACTGTAGGATGGAGAAAATTATCTTATAATAATAAACTCACCAATATTTCAAAAATGACATCTTAAGCTCAAACTGAAAAGTCAATCAAAATAGATTTCTAGCACTTAACAAGAGGTTTATGTTCACTTTAGTCTGAGTTGCACTGCACTGATGTCAAATTCATTCATTCATTCATTCATTCGTTTATTTGCAATTGGGGGTGTGTTCCCCGGTGGCAAATTAGATATACATAACAAATAAATAATTGTACATAACAATTCACTAATAATTAAACTGGAGTATTTACACAAATAGTCAGTCTTTTCTTAAACACACCAATATGTTTGGGAAAAGGCTCTAAGACTGCGGCAGGTAGAGAGTTCCAATTATCAATGGCACGGTTTACGAAAGAATATTTACCATAATTTGTTCGCTGTGGTCGGCCCTTAACTTTGAAAGGGTGATCGCTCCTACCCATGTAAGTAGGCTTTTCCATGCGTTTACTAAGCTCACCCCATGCTGGTTGATTTGTATACGTGTTGTACATAGCGCAGAGTCTAGATTTCATTCTCCTAGCCTCAAGTGATTCCCACCCAAGTTTCTTTAACATACGGCTCACACTGCTCCTGGGATTAAAGTCACTGAGCACAAATCTAGCGGCCTTTCTTTGTACCATTTCCAACTCATTTATGAGCCCTACTTGATATGGATCCCAAACCGCCGAGGCGTATTCCAGAATAGGTCTTACAAGTGACAAATATCCGCATTCTTTAGCAGAGGTACTACTTCCTTTTAATACCCTCATTACAAAGTGCAAGCATTTGTAAGCGTTAGAAACTACACATCCTATATGACTACTCCATTTCATATCATTTCTTACGTGAACGCCCAAATATTTGCAAGAATCTTCTTCTACAAGAATTTCCGAGCCAATGTTATATTGAAAATCTTGCCTTCGCACTTTCCCTATTTTTATTAGACTACATTTTCTTGTGTTTATTTTCATTTTATTTTCAATCGCCCACTTATAGACCAGGTTCAGGTCATCTTGAAGTACTGCATTGTCTTGTGAGTCATGTATCTTTCGATATATTACACAATCATCCGCAAACAATCGACAGTCACTGCGAATCCCATTTGGTAAGTCATTTATAAACGCCAAAAATAACAAAGTTCCGATTACGCTGCCCTGAGGGATACCCGACGTTACGGTAATTTCATCCGAGAATCGGTCTTCAACTTTAACTTTCTGGGAACGACCCGTCAAAAATTCTTGGATCCTTAAAATTACTCTTCTATCAATCTTCGTCGAAGCTAATTTATGGAGTAGTATGTCATGCGGCACGACATCAAATGCCTTCCCAAAATCTATAACTACGGCGTCGACTGAAACTCCATCGTCTAACGATTCGCTAATATCTTGAAAAAGTGATAGCATCTGACTCTCGCATGAGTAACCTTTCCGAAATCCATGTTGCCTATCATTAAACCATGATAATGTCTCCCACTGTTCCCTCAAGTAGTCGCAAATGAGATGCTCCATCTGTTTACAAACGATGGACGTAAGACTAACCGGCCTGTAGTTGCCCAATACAAGTCTGCTCCCTCCCTTAAATATTGGGACTACCGTAGCTCTTTTCCAGTCATCCGGGATTTGCGCATTGTTTATGGACACATTAAACATCACCTCTAAGTATCGTGCCACGGCCCTACCTCCTAGTTTAAGTACTTCACTAACAATATTATCAGGACCCTTCGATATATTGTAACGTAATTTTTGTATTAGCTTTACAATTGCTGACTGGTTTATTTGGAGAAGTGGAGCCCCTGATTCACAGTTAAGGTCCAACACACAGCTATTGGATTTATTGAACACACTACCATAAAAGACATTTAATTCATTAGCAATGGCCTGCTTCTCAGTAATTAATTTACCGTCACCGGACATTATCATCGACAAATTATTTGAATTTCCCTTTCTTCTCCTAACATAACTGTAAAATTTTTCCGCCCATCGCCTCCCGAACCAAGTAAACCTTGCATATAATTGTCATGAGCAGCCCTCTTTTTTAAGACGAGCTCTCTTGATAAGGACTTAAATTTCAACATATACTTGTCACTATCATGTCTTTTATTGTATAATTTCCTAATTTTCCGTTTAAGACTCCTGATTTCCCGTGTGTAAAACTCAGGATCTGGGTTTTGTTTCAGTAATTTAAATGGAACAAATTTATCAATAGCGCTATTTAAAATTTTCAAAAAGGTAGTCCACAGGATATTAATTTGATTTCCTTCCAATGCCCATCCTACAAATAGCTCATTCAAATACCCCTGAAATTTGCCCTGATCCGCCCTGCGATACTGGAATATGATCTTATTTGCTACATCAGAGTCTAATTTTGTAATGTCACCGTATCTAATATTTAATTCAACCCCAGAATGGTCACTAATTCCTGGTACTTTCAGACAGTTAATATACAGCTCTACAGGCCTTACGAGATAAACATCTAAGGTATTATCATGGTGTAACTACAATGGTGAGGCGGATCGCTCCCTCTCTCTTGTGCGGATGACGTCACAACGGGGGCATTGCGTTCGGTGACACAGCACGAAGTACGTGTATTTGACACGGCTCTGGTTTTAAGTTGAAGGTATAATTAATAAATAAAATGTATTATAACACTCAACGTACTTTGTTATAATAAATAATAATAATGTTATTAGTTTTACGTCCCTTTTAACTACCCTGGCTTTTAGAGACGCCGGGGTGCCGGAATTTTGCCCCGAAGGGGATCTTTAACGTGCCAGTAAATGTACTGACACGGCTCCCTCGCATTTGCGCACCCTCAAATGCCAGCTGACTGCGCCAGGTTTCGAACCTGCAACTTTGGGCTCAGCAAGCGAGAACGTTACCCCTGAGCCACGCAGCCAGACCCAACGTACTTTGTATTGTGAACTCTGATAATAATGTTGGTAATTATGAATGCGCCGTACCTCTACATAATATTAATAGTCCAATAACGAGATCAACTATTTTCTTACATTGATGAATTTACACATTTTGCGATTCAATTTTCTCTGTGAATTGCCGAAACTTATTTTTCTGTTTAAGCCAAACAACCTATATGCTCGGGTTCGAGCTAAACGGTGAATAACCTCATATGCAATATTAATATGAGGCAATTTTACAAGGTCCCGCTGGTTACTTCATTGAATATAAACATATCATTTGATAGCGAAATGTCATGAAATTTATGAAACTCAGCGTCCATTGTTGTTTCAACTTCCATATGTTCATTATAGGGATACAAACGATTTCCCCTTGAAATAAACTGGAGCCAATCTGGGCCTTCATTACTGGGTTAATGTTCTTGAGATACAAAGTACACGGGACTACATGAACGCGTTGTCGCAGCGCCTAAACTGAGGAACCAACCAATGTTCTTGAGATAATGTTCGCAAATTTTTGTACTTATCCCTGAATCTATGTGCTACATATCATGAACTGTATTTTAAACCTTCATGGTTCATTTCATCTTTAAAATCTGAGACATCAAATTCATCCAACAATTCATTCTGATGATCGGTCATTTTAAACAAACTCATATTCATTTCCACAGTTTCGTAATTTGATTCAATAAATAAACTGGAAACTAGTTTTTCTTAGTCAGGAGCATCCACGATATCAGGAATATGTTTGGCAACATTCACTAACGCAGTCTGCGAGAAACAGGTAGGCCTATCGGTTTCTGTTCCCATTGGTTTAATCAGACACTTTTCGTCAATATCCTCCTCTGTATTTATATTTAAAGTAAACACTGAAGCAAAGGGCTTGTCCAAAATGTACCATCTCAATCTACAGTTTACTTAATATCCAGAGGATATGGGTGATCATTGGAACCTCCCATTCCTCTAATATATGTGAGAAGGTTCTCCAAAATATCTTGATTTAGACGATAAGTTATTATGTACTCGACTTGGTACATCGGCTTCAAGCATCTAAAAAGGTTAACTAGATACGTGTTGCTGAGTAGAATTCCTTTTCGAAATGGGAGCAAGGCTTTATGTCGGTCAACTTTCATGGACGTTATCAACTCATTGACATTATTTAGCACACTGATTTCCTTGTCTAAATCAGTACCAAATGCATTTCCTTCAGAATGATGATGATGATGATGATTGTTGTTTTAAGGGGTCCAACATCTAAGTTATCGGCCCCTAATGGTTTGGGTGATAGTGAAAGATGAGATGAGAATGAAAACTATAACTAATACAAACTAGACTTACATACTAAACGAAGAAATGGTAAACAAACAAAGGATAAGGCAAACAAAGGACAGGAAGAAAAGAAATGACCTCAACCCACGAATAATTAGGATTGAAGGACTTGGAAGGAAGGAGAGCCATGAAAGGCGGATAGGAAAGAGGAGAGGGCCCATCCCAAAGTCAGTGGTAAAAGGGGACAAAACGGACCCAGCACAGGAATCCCTCGGGATCACCAACTCCCGAACTCACCAGCCGTAAGCCCCTGAGGGTGTAGCAATATCCAGGATGCACCTGAAGTGGTGGGGCTACATACACCCTGCCTCCTTGAGGGCCTTGAGCAGAAGGCAGGAGATCACATGAAAAGAAAAAGAAGGCTGACCCCTCGCAGAAGGAGGGTATCAGGAAAGATGAGACAAGGGTCAATTGAGGCGGAAAAGGAAGAGACTCCCTAGGCCTCGGAAAACCGTCGGGGTCGGAAGAGAACAAGAGTTGACCAATAGAGGTCGGCAGGAAAGAAGTCGAAGAGGAGCCCGGCATAAGTAAGTGGAAGCAATGCCGGACTCAGTTGGGGTCCCGTGGTCACCAATCCACGTCCCACAAGTTGTGATCCCCTGGGGGCTTTCAGAATGACTCCCAAATTTGTTTTCAGCATTAAGTAAGCCAAACCAGTCATTTATTAATTTTATACATCTAGCAGCTTCTTCTCAGTCATGTTTTTCATCAAACCTTTCCCTCCACACCATTCAAGAGCCTTTCATACCTGGTTTGAAAGTACTTGAGCTGCAGGCCGAAATTTTTGTCTCTCTGGTCCCTTTAAGTCTAAATGATATCTGCTAATTTTGTGCGCAGTAATGCGTTCAGAAGAAGACATACAAATTAGTAGTTCCAAAACATTCCTTGCTCACCTTTTTCCCATTGAGCAGTACACATCCCTGATCTAATTACGGACAAATCTAACAAATGATTTCTCACAAGTTTCAATAAATGAGGAATGTTTGCAAACACAAACACCTTTAACGAACCGTTGCTTGGATGATTGAAGGCACATTCCTTATTATGCCGTTGACAGAGATTGAAATACAATAATTTCACTAGCAACGTACACACCTGTCAACATTAACATCATTATTTCAATCGACTAAGCCTCCGTGGCTTAGGCGGCAGCACCGCTGGGACCGTGGTTCAAATCCCGGTCACTCCATGTGAGATCTGTGCTGGACAAAACGGAGGCAGACAGGTTTTTCTCCGGGTACTCTGGTTTTCCCTGTCACAATTTCAATCCAGCAACACTCTCCACTATCATTTCATTTGTCATTCATTTAATCATTGCCCCAGAGGAGTGCGTCAGGCCTCGGCAGCCGGCACGGTTCATATCCTCGCCGCTAGATGGGGGCTTCATTCATTCCATTCCTGACCCGGTCGGAGACGGGAAGCAGGCTGTGGATTTCTTTTCATTTCAATCGACTGCAGATTCACTTGCCTGACTCCCGCCTTTAGCCACAAGTCACGGCTGCTCCCGTTGTGTCGTCATCCGCACGAGAGAGAGGGAGCGATCCGCCTCACCATTGTAGTTACACCATGGGTATTATTACCTCTAGTTGGGAAGTCAACTACTTGGGAAAATCCCCCCTCCATTAAGAATTTGTTTGCCGCACTCTGAGCTTGACCACAGCTAGTTGACTCACCAGACCAGTCTAGTTTGGGGAGGTTTAAATCTCCGGCAATTATTATGCTCTTTTTTTTATAGCATTACCCGTACAAGTTTTATCATACAGTGTGTCAAGAAGCGAAAAGTTATCTTTCGGTGCTCTATACGCCCCTATCACCTGAAGAGGGAATTTATTCCCTTTATCCGAAATTTGTACACATAACATTTCATGATCCGTATCAGCCCACTATAAGAAACTAGCTATATTTTTGCGCACACAAATAAATAGCCCACCACCTCGCTTCCCCCGATCCCTTCTGTACATTTCGTAGGTCCCTTGAATTATTTCGCTACTATTTATATCCTCACATAACCAAGATTCAGTAGCAATGACAATGTCCGGAGAATACGTCTCTACAAGATTCCAAAATTCAATTAATTTATTTCCTAAACTCTGACAATTAACCTGCAGTAATCTTAGAGTCTTACCTCCGCAGCAAATATCCCGAAGTAGCTCCTTCTGTTCCCGTTGGCTGGCAACCTCTGGACCTGCTCCTCCTCACAATGGCCGGCACGAACCGATGACCCTGTCATGTAGGCTCCCCAGGTTGAAAGCGCCCCGTCGATTTAAATGCAGCCCGTCTCGGGCGAAGTCACGGCCACCAATCCAGCTGTCAGCATCTACGTACACTAATCCCAGTTGTGCACATACCCAGTCCATGCGGTCATTTACAGTCTTAACTCGCCTTAACGGAACATCTCCCCGCCGAACAATGCCACTCATTATAATTTTTGCATTTCCAAACTTGCTTTTAGCTTTTCTGCCTAGTTCGTAGAGCTCCCCCATGATGTAATCAGCTGTAGCCCTCTTCTTCAAATCGTTCGTCCCAACATGGAGCAACAACACTTTAACATTGTCACAGTCCTCTACATTTGCTTCTTCCACTTTATGGGCAAGCTGGTCAATTTTAATCCCCGGATAACACCGCACTTTCGCACCTGATTTCCTCGAGATATTCGCACTCCATCGTATCATAGAATCACCCATTATGATAACGTCATCCTCAGTTTGCTCCTGCACGCCCTCTTCCACACTGATCCCAGTAGAAAGCCGTTCAGTCACATCCTTCACCGTTTCCTCTGATTCACGTAGCTTTGGTCTAAGTTCCTGTATTATTTGATCCCTTGCTTTGATTTGCACCCTCAAACAGTCCTGCGTATCACATACTTTGCAAAACCAATTCCCGACATCACAATCCTCCTTCTTGACCTTAATACAGCCGAAGTGAAACCATTTCTCACATAGTCCACACTGAACACCGTTCTTCAATGTTTTACTGCACGTCGAACACTTTAAAGCTGCCACTGGATCATTTGCCTGATTCATATTTGGAGTAACAGGGCCTGGATTCACTTCCACTCCACCAATAACTAGCAATGCAGCTATCACTAGGGCTATAAACCACAAGTTACTAGGTCCCGTACGCACACACAAACACCGGAAATCCCGACTACCCTTCGCATACCACAGCCCGATCCTCGCGCGATAACACTCCAGAGAACAACCCATTTCAGCACGCCTGAGAGCTCGGGAAAAACACAACCTTTCACTTTGACTGCCAACTGCCAATGTAAATGATCTGCGGTTATCAGCCAACAAGTTTTTATAGGCTATCTCGTAAAGATGCGTTCAATATCAACTGATGTGATCGGAGCGTACTTGAAGTGAGGAAGGTCGTTTGCTGCTAAATCCTCCCCAATCCCATCCATGCAGTAGTTTTCACCAGAAAGAAGGTCTGAGATTTTGCAGAATGTTTTATATTAGGTGTTTTTGTCCACCACTTGTTTTAGTTTTGATGCAATACCGCAGCAATTTCCACCCGGTTGATTTAGGAAATGGAATCAATATTTCAATATTTTAAATGATCTTGTATCAGCTACTAGCTTCTTCTTAACTCTGAGACACGTAACTCCCTCATATAACGCTGTGACATGACTAAATTGTAAAAAAAATTACTTCAAAAGGCCAATTTCTCTAAAATAAGACCAAAAAATATACCAAACTTAAACAAAATGCTCTTTAAATGGAAAAATACAAAAGAAAAATGCAAAAAGATGCAAAACAAGTAATTCCGTGAAGAAATGTACAGCCTATTTTCATATATCCTACTTATGTTAACTGCCACAATCAACATACAAAATTTCAGTTTAATTGCTGTAACAGATTCGTAGATATTGACAACCGTCTAAATATTTCAGATGGTCGCCAGGTTGGATTTTTATTTTGTACTATTACATTAAGATTATTGTGTACGTGTGGTATTCAAACTTCAATCGCATGATTAGAAAACAAGAAGTAAAAACTAGATTTTAAAATTACGCACAGCAGCCATCTTGTGATAATGCAAATCATTGAAATAAATTAGATGCCAGTGGATCAACATTTGTATAAGCATTTAACGTGCAACGTTTCACGGCACTCGGATAGTTAATTCGCGAGAAACGTCCATTTAAATATTTATACTGAACCCTTCAGAATAGCAGTGTTTTATGCAAGAATCTTGATCAAGGGGTCGCGCTCAGTTCATAGTGTGCTGTTTACGTCCGCCAAACAACATGCTTTACTGAGGCAAGGGTCATAGGATTAAAACTATAATTAAGAAATTAAGGAGACAAGACGTAAGATAATAACATGATTTAATAACTAATTGTGCATAAAAGAAAATAAACAAACAATAATAAAAATATATCCTCCCTGAATTTTTCCCTGACAGGAATATCTAACACTTTGAGGAGTCAGACGGATCTCCCCCTTTATAACAAAATTGTGGATCCTAGTTCCACTACCTTGCATTTGAGTTTTATGTGCGCGTGATGACTAACTACGAGAAAATGAGTACTTGGATGACCGTTCGTTTACAACGGGTTAACAGCCACGGTGCTCACGAACAATCATCACGTAAATCAACGTTTATGGATATGGGCATGACATTAATAAAAACCCTTAAAAACTCTAATGCTGACACACACACTACAAATCTATTATTTACAGGAATCTCTCTGAGATCCTCATTAGCGCGATGACGCACTTAACAACATGAGCTACCAACTGGCCAATTGCTCAATACACACAAGGAAAGACAGCATTGCACATGACTCACGGGTCACAGAAGTGAAAATAAACCTGGAATAAACCAACAACAACAAAAGCCTGACCGGCTAAGATTACTTTATATGAACAAAACTGCATGTTAAGGTAACGCTTCGGAGATTATCGTGATTCGTAGGCAACTCCCATTTATTTCAACACATTTTTACCATTGATCAGTTCTTATCTGTAATTCAAGTAATTAGGGAGCCAACGAGCACTCCTCACTAACGACCATGTTTGCACGTACAGACAGCCTTGTGAAACATCTCCCCCTTTCCTCAAATACTTGTCGTGTCCCACTCCAGTGTATATAAATAGCTGACCAGCTGTGCCGCTATCTCAAGGAATCAACAGCAACAAAAATCTCATCCAACTCAACATATGGTCAGACATAATCGCATATCCACAATTGCCCTCGCAAGGATACAATATGGACCGGGTACCAAGCTGACAGAAATCAGTCTCAGCTGAAATTCCCGCTTGTAATACCACAAAAATACACACATACACACATCTGGGACTGACATGACGCTTTTCACACAGGTCTGCTGAATAGGTGCTCACAAACATTAAACACAATATTTAAACCTACGATAGAGCTGATTACTCTTCGTCACAAATTACATTGCTCCAATCGGCAATAGTCACACTGAATCTGATCAATAATAAATCTTCAACAATTTTTAATTACCCTCCAATCTACTGTATAATTACATTAATTCAGTCCTACTTCTGAAACACAACGGATCTCCGAGAGACGTTTTTAACCGCATTGCGTAACATATGCAAACACGGCCGTTCACATAGCTACGTTAGTTAACACGATACAAAAACAAGAACCTTCCACTAACTACATTCGTGCGAGCTGCTTCCATACAAAAGTGTGTCAGACCAAAACTAAATATACTACGTTAATCACACAAGCAATGTATTTACAAAAATATGTCCCATAAACCATAAGTTAATTTATCAAATGAAAATGAAAATCCACAGCCTGCTTCCAGTCTCCGACCGGGTCAGGAATGGAATGAATGAAGCCCCTATCTAGCGGCGAGGATATGAACTGTGCCGGATGCCGAGGCCTGACGCACTCCTCTGGGGCAATGATTAAATGAATGACAGATGAAATGAAATGATAGTGGAGAGTGTTGCTGGAATGAAATTTTGACAGGGAAAACCGGAGTACCCGGAGAAAAACCTGTCTGCCTCCGTTCTGTCCAGCACAGATCTCACATGGAGTGACCGGGATTTGAACCACGGACTCAGCGGTGAGAGGCCGGCGTGCTGCCGCCTGAGCCACGGAGGCTCCAATTTATCAAATAATAAAGAATATTATTTTGTACTCATCTCTCTTGTAGTCACCCGTCAAAGAACGTCAGCTGCCATTTCCCAACTGAATGGTTCTATCTCATCTCAGCCATCTGGACGGAGTATTGAGAATTCCAAACTTCCTCTGTAGTCGTCGATGTCATCTCTGGCGCTGCTTCAAAAATTAGATTATTATACACTTGATATCTGACTACTAAATTCGCTGTTCAGGTACTACTTTCCCTGTCACAGTTCGTTGGCGAATTATCGACGATACTGCCCCTACAAATATAGTGCTGTGACTATCTATCACTGAATTTAACACTTTACAATAATTTCTGTGTCCTTAAGACGCACAGAAGTAATAATCAACCTGTGTCCACGACACACAAAATAGAAGTCGTTCTGTCCGCAGACGAACACAGTAATAGCCTTACGTCCTTCGACGCACACAAGTAATAGTCAACCTGTGTCCACGACACACAAAATAATAGTCTTATGCCTTCGAAACATCAAATAGAAGTCAATGTCTTGGCTCTTCATGACACTTATAAAAGAACTGGCCCTAGGTCTCGATGGAGGGGGAATTTATGTAAAAATTTCTCGAAATAATTGTGGTACAGGAATGAAATAGATATCACTGAACTCGTAATATTGCACAGGTCAAGAATATGCTCATTAATCCTAGAATCGATCGTAGAGATTTTGTCTAGGCGATTTCCCGCGTGAATGCTAGCCGAGCGTACCCACGCTAGACCTGCCGCGTTAAATAGGCATTCTTCTCTCATTGGTTCTCACATTTTCTGTAATTTGGCGGTTTATAGCAGATCTTGGCGTCGTAGGAGTGTCCAGCATGCTCATCAGCCACTCACGTAACTGCATCATATTTCTTCTAGGCGCGAATATCACAATGAACATACCAGCAGCATGTCTCACTGCGCGTCACTTCTATTTGGGGCGGCCAACACCTGTCCTTCTGACACATCGCCAGGCTATTTCCTTTCACAGCTAAAGTATTTAGCCTATTGTCAATCTGCTTCAGGCATGTCCCCGCTGTCTCCAACCAATGCTTGAAATTTCCTCATCTCCGTCTGGCTACTTTCATGATGCTGGTGGAAATATTTATTAATTTGAAAAATAAAACATAGAATCATTTATCCAACAGAGGATAAAGGGTTCACAACTCTCCCACTCACAAAATTTCGAACTTAGGAATAAAGTCGATAATTTTAAAAGACTTCCGTTGGCCAAATTGTTTTATTTCAGAATCACCCCTTTTCTACTACTTGGTCTAGTCGCTCCTGTCTTGAATGGCATTTACTCGTTTTCATTTCCTGCTCGTATCTCCCCTCTCAGTCTACTTGCATGACCCGCTCTGGTGCCTGCGGCAACACTCTGCTCGTCTCGTTAATGTTTGTCAACAACAACACTACTTCCTCGTTTACGTGCCGTACTCAACTGCTCCTCGTGCACTTTGTTGATAGTAGGACGTCCATATATTCAAACTGCGTCATTAATTTTTGCGCTCCCATGGCTCACTTCGACGATATTTTTTTAGGTTGGCAGCGTTGTAGACTGACATTGTTCCTGTACTCATTTCTTTCACTCTGTAAGCATTGTTTCCAAGATTTCTTACGATAGAATAGGGTCCTATGAACTTTTCGCAGAATTTACTGAAGATTTTCTTTTCTGGGTCCGATGTAGCAGGTCGTTTCACCAAAACGAGCTGGTTGATTTCAAGATCACTGTGAAACCTCTTATTTCTTACTCGCCGTAATCTGCGGTCTGCTTGTTTTCTCATGTAGGCTCTCGTCCTCTCAATTCGCAAGTCAGGTGCTATCATTGGATCTTGTGGACATTTAATGATACTTTTCCACGTTCTTACTGGATACTCGTTCTTGTGTAGGACCATAGGGATTTGTCCTGTTGACTCGTGCCTGGTAGAATTCATGCATGTCTCTACATCCTTAATTTTATCGACCCATTTGTGGTGTTCGTTCGGAATGAAGATCCTCAAATATGAAGTTACACACTTAATTGCTCTTTCACTTGGATTTGCTTGAGCATGTCGGATACTGCTTAAAACGTGTTTTATACCCATGTCTTCCATGCCTTTCTTGAATTCGGCGCTTGTGAAATAACTGCCATGGTCTGATAATATAAACTCTGGTTTTCCAAGGATTGGAATAACTCTATTTCGAATGCGACTGAGTACCTGCTTCGATGTAGTTTTCTGAATAGGGCATAGTACTACGAATTTAGAAAATACATCAATGCACACTAGTAAGTGTCGGCAACCTCGCCTTCCCTTCGGGATTGGACCGAAACAGTCGAGTGCCAGTAGCTCACGTGGTTTCTGAGGTAGCAATGGTCTGGGATACTGCCTCATTAAGTAATTATTGGGCTTTGTCCTCTGACACGGATCACAAGTTGTAATGACGTCACATATAGTTGTTCTCATACGTGGCCATGTAAATGTCTCTCCTATAGTCGCTTCGCACTTATCTACGCCCACATGACCGTAACTTTCGTGCGTATGCCATGTCAATCCTCGTTGTAACGATGCAGGTACTAATATGCGTAACTTGGTGTGGTCATTATCTACCCATTTGTGCAGCAAATTGTTGACATAAACATATCTTCCTTCTTTGGCTTTCGCTTCTCGAAATGCAGGTGTTCCTGTGGGTAGTTGCTTTTTGAAGTATTGAATTAAAAGCATCATCCATGGTTCCGCTTCCTGTTCCCGCTGTATCTCACGTAACTCCTCCAAGAACTCCCGGTCCTTCGGTGTTAACTCCAAGTGTTGTACCATCGCTGTTTCTTCCTTAATATCTCTTCCAACTGCTTTCTGTGTTCACCCCCAAGTTGAATGTCATTGAGCCGCTCCTGTAGTAACTCTTCAAATTGTGCATCGCTCTTATCTCCTTCCGTTAATAAAGACCATATCTCCTGGGATGCACTCTCCTCATCTAGTTCCACAACAGCTCCTTCTATGATGTTATCTTCTGCCTTTCGTACCTCCTCTTCCGTCTCTTCCGATATTGCTTCCAATGCCCAAGAATTTACATCTCTTCCGGTAGTGATTTCATCCATATGCAATCCCACATTTTTCAGTTGATCATACTCTCTAAAACTGACAGTATTCTTGTGCAAATCTATTGCTGCTTGATAGTCACAAATAAAATTTGCACCAAGAATTATATTGAAATTCATCTTTGCCATGATAATGAATGTTTGCCCAAAAGTGTGTTCCAATATGTTCAGCTCTAAGTATGCCTGACGTTTACAAGTGACGGTGCGTTCAGGAATAACACCCCTCACTTTGAGCTGTGGTACCGGAATTACAGGAATATTCTGACTCCGTCCCAACTCTCGAACCAAGGCCTCCGATACCAGACTGATCTGTGACCCCGTATCCAATAAACATCTTATATTAATTCCACCAATCCTTGCGTAAATAATGGGTAACTGCCTAATTTCATCGTTCCGTGGTTTCACCGTCTCCTCCAGGCAGTCTTCTGCAAAGCAATCCATTCTTGTATGTTCGCTACTATCCATCCATCTTCAACTTCCGACTGTTGTGTTTGTAGCCTGTCTCCTTTATCCAAATTTAACATTTTTTTTTAGCTCCATTGCGACTCCCATCATCCTTCTGTCGCTCATGTCATTGGTATCCCTGTTATCTCAGTAGACTTCCAGCTTCCTCAGTATGTGTATCAGGATTCTTCATGTTCCCAATGGCCTTTTCCCATCTTCCTAGCTCTCCACCTTGACTAGCGTGTAACTCCTCTAAGTAATTTTGCGATTGAGCGTGCCTATCATCCCAGTCATCTCGATAGTTACGTGGCTCTCCTTGATTTTGATCTCTTCTTCCTTTCCATCGTTGATTGGCATTGTAATCACCGTATCTTCCATAAGGCCTGTCATTCCTTCGATTTTCACGCCATTGCTGATATCCTCTCTGTTGGTATCTATTGTTACCTTGGTATGACCTATTGTTGTAATGATTTTCGTTACGCTGATATGGTCTGTTTTCTCCTTCTTCCTGGTTTCGCCTAGGTGTGGAAGTGCTTGTGTTAGTGCCCTGCGTTTTGGTGTTTGCCTGTTTTGGTTTTATGACCTCTGTAGTATTGACTAACTCCAGCTGTCTTCCTCCTCTATAATGACTATGAGATGTAGTCTCATCTATTTGCCGTAGTATCTGCTCTGCATGTAGGGCCGTACTAACGTTCGCTGCGACTAGTACTTGCTGTACGTTTACTGGCATTTGTCTCGCTATAGTCATCACCAGATCTGCTTCATTTAAAGGGTAATCAAGGTCACGAAATTTTAACATTTGCATGTTAAAGAAATCTGAGTATTTTGTTTGCTGGGTGGTTTGGTACTTCCTAGAGTAAAGCTCCATCCTTAGACTCTGTTGTGTTGCGGGCGACCAATATTTGCGCAGAAACGCTAAGTTGAAATCTGACATGTTTCCAAATGTATATTTGAAGCTTAAAAACCATGTGAGGACATTTCCTGATAAAAATCTCTCCATCATCCTCAATCTACGTGCTTCAGGTACCCCAGTGTCATTGAAATGGTCTTCCATCCCTTTGATAAAGGCCTTAGGTGTCACCCCTGAATTTTCCGTGTATTTCTGCGGTTTGTAGTCATTTGAGCGAATTACTTGAATAAGTTGTGTGTGCTGATGACCGTCTTGTGGTGTTGAGCTCCTATCGATATTCTTACGAAACCCTTCGGTGTTTGTTGTTAATGGGCTGTCTGCCTGAGTCTGACTTCCTGCTGTGCTGGACTCTGGACTATTTGAGTTATCCGGCTTGTCTTTCACTGTTCCCGTTCTAAATATAGATGATTGTTCTAATGAGCGGAGTTCGGCTTTTATGATCCTGTCCGTCTGCTCTTTAAGTTTATTTTTCACCTCTTGCTCCAAAGCTCGAATACGCGTGTGATTTTCGCCTACTGTTTTAAGAATGGTGGATCTTTCCTCTTTAGAATCAATATTCATTTTCTTCCAATCTTTCCTTATTTGCTCTTTAATCGTGCTTACTTGCCCTTCAATCTGGTTTTTAGTGTCATCCTGATTACTTTCTATCGGGCTCAGCCTTTCGTCTAATGTACTCTTAAATTGTTCTTGCTCCGCTGTTAGGCTTTTCCATTGTTCCGCTGATTTTATCTCGAGACGGTCCATATCTTTAATTATGCCGGATATGTTTTCATCTACTGCTGATAATTGTTGTTGAATGACCCTGCCGCTTTTCTCCATCTCCTTAAATCGTCCTTCCAACTTATCCTGAGCTATTTTGACCTTGCTTGTATTCATTGTGCATGCTATTTCAATTTGCTCTAATTTAGCCAACACCGTTTCATCCAGAATGCTAAGTTTTTGATCAAAAATAACTTCCATTTTTTTAATCTGCTCTAATTGTTTCTCATTATTTTTGCTAACATCTAGGGCCAGTAATACCATCTGTTGGTTTGTGTGATCTTTCATTTCTGCGGTTAACGAAGCTAATTGGTTCGTGTTTTTAATATTTTGCGCCTCTAACTTCGAATTGATAGTGTCATTAATTTCACTCTTTAATAACCTAGCTTGTTCCGCCTGATATTCATTTTGTTCAATTCTACTGTTATTTAATTGTGTCCGCAATTGTTCACTTTGTTCTAACAGTTTAGTATTTAGCGATTCACTTTGTTCTGACAGTTTAGTTTTTAGCGATTCACTCTGCCCAGATAATTTGTTTATAGACTCACTTTGTTCTAGCCTACTATTGTTTAATTGTTCAGATAACTTCTTGTTTAGTGCTTCACTTTGCTCTAACATACTAGTGTTTATAGATTGACTCTGTTCTGCCAATTTAGTGTCCAACAATGCCTGTGTTCTCCTAGCTGCACTCTCAATGATCTCCTGGATCTGCTCCACCGTTGCCATATTACACACTCTATATGAGACATTAGGGAAATGGCATAAAGCAATGCCCTTTGACACACACATAAAATCCAATGCACATTTACTTTCTTTATCCAACTCAGTTCATTTATTTTTACATTTACTCCCACTAGTCAATTGCATCTCTGAGTGGTTCTAGTTTTACTCAATTTAATTTTAAACCCAAGCACATATTTAGTCATTAAATTGTTATCCTGATCTGATATTAACACTGACTAATTAACAAAGTATTACTTGTCATTTTAGGCTACAGCCTCCTAATATTTCCATGAGTTTGACTTTCTAAACAAATCTAGTTTTAACTTTATCATTGGGCGCCCGGTATCACATATTAATTACTTTAATTTAAAAGACAAAAACGTGAACCGTATTTTACTTTCAAACTCCTGATTTTAATTTATTTTTCACACATTTGGCGGTATCCACTTCGCCTCAATTACTTTTAATAAAATATCACTTCCCGGTGATTAAATACTGTCATATCTGCCTGCATTTGCGGCATGTCAGTTTTACTCAAATACGCCACTATAGATATGTGTAATCTCTCCGCCGTTACACCACAGTAAATGGCCCCACGCTTGGCCGCGCCAGTTTTATCCCTACGAACCCTTCAGAATAGCAGTGTTTTATGCAAGAATCTTGATCAAGGGGTCGCACTCAGTTCATAGTGTGCTGTTTACGTCCGCCAAACAACATGCTTTACTGAGGCAAGGGTCATAGGATTAAAACTATAATTAAGAAATTAAGGAGACAAGACGTAAGATAATAACATGATTCAATAACTAATTGTGCATAAAAGAAAATAAACAAACAATAATAAAAATATATCCTCCCTGAATTTTTCCCTGACAGGAATATCTAACACTTTGAGGAGTCAGACGGATCTCCCCCTTTATAACAAAATTGTGGATCCTAGTTCCACTACCTTGCATTTGAGTTTTATGTGCGCGTGATGACTAACTACGAGAAGATGAGTACTTGGATGACCGTTCGTTTACAACGGGTTAACAGCCACGGTGCTCACGAACAATCATCACGTAAATCAACGTTTATGGATATGGGCATGACATTAATAAAAACCCTTAAAAACTCTAATGCTGACACACACACTACAAATCTATTATTTACAGGAATCTCTCTGAGATCCTCATTAGCGCGATGACGCACTTAACAACATGAGCTACCAACTGGCCAATTGCTCAATACACACAAGGAAAGACAGCATTGCACATGACTCACGGGTCACAGAAGTGAAAATAAACCTGGAATAAACCAACAACAACAAAAGCCTGACCGGCTAAGATTACTTTATATGAACAAAACTGCATGTTAAGGTAACGCTTCGGAATTATCGTGATTCGTAGGCAACTCCCATTTATTTCAACAAATTTTTACCATTGATCAGTTCTTATCTGTAATTCAAGTAATTAGGGAGCCAACGAGCACTCCTCACTAATGACCATGTTTGCACGTACAGACAGCCTTGTGAAAAATCTCCCCCTTTCCTCAAATACTTGTCGTGTCCCACTCCAGTGTATATAAATAGCTGACCAGCTGTGCCGCTATCTCAAGGAATCAACAGCAACAAAAATCTCATCCAACTCAACATATGGTCAGACATAATCACATATCCACAATTGCCCTCGCAAGGATACAATATGGACCGGGTACCAAGCTGACAGAAATCAGTCTCAGCTGAAATTCCCGCTTGTAATACCACAAAAATACACGCATACACACATCCGGGACTGACATGACGCTTTTCACACAGGTCTGCTGAATAGGTGCTCACAAACATTAAACACAATATTTAAACCTACGATAGAGCTGATTACTCTTCGTCACAAATTACATTGCTCCAATCGGCAATAGTCACACTGAATCTGTTCAATAATAAATCTTCAACAATTTTTAATTACCCTCCAATCTACTGTATAATTACATTAATTGAGTCCTACTTCTGAAACACAACGGATCTCCGAGAGACGTTTTTAACCGCATTGCGTAACATATGCTAACACGGCCGTTCACATAGCTACGTTAGTTAACACGATACAAAAACAAGAACCTTCCACTAACTACATTCGTGCGAGCTGCTTCCATACAAAAGTGTGTCAGACCAAAACTAAATATACTACGTTAATCACACAAGCAATGTATTTACAAAAATATGTCCCATAAACCATAAGTTAATTTATCAAATAATAAAGAATATTATTTTGTACTCATCTCTCTTGTAGTCACCCGTCAAAGAACGTCAGCTGCCATTTCCCAACTGAATGGTTCTATCTCATCTCAGCCATCTGGACGGAGTGTTGAGAATTCCAAACTTGCTCTGTAGTCGTCGATGTCATCTCTGGCGCTGCTTCAAAAATTAGATTATTATACACTTGATATCTGACTACTAAATTCGCTGTTCAGGTACTACTTTCCCTGTCACAGTTCGTTGGCGAATTATCGACGATACTGCCCCTACAAATATAGTGCTGTGACTATCTATCACTGAATTTAACACTTTACAATAATTTCTGTGTCCTTAAGCCGCACAGAAGTAATAATCAACCTGTGTCCACGACACACAAAATAGAAGTCGTTCTGTCCGCAGACGAACACAGTAATAGCCTTACGTCCTTCGACGCACACAAGTAATAGTCAACCTGTGTCCACGACACACAAAATAATAGTCTTATGCCTTCGACACATCAAATAGAAGTCAATGTCTTGGTTCTTCATGACACTTATAAAAGAACTGGCCCTAGGTCTCGATGGAGGGGGAATTTATGTAAAAATTTCTCGAAATAATTGTGGTACAGGAATGAAATAGATATCACTGAACTCGTAATATTGCACAGGTCAAGAATATGCTCATTAATCCTAGAATCGATCGTAGAGATTTTGTCTAGGCGATTTCCCGCGTGAATGCTAGCCGAGCGTACCCACGCTAGACCTGCCGCGTTAAATAGGCATTCTTCTCTCATTGGTTCTCACATTTTCTGTAATTTGGCGGTTTATAGCAGATCTTGGCGTCGTAGGAGTGTCCAGCATGCTCATCAGCCACTCACGTAACTGCATCATATTTCTTCTAGGCGCGAATATCACAATGAACATACCAGCAGCATGTCTCACTGCGCGTCGCTTCTATTTGGGGCGGCCAACACCTGTCCTTCTGACACATCGCCAGGCTATTTCCTTTCACAGCTAAAGTATTTAGCCTATTGTCAATCTGCTTCAGGTATGTCCCCGCTGTCTCCAACCAATGCTTGAAATTTCCTCATCTCCGTCTGGCTACTTTCATGATGCTGGTGGAAATATTTATTAATTTGAAAAATAAAACATAGAATCATTTATCCAACAGAGGATAAAGGGTTCAATAGTTCGCGTCGCTGCCATGTTGGATTTGTGCTCACCAGGTTCCTGAAAGTCCTATATGTGAATATATGTTCATAGTCTCTATGAACATTTAAAAAAATCAGTTTGGTTGCTGTAAAAGATTCATAGATATTGAGAACCGTCTAAATATTTCGGGAGCTCACCATTTAGGAGTGTTATGTGTATAGGCCATAGAGTTATGTACCATTCATGGACAAATATTGCCTAGGTTCATTATTCAAACTTTCACTTCGATCGCATGATTGCGACACAAGAAATTAAAACTTAATTTTAAAATTTCGCACAGCCGCCATCTTGAGGTTATGTAAGCAATTGAATTAAATTATATGGCAGTGCATTACAATCTGCAAAATCAATTACTGTACCACATTTCACTGCGCTCAGAGAGTTAAATCACGAGAAAAGTCTATTAAAATATTTTAAATTCGCTTGGTCACCATGTTCGTTTTTTACTTTACAGGTTTATAAAATATACATAGGTATACCTGTATCAGTACCCTTTATCACCGTACAAAATTGCAGGGTGATATCTGTAATAGTTTCGGAGATATAGAATGTCAGTGAAATATTTCGCACAGCCGCCATTTTGAGGTTATGTAACAAATTGAACTAAATTAGACTCCAGTGCATTACAATGTGTATAAACATTTGCTGTACCAAGTTTCATTACATTTAGATAGTTAAATCGCGAGAAAAGTCTATTTAAATGTCTCAACTTCGCTTGGCCGCCATGTTGGTTTTGTAGTCACCAGGTTTTTGAAAGTCTCATAGGTGAACGTCTAGTAGTGCCCTTTATCACCGTACACAATTTCAGGGCGATATCGGTAATAGTTTCGGAGATATTGAATGCTAGTGAAATATTTCGCACAGCCGCCATGTTGGATTGGAGAGACGTAACAAAATTTGAAGGGCACGGTCGAGGTCGCCGGGAATAGTGCTATGAACTTCCCGAGTTTCATTGAAATCGCTCCAGCCGTTTCGATTTTATTAGGGGGACACACACACACGAATCACACACACGCACACACACACACACACACACGCACACACACACGGACAAAAGGTGATCTCATAAGCCTATTTTTTCAAAATTGAAAATAGGCTAATAAAAATGACATATTTGAAGACGGGGTGGCCCGTCCGGAGTTTCTATGTACTTCAGCATTGTTTCAGACAGCTCAGTAAAAAGATGACAAGTCATCAACATCCGGGCCCTAGTCATGACTAATTCTCTCCAACTCCTAAGCAATCTTAATTAATTTTTCTCTCAGTATCTCCTCTGATGAGGTGGCGTCAGGATGGGTATCAAGAAGAGCGTCAGTGTCAGAAGGAATAAATGAAGTCCCGAAGAAACAGGATTAATAAATAGGGGTTGACAAACGATTTTGCTGTTCAATCAGGTGCTAAGAGTTGTTGTTTTTGATTCTTTTAGAAATTTTGTGACATCGTACTCATGTAGTCCTGTATACTTGGGTGTGTGTGTGTGTAGAATTTATCTGATAACCTGTGTCATTGTGATGTCTCTACTAGTGTGTATTTGTAATTAAGGTAGGATTTAGGTAGGAAGTGGCCGTGGCCATAAGCTCGGTGCCATCCCTTCATTTGCATGGAGTAGAAGTGGGAAACCATGAAAAACCACTCCCAGGATGGCTGAGGTATGAATCGAACCAACCTCTTCTCAGTTTTGCCTCAAGAAGCTGAGTTCACCACGTTCCATTCTTCAGATCAGAATTGCATTTCTTGGTTGGTTGGTTGGTTGGTTCCTCAGTTTAGGGGCTGCGACAACGCGGTTATGTAGCCGCGTGTACTTTGGGTGTGTGCAGAATCTGTTTGGTAACCGATGTTAATTGTGATGGCTGTATTAGTGTGTGTTATCTGTTTTTAATTCAAGTAAGGACTGCAGACATTCAATTTTCAAGTAGTTCCTACTTTTGCTATCAAACGCCACCGTCAACGACAACTAGTTCTGAAATTGGTTACTAGATGTCACCTCAGTCAGCTCCTGTCGACGAACGTTGGAACCTAAGAGCGCTAGTCAAATCTAACCTATCATTTAGCTTCACACAATTGAAATTAGTGGAAGGTTCTTTTACATGCCATAATTCTATGACGTGGACCACCGGATAAAAAAGTGACAAAAAAGTCTTGCGATGTCTTCAGGAAAAAGCCATTAATGAGAGACATATCACCATCAATAGGTACTCTCGTAAACAGAGACACCACGTCGAGACTCACTAGGATATCACCCGGCTGAAGTGTTATAGCTTTCAACTTTTCCACGAAGTGTGTGGAATCCTTAATGTACGAAGGCGTGTTACCCAGAAGCGGCTGAAGTAGTCTACCTAAGTATTTGGAAAGGGCATATGCAGGAGAACCAATCGTACTAACAATAGGTCTAAGAGGAACATCTTCCTTATGTATTTTAGGAAGACCCTAGTGTCTCGGAGGAATAGCATCCCCTGGAAGGAGAGTCTTCGCTGCATCCGCTGGATTAGATGATTGCTTGATCAATTTGACGGTGACAGAGTTCCCTGTACTTGTGGCAAGGTTTACATCGGGCGTACTTCGAGAACAATATGCACTCGCATCAAGGAACATAATAGACGTATCAGGCTCATTCAACCTGATAAATCAGCTGTTGCCGATCATGCTTTAACACCTGGCCATGCTGTCATGTTCGAAGGAGTGGACGTTCTTGCCCGTATAAAGCAATATCGTCCCAGAATCATCAGGGAGGCGGTTGAAATACGTAAACACCCAGATAATGTCAACCGCGACACCGGCTACAAACAATCTCAGTGAATCCTGGCTACCTATTATCAGAACCCTGAGAAAGTAATTCACTGCCGCTTTCCGTTGTCCCTAACATTGGGCTATAACGGCGTCCATCTTTGGGCACTTCTATATGTTCTTTGTTGCTTTCTCTTAGCAATCAATCATTGTCGTATTCCAGATTATTCCTGACGAAGAAAGACATGGTTTCTTTCGAAACGCGTCGAATTTTAATATAATAAAACACGGCATAAGCCCAAAATTCAACATTATGAATAGTAACACGGGCCGTGAAAGTCTAAATGACAATATGATAATTATTGTTTCTAAAGGGCCTAACATCTAGGTTATCGGCCCCTAATGGTTTGGGTGAGAGTGAAAGATGAGTTGAGAATGAAAACTATAACTAATACTAACTACAAACTTACATACTACAAGAAGAAATGGTAAACAAATAACGGATAAAGCAAATAAAGGACAGGAAGAAAACAAAGAATGAGGATTGAGGGACTTGGAAGGAAGGAGAGCCATGAGAGGCAGATTGGAAAGGGAAAGAGGGGAGGGCTCGGTCCAAAGTCAATGAAAAAACTGACCCAGCTCAGTAATCCCTCGGGATCGCTAACTCCCGAACTCACCAGCCGCGAGCCCCTGAGTGTGTAGCAATATCCAGGGTGCACGAGAAGTGGTGGGGCTACTTACAACCTGCCTCCTTGAGGGCCTTGAGCAGAAGGAAGGAGATAAGGCTGACCCCTCGCAGAAGGAGGGTATCAGGAAAGATGAGACAAGGGTCAATTAAGGCGGGAAAGGAAGAGACTCCCTAGGCCTCGGATACCCTAATACCGTTGTCGTCGGAAGAGAACAAGAGTTGACCAAGAGAGGTCGACAGGAAAGAAGATGGAGAGGAGTCCGGCACAAGTAAGTGGAAGCAATGCCGGACTCAGCTGGGGTCCCGTGGTCGCCAAACCACGTCTCGCTAGATGTGAGCCACTGGGAAGGGGGGGGGGGCACTTCTAGATTAGCTGGGATTCGAACACACATATCATCTCTGTTCTCTTCAACGAAGCTTAGTGCATTCCGATCCTACTCTCATAACCAGATTTAAATTCTCCGTGATAGAGACGGGGATCAAACCCGAGCCGACTTGGTGATAAGTACGGTAACAGCACGCATGGCAGCTCGAACACATAGGACAGACAAACATTATGAAACTGCATTTATATCTCTAATTAATCCTGTCGTAATAGAGTAGTGCTTGAAGTGAGAAGAGTCTCTGTGGTATATGGCTTTTACGGCCGGATGTCCTACCAGTCACAAACCTCATCAGAAGAGTTAATGAGAGATGGTTGGTTGGTTCTTAGGTTTAGGGGCTGCGACAACGTGGTCATGTAGCCCCGTGTACTTTGGGTGTGTGTAGAATCTGTCTGATAACCGGTGTTAATTGTGATGACTGTATTAGTGTGTGTTATCTGTTTTTTAATTAAATAATGCAACTTTGAATTTTTCAAATAGTTCCTACTTTTGCCGCCAAGCGCCACCGTCAACGACTACTAGGCCAAGTTCAGATCTTAGCTACTAGACGCCACCGCAGTCGGCTCTTGGCAACGAACGTAGAAACCTAAGAGCGTTGTTTACATTCTTAACCTAGCCAATTTAGCTTCACACAGGTGTAATTAGTGGAAGGTTCTTTAACATGCCATAAGTCTATGACATGGGACCTCCGGCTTTACTTCCCCTCCGAAGGAAGGCATACTGAGGGATTTTAATGCTCTTAAAAAGTCCGACGGCTTCGGCCGGGTTTGAACCCGCTATCTTGGGCATAGAAGCTCAGCATGCTACCGACTACGCCACCGAAGCCGCCGTTGATGAGAGATGAAATACTTTACATTCTCGTGTTTAGTCAGACAAACTTCAAACCTTGGCAGCTGAGATGACATGCCCATTACTAGGAACATGCCCTTGCAGATTAATGACTGAAACGAGAAAAGATTTTAAGAATTTAACAAGTAGTTCCGTGAAGAACTATACAGCCTATTTTCATATATCCTACTTATGTTAATTGCCACTATCAACATACACTATTTCAGTTTGATTGCTGTAATAGATTCGTAGATATTGAGAACCGACTAAATATTTCGGATGGTCGCCATGTTGGATTTTATATATGTAGGTCCTAGAGGTACTGTTACTTGCAGATTATTGTGAACGTGTAGTATTCAAACTTCAATCGCATAATTAGGACACAAGAAGTAACAAGGAGATTTTAAAAATTTTCACAGCTGCCATCTTGAGGTTATGGAAACAATTGAAATAAATTTGATGCCAGTGGATTAACATTCGTATAAGGATTTACTGTACCAAGTTTCACTGCACGCGGATGGTTAAATTGCGAGAAACGTCCATGTGAATATTTATAATTCGCGTCGCCGCCATGTTGGATTTGTGATCACCAGGTTATTTAAAGTCCTATAGGTGAACTTAAGTTCATAGCCCCTATGAACATTAAAAATGCAGTTTGATTGCTAAAATAGATTCGTAGATATTCAGTATCGTCTAAATATTTCGGATGGTCGCCATGTTGGATTGTTAACTGTATAGGCCATAGAGTCATGTACCATTAAAGGAAAATTATTGCGTAGGTTCATTATTCAAACTTTCACTTCGATCGCATGACTACATCACAAGAAATAATAACATAATTTTAAAATTCGCACTGCCACCATCTTGAGGTTATGTAAACAATTGAACTAAATTAGATACCAATGGATTAAAATGTGTATAAATATTTCCTGTACCAGGTTTCAATGCGCTTGGAACATTAAATCGCGAGAAAGGTCTATTTAAAATTTTCAAATTCGCTTGGCCGCCATGTTCGTTTTGTAGTTAACCGGTTTTTGAAGGTCTTATAGATGGATTTCCAGTAGTGCCCTTTATCTCCGTACACAATTTTAGGGAGATGCCGCTAATAGTTTCAGAGATATAGAATGCCGGTGAAATATTTCGCACATCCGCCATCTTGTGATTATGTAAACAATTGTACGAAGTTAGATGTCGGTGCATTACAATGTATATAAACATATACTGTACCAAGTTTCATTGCGTTTGGTTGGTCAAATCGCGAGAAACGTCTATTTAAAAGTCGCAAATTCGCTTGGCCGCAATGTTGGTTTTGTAGTAACCAGGTTTTCAAAAGTCACATAAGTGAACTTATAGTAGTTCCCTCTATCACCATAGAAAATGTCAGGTAATATCGGTAATAGTTTCGGAGATATTGAATGCTGGTGAAATATTTCGCACAGCCGCCATGTTGGATTGGTGAGTCGTAAAAAAATTGAAGGGCACGGTCGAGGTCGCCCGTAATAGTGCTATGAACTTTCCGAGTTTCATTGAAATCGCTCCTGCCGTTTAGAATTTATTAGGGGGGGACACACACACGAATCACAGACACACACGCACACACACACACGGACAAAAGGTGATCTCATAAGCCTATTTTTTCAAAATTGAAAATAGGCTAAAAATGATATTAATAATAATGGAACAAGAAGACAACAACGACATGGATTAAGGAAGTTAGAAAAGATCTCGAAAATTCCAACATCCAGGAAGTTCAGATGTCAAACAGGGAAACATTTCGGTACATAATTCAAAATTTGGAAGGGTTGCACGTCACAAGAACCACAAAGAAGGGAAGAGCCTGGACGGATGAGCAGAAGAAACAACAAAGCGCCCATATGAAGGAGTACTGGAGGAAGAGGAAACTTCAGGCAAAGAAAAAATGAAATTGTAGCGTGATCCTAAGTGGTCAATTCGCAAATAAAAAAATATTAATAATAATAATAATAATAGTAATAATAATAATAATAATAATAATAATAAGACCAACTTAAAAATACTCAAACATCGATGTCAACATCCGAAAAAGACGATTGAATTTCTTTGGGCACATAAGTAGACTGCCGAATACCCGACTAACCAACAGAATACTAGATTACATATCATCACTAAAACGTACAACACCATTGATGAAAGAAGTACAAAAAGACATGCGAACCGCTAACATAACCGACACATCAGACAGAGACTCCTTCCGTAACAAAGTGAACAACTGGGAAGTCCAACCAGAGCAAGCAAAACCTTCACCTTACAGACCTCAATGGTCTGACGAAAGAAAATTGGCATTCTCCAACAGAATGAAACAATACTGGCAAAATAAGAAGAACGTCAATAATTGAGTCAAAGTGCTTATCGCTTTCCTATATTGGGAAAATACGCCGTAAATAAATAAATAAATAAATGTATAATAATACTAGCCTAATAATAGATCTAAACATATTTTCGGTAAATTACAATATTTATGAACCTGCCATGCATTATAATCCGATTATTACCCAGAAATCGTCGTTGATGTTGTTGTTGTTGTTGTTAATAATTCAATATAGGAGCTTGGAATATATTGTTCGTCAGCCCCTTGTAGTTGGGTGTGTGTCGAACTCGTCTGATAAGGTGGGGAAGGTGCCCCGAGACTTGAAATTAGGAATTATCCCGGCACTGTCTGGATAGCCACTGTCAGTGTCGGGATTCGAACCTACGATCCCTGGACCTTCTTCAGCTGCCCACGTGGTCGTGTTGTACGATTTAATAGCAGGGCTACGCCACGGGACTACGTAAAATCATAGGAGCGTTCGGTACCGACAGGGGAAGGGCAGTGCTCCAAGCGGGGTACAGTATGTGATAGAAACACTATTGAGCATCGCAGCACAGAGAAAGCCTTAACGGTTACTGTCTGGGTAAAATGCATAAGAATTCAGAATGTGATTGAAGCGCAACTTGTTGTAGGGGGCGTGTGATAATAACGGTCGGGATATCAAAGAACCAACCCCAACAGCGAGTTAATTACTGCCTCACCCTGAACAAATTATAAATCCAATATTTTTACTACTCCACTAGCCCTGTTCCGGGTGAAATTATAATCACATTAAGGGATTTCTCGCTTATTTCTCTCCGCCCTGAAGTAGGTCATATGGACGAGCAAGAAGTGTGAGATGTCTGCTGCTAGGGTAGTGTGCCGTACTTGATCTGACACCCCCCGCCTCCTTCCCATTCGATTACACTAGCGCACCCCACTAATGTGGACAGCCTGACATTCAGGAGTATTGAGCGGAACTTCTGTCCAAAGAGCGCCATACCTGACTAAACATCCCCCCTACATCCCATTCAAAAAAGTTAGTGAACCCCTTAATGTGGACAGCTTGACATTCAGGAGTATTGAGGGGAACTTGTGTGCAAAGTGTGCCATATCTGACCTGACACCCCTCTACCTCCCGTTCAATAGGCCTAACGTTATTTGACCCGATAATGTGGACAGCTTGACATTCAGAAGCCTTGAGAGTTGCTTAGTGCAGAGTGTAATAAGAAATGAGTAACTTTTTTTTAGCCTATGGCATTTAGTTCCGGGAGTGTCCGAGGACATGTTCGGCTCGCTTATTTGTAGCTGCTTCTAGGCTAGGGTGACCAGACGTCCCGTTTTTAACGGGATTGTCCCTTCTTTCAGTAGTTGGTCCCGTTGTCCCGACAAATCTTTGACGGGACGCAAAATTTCCCGTTTTCTTAACATTCGTCCCGTTAAATCCCGTTTTTTTTAGATATTTTAATGTGTGCGCAGTTTTGCGTACATGCTTTACTTAATTCATTTGTTTTTCTGTATCCCAAGATTCAAATATTATCCGAGAGATAGGCTACTTCGTAGAAAGTATCGCCAATCAACCAACACTATAATTCTCTTTCCTAAGGTAATTTCGCAAATAATTCTCTTTCATATGGTCAATTTTGTAGGCTGTGGTTGGCATACATGCCGATGCATGCGGAATAACAAATTTGTAACATAACACCATCGTTGCGTGCGAGGGAAACTTTGTTTTATTGTAAGCAATGGTGCTTGATACATAAAACTTCACGTTTAACGTCTTATAATGTTTACAAGCACGCGTCTTTCAGTACCCTATAGTTACTAATCGTGACGAGTTGTTCCGAATTTTTTTTCAATAGTTGAGAATGCCGAAACGAAAGTGTAATTTCACGGATGTATTAAAGGAAGAATTTCCTTTTCTTAAGGAAGATCAAGACAAAATAGTGTGTACTTTATGTAAAGGTGCGTTTTCTATCGAACATGGCGGTCGATCGGACATTTTCCAACATATACAAAAGATGAAGCATAAAGTGGCAGAGGCTGCTAAGAGTTCAACCCATAAATTAACCTCCTTCATGACAACACAAGGGAAAGAGGATGAAGAAGGGAAACGTCTTGCTGCTTTAGAAGGTGTGTTTACATTTCATACGTTTAAACATAACCATTCCTTCAGATCGATGGATTGCACATCAACTCTTGTGCGTACTTTATTTGAAAGGAAGTTTACATGTGGGAGAACCAAGTGTGAGGCCATCGTAGTTAATGTCTTAGCTCCTTTTGCGTTAAGCGACATCACCAGTGACTTGCAAAATGCCAGATATGTATCAGTTATGGTTGATACTTCAAACCACAACAACATGAAATTTGTTCCAGTACTTGTAAGGTATTTCGTACCAAAAAAGGCGTTCAAATCAAATTTCTTGAGTTTAAAACACTTTCCGGGGAAACAGCAGAGATGCTAACAAAGCACATTCTTCACATCTTGGAACAATACAAGTTAACTGACAAAGTTATTGCTTTCTGTGGTGATAACTGCAACACCAACTTTGGTGGGGTTGGAAGAAAAGGCACCAACAATGTTTTTTTAAGTTAAGACAGGGGATAAATGAAAACATTTTTGGAATAGGTTGTGCTGCCCACATTGTACACAACGCTATGCAGACAAGTGCAGACATTTTACCTACTGATGGTGACACAATTGTTAATAAAGTGTTCCAGTATTTTCACATTTATGCTGTTCGAGTAGCTGAATTGAAGAGCTTCTGTGAGTTTGTGGATGTTGAGAACAAGCAGATATCGGGAAGTGTAAAAACAAAATGTCTTTCTTTACAACCAGCTGTTAACAGACTTATTGATATGTTTGATAGTCTCAAGTCTTATTTTCTTTCAAAAGAAAAGTGTCCTAGAGTGCTAAAATACTTTTTTATTAATCCACAATCCTTACTTTGGCTTCATTTTATTAATTCACAACTCAAGGCGTGTGCAAACACAATAAAGAAAATTGAAGACAATATATGTGGCAGTGAAGTTGTTAATGAATTACATGCCTTGAAAAATAAGCTTCTGTGCAGAAAGGCCCAGAATTTTCGAACATCCATAATGATCTCTTTACTAAAGCAATTAGAAGATGGTGGTTTGATCGATGATCATAAATTTACGGAGTCTGCGAACAGTTTTTATGTCACTTTCCTGGACACTACCCTTCGATAAACTGAAAGAACTTCAGTGGGTTCAGCTGAATAGTCCTCCATTGTGGAATGAGGTTCAGCAGTGTGTGCAGTGGATTGCAGAAATTGACAGTCAATCAGAAAAAGTAATTGATGAAGATGAACTATTTGATGAAGTAAGACATGTCCAAAACATTTTTGAAGCAAAAAGTGAAACCTGGAAGATAAATGGTACAGCAACTGAAGATAAGTGGGTTGATATATTTAGTGTTATGGACAGGGAAAACATTGAATACAAATGTATTGCGTGTCTTGTGACCTTTGCTTTGACGATTCCAGGAACTAATGCAGTCTTAGAGAGAGTGTTTTCAATTATCAATTGTATGTGGTCAGATGAAAAGAACAGGCTCAATGTTGAAACTGTTAAGGCAATGATATTGACCAAGACACATTTTCGTGATGTTTCTTGCTCAAGTTTCTATAAATTTTTGTTAGAACACCCAAACCTTTTGAAGGAAATTCATAACTCTTTAAAGTATATAAAAAGAAAAGACTGACCCAGATATTGGATGTGAATCGGTTTTCTTGGTCAAGGATTCAATATAGCCTATAAGTGATATTTTTTAAAATGTATCTGTTAGGTTGTATAATTTTTAGAATATGTTTGAGAGTGACTATATAGGCGTGATTTAAGAAATGCAAAATACTATATCATGTTTTAGTGAATAAAATATTTGTTTTGAAATTAAATATCATAAATATTTCACAAATACCCAGTTATAGGATCCGCATTCTCGACAGACAATAATTGACGCGGCATGCCTGAGTGTCCCTTTTTTTTTTCATTATCAGAATCTGGTCACCCTATTCTAGGCGGACACCCAATGGGTGAGCTACAAGTTCCGTCGCGTGTGGAGTGTTGTCTGGGGAGGAAAATTTGAATGTAAGGACGAGGATTTGGAAGGTAGCGGCTGTGGCCTATAGTCCGGGACCAACCCCGGCATTTGCCTGGAAGGAAGATGCGAAACCACAGAAGACCATCTTCAAGGTTTCCGGCGGGGGGAGTCGAACCTCCTCGCCTCCCGGATGTAAGTGACTGCCAGCAGCCATGCCGTAACGACCACGGCAAACTCACACGGTGAGTTACTTTTAATGAGTTTTAATGAATTTTGGTTTATTTTAAATTAGAGTGCCATATCCCCTCCAGGGACGTAGGTGACCTGAATTAGAGCCCTTGGCATCGTCAAGGGATCACTAACCAGGCGTCCCGAGCCGGAGTTTGCATGTGGTAGGGTGGCCAGTTCTTTTCCACTCCTCCTCCTGCCATAGCATCCGGCAGGTTCCCATTTCGCATCACGAGGCGGGGAAACCCAGTACCAGACCATACCATGACTTTTAAATTCTTGGCAGAGCCGGGAATCGAACCCGGAACCTCGGGGTTGACAGCTAACAATGCTAGCCACTGCGTAACGAGGTGGTCAGTTTTATTATGATACACCTCTAATAGTGGCAATACAATTGATCAAAATTCTGCTTTCCCCAAATTTTCGACGTAAACGTCTCTTTCTGGTGGTTATAGTTCAGTACATTCCATATAATAATAATAATAATAATAATAATAATAATAATAATAATAACCTATCATTGTCTCGAGTACGGGCGTGATTCCAAGTACCTTGCTCCAAGGCCTTAAAGAACTGGATCTGGATACTGGGCTCTACAAACTAATGCAGAAGGCAGTAGTTCTATCGACAACCAGAATCGTTCGGAAGTTCATGGGTAGCGAAATTCTAGCTTAGAAGTTGCTGTTTCCGTAGCTATATTTTGGTTCACTGAAGCCCGTATAGTTACGTTGTGATATACCAGAAATGTGTTATATGTTCTGTATAAACCGAAAATAATAATAATAATAATAATAATGTTATTGATTTTACGACCTTTTTAACTACTCTGGTTTTTAGAGACGCTGGGGTGCCGGAATTTTGCCCAGAAGGGAATCTTTAACGTGCCAGTAAATCTACTGGCACGGCTCCCTCGCATTTGCGCACCCTCAAATGCCAGCTGACTGCGCCAGGATACGAACCTGCAATCTTGGGCCCAGCAAACATTCCATACAACCAGAGCCATACGTGCGACTGATATTAGTGAACAGCCACATTTTCCTCTAACCTGTGCCAACAGATAAATGTAAGATAAATCTATCTAGATAGCATTCGAATGTCTATTATTTGAACCTATGAACGCTGGCGAACTGAATGGCAAGACAATGTCGAGGAGCAGATAAGTCTCTTGAGCTACCTGCTGTTGTAATCTCCTTACCTTTAGTCCAAGGAGCTTAAATATTAAAAGACTAGTGTTAACACCTTGTGAGCTGAAACAAGAGACGAGCATTTTGCTGCTGTTGTGTGGAGAAGCTGCAGCCTCTTCTTAATGCACCTCACTACCTGCAGCGAGGTTACAAAGGTTTCGATTGACTAAATACAGTAGCTTTTCGATTAGGCCTATAGACCTACAGTATATTGTGATAAAATATAGGGCAACAATAAAAACCTCATAACTCAATACCCAAATATCGTAGTCAATTTCGACAATAAGCATAAATTAAAATTACATTCATAATGGGCTAAGCATTTATTTTGATGGGAACTCGAGTGCCTTCTCTAAATGAGAAAAACTACTCTCACGAGTTGAATCTGAGGGATTGACATTGCCATCTATAATTTATGAAAAGGAATCAATGCATGTGTAGTTTGGATCATGCTACGGGTTCACTACATCGGGTAAATAGATATCGGATCATTCAGAGACGATTTATATGAATTTATGTTTAAGGAATCCACATGCACGTCATCTGTGATTTATAGACAGTAAGATATATCTTTTATACCTGTAAGTTTGGACTGTAGAAGTGATTCATTACACTAAGTTTCACTTAGATTGGATCGTGTCATTCAATGACGAAATAGGTGAATTAAATATGCGTGCCATCTTCTTTACGCTTGATACAGATGTATGTACTTATACGATTAGACCATAGTGATGGACCACTATACCAAGTTTTGTAGAGATCTGATCATACATGACTAACTAACGACGCGATAAAACCTGAATAACTACACGTATCCAAAGACGCCTACTTCCCAGCTCATAGCCTGCTGATTATGGGGGGCACGAGGGGGCACCACAACTTCAGCCACAGTAGCTTGGTTGAGGGTCATGGGGCACGCTATTTGGGTATCCAAGGTCTAGAGTGTCTTTCATATACCCATCTTAATTGATCTTTGCCTGTTGTTTCCATTTGTTTGGTTTTCTTTTCATTTCTTTTCTGAAACCCTAATATTTTGAGGGGTCAGACCTCTTTTTGTTTTTTATGGTAATTCCTGCCTTCTATATGAGACATTATAGGATAAACCCGCGGATAACCGCAACATTTTTCACCATGCGGATATAGTTTGCATGACTGTGCGGATAGCGGATAAGCTGCGGATAATGTTTGGAGTAAATTCGCGGATAGTTTTTAGAATACAATCCGAACTTGTTGAATATCATGGGGAAAGTTGGGTAACTGTGCGCACCGATGTTTTTCGAGTTGGTAGTACAACTAGTAACTCAGTTCCCTGCTACCCTTAAGCTGTCATCATACCTATCATATAGGGACAGTCAGCATGATGCCAGTTGCTATGTGATGACCGTGAGGCTTGGATGAAGAAACGTAACACGATGCATGTTATTTTCTGTAGCCAGAAAATAAGAAGGTACAGGTAAGCCTAGAGTTGTGATTCAATTATTTAAAATTAAATGTAGTTTTAAATGCCAGTGTTTACAGTGGTTTTGCATGTATTTATTTTTCAAAATAATAGATCAGTTTACCGGGATTGAGTGAGTTACGTTTTAAAAGCAGGGTGGGGTAATGGTGCGCAAAACATAATATGATACAAGTAAATACAACGCAACATTAATGACAAAATATTTTGTGTTTGTTCTCCAGATGCCAAGAAATTATACGCGGAAAACGGAGAAAAACTCCTACCCAGCAGAAAATGTGCAGAAAGCTCTACGTGCAATTAAGGATCATGGGAGGAAAATAAGGGAAGTGGGGAGACGTTTTAACATTCCCCAGTGAACCCTACGAAAGCAGTAGCTGCAAAATTGTCTTGCTCCACCTCGTCTAGTCTGTAAAGCTATTTTTTACCAACGAAATGGAGTCATAATTATCCGAATACGTTTTGCCATTGGCAAAATTATTTTACGGCTTAACGCCCACCAAGCTTGTCAGACGGTTAGAGTTTGCATAGGAGAATAAGATTCCCCATAATTTCCATAAAGTTGAAAGTCTAGCAGGTAAAGATTGGTTGTATAAATTCTTGAAGAGGCATCCTTCATTAACGTTGAGACAACCTGAAGAAACAAGCCTAAAAAGGATCGCCTCCTTTAATGTTGACGAAACGAAGATATTTTATTTTAATATCCAAAACTGCAGAATTTTAGTATAATTGCATTGTTATACTATTGTAAAATGCGTTGGAATATTCTAATATTAATGCACAGTGCAAGTTTCAGCCAATTCACATTGTATTCTATTAGTATGGCTTTCCAACACTCATCCCATGCTTATAATTTCCCAACCCATGCGCATGATTACCCTGCAGGGTGGGTAATAGTGCGCAAATGCATATTTGTGAGATATTTTTCCGTTATGTTTTTTCATGACAAAAGATGATGATTTACGCTAATCCCATTCAAATTATGTCATTAAGCTCAATCAACACCCCGAACTGAAAAGGGTTGCAATTCTGACTGTATAACATTCATTTTAGACATAGCACATGACATACAGTACTTAGCCTAAGGGTTCGACTTGCTGCTCAAATGTCTAAAAAGCAACACATTGAAAATATTATTGTAATGTCAGTAGATTCGGATAACAAATGTGTGGATAAAAGTCGCGTGGATGCGGGGAGGATGTGGATAACGTTTTGTCTATCCGCACAGGGCTCTGCAGGAGACAGGGTGTGTGTTGGCCCACTACACACAGTGTACCCTGTGTTAAACCCACAAGTGCTTACGGGTTTGGGTCCGGTTCTTCCTCTTTTTCCAGTGGCATTGGAGTTTTCATTTTCATCTTCACTATAAAATTAGGGGGCAGATGACCTAGATGATTAACCCTTAAAACAAAACAAAACAACAACAATAACCACCACCACTGAAATTTGCATTTTTAAAGGCTATTTAAATTCTAAATTCGGATTTTCAGATTTAGGTCGTGTTGTGTACCAGAATTACGAGCCATCAAGTTGTTAAACAGAAAGTTAAAAGGTCTGATGTGACCAGGACTCGATCATGTGACCTTCCGGCCCGATGTTCTTATCCAGTGACGTACCGACGGGGGGAGTCGGGTTTATCCCCCACCCCAAAGACATTTGTTTACTTATATTGCCCCGTCTATCATCTGTTTTGCACTACCGCTAGAAGGCATCTTTGCTCCGGTATATACACTGGTCAAAACAATTAGGGGATCAGGTGAGATATCATACACAAGTTACATATTGAACCCTTCAGAATAGCAGTATTATATGTAAGAAATCTTAATCAAGGGGTCGCGCTCAGTTCCTATGTGATGTTTACGTTCGCCAAACAACATGCTCTACTGAGGTAAGGGTCATAGGATTAAAACTATAATAAAGAAAGAAAGGTGACAAGACGTAAAATAATAACATGATTTAATGACTAATAGTGCATAAAAAGGATATAAACAACAATAATAAAAAAATCCTCCCTGAATTTTTCCATGACAGGAATATCTATCAATGCTGAGGAGTCAGACGGATCTCCTCTTTATTAAAATGTGGATCCTGGTTCCACTAACTTGCAATTTGGATTTTATGTATGCGTAATGACTAACTACGAGGAATGAGTACTTTGGATGACTGTTCGTTTACAACGGGTTCACAGCCACGATGCTTACGAACAATCATCTCGTAAATCAACGTCTACGGATATGGAACATGACACTAATAAAAACCCTTAAAAATGTAATGCTGACACACACACTAAAATCTACTATTTACAGGAATCTCTCTCGAGACCCTCATTAGCGCGATGACGCACTCGACAATGAGCTGCCAACACTGGCCAATTGCTCAATACACAAGCAAGGAAATACAGCATCGCACGTGTCTTCACGGGTCACTGAAATGGAATATAAACATGGAATAAACCAACAACAACAAAAGCCTGACCGGCTGATATTACTTTATATGAACAAAACTGCATGTTAAGCTAACGCTTCGGAGATTATCGTGATTCGTAGGCAACTCCCATTTATTTAAACAATTTTTATCATTGATCAGTTCTTAATTCTGTATTTCAAGTAATTACGGAGCCAAACAAGCGCTCTCCACTAATGACCTCGCTTGCAACCTTCAGTCCGTCTTGTGAAACAGCTCCCCTCTCCCTCAATGCCTGTCATTGTCCCAACTCCAGTGTGTAAAAATAACTGACCAGCTGTGCCGTTATCTCAAAGACTCAACAGCAACAAATCTCAACCACCTCAACATATGGTCAGACATTAATCAAAATATCCACAATTGCCCTCGCAAGGTCACAATATGGACATGGCACCAAGCTGACAGAAATCAGTCTACGCTGAAATTCCCGCTTGTAATGACCACAAAATACACACACTCACACTTCTGGGAATGACATTCGAACTTTCACACAGGTCGGCTGAATGGATGCTCACAAACTATTAAAAAAATATTAAAACCTACGATAGAGCTGACTGCTCTTCGTCACAAATCACATTGCTCCAAAGGCAATAATCTCTCTGAATCTGATCAATAATAAACCTTAAAAAATATATAATTACCCTCTAATCTACTGTATAATTATATTAATTCAGTCCTACTTCTGAAACACAACATATCTCCGAGAGACGTTTTTTTAACCGCATTGCGTAACATATGCAAACACGGTCGTCCACATAGCTACGTTAGTTACAACAACAAACAAAAACAAGAACCTTCCACTAATAACATATGCGAGCTGTTTCCATGCAAAAGGCGTGTCAGACCAAAACTTAATAATACTACGTTAATCACACAAGCAAATTATTTACAAAACAAAATATGTCCCATATACCATAAGTTAATTCATCAGATAATAAGAATATTATTTTGTACTCATCCTCGGTCGGTCAGCCATCCGTCAAAGAATATCAGCAGCCATCTACCAACTGGATGCTTCTTATCTCATCTCAACCATCTTGACGGAGTGATGATAGTTCCAGGCTTCTTCCATGGTAAGCGATGTCATCTCTCGTGCTGATTCACAAAGTTAAATTATTATACACTTGATATCTGACTACTAAATTCGCCGTTTCAGGTACTACTTTCCCCGGAACTGTCTGTTGGCGAATTGTCGATGCTACTGTCCCTACAGAATATAGTACTATGACTATCTATCACTGAATTTAACACATTTATTAATAATTTCTGTGTCCTTCATTACACGCAAAAGTATAAGTGTCTACGTCCTTAGACGCGCAAAATGTAAAGTAACCTGTGTCTTCGACACACAAAATATAACAAGTTCCGTCCTCAGACGAACAAAAGTAATAAGCCTCCGTCCTCACACGAACAAACGTAATAAGCAATGTCTTGGCTCTTCACGCCACTTATAAATGAACCGGCCCTAGGTATTGATAGAGGGGGAAATTATATAAAATTTTCTCAAAATAATAGTGGTACAGGAATGAAATAAATATCATTGAACTCGAAAAATAGCGCAGGTCAAGAATATGCCCATTAATCCTAGAATCGATCGTAGAGATGTTGTCTAGGCGATCTCCCGCGTTAATGCTAGCCATAGCGTGCCCAAGCTAGACTTGCCGCGCTGGTTAGCATTCTTCTCCCATTGGTTCCACATTTTCTGTAACTTGGCGGTTTTTATCAGACCTTGGCCTAGTAGGAGTGTCTAGTATATTCATCAGCCACTCACGTTACTGCATCATATTTTTTCTCGGCGCGAATATTACAATGAACATACCAGAAGCATGTCTCACTGCGCTTCGCTTCTATTTTGAGGTGGCCACCACCTGTCCTTCTGAATCATTGCTATGGTCTTTCTTTTCACAATCCTAAGTATTTAGCCTTTTGTCAAACTGCTGCAGGTATTTCTCCATTGTCTCCAACCAATGCTTGAAATTTCCTCATCTCCGTCTGGCTATTTTCATGATGCTGGTGGAAATATTTATTAATTGAAGAAATAAAACATCGAATCATTTATCCATCAGAGGGTAAAGGGTTCAATATGGTAGTGTATTTTATTCAGAGTTCGATTACAATTGTAACTTGTGTGTGCTACAGTACGATATTGTGCTGTCTCAACCCTTTGCTGGAGGTTTACATGGCGTTTACTTAGAGCGAGGCACTATGGGGCTACCATAATAGTGACAATGTCATTCTCGTTGCTCTCTAATATGCTGTGTGATCACCACGGACGGCCAGGACAGTTGCACACCTGCGTGGCATGGACAGTATGAGGTTATCAATCAGCTCTTGAGGGATATTTGGCCATTCTTCCATGAGTGCAATATCCAGCTCGCCAACCATTGTGGGAGATGCTGGTGTGGCTGCAATGCGTCTGCCAAGTCCATCCGAAACATGCTCAATCGGAGCTAAGTCCGGTGAACACGCTGGCCACTCCATTCATTCAATGCCCTCGTCGTCAAGCAGGCTGTCCACCAGTGCAACTCTTTGGGGACGTGTGTTATAGTCCACCAGAATGAAACCATCGCCTATGGCACCAGTGTAGGGCACAACAAACGGTCGAAGGATCTCGTCTCGATACCTCTGAGTAGTCAAAGCGCCATTCTGAACGACATAGAGGTCCGTACGTCCGCCAATACTGACTCCTGCCCACACCATTCGTCCACCACCATGATATGGTGCGGTTCCCTGCACATAAGCGGGATTGTTCCGAATTCCACGTTCTCTCGAGATGAGGGAACGACGATTGTCCGGTTGAACACAAAATCCTGACTCATCTGAGAACAGAACCAGGCGCCATTCGTTACGACGCCAATCCTGATGTTCCTCCGCCCAGTTTCTGAGAGCTAAACGGCGGTGTGGTTTTAAAGGGACATACACCATATGCCTCCGTGTGAAGAGGCCACTTTCTCGACAGCGATTTCGGACTGTTTGTGTTGATATTGCGCGTCCTGTTGCCGCCTGGAGGGTGCGTTGCAGCTGAGTTGCATTCAGCCTCCTGTCTCAACGGGCTGTTAACCGGAGATAACGGTCATCTCTTGCTGATGTTACCCGTGAACGACCTTGGTGTGGCCTTCTTTTAGCGGTTCCTGTTGTCTGAAATCGCGTCCAGGTCCTGGAAATTACACTTTGGGACACTCCAATAGCTGCAGGCACCTCCCTCTGTGTCTGTCCCGCTTCCAACCTTCCTATGGCACTCCATGCCATACCTTTGGGTAAGTCACGTTGTTGTTGCATTGCACTACCTGCTCACTACACCATCTGAACCCAACTGCTTGTGTCATTCGTGTGGTAGAGTAAACACACGTGCACACCAACCCCCTCTGCAGCAACTTTCTGTTATTACCACTATCTCGGTTGCCGTAATATTGTTGTCTCCACTCCGTAGAACCGACAGAAAGACGTCGATCCATTTTAGGTCATTCTGCCGATGACAATAAGTCAGAACCTAGATATCTCAACTGATCCCCTAATTCTTTTGACCAGTGTATTTTAAATACAATCACTTTCTTCACTTGGTAAATGCCCTATACTCTACTCACAACGAGACACCTCCTCCAGCGTTGGATCTGTTTTGTCGTTAGAGTGAACAATCGGTAACACATCGCTTCGGGCTGCTCTAAATGTGCATATCTATATCACTGTGTGTCCGTTTCGTTCAAGATGATTCAGTATATGAGGAAATTCTGCAATTTATTCCTCTCAATGATGGAGATATTGAAAGTCAATAAGAATAGTTCTATGTAGTGTATATTAAGAGACAAATTCGAACTGGAAATGCTAATATTGTAAAAAGTTCTGATCCACATTCGTACAACAGTAGAAACAGAATGGATGTTCACTGTTAATGCTATAGAGGAGCTTTCAGAAAACAAGATCCCTTGTTTATTGCCTCCAAATATTTTAACTTGTTGCCCCTAGTTCTAAGGAATGTCAGCAACATTTCCACATTTAAATTAAAATTTAAAAAAATGATTCACAGACAAGGCAATATATTCCGTAGAAGAATTCGATACAATGTGCACAGAGATATGAGCGTTTGTTTTGTACACTATATTGATCATTGAGTTTACCTGTACCCCTGTAATTACGTATTTTATGATTTGATGACTCCCAAATGTATATTAATATATTACCATGGTGAAATAAAGAAATAAAGAATGGCAGTAAGAACATGCAGAGCAAAGCATTATTTTTCTCACACATAATAATAATATTGTAAGCAATCACGTATGGAAATGATGATACCACTGCATAATTTCAGTTTTGATAATTATTTATTGTTACCCATTTCTTTTTAATTTTGATTTTTCATTTGTTTTATTGTGCTGGAAAATATAATAAAAATATTTTCCATGTAAAAAGAATGTCTTTTATATTATTGCTTATGAATAATAAGCAAAAAATCATTTTAATAATACACACAACTACCTTACTGTATGAATGCCCCCCCCCCCCCCCCCATGAAAGAAATCTTGCGTACGCCAGTGCTCTTACCAACTGAGTTATTACGAACAGACACTTCGGTAACACTCACTCCTACCAAACATTTATTTCTTTACCTAGCCTGTTCATGTCTCTTGTAAGCAATGGCTACGCTCGCTGAAGTGCAGCGTTAGGCTATGGGGCTAAGCTCTCTGCTGATTCGGTAGACGTGGGTTCGAGCCCCACCGTCGGCCATCTTTGAAATGGGCTCTCATTTTCAACTCCAAGCAAATGCTGGAACGGTACATTCGGACAGGCTACGGCCGCTTCCTTCCACATCCTTGCTCACTTTCATACATTCATCTCATCTCTCATTCCGAAGCGCAGGTCACCCAGGAGAGTTGGATAGAAAAACCTAGCCTCTCAGGAGGCCACATGAAAAAAGAATGTCTCTTGTACATAGGCGTGTGTTGGAAACTCTCTGATTGCCTATGTTTCTGTGTTTGTCCTAGAGTATGTAGGCTACTTGTAAATGTGGCTTAGAATGGAAAGGAGTCGGTCGTGGTCTGTATTGTATGCTAAGTACTATACCGACTTTCCAACCCACGTATCAGTATTTGAAGTTAGCATGGAAGAACCTGAAATCGAACTCGAGCCTATGGAGGGAGATCTGCACTACTTGCATCGAGAGGACAGTGAGAGAGGATAGATTTCGATTTTCTCATAAGATTTAAACTAGTATAAACAGCCACCGGAACTGCCCAGTTTTCTATAACTTATTTCAATTTCCTGGAATATAATAATTTAAAGTGAGTGATTGTTTAATCTGCTTCCTCCTCATCTTCCTCTTTATGGTAATGAATTAAGACTGAGTTCCCTGGATCCCGCGAGATAGAGGAAGCGCACTCGATTATTGGAACATCTGCTTCTGACTTCCCAAGAGACTGGGATGTGCATCATTAAATAATCTTTAACTTTCACATGCCCATGTCGCTTAGGGTGTGTAATGGGTAAATGGTTTCACCTTCACGTTGGAAAGTAAAGTTTGAACCTTATGACGTGTGAGGAGTATATTTCACCTTAAACGTCGTGTAGGCTGGTCGCAGCTAGCCCAAACAGCGCGATAAGAAGGTGCACAGTTTCAACTGACAAGAGAACAGTTCCCAGTCAGATATACCTACAGTATAATATGAAACATAAGTTCCGTGAAGAACTATACAGCCTATTTTCATATATCCTACTCATGTTAATTGCCCCTATCAACATACAAAATTTCAGTTTGATTGTTGTGACAGATTCGAAGATATTGAGAACCGTCTGAATATTTCAAATGGTCGCCAGGTTGGATTTTTATTTATATACTATTACATAAAGATTATTGTGTACGTGTGGTATTCAAACTTCAATCGCATGTTTAGGACACAAGAAGTAAAAACAAGATTTTAAAATTTCGCACAGCTGCCATCTTGTGATTATGATAACAATTGAAATAAATTAGATGCCTGTGGATTAACATTTGTATAAGCATTTAACGTGCAAAGTTTCACTACACTCGGATGGTGAAATCGCTAGAAACGTCCATTGAAATATTTATATTTCGCGTCGCCGCCATGTTGGATTTGTGCTCACTGGGTAGATTATTATCTTGGGAATAACCTAACTCCCAAGGGAAGATGATAAAGAAAAAGAAGTGGGTTTCGGACTGGAGAAAAAGGATGGAGAAATGGGACGAGAGTCCAACAGAAGTTATAATTTTAACTTTAAGTATACTCAAAGGCAGCTGCCACTGCAAATCCGCTCTCCGATACCTAAAGTGGGTAGGGACCTGGGCAAAGCTAACAGGAAACGCAGCTGGAACTTGGGTTGTTTGCAAGAAAGTTGCTGTAGCGTATTCTCTCTCAAGCATACATATGCCTACTATTGGGAAGGGTGGTGGTCTGGCAAGACAAAGAGTAACAGATTTATTGTGTATCTGTTCAAAGGAGTTTGTTTCTAAACAGGTAATTTGAAGAGTGCAAATAATTTGAATCAGCTTTGATATTTTAGTTTTTGAAATTGTAGAATTTCTAAAGAGCGACCAAATGCTTCCAAGAAGGATAGGGATAGAGCAATTTTACCTTTGGGAATAATTTTGGTAAGTGTACCAATAGTTGCATTTAGAAATGGCTAAGCTTTTACCCAGCAAGGCGCCGACTAAAAGTTTAGACAATGAGAAACACTTATATTTTGAAAAACCAACCATAAGTGTTAGAGAGAATCTCCACATGCAGGAAGCTGGCGTAGCGAGCAATGCTTGCTTTACTGGCCAGTTAGAATTAGCTATTAAAGCTAAGAGAGACTTTACTAAGTTAATAACTAAGAGTTCTTGCTCAAATGCAACAAGTGGTGAAAACCCTATCAATAGATTTATTTTTATTAAATAGGAAGAATCAAGGAAGACAGGATCTTGCCTAACCGTTATGTTAGAGAAATGATAAAGCAAAAAACAAATCTTTAATTTATTTAACAATGTAAAAGGAAGTAGTTTTTGTAACAAATATATATATTTGATTTTTTATAAACAATTGGGGTCGCAGACCTCCGAAAACATCTAAAGCTTGCGCCAGGCAATTGATAATTCTTTTGGTTTTAAACCTTTTATATGCTTTAAAATCTTCGTAAGATTTTGAAATGGCTAAGATGAATAAATGAAAAATTTTAAGATAACTGACGTAATTAAAGTTAAGCAATAAATGAAGTACAATGTGTGTACTTTAAGGATTTCTAGATAAGTATCTTAGAAATAATAACAACTTCGAAAGCAACAACAAAAAACAGGAAGAAATGAAATAGAAGTTTCTAAAACTTCTTGTATTAATACTGAACTACGTTTAATGATTATACATAGGAGATTATGCAAATAGGGAAGGTCACTTATTGTGAAACCTGAAGAGAACAATTGAAAGGAAGTTTCTAGAACTCCTATGTTTAAGCAGGGATCACGAGAAAAATGGGGCAAGTTTCCCTTTCGTGAAACCTAGAGATAACTCACTTTTGAGTAGAAAGAATTGGATACCCTCATTAGAAGGGAGAAACAAAATAATTTAAGGCGTGTACTAGACACGAAGTTTTACAGACATTAATTCATTATACATGGAGCAAATAAGGGAGGGCACTTATGTAGAGTGACACCTCATTGAAAAAAGACCTAAAGTAACAATTTCATTACTTTGGTTTGTTAGTAAAGGGTTTGGGAAAGATCAAATGGGATTGTGGAAAAGGGTTCATGGCCGTATTTATTGTACTCGGACGAGCGCGACGCGGATGAAAAGTTGAACAGGCACTGTTTTCACTATAGTCTGTTGATATAGTTGAAGAGTTCACTGTAGTAGCGCAAAACGTTGATAGCAAGGAAAGTTATTGCAATGGTGGAAAATAACTAGTTACATTAGATTAGCGAGAGTCTATTGCTTGAGAAACTTGTAGGTTATAGTTGAATGCACCAGAAAAATCCCAACGGAGGAAGAACAAGAAGTTCCGTGACGAACTAAAGAGCCAACTTTTCTTAAAATTTATGATTAATGCCAATGATTAATCGATATGGATCTATCTAGAATAATGACGAAATTAATATGGTAATATCGAAATTTCTAATTAGTTCGAAATACTGTATAACTGACATAATGTAGCCTAATAGAGAACTACAGTTGGCAGCCCTGGTGACTGAATATATTCTTAGTTCCATCTCTTAAGGTACAGAATACAAAATTTGGTTGGAGTCCAATGAATAGCATGGACGTTACATGCAGTTAAACATTGCATCTAACAGCGCGCGTAAAATCATGTTGTCAACCGTGTCATGCATGTATTGGTCAGAAATAATCTGAAATAATATGATCTATTGTTGTGCCAATTTTGAATGAAATCCATTAGTTAGTATAGAAGTTACATGCATTTTAAAATTGGACCTATCAGCAGGCTTAGAATCATGTTGGCAGCACTGACGTATATTAGTTACTCCAAAGTAATCTAGAATGCCAGGTACTATACGTGTGCAAAGTTTAGAGCTATTGGCTTGCATTCTTTCTGATATATTGATATTAGGGTAACAAAAATAGAGACAGCATTTATTAACAGTTGGCAGCCCTGGTTGCTCTTAAGAATACACATAGTCATAGCTGTTGTGGTACACATAGCACATACGAAATGTGGTTGAAATCCAAATGATAGTATGGAAGTTACATGTATTTAAAGTTGGTCCTCTCAGCAGGCTTAGAATCATGTTGGTAGCACTGACGTATATAAGTTACTCCAAATTAATATAGAATGCCATGTACTATACGTGTGCATAGTTTAAAGCTGTCGGCTTGCATACTTTCTCATATATATTGGTATTTGGATAAAATAAATTAGAGCATTTTTTAACAGTTGGCAGCCTTGGTGGTTCATAAGAATACGTTCAGTCATATCTGGTTATGTACACATACAACATACGAAATTTGGTTGAATTCCAATTGATAGTTTAGAAGTTATATGCATTTAATTATTGGACCTATCAGTAGGCTGATAATCATTTTGGCAACACTGCCATGTATGGCCTTCTGGAAATTAAACTGCAATATTATTATCTATATGTGTGCCGATTTTGAAATAGCTCCCATTCATACCTTCCAAGATATCCAACATGTAGCTCAAATTTCAATTGCGATTTTTCAGCAGTTGGTAGCACTGACATCATTTTCAAATATGGCCGTGAGATATTCAGGTATCGATCTTTACTCCTACCAAATTTTATTTCGATTGCTCCAGCCGTTTAGGAGTTGATAGGGGGGACACACACACAGCCAGACAGACAGAAGGACAGACAGACAGACAGAAGGACAGACAGACAGACAGACAGACACACATTTTCCTTGATCGATCTCATAAGACTACTTTTTCCTCATTTTTGCAAAATGTGAAGAGTAGGCTAAAAATTTGATATTGATTAGCAGTTCATAAGGAAGATTCCTTAGTATGAAAAAGTACTCCCATATGTGAGTGGAAAGTACATGACAGTATAACTGGTAGATAGAGTGCAGGTCCTGGAAGGTTCCAGAGCAATGATGACTTGTTTAAATTGGGTAGAGAATCCCTCGGCGGAAAGCTAGATTATATAGACAGTGGGTATTTTGGAAATATCCCTCGATGTGAGATAACATCTCAGAAAATCTTTCATATTGAAAGTTAGACTTGATAGTTTAAGTTTGATCAAGAGGATCTCCAGAAAGCAGTTATTTTCACATAGCAACTTTCACTGTCTACAAAATCCAAATAAAAGCATTGAGCCTTTTAAAAGCGATGAGAATGAGGTTAAAACATGAAGTCGGTACTTATCTTTGCTTCATGAAGAAGGTGATGTTGCTGTTGGCAGTTGGTTCTAAAATTCGAACATGGCGTCGAAATTTAAAAGTTTGCCTCTAGAGTTGAGGATTCGAGCTTTAGTTAAGGTCTAACTGACTGGGTTGACTTCTGACGTACAAGTGAGACACGCTCAACGGAGCGCGGAGGGACCATGGAAGGGAAAAAGAGTGGGGGTAGGAGACAAAAGGAATACATATAAGAGTAGCCAACTTTAAAGTTATAAAGATCGTCGTGATGAAATGGTCTTCAAAGAGTTGATAGTAGGAGTCACTAGCGCAGCCTGGAGGGTGAAAATGTAGACGAAGTTCTCTTGATCACCGAGATGATAGCTGGCGATGGCGACGAGATCCGGTGGCTAGATTGATAAGAAAGTCCTCTTGTACAGGGAAGAATTTAGGAACTTCAGAGATTCGCTGCTAGATGACGCTAGGTGGGTCATGAAGAAATATATCTAGAACAGAATTACAGGTAATATGAGAGACATATACCAACAAAGAGAAATCAGGAGATCACTGTTGGTGTTTGAGAAAAAGGAAGGGATGAACTAAAGCAAAGAGAAGCAAAGGCTTACTCTATCTTACCGTGTATTCCAAAGAATACACCAAGCTGGGAGGGAAAAAACACCAACAGAGAACAAAGACAAGAAATTAAAAGTTTAAAGGTAAAGGAGCAATTGAAGACAGTGGTCTTATGATATGCCCATTAGTGGTCAAGATCTTGGCTACCCTAACTCTCCCATCCCTTCCAGGATAACACTCGGTCACTCTACCAGAAATCCAGACCAAGGGAGGAGAAACATCCCTAACCAGGACCAAGTCCCCCACTTTAATGTCGGGATTGGAAAAGAAACCACTTCTGTCTCCGTTGCAAGGAAGTTAAGTATTCCAAATTCCACCTCTTCCAAAAAGAATTACGGAGGGCTTCAAGTTTACGCCAAACAATAGGTAAATTAGAATCCCTGTAAGAGTTGGGAAGGGGAGGAGGGACAGAAAGAGAAGTGCCTATAAGGAAGTGACCAGGTGTGAGTGGAAGCAGGTCATCAGGATCATTGGAAAGCGGAGTTAAAGGGCGAGAATTAACAACACCTTCAATCAGAACAGACAGCGAATTAAATTCTTCATAAGTCAGAATGCGATTACCTAAGACCTTTCTTAAGTGACGTTTAGTGAGCTTTACGCAGGATTCCCACCTACCACCGTGGTGAGCAGCGTAGGGAGGTATAAAACGCCATTTGAAACCCTTTGAGTAGGAAAAATTAGAAATCTGTTCCATGGCAGGAGAAGATGTGAGAGCTTTCTTCCACAAGGCAGCTGCGCTTGAAATGTGGAAGCGTTATCAGAGAACATCTCCGAAGGAACACCACGCCTAGCAGTGAAGCGAGAGACAGGTGATAAAAAGTAAGAAGTAGAGGCATTCGTTACTAGTTCCAAATGGATCGCGCCAGTAACCATACAAACAAAGAGAGAAACATAGAGCTTACCAAACAATTTGCGTTTAGCTCCTGGGCAATTGCGTTGATATTGGAACGGACCCATATAGTCCACACCAGTTAGAGCAAATGGACGTATAAAGAGAAGAGCGAAAGGAGGGCAGATCGCTCATTAATTGTGTATTGACTTTAGGTTTCGCTTTGAAGCAAGGAATGCATTTGTGAATTATAGAGGAAACTTCATGAATTCCATTTATAATCCAGTACTTTTCCCTTAAGAGGCAAAGCAGTGTGCGTGTACCAACATGCAGATTACGATAATGAAAGTCACGTAAGATTAAAGAAGTTACGTGATGTTTAGAAGGCAAAATAACAGGATGCTTTTTGTCCCCAGAAAGCAAAGATTGCGAGAGCCTACCACCTACCCTGAGTAACCTATTGTCATCAAGGAACGGGAATAAGGCACGAAGACGACTGGATTTGGGAAGATCCATTTTAGAAGAAAGTACAGACAATTCAGAAGAAAAGGCTTCTTGCTGTGTTAGTTGGAAAACCTTAATGGTAGCGAGATTCAATTCATGATTGGTAAGGTGTGGTTTGGGGAGAAGAGGTTGGTCGACCACAAGATATTTCCATCTGAGAAGATAGGCAACAATTCGAATTAATTTGTGTAAGGAAGAATAGCGAGACAACAAGGGATGAGAAACGTTGGAAACAAGACACGAAGCAGTAGATTTAGATACTTTAGCGTCAGGCAAGTTGAAGTTTGTAGCTGGAGGTTTAGAAGGCCAACAAGAAGAGTCTCCGATTAACCACGAGGGCCCATTCCAGTACAACTGAGAAGCTGCCAATTGAGAGGGTCAACATCCACGAGAAATAATGTCGGCAGGATTGTCAGCGCTGGGCACATGCCTCCATTGACATCCCAAAGAAAGAGTTTGAATTTTGGAAACCCTGTTTGCAACGAAAGTTTGCCAATGAGCGGGGTTCTTGGCGATCCAAGAAAGGGTGATCATGGAATCGCTCCAGAGATAGATTTGCGAGAATTCGACTTTTAAGACTTCCCGTAATTTCTTAACAAGTTCTGCGGCCATGAGTGCAGCACACAATTCAAGCCTAGGCAAAGTGATAGTTTTAAGAGGAGCCACCTTCAATTTGGCACAAACAAGGTTGGAAACTGAAGATCCATTTAATGAACCGCGATAAACCAAATATGCACAGCAACCGTAAGCTTTTTCGGAACTGTCCGCAAACACATGAAGGAAAAAATATGCATTAGGAAGAGCGTTAATTACATTCCTGGGAATTTCAATAAGGGAAAGATCAAGCAAATTGCTGCGAAAAGAGAGCCATCTGTTAAGAAAGGAAAGGGGAACAGTGTCGTCCCGTTCACATTTGAGCGACCATAGCTCTTGCATGAAGAGTTTGGCTATAACAATAACCGGGGCAAGGAATTGAAGCGGATCAACAATTTTTGCAATTTCAGAGAGAATTTGTCTTTTTGTGTTAGGGAGCTCTTCTGCAAGCGAAAGTTTATAGATGAGAGTGTCAGTGCTAGTGCACCAATGAACTCCAAGAGTTTTTATGGATTCGGAGTTTCCACAAATTTCGACGGAGGAGGGATCTACATCTTCAATAGGAAACTGGGCGAGAAACTCATGGGAGTTGGAATTCCACTTATGAAGTGGGAATCCTCCATTCTTTAGCAATGCCTGAAGTTCTAGTGACAAGAAAGAAGCTTCCTCCAGAGTGGGGAAGGACTGCAAGTAATCGTCAACATAGAATGATGTAGTTAGTGCTTCAGAAGCTTTAGAATCAAATAAATGACCATCTTGAGAGGCTAACAAGTGTAGGGATCGGATAGCAAGGAAGGCGGAAGGTTTTAAGCCACAAGTAACCGTCTTTAAGCGATTACCTTAATGGGCTTGCTGATTACGTCGCGCCACAAGATTCTTTGGAGATCTCGTTGTTCAGGTTGAATTAAAACTTGACGTTACATCTGTTTTATATCCGCTATAACAGCTATGGGAAATAATCGAAAGTTTAAGAGTATAGCAGATAAATCTGACTGAATAGCAGGGCCAGAGTAAAAAGTATCGTTAAGACTGTTGCCATTAACGCCAGGTGATGAACCATTGAAAACGACTCGGATTTTATCCTTTACAAGAGGGTTTTTCCACACGGGATGATGATTTAAGAAAACCGTTTTAATTGGGGGGTGTAATTCGTCATCAGATTTGTTAACAACTTCCATATGATCTAAGCTTTCATACTCATCCATGAAATCAGTATACTGCTGTTTAACGAGAGGTTTTTCTTGAATTTGCTCTCGATAGCAAAGAGAGCTTTTCGAGCTTTGGGTTGAGATTTAATAAGTTTAGGGGGATTATGTAATCTTGGCATCTGAACAATTAACCGGCCATCAGAAGAACGAGTGGTGGTGTTCATAAAAATGCGCTCACAGAATTCGTTTTCTGAAGAGGTCACGTTAGGAGAATCAACGCTTTCGAGCCTCCAGAACTGTTCCAAGTCAGTATTAGCGAAATAACATTGCGATACGGGTTGGGGAGAATAATGAGGAAGTTGACCGGTGACGATCCATCCAAAATTAGTGTCTCTGGCAACCACGTTTGAGGATAACTTGCGAACCTGTTTACGAAGGCAATTCCAGAAAACATTGGCACTAAAGAGTATGTCAATGGGGTTTTGTACATTGAACAGAGGATCGGCTAGCCTTAAATGCGAGGGAATGTTTAAACCTGAAATATCCACAGAATCACTTGGAGTATCTTCTCCTATGCCATTGAGAATGAGACAATTCAGTTTGAGAAAGTTGTTTCTGTGACAAATGTCTCTTATGGTTAGCTTTGAAAACTGTAAAGCTTGCGATTTTGAGCTGTTAATGCCCGATACGTTAATAGAAATGGGGTTTACAGGTAGGCCTAGTTTTCTAATCAAAGAATTAGACACAAAATCATGAGTTGCCGCTGAATCAAGAAGACCGCGTGCACGGACCCAGTTGCTAAAGTTATCCTGAACTTCGATTTGGACAGTGGACAATAGTACTTGGGCACTACTTATGGACTTGGCATTTTGAATGTAAGGTGAAGAATTGGAACTGTTAGCATTGTCACTTTTCTGAGAAGTAGATGCGGTCGATGACTTTGCTTGATCATGACGATGTAGTAAAGTGTGATGAGCTTTGTCACAATGGAAGCAAAGTCTGGTGGACTTGCAATTTGAAGCAGAATGTGTGGGTGGTAAGGAGTTGAAGCAATGTTTATTCTGGGAAACTAATTTTCTTCTGTCGTCGACTGACAGTTCTTTAAAAGATTTACATAGATATAAGGCGTGGGAATCTTTACAAAGTATGCACTTTAATGGTTCATTTAAACTCTTACGGGGTTCGCTTTGAGTGTTTAAAACGAGAGAAATAGCAATACGGCGTTCACTAGACCTCGTTGGGTAACCAGTGGCGTTTGACTTGAGTTTAAATGAGCTAGACCCAGGTGTTTTGGTACTAGACGCTAAGCGTTCGCTTTTAGGTTTAAGAGATATTGATTCAAATTTAGAACTAGGGGATGAGGGTTCACTTTGATTAGCTAAAGCAGTTAAGAGTTGGCATCTAGCATTTTTGAAAGTGACTAAATGCTCGTAAGAGTAATCGTCTTCTCTGGAAAGTTCAATCTCCCAAGGTTTGAGGGTAGCAACATCGACTTAAGAAACCACTAAATGTATTAGGAAAGTGTCCCAGTGATCAGTGGGTTGATCTAATTGGGATAGAGCTTTAACGTGAAGTTGTGTTGTATCAATGAGATTACGCAAACTAGTGACGTCGTTGTGCTGTGACGCAGGTAAGTTAAATAGAGCCTTCATATGGCGTTGAATACGTAACCGTGAATTACAGTATCTTTCTTTCAACAAGTTAAAGGCAATGGGGTAATTTTCGGCACTTTATGGGAGTGCTTCAACTAACTGCAGAGCTTGACCTCGGAGGATAGATCTCAAATAATGAAACTTGTAGATGACTTGAATGTCTTCATTGTCATGAACAAGAGAAAAAATAGTTCAAAAAAGAATCCCAAGTAGATTCGTCTCCAGAGAAGTGGGGTAAATCAATCTTAGGTAGAATTGGTTTGGGCTTGTGAGTGCCATCGCGAGAAGAGGTTTGTTGTTCGTGAAGGAAACCAAGAACAGAACCATCATTTCTCTGTTCTTCTTCGAGTTGGCGTATTATTTTAAAAGCAGAACCTATACCTTCGTAATATTGATTTTCTACTTCGACTCGATCTTAAGTTTGATTGAGCATACAAGTTTCAATTTCAGTTTGGATGCTACAATAATTTTCATATAAACGTTCAAAATCCTTTACACGATGTTTTAACAAATCTAATTGAGCTTCTCATGTATTTTCTGAATCGGGTAATTTGCCCTTTATAGGATGCTCGTTTAGAAGTAAGTTTTTCATCCTTATCCTTTTCTGTAGGAGCCATGACAAAATAGGTAAATTAAAGTATAACATACGAAAGTGTGGAACCATGGAAATGCTGTCAGGCTGGCAGCAGCAAATAAGTTGAAAGAAAGGGACACACCAAAAGAGACAGGAGCGGCCTCTTTCCACTTCACAGGCTTTGCACGGTGTAGTTATAGATGAAAAATTCAAATACGATATTAATGATTTGCAAAATATTATCAAATAACCCTTGACAAATAGAAAATGTCATAAATGGACTCTCCTGGGTTTCGGCACCAAATTTTGGGTAGATTATTAGCTTGGGAATAACCTAACCCCCAAGGGAAGATTTATTTTTATTAAATAGGAAGAATCAAGGAAGACAGGATCTTGCCTAACCGTTATGTTAGAGAAATGATAAAGCAAAAAACAAATCTTTAATTTATTTAACAATGTAAAAGGAAGTAGTTTTTGTAACAAATATATATATTTGATTTTTTATAAACAATTGGGGTCGCAGACCTCCGAAAACATCTAAAGCTTGCGCCAGGCAATTGGACTGGACTGGAGAAAAAGGATGGAGAAATAGGACGAGAGTCCAACAGAAGTTATAATTTTAACTTTAAGTATACTCAAAGGCAGCTGCCACTGCAAATCCGCTCTCCGATACCTAAAGTGGGTAGGGACCTGGGCAAAGCTAACGGGAAACGCAGCTGGAACTTGGGTTGTTTGCAAGAAAGTTGCTGTAGCGTATTCCCTCTCAAGCATACATATGCCTACTATGGGGAAGGGTGGTGGTCTGGCAAGACCAAGAGTAACAGATTTATTGTGTATCTGTTCAAAGGAGTTTGTTTCTAAACAGGCAATTTGAAGAGTGCAAATAATTTGAATCAGCTTTGATATTTTAGTTTTTGAAATTGTAGAATTTCTAAAGAGCGACCAAATGCTTCCAAGAAGGATAGGGATAAAGCAATTATACCTTTGGGAATAATTTTGGTAATTGTACCAATAGTTGCATTTAGAAATGGCTAAGCTTTTACCCAGCAAGGTGCCGACTAAAAGTTTAGACAATGAGAAACACTTATATTTTGAAAAACCAACCATAAGTGTTAGAGAGAGAAAGCCTCCGTGGCTTAGGCGGCAGCACGCCGGCCTCTCACCGCTGGGTCCGTGGTTCAAATCCCGGTCACTCCATGTGAGATCTGTGCTGGACAAAACGGAGGCAGACAGGTTTTTCTCCGGGTACTCCGGTTTTCCCTGTCAACATTTCATTCCAGCAACACTCTCCACTATCATTTCATTTCATCTGTCATTCATTTAATCATTGCCCCAGAGGAGTGCATCAGGCCTTGGCAGCCGGCACAGTTCATATCCTTGCCGCTAGATAGGGGCTTCATTCATTCATTCCATTCCTGACCCGGTCGGAGACTGGAAGCAGGCTGTGGATTTTCATCAAGTGTTAGAGAGAATCTCCACAAGCAGGAAGCTGGCGTAGCGAGCTATGCTTGCTTTACTGGCCAGTTAGAATTAGCTATTAAAGCTAAGAGAGACTTTACTAAGTTACCAACTAAGAGTTCTTGCTCAAATGCAACAAGTGGTGAAAACCCTATCAATAGATTTATTTTTATTAAATAGGAAGAATCAAGGAAGACAGGATCTTGCCTAACCGTTATGTTAGAGAAATGATAAAGCAAAAAACAAATCTTTAATTTATTTAACAATGTAAAAGGAAGTAGTTTTTGTAACAAATATATATATTTGATTTTTTATAAACAATTGGGGTCGCAGACCTCCGAAAACATCTAAAGCTTGCGCCAGGCAATTGATAATTCTTTTGGTTTTAAACCTTTTATATGCTTTAAAATCTTCGTAAGATTTTGAAATGGCTAAGATGAATAAATGAAAAATTTAAAGATAACTGACGTAATTAAAGTTAAACAATAAATCAAGTACAAGGTGTGCACTTAAAGGATTTCTAGATAAGTATCTTAGAAATAATAACAACTTCGAAAGCAACAACAAAAAACAGGAAGAAATGAAATAGAAGTTTCTATCAATTCTTGTATTAATACTGAACTACGTTTAATGATTATACATAGGAGATTATGCAAATAGGGAAGGTCACTTATTGTGAAACCTGAAGAGAACAATTGAAAGGAAGTTTCTAGAACTCATATGTTTAAGTAGGGATCACGAGAAAAATGGGGCAAATTTCCCTTTCGTGAAACCTAGAGATAACTCAATTTTGAGTAGAAAGAATTGGATTCCCTCATTAGAAGGGAGAAACAATATAATTTAAGGCGTGTACTAGACACGAAGTTTTACAGACATTAATTCGTTATACATGGAGCAAATAAGGGAGGGCACTTATGTAGAGTGACACCTCATTTGAAAAAGATCTAAAGTAACAATTTTATTATTTTGGTTTGTTAGTAAAGGGTTTGGGAAAGATCAAATGGGATTGTGGAAAAGTGTTCATGGCCGTATTTATTGTACTCGGACGAGCGCGACGCGGATGAAAAGTTGAACAGGCACTGTTTTTACTATAGTCTGTTATATAGTTGAAGAGTTCACTGTAGTAGCGCAAAACGTTGATAGCAAGGAAAGTTATTGCAATGGTGGAAAACAACTAGTTACACTAGATTAGCGAGAGTCTATTGCTTGAGAAACTTGTAGGTTATAGTTGAATGCACCAGAAAAATCCCAACGGAGGAAGAAAAATTAGATATGGATTAGCAGTTCATAAGGAAGATTCCTTAGTTTGAAATGTACTCCCATATGTGAGTGGAAAGTACATGACAGTATAACTGGTAGATAGAGTGCAGGTTCTGGAAGGTTCCAGAGCAATGATGACTTGTTTAAATTGGGTATAGAATCCCTCGACTGAAAGCTAGATTATATAGACAGTGAGTATTTTGGAAATATCCCTCGATGTGAGATAACATCTCAGAAAATCTTTCATATTGAAAGTTAGACTTGATAGTTTAAGTTTGATCAAGAGGATCTCCAGAAAGCAGTTATTTTCACATAGCAACTTTCACTGTCTACAAAATCCAAATAAAAGCGTTGAGCCTTTTAAAAGCGATGAGAATGATGTTAAAACATGAAGTCGGTACTTATCTTTGCTTCATGAAGAAGGCGATGTTGCTGTTGACAGTTGGTTCTAAAATTCGAACATGGCGTCGAAATTTAAAAGTTTGCCTCTAGAGTTGAGGAGGCGAGCTTTAGTTAAGGTCTAACTGACTGGGTTGACTTCCGACGTACAAGTGAGACACGCTCAACGGAGCGCGGAGGGACCATGGAAGGGAAAAAGAGTGGGGGTAGGATACAAAAGGAATACATATAAGAATAGCCAATTATAAATTTATAAAAATCTTCTTGATGAAATGGTCTTCAAAGAGTTGATAGTGGGAGTCACTAGCGCAGCCTGGAGGGTGAAAAAGTAGACGAAGTTCTCTTGATCACGGAGATGATAACTGCCGATGGCGACGAGATCTGGTGGCTAGATTGATAAGGAAGTCCTCTTGTACAGGGAAGAATTGAGGAACTTCAGAGATTCGCTGCTAGATGACGCTAGGTGGGTCATGGAAGATATATATCTAGAACAGACTTACAGGTAATATGAGAGACATATACCAACAAAGAGAAATCAGGAGATCACTGTTGGTGTTTGAGAAAAAGGAAGTGATGAACTAAAGCAAAGAGAAGCAAAAGCTTACTCTATCTTACCGTGTATTACAAAGAATACACCACTCACCAGGTTGCTGAAAGTCCTATAGATGAACTTATGTGCATAGTCTCTATGAACATAAAAAAATTCAGTTTGATTGCTGTAAAAGATTCGTAGATATTGAGATCCGTCAAAATATTTCGGATGCTCGCCATTATGGACTGCTATATGTATAGGCCACAGAGTTATGTACCATTAAAGGAAAATTATTGCGTAGCTTCATAATTCAAGCTTTCACTTCGATCTCATGATTACGACACAAGAAATAAAAAAAATCCTCTCGGCACGCCGGAAGGCGGAGGTAGATTTCACCGGGCAAAATAGGGGATAGGCTATAATAGGCAAAATATGCAGGTTTTCGTAGGAGGATCAGACCTCATTTATTGCGAGAAAGTATTTTACAATTGGAGGTTAGTTAACATATTTTTCGTCTTTCTATGCATATTATAAACATTTTACTGTCTTATGGGGATGGTAACCTTCTTGTCATTTGGGGTTCATTTTTATACTTGTGACCACACTGTCCTTATGCAAGGTTTGGAACTAATGTGTAACTATCTAACAGTCTGTTACTTCTTCACGCAAAATTTTATCTCCCGCAGAGATGTTGGTTGGTTCCTCAGTTTAGGGGCTGCGACAAGGTGGTCATGTAACCCCGTGTACATTGGGTGAGTGTAGAATCTGTCTGATAAACGGTGTTATTTGTGATGACTATATTAGTCTGTAATTCAGGTAAGGACTGCAGACGATCAATCTTAAGTGGTAGTACCTAATTTTGTACCAAATACTAACGTCAACGACACCTAGCTGTGAACTTGGCTGCTAGATGCCACCGCAACCAGGAACTTGCAACGAACGTTGTAACTTCCCCTCCGAAGGAAAACATGCTGACGGATTTTTAGCGCTCTTAGAAAATACGACGACTTTGGCCAGCTTTGAACCAGCGACCTTGGGCATAGAAGTTCAGCATGCTACCAGTTAGCCGCTTTCCTCATAGTCAGATGGAACAAGAAGTTCCGTGACGAACTAAAGAGCCTACTTTTCTTAAAATTAAGATTCATGCCATAGAGTAATCTACAGTATATGTACCTATCTAGAATAATGACGAAATTAAGTGGGTAATATCGAAATGTCTTAATTAGTTCGAAATAAGGTATACTAGGCGTAATGTAGCCTAATAGAGCAATACAGTTGGCAGCTCTGGTGACTGAATATATTCTTACTTCCATCTCCTAAGGTACAGAATACAAAATGTGGTTGAAGTCCAAAGGACGTTACATGGATTTAGACATTGGATCTATTAGTACACGTAAAAGCATGTTGGCAACAATGTCATGCGAGTGCTGGTCAGAAATAATCTGAAATATTATACATTTTTGTGCCAATTTTGGATGAAATCCATTTGTTGGTATAGAAGTTACATGTATTTAAAAATTGGTCCTATCAGCAGGCTTAGAATCATGTTGATAGAACTGACGTATATAAGTTACTCCAAATTAATGTAAAATGTCAGGTAATTTACGTGTGCATAGTTTAAAGCTGTCGGCTTGCGTACTTTCTGATATATTTGGTTACAAAATAGAGAGCAATTATTAACAGTTGGCAGCCCTGGTGGCTCTTAAGAATACACTCAGTCATATCTGTTTATGTACACATATTACATACAAAATTTGGTTGAAATCCAATTGATAGTGTAGAAGCTATATGCATTTAAAAATTGGAATTATCAGAAGGCTTAAACTTATTTTGGCAACGCTGTCATGTATGGCCACCTGGAAATTAAATTGAAATAGTATTATCTACATGTGTGCCAATTTTAGAATAGCTCCCATGTATACCTTCCAGGATATCCAACATGGAGCTCAAATTTCTAGTGTGTTTTTTTAGCAGTTGGTAGCACTGGCATCTTTTTCAAATATGGGCCTGAGATATTCCGGTATACATCTTTACTCATGCTAAATTTGGTTTCGATTGCTGCAGCCGTTTAGGAGTTGCTATGGGGGGACACACACAGCCAGACAGACAGAAGGACAGACAGACAGACAGACAGAAGGACAGACACATTTTCCCGGATATATTTCATAAGTCTACTTTTTCCTCATTTTTGAAAAGTGTGAAAAGTAGGCTAAAAATGAATGTGATCTCGTCAATGGCGTTGTCTTGGCAACCTCTGATAGATCATCCCTCATCAATTTAAAAGCGTTGTTATGGTAACCTATGTTGCCACTTGAAATTTTTTAAAATTCCGAAATTATTTTTCTCATCCCTTGGCGTAATGGTGGGTCATATCAAAAATTCTTTCAGACAAAAGTATTAGGTAATTATTAGGGGAATATTTTCCATTTTGTACGGTTTTGATATTGTGCCTATTAAGAGAGATATGATTAATGTTTCCCGATAAAAACCACTTTTTTCCACCCCTTTGGTCAATGGTTGGTGCTATCAAAAAACTTATTTGACATACATTTTTGGCACTTATCCGACACATATTATGAACTTTGAATGGATTCTATATTTCACGTATTAAGAGAGTTATAGCGAAATTTCATTTTTTTCGAAAAAAGCCCCCCATTTTCACCCCCTTCGACCGATTTTGCCCATTAACGAACTCGACCGAGATTTTACAGGGATACATATTATGTAAAAAATTCAAAGTGATTGGTGAAAAATTACGGCAGTTATCGTGTCCACAAGAAACTGATATGTATATATATATATATATATATATCTATTATATAAAATCAAGTGTCCTGACTGACTGACTGACTCATCATCGCCTAGCCAAAACTATTAAAGTTAGAAACATGAAATTTTGGGGATATGTTCGTGGTAAGTCGAAAACGCGCACTAAGGAAGGATTTTTGGATATTCAGGTTCTAAAGGGGTGTTAAGGGGGTACACCTGCATTTCATTGAATAACAATATCTCCGGATTGGTTTCATTGGGGGATTTGATACTCGGCATATAAACTCATAATTAAAAATAAGAAGATACGTGTCTGAGGGTTTTTCGATTTGGTGAATATTTTGAGGTGAAAGGGGTGAAAAGTGGGGGTTGCCGGATTCCTAACAGAGCGTGTATCCCTTAAACGACATAGGCGAGAAATTTTAAACTCAGCGGAAAAAAATCAGCTTAAAAAATAAGTAAATATGTGTTTGACCGTTTTTTCATAAATCCAATTTAAGGGGCCCAGGGGAGGGGTGAAATTCTGGGGGAAAAAAAACAGGAAAGAGAATGTCCTAACTGATTGACAGACTGACTCACTCATCAAACTCAGGGGAAAAAATGCTTAAAAAAATAAATAGATGTTCGACAGTTTTTTTTCATAAATCCAATTTATGGGGTTCATGGGGAGGGTTGAAATTTTGAAAAAACAAAATTGAAAGAAAATATCCTGACTCACTCACTCACCATTGCCCAGCCAAAATTATTGAAGTTAGAAACATGACATTTTTGGGATATGTTCATTGTTAGTCAATACCGTCCACTAAGGGAGGATTTCAGGATATTCAGGTTCTAAAGGGGTCTTAAGGGGGGTTAAACTTGCATTTAATTGTATAACAATATCTCCCGATTGGTTTCATTGGGGGATGTGATACTCGGCATATAAACTCACCATTAAAAATAAGAAGACATGTTACTGAGAGTTTTTCTATGTGGTGTATATTATGAGGTGAAAGGGGTAAATTGGGGGTTGAAGGAATCCTAACGGAGCGTGTATGCCTTTAACGACATAGGCGAGGAGTTTGAAATTCAGCGAAAAAAATCAGCTTAAAAAAAGAGTAAATAGGTGTTCGACTGTCTTTCTTCATACTTCCAATTTAAGGGGCACATTGGGGATGGGTGAAATTCTGCGGGAGAAAAAAAAGGAAAGAAATTGTTCTAACTGATTGACTAACTCACTTACTCTTCAAACTCAGGGGGAAAAACTGCTTAAAAATAAGTAAATAAGTGTTCGACAGTTTTTTTTTCATAAATAAAATTTAAGGTGTTCATGGGGAAGGGTGAAATTCTAAAAAAAAAATAATAATAATAAAAAAATGGCCTGACTCACCCACTCACGCATCATCGCCCAGAAAAAAATATTGATTTTAGAAACATGATATTTTGGGGATATGTTCGTTGTATGTCAAAACCGTACACTAAGGGAGGATTTTTGGATATTCAGGTTCTAAAGGGGTCTTAAGGGGGTTAAACCTGATTTTCATTGAATAACAATATCTCAAGAGTGGTTTCATTTGTGGATGTGATACTCAGCATATAAACTAATCATTAAAAATAAGCAGACATGTGTCTAAGGGTTTTTGATGTGGTGTATATTATAGGATGAAAGGGGTGACAAGTGCGGGTTGAAGGATTCCTAACGGAGTGTGTATCTCTTAAACGACATAGGCGAGAAGTTTGAAACTCAGCGGAAAAATATCAGCTTATGTAATAAGTAAATCGGTTTTCGACTGTGAAATTCTGGAAAAGAAAAGGAGGGAAAGTGTCCTAACTGACTGTCAAACTCACTCAATCATCAAACTCAGGGGAAAGAGACAGCTTAAAAATAAGTTAATAGGTGTTCGAGCGTTTTTTCATAGATCCAAATTAAGCGGCCCATGGGGAGGAGTGAAATTCTGGTAAAGAATATGTCCTGACTGACTCACTCACTCATCATCGCCCAGCGAAAACTATTGAAGTTGAAAACATGAAATGTTGGGAATATGTTCGCTGTATGTCGAAAACGTCAACTAAGGATGGATTTTTGTTTATTCGGGTTCTAAAGAGGTGTTAAGGGGGTAAACGTGCATTTCATTGAATAACTATATCTCATGAGTTGTTTCTTTGGGGATATGATATTCGGCATATAAACTAATCATTAAAAATAAGCAGACATATGTCGAAGGGTTTATCGATATGGTGTATATTATCAGGTGAAATGGTTGAAAATTAGGGGTTGAAGGATTCTTATCGGAGTGTGTATCTCTTAAACGACATAGGCGAGAAGTTCACTGGAAAAAACAGCTCAAAATATAAGTACAGTAAATAGGTGTTCGACCATTTTTTTTTCAAAAATCCAATTTAAGGGACCCTTGGAGAGGGATGAATTTCTGGGGGAGCAAAACAGAAAAGAAAGTGTTCTAACTGATTAATACACTCACTCATCAAACTCAGGGGGGAAGAACAGCTTAAAAATAAGTAAATACGTGTTCGACCGATTTTTTTTTCATAAATTCAATTTAAGGGGTTCATAAGAGGGGTGATATTCTGAAAAATAAACGAAAGAAAATGTCTTGAATTACTCACTCACTCATCATCGCCCAGCCAAAATTATTGAAGTTAGAAACATGAAATTTTTGGGTTATGTTCATTGTATGTCGAAAACGTACCTTAAGGAAGAATTTTTGGATATTCAGGTACTAAAGGGGTGTTAAGGGGGTAGACCTGCATTTAATTGAATAACAATATCTCCCGATTGGTTTGCTTGGTGGATGTGATACTTGGCATAAAAACTCATCATTAAGAATAAGAAGACATATGTCTGATGGTTTTTCGATGTGGTGTATATTATGAGGCGAAAGGGGTGAAAAGTGGGGGTTGAAGGATTCCTAACGGAGCAAGTATCTCTTAAAAGACAGAGGCAAAAAGTGTAAAACTCAGGGGGAAATATCAGCTTGAAAAATAAGTAAATAGGTGTACGATCGTGTTTTCATAAATCCAATTTAAGGGGCCAATGGGGAGGGGTGAAGTTCTGAGAAAGAAGTCCACTAAGGAAGGATTTTTTGGATATACACTCATCATCCCCCAGCCAAATCTATAGCAGTTAGAAACTTGAAATTTTGGGGATATGTTTGTTGTATGTCGAAAACGTCCACTAAGGATGGATTTTTGATATTCATGTTCTAAAGGGGTATCAAGGGTGTTAAACTTGCATTTCATTGAATAACATTATCTCACGAGTTGTTTCATTTGGGGATGTGATATTCGGCATATAAACTAATCATTAAAAATATGCAGACATATGTCTAAGGGTTTATCGATATGGTGTATATTATGAGGTGAAAGGGGTGAAAATTGGGGGTTGAAGGATTCTTAACGGAGTGTGTATCTCTTAAACGACATAGGCGTGAAGTTTGAAATTCAACGAAAAAAAATCAGCTTAAATATAAGTAAATAGGTGTTCGACCGTTTTTTCATAAATCCAATTCAATGGGCCCATGGGGAGGGGTGAAACTCTGGGGGAAAAACAGGAAAGAAAGTGTCCTAACTGATTGACTCACTTACTCATCAAATTCAGGGGGAAAAACAGCTTAAAAATAAGTAAATATGTGTTCGACAGTTTTTTTTCATAAATCCAATTTAAGGGGTTCATGGGGATGGATGAAATTCTTAAAAATAAAATTGAAGAAAATGTTGTCTGACTCACGATCTCAACATCGCCCAGCCAAAATTATTGAAGTTAGAAACATGAAATTTTGGGGATATGTTCGTTATAGGTCAGAAACGTCCACTAAGGTAAAGTTTTTGGATATTCAGGTTCTAAAGGGGTGTTAAGGGGGTAAACGGGCATTTCATTGAATAATAATGTCTCAAGAGTGGTTTCATTTGATGATGTGATACTTGGCATATAAACTACTAATCATTAAAAATAAGCTGACACATGTCTAATGGTTTTTCGATGTGGTGTATATTATGAGGTGAAAGGGATAAAAGTGGGGGTTGAAAGATTCCTAACGGAGCGTGTATCTCTTTAACGCCATAGGCGAGAAGTTTCAAACTCAGCGGAAAACAATTAGCTTAAAAATAAATGAATAAATAATTAAATAAATATCTGTTCATCCGTTATTTTAATAAATACAATTTAAGGGGCCCATGGGGAGGGTGAAATTCTGGAAAAAAAACGTCCACTAAGGAAGGATTTTTGAATATTCACTCTCATCGACCAACCAAAACTATTAAAGTTAGAAGAATGATATTTGGGGTATAGGTTTGTTGTGTGTCGAAAACTTCTACCAAGGAGGGATTTTTGGATATTCATGTTCTAAAGGGGTGTTAACGGGGTTAACCCTGCATTTCATTGAATAACAATATGACACGACTATGACGCGAGCGAAGCCGCGGGTACCTGCTAGTCTATTATATAAAACTAAGTGTCCTGACTGACTGACTGACTGACTGACTGACTCATCATCGCCCAGCCAAAACTATTAAAGTTAGAAACATGAAATTTTGGGGATATGTTCGCTGTATTTCGAAAGGGCGCACTAAGAAAGGATTTTTAGCCTACTTTTCACATTTTGCAAAAATGAGGAGAAAGTAGACTTATGAGATAGGGCAAATGTGTGTCTGTCTGTCTGTCTGTCTGTCCTTCTGTCTGTCTGTCTGGCTGTGTGTGTGTCCCCCCCTATCAACTCCTAAACGGCTGCAGCAATCGAAACAAAATTTGGTAGGAGTAAAGATCTATACCTGAATATCTCACGGCCATATTTGAAAATGATGTTAGTGCTACCAACTGCAAAAAATCGCAATTGAAATTTGAGCTCCATGTTGGATATCTTGGAAAGTATGAATGGGAGCTATTTCAAAATTGGCACACGTACAGATCATAATATTTCAGTTTAATTTCCAGGAGGCGAAACATGGCAGTGTTGCCAAAATGATTATAAGCCTCCTGATAGGTCCAATTTTTAAATGCATATAACATCTACACTATCAAGCGGAATTCAACCAAATTTCGTATGTTGTATGTGTACATAACCAGATATGACTGAGCGTATTCTTAAGACCTACCAGGCCTGCCAACTGTTAATAAATGCTCCTAATTTATTTTATCCAAATACCAATATATCAGAAAGTATGCAAGCCGACAGCTTTAAACTATGCACACGTATAGTACCTGACATTCTATATTAATTTGGAGTAACTTATATACGTCAGTGCTACCAACATGATTCTAAGCCTGCTGACAGGTCCAACTTTAAATACATGTAACTTCCATACTATCATTTGGATTTCAACCAAATTTCGTATGTGCTATGTGTACCATAACAGATATGACTATGCGTATTCTAAGGAGCAACCAGGGCTGCCAACTGTTAATATGAGCTGTCCCTATATTTGTTACCCTAATATCAATATATCAGAAAGTATGCAAGCCAATAGCTCTAAACTTTGCACAGGTATAGTACCTGGCATTCTAGAGGAATTTGGAGTAACTAATATACGTCAGTGCTGCCAACATGATTCTAAGCCTGCTGATAAGTCCAATTTTAAAATGCATGTAACTTCTATACTAACTAATGGATTTCATTCAAAATTGGCACAACAATAGATCATATTATTTCAGATTACTTCTGACCAATACATGCATGACATTGTTGCCAACATGATTTTACGCACGCTGTTAGATCCAATGTTTAACTGCATGTAACGTCCATGCTATCCAGTGGACTTCAACCAAATTTTGTATTTAGTACCGTAAGAGACGGAACTAAGAATATATTCAGTCATCAGGGCTGCCAACTGTAGTGCTCTATTAGGATACATTATGCCAGGTATACAGTATTTCGAACTAATTGGAAATTTCGATATTAGCAACTTAATTTCGTCATTATTCTAGATAGGTTCATATTCTGTAGAATAATCATTGGCATGAAAAGTAGGCTGTATAGTTCTTCAAGGAACTTCTTGTTGGATATTCAGGTTCTAAAGGGGTGTTAAGGGGGTAGACCTGCATCTCATCGAATAACAATATCTCCCGATTGGTTTCATTGGGGAATGTGATTCTCGGCATATAAACTCATCATTAAAAATAAGATGACACGTGTCTGAGGGTTTTTCGATGTGGTGTATATTATGGGGTGAAAGGGGTGAAAAGTGGGGGTTGAAGGATTCATAACGGACCGTGTATCTCTTAAACGACATAGGCAAGGTGTTTGAAACTCAGCGGAAAAAAATGAGCTTGAAAAATAAGTAAATAGGTGTTCAGCCGTTTTTTCATAAATCTAATTTAAGGGGCCCATGGAGAGGGGTGAAATTATGTGGGGGAAAAAAACGGGAAAGAAAGTGTCCTAACTGATTGACTCACTCACTCACTCATCAAACTCAGGGAAAAATATAGCTTAAAAATAAGTTAATAGGTGGTTGACAGTTTTTTTCATAAACCCAATTTAAGGGGTTCATGGGGAGGGGTGAAATTCTGAAAAAGGAAAATTGAAAGAAAAAGTCCTGACTCACTCACCACCGCCCAGCCAAAATTATTGAAGTTAGAAACATGACATTTTAGGGATATGATCAGTGTATGCCAAAACCGTCCACTAAGGGAGGATTTTCGAATATTCAGGTTCTAAAGGGGTCTTAAGGGGGTTAAACCTGCAATTCATTGAATACCAATATCTCCCGATTGGTTTCATTGGGGGATGTGATACTCGGCACATAAAGTCATCATTAAAAATAAGAAGACACGTGTCTGAGGGTTTTTCGATGTGGTGTATATTAGGAGGTGAAAGGGGTGAAAAGTGGGGTTGAAGGATTCCTAACGGAGCGCGTATCTCTTAAAGGACATAGGCGAGAAGTTTGAAACTCAGCGGGAAAAAAATCAGCTTAAAAATACGGTAAGTAAATAGGTGTTCGACAGTTCTTTCATAAATTCAATTTAAGGGGCTAATGGGGTGGGGTAAAATTCTGGAGAAAAAAAAAGGAGAGAACGTGCCCTAACTGACTGACTAACTCACTCACTCTTCAATCTCAGGGGAAAAAGACAGCTTAAAAATAAGTACATAGGTGTTCGAGCGTTTCTTCATAAATCCAATTTAAGGGACCCATGGGGAGGGGTAAAATTCTGGTAAAAATAATTGAAAGATAATGACATAACTGACTCACTCACTCATCATCGCCCAGAAAAATAATAAGAAGTTGGAGAGATGAAATTTTGGGAATATGTTCGCTGTATGTCGAAAACGTCAACTAAGGAAGGATTTTTGTTTATTCGGGTTCTGAAGAGGTGTTAAGGGGGTAAACGTGCATTTCATTGAATAACGATATCTCATGAGTTGTTTCTTTGGAGATGTGATATTCAGCTTATAAACTAATCATTAAAAATAAGCAGACATATGTCTAAGGGTTTATCGATGTGGTGTATATTATGAGGTGAAAGGGGTGAAAATTGTGGGTTGAAGGATTCTTAACGGAGCGTGTACCTCTTAAACGACATAGGCGTGGAGTTTGAAACTCAGCGGAAAGAAATCAGCTTAAAATATAAGTAAATAGGTGTTCGACCGTTTTTTCATAAATCCAATTTCAGGGGCCCTAGGAGAGGGGTGAAATTCTGGGGGGGAAACAGGAAAGAAAGTGTTCTAAATGATTAACTCACTTACTCATCAAACTCAGGTCGGAAAATCAGCTTAAAAATAAGTAAATAGGTGTTCGACCGGTTTTTTAAATCCAATTTAAGGGGTTCATTAGAGGGGTGAAATTATTAAAAATAAATGAAGGAAAATGTCCTGACTTACTCACTCACTCATCATCGTCCAGCCAAAATTATTGAATTTAGAAACATACAATTTTAGGGTTATGTTCGTTGTATGTCGAAAACGTCCACTAAGGAAGGATTTTTGGATATTCCAGTTCTAAAGGGGTTTTAAGGGGGTAGACCTGCATTTAATTGAATAATAATATCCCCCGATTGGTTTCCTTGGGGGATGCGATAATCATCATATACTCTCATCATTAAGAATAAGATGACACCATGTCTGAGGAATTTTTGATGTAATGTACACACATCAAAAAAAGTTTTGCATCACCTCGGTTCCAAGAGTTCCGGAACCTTTAAATACAAAGGGAATAGAGATCAACACAAACAACATTTCAGCTCGTTTTATTGCTCATGAGACCCACACATTGCATGTTGTACCATCATACAGCTAGACTTTCAGCATTTGTGGTCCAGATTGCAGTACACACCACTACCTCTAATACCCAGTAGCACGTCCTCTTGCATTGATGCATGCCTGTATTCGTCGTGGCATACTATCCACAAGTTCATCAAGACACTGTTGGTCCAAATTGTCCCACTCCTCAACGACAATTCGGCGTAAATCTCTCAGAGTGGTTGGTGGGTCAAGACGTCCATAAACAGCCCTTTTCAACATATCCCAGGCATGTTCGATAGGGTTCATGTCTGGCGAACATGCTGGCCACTGTAGTCGAGCGATGTCGTTATCTTGAAGGAACGCATTCACAAGATGTGCACGATGAGGTCGAGAATTGTCGTCCATGAAGACAAATGCCTCTCCAATATTCTGCCGATATGGTTGCACTATGGGTCGGAGGATGTCATTCAGGTATCGTAAAGCCGTTTCGGAGCCTTCCATGACCACCAGTGGCGTACGTCGGCCCCACATAATGCCACCCCAAAACATCAGGGAACCACCACCTTGCTGCACTCGCTGGACAGTGTGTCTAAGACGTTCAGCCTGACCAGGGTGCCTCCAAACACGTCTCCGACGATTGTCTGGTTGAAGGCATATGCGACACTCATCGGTGAAGAGAACGTGATGCCAATTCTGTGGGGTCCATTCAGCATGTTGTTGGGCCCATCTGTACCGCGCTGCATGGTGTCGGGGTTGCAAAGCTGGACCTCGCCATGGACGTCGGGAGTGAAGTTGCGCATCATGCAGCCTATTGCGCACAGTTTGAGTTGAAACACGACGTCCTGTGGCTGAACGAAACGCATTATTCAACATGGTGGCATTGCTGTCAGGGTTCCTCCGAGCGGCAATCCGTAAGTAGCGGTCATCCACTACAGTAGTAGCCCTTGGGCGGCCTGAGCGAGGCCTGTCATCGACAGTTCCTGTATCTCTGTACCTCCTCCATGTCCGAACAACATCGCTTTGGTTCACTCTGAGACGCCTGGAGACTTCCCTTGTTGAGAGCCCTTCTTGACACAAAGTAACAATGCGGACGCGATCGAACTGCGGTATTGACCTTCTAGGCATGGTAGAACTACAGACAACATGAGCAGCGTACCTTCGTCCTGGTGGAATGACTGGAACTGATCGGCTGTCGTACCCCCTCCGTCTAATAGGCCCTGCTCATGCATGGTTGTTTACATCTTTGAGCAGTTTTAGTGACATCTATGAACAGTCAAAGGGATTGTATCTTTGATACAATATACACAGTCAACGTCTATATGCCGGAGATCTGGGAACCGAGGTGATGCAAAACTTTTTTTGATGTGTGTATATTATGAGGTGTAATGTGTGAAAAGTGGGGGGTTGAAGGATTCCTAACGGATCAAGTATCTCTTAAAAGACAGAGGCATAAAGTATAAAACTTTGGGGGGAAAATAAACTTGATAAATAAACAAATACAGTAGGTGGTCGACCATAATTCATAAATACAATTTTAGGGGCCCATGGGGAGGAATGAAATTCTGGGGAAAGAAGTTTACCAAGGAAGGATTTTTGGATATACACTCATCATCCTCCAGCCAAACCTATTGCAGTTAGAAGCATGACATTTTGGGGATATGTTCGTTGTATGTCGAAAACATCCACTAGGGATGGATTTTTGGATTATCATGTTCATTGATTAACAATTTCTTACGAGTTGTTCCATTTGGGGGTGTGATATTCGGCATGTAAATTAATCAATAAAAATAAGCAGACATATGTCTAAGGGTATATCTATGTGGTGTATTTTATGAGGTGAAAGGGGTGAAAATTGGGGATTGAAGAATTCTTATCGGAGCGTGTATCTCTTAAACGACATTAGCGAGATGTTTGAAATTCAGCGGGAAAAAATCAGTTTAAAAAATAAGTAAATAGGTGTTCGACCGTTTATTTCATAAATCCCATTTAAGGGGTTCATAGGGAGGAGTGAAATTCTCAAAAATAAATGAAGGAAAATGTCCTGACTCACTCATATTCGCCCAGCCAAAATTATTGAAGATAGAAACATGAAATTTTGGGGATATGTTCGTTGTATGTCGAAAACGTCCACTAAGGAAAGATTGTTGGATATTCAAGTTTTAAAGGGGTGTTAAGGGGGTAAACTTGCATTTCATTGAATAACAATATCTCACGAGTGGTTTCATTTGGGGATGTGATACTTGGCATATAAACTAATCATTAAAAATAAGCTGACACATGTCTAATGGTTTTTTGACGTGGTGTATATTATGAGTAAAAGGGGTGAATTATGGGGGTCGAAGGATTCCTAACGGAGCGTGTATCTCTTAAACGACATAGGCCAGAAGTTTGAAACTCAGCGGGAAAGATATCAGCTTAAAAATACGGTAAGTAAATAGGTGTTCGACTGTTTTATCGTAAATCCAATTTAAAGGGCCCATGGGGAGGGGTGAAAATCTGGAAGAAAAACGTCCAATAAGGAAGGATTTTTGGATATTCACTCTCATCGACCAACCAAAACTATTGAACTTAGAAGAATGATATTTTGGGGATATGTTTGTTGTGTGACGAAAACGTCTACTAAGGAGGGATTTTTGGATATACAGGTTCTAAAGGTGTGTTAACGGGGTTAAACCTACAATTCATTGAATAACAATATGACACGACTATGACGCGAGCGAAGCCGCGGGTACCTGCTAGTCTTATATAAAAACAAGTGTCCTGACTGACTGACTGACTGACTGACTGAATGACTCATCATCGCTCAGCCAAAACTATTGAAGTTAGAATAATGAAATTTTGGGGATATGTTCGTGGTAAGTCGAAAACGCGCACTAAGGAAGGATTTTTGGATATTCTGGTTCTAAAGGGGTGTTAAGGGGATAGACCTGCATTTCATTGAATAACAATATCTCCCGATTGGTTTCATTGGGAGATGTCATACTCGGCATATACACTCATCATTAAAAATAAGAAGACACGTGTCTGAGGGTTTTTCGATGTGAAGTATATTATGAGGTGAAAGGGGTGAAAAGTGGGGGTTGAAGGATTCCTAACGGAGCGTGTATCTCTTAAACGACATAGGCGAGGAGTTTGAAACTCAGTGGAAAAAATTCAGCTTAAAAAATAAGTAAATAGGTGTTTGACCGTTTTTTCATAAATCCAATTTAAGGGGGCAATAGGGAGGGGTGAAATTCTGGGGGGTGGGGAACAGGAAAGAAAGTGTCCTAACTGATTGAATGACAGACTCACTCATCAAACTCAGGGAAAAATACTGCTTAAAAATAAGTAAATAGGTGTTTGACAGTCTTTTTCATAAACCCAATTTAAGGGGTTCTTGGGGAGGGGTGAAATTCTGAAAAAAGGAAATTGAGAGAAAAAGTCCTGACTCACTCACCATCGCTCAGCCAAAATTATTGAAGTTAGACTCATGACATTTCGGGGAATATGATCATTGTATGTCGGAACCGTCCACTAAGGGAGGATTTTCGGATATTTAGGGGGTCTTAAGGGGGTTAAACCTGCATTTCATTGAATAACAATAACTCCCGATTGGTTTCATTGGGGGATGTGTTACTCGCCATATGAACACATAAAAAATAAAAATACTGTGTCTGAGGGTTTTTCGATGTGGTGTATATTATGAGGTGAAAGGGGTGAAAAGTGGGGGTTGAAGGATTCCTAACGGAGCGTGTATCTCTTAAACGACATCGGCGAGGAGTTTGAAACTCAGCGGAAAAAATCAGCTTAAAAGATAAGTAAATAGATGTTCGATCGTTTTTCTTCTTAAATTCAATTTACGGGGCTCATGGGGAGGGGTGAAATTCTGGGGGGGGGGACCGGGAAGAAAGTGTCCTAACTGATTGACTCACTCACTCACTCTTCAAACTCAGGGAGAGAAAACTGCTTAAATATAAGTAAATAAGTGTTTGACAGCTTATTTTTCATAAATCAAATTTAAGGGGTTCATTGTGAGGGGACAAATTCTGGAAAAAAAAATGAAAGAAAATGTCCTCACTCACTCACTCACTCATCATCGTCCAGCCAAAATTATTTAAGTTAGAAACATGACATTTTTGAGATATGTTCGTTGTATGTCAAAACCGTGCACTAAGGGAGGATTTTCGGATATTCAGGTTCTAAAGGTGTCTTAATGGGGTTAAACCTGCATTTTATTGAATAACAATATCTCGTGAGTGGTTGCATTTGTGGATGTGATACTCGGCATATAAACTAATCATTAAAAATAAGAAGACATGTGTCTAAGGGTTTTTCGATGTGGTGTATATTATAAGGTGAAACGGGTGAAAAGTGAGGGTTGAAGGATTCCTAACGGAGCGTGTATCTCTTCAACGACATACGCGAGAAGTTTGACACTCAGCGTAAAAAAACAGCTTAAAAATAAGTACATCGGTGTTCGACCGTTTTTTCATAAATTCAATTTAAGGGGCCAATGGGATGGGGTGAAATTCTAGAAAAAAAAAGGAGAGAAAGTGCCCTGACTGACTGACAAACTCACTCACTTATCAAACTCAGGGGAAAAAGACAGCTTCAAATATAAGTTAATAGGTGTTCGAGCGTTTCTTCATAAATCCAATTTAAGGGGCGCATGGGGAGGGCGTAAAATTCAGGTAAAATAATGGAAAGAAAATGACCTGACTGACTCACTCACTCATCATCGCCCAGCGAAAACTATTGAAGTAGGAAAAATTAAATTTTGGGAATATTTTCGCTCTATGTCGCAAACGTCAACTAATGAAGGATTTTTGTTTATTCGGGTTCTTAAGAGGTGTTAAGGGGGTAAACGTGCATTTCATTGATTAACGAAATCTCACGAGTTGTTTCTTTGGGGATGTGATATTCGGCTTATAAACTAATCATTAAAATTAAGCAGACATATGTCTAAGGGTTTATCGATGTGGTGTATATTATGAGGCGAAAGGGGTGAAAATTGGGGGTTGAAGGATTTTTAACGGAGCGTGTATCTCTTAAACGACATAGGTGAGAAGTTTGACATTCAGCGAAAGAAAAACAACTTAAAATATAAGTAAATAGGTGTTCGACTGTTTTTTCATCAATCCATTTTAAGGTGCCCTTGGAGAGGGGTGAGATTCTGGGAAAAAAAAAACAGGAAAGATAATGTTCTAACTGATTAACTCACTCACTCTTCAAACTCAGGGGGCAAGAACAGCTTAAAAAGAAGTAAATAGGTCTTCGACCGTTTTTTAAAATCATAAATCCAATATAAGGGATTCATGAGAGGGGTGAAATTCTGAAAAATAAATGAAAGAAAATGTCCTGACTTACTCACACACTCATCATCGCCCAGCCAAAATTATTGAAGTTAGAAACATGAAATTTTGGGGTTGTGTTCGTTGTATGTCGAAAACGTCCACCAAGGGAGGATTTTTGGATATTCAGGTTCTAAAGGGGTGTTAAGGGGGTAGACCTGCATTTAATTGAATAGCAATATCTCCCGATTGGTTTCCTTGGGGGATGCGATACTCGGCATATAAACTCATCATTAAGAATAAGAAGACACATGTCTGAGGGTTTTTCGATGAACTGTATATTATGAGGTGTATGTGTGAAAAGTGGGGGTTGAAGGATTCCTAACGGAGCAAGTATCTCTTAAAAGACAGAGGCATAAAGTATGAAACTCAGGGGGAAGAATCAGCTTGAAAAACAAGTAAAAAGGTGGTCGATCGTTTTTTTCATGAATCCAATTTAAGGGGCCAAGGGGGGAGGGCTGAAATTCGGGAAGAAAAAGTCCACTAAGGAGGGATTTTTGGATATTCAGGTTCTAAAAGGGTGTTAACGGGGTTAAACCTGCATTTCATTGAATACAAATATGACACGACTATAACGCGTGCGAAGCCGCGGGTACCTGCTAGTCTATTATATAAAAGTAAGTGTCCTGACTGACTGACTGACTGACTCATCATCGCCCAGCCAAAACTATTAATGTTAGAAACATGAAATTTTGGGGATATGTTCGCTGTATTTCGAAAGGGCGCACTAAGAAAGGATTTTTGGATATTCAGGTTCTAAAGGGGTGTTAAGGGGGTAGACCTGCATTTCATTGAATAACAATATCTCCCGATTGGTTTCATTGGGGAATGTGATACTCGGCATATAAACTCATCATTAAAAATAAGATGACACGTGTCTGAGGGTTTTTCGATGTGGCGTATATTAAGGGGTGAAAGGGGTGAAAAGTGGGGGTTGAAGGATTCATAACGGACCGTATATCTCTTAAACGACATAGGCGAGGAGTTTGAAACTCAGCGGAAAAAAATCAGCTTGAAAAATAAGTAAATAGGTGTTCAGCCGTTTTTTCATAAATCTAATTTAAGTGGCCCATGGAGAGGGGTGAAATTATGTGGGAAAAAAACGGGAAAGAAAGTGTCCTAACTGATTGACTCACTCACTCACTCATCAAACTCAGGGAAAAATATAGCTTATAAATAAGTTAATAGGTGGTTGACAGTTTTTTTCATAAACCCAATTTAAGAGGTTCATGGGGAGGGGTGAAATTCTGAAAAAGGAAAATTGAAAGGAAAAGTCCTGACTCACTCACCACCGCCCAGCCAAAATTATTGAGGTTAGAAACATGACATTTTAGGGATATGATCATTGTATGCCAAAACCGTCCACTAAGGGAGGATTTTCGAATATTCAGGTTCTAAAGGGGTCTTAAGGGGGTTAAACCTGCATTTCATTGAATACCAATAACTCCCAATTGGTTTCATTGGGGGATGTGATACTCGGCACATAAAGTCATCATTAAAAATAAGAAGACACGTGTCTGAGGGTTTTTCGATGTAGTGTATATTAGGAGGTGAAAGGTGTGAAAAGTGGGGGTTGAAGGATTCCTAACGGAGCGCGTATCTCTTAAACGACATAGGCGAGAAGTTTGAAACTCAGAGGAAAAAAATCAGCTTAAAAAATACGGTAAGTAAATAGGTGTTCGACCGTTCTTTCATAAATTCAATTTAAGGGGCTAATGGGGTGGGGTGAAATTCTGGAGAAAAAAAGGAGAGAACGTGCCCTAACTGACTGACTAACTCACTCACTCTTCAATCTCAGGGGAAAAAGACAGCTTAAAAACAAGTGTTTCCGTGAAGAACTATACAGCCTATTTTCATATATCCTACTTATGTTAACTGCCACAATCAACATACAAAATTTCAGTTTAATTGCTGTAACAGATTGGTAGATATTGAGAACCGTCTAAATATTTCAGATGTTCGCCAGGTTGGATTTTTATTTTTGTACTATTACATTAAGATTATTGTGTACGTGTGGTATTCAAACTTCAATCCCATGATTAGACAACAAGAAGTAAAAACGAGATTTTAAAATTACGCACAGCAGCCATCTTGTGATAATGCAAACCATTGAAATAAATTAGATGCCAGTGGATCAACATTTGTATAAGCATTTAACGTGCAACGTTTCACGGCACTCGGATAGTTAATTCGCGAGAAACGTCCATTTAAATATTTATACTTCGCGTCGCCGCCATGTTGGATTTGTGCTCACCAGGTTCCTGAAAGTCCTATAGGTGAACATATGTTCATAGTCTCTATGAACACAAAAGAAATCAGTTTGGTTGCTGTTAAAGTTTCATAGATATTGAGAACCGTCTAAATATTTCGGGAGCTCACCATTTAGGAGTGTTATGTGTATAGGCCATAGAGTTAAGTACCATTCAAGGAAAATTATTGCCTAGGTTCATTATTCAAACTTTCACTTCGGTCGCATGATTACGACACAAGAAATTAGAACTTAATTTTAAAATTTCGCACAGCCGCCATCTTGAGGTTATGTAAGCAATTGAATTAAATTAGATGGCAGTGCATTACAATCTACAAAATCATTTACTGTACCACATTTCACTGCGCTCAGAGAGTTAAATCGCGAGAAAAGTCTATTAAAATATTTTAAATTCGCTTGGTCGCCATGTTCGTTTCGTAATTTACAGGTTTATGAAATATACGTAGGTATACCTGTATCAGTACCCTTTATCACCGTACAAAATTGCAGGCTGATATCTGTAATAGTTTCGGAGATATAGAATGTCAGTGAAATATTTCGCACAGCCGCCATTTTGAGGTTATGTAAACAATTGAACTAAATTAGACTCCAGTGCATTACAATGTGTACAAACATTTGCTGTACCAAGTTTCTTTACATTTAGATAGTTAAATCGCGAGAAAAGTCTATTTAAATGTCTCAAATTCGCTTGGCCGCCATGTTGGTTTTGTAGTCACCAGGTTTTTGAAAGTCTCATAGGTAAACTTCTAGTAGTGCCCTTTATCACCGTACACAATTTCAGGGCGATATCGGTAATAGTTTCGGAGATATTGAATGCTAGTGAAATATTTCGCACAGCCGCCATGTTGGATTGGAGAGACGTAACAAAATTTGAAGGGCACGGTCGAGGTCGCCGGGAATAGTGCTATGAACATTCCGAGCTTCATTGAAATCGCTCCAGCCGTTTCGATTTTATTAGGGGGGGACACACACACGAATCACACACACACACACACACACACACGCACACACACACGGACAAAAGGTGATCTCATAAGCCTATTTTTTCAAAATTGAAAATAGGCTAATAAGTACATAGGTGTTCGAGCGTTTCTTCATAAATCCAATTTAAGGGACCCATGGGGAGGGGTAAAATTCTGGTAAAAATAATTGAAAGATAATGACATAACTGACTCACTCACTCATCATCGCCCAGAAAAAAAATAAGAAGTTGGAGAGATGAAATTTTGGAAATATGTTCGCTGTATGTCGAAAACGTCAACTAAGAAAGGATTTTTGTTTATTCGGGTTCTGAAGAGGTGTTAAGGGGGTAAACGTGCATTTCATTGAATAACGATATCTCATGAGTTGTTTCTTTGGAGATGTGATATTCGGCATATAAACTAATCATTAAAAATAAGCAGACATATGTCTAAGGGTTTATCGATGTGGTGTATATTATGAGGTGAAAGGGGTGAAAATTGGGGGTTGAAGGATTCTTAACGGAGCGTGTATCTCTTAAACGACATAGGCGAGGAGTTTGAAACTCAGCGGAAAGAAATCAGCTTAAAATATAAGTAAATAGGTGTTCGACCGTTTTTTCATAAATCCAATTTAAGGGGCCCTAGGAGAGGGGTGAAATTCTGGGGGGGAAACAGGAAAGAAAGTGTTCTAAATGATTAACTCACTTACTCATCAAACTCAGTTCGGAAGAACAGCTTAAAAATAAGTAAATAGGTGTTCGACCGGGTTTTTTAAAATCCAATTTAAGGGGTTCATTAGAGGGGTGAATTTATTAAAAATAAATAAAGGAAAATGTCCTGACTTACTCACTCACTCATCATCGCCCAGCCAAAATTATTGAAGTTAGAAACATACAATGTTGGGGTTATGTTCGTTGTATGTCGAAAACGTCCACTAAGGAAGGATTTTTGGATATTCCGGTTCTAAAGGAGTGTTAAGGGGGTAGACCTGCATTTAATTGAATAATAATATCCCCCGATTGGTTTCCTTGGGGGATGCGATAATCGTCATATACTCTCATCATTAAGAATAAGATGACACCATGTCTGAGGAATTTTTGATGTAATGTATATTATGAGGTGTAATGTGTGAAAAGTGGGGGGTTGAAGGATTCCTAACGGATCAAGTATCTCTTAAAAGACAGAGGCATAAAGTATAAAACTTAGGGGGAAAATAAACTTGATAAATAAGCAAATACAGTAGGTGGTCGACCATAATTCATAAATCCAATTTTAGGGGCCCATGGGGAGGGGTGGAATTCAGGGGAAAGAAGTCCACTAAGGAAGGATTTTTGGATATACACTCATCATCCTTTAGCCAAACCTATTGCAGTTAGAAACATGAAATTTTGGGGATATGTTCGTTGTATGTCGAAAACATCCACTAGGGATGGATTTTTGGATAATCATGTTCATTGATTAACAATTTCTTACGAGTTGTTCCATTTGGGGGTGTGATATTCGGCATGTAAATTAATCAATAAAAATAAGCAGACATATGTCTAAGGGTATATCTATATGGTGTATATTATGAGGTGAAAGGGGTGAAAATTGGGGGTTGAAGAATTCTTATCGGAGCGTGTATCTCTTAAACGACATTAGCGAGATGTTTGAAATTCAGCGGGAAAAAATCAGTTTAAAAAATAAGTAAATAGGTGTTCGACCGTTTATTTCATAAATCCCATTTAAGGGGTTCATGGGGAGGGGTGAAATTCTCAAAAATAAATGAAAGAAAATGTCCTGACTCACTCATATTCGCCCAGCCAAAATTATTGAAGATAGAAACATGAAATTTTGGGGATATGCTCGTTGTATGTCGAAAACGTCCACTAAGGAATGATTGTTGGATATTCAAGTTTTAAAGGGGTGTTAAGGGGGGTAAACTTGCATTTCATTGAATAACAATATCTCACGAGTGGTTTCATTTGGGGATGTGATACTTGGCATATAAACTAATCATTAAAAATAAGCTGACACATGTCTTATGGTTTTTCGATGTGGTGTATATTATGAGTAAAAGGGGTGAATAATGGGGGTTGAAGGATTCCTAACGGAGCGTGTATCTCTTAAACGACATAGGCCAGAAGTTTGAAACTCAGCGGGAAAGAAATCAGCTTAAAAATACGGTAAGTAAATAGGTGTTCGACTGTTTTATCATAAATCCAATTTAAGGGGCCCATGGGGAGGGGTGAAAATCTGGAAGAAAAACGTCCAATAAGGAAGGATTTTTGGATATTCACTCTCATCGACCAACCAAAACTATTGAACTTAAGAATGATATTTTGGGGATATGTTTGTTGTGTGACGAAAACGTCTACTAAGGAGGGATTTTTGGATATTCAGGTTCTAAAGGTGTGTTAACGGGGTTAAACCTACAATTCATTGAATAACAATATGACACGACTATGACGCGAGCGAAGCCGCGGGTACCTGCTAGTATATATATATAGATAGATACATATATACATAAATTATATATAAACTTTTGAACTGACTGTGGTTTTGGGGTCTGGGGGATGTGAAACGCGAAGATATGTCGAAATTTTCCGGAAGTTGAAACATGGTACCCATTGCAATAGTTAGCTTTCTAATGAAATCTACCTAAAACTAAATTTTAAAATTTCGCACAGCCGCCATCTTGAGGTTATGTAAAAATTGAACTAAATTAGATACCAGTTCATTACAATATGTATAATCATTTACTGTACCACATTTTACTGCGCTCAGATGGTTAAATCACGAGAAAAGTCTATTAAAATGTTTCAAATTCGCATGGCCGTCATGTTCGTCTTGTACTTTACAGGTTTTTGAAAGTTACATAGATTAACTTGTAGCAGTGCCTATTATTACCGTAAAAGCTTTCAGGGTGATATCGGTAATAGTTTCGTAGATATAGAATGCCAGTGAATTAATTCGCACAGCCGCCATTTTGAGATTATGTAAGCAATTGAACTAAATTGGACGCCGGTGCGTTACAATGCGTATGAACATTTTCTGTACCAAGTTCCATTACGTTTGGATGGTTAAATCGCGAGAAAATTCTATTAAAACTCTGAAATTCGCTTGGCCGCCATGTTAGTTTTGTAGTTACCATGTTTTCAATTGCCACATAGGTGAACTTCTAGTATTTCCCCTTATCACCGTAAAACATTCCAGGGTGATATCGGTAATGCTTTCGGAGATATTGAATGCTGGTGAAATATTTCGCACAGCCGCCATGTTGGATTGGTGAGACGTAACAAAATTTGAAGGCCACAGTCTGGGTCATCCGGAACAGGGCTATGAACTTACCGAGTTTCATTGAAATCGCTCCAGCCGTTTAGATTGTATTATGGGACACACACACACACGAATCGCACACACACACACACAGCCAGACACACGGACAGAAGGTGATCTCATAAGCCTATTTTTTTTTCATTAAATAAAAATAGGCTAAAAATGAAAATCTACAGCCTGCTTCCAGTCGACCGACCGTTCAGGGAATGGAATGAATGAAGCCCCCATCTAGCGGCGAGGATAAGAACTGTGCCGGCTGCCGAAGCCTGTCGCACTCCCCTGGGTCAATGATTAAATGAATTACAGATGAAATGAAATGCTAGTGGAGAGTTTTGCTAGAATGAAATGGGTGACAGGGAAAACCGGAGTACCCGGAGAAAAACCTGTCTGCCTCCGATTTGTTCAGCACGAATCTCTCATGGAGTGACCGGGATTTGAACCACGGACCCAGCGGTGAGAGGCCGGTGTGCTGCCACCTAAGCCACGGAGGCTACAGTAGAATATAGAATTTTGAAAATAAAAACCCACATTCTTGAAGGAATTTTCAAGTTGAAATAGGTTTTGCGGGTGGAATATGAGGAGCGTGAATTAGCTAGATACAGAATCATGAACACATCAAATTCTCTTTCAAGCACTTCCGTAACGACCTCGGCCCACCGCTGCATGACACTGGGGGCCAAGGCGTGTCCCATGGGCAATCTCGTCTAGCAATAGTGTAATAATAATAAGTTTTAGCTAACCAGGACCAAGTTGTTGCTACTCGAAGCAATTGGAAATTTATCATCAAAGATCCAGCAACAGAGAGTGAGAAGTGTCGCCGCTGTGGCAAATGTAGTGAGACCATTCAACACATTATATCAGGTTGTTCCCACCTTGCCAACACTGACTACAAACATCGACACGATCAAGTTGCCAACGTTATCCTCCAGAAACTGGTCTTGAAGTACAAACTTCTTCAAAGTTCCGTCCCCTATTGGAAATACACACTATCCGCAGTACTCGAAAATGCCACAAACAAGCTCTATTTGTATAGAGGAGTTGTGACAGATGTTGCAGTCAGTAACAACCGGCCAGATATCACTGTCGTCAATAAAGAACACAGAGAGGGATTACTACAATCCCAATAAATGTATCGTGTACTGGTGTTATAGCCTACCCAAAACTCTCCACAGTAGTCTATCAATCTTGAAACTGCATCCGCATATATTGAACAACAGAAGGCAGTTCTGTTAAACACCTACCATATCGTCAGGAAGTTCCTTCGTGGCAATACCCTGGTCGAACACTCAGCAAGGCTTGATATTTAGATGGAAATTAAGCTCATCCTATAAATGAATAGAGAATGCATCAATAACAAAAAGATCTCACAATTATTACTGTACTTTCCTGATAGTCTCTTTATTTTTTATTTTTTGTAATGGGTGTAATTTTGACGTCTTGTTCACATAGTTCTCTTTCATTTTTAAATTGTTCGTTTTTGAAAGGAAACAATATTTAAATTATTCAATTTTTGGAATATAAAGTCATCATTCTGGAGTCAAATAAACTTACGATTTTTAACCCCGCACAAATGGTGAGATTAATGAGAAATGGCTTATACATGTGGCCTGCATAAGGCAGTGTGTAGTCTACTATAGCTGCATATTAGGGAATAGTATTGCTGTATTGGGGTTATCAAGTATTGTGCGGAGTATCTTGACCGGGTAATGGAAGGTTTAAAAAGTTTAATCGGATAAATAACTATTTAAAGGAGTAATTGCGGTAAGCAGCGTAAGGAGAAGTTCGGAGGTGATAAAAGTACGTGTGCAAATGTTAGTGAATAAAGGAGAAAGCGGGAGAGTATATAAAAGCTGGAAATGTAAAGTGAAATAACATTGAGGTTAAGGGCAAAGTAGCATGCGAAATTTACAACACGCACAGTTCAACAACAAACTTTAGCACCACCAGCGCTGCCTGCTCGAAGTGGTCGGCGAAGAAGTCCGTCACGCGGGAGAGAATTAGGTCACATGCGCGGGATGCGGTGAAACATTTAACACCTCGCTGCCACAGTATACTGTGAATGTTCGTTCACTCGGGAAGGTGAGTGCATACCTGTGTCAAAAGCAAGAACGCATTCGTACACTCGGGAAAGTGAGTGCATACCTGTGTCAAAAGTAAGAACGCATTCAAACAGCACGAAAGCGTTCAACAGACCGGTGAATCAATCGGGAGGAATGGATTTAGATCCCTCCAGTAGAAAGGAGTTTTTGCACAACGCCTGATATATGAAAATAACTCATTAATAAAATAATAAAAATGCTATGAACTAGGGCAGGACGAACTTATTCCCATTTTACCCTCTGCTTACGACCCTTTGCAAGCCAGATTGTCCCACAGGACAGAGACTAAAGACCACGCGCAAGAATAGGAAACATCTATTGACAGAAATGGCAGGCAAGAACAAGAAAAGTGCTCCAACACACGTAGAACAAGTTGTTCCGTGAAGAACTATACAGCCTATTTTCATATATCCTACTTATGTTAATTGCCACTATCAACATACACTATTTCAGTTTGATTGCTGTAATAGATTCGTAGATATTGAGAACCGACTAAATATTTCGGATGGTCGCCATGTTGGATTTTATATATGTAGGTCCTAGAGTTATGTACTGTTACATGCAGATTATTGTGTACGTGTAGTATTCAAACTTCAATCGCATAATTAGGACACAAGAAAAAACAAGGAGATTTAAAAAATTTTCACAGCTGCCATCTTGAGGTTATGGAAACCATTGAAATAAATTAGATGCCAGTGGATTAACATTCGGATAAAGATTTACTGTACCAAGTTTCACTGCACGCGAATGGTTAAATGGCGAGAAACGTCCATGTGAATATTTATAATTCGCGTCACCGCCATGTTGGATTTGTGATCACCAGGTTATTTAAAGTCTTATAGGTGAACGTAAGTTCATAGCCCCTATGAACATTAAAAATGCAGTTTGATTGCTAAAATAGATTCGTAGGTATTCAGTATCGTCTAAATATTTCGGATGGTCGCCATGTTGGATTGTTAAATGTATAGGCCATAGAGTCATGTACCATTAAAGGAAAATTATTGCGTAGGTTCGTTATTCAAACTTTCACTTCGATCGCATGACTACATCACAAGAAATAACAACTTAATTTTAAAATTCGCACTGCCGCCATCTTGAGGTTATGTAAACAATTGAACTAAATTAGATACCAGTGGATTACAATGTGTATAAATATTTCCTGTACCAGGTTTCAGTGCGCTTGGAACATTAAATCGCGAGAAAGGTCTATTTAAAATGTTCAAATTCGCTTGGCCGCCATGTTCGTTTTGTAGTTAACCGGTTTTTGAAGGTCTTATAGATGGACCTCCAGTAGTGCCCTTTATCTCCGTACAAAATTTTAGGGAGATACCGCTAATAGTTTCAGAGATATAGAATGCCGGTGAAATATTTCGCACATCCGCCATCTTGTGATTATGTAAACAATTGAACGAAGTTAGATGTCGGTGCATTACAATGTATATAAACATATACTGTACCAAGTTTCATTGCGTTTGGTTGGTCAAATCGCGAGAAACGTCTATTTAAAAGTCGCAAATTCGCTTGGCCACCATGTTGGTTTTGTAGTTACCAGGTTTTCAAAAGTCACATAAGTGAACTTATAGTAGTTCCCTCTATCACCATAGAAAATGTCAGGGTAATATCGGTAATAGTTTCGGAGATATTGAATGGTGGTGAAATATTTCGCACAGCCGCCATGTTGGATTGGTGAGTCGTAACAAAATTTGAAGGGCACGGTCGAGGTCGCCGGGAATAGTGCTATGAACTTTCCAAGTTTCATTGAAATCGCTCCTGCCGTTTAGATTTTATTAGGGGGGGACACACACACGAATCACACACACACACACGCACACACACACGGACAAAAGGTGATCTCATAAGCCTATTTTTTCAAAATTGAAAATAGGCTAAAAATAGTCCAAGGAGTGGGATTCCAAACAGATTCTGGCCGAAATACTCGCGAATGGGAAGGAAGTGAAAGAGCAAACTGAACAGCTCAAAGAGGAAACCAAAAACGAAATCTTGTAATTAAACAAGAAGTTCCGTGAAGAACTATCCAGCCTACTTTTCATGCCAATGATTATTCTACTGAATATGAACCTATCTAGAATAATGACGAAATTAAGTTGCTAATATCGAAATTTCCAATTAGTTCGAAATACTGTATACCTGGCATAATGTATCCTAATAGAGCACTACAGTTGGCAGCCCTGATGACTGAATATATTCTTAGTTCCGTCTCTTACGGTACTAAATACAAAATTTGGTTGAAGTCCACTGGATAGCATGGACGTTACATGCAGTTAAACATTGGATCTAACAGCGCGCGTAAAATCATGTTGGCAGCAATGTCATGCATGTATTGGTCAGAAATAATCTGAAATAATATGATCTATTGTTGTGCCAATTTTGAATGAAATCCATTAGTTAGTATAGAAGTTACATGCATTTTAAAATTGGACCTATCAGCAGGCTTAGAATCATGTTGGCAGCACTGACGTATATTAGTTACTCCAAATTCGTCTAGAATGCCAGGTACTATACGTATGCAAAGTTTAGAGCTATTGGCTTGCATACTTTCTGATATATTGATATTAGGGTAACAAAAATAGGGACAGCACATATTAACAGTTGGCAGCCCTGGTTGCTCCTTAGAATACGCATAGTCATATTTGTTATGGTACACATAGCACATATGAAATTTGGTTGAAATCCAAATGATAGTATGGAAGTTACATGTATTTAAAGTTGGACCTGTCAGCAGGCTTAGAATCATGTTGGTAGCACTGACGTATATACGTTACTCAAAATTAATATAGAATGTCAGGTACTATACGTGTGCATAGTTTAAAGCTGTCGGCTTGCATACTTTCTGATATATTGGTATTTGGATAAAATAAATTAGGAGCATTTATTAACAGTTGGCAGCCCTGGTAGGTCTTAAGAATACGCTCAGTCATATCTGGTTATGTACACATACAACATACGAAATTTGGTTGAATTCCGCTTGATAGTTTAGAAGTTATATGCATTTAAAAATTGGACCTATCAGGAGGCTTATAATCATTTTGGCAACACTGCCATGTTTGGCCTCCTGGAAATTAAACTGAAATATTATGGTCTGTACGTGTGCCAATTTTGAAATAGCTCCCATTCATACTTTCCAAGATAACCAACATGGAGCTCAAATTTCAATTGCGATTTTTTAGCAGTTGGTAGCACTGACATCATTTTCAAATATGGCCGTGAGATATTCAGGTATAGATCTTTACTCCTACCAAATTTTGTTTCGATTGCTGCAGCCGTTTAGGAGTTGATAGGGGGGGGACACACACACAGCCAGACAGACAGACAGAAGGACAGACAGACAGACAGACACACATTTGCCCGATCTCATAAGTCTACTTTTTCCTCATTTTTGCAAAATGTGAAAAGTAGGCTAAAAACGAACTGAAAAAGAGAGATGAGGCATGGGCACGCAATACTGAAAATATTCGGAAAAAGCTGGAGAGCATAGAAGAGACTTTAGAAGATAAAATAAAGTCTCTCTCCGAAAGGCTGAACCAGCTGGAAGAAAATGTAAAAGACACGAAAATCAGAGAAAAAGAGGAATATTGTTATCAAAAGCAACGGTATAGTCGGAAGAAAGGAAAAATTGGAAGAAGAAGTAAAGGACATACTTGGGAGTCTTGAAGTAGATGTAAATTACGAGCAATTCCGATACATTGGAGAGGACTGGAAAAACCGGGGGATGGTTCTGGTTACCATGAAAAGCTTCGGAGAGAAGATCAAGGTAATGAGGAACAAGTACAAACAAGGGGAGCAGGACTGCTTCATCGAAGATGATATGACAAGGAAAGAAAAAGAAATTCAGGGTGCAATAAGGAAACGGGCAAAAGAGGAAAGAAAGAAGGGAAACGCAGTGAAGTTTGGCTACCAAAAGATCCAAATAAATGGGAAATGGGAATATTGCCATAATGACATCACAAAAAACTTCCAAAATACGGTGAGCGAAACCCTTTGAGCATCCCACTGGATTCAAAAGCGGTAACCACGGATGACCACATCACATGCAAGGCAAGGAACTCACCAGCAAAGGAACACGAACTGCTTATAGGAACTCTAAATGTACGCACCCTCTGAACTGACGAAAGAGCAATCGAGCTAGATCTAGCCTTAGAACAATGCCCAGTCGATATTCTTGGCATAAGCGAAGTGAGGAAACTTGGAGAGGCAATAATTGAGAGAAACGACGGAAGTATATTCGCATACATTGGACAAACGAAAGGGCAAAAAGGAGTAGGTTTCATTATAAGCATACGTCTAAAAGCAAACATCAAGGAAATAGTGGGCAAATCTGAGAGGCTCCGACGGACGCTGCCACAGACGACGAAGTAGATGAATTCTACAAGGATGTAGAGGGCGCACTGGACTTGTATAGAGGAGACGTAAACTTTGTAATAGGAGACTTCAACAGCAAAATTGGAGTAAAGGAGAATGAATGGGAAGAGCCAGTAGGAGCTTTCGGAGTAGGAACAAGAAACAGAAGAGGAGAGAGGTTAATACATTTTGCCCAAAGTCACAGACTTGCGATATCAAACTCATTCTTCAAGAAAAGTCAAGGAAAAAAGTGGACTTGGCGTTCCCCAGATGGAAGAACGAAAAACGAGGTTGACTTCATCCTCACAGACAAAATAGAGTATGTGAGACGTACAGGATATCAGCAGCTTGAAATTCGACTCGGATCACAGGATGGTTCGTTCGAAGGTAGGCATTGAGAAAAGGAGTAGGAATAAATGCAAAACCCAGCGTCAGAGAATCGGTAATTTAAATGTTACATCCTACAAAGAAGAACTACGTAAAAGACTCGCGTAGAGAACGGAACGAGAGCGTACGGGGATTCAAGAAGTGTATGACACTTTGGAAAATGCAATTAAGGAAGCAGCCACGGCATCAGTTCCTCACGACAGAACTTCTACGAGGAGAAGGCCCACCTTATAGTGAAAACATTATAAGACTCTTGGATGAAAGAGCGAAACTGTTGCAATCAAGGGACGAATCCCGTCTGAAGAGAATACAAAATGCAGAGTTCAATAAATTAACTAAAAGAGAAATCAGAAATGATTTGAGGCGCTACAAGCAGAAACTTATCGAGGACGTTATAGACTCAATAAAATCAGTGAAAAGGGCTAGAAACGAACTGTGTGAAGGGAGAAATTGGATACCAAGTATGCAAAATAAGAGAGGAGAAAAAGTGACAAAAAGAGATGATTTGGTGGAATGTGCAACTGATTTCTACAGATCCTTATATTCCATGGCAACAAAAGAGTTACAAGAACTTGCAGAAAGTCATCTGAATCACACGGATGCCGGAACAGACGAAGTGTTGCCCATTCTTCCGAGCGAAGTGAGAGCAGCGATCTCGGACTTGAAACTTTTGAGCCCTGGAGATGATGGTATTTACAACGAACTCTTGAAAATAGGAATAGAGGAACTTATTTCACCAGTAACCGAAATATTTTATAACATTTTATCCAGGGAAGAAATCCCAGAGCAGTGGTCGGTGAACACCATCATCTTATTACATAAGAAAGGCAACAGAGATAGCCTAGACAACTACAGACCGGTAAGTCTTATCTCCAATCTATACAAGCTATTCTCAAAAATAATACTTCGCCGAATTGCGAGAACTCTGGATGAAAATCAACCCACAGTGCAAGCTGGATTCAGAGCAGGTCACTCGACAGCAGATCACCTGCAAACCATGACGCAAATAATAGAGAAGGCAAAAGAGTATAATCTGAAGTTGTACATAGCATTCGTAGATTATGCGAAAGCCTTCGACTCGGTGGACCAATCAAGCGTCGTGAAAGCACTACACAACCAAGGGATCCCCACGAAGTACTTGCGGGTGCTTTCTAAACTGTATTTAAACAGCTGGGCAAAAGTCCGAATGGAAAAAGAAGGCGATAAATTCTATCTACAGCGAGGCGTAAGACAAGGCGATCCATTGTCACCTAAACTGTTCACGAGCGTCTTAGAGGACATATTTCGGAAGTTAAAATGGGGGCACAAATACGGAATCACAATCAATGGAAATAGACTGACGAACTTATGATTCGCCGATGTTGTGATCCGGTTTGCAAAATCGAGTTCGAGGCTGGAAGAAATGTTAAAAGATCTGCATGAGGAGAGCAACAAAGGAGGCTTGAGCCTCAATCCCAACAAGACAAAAGTTATGACAAATCATGAAGCAAAGAAACTCATGGTGAAAGGAAAAGAAATAGAATATGTGTCAAACTTTGTCTATCTGGGCCAGTCACTATCTTTTGAGCAAAATATGGATAAGGAAATCAACAGGCGGATATCGTCAGCATGGCAAAAATTCTGGGGCCTGACCTTCATATTGAACAGCAGAGAGCATTGCCTCAAGACAAAAAGGCGAGTGATGGACTCGTGTGAACTTCCCGTTCTCCTCTATGGAGCACAAACGTGGTCAATAACTAAGAAGCAAGCTTCGAAGTTGGAAGTGTGCCAGAGGAAAATGGAGAGAAAACTTCTAAACATTACATTAAGGAACAGAATTAGAAACGAGGAAATCAGGAAGAGGACAGGACTAGAGGATGTCATCACGAGGGCCAAGAAACTGAAATGGACATGGGCAGGCCATGTACTGAGAATGGATCACTCAAGGTGGGCCTACTCAACTACAGTGTGGGAGCCCAGAGATGGAAGAAGAAACCCCGGCCGTCCGAAGACCAGTTGGGCAGACGAGTTCCAGTCGACAATGGGGAAGCAGTGGAAGAGAGCGGCAGGTCAACGGAATTCGTGGAGGACTGTCGTCGAAACAGTTTGTTTGAAACATTCCTAGACTCATCGTCAGCTTAGATAAATCTTCAGGATAATATGAACTAGGTCCAAGTTTCACGAGTGAAAATGTTTAACATAATACGATCATTTGTGAGGAAGATGAATAAGAGTGTAAATACTCAGGATAATTTGTTTTAAGTTACTATTAAGGTAAATGTTCATCAGCATAGCTCATCTGATGAAATATTTTAGAGCTACCCTGCTAGCAGGAGGCCTTTGCCGTTTATGGGATTTACCAATGGCTAATAATAATAATAATAATAATAATAATAATAATAATAATAATAATAATAATAATAATAATAATAATAATAATAATAATAATAATAATAAATGAAGGAGACTCGTGAAGAATGCGGGCACGATATGGATGTACAGTAATGTGAAGTCTCTGAACAGTGTAATCTACAAACTTATCTCAGTACAGATGGTTCCTTGCTAAAGCCGAACCAGGCTGTAACATAAAATGTAGCCGGTATTTGCCATGATAATGATGTCAAACAATAAATAATAATAATAATAATCATAATCCCATGCTGACTAAAAGAATTATAAATCTTACTCTCTCAATGAAAGCTAAGAGAAACTGGCTGCTTGAAGTTGATAATGACCCTCAGGAAATAGGCATCCAAATATCCCGGCATTTGCCTGGATTAGAAGTGGATCACCACGGAAAACCACTCCCAGGATGGCTCAGGAGGTAATCGAATCCCTCTTTCTTAGTTTTGCCCCGTTCCAACCCTCAGACCAGAATTAAATATTTTGGGAGAGTCGGGAATCGAACACGGACCTCCGTAATGAAAGACAAGAATGCTAGTCGCTAAACCATGAAGTGGATTTGTCATTTTGTTCCATAGATATTAACTATGAAAAAGTGTCTACATTTTTCTGGACCCCTCTGTATATCTAATGTGAACTCCTGTTTGGTGACCTTTCTGGCCTTAGGATGTGGTTAATGCACTCAATTGTGTAACTATGGAGGATAATCAAGGGGATCCATCCCCCCTCCCCCCTAGAGTTAAAAAAATAATGAAATTATGATATTCGAAGGAGTTTAAAATTTTGAATAAAACTAATCTTCATAAGGATTACAAAATTGGATTGTAATTTAAACCATTCCTTTTCACTCGTGTAAAATGTTTGGCGTTACCCTAACTGAATATTTACCGCATGAGTAAAATGGTTGTTTGGTTGGTTGGTTCCTCAGTTTAGTGGCTGCGACAACGCGGTCATTTAGCCCCGTGTACTTGGGATTTGTGTGGAATCTGTCTGATAATCGGTGTTAATTGTGAAGGCTGTATTAGTGTGTGTTATCTGTGTTTCAGGTAAGGACTGCAGATAATCAATTGCAAGTAGCAACCAAATGCTAGCATCAACGACATCTAGTAGCGAACTTGGCTACTTTATGCCACCGCAATTCGTACCTGGCGGCGAACGTTGGAATTTAATATAAATAAATAATACATAACCCCTGGCACTACAGCTCATGAAGAGCCTTGCCCTACCAAGCGACCGCTGCCCAGCCATTTGCCCTGCAGATATTGGGGTGACGCGTGATCAGCGCATCGGGTCCCTACTGCCGTTAATCTTGGTTTTCGTGACCGGGGCGCTACCTCACTGTCAGACAGCTATTTAATTAACTTCACGAGGCTGAGTGCACCCCGTTCCAACCCTCACGTCAGTTTCTAAAATCCCTGACGGAGCTGGGAATCGAAAACGGGGCCTCAAATCTAACCTAAAAATTTAGCTTCACACAATTCCATTTAGTGCAAGGTTCTTTTACATGCAATAAATCTATGACATGGGCCCAACGGCTTTACTACCCCTCCGAAGGAAGGCATACTGATGGATTTTTTACGCTCTTAAAAAGTCCAACAACTTCGGCCGGGTTTGAACCCGCGATCTTGGGAATAGGAGCTCAGCATGCTTCTAACTACGCCACCGAAGCCGTCAGCTGTTCAGTTAGCCAGAGGGGTGGCAGTGAGATGGGTGTGGCACTATATCTTCTCATCCCTTTCCTAAAATACACCACTTGTCAGTTACCATTCTGTCAGTATCCCAGAGTGAGTGTCATTGTGGTAAGTGAATAATATTGTGTTATGTCGTATTGCTGTTTTAAGGGGAGCGTGATGGCGCAGTGGCTTAGCTACTCGTCTTTCACCCGGACGGCCGGTGTTCGAATCCCGGTGACAGAGGGGGTGTAATTTTCACCTGAAAATCATGTGGCGTTAGGAGGGGCATCCGACCTTAAATCCCCAGACAAAACAAAAAATGAGTCTGGTTGGCTCCGGTGACCCCAATAAATTGCGATGAGACGAAGAAAGTTTTTTTTAACATTGCTGTTTTAAGTTAAAGTTTAGTTGGAAACTGTAGTTTATAAATATTTATACATTGTCGGGGAATTAAAAAAAACAGATGATTTTGTGAAGAAAACTGGACTTTTAATTTAATACGTGGCTCAGGGGTAACGTTCTCGCTTGCTGAGCCCAAGGTTGCAGGTTCGAAACCTGGCGCAGTCAGCTGGCATTTGAGGGTGCGCAAATGCGAGGGAGCCGTGTCAGTAGATTTACTGGCACGTTAAAGATCCCCTTCGGGGCAAAATTCCGGCATCCCGGCGTCTCTAAAAGCCAGTGTAGTTAAAAGGGACGTAAAACCAATAACATTATTATTATTATTTTTAATTTAATATTGACAAAATTGTTAATTTTCGAACATTTTCACATTAATGAGTGCAAATACAACGTATCAAATAGTAATGAAGTCAAACATGAAACAAATGGGGGGGGGGGGGGGTTGTAACTTCAGGGTCGTAGTTCATTGATTATATCTAGGGACCCTGATTTATGGTAATATAAAATGCTTCAAAGCGGTGAAATAAAATATCCATAGTGATGAAATAGAAAAGTGAGGTGTGAGTGTGCTCAATAACTATGGGTACGGTGCACGGAACACTATAGAAACATTTGGTGGAATAACAAACAATTTATTCCAGGAATATTTTTTTCGAAAGAACTAAAAGTGAAATAAATTACATGTTCTGTGTTTAATACCAAACCTAACATTTACTTCAACAAATACTCTCCCAGACAACCAAAATTCTTGTTCTCATGCTTTCAGGACTTAACCAATTAAGCTCGAGAAGTGACTTTGTTATCCCGTCTCTTATGAAACATTTATGTTTAAGCTTTCTTACTTTCTATCATAGAGAACAATTTCAATTAAATTTAAAGTATTTATTTTAAAATAAAATTGTATTGCCAGCAATTTAGGGTAAAACTATAACATTTTTCAAAATAACTTTATTTCGCGACATTTCGCGGCTTCAATATCAAAATAAATGGCATATTTGGGGTAAATATAGTGTTTTGATAACATATAGGCCTAGGGCTATAACGGATATCGTTAAAATAAAAAATCCGTGACTCTAATTATTTCTCATTATGTCCGAGCCCCCTCAATGTAATTTTGACACAGCTCATCCCCCTCCAGAAGCAACCCCTAGTGACGCCACTGATTTCACTCATTTAGATTTTGGGGAAACGTGGGTTCAAGTCCCCATGTGTGACAATGTGATGTCCTCAACGTCTCAGTTATGAATGGCTAGAAGAGGAATACGCGAGGTCACAGCATTGTCTGTCGTGCTGTTCATGCTTCACTGACTACTGAATTAGCCGACGCGACTAGACGCAGAGGGCGTCTTTGTCCCGCTCGAGACAGACGACCGTATGGAACACAATCGCAAGTGGGTCAAGGTGCCAGTGCATCTCTTTAATTGTTGCCAGTTAGAACATCTGTGGTTCCTTATACACGTGCCTCCAGCGCTCTTTGTAGCAACCACCCTACACTGAACAAGTAGTTCCGTGACGAACTAAAGAGACTACTTTTCTTAAAATTTAGGATCCATCTAGAATCCATCTAGAATAATAACGAAATTAAGTTGGTAATACTAACATATCTAAATACTGCAGTTTGAGATACACCTGAAATAGTGTAGCCTAATAGAATAACTTACTACAGTTGGCAGCCCTGGTGACTCTGAATATATCCTTAGTTCCATCTCTTAAGGTATAGAATGAACATACAAAATGGATAGTATGGACGTTACATGCTGTTTAATATTGGATTTATCAGTGCGTGTAAAATCATGTTGGGAACAGTGTCATGTATGTGATGCTCAGAATTAATCTGAAATATTACGATCTATTATAGTGCCAATTTTGGATAAAATCCATTTGTTAGTATAGAAGTAACATGTATTTAGAAATTAGACCTATTGGCAGGCTTAGAATAATGTTGGCAACACTGACAATGTATGGACTTCTGAAAATTAATCTGGAATGTTATTATCTATATGTGTGCCAATTTTGGAATAGTTCGCATGCATAACTTCTGAGAGCTCAAATTTCAATTGAGATTTTTCAGCAGTTGGTAGCACTGACGTCAATTTCAAATATGGCCGTGAGATATTCAGGTAGAGATCTTTACTATTACCAAATTTGATTTCGATAGCTGCAACCGTTTAGGACACACACAGACAGACACACATTTTCCCGGATCGATCTCATAAGTCTACTTTTTCCTAAACAATATCTATGCTCTCACACCATGGCAAATTTCAGTCTACAGCTTCCATCTTGAGTGACGGATATACATTGAAAACGTATTAGCAGTTTTTAATTATTTCATAAAGAACCGAAAAATAATATTTTTCCCAGTCGGTCAACATGATTGTACCCAATTGTAATGGGTGTTTTCCTAATGCTGAAAAACGATTACAAAGGTTTATTAAATACATTTGGATTACCAGTTTCGATCGTCAAGCGATCATCATCAGATACTCATCAGATCCTCACCTCCGAAGTGCTGAGTGTTGGTACTCAGGTCCAAGATGATGTCGTTCTGGTCCAGAAAGTCCAGTCCGATGATCACATCGTTTGGTACGTCCGCCATAAGCACTGGATGCTTCACCGCCCGTCGACCAATGACGAACTCCAGTGATGCTTCGCCATGTACCGGTGCAGTCTCTCCAGTCACGGTTATTAGTTGGAGGTTCCTTTGCGTGGGTTGCACTCGCCACCCCGGGATCACGGTGGGATTAACGACGGTCCTCGACGCTCCCGTGTCGATCAGCATGGGCCAGCTCACTCCGTTGATGACTCCGTCGACCATCAGACTGCTATTGTCCCTCCGTAACTTCGTCACACGAACTTGGACTGCCGGGGCTTGACGACTGTCACAAGTCAACCTTTGCCCCCGAAGGCTGGCTAATACTCGTTTCCCTGGGCCGCACGGTTTTCAGACGACTGATTTCCCGTCGGATACCCTCGGCGGCGGCGATCATCGCAGTCCTTGCTCAGGTGGCCTTTCTTACCGCAGGTCCAGCAGGTCGGTAGTCCTCTTCCGGGCCGCCTCTCCGGTTGTCTTCCAGCAGTGTCGTTGCTGGTGGCGCCGCGACTATCGAAGAAACGGCTTAGCGCCTCCATCAATTCGTCGGCCAGGGGCTTGGTCTCGTTGGTTTTTACTGGTTCGTCGACGTCCACTTGACGCACCCGCGCGTGCATTCTAGATGCCTGTTTTGCCGTCTCGAACTCAAGTGCGTGGCTCAGCGCATCTGCCAGGGTCTTATTGCGTGCGAGTCGCAGCACCTGTTGAGTGTCCGAGTCCCGTAGCCCGTCGGTAAAAGTCTGCGTCGCAATCTGTTCCAGAAAGTCGGCCGGCGCTGTTGGATAGGCGAGCCTTACGAGGCGTGCGATGTCCATCTCGAACTCCTGCAGGGTTTCCGCGTTCCTTTGTACCCGGGTCCGGAGTTGCATCTGGTAGGTCTGCTGAAGATGGCTAACTCCATATCGGGACTCCATATGGGCGATTAGTGAAGCGTAGTCCTGGGATCCAATCGGGATGGCCTGAAGGACGTTAAGGGCGTCCCCTCTCAGCGCTACAATGAGAGCTGTAGCCTTTTCCGTGCTGTTCCAGTTGTTTATGGAACAGGCTGCCTCGAACTGACGTAAGTAGGTGCTCCACGGGACCTTTCCGTCGGTAGTCCTCTTCCGGGCCGCCTCTCCGGTTGTCTTCCAGCAGTGTCGTGGCTTCACTCTGCTATGTCCCGTTCCTGATATTCCCGGTGTAACGGTGGGCGGGCGTTGGCGCAGCTCGGCAACTTCCTCTTGTAGAGCGTTGAATCTCGCCTACATCCCCGTCGGCGGGCGTTGGCTCAGCTCAGCAATTTCCTTTTGTAAAGCGTTGAATTTCTCCTCCACCCCTGTCAGTGGGCGTTGGCGCAGCTCAGCAACTTCCTTTTGTAAGGCGTCGAACTTCCTTTCCACTGCCGTGACTTCCTCACGCAGACCCAGTTCTAATTTCTTCAGGTCCTGTGTCAACTTATCCTGACCGTCTTCCATCTTCTTCTGGCCGTCCTCTATCCTCTTCAGGTCCTCCGCTAGCTTATTTTGACCGTCTTCCATCTTCTTCTGGCCGTCTTCTAGTTTGGCAGTTAGGTCCTCGGCTAACTTCTTCTGGCCGTCCTCCATCTTCTTCTGGCCGTCTTCCATCTTCTTCAGGTCCTCTGCTAACTTATTCTGACCGTTTTCTAATTTGGAAGTTAGGTCCTCAGCTAAACTCTTCTGGCCGTCTTCCATTTTCTTCTGGCCGGCCTCCATCTTGGTTTCCATGCCACTTAACTTTTCTAGCAATGCTGCCAATTGCGCTTCCATTTTAGTTGATTGTCTTGTAGAGGGCATGCCCTCACAGGAAAATTAGAGAACTGTGGTAAACTGGCCTGCTCGGGTTTTGAAACCAGGACCTTCAGGTGTTGTGCTTGTGTTTGAGTTCGTAATCCGGCTTCTGACACCAGTTGTTGCGTGCCACCCCCCTAGTGGCACTTTTGTTAACTGGATTACGGTGGGTTGAAGCACAACACAGATTGTTCCTTTAAAGAAATAATTAACTTTATTGCGGCCAGAAAGGTACACCACTCAACAGCAAATACAAGCAATTAGAACCTTACTCCAGTTTCCTCAAGTCTCTTCCTTATGGAGCGCTCTTGCCCCTTTCACTTAGTCATGCAGCTAATCCTCCACTAATGAGACCCGTGTCCTCGCTAGGAATACCTGCTTTGTTGGTGAGACAAGTCTCGGTAAGCTCCAAGGTCTCGGACTCCTCTTCCTTATATACACAAACTACAGTTACTTACGATAACCTGCTACACGCTGCTTCGCTGTCCACAAGCTGGGAAACAATGTCACTGGATTTCGTAACTCGCGCGGCACTTCGCCACAATACCTCTGTCGCTCAGTGAAATCACACTCGCTCAAAACACAGGCAGTCCCCTGTATGCTTCTCACTCCCTCGCTGTCAAGAGAATCCGCTTCACTAGGGGTTTCGCAAGTCACGTCTCCACACTTCTGTCGCTCAGGATAAACGCTCGCACTAGCTCGAAAAACACACACACACACCGCTTGACAGGTCGCTCTTATATAGCAGGCCGGTGACTCAATAAATGCTTCTAGACCCATCCAGGGTTCACGGCTTCTCGAGGTTTTCATCACTGGCTGGGTCACGAATATTCTGGACCATCCCTTTCTCCTAGTAGTCCTGTTGCGTAAGGCGTACGCAATACACTGAGGCAGAGCACAGCCCAGCCCGGGGGCAGTTGTGACTCATGCGGCGAGCGATGAAACAAACTCACAGCCGTAACAATAGTAATCAGGAAGTATGTAGTTGGGATTTAAATAGACTATCTCTAATTAGGTCTGTTGCTGTTAAATGTTAATTTATACTTTCAGGAAACATTTAAACACACGAAACTATAGGTCATCGCATTTTTAAAATAAGTTAACCTATGGATGAAGATATGCTTGCGTACTTACGCCAAACTGCTTCTGAACCCTAATATCAAAGCTCACTAATTCGGCTTTCCTCCCAAAACGTTTAAATATTTTTTATTTTTCTAGGGATCTTCTGGTCATCAGCTACCCTGATACCTAGTTTTACGTTTCGAGGATACCTGGAAGTGTTGCATTAATTCATGTCTATTTACATTTTTGTCCTTATTATACATCATTACACTACGACAGTCCCGTGATTGTTTAGTTCCTAAAAACAACCATTGAAGATTTCCAGGACCGAAAGCCTAAAAACCCAAGGTAGCACTGTAATTAAGTAACTTATACTAGAAAATGTGAGGACTGACGTAGTTTGCCATTGCTTTCCTCAGTGAGCCAATGCAGTAGCAGTTACCTTATGAGTTGCACCGTTCATAACGTCCACAGGCTCTGGCTGTATTTCGAATGCCATTACTCAGCTTCCACACAATCACAGCCATAATGAAATTGAGACGCCAGTAAAAAAATACCCATCATATATTTGTGGGTAGCTTTCTTTACTGACACCTCACTACTACTATTACCACTACTACTACTACTAATACTACTATATGCTATAAAACAAATAATGAATTTGGCAAAAGATCATTAGCTTACATGGTGCCATTTCTATTTAACAAGCTACCACATTCACTGCTGGCCTTTGAGAGCAAAGCAAAAAGAAAACTAGGTACTGTGCCCATTCGGACGCAGGCACAAATGAACCCTGGACCATTTATATAAAAATATGTTAGAATTTAATACAGACAGTAAGAAACCGAGGGGAAGAATTCGTTGTGAAATAAGCTCCAGAAACCTAGCAAGACGTGCAGGTGGCTTATTGAAATACCAGTGTGCACCTAAAGTCCCATTAAAGGTGACATTTAAAGTGAAAAAGGTCGTTAGGGAGGCCATTAACGAAGTTGGGAAATGCAGAGCTGAAGGATCATAACTAACACTCGACATTCCACGAGTAAGAGATCCAACGTAAAGTTATTACTTTTCAAGTGTGACATTGATGAGAGAACTATATTCTTGAGGGCACACTTGAGACAAGGCCCCAAAGGATGTGTAGTCAGCGAGAATTCGAAGATACAAACGAGGAACTCCCCACTATAAAACTTGACAAATTTAATTCACCAGGTTGACAAGATTTGAAAGTTAAGACAGAAGTAGGAACAGCATAAATCAGAAAGTTGGTAGGGCTGTGAAATAGGTACTTGAGAAAATCCTGAGCTCAGATATCGTCATCGGAACGCAAGGCGGAGTACTACGAAGGGTTACCGAAGTAATTAGGTCGGCCCCGCAGAGTGCATATCAACTATTTTAATTAATTAAAAGTAAATCTGTGAACGAATGCCGTTCCGCCAACAGGCAATCGTCAAGTTATTACAGATTACATCTGGAAGCAAAATATAAACCAGATTGTAGCTAGGGATTAGAAGTTGAACTCCCGAGATTGCCAGGGACTAATTTCTGCGCCAAAACGGATAAATAGGGCTTTAACCTCAAGCCAAATCATCAAGTCGATCAGTCTGCGAGAAGCCTCGGTGGAGGTGGTACGTTATATCAGAATCGCATCAGGCACGTTAAGTCAGTCAATCAGTTTATTGAACACATTGGTGAGGTGTTACGCTATACGTTGCAGCAATAGTTCGATTCCAGACCAAAGTGTTGGTCTTGATATTCAGTAAAGCTTAAGGAAGCGAGACAGCGTTAGGGACTCTGAGTGAAAGCAAAAAGACTAACGAACATTTATAACAGAGGACTGCAGAGTAATGGATAATAGGAATCGAAAGAAACAGTAAATTTATTGAGCGGAGACAGGCAACGTCGTGCCAAAGTAAAGACAGTTCAAACGTTAAAATCCCAGAGAGGACGTCAAAAGAACTTCGTAAAATAAAATCGCACAGTACAGAAATGCTATAAGAAACACGAGTTTAAAGAAACGGAAAAGCAGCTAGAATATAAAGGTAGAAAGTATACGGTCTTCGAACTGGAAGCCAAAATAGTGTTGCGAAAGTTGCGATAAGTAGAGACAGGGAATGAAGTGGAATCAAGCATCATAAACATTTCGCCTTAAGCAAATAGGCATCATTTGAGGAAGCCACACACAACAGACAAACTCCAAAGAGACTAGGAAAGAAAGACTTACCCAGAAGTAGGAGATTTGTCTGAGCAAACACACGTTCAATGCAGAATAGGGAGATTATCTCAGGATCACCAGCGCCGTGATGTTATCACCGCCGTACGCTGAGATATAGTTCGTGTGCAGTGTAAATAATTAATTAAGTGAAATTTGTAGTGAAATAAGTGTCTATGAAAAAGCAGAGTAATAATGTATCAAGTTATGTACAAGTATAAAATTGAAGACCAGGAAATGAAGATGGTCTATTTTAGTGTAAATATGTGTTACTAATGCAATTAGATGGGTGAAGGCATCCAAAAGCCTGGTCATGAGCCGAACAACAAAAGGGGTGAGTAGGAAATGTTTATTACACTAAATGATTGTGTCATTTGCTAATCAGTGAATTTGAAAATGTATAAAATAACCAATAAATGCACTACTGAATGAACGAGTAACGTTAATATGTATTGCAAAAACGGCAAATATGGTTTGCAGAAATGTAAAAAGATAATTATTGAAGTGCAAAAATGATAACATTAATAATGATGTAAGTAAGTTTGACAGAGACAAGCTAAGGAGCAACCAAGAATTCACCCACAAGTTGGAAACTTTAAATCCAGAGAATTGGGAACAATTACAAGAGGCTATAGTCAGAACAGCAAAGGAGACTGTCCCACTCACAAAATCAAGAAAGCATCTTTGGTGGGATCATAAATGTGATACAGCAGTTCAGCTAAGACAGGTTGCGTGGCAGAAATGGAATTGTCACAAAAATGAAGAGAACAGGGTCAACTTCCTAAACGCGAGAAAATCTGCATCAAAAACCCTCCGTGGCGTGAAACGTATGTTTAATAAGGAACAGTTGGTACAGATTGAGCAAGACTTCCAGAAAAATAACACACGTAACTTCTATAAAACCTTCAAGCACAGTCTGAACAAATATAACTCCCCAAGTCTACAGTTTAAAGATTCCAACGGGAAATTAGCTCACAATGATAAAGATAATTGTCAGATTCTAGCAAGTTATTTTGAAAACCTCCTCAACTGTGAGGCGTCTGAGACCCCTTTCGTTTATGAAATAAATCCAAACATCCACCCTGATTCGTCCCCTCCTACGAAGGCTGAACTCACGAAGATCATCCAAGAGCTGAAGGACAAGGCACCGGGTGAAGATTTGATAATTGCTGAACTGTGGAATCATGCAGGGGAAAAAGCAGTCGACAAGCTTGTTGCAATTATTCAAGAGATCTGGGAGAGCGATAAACTCCCAAGTGGATGGACCTCTGCCGTAATTCATCCACTACATAAAAAGGGGGAGAAAACCGATGTGAACAATTACCTTGGCATCCCTCTTCTAGCAATAACTTACAAGATCCTCATAAGCTCTGCAGAATAGGGCGGAACAACAAATCGATCCACAACTGGAGGAATACCAAGGGGGTTTCAGAAAGGGACGATCATGTGCTGAGCAGATTATGAATCTGAAGTCCATCCTTTCATATCTGAAACTCAGGAACAGGGAATTCGTGATGACCTTTGTTGATTTTAGGAAAGCGTACGACTCAATTGATCGAACCACCCTATTGCAAATCCTTGAAGAGTTTGGCTTAGATAACAAGACACAATCAATTATTCAGCAAACCCTGACCAACACCACCTCCAAAGTGAAGTTCAGAGGAGAGATGTCTGATGCCTTTGAAATCAGGACAGGAGTGAGGCAAGGAGACAGGTTATCACCGCTTCTCTTCAATTGTGTTTTGGAAAAGCTCATCCGAGAATGGCGGAAGGAAATGAAAAATTCAAGGGTAGAAAATGGCGTAAGGCTAGGGTACAAGTATATGAATCTTACAATCGACTGTCTAGCCTTTGCAGATGATCTAGTGATCTTTTAAAATTCCCTTGATATGGCAGAAGAACAACTTAACTAGCTGAAAAATCAAGCACTGAAGGCTGGGCTTCAAATCTCCTTTGAGAATATACAATTCATGACAAATATAAAGTCAGCGCCCAGGGAACTGGAGGTCGGACTAGGAAAAGTTCAGAAGGCAGAAAAGTTTAAATACCTCGGTGAATGGATAGAGCCTAACCCATCAGAGAAGGAAGCCTTCATGTCACGCATTAATAAAATGGAAATGGCATACAACCTGACTAAAGATATCTACAATAAGAGATCGATATTCTTAAACGCCAAAATTAGACATTACTACACTGTTATTCAACCAGAGGCTCTGTATGCGGCTGAGACTCTAATAATGAACAAGAAAGGTCTGATGGAAAAACTAGAGGCTAAAGAAAGGAAGATTTTGAGGAAAATCTTGGGTCCCATCAAAGAAAACAGCGAGTACAGAAGGCGTCACAACCACGAATTGTACAAGCACGAGGAGAAGATCAGTGACACAATTCGAAAAAGAAGGATTGCCTTTTATAGCCACGTGACACGAATGAGCCCAGGCAGGATATCAAAACGGATATTGTCGTACTTCCAAGATAAGAAAACCAAAGGGGCATGGTTTACGGAAGTTGAGAAAGATCTACGTGAATTGTAAATTTCCCCTAAATATATCCAGGAGCGTGTTCCACTTCAGGAAAAACTACTTACGCGCAAAGGTTTCCAGGAAAAGCCGAAGCTGAAGACAGGGAAGGCTTGGTCCCAAGAGAGAAAAGAACAACACCGAAGACGAATGCGGGAACACTGGGCGGTAGTTAGAGATCGGAAGAAGAGACAGTTCAACTGACGTGGTCCCTAGTTGGCCGAATCGAAGAAAGAAGAAGAAGAATGTAAACCCGTAAAAATGAATAATTAACAATGAAAAGTGAAATCTGAGAGGAGAAATCGAATATGATAATGTTATTGGCAAGTAAATTACGCCATGTAAGTGAAAGGTAAAAGTAAAATGAAACAAGCACCATAATAATAATAATAATGTATGTATGTCTACCCCTTATTATTCCCGTTTTCCAACGGGGTTGGGGATGAAATGCGATGGAAGTCTTTGTGGCGATGGTTTTTATGGCCGGATGCCCTTCCTGACGCCAACCTCATGAGAGGAGTTAATGAGAGATGAAATGAATGATGGTGAATGAAATTGGGCAAGGATGTGCAAGGAAGCGGCCGTGGCCTGTCAGAAGGTACCGTCCCAGCATTTGCCTGGTGTTGAAAATGGGAAACCACGGAAAACCATTCAAGGACCGCCGACGGTGGGGCTCGAACCCACGCGTCTATCGAGTCAGCAGAGAGCTTGGCCCCATGACCTAATGCTGTGCTTTAGCCAGCGTAGCACTACTGTCGGTACCATAATAATAATAATAATAATAATAAATAATGAGTTTTTATACTCCGAAAAATAATAAGTTTTGAGTCTTTATAATCCGAAATAATAAAAGTTGAATTGGATAATTGCATTCCGTAAGTAAATAATGAAGCGATCAGTATTAATGAGAATGGTAATAATAAACTCGAGTTGAAATAATTGAAAAATTGAAGGATCTTTGGGATACTTTAAAATAATAAAGTAATAACGCTATTCAGCTAATAAAAGTAATTAATTAAAGTAATTGGTGATTAACGAACACCTTGGAAATGTATTGAGAAGTTAAAGGCCATAGGCCATGTTGAAAGTAAAATGCCGAAGTAAAGACCAGTAAAAGTAATGCCGCGATACGAGTCAAGTTGAGTTGTCGAAGATATTTGTAGTATGCGATGAGAGTCGAAGTTATATAAAAGTTGTGTTGTAAAAAATGGGCTTGTAAGTAATGAATAAAAAGTTGTATCAAGCTGGCAAATATATATTCTATAACATGCATATTTTGAGAGATCAAGAAAAGGTATTAAGTGTCGGAAATCGTCGTCGTTGTTAAGGGTTGAGCCCATGGGAAAAGTACAGTGTTTTCGCCAGTCAGCATAAAATGGTATATATGGTTAGCGACCAAAGCAGAAGATACATTTCTGATGGAACAGCTTTGTTTATGGTAATTTGCAGTGTATCCGACAATAAAAATATGTGAAATGAAATGATAGGACAGAAGCAAGGAATTATAGGGATCTCTTGCTGTCTACCTATAAAAAGGACGGAAACAAGGTATGATCGTGATCTCTAGTTGTCTGCCTAATAAATATATGAATCGTCGTGATCTCTAAATATGGCATTTGTTATAAGGAATGATACATGAGGTAGGGAATAAATAGTTGAAATAATGTGTTAACTTTGATGATCATACGCCCTTTAAGAATGATGTTTTAAAACAGTAAAAGTCGCGAAGCAATGATTGAATGGTAGGCAAGACGAGGTCATAAATCACCGCCAAGTAGGAGTGAGGGGGAGTCAGGCAAGCCGACCAACCTTCACCGACCGCAAGGGAAACGAATACAATAGACGCTTTGTGTACAGAAGTTGTAAGAGCTGGATAGTTATTAGTAATTAAAACGCAAAATATGCAATTTTTTTAATAAAGGTGCCATAAGGATATAAAGTAGATTGTTGTACTGGTGGGTTTTTGACAATTGTCCTCACACTAAGTTTGAAGAAATTCTATAATATTTGACCATAGTAGTCAAGGAATAAGTTTGTTAATAAATAATCGATTTCAACCTCGAGAGATTTAGTGAGTAAAACGGGTAATAAAATGATTGAGTTTATAAGTAAACCAAGTAATGAAAAAGTGATAGCATCATTAATGTATACCCTTGAGCATGAGAAATAAGTTGGAAGGATATGAGTTCGATTCATGGCACGTTTAAAAGTGTTGATTTGTTTTGTAAATGTTTAAACCTAAGGTTTAACTGGAAGAATTGATATAGTTTGAAAGTGACTGGAAATAAAGTCAACAATAAAATAAAGGTAAAATAAAGCCCTGAAGGGACTATGATGATACGGTAAATGTCCGAAAAGCCTAAGTGTATTTTTCATAAAATGATAGGCACGTTCGTTGTCTTAATGAAGTGTTGTAAGAAAGAAAATTTGTACTGACATTAAAGAATAGATGTCAGCTAAGCAAGATAAAGCTATAATGTAGAGTGGTATGACTTTAAGAATTTATGGATATTTGATTTTTGCTATTTTGGATTCTTTCCAAAATATTGATGTTTATGTGTATTTGTATTTGTTCCTGGAAGTTTTAGTAAAATAAACTCATATTAATTGTGACATGTTTAGTTTTCAATGTAGTCTTGTAGATCCTATAGTGCTTTCATATCTGAATGTGAGATCATGTTGTGGGCTGAACGGTACACGCCCCGAAACCGAAGTAGCCTAGCCAGGTGTTAATCTATCATTCTCCATTTGAAATGGGTACAGTACCAAAAATGGATATTATATAACTCCTTAAACTAAGTGGACAACTGCTTGTATATGTAATAGACTCCTATTCATAGACTGTGGCAATATGAAAGGAGAAATTAATTGAACATGATAATAACATTTGTATTTTAAGTTTTAAGTTAAGTTTTTAAAATACGACATAACTGTTGTATTAAAGTACGAAGAAAATATATTATAACTAGCAGGTACCCGCGGCTTCGCTCGCGTCATAGTCATGTCATATTGTTATTCAATGAAATGCAGGGTTAACCCCGTTAACACCCCTTTAGAACATGAATATCCAAAAAACCCTCCTTGGTAGAAGTTTTCGACACACAACAAACCTATACCCCAAATATCATTCTTCTAACTTTAATAGTTTTGGTTGGTCGATGAGAGTGAATATTCAAAAATCCTTCCTTAGTGGACGTTTTTCTTCCAGAATTTCACCCTCCCCATGGGCCCCTTAAATTGTATTTATTGAAATAACGGATGAACACCTATTTATTTAATTATTTATTCATTTATTTTTAAGCTAATTGTTTTCCGCTGAGTTTGAAACTTCTCGCCTATGGCGTTAAAGAGATACACGCTCCGTTAGGAATCTTTCAACCCCCACTTTTATCCCTTTCACCTCATAATATACACCACATCGAAAAACCATTAGACATGTGTCAGCTTATTTTTAATGATTAGTAGTTTATATGCCAAGTATCACATCATCAAATGAAACCACTCTTGAGACATTATTATTCAATGAAATGCCCGTTTACCCCCTTAACACCCCTTTAGAACCTGAATATCCAAAAACTTTACCTTAGTGGACGTTTCTGACATATAACGAACATATCCCCAAAATTTCATGTTTCTAACTTCAATAATTTTGGCTGGGCGATGTTGAGAACGTGAGTCAGACAACATTTTCTTCAATTTTATTTTTAAGAATTTCACCCATCCCCATGAACCCCTTAAATTGGATTTATGAAAAAAAACGGTCGAACACATATTTACTTATTTTTAAGCTTTTTCCCCCTGAATTTGATGAGTGAGTAAGTGAGTCAATCAGTTAGGACACTTTCTTTCCTGTTTTTCCCCCAGAGTTTCACCCCTCCCCATGGGCCCATTGAATTGGATTTATGAAAAAACGGTCGAACACCTATTTACTTATATTTAAGCTGATTTTTTCCCGCTGAATTTCAAACTTCACGCCCATGTCGTTTAAGAGATACACACTCCGTTAAGAATCCTTCAACCCCCAATTTTCACCCCTTTCACCTCGTAATATACACCATATCGATAAACCCTTAGACATATGTCTGCATATGTTTAATGATTAGTTTATATGCCGAATATCACATCCCCAAATGAAACAACTCGTGAGATAATGTTATTCAATGAAATGCAAGTTTAACACCCTTGATACCCCTTTAGAACATGAATATCAAAAATCCATCCTTAGTGGACGTTTTCGACATACAACAAACATATCCCCAAAATTTCAAGTTTCTAACTGCTATAGATTTGGCTGGGGGATGATGAGTGTATATCCAAAAATCCTTCCTTAGTGGACTTCTTTCTCAGAACTTCACCCCTCCCCATTGGCCCCTTAAATTGGATTTATGAAAACACGATCGTACACCTATTTACTTATTTTTCAAGCTGATATTTCCCCCTGAGTTTTACACTTTTTGCCTCTGTCTTTTAAGAGATACTTGCTCCGTTAGGAATCCTTCAACCCCCACTTTTCACCCCTTTCGCCTCATAATATACACCACATCGAAAAACCATCAGACATATGTCTTCTTCTTCTTAATGATGAGTTTTTATGCCAAGTATCACATCCACCAAGCAAACCAATCGGGAGATATTGTTATTCAATTAAATGCAGGTCTACCCCCTTAACACCCCTTTAGTACCTGAATATCCAAAAATTCTTCCTTAAGGTACGTTTTCGACATACAATGAACATAACCCAAAAATTTCATGTTTCTAACTTCAATAATTTTGGCTGGGCGATGATGAGTGAGTGAGTAAGTCAAGACATTTTCTTTCGTTTATTTTTCAGAATATCACCCCTCTTATGAACCCCTTAAATTGAATTTATGAAAAAAAAAATCGGTCGAACACGTATTTACTTATTTTTAAGCTGTTCTTCCCCCCTGAGTTTGATGAGTGAGTGTATTTATCAGTTAGAACACTTTATTTTCTGTTTTGTTCCCCCAGAAATTCTTCCCTCTCCAAGGGTCCCTTAAATTGGATTTTTGAAAAAAAAATGGTCGAACACCTATTTACTGTACTTATATTTTGAGCTGTTTTTTCCAGTGAACTTCTCGCCTATGTCGTTTAAGAGATATACACTCCGATAAGAATCCTTCAACCCCTAATTTTCAACCATTTCACCTGATAATATACACCATATCGATAAACCCTTCGACATATGTCTGCTTATTTTTAATGATTAGTTTATATGCCGAATATCATATCCCCAAAGAAACAACTCATGAGATATAGTTATTCAATGAAATGCACGTTTACCCCCTTAACACCTCTTTAGAACCCGAATAAACAAAAATCCATCCTTAGTTGACGTTTTCGACATACAGCGAACATATTCCCAACATTTCATGTTTTCAACTTCAATAGTTTTCGCTGGGCGATGATGAGTGAGTGAGTCAGTCAGGACATATTCTTTACCAGAATTTCACTCCTCCCCTTGGGCCGCTTAATCTGGATCTATGAAAAAACGCTCGAACACCTATTAACTTATTTTTCAGCTGTCTCTTTCCCCTGAGTTTGATGATTGAGTGAGTTTGACAGTCAGTTAGGACACTTTCCCTCCTTTTCTTTTCCAGAATTTCACCCCACCCCATTGGCCCCTTATATTGAATTTGTGAAAAAACAGTCGAACACCGATTTACTTATTAAATAAGCTGATATTTTTCCGCTGAGTTTCAAACTTCTCGCCTATGCCGTTTAAGAGATACACACTCCGTTAGGAATCCTTCAACCCGCACTTGTCACCCCTTTCATCCTATAATATACACCACATCAAAAACCCTTAGACACATGTCTGCTTATTTTTAATGATTAGTTTGTATGCTGAGTATCACATCCACAAATGAAACCACTCTTGAGATATTGTTATTCAATGAAAATCAGGTTTAACCCCCTTAAGACCCCTTTAGAACCTGAATATCCAAAAATCCTCCCTTAGTGTACGGTTTTGACATACAACGAACATATCCCCAAAATATAATGTTTCTAACTTCAATATTTTTTTCTGGGCGATGATGAGTGAGTGAGTGAGTCAGGACTTTTTTTTTTTTTTTAGAATTTCACCCTTCCCCATGAACACCTTAAATTTTTTATTTACTTATTTTTAAGCAGTTTTTCCCCCTGAGTTTGAAGAGTAAGTGAGTTAGTCAATCAGTTAGGACAATTTCTTTCCTTTTTTTCTCCCGCAGAATTTCACCCATCCCCAATGTGCCCCTTAAATTGGAAGTATGAAGAAAGACAGTCGAACACCTATTTACTCTTTTTTTAAGCTGATTTTTTCCGCTGAATTTCAAACTCCTCGCCTATGTCGTTAAAGGCATACACGCTCCGTTAGGATTCCTTCAACCCCCAATTAACCCCTTTCACCTCATAATATACACCACATAGAAAAACTCTCAGTAACGTGTCTTCTTATTTTTAATGGTGAGTTTATATGCCGAGTATCACATCCCCCAATGAAACCAATCGGGAGATATTGTTATACAATTAAATGCAAGTTTAGCCCCCCTTAAGACCCCTTTAGAACCTGAATATCCGGAAATCCTCCCTTAGTGGACGGTATTGACTTACAATGAACATATCCCAAAAATGTCATGTTTCTAACTTCAATAATTTTGGCTGGGCAATGGTGAGTGAGTGAGTCAGGATATTTTCTTTCAATTTTGTTTTTTTCAAAATTTCAACCATCCCCATGAACCCCTTAAATTGGATTTATGAAAAAAAACTGTCGAACATCTATTTATTTTTTAAGCATTTTTTCCCCTGAGATTGATGAGTGAGTCAGTCTGTCAATCAGTTAGGACATTCTCTTTCCTGTTTTTTTCCCCCAGAATTTCACCCCTCCCCATGGGCCCCTTAAATTGGATTTATGAAAAAACGGTCAAACACCTATTTACTTATTTTTTAAGCTGATTTTTTTCCGCTGAGTTTAAAATTTCTCGCCTATGTCGTTTAAGGGATACACGCTCTGTTAGGAATCCTGCAACCCCCACTTTTCACCCCTTTCACCTCAAAATATTCACCAAATCGAAAAACCCTCAGACACGTATCTTCTTATTTTTAATGATGAGTTTATATGCCGAGTATCAAATCCCCCAATGAAACCAATCCGGAGATATTGTTATTCAATGAAATGCAGGTGTACCCCCTTAACACCCCTTTAGAACCTGAATATCCAAAAATCCTTCCTTAGTGCGCGTTTTCGACTTACCACGAACATATCCCCAAAATTTCATGTTTCTAACTTTAATAGTTTGGGCTGGCCGATGATGAGTCAGTCAGTCAGTCAGTCAGTCAGTCAGTCAGTCAGGACACTTGATTTTATCTAATAGACTAGCAGGTACCCGAGCTTCGCTCGCGTCATAGTCGTGTCATATTGTTATTCAATGAATTGTAGGTTTAACCCCGTCAACACACCTTTAGAATCTGAATATCCAAAAATCCCTCCTTAGTAGACGTTTTCGTCACACAACAAACATATCCCCAAAATATCATTCTTCTAAGTTCAATAGTTTTGGTTGGTCGATGAGAGTGAATATCCAAAAATCCTTCCTTATTGGACGTTATTCTTCCAGATTTTCACCCCTCCCCATGGGCCCCTTAAATTGGATTTATGATAAAACAGTCGAACACCTATTTACTTACCGTATTTTTAAGCTGATTTCTTTCCCGCTGAGTTTCAAACTTCAGGCTTATGTCGTTTAAGAGATACACGCTCCGTTAGGAATCCTTCAACCCCCATTATTCACCCCTTTTACTCATAATATACACCACATCGAAAAACCATTAGACATGTGTCAGCTTATTTTTAATGATTAGTTTATATGCCAAGTATCACATCCCCAAATGAAACCACTCGTGAGATATTGTTATTCAATGAAATGCAAGTTTACCCCCCTTAACACCCCTTTAAAACTTGAATATCCAACAATCATTCCTTAGTGGACGTTTTCGACATACAACGAACATATCCCCAAAATTTCATGTTTCTATCTTCAATAATTTTGGCTGGGCGAATATGAGTGAGTCAGGACATTTTCTTTCATTTATTTTTGAGAATTTCACCCCTCCCCATGAACCCCTTAAATGGGATTTATGAAATAAACGGTCGAACACCTATTTACTTATTTTTTAAACTGACTTTTTCCCGCTGAATTTCAAACATCTCGCTAATGTCGTTTAAGAGATACACGCTCCGATAAGAATTCTTCAACCCCCTATTTTCACCCCTTTCACCTCATAATATACACCATATAGATATACCCTTAGACATATGTCTGCTTATTTTTATTGATTAATTTACATGCCGAATATCACACCCCCAAATGGAACAACTCGTAAGAAATTGTTAATCAATGAACATGATTATCCAAAAATCCATCCCTAGTGGATGTTTTCGACATACAACGAACATATCCCCAAAATTTCATGTTTCTAACTGCAATAGGTTTGGCTGGAGGATGATGAGTGTATATCCAAAAATACTTCCTTAGTGGACTTCTTTCCTCAGAATTTCACCCCTCCCCATGGGCCCCTAAAATTGGATTTATGAATTATGGTCGACCACCTACTGTATTTGCTTATTGATCAAGTTTATTTTCCCCCTAAGTTTTATACTTTATGCCTCTGTCTTTTAAGAGATACTTGATCCGTTAGGAATCCTTCAACCCCCCACTTTTCACACATTACACCTCATAATATACATTACATCAAAAATTCCTCAGACATGGTGTCATCTTATTCTTAATGATGAGAGTATATGACGATTATCGCATCCCCCAAGGAAACCAATCGGGGGATGTTTTTATTCAATTAAATGCAGGTCTACCCCCTTAACACCCCTTTAGAACCGGAATATCCAAAAATCCTTCCTTAGTGGACGTTTTCGTCATACAACGAACATAACCCCGCAATTGTATGTTTCTAACTTCAATAATTTTGGCTGGGCGATGATGAGTGAGTGAGTAAGTCAGGACATTTTCCTTCATTTATTTTTAATAATTTCACCCCTCTAATGAACCCCTTAAATTGGATTTAAAAAACCCGGTCGAACACCTATTTACTTATTTTTAAGCTGTTCTTCCGACCTGAGTTTGATGAGTAAGTGAGTTAATCATTTAGAACACTTTCTTTCCTGTTTCCCTCCCCCCCAGAATTTCACCCCTCTCATAGGGCCCCTTAAATTGGATTTATGAAAAAACGGTCGAACACCTATTTACTTATATTTTAAGCTGATTTCTTTCCGCTGAGTTTCAAACTCCTCGCCTATGTCGTTTAAGAGATACACGCTCCGTTAATAATCCTTCAACCCCCAATTTTCACCCCTATCACCTCATAATATACACCACATCGATAAACCCTTAGACATATTAAACCCTTTGGAAAATAGCATGTAGACAAGATTCAAAATTTCGGGGTCGTAATGGATTCTTGTGAATGTGATTTAGAGGTTTTGCTATCAACATAACTTCCAGGGTTCACAAGGTTAACTTATTATTATTATAAAGCCAAGAAAAACAACAGGATCTACTAACAAATGAAATTTATTAACTGAATCAAACATAAAAAAAGAAAACTATAACCACCCTTTTATTGTTCACTCGCGTGAACAGATCTAACACTGACCAGCCTGACGTACCATGACGACATGGCATGACAGCTGTCAACAAGCATTGTGACTGCAATGTCACTTAAATCAAAGTAACAAAAGAAAACGGATCACAAGATCCAAATATAACAAACAAATAAAATAGTACAAAAATTCAATATTTATGAGCGACACGGGTTTTAAGACTAGTTCAAGTAATGAGCATTTTGACGGGCGCTCGTCTCCGACCAAAACAGTTGGTTCGGGAACGGACTCCGTACTGCGAAGGACGAATTACGGAAATGTGGGAACAACAATTACATATTTATATACACTACTGACATGCTCTAACCTTAGATTACCACAACCAAATACACGTGTGTATTATTTAAACTAAAGGCTGCGGAATTACCGTCTTATACCTTAAACACTAGGATAGCATAACATGACATGAACAAGTTTGGCCGGTTGCCAAATTATATTTATATGAATACAATGGCCTTGAAAATAAGAGCCAACAACAACAAAATACAACTTTTAATTTTTACGCCGGAAAGTTTGGCGTTTTAAAACAATGAACAAATAAGTCGTAGTAATGATAAAAGAAACTTGGATCGACAACATGGCAACTTCCCAAATTAAACCAAATAAAATAACCTTAACTCATTAGGCTTTAACGCAAACATAACGTCATAACGAGCTGGAGACAACCGGGCCTGTTATCGCATCACCGAGAGAGTGGCTGATTTCTTCCCCCAAGTAGTAATTAGTGCCATGCTAAATATAGATTCTGGCCCATAGCCAGCGTACAGCACCTTTGCTAATCGCCACCTGTTAAACGCGTACAAATAAATAACACATTATCTCAAAACATCCTCTCAGGGATTTTTAAGAATACATTCCCAGGTCAAACTTATCCCCACGGATAACTAGTTTGCCGGAATGATATCGCAGTCATGGACAGGCTTTACCTCTCCTCATCATCATCACTTACACCCAAAAACACGTGGCACATTTCTCGAAGATCTCGTCGTAGCATTAATCAGCACACCCCTCAGATAATGACACACAACATGTCCAAATGACAATAAAGAATTAATAACAGGATCAGTCCTAGCCCGAGTTATCAAAGCAACAAAATGCAAATATTCCCCCCACGTAGTAATTAGTTTAACATATCATTAAATCAGTCCATTTATCATTGTCGTTCCTAGGTTCTCATTCATGGCTACACTTTTTATAGATACGTTAATCGATGCGGCCGTTTCGCTATAAGAATTACGTATACATAAGGAAAACATTTATATTACAAAATTTACTGTACAACATAATTGTCACGCAATGCCAAAATTTACTACACGCATGTCAGTTAAGAAATCAAACCCTGAAATTTAAATTAAACCACACAAATAAAATCTATACAAAGTTCCACACATCTCTCGCGATTCCCCTCGTCCAAAATCAATAAATCAATTTTTTAATACTCATCACTTAAACTGCTTTCCAGAGGCCTCCCGCCTCGTCAATTCCCATCATTAGGCCGTTAGCCCATAACACTGATGGTAATGGAGGATGAAGCTTGCTGTCTTCTCTCCATGGTCGACATTTTGCTGCTGTTAAAACACAATTAAATCAAAGTTTTTAAACTGTTCTATCTGCGTTCTAAGTATTTTATTTCCTCAGATCGTCCTATGCAGAATCGTCGACTTTCCCTATTCTATGGCTAATTGCCATCTCACAATTTATGAAAATTTCCAACTTCGTTGCCGACACACAACTATAATTTTAAAACCATATTGTCTTAAGGACGTCTTAAATGACTGTCGAAGAATAATTAGGAGTGTCCCGATTCATCTCAGACATTTGTATATATACAGAAAGCCTAAAGTTTCAATGGTGGGAGAAAAACAGCTCCTCAATATTTTAAGTAATGGGCCTATAATTATGTGTGACCTCTCAAAATTCTTGTATTTTCTCACAGGTCGCGAATCTGCCGTCGAACAAGCAAACCGATCGCTAGATCTTTTTATATCCGATTGCCGCGCAAAACACACTGACGCTATGTTCTGGCGTCATGTTTTCTTATTGGTCAGATAAGTTGGCTTCGGAGTTCTGACCTTACAAATCCCGCCCTTATATTGACGTCACGACTATTCTCCTCTCTCTCACTCCTTGCCTTGTACGCAGCATTTTGCCCTTTTATGGTCACGTACGCCACAGCGTCATATCTGATTTTCTCAGAAATCCAAGAATAACATTGGTTGTGAAACTATTGGTCATTTCCAGCCAGCACGTAGCATGTCTTACCAAGTCCAGATTTCTTGCTACATCAATATTACTCAAATATCCAGCATATCATGTATTTAGTATATCCATCGTTTTTATTAATATGAAACATTATTATTGGACACAATGATAAGGGTTCAATATGTCTGCTTATTTTTAATGATTAGTTTATATGCCGAATATCACATCTCCAAAGAAACAACTCATGAGATATCGTTATTCAATGAAATGCACGTTTACCCCCTTAACAACTCTTCAGAACCCGAATAAACAAAAATCCTTCCTTAGTTGACGTTTTCGACATATAGCGAACATATTCCCAAAATTTCATCTCTCCAACTTCTAATTTTTTTCTGGGCGATGATGAGTGAGTGAGTCAGTTATGTCATTATCTTTCAATTATTTTTACCAGAATTTTACCCCTCCCCATGGGTCCCTTAAATTGGATTTTTGAAGAAACGCTCGAACACCTATGTACTTATTTTTAAGCTGTCTTTTTCCCCTGAGATTGAAGAGTGAGTGAGTTAGTCAGTCAGTTAGGGCACGTTCTCTCCTTTTTTTTCTCCAGAATTTCACCCCACCCCATTAGTCCCTTAAATTGAATTTATGAAAGAACGGTCGAACACCTATTTACTTAACGTATTTTTTAAGCTGTTTTTTTTCCCGCTGAGTTTCAAACTTCTCGCCTATGTCGTTTAAGAGATACGCGCTCCGTTAGGAATCCTTCAAGCCCCACTTTTCACCCCTTTCACCTCCTAATATACACCACATCGAAAAACCCTCAGACACGTGTCTTCTTATTTTTAATGATGACTTTATGTGCCGAGTATCACATCCTCCAATGAAACCAATCGGGAGTTATTGGTATTCAATGAAATGCAGGTTTAACCCCCTTAAGACCCCTTTAGAACCTGAATATTCGAAAATCCTCCCTTAGTAGACGGTTTTGACATACAATGAACATATCCCCAAACTGTCATGTTTCTAACTTCAATACTTTTGGCTGGGCGATGATGAGTGAGTGAGTGAGTTAGTCAGGACATTTTTTTTCAATTTTCTTTTTTCAGAATTTCACCCCTCCCCATGAACCCCTTAAATTGGGTTTATGAAAAAAACTTTCAACCACCTATTAACTTATTTTTAAGCTATATTTTTCCCTGAGTTTGATGAGTGAGTGAGTGAGTCAATCAGTTAGGACACTTTCATTCCTGTTTTTTTTTCACATAATTTCACCCCTCTCCATGGGCCCCTTAAATTAGATTTATGAAAAAATGGCTGAACACCTATTTACTTATTTTTCAAGCTGATTTTTTCCGCTGAGTTTCAAACACCTCGCCTATGTCGTTTAAGAGATACACGGTCCGTTATGAATCCTTCAACCCCCACTTTTCACCCCTTTCACCCCATAATATACACCACATCGAAAAACCCTCAGACACGTGTCATCTTATTTTTAATGATGAGTTTATATGCCGAGTATCACATTCCCCAATGAAACCAATCGGGAGATATTGTTATTCAATGAAATGCAGGTCTACCCCCTTAACACCCCTTTAGAACCTGAATATCCAAAAATCCTTTCTTAGTGCGCCCTTTCGAAATACAGCGAACATATCCCCAAAATTTCATGTTTCTAACTTTAATAGTTTTGGCTGGGCGATGATGAGTCAGTCAGTCAGTCAGGACACTTAGTTTTATATAATAGATTTACTACAATTGCTTTATTATATTAATATTAATATATTATAATTGAAATTAAACTTTGGTGCTTTTCAGTCGGTCAACACGAATGTACCCAAAAGATCTGGGTTATGCCCTAATCCTGAAATAAATTACATGAGATTAATAAATACACTAGGATGACCAGTTTCGATCGTCAAGCAATCATCATCAGATCCATTACACTTAGGCTATAACATCTATGTTTGAGAATACAGGTGATAAATATTTACAATATGCCCAATGAGACCAATAGTCAATTGCAGGAAAGCTCCTAATTACGAAATCAGCAAAGAGTTACTAAAAATCTTAAAACACCGCCTTTCCAACGAAAGAAAAAAAACCTCTGTAATGAACACAACGGAATTAGTAACAGCATTAAAAAAACGACTGAAAAGCAACAAACTTTTGTTTACTAAGGCAACACTAAAAAATGGCTTCAAACCCCACAATATTATAATCGCTTTAACCATAATTAATTGTTATGAGGTGATTGAATATTTTTGTGAATTATCATTAGCGGCTCTGTATAAAATAATTGAAAGGTGAGGGATTGGACTGTATACGTGTAAAATTAATGGTTTTTGTTAACATATATATTGTAATTATAATTGGCACCTGCCGACAAGCGGAAGCTTGGCAGGACTAAAATATGTAACATGTGGCTTAAATAAACAAACTGTATACTGTAAACTAATACTACTACGAATAATAATAATTAAAAAAACATAATCCATGTCATTTGATGTCATCTGATAGTTTATGACATTTCATATGTCTGGATTTCGGCTACTGATATTACTCCCCTTCATCAATATTTTCCATACTTTCGATTTATGAAGAATAACTTTATCCTCAAATTCAACGAAAATTTGTAAAAGGAATATATTGAGTGATTTATTCCTGACAATTGAACGTAAGAAATAAATGAAATATTCAATAACTTATTGTGGTTCTTCTCTGAATTGTGGAACTTGTATAACAAGCTCCTGTGCCCGCGGATCGAACGTGGGATAAGATCTGGAAAGCTACTTAAGAAACCGAGAGAATCAGTTAGATCTGACGAGGGGAGAAGAAGATGAATACCATCCAACAACGTGTCTGACATGTTAACACCTACTACATCACCGGCAGTACTGCAGGCTAGAGGCTGGAGTGAAAGACCCTGGTAAGTCACTTCAACTTAAGGCTATTTCTTATTCTAGAGTCTGAGAATTTATTTCTGTTGTTATTTTCTTGTTTCTTTGGTTAGGGGCTTGAAACAAATTCGGTAAACATCACCGTATGAACTGCGTTTGATGCAATACTTTGTATATGCTGTTGTTGTCGTCTGAGTCTTCAATCTTTTGACTGATTTGATGCAGCCCTCCATGCTTCCTTGATTTGAGCTAATCGTTCCATCTCTACATAGCTACCATACCCTACATCCGAGGCAATCAGTTTAACATATTCTGACCTTTGTCTACACCTGAAGTTATTATGCTCGACTCTTCCTTCCATATTTAACTTTGCTATTCCTGGGTGTCTTAATATGTGTCCTACCAACCTATCTCTTCTCTTCATTAGCAGTCGCCAGAAACAACTCTCCTCTCCGAATAGTCTTAATACCTCTTCATTTGTAACCCTATCTACCCATCTGTTCTTCATCATTCTCCTGTAACACCACATTTCAAACGCTTCAATTCTCCTCTTTTCTGCTGCGCCAACAGTCCAAGTTTCACTTCCATAGAGTGCCATTCTCCAGACAAAGGCTTTCAAAAATGACTTCCTAATACCTAAATCTATATTCGTTGTCAACAGATTCCATTTCTGTAGAAATGTTTTCCTTGCCTGTGCTAGCCTACGTTTTATCTCCTCTTTGCTTCCTCCATCTGTGGTTATTTTTCTTCCTAAGTAACAGAAGTCCCCTACTTCCTTTAGCGTTTCACCTGCCAATTCGTCGTCCATAGGGGTTTCTGATTTCTTTCGGCTGCATTCCAATTAATTATAATATTAATTAGCCTACTTTGCTTTAGAATTGGTGTAGGTGTTTCGAACCTTGAAATAAGGTACCCCCGCCATTTGTCTGTAAGTGGTGTGGAAACACAGGAAGGATATCACCTCAGGATGGCCGTCGTCATTGCCAGGATTTCAAACATACGACCTCGGTCTCCAGTGGCGGACTGGCTCTCGAGGGCCCACTCGGGAGTTCTGACAGAAGCCCCCTCCCCGAACCCCCGTAGTGGGAAATGTAGGGAATATAGGCAAAAAATAAATCCTAGTTTTCTTCGTTTAATTTTACTTATTGAACACAAACACAATAAACAATTGAAGCAGAAAACAGCTTAGCAGCTAATTACAGAGGCAATATGCTTGAACAATAAAATCACAGCAACAATCGCGAAAGTTCAGAGGATGTTCTAGCAACACTATCTATAATTTTGTCTTTGTCAATCGACGCCACCAAGTCGTACTCGAAGTTCATCAAAAACAGAGGTTCAAATAACTCTTGCGAAATCGTGGACCTTAACTTAGTTTCGACAATCTTGAGTTTTGAGAACACCCTCTCACAAGTTATTTGCGAGCAATGTAGTGTCAGAACGAATTGATAGACGCAATACAGATTAGGAAACAATCCTGATTGCTGGACAATATCCCGGACGGTATCAAACGCACACTTTAAACATCTTTTACATTTAGGATAACTTTCTTTGATCTCGTCAGATTCTTCATCAACATCAACATGTAAGTCAGTTTCAAGGGGAACATTATCTTTGCTAGGCTCAAATGTTCCATTTAAATCTTTGGTTAAGGAAGAGTACTGCGCCGCAAAAGTTTTTAATTCTTTTGATAGTGTATCTTTATCTACATTAGCTAATCTTGCAACTTCCCTTAACGCGTTTTCAGGCAACCCGTTTGTAATTACATCATTAAAATTTTTAGGATCTAACCAAGCACAATCTTTGAGAAGATCCGCGTTAGCAATAAATCTATGATCCATGCTAGATTTAGCTACATCGAGAATATTCAAGTACGTCTCAATTCTGTACACATCTTTTGGATTTTTGGTCCTTCGTCATCAGCTTGTTCACCGGCCATTTTTAGCCTATTTTCAATTTAAAAAAAAATAGGCTTATGAGATCACCTTTTGTCCGTGTGTGTGTGCGTGTGCGCGCGCGTGTGTGTGTGTGTAAGGTGAGTGTGTGTCCCCCCCCCTAATATAATCTAAACGGCTTGAGCGATTTCAATGAAACTCGGTAAGTTCATAGCACTATTCCCGGCGACCTCGACCGTGCCCTTCAAATTTTGTTACGTCTCACCAATCCAACATGGCGGCTGTGCGAAATATTTCACTAGCATTCAATAAAGGGCACTAATAGAAGTTCACCTATGAGACTTTCAAAAACCTGGTGACTACAAAACCAACATGGCGGTCAAGCGAAGTTGAGACTTTTAAATAGACTTTTCTCGCGATTTAACTATCCAAACGTAATGAAACTTGGTACAGCAAATGTTTATACACATTGTAATGCATTGGAGTCTAATTTAGTTCAATTGTTTACATAACCTCAAAATGGCGGCTGTGCGAAATATTTCACTGACATTCTATATCTCCGAAAGTATTACAGATAACACCCTGCAATTGTGTACGGTGATAAAGGGTACTGATACAAGTTTACCTATGTATACTTCATAAACCTGTAAAGTACAAAACGAACATGGCGACCAAGCGAATTTGAAATGTTTCAATAGACTTTTCTCGTGATTTAACTCTCTGAGCGCAGTGAAATGAGATACAGTAAATGATTTTGCAGATTGTAATGCACTGCCATCAATTGTTTACATAACCTCAAGATGGCTGCTGTGCGTAATTTTAAAATCTCGTTTTTACTTCTTGTGTTCTAATCATGCGATTGAAGTTTGAATACCACACGTACACAATAATCTTAATGTAATAGTACAAAAATAAAAATCCAACCTGGCGACCATCTGAAATATTTAGACGGTTCTCAATATCTACGAATCTGTTGCAGCAATTAATCTGAAATTTTGTATGTTGATAGAGGCAATTAACATTAGCAGGATATATGAAAATAGGATGTATAGTTCTTCACGGAACTACTTGTTTTTGTTCTTTTCATTTTATTCGGTTTAAAGTCCTCCTGCAAATGAAAATCCTCTGGGACACCAGCCACATCGGGATCATGTAAATTCAATCTCTCGTTTAAAAGGGCAGCAAAATTTTTGCTCTTCTCATACAGCGACTCAAAGTGTTCGTCGCTCCTTTTTTCTCAATCTCTTTTGCAAGTCTTTCTACCATATTGAACGTGGTCAAGTAGTTTAAAGACTTAGATTGTAAATATTTTGACGCAACTGAACTCTCCTTAAAATTATCTAGGCACACAGCAGCAGTTAAAATGTTCTCAAACTTGCTCCAGTTTTTTAACAGTGCATTTGCTAGAAACTTTGTTTTTGAATCAAAAGACGAGCCCCGTGAAACAATTTTGAACAAGGCTTCCAATAAAATAGCGAATTTTGAAGTACAAATCTATTCCTCGTGAACATCTAGATCTATTTGGGACGAAAGAGCTTTGTCCTTGCTCCACCACCTGGTTTTTCCGATAACCTGCAACCTGCTCATTTTCCCATGACCAGACTCAGCCTGCTTTTTTACTTCCCTTACAACATCCATACGCTTATGCTATTCGGAGAAAAACACTACTGTTTCCTGCACTAAACTGAACAAGTTTTCGCAAGAAAGGCAACATTCGGTCGCGTCTACCATGACTAGATTAAGAACGTGTCCAACTCAGTGCGTAAACAATATTTCTGGATTCAAATTTTTAAAGTGGGCTTGCAATCCCTCGTACTTAGCTGACATATTGGCACCGCCGTCAAATGAACAACCATTCAATTTTACGATTTCTACTTTCATTTCGAAAAATTCTTTACAGATGGGATCGTAGAGAGCTTTTCCTCTAGAGTCATGAACAGCGAGCAAACGAAGCAATCTGTCATGAACTTTTCCGTATAATACGTAACGCACTACCACAGCCATTTGAACCAAAACAGAAACGTCCTGAGTGGAATCAACAAGAAGACCAAACCACGTTGCTTCCATTAAATCTGAGATTATCTGTGCTTGCAAGCATTCACCAATAGCTTCAATTAACGTGTTAATTAACGTTTTTGACAGAAAAGTGACCAGAGACCCTCTCCCTGCTGAAGGTTCTCCCCCTTTTTCTTTTCGTTTTTCCTTCATTCGCTTACTAAGCTCAATGCACTTATTGATATGTTCTTTGAGTACGACATCATAGTCTTTAAGTAATAACACCAACTCTAAAAAGTTGCCGTGGTTAACAGACCTATCCTCCAAACTCTAGGCAGCCTCATCCGATGTTCCTCTATAAGCAAGCCCTTGCCTCCCAACAAACACAATTACATCAATCAACCTCTTTACAATTTGGCGCCTTAGCTCAACCTCTTGCCTACGCATTTCCCTAAGATTGACATCAATGCAACTAGTAATGTCCCTACTAACGGCTCCTTGCAACAAAGCATCACAGGCATTTAAGTGATTCTTGGATTTCTCATGACTTTCAACAGAACTGTAAACATGTTTCGCGTCTTTTACGTCATGACCAGTAACAAAGCTGTATAAGTTACCTCGAAAGCCAATGTTTCTCCCAAAAACCATGCATGTTGTAAAGAAAATTTGCTTTTTCTCACTGCAATACGAAAGCCACTTGCGCTTTATTTTCTCGCCTGATGGCAACGTATAAAAGTAAAGTTTGTTTGTTGCAAAAGGCAACTTATAAGGACACTCTTCCGAAGAAGGCTGAATTGGATGATTTTTTTAAAATGCTAATTTGGCATCAACACTAGAATCCTTTGCTGGAGGTAAAAAATCTATTAGAGACACGTACGCTGAAAGTGGCTCGCGCTTGCTTCGAGGGAACGAACTATTGCTACTACAACCTTCTTTTTCAGATTTATTAGCCTTGTTAGTTTGTTCTGTATCCTAGTTCCCTGAAAAGGCCGAGCTGTGTTCGGCACTGTTATCTTTTGCTTCAATTTCAATGTCCACGGCACGCTCACTATCGGAAGTTGACACAGCCTCTACCTGTACCGGTACCGGTACATTGTCACCAGCGTTCTGCTTGTTTGTTGAAGAAGCGCTCGCGGTGCCCTGTAAGTCCACGGGTTCCCGAGACGTACGAGCGTCAACCCCGGCTGCGGCTTCTCGATAGGCTTCGCTCGGAAACGACACTGAACTCTGCTGACAGCTTCCACTGTTTTCTCCATCGACCCCATGGGATTCCTTTGGATGAGTTGACAGAGCAGAAGGTGGTTCATCTCGGTTATTAGTTCCGAGTCCGTCGCCTTTGTTCTTATCACCGTCCTCCGAGTCCGAGAGCGGTTTGACGACGACACCTCGGCTTTCTCGATCTGTGAAAGCAAAAACAAACTTACTTTATACATCTGAATGGAGCGATGTGCACGTTTTAAAGCACGAGTTTTAGAACATAGCGTTATAAATCAAAAATATTTTATGTATGTATAAGGAAAAAATAGTGTTTTCTTCACAGTAGACGACAAAATTAAAAAAGAAAACCCTGAGCACAGGAATTTTTAAATTACAGAAGAAAAGAAGTACGTTGAAATTGCAGCTTGCTAACCTTGCAGAGCGCAAAGCGAAAGTCAAGTCATAACTCAAATTACGTAAGACATTTTTTTCCAATTTGCTATCCGTGCCTACTCCAACCCTACAACAAGGTTGTGTTTCATATAGATGTTAATATTTCATCAGTAGTATTTTCTCGAATCCCCTCCCCTTACTCTTGCAAGATTTTCGTTTCGTAGAGAAACTTAAATAAATCAACGATAATTTACGACATTTGCAATTTAATGACCTGTTCTCCCCTTTTAAAAATATTGCCACTAAAAAGGATCATTATCGCATCAACTCAGAGTAAAAGTGATTGGATTAGGTATCGTTCATTTTTTGTTTTTACAAAATAAGCAAACTAAAAATACATTTAGGTTCTAAGTATTTACTTATCTACAAGAGATATACAGCAAAGTACCGCACCGCGTTTCGTCGTAAGAGATACGGTATCATCTTCTTAAGAACGTAGCAAAAATTCTCACGCGCAAGATCTCGCCAACACGCCAACCTCCCTCGCCGCCTACCCTCCCATGAAAAGTTGCGATGAGATTTTCTCCGACCCTCGACCATCCCTCTTTTCAATTACGTGATTTGCGTATGACCCTTTGACGACATATGCTTTCTTAGAGTTGACATAATTTTTATAAATTATATTAGTAATGAGTGTAAATGCGGACAAAACACTGCACTTATTTTAAACACAGTACTACATACCTGCGCTCCTTGCTTCATAATCAAGCACAGTGAACAGTTTCATTTGCTTAGGACCTGATCCAGCAGCTTCCAGAGCACTTTTCTCGCGTATTTTCTTCTTTTCGTGTCCGCTTTTGCGTTGTTGAGGCTTCTTGTTTGGTTGCGGCATTGTTGTCGAGCATTAGTCTACCGTTGTATAGTTTTGGGGATTTCCGGTACCTTAATTAAGGTACACGTAGGCTTAGTGTGTAACTGACAACTGATTTACAGGACCTTTTCCCATACACACTCACAATAGATCAGTCAGTAGTTATTCCGCCCCAAAGTAATCCAGGGTAAGACTTCGCTTCACGTTAACAATCAGACGCACACTCGATTCGCACTGCACTTAATGGCAAACTTGTTTATAACGACTGCGGTACGCACTTCAAAAAGTTTTATCACACCTTAATTGCACTGTTAAGACTCCTGGGACGGCAGCAAAAAAAAAAATCACAGCAGCGCGCAGGTTAAAACAATAGGGATGTCACAAACTCGTCAAGACACGCAGCCCAGCCTCGGCTCGATCACCATGCGCGCGCAGGTGCAGGCAGGGCCTCGGATTCGGATTCTACTACAGCCATGTTATCAGCTTAGGCCGTCACACTGCCTGCTTCGCTACAATCGCAAGAAGTCGCTGACGAAGTTTACGGAAACAAAAATCCATCGCTACAGAAAGATTGTGCAGATTCCAAGCTTTAATTTGATATCAGTACAGCACAAAAAGGAAATATTGAAAAGTTGTGAAAACAAAATGGGTTCTTTCGCAAAATCAAACGTTGGACTCTTAACGGCTTTCGGTCGGCGCGGTGCACGGAAAAACGTTGTCGGAGCATACTTTGATCGTTCGGCAATGATATTCTATATACATTAAGGATTGTAAAGGTGTTCGTCGCACTTTGGTACTTGTTGGTGCAAGGTTTATATCTCGCCTTAAACTTGCGGATATTCGAAGTTTTTTATCTAGTTTACGTACAGTTAAAACAATTATATTGAGTGCTATATCTATGTGTAATAGAACCATCTTTTAGGAAAAATGATGACCTTTCCAAATATGTATATGGTTATAGGGGTTTAGTAACGATAACCCACGAAAAATTGAAAATACGCGAACCCTAGCTTTTAGCAGAGGCTTTTTTTGTAGAAAAATGGTCGACTTTGAACGCTCATTCTGCCATCAAATAATGATTTTGTTTCAAAATTGTTGTCATCACATGGAGCTTTGGACCTTTATGAAACAAATAAGATCGGTATTTATTTAAAATTAACACTTTCGCAAACGCCCTCTTTTCCCCCCTCCAGACCTGGCAGGCGTTGCGACTACTCAGGCGAGTGTTTCCGGAAAATTAGCTTTTGCATTTATTTGGAGTAGTGTTTGTTCTGTCTTAATAAAACAGAACAGGAAACAAAAGAGCCACTTGGAGCGGCGTAGGGGACACCCTTTTTTTAAAATCAAATTGAGACGTTGGCCGTCTCCTCAGAAGCATCCAAACGCTGGCGTCTCAATGTAACAATGCGTTTCAATATGAGAGAGCTTGGGTCTTAGTTTGAGACAACAGAAAGGGGCCCGAGCTAAAAGGAGCCCTTAGCTAAAAGGGGCCATGAGCTGAAAGGGGCCCTTAGCTGAAAGGGGCCCCTAGAAATCCAAAAAGTTGTTTTAAAAATGAAAGGACAATAATACATTAAAACAACACTAATTCGATTAAAGACCTCGATCGATTCATTTTATTTCAATAGGGAGGTGGTGTATTTTTTTGCTTCAACCAGTGGCCCAAGGACTCTTAAGTTGCGGCTATCGTTACTGCCCACACAAAATCCCGAAAGTTAGTGCTGTGGTTCAATACAAATTGTTGGTATTCCGGGGGCCCAAGGGCCCCCGACCCACCGAGTGCCCACCCGGGCCAGTCCGCCACTGTCGGTCTCCATGCTAGTCTTGGGACGTGACCATTGTCGTGTTGGAAGCCGTTTTTCAGCATTGCCTTATTAATAGAAATGCAATGTTTTTCATTTGGTCAACTCGATTATACCCAATTGCAATGGGTCATTATTATCCGGCTTTTGAGTTGGTTTATTTCTGTGCCTGACTACAATTTGATCTAATTTATTTTTCTGGGTGGTGAATGATTTTATTTAGCTGTTTGCTTATTTTAGTTATCTTTTGACATGGGTATGTTTAAAGCCCTGTGTACCATTGAATTGAAGCCCGCTAGTTTGTGCGCGCTGGGATGGTTGGAGTTATTGTCAATTGCATGCGATATTTGTGTAAGTTTTCGAAAGACTGAGTATGATAGATCTTCATCTTTACGTTCAGCGGCTTCGGTGGCGTAGTTGGTAGCATGCTGAACTGCTGTGCCCAAGATAGCGGGTTCAAACCAGGCCAAAGTCGTCGGATTTTTAAGAGCGTTAAAAATCCTTTAGAATGCCTTTTTTCGTAGGGGAAGTAAATCCGGCAGTCCCATGTCATAGATTTATGGCATGTTGAAGATCCTTCCACAGACTAAATTTTAGTCACTTAACTTGTGTGGAGCTAAATTTCTTGCTTAGATTTCGTGGTAACGCTCTATCAAAGTTCCAACGATCACCACTTGATGTCAGTGACATCTGGTAGCGAAAGTTGGAACTATTTGAAATTGAACGGAACTTGTAGCTCACCCTATGGGTGTCTGATCAAAGCAGCTACAGCCTCTGGCGAGCCGAACTTGTCCTCGGACACTCCCGGCACCGAAAGCCATACGCTAAATAAATAAATAAATAAATAAATAAATAAATAAGTAAATAAATAAATAAATAAATAAATAAATAAATAAATGCCACTGGGTTTTGTACGAAATATTTCTAATAATGATGCTGTGGGATTTTCTTCCCGTTTGGCTAATGTGACTTGATAGATGCCAGAGTGCCATAAATGTCCCATTAACGAAATATTTAACTTCACATACTGACACGGGTTCCTTGCCTTTAAGCACCTCAAATGCCAACTGACTACGCTCGAGTTCAATCCCACAACCTTGGGCACATGAGACAAGAACCTTAAAATTGTGCAAGCATCCAGCTTAAAATAATCCTCTTTATTCCCTTATAAATTATTAAAATATAGCATAACTTAGCCCGAACACACCTTAATGAGTAAGAATTGAAAATGAGTTCACTCGAAACCGAATCCCCCGCATTCTATGCAAACTGCTACACCGCGGACGGTTCATTGTTGATTCTGTTCATTTGTCAATTTTTGGTGGAATGGTTTAATCTATTGTTTACCATACTGGAAGTTGTGTGGCGCAGTCGGTAGAGGCGCTGAGCTTCTAACTGAAAGGGTGTGGGTTCGATCCCCACCCAGGTAGTGGATTATAGAAACAAAACTACCACTTTCGGAAACGCAAATAGCCCTGGGGTTCACCCAGACGACACCAGAAATGAGTACCAGGGTAATTTCTGGGAGCAAAGACGGCCCACCTAGTGCAGAAAAAAAAAAAAGTGGAAGCCTCTATCTTCCACTACTCCCAGGGCCTCCATGGCCTGTACGGAGTTAGCTTTGCTTTGCACCATACGGTCACCGATCATAGCCTCAAGGAGTGTCCACCTTAAAAGAGATTATGCCAAAAAACACAGTAATTTTTATGAACCTAAAATGTTCAATGACTGGAGACAATACCTACAGGAGCACGAGATCATCGTCAAACAAAGTCTTATAAATAATTCATGTTTTTTGGGCTAATGCCGTGTGTATATAAATTAGAACCATACGTTTCGGAGAAACCTTGCCACATTTTTCAATGGAATCAAACAATGTGGCCAAAGAAAGTATATCAATGAGATTACAAAAAATTACTAAAAATATAGATAAATTCCTCTGTTCGTCACCAGGGAGCAGCTGCCAGAAATTACTGTATGGACCATGGTAGAACTGTGGACAGAGTAGTAAGTAAGGGGAAGGTAAAGGGGGCGGGGTGAAAATATAGAGACTCCTCGAAGAATGAGGATGTCCAAAAGAAATGGGGGGGAGGGGGGAGGCGGGAGGGTTAACTGGATATAAGAAAACAAAAGGGAAGTGTATCTGAACGATACCTATCGTCAAACAGGCAACGGCGAAAAAACAGATGGAAACTTCTCCAGTGACGAACAATGGAGATCAAATCCAGGCTCTGTAGCCATAGAGGAAAAAAAGTTTGAAATAGGTGAAGAACAGAGAGACTGAGAGGAACTATCTTCCTAGATCCTTAATAACTGGTAGCCAAGTGTCACTTAGCTGATATCCAGTGTCTCTGTTAAAATTATTGATCTGTGGCTGCATGACTCTTAATTTTTACAGCTATTGCGCTCTACTGATTTACGTTGTCTATCTAATGATTATTTGCGTGATGGACTGTGCAAGTCTTCAAGGCAACATGAACTAGGTACCCGCGCTTGCAAATGCCAATCCTCACGGACGTCGAAAAGCATCATCTTGCCTTGACTACAGGTGTCCGTCAGGAAAGTTGATCGTAGTTATTGTGAGAGTGTTACAGTGCCATAGAGCAACATGTCACATAAAGTCCTGCTACAAATTGAGAAAGGTGGGAAATGTGACGCATCAAATATTGGTGCACCCTGTAGGGGAAGGGAGTGTGCCACGGTGGGTAAAGCCCTGCGCGGATGCGGATATCCGCGGATAAACCCGCGGATATCCGCAACATTATTTGCCATGCGGATATAGTTTGCATGGCTTTGCGGATAGCGGATAAGCTGCGGATAATATTTGGAGTAAATTAGCGGATAGTTTTTAGAATACAATCCGAACTCGTTGAATATCATGGGGAAAGTTGGGTAATTGTGCGCACCTATGTTTTTCGAGTTGATAGTACATCTAGCAACTCAGTTCCCGGCTACCCTTAAGCTGTCATCGTACCTATCAGATAGGGACAGTCAGCATGATGCCAGTTGCTATGTGATAGCCGAGAGGCTTGGATGAAGAAACTTTACACGTTGCATGTTATTTTCTGTAGCCAGCAAATAAGAAGGTAAGCCTACCGTTGTGATTCAATTATTTAAAATTAAATGCAGTTTTAAATGCCAGTTTTACAGTGTTTTTGCAGGTATTTATTTTTCAATATAATAGATTAGTTTACTGGGATTCAGTGAGTTACGTTTTAAAAGCAGAGTGGGGTAATGGTACGCAGAACGTACGATACAAGTAAATACAATGCGAAATTAATGGCAAAATATTTAGTGTTTGTTCTCCAGATGCCAACAAAATATATGCGGAAAACGGAGAAAAACTCCTACCCAGCAGAAAATATGCAGAAAGCTCTACGTGCAATTAGGGATAATGGGAGGAAAATAAGGGAAATAAGGGAAGTGGGGAGATGTTTCAACATTTCCGAGTCAACCGTACAAAAGCAGTTGCTGCAAAATAATGCGGATAACAGTCGTGCGGGGCGGATGCGGATAACTGTCGTGCGGATGCGGATAACAGTCGTGCGGATGCGGGGCGGATGCGGATAACAGTCGTGCGGATGCGGGGCGGATGCGGATAACAGTCGTGCGGATGCGGGGCGGATGCGGATAACAGTCGTGCGGATGCGGGGCGGATGCGGATAACGTTTTGTTTATCCGCGCAGGGCTCTAACGGTGGGTGAGTGGTTATCGTGTCGGACTGCCGAACCCAGCTTGCAGGTTCGTTCCTGGCCGTGAAAGTCCTAAGTGATTTTTGAAAGGTGACAATAATTACGGTACGCATATCATACGATGTTGGCATGTTAAATAACCCGTTTGAATTCAGTAGACCGTGTTCATAATGACAAAATTAATCTCGGGATTTTCCGCCAACACAAAACGATCCTCCTTTCTCTACTAGAAAGCGCTATAGAGTCAAGGAGCTTAGATATCTAACCTCCTTGACTTTCATAGCGCTCCAAGGAGCGATAAAATTTGACATGCAAGCTGCCCTCTGGGAGTTAATTAGCAAAGCTTGCACGTGGCACCCGAGGCCATATGATATTATTATATTGGGGAAGGGAATGTGCCACGGTAGTAATGACATGGTGCACTTCATCGGCTGTGTAGATTTGTGTAATTGAGTGGTTATCGTGTCGGACTGCCAACCCCAAGCTCGCAGGTTCGTTCCTGGCAAAAATAAATATAAAATAAATTGTTGACGGCTGTTTAAACGTTCTTCCGACTGGAAGTAGGAGGTGACTGAGGATGAACCACATTTGTGGAGGCCGTCGACAAGCAGAACCCCAGAGATAATCGGGCGAGTGCGAGAACGGCGAGTGTCTCTACATTTTATGCGAGGAAACTGGACATTAGTAATGACATGGTGCACTCCATCGGCTGTGTAGATTTGTGTAATTGGAAGATCCGTTCCATATCACGGTGTAAAACCACCGATAGGCACAAACCATTCGGCACATACTGGGACTCGTTCGTGTAAGGGTATGTGTTTTCAGGTGGATTGTACTGCAAGGGTACATAAACAATGCGCATATCCCGGATGACTGGAAAAGAGCTACGGTAGTCCCAATATTTAAGGGAGGGAGCAGACTTGAATTGGGCAACTACAGGCCGGTTAGTCTTACGTCCGTCGTTTGTAAACAGATGGAACATCTCATTTGCGACTACTTGAGGGAACAGTGGGAAACATTATCATGGTTTAATGATAGGCAACATGGATTTCGGAAAGGTTACTCATGCGAGAGTCAGATGCTATCACTTTTTCAAGATATTAGCGAATCGTTAGACGATGGAGTTTCAGTCGACGTCGTAGTTATAGATGTTGCGAGGGCATTTGATGTCGTGCCGCATGACATGCTACTCCATAAATTAGCTTCGACGAAGATTGATAGAAGAGTAATTTTATGGATCCAAGAATTTTTGACGCGTCGTTTCCAGAAAGTGAAAGTTGAAGTCCGATTCTCGGATGAAATTACCGTAACGTCGGGTATCCCTCAGGGCAGCGTAATCGGAACTTTGTTATTTTTGGCGTTTATAAATGACTTACCAAATGGGATTCGCAGTGACTGTCGATTGTTTGCGGATGATTGTGTAATATATCGAAAGATACATGACTCACAAGACAATGCAGTACTTCAAGATGACCTGAACCTGGTCTATAAGTGGGCGATTGAAAATAAAATGAAAATAAACACAAGAAAATGTAGTCAAATAAAAATAGGGAAAGCGTGAAGGCAAGATTTTCAATATAACATTGGCTCGGAAATACTTGTAGAAGAAGATTCTTGCAAATATTTGGGCGTTCACGTAAGAAATGATATGAAATGGAGTAGTCATATAGGATGTGTAGTTTCTAACGCTTACAAATGCTTGCACTTTGTAATGAGGGTATTAAAAGGAAGTAGTACCTCTGCTAAAGAATTAGGATATTTGTCACTTGTAAGACCTATTCTGGAATGCGCCTCGGCGATTTGGGATCCATATCAAGTAGGGCTCATAAATGAGTTAGAAATGGTACAAAGAGAGGCCGCAAGATTTGTGCTCAGTGACTTTAATCCCAGGAGCAGTGTGAGCCGTATGTTAAAGAAACTTGGGTGGGAATCACTTGAGGCTAGGAGGATGAAATCTAGACTCTGCGCTATGTACAACACGTATACAAATCAACCAGCATGGGGTGAGCTTAGCAAACGTATGGAAAAGCCTACTTACATGGGTAGGAGCGATCGTCCTTTCAAAGTTAAAGGCCGACCACAGCGAAAAAATATGGTAAATATTATTTCGTAAACCATGCCATTGATAATTGGAACTCTCTACCTGCCGCAGCCTTAGAGCCTTTTCCCAAACATATAGGTGTGTTTAAGAAAAGACTGACTATTTGTGTAAATACTCCAGTTTAATTGTTAGTGAATTGTAATGTACAATTATTTATTTGTTATATATATCTAATTTGCCACCAGGGAACACACCCCCAATCGCAAATAAACGAGTGAATGAATGAATGAACATGACCCTCCCACCTTATGGGATTGGGGGAACTTTCTAGACCAAGGTAACGGCCCGTCAAACTCCGGACCACTAGCTTCCCCTTGCAGACATGGTGCGTGACTTACGACATTTGACTGCGCTTCGAACCTCGGATTAGGGCATCATCAGCAAATTAATTATAATAATATCGTATGGCCTCGGGAGCCGGGTGCAAGCTTTGTAATTTGACATCCAGAGGGTAAACAATTGACTAACTAAAACTCAGCAATTCTTCTAGGTTTGTGCCGTGTCTTGTGTGGGGTTTCGCCTAGGATACCAAGCTGACTCATCGGCGGGCTCTTGGTGTCTCCGCCCGGACCCCCACAGGAGTATCGAACTGCGCGATACCTCCCTTTATATAGAGTGCAACTGCACTCCTTGACTGCGAGAACCAAAAGCTCAAGCAGCCTCAAACTCCCTATGAAGGCTTCCAAAAAGATGTTATATTAGCTTTCACGGCCGGTGAATTAAAACTCAGCAATTATTCTAGGTTTGTGCCGTGTCGTGTGTGGGGTTTCGCCTAGGACACCAAGCTGGCTCATCGGCGGGCTCTTGGTGTCCCCACCCGGACCCCCACAGGAGTATCGAACTGCGCGATACCTCCCTTTATATAGAGTGCAACTGCACTCCTTGACTGCGAGAACCAAAAGCTCAAGCAGCCTCAACCTCCCTATGTTGTTTGAGTCTTCAGTCTTTTGACTGGTTTGATGCGGATCTCCATGCCTCCCTGTCCTGAGCTAATCGTTTCATCTCTACATAGGCCTAGCTACCACACCCTACATACGAGGCAATCTGTTTAACATATTCTAACCTTGGTCTACCCCTACAGTTCTTGCCCTCGACCCTTCCTTCCATAACTAAGCTTGCTATTCCTGGGTGTCTTAGTATGTGTCCTACTAACCTATCTCTTCTCTTCATTAGCACTCGCCAGAAACATCTCTCCTCTCCCACTTGTCCTAATACCTCTTCGTTTGTAACCCTATCTACCCATCTGATCTTCATCATTCTCCTGTAACACCACATTTCAAATGCTTCAATTCTCATATTTTCTGCTGCACCAATAGTCCAAGTTTCACTTCCATAGAGTGCCACGCTACAGGCAAAAGTTTTCAAAAATGACTTCCTAATACCTAAATTTATATTCGATGTCAACAGATTCCTTTTTTGTAGAAATGCTTTCTTTGCCTGAGCCAACCTACTTTTTATATCCTCTTTGCTTCCTCCATCACTGGTTATTCTGCTTCCTAAGTAACAGATGTCTAATACTTCCTTCAGCTTTTCACCTGCCAATTTGATCTCCAAAGATTTTTCTGATTTATTTCGGCTGCATTCCAGTATTTTTGTTTTACATTTATTAATTTTCATCATGAATTCTTTCCGTAAGACGGAGTCCATACCATTCAAAAACTCATTCAAATCCTCAGGCTTGTCGGCCAAGATGACGATGTCATCAGCAAATCTCAGAGTTGAATTATTTCTCCTTGAATCTTCACTCCCACTTGAAATTCTTCTCTAATTTCCTTCATTGCTTGTTCAATGTAAAGATTGAAAAGTATGGGTGATAAGTTGCAGCCTTGCCTAACACCTTTCTGAATATCAGCTTCTCTCTCATGTCCTTTAGCTCGAATGACTGCTGTCTGGTTTCTGTATAGATTGTAGATTACCCTTCTATCCCTGTACTTTATTCCAATAGATTTCAAAATGTCAAACAATTTGTTCCAATCAACGTTATCAAAAGCCTTTTCTAAGTCTACAAATGCCATGAACGTTCTCTTATCTTTCCTTATTCTACCTTCCAAAATCAGCCTAAGACTTAGTACAGCTTCCCTTGTTCCTACATTTCTCCTGAAACCAAACTGGTCTTCACCCAACTCCGTTTCTATCTGGCTTTCAATCCTCTTGTAAATTATTCTAGACAGGATCTTTGAGGCATGAGTAATCAAGCTGAATGTACCGTAATCTTCACATCTGTCAGCTCCCACTTTCTTTGGTATAGGGATGATTACATTCTTCTTGAAATCAGGGGGTACCTCACCTGTCTCATAAATCCTACACACCAAGTGAAATAACCTGATCAGATCTTCATCTCCTATGCAGCGTAGCAACTCAATCGGTTTATCATCTATGCCTGGTGCTTTGTTCCTGCTTAAGTCTTCCAAAGCTCTATCAAATTCTGATCTCAATATTAAATCTCCTTTTGCATCCTCATCAATTTCCTCCTCCCTTTCCATTACACGATTCTCAATCTCCTTTCCCTTATAAAAACACTCTATGTAAAATTTCCATCTCTCAACCTTTTCTTCCCTACCTGTTACAGGCTTTCCATTTGTGTCCTTAATATTACAGCACTTAGTCTTCTTTTCCCCAAAAGTATGCTTAATCCTTCGATAAGCTGTGTCTACTTTTCCTAATTTCAGACAATTTTCTATACCTGCACATTTCTCTTTCAACCATTCTTCTTTCGCCTCCTTGCACTTCTTGTTAACCTCATTTCTCAGACGCCTGTATTCGGCTTTCCCCTTTTCATCTCTTACATTCTTGTGTTTCCGCCTTTCATCCATCAATTCTAGTATATCTTGAGTGATCCACGGTTTTCTACCTATTCTTTCTTTCCTACCAATGTTTTCTTCTGCGGATTTTGTTATTTCATTCTTCAAAAGTGCCCATTCGTCTGCAATTGAAGTTTGTTTAGGGTTTTTCATTAGTCCTTCCTTTATACTCTTCTTGAATCTTTCGTTTACATCCTTTACTTTCAGTCTGTCTATTGCCCACCTTTTTGGCTTTTGACTGTTATCAGTTTCTTCAGCTTTAATCTGCATTTCATCACAAGCAGATTGTGGCCAGAGTTTATGTCAGCACCAGGATATGTTTTACAATCCAAAATCTGGTTTCGAAATCTCTGCTTGACCATAATGAAGTCGATTTGGTAACGCCCTGTATCTCCTGGTCTTATCCATGTGTATATTCTTCTATTGTGGTTATTGAATAAGGTGTTAGCTATGACCAACTCATGCTCGGTGCAGAATTCCATCAGCCTGCTTCCTCGATCATTCCTATCACCTAATCCGAAATCTCCTACTATCTTCCCTTCTCTCCCTTTTCCTACCACAGCATTCCAATCTCCCATTACTATAACATTTTCATCACCCTTGATATACCTCAGAATTTCGTCTATTTCTTCGTAGACCGTTTCAACATCCTCATCATCAGCTTGACTGGTAGGCATATAGACTTGTACCACTGTGGTGCAGGTAGGTTTAGTATTGATTTTTGCTACAATAATCCGTTCGCTATATTGCTCATAATATCCCACCCGCTCTCCAAGTTTCCTTCTCAATATGAGACCAACCCCTGCTTGGCCCTTGTTTGATTTAGTGTTAATGACCTCCCTATGAAGGCCTCAAAAAAGATGGTATAACTTATTGGCTTTCACGGCCGGTGAATTAAAACTCAGCAATTCTAGGTTTGTGCCGTGTCTTGTGTGGGGTTTCACCTAGGACACCAAGCTGGCTCATCGGCGGGCTCTTGGTGTCCCCGCCCGGACCCCCACAGGAGTATCGAACTGCGCGATACCTCCCTTTATATAGAGTGCAAATGCACTCCTTGGCTGCGAGAACCAAAAGCTCAAGCAGCCTCAACCTCCCTATGAAGGCTTCCAAAAAGATGGTATATTGGCTTTCACGGCCGGTGAATTAAAACTCAGCAATTCTTCCAGGTCTGTGCCATGTCTTGTGTGGGGTTTCGTCTAGGGCACCAAGCTGGGTCATCGGCGGGCTCTTGGTGTCCCCGCCCGGACCCCACAGAGTATCGAACTGCGCGATACCTCCCTTTATATAGAGTGCAACTGCACTCCTTGACTGCGAGAACCAAAAGCTCAAGCAGCCTCAACCTCCCTATGAAGGCTTCCAAAAAGGTGGTATATTGGCTTTCACGGCCACTCCTGTGGGGGTCCGGGCGGGGACACCAAGAGCCCGGCGATGAGCCAGCTTGGTGTCCTAGGTGAAATCCCACTCAAGACACGGCGCAAACCCAGAAGAATTGCTGAGTTTTAATTCAGCGGCCGTGAAAGCCAATATACCAATTGACTAACTGTTTCAGGACGTCATTCAGAAGATAAAGGAAATAATAACTCATCTAGAAAGGAGTTGGTCATCTGCATGGATCCTTTTCGACATGGGAATCGGGTGTCTTCTACAAAGGAAGGTAATTCAAAAATCATAAATTGGTAAAATACATAGACATGCTTTTAGAGTGACCACCTCGTAGTGTCAGTGGCGTACCCAGACTTTCATTTTGGGGGGGGGTCATGTGCATGAACAGGGCCAAGTTCTCCACGGGAGGGGGGGGGGGCTGTGGTTATGCCAAGTAGTTAAGCTAGTAAATACATAAATTTCTCCGAACAAAGATATTAAAATACGTTTAATATGCATAAACATGAAAAAAAAAGTTCTTTCACAAACACAGTCTCTTTTTAGGCCTACAAAAGTTTAAAATTCACGGACAGTGAATCAACTTAGCTAAAAGCTAAAGTGTGCTGACAGCGATAAAACTAATTTTAAACGACAAATTCGCGGCGCCGCACACTCTTCTTCCCATATCTTGTTATTACTTTTTCTACGTCTACCTCGATGTCTTCGTGTACATGCATGAGTGCTAAACCCGTTAGACGCTCTTCTCCCATACGACTTCTCAACCATGTTTTCAACCGCCGTAAGGTCGAAAAAGATCTTTCTGCAGTTGCTACACTTATTGGCAAAGTTGCCAAAATTCTCAGCAAAGTGTTTATTGACGGATGAATATCCCAGTCACATTGTCCAATGATACTGACAACACTTGCTTTGGAGATATTTTCATTCGACTCCCTTGCCCACTTTTGTACCCAAAGTTCAAACTCATGTTGCACGGATTGTACTGGTACTTTGAGAAAGTGTTGGTACGTCTCAGCTACACTCTTGACTAGTAGTTCAGTATTTTCGTCACAATTCGTAAATGGCGGCATAAATACATTTAGGTTGAACGCTTTTAGCACTTCATCCGAAAACCGTCGTTTCAAATCCGAAATGACCTCATCAAGCAAAGGGATGTAAATAGATTTTCGGAAGAACTCTTCCACGTTGTCAGCTGGTGGGTTGTCACGGTGAATTTGATGCACAATTGTGCGAGGTCGTGATAATTCCATCCCCAGTTCCTGTGCAATAGCTTGAGCTCGGGCAAAGAGCTGGATGAATTTTTTATCCACTTCTTGTCGTTTTTTTTTCCAAGGTCTGCGTTGTATCTTTAACCAAATCCGATGCCGTTTTTAAATCGAGCGATGGAGTTTGAAGATATTTGCTAAGCGACTTTGTAGTTCCTGAAACAAATACCACCGGAACAACGATTAAAATATTGAACAATGGTATTAGTGTTAGATTAAAAAACATCTTAAAGTAAATAAACAAACAAAATTATCATATGTAAGTAATATGCCATTTTTTCTTACCTAAAACATCGCAAATGCACACCATGGAAATCACGAAATCTGTAGTTTTGATCGCCTGGAGTAAACAGTAGGCGTCGGTAGATGTTTTTCGGTCATGCCACAAGGAGATTTTCTCCAAGGCTCTTGCAATTTTGGGTAGGTTTTCCTGAAACTGCAAATGCCCGTCGTGTTTCTCACTCCAACGTGTTTCACACAATCCCTTTAAAGCTTTGTCGCCAAGTTCTTGTTTAAAAACCAGATGTCTCTTTGCAGACATATTTGCAAAAGCAATAATTCTCTGCATAATTCCGGTAGTGTTGCGGCAAGAAACAACTTTCGAACACTTTGACAGGCCGTTGTTTAGGGCATGATTACTACAGGGACATCGTCTTGCGTTCACCGCCTTCTTGAGTAATTCTTGAACTGCTCCCTTCACATTTGAAGACATAACAGCGCAATTGTCAGTGCCTCCTCCAACCATCATTATTATATCAATAGAATGCTTTAAAAGAAGGTCCTCCACGACATGAGCAAGAGCGATACCCGTCAGTCGGCGTTCACCCTTTTCGTCTACATCTTCAGGGCGAATCGATTCATATGCGTCAGCAAAAGTGACAAAATCTTCTCTAATTGAATTCCCATACAAGTAGCGGAAAGACAGGCTGAGCTGCTCGATATGGGAGCAATCGGTGGTTTCGTCGAAAATTATTGAATATGACCCCGCCTCTCTCACTCTACCTAGAATCACCTCTTGAATTTCTTCCTTGCAACAGTCTATTAACTCATTTTGCGTTCTGGGACTGATGTAAGTAGCATTTGCGCCAGAATTTTCTAAGTGTTTCAACAACTTTTCATCTCCTGCTTCTATTCTAAAACGAAGCAAAGCTCTGAAGTTTCCTTCTTTAGCCACAGACTTCTCTTCCTCCCCTAAATTAGCAGGCTGGTCCTGGTCATTTTCTCCCGATTTTGAAGACTGTGGTAATAATAAACCGTGATCTCTGTGGCCATGAAGCGGTATGTTCTGACGGCCACACAGAAGGATTGTACTCAATATAGGCCTGAGTCGTTCTCTGTTTTCGCGTACTTGCATTTCACGCTGAGAAGATTGCTGACTAATTACCTCCAACGAAGGGTTGTGGTAGGATAGAAGGAAGTTTTTACCAGCTTCAACTGCCTTTCTGTGATACTGAGTCCGCTCATGAGAGCAGAGTGCTCCCTTTTCACCCAATAGGTCGTCAAACATTGTCAATGGTTGTCGGACTAAGCGTTTCAGACTAGTGTTGCACTGATAACCTCCGCATTCTCCAGCGACGAAAAGTACACAATATTTACAATACAAGCCTTTATCTTTATGGGAGAGAACTAGCCAAAAATATCTGTCGAGTTGAGATCTCTGTGCAAACTTCTTCGTTTCTTTTCCCTTTTTCTTAATAACACAGTGCGGAAACGCATAATCCTTCGGTGGAGTCCACGGTCTCTCTAACAGCTGACATTTTTCAAAATCTGTTACACCGGGCTGGCCCACGAAATTCCCAACATCCCATGCGTATGCATTGACATGGTCGGCAGATAAAGTAACAGTGGCTGGTGGACTGCTGAAACCCTCCACATTGTTGCTAGTACTTTCTTGGTTAAGTGTACTGCTGCCTGAATTGGATGGCTGCTCAGATATTGAAGACGGCGAATTTACGCCAGCAGCTTCAGGCTCAACCGTGATCTTACGTTGTTTGGAGAAAAAACTATCAATGGTCCTAACGGTACACCGTTTTATACCAACACCAGAGACAGGAGCAGTAGGGGGAGTAGAAATTGGAGCCGTTGCAGGAACAGTATTGTTGGTGCGCAGAAATTCACCACCAACACCAGCCGAGCTTTCTGGACACGAAGGAACGCCATCCCCATCCTGCACCAGGACAAAGGAAACAATGAACAAAAGAACAAAATCACCCGTTTGTCCCCCACCCTCAAAGAGAAACAATTTTGATAGAAAAACAAAAGTACAAAATCACCCGTTCGTCCCCCAGCCCCCAAAGGAAACAATTTTGATTTAAAAAAAAAGAACAAAATCACCCGTTCATCCCCCACCACAAAAATAAACAATTGAAAACAATGTAACAGCAGCTAAGCTGCACCACAACCACCATCGATGTATTTGGCATGACAAATTTTAATTGGGACTATACCATTTGCCTTTCTAACGATTATTTTTATAATGTATTGGTACACCTTACGATAATATCACCAAAAGAACCTGTTGTAAATTCTACATTTTACAAGTAGACCTGCCAAAGTTTAACGCTCAGAAAAGTACCAAAGTAAGACCAATCAACTGTAGCTATACTATAAAGGTTGTTCTGAAATGAAGACATTTTGGAGATAATTAAATAATTAACCATAGAGCTAATATAAAGAATCTTCACTTTAAACCGATTTTTGGCTACCTCGAAGATCAAATATTAAATTTGAAAACATTGATGTTCATGTTCTTTGCTCATAAACAAATATAAATAAATTGAAGAAAAACTTTTGTATCAGCCACCGACATTGAAAAGCGCCCAAAAGGCCTAGGGTAATTCAAGAAAAAATTAAATTAGCCTACATACTGCGAAAAATACAAAATAAATGGTATCGTATACGCCCACGTGCACGGTATCGTAGCGTACCTGCGACGTATACGACCCCTTTTTTGCGGGAGGTGAACCTAATCAAACGTTTTTTTTTTCATACGGCAAATTGGGCACAAATCACCAAAGTAAACAGCGAGTTGCATGATCAGCGACGATGGTGTAGAGGCTGTTGATGTTATGATTTCACATTGATGGCAGCATGGCACAGTTCAACCAACACGAAACCCACAAAGGCTGAATTGAATTCAAAACTCACCATTTTGTAGGAAAATCCCTGGCGTGCTTAACCTCACGTATAACAAGAGCACAGCTCAGCCAAAAACACAACACAAATCAAATCTGTCGTCCGGATTCGTCAACAGTTTGCCGACAGTCACAGTGATTTTTTTTACGTTGCTCTCTGCTTCTCGCTCAACAACTCAAACTCAAATGCACTTTTCACTAATATGCAAAGGTCTTTTTAACAGAATGTTACATGTCACTGACACTACAAAGTACAAAGCTACTTTCACTACACAAAATCATCACACATCACACACTGTTTACATTTGAATTTGCATTGTACTGCTCTCTCTTGTCACTGCCGTTGCTGGCGGGAAAGTAGGATGTGGAGGGGAGATGGTGCAGGCAGAGCGACACTAGGAGGGCGCGCCGTGTTGCTGTCGAAGGGAGCGGGAGGGAACAGATAGTTCGCAGAGGATTACGGCTAAATTCAGGAATGGCCAAAGACGGTAAGGTAGGGCATGAGCACTTCTCGTAGTTCTCCGTCCGTTCCGCACTCATTATACCAATATCACTTGTAAAATTCGTTTTTTACTTCGGTCAACTTTTACGGCATTAAAGGCAATAAATACGGGCGAATTCCTAGATGCAGATATTTTTTTTTTTGGGGGGGGGGTCATGACCCCCGTGACCCCCCTCCCTTGCGTACGCCACTGCGTAGTGTAGTGGCTAGCAGTCTTAGCTGTCACTACTGAGTCTGGCTTCAATTCGACAATATTACCACTCAAAAAAAATGGGAGCCAAAAATTAAATTGAAATCCTTTTTTAAAATCCTAAGCAATTGGGATGTAGGCTTACAGTAACATAATTTGTTAAATTATATTAACAAAGCAAAAAGATACTATGGTATATTGGCTTTAACGGCCAGTGAATTCAAACTCAGCTATTTTTCTAGGTTTGTGCCGTACAGTTCGCTACTCCCGTGGGGGTCTGGACGGGGACACCAAGAGCTCGCTGATGAGCCAGCTTGGTGTCCCCACACAAGAAGATCTGTTCCGTATGACGGTGTAAAACCACCGAAACTTATAAAAATTGCTGAGTTTCAAAAAGATACTAATTTAACCCGCGAGGACTGGCGCATGCGTATTTTTGACCCGAGGCTTAAATAATACTCTATATTTTCGTTTTGGTCAGCCCTGATTTCCTGCCGCTTACTGTACCTTCCTTCCTAGCCATGAACTTCACCCTGCAAGAGAAACATGTCCATAGCCTTTAAAACACTCATGTTGGTTCTATATTATATGATGATGATGATGATGATGATGATGATGATGATGATAATAATTGTTGTTTTAAGGGGCCTCACATCTAGGTTATGGGCCCCTAATGGTTTGGGTGATCGTGAAGATGATAATGAAATGCAAGCTATAAACTTTAAAAAAAGTACTAACTTATATACTAGAAGAAGAAATGGAAAACAAAAGGAAAATAAGGCAAATAAAGGACAAGAGGAAAAGAAATGCCCCCAACCCTTGAAGAATGCGGATTGATGGACTTGGAAGGAAGGAGAGCCATGAAAGACAGATAGGAAAGGGAAAGAGGAGAGGCCCCACCCCACAGGTAATGGACAAAAGGGGGAAACCGGATCCAGCTCAGGAACCTCGGAGTCGCCAACTCCCGAACTCACCAGCCGTGAGCCCTTGAGGGTGTAGCATTATCCAGGGTGCACCAGAATCGGTGGGGCTACATACACCCTGCCTCCTTGAGGGCCTTGAGCAGAAGGCAGGAGATAACATTAAAAGAAAAAGAAGGCTGACCCCTCGCAGAAGGAGGGTATCAGAAAAGATTAGACAAGGGCCAATTAAGGCGGGAAAGGAAGAGACTTCCTAGGCCTCGAATACACTCATACCGTCGGGGTCGGTAGAGAACAAGAGTTGACCGAGTGAGGTCGACAGGAAAGAAGACGGAGAGGAGCCCGGCATAAGTAAGTAGAAGCAACGCCAGACTCAGCTGGGGCCCCGTGGTCGCCAACCCACTCTATATTATAGACGATAGGGTCAGATCTACCCATGGCGCCAGTCCTCACGGGACAATTTTCGGCTTACGTTAGTCGGAACAATCTCTAAAGACTAAAGGGGAAATTCCAACTATTTGGTGCAGCTCAATCACAATCTTGTTGATCCCTGTTTAGGGTTTAGGGACACCTTGGTCATCAGTTCTTTTGATTAAAATATTGAGATGATTGCTTTGTCGCCACTTTCAAGGGCAATTATACTGTTACCAAAATTATTGTCATTTATGTGCATGTTACATTTGAACAAGTAGTTCAGTGAAGAACTATACAGCCTACTTTTCATGCCAATGATTATTCTACAGAATATGAACCTATCTAGAATAATGACGAAATTAGGTTGCTAATTTCGAAATTTCCAATTAGATCGAAATACTGTATACCTGGCATAATGTATCCTAATAGAGCACTGCAGTTGGCAGCCCTGATGACTGAATATATTCTTAGTTCCATCTCTTAAGGTACAAAATACAAAATTTGGTTGAAGTCCAATGAATAGCATGGAAGTTACATGCAGTTAAACATTGGATCTAACAGCGCGCGTAAAATCATGTTGGCAACAATGTCATGCATGTATTGGTCAGAAATAATCTGAAATAATATGATCTATTGTTGTGCCAATTTTGAATGAAATCCATTAGTTAGTATAGAAGTTACATGCATTTTAAAATTGGACCTATCAGCAGGCTTAGAATCATGTTGGCAGCACTGACGTATATTAGTTACTCCAAATTCATCTAGAATGCTAGGCACTATACGTGTGCAAAGTTTAGAACTATTGGCTTGCATACTTTCTGATATATTGATATTAGGGTAACAAAAATAGGGACAGCACATATTAACAGTTGGCAGCCCTGGTTGCTCCTTAGAATACGCATAGTCATATCTGTTATGGTACACATAGCACATACGAAATTTGGTTGAAATCCAAATGATAGTATGGAAGTTACATGTATTTAAAGTTGGACATGTCAGCAGGCTTAGAATCATGTTGGTAGCACTGACGTATATAAATTACTCCAAATTAATATAGAATGTCAGGTACTATACGTGTGCATAGTTTAAAGCTGTCGGCTTGCATACTTTCTGATATATTGGTATTTGGATAAAATAAATTAGGAGCATTTATTAACAGTTGGCAGCCCTGGTAGGTCTTAAGAATACGCTCAGTCATATCTGGTTATGTACATATACAACATACGAAATTTGGTTGAATTCCAATTGATAGTGTAGAAGTTATATGCATTTAAAAATTGGACCTATCAGGAGGCTTATAATCATTTTGGCAACACTGCCATGTTTGGCCTCCTGGAAATTAAACTGAAATATTATGGTCTGTACGTGTGCAAATTTTGAAATAGCTCCCATTCATACTTTCCGAGGTATCCAACATGGAGCTCAAATTTCAATTGCGATTTTGTAGCAGTTGGTAGCACTGACATCATTTTCAAATATGGCCGTGAGCTATTCAGGTATAGATCTTTACTCCTACCAAATTTTGTTTCGATTGCTGCAGCCGTTTAGGAGTTGATAGGGGGGGACACACACACAGCCAGACAGACAGACAGACAGACAGACAGACAGACAGACACACAGTTGCCCGATCTCATAAGTCTACTTTTTCCTCATTTTTGCAAAATGTGAAAAGTAGGCTAAAAATATAAATATACTAGCAGAAGTACCCATTCTTCGAATGGTCTTCGGTATTAATAACCAGACGTATTCAATTGAGCTGCTGTTGCAATGGTTAGAGACTTGGAACCTGTTTCTCGACAAAGAAAAATTTTTAGTTAAAAATATGCTCTGAAACTAAATTTACCTAACGTGTACTTCCTGACGTGAAAAAAAAAATGAAAACCTCGTAGACGAAAGGCAATACACGTCAAATAAAACTGACCTTCACTGTTGTGTCAAGTCCCCATCCAGAGGAAGACCCCTTTAATAAAATATAAAGGCTTGTGGTGCTTGAAAATTCAGGTTTTTTAGACTCCAATGGCCCAAATTCCTAAAATAAAAAAAAATAAAAAACTACCGTATTTCAATTCAGGAATTTTTGAAAATAATGTTCTTTTTGGAGATATAATAGACCTTCTGTACGACATAACGCACATTTAAGTCGTGTGAAACAAGATGTTCAGTAAAGAACATATAGCCTACTTTCTCCTAAATGTATGAGTATAGTTATAACTCGTTGTTATTATCAAAGAGTATAATAGAACTATTCTTTGTTGAAGACCTTAGAAACGATTTACCTCTACCAAACGCCACAACCTAGATAAAAACTGCTACCATCATTGAAGAAAGAAAGATAAGAAGTATATCAAGAATGTTATGGATCTGGAGACATAATCGACCGGACTGGCTGCGTGGCTCAGCGGTAACGTTCTCGCTTGCTGGGCCCTAGGTTGCAGGTTCGTATCCTGGCGCAGTCAGCTGGCATTTGAGGGTGCACAAATGCGAGGGAGCCGTGTCAGTACATTTACTGGCACGTTAAAGATCCCCTTCGGGCCAAAATTCCGGCACCCCGGTGTCTCTAAAAGCAGCAGTAGTTAAAAGGGATGTAAAACCAATAACATTATTATTATTATTATTATTATTATTATTATTATTATTACATATACGACCTGCCGTGGGCAACATCCAACTTTGAGTTGAGGCATGTCTTTACACGTCTGGTTGTGCATGGCTTTCACAACCCTAATTGAATTAACAAATCTTTCCATGACCCTACAGAGACGTGTGTATACAAACTATGTGGATATTTTCGATTGCTATTTGCCTGAAATAAAAGTAGTAATTAATAACCTGAACTAACACCAACTATGTGAAATCGTTTTGTTCTTTACTTCAAATAACATTTTCAAGTAACGCAAAATAGGCTGTTACAAACCCTTTAAAATAAAAAGTAAAAATGTATCGTAGTATCATCTTGTCATTCTTCAAATTCGATGCGCATAGAATGCCAATGGTGTAGTAATCAATGGAGCCCCACGTAGACTAGTCGTGACATCTAGTGGTGAAATATCGAACAATATAATCCTAACAGAGCGAGTGCATTCTAGCGGCCAGAAGAAGAAACTTTTCAATAAAATCTGGATGTTAATCTAGTTACCTTTTTGGCAGCTAGATATCTCGAGTAAATCTGCTGGCGAATTATGTTTTAATTAAATATATATTTTACACCATAATATGCACAATATAACGCTTAATTTTAAAACATCTGAGTCATTACAAAACAATAAACATATAACATTTCAAGCAAAAAATCTAGCTCTGATCGGGTTTGAACCATAGGCATTTGAGCGATAGGCTAACGCTCTACCACTGAGCTAATTGTGTGAACGAATATCGTTCTATATAAAATGACTTACATAGAACTTGTTAGCAAATAATGATTTATACTAAACGATTTCATCACTGGAGTATATTATTTATATATAAAGCATTTCATACAAAGTTTATTTATTTTGTTTCAGTACGCTATATTGCATGCAATACCCAAATTAGTGAAATATAAGTCAGGCACAAGATATCCGCTGCCATCTTGTCTTATTCGTGAATCAGCTCAGCTTTTTAAAATCACGTCTGCACTATAGTATTACAAAATAAACTTTTAATTTCGAACGTGCCTCTTCCCTTAGAACAGTTAAAACGATTCTCGGCTCGATAATCGGAACTGGTGGGTCCCATGATATGGATTATAAAGTTTGCATAATTTGCACGGCCACCATCCTGAAATGGTATGGCGGACGACCTTTTAGTTTGGTCACAAGACGCATCCTATACGAAGGTATGTTGTTACCAAATTTGGTAGAGATCGGATGATTTGTTTAGTCGTTATTTGATTTTATGTTTTGAACGTTTGAGTGGCGGCCATTCAGTTTTAGTAAAGATGGCGGCGATATAAAACATGACACTGAGGTGTCCTTTGCTAGTGCAAGTAGGCTAACTAGGGCACCCCTTGACCCCCTTAAGCGCATTGATAAATTTTACAGTTGTCCTGGCCCCAGCCCTTTAGGAAAGGACTGTGCCTATAAATACATAAAATATAATAAGAGATAACTACGTAAAAGGCGACATGGCAACGCGACTACGGAGTAGACCGTAGGTCATAGACCTAGCTCCAATAGCAAGCACTTGGACAGGACACAGAGGACATTACACTCCCAACATACCGCTGACTGGACTGACATCGCACCTTTTACTTATAAATAGAGGTACGAACACGCGCCGCGGTCTCTAAGCTCTTGACGCTCTAAGCTCTTAGGAACGTGGATTCTTCTGAACCTGCAGTGACAGTCCTACACTCTATAGGAGTTGTGCTACGTCGGACCGATATGGGGGATGGCCCCATATCGAGTCCCAACGCCACCATCATCATGGAAGACCGGTATTAACGGTGGGGTGAGTGACATCGTGCCTGCTTAATTCCTTTTTCCCCCTAGTTTATTATTTCCATCCTCCCCTATTGCAATTGCCACTATTTCTTAATAAACCCCCTTTCTGAACAGTCTATTGACTACCTTTTTATTTCGTTTAGGTTAAGAAGCCCTTCCCTTTAGATTAGTACCTAGTTTTAAGATCTACATTGAACGCTGACATGCAGGAGGCGCTGCACCGCCAGCGTGCGGCCTAGAGGTGAGCTAGGTGAGTATTCATTCCTCCCGCCAATTCCCCGGTATGTAAATTGCTCTCTAAACGTGTCCGCAGTTCTTCCTAAAACAATCCCAACCTCTTACAAATTCGCCAAGCTACAACCCCAATTTAGATTAATTTCATCCCCTAGATTTAGTATTTGTATTGGCATCCCTCTCAGATACAATACAAATGGTGGGAGGCGCGGGTTAGTCAAACCAACAACACCCTTAACATAACAGATACAATACAAATGGTGGGAGGCGCGGGTTAGTCAAACCAACAACACCCTTAACATAACAGATACAATACAAAATGGAGGAGGCCCGGGGTATCGTGACGTTGTCGTCAGACAACGCCTACAGGAGTTCAGACAACGAATTTCTACGATACAGGTCCCTAAAAACCCTCTTATGCAGCCAAGCAAAATTTACCCAAAATTAAGGAAAATTTTTTGAAGTACGGGTCAAATATTATTTTTGGTACCCACCCACACCCGCCCCAGTAACTAATACATATGTAAACGCCCCCTATACTCATTACATTAGCCAAGCGAGTGAGACAATTTAAATCCCCCCCCGAACAGATTTTTTTAGTAGATTAAGTTAGAGAATATTTTTAGTACACAATAATTATAATCCCCCCACCCCCACCCTTTTAAGATTTCGCGATAAACACCTCTTACGCCAAGCGATTTGAATATTAACAACCCCTATCTAATAAGTCACTAGGAATATTAATGGAAGCCTAGTAGGAAGACGTATTGATAACTACCCTACTATATTCAGAGAAAATTGCTCCTTATTTCAGATTAAACCCCCCACAATGAAGCTCTATTAGGAATAAGATTGTGATATCCCATAGGATAAATGGAATGAATAAATAACTTTGTATTTTTTACAGCAGTGCAACTATACATTGTATATGATTGTAGGCTAAAATATTTTCTTCTGAATCCATTTTAGTATAACTTAGCGGAAGGTAGTATTGGCTAGATGCTTACATAGAGTTAGGAGACCTTGCAATCACATTTCTGCAAGGTGCCGCAATAATTAGTTTGTAAACGCATTCAGTCAAGACGTACTACAGTTTCTCTTTTGTTCTGAAAGCCGACCACAGAGGAAATGCTTATTTGTCCATTGTAACACAATCCAATATGCCATATGACTGACACGTGCTCAGCACACCGTCCGCCCGCAGGACATTAAACCTGACACTATCTCGCTAGCTCAGCGTGCAGACGCACTCGAGCGGAAGCCAGACACCTTGAGTTCAATTCCTGGCACTATTCACTCACACGCCAGATGACCTTGCATAAGTTTGCCTGCATTATTTTTGTTTTCAATGCGAAGCGTGCGATAGTAGAAAAGCGCACTAATGATTTTAAAGATGTAAGCGTAAAGTACACTCTTAAGGTAGAATTCTTTTTCCAGCAGTACATTTCAAACAGGACATTCAGTTAGCAAAGAAAACACCGTTCCCTCACGAAGTAACATAGGTGAGAAAGCAATCCAGTAGGAATATATGAAAAACGCCGACAAATGCACGGCGATATCAGTATAGCATAAATGCGTAAGCACGGACTTGGGCACAGCAGGGCAGCATCGCAACGTACGACAATTGTTATCAAGAGTATCATCGTTAGTATGTTAGTAATAAGTATTAAGTAATTTAAGTGAAGTTGAAGTGAAGTTGAAGGAATATTGATATCTTGCAGCAGGTCCAAAGGTGAGCATTGCTTTGAGATAAGGGAAATATTAAGTGAAGTTGATAGATATCTTGAGCTGGCACAATGGTTAGCACAGCCTCAAGAACACGACGTTATTGATATCTTGCAGCAGGTCCATGGGTGCACCTCGCTTTGAGATAAGGGAAGTATTAAGTGAAGTTGAAGAAATATATTATAGATATCTTGAGCTGGCACAATAGTTCGCACAGCCTCAAGAACACGACGTTATTGATATCATGCAGCAGGTCCCAGGGAGGACATCGCTTTGAGATAAGGGTAGTATGGAGGAGATTAAGGAGATATTAACACACCTACGTTGATAACAAATGCCATTAATAAATAAGATTAGTGACCACACCGTGGCCCCAAAGTCCACAATTTACGCAAGCCAAATGCGTAAAAGTCGAAACGTCACACCCAGAGGGAATTAATTAGCTACAGGTATATTGGTCAATATAATAATGACAACCGGCGACCGAAGACTATCATTTCAGATTCAGGGACCTAGCCAACCCGCTGAACACGTTAGAAGTAGTCCAGATATTAGAACGCTACTGAACTTTGAAAGGACATAGCCAACCCTTTCGCCTAGATGACGTTCGTTTTAATACTTTCAGGGAATTAAACCCTCCACGTTATACATCTTGTGGCGGTCAATTCAAACTTAATACATAATAAATTTAACGGCCGCTGGGACGCGTTCTGTATCGAAGTACGGACAGCCTGCCAACAGCCGATATCTTTATAGTATTCTGATAAAATATTAGGAGATATTTATATTAAAATAAACTTAATACACAATGAACTTAACGGCCACTGGGATGCGTTCTGTATCGAAGTACGAACAGTCTGCCAACAGCCGATAACTTTATAGTATTCTGGTAAGATGTTAGGAGATATTTATATTAAAATAAACCCAATACAGCATGGATTTAACGTCCGATGGAATGCGTCCTGTATCGAAGTACGGACAGTCTACCAACAGACGATATCTCTTTGGTATTATGTTTAACATGAGGAATATAGTGACACGTTTTATGATATTGTAGCATAGTAGGTACTGAAACCTACACCGCTGGACACATTTGCTGATTTTCTGTATAAAGAGTGACACCACTTGGTTAAAATACATAATCACATGCATCCGTATTTTCTACGACAAAAAGGCAACAGGATATGTAAAAGAAATAAAACTGTGCAACTCAGGCATAATATTAGTCATTCCATATAGAGCAACCGCATTATATTCTTACGGAGCAAAGGTAGGCATTTAATTGAAGATACAACCCCCGTTAATTTTATTAAAGAGCAAAAGTAACTATTTCAGTGAAGTTACAACCCCATTATTTTTCTTAAGGAGCAAAGATAGGCATTTAATTGAAGATACAGCCCCCATTAACTTTATTAAAGAGCAAAAGTAACTATTTCAGTGAAGTTACAACCCCATTATTTTTCTTACGGAGCAAAGATAGGCATTTAATTGAAGATACAGCCCCCATTAATTTTATTAAAGAGCAAAAGTAACTATTTCAGTGAAGTTACAACCCCATTATTTTTCTTACGGAGCAAAGATATGCATTTCAGTGAAGACACAACCCTATTATTTTATTAAGGAGCAAGGTAGCCACCTCATTGAAGGCACACTTTAGAAAATTTTCATGGCTGCGGATACAATATAGAGAGAGCTTAAATATTTAAGAAATACCTTTAATATATATCGCCCCCCCCCCCCCCCAACAAGAGATTTTTTCACCCCTGTCCAGGCACGTTATTCCACTTTACCCCATGTATATAGCATAGTTAGCTAAGAAAAGATAGTATTATTAGGTTTAGCATTAAGAATTAAGTTAGATAGTAAATCACCCCCCCCCCCCCTATATAACGTGGCAAGTTTTACAAAAGGGTCTTACATACCATGTCATTAACAGTGTTATTTTTTACAGGCAATTATCACATGTCAATAATAAATGTCATTTTTTTTCAGATAATATATTTTCAGATAGTATTATCTTGTTAATTTATATTTCCTGAAGTTCTATACAGTGCACAGAATTTCCAAGTTAGCCCGGAGAGGCAACAAATAAACAATACTCTATTTAAACTTAACGATCGAGTGTACACGTAGTGCGAGTATCCTTACATAATGTCTGCATATCTATAGATTAGGAAGCGAATACGTCGCTTAATTCACGCTGAGAAAGTGTAAATGTAAAACTTAAGGATTAATTCTCAGCTATAGCAAAGATATACGTCGATATATAAGAAAGTTTTTTACAAATATAAAGGATTCAAGTTCTACGCAATATAAGAGGATATACGCAGCTAAATGCTTAAGGAAGCATGTTGCAGTTTTACAACGACGCATATAAGACGTGGTATAGTGTATGACCACAATGGCCAATATGTCAATGAATACATATTGCACGTTAGTTTATAAGGATATTAGTATATATGTCATAATGCAGACATTAAGTAACGAGATTACCGCGTACGACGTAACGAACTTCAGTGAAAACAAATAACGGTACCAGGGTAAACCAATCCCTCTGTACAAAACGATAAGAGAGATTTCTGATTTCAGACTAATTATACGGTGCACAATCCTGTAATCCCCCAGTAGGACATACATGCAGGATGCCCCCAGGATGAACGTGACGCAAGACCAAAGTTACAACACGCATGGCAGCAAACAGCAGTCAAAACCTACAAACCATACTAGAATGTCAGCCGATTTAGGCAGGAGCCTTCAGCTATTTATTAACAATACTTCAATGCTAATTTTTTCTCTTAATAACTTAACTACATGTTTTTTTACGCACTTCATCAAGTAACTTTGACGGAATTTCACGTTTTCTAGGATATTTCTACAATTTTATTTCATCATCCCCACGTTGTAAGGAGGTTATTAATAGTAGCGCACCCTCATAGCTACACTTGGCCTAGAGTACAATACACTACATTTTTTCTTTCCCTTTTTTACACACGCTACGAAGGGCGCGTGCTAGTTAATAAGGGATCGCCATTATTTAAGCTCCTTACAGCATCATTTCCCATCGTAGGAAAATTACATTATGTATGCATCCTCGAGGCAGGGCTCGACTTGACGGCATCGTACGCAAGTCACGCACTAGTCCGAGTACGGTGCTAATAATGTAAATTTCCTATGTGATTTCATTAAAGATATATCTTTCAGTTTCATTTATTTCAATTTATATTTCCGCTGAAATTCCATTTATTAGTTTTCTTCAATTTTAACAAAACAATGTCAACACTTTTATGAAAATTTTAACTCTGCCAAATGGGCAATACAGATTATGTAAAACATACAATATGGGATATAGACAGATACAGAGAACTATCTGCCATGAAATGACTGTAAAACAAACCACCCCAACACTCTTGCCACGCCTTCCAACCCTTGGCACGGTACAATTTCGCTCATCCCCCCACCCACGAAGAAGACCAGAAGCGACGAAGGACGATACGACGAATCGAAAACAAATTCATATCGACGAAAGAAAAAAAAAAGAAGAAGAAGAAGAAAAGAAGAAGAAGAAGAAGAAGAAGAGGAAAGAAGAAAATAAAAGTTTCCGTCCCCACGTCTAGTCCAATAATCGAGGACGATTATTAAAACAGGAAGAAGACTTGTCCTGGCCCCAGCCCTTTAGGAAAGGACTGTGCCTATAAATACATAAAATATAATAAGAGATAACTACGTAAAAGGCGACATGGCAACGCGACTACGGAGTAGACCGTAGGTCATAGACCTAGCTCCAATAGCAAGCACTTGGACAGGACACAGAGGACATTACACTCCCAACATACCGCTGACTGGACTGACATCGCACCTTTTACTTATAAATAGAGGTACGAACACGCGCCGCGGTCTCTAAGCTTTTGACGCTCTAAGCTCTTAGGAACGTGGATTCTTCTGAACCTGCAGTGACAGTCCTACACTCTATAGGAGTTGTGCTACGTCGGACCGATATGGGGGATGGCCCCATATCGAGTCCCAACGCCACCATCATCATGGAAGACCGGTATTAACGGTGGGGTGAGTGACATCGTGCCTGCTTAATTCCTTTTTTCCCCTAGTTTATTATTTCCATCCTCCCCTATTGCAATTGCCACTATTTCTTAATAAACCCCCTTTCTGAACAGTCTATTGACTACCTTTTTATTTCGTTTAGGTTAAGAAGCCCTTCCCTTTAGATTAGTACCTAGTTTTAAGATCTACATTGAACGCTGACATGCAGGAGGCGCTGCACCGCCAGCGTGCGGCCTAGAGGTGAGCTAGGTGAGTATTCATTCCTCCCGCCAATTCCCCGGTATGTAAATTGCTCTCTAAACGTGTCCGCAGTTCTTCCTAAAACAATCCCAACCTCTTACAAATTCGCCAAGCTACAACCCCAATTTAGATTAATTTCATCCCCTAGATTTAGTATTTGTATTGGCATCCCTCTCAGATACAATACAAATGGTGGGAGGCGCGGGTTAGTCAAACCAACAACACCCTTAACATAACAGATACAATACAAATGGTGGGAGGCGCGGGTTAGTCAAACCAACAACACCCTTAACATAACAGATACAATACACAGTTTTAGTTGATTCCGTAATAACCTTATAGCCATTTGCAAACATTCACAGGATTTTAATAAATGGAGTGGCTTTACTTCTTGCAGAAATAGATGGAAAGTTGGATGCCACCATTTCAGATATTGTTGTCATGGTTACTGGCTTGCATTCCTTCATTAGTTTATTAAATGAAATTAGTTTTCTGGGAATATCTCAGAAACTGTTGGTTTTAGAGCCTTAAAATGTACTTTTCGGGGACCCTTTTACTGATATTTAGGGGCACCGAGTTTTGTTTCTGACACCAAGGGGCTGAAAATAAGCTTTGTCTCGTCGTTGTAGGCCATAGTATAATAATAATAATTATTATTATAACAAGAAGTTCCGTGACGAACTAAAGAGCCTACTTTTCATGCCAATGTTTATTCTACAGTATATGAACCTATCTAGAATAATGACGAAATTAAGTTGATAATATCAAAATTTCTAATTGGTTCGAAATACTGTATACCTTGCATAATGTTGCCTAATAGAGCACTACAGTTGGCAGACCTGATGACTGAATTTATTCTTAGTTCCATCTCCTAAGTTACAGAATACAAAATTTGGTTGAAGTCCAATGAATAGCATGTACGTTACATGCAGTTAAACATTGGATCTAACAGCTCACGTAAAATCATGTTGGCAACAATGTCATGCATGTATTGGTCAGAAATAATCTGAAATAATATGATCCATTGTTGTGCCAATTTTGAATGAAATCCATTAGATAGTATACAAGTTACATGTATTTTAAAATTGGACCTATCAGCAGGCTTAGAATCATGTTGGCAGCACTGACGTATATTAGTTACTCCAAATTCATCTAGAATGCCAGGTACTATACGTGTGCAAAATTTAGAGCTATTCGCTTGCATACTTTCTGATACTGTATATTGATATTAGGGTAACAAAAATATGGACAGCACATATTAACAGTTGGCAGCCCTGGTTGCTCTTATGAATACGCATAGTCATATCTGTTATGGTACATATAGCACATACGAAATTTGGTTGAAATCCAAATGATAGTATGGAAGTTACTTGTATTTAAAGTTGGACCTGTCAGCAGGCTTAGAATCATGTTGGTAGCACTGACGTATATAAGTTACTCCAAATTAATATAGAATGTCAGGTATTATACGTGTGCATAGTTTAAAGCTGTCGGCTTGCATACTTTCTGATATATTGGTATTTAAATAAAATAAATTAGGAGCATTTATTAACAGTTGGCAGCCCTGGTGGGTCTCAAGAATACGCTCAGTCGTATCTGGTTATGTACACATACAACATACGAAATTTGGTTGAATTCCAATTGATAGTGTAGAAGTTATATGCATTTAAAAATTGGACCAATCAGCAGGCTTATCATCATTTTGGCAACACTGCCATGTATGGCCTCCTGGAAATTAAACTGCAATATTATTATCTATACGTGTGCCAATTTTGAAATAGCTCCCATTCATACCTTCCAAGATATCCAACATGGAGCTCAAATTTCAATTGCGATTTTTTAGCAGTTGGTAGCACTGACATCATTTTCAAATATGGCCGTGAGATATTCGGCTGTAGACATTTACTCCTACCAAATTTTGTTTCGATTGCTCCAGCGGTTTAGGATTGATAGGGGGGGGGGGGACACACACACACACAGCCAGACAGACAGAAGGACAGACAGGCAGACACACATTTGCCCTATCCCATAAGTCTACTTTTTCCTCATTTTTGCAAAATGTGAAAAGTAGGCTAATAATAATATGACAATATAGGGATAGGGATATAATAGACCTTCCGTACCACACCCGCACGTGTAAATCGCGTGAAAAAAATATCGAGTACCCCTTGACGCCCTTAAGCGCATTATATGGCATTGATGAATTTTACAGCTTAATTTGGTTCCGTTATAACCTTATAGTAGTTTGCAAACTATCTCAGTAATGTAATAAATGGAATTGTATTGCCTCTTACAGCAATAGATGGACCTGTGAGATTCCGTTGCCATGGTAACCGGCTTGCATTCTTTTGTTATTGTATTAAATGAAATTGGTTTTCTGGAAATATCTCAAAAACTGTTGGTTTTAGGGCCTTAAAATGTGGTTCGTTTCTCACATTGAGGGGCTGAAAATGAGCTTTGTCTCGCCCGTCTACGCCTATTTCAGCAAGTATTTTAAGGGGGTAGGCCCCCTTTTATGAGAGGCACAGAGATGAGTTACATCAATGATTAGTGTCGTGCCTCTGAAGGATATCTGTACCAAATTTTACGTTGATCCACCTAGCCGTTCTGGAGTTATAAGGGAACAACTTTGTCCACAGAGAGACAGACAGACAAACAGACAGACATACAGACAGACAAAAAAATATTTTCGCGCGCATCCTTCATAAAACAGTCTGAAACGCGTAAATAACGCAAATTTCCATAGAAATTCAGAAAAAACAGACAAACTATCATTCTTATATACATTTTATATTGAGAATAGTTCATAGGAAGACACCAGGTGTAAAATAACTTCATTAAAATCCGTACGATTACAACAAAAAGAAAGTAACACACTATGGGTCAAAATGACCCAGCGCCAGGGCTCGTGTGATATTTTTTGACGCCATTTCTCAAGGGTTAAGGTTCCTCGCTACAGTGAGAAACATCGAATGATGGATATGTTTTTAGGTTTAGATGATGAATACTTTCCCTTTTGGGTAAAATAGGGGTGGGGGTAGAGTAAACGTTTGATAATATTCTAAATTAAGATTCAAAATACTTCAAAGCTGTGTCATCCCAGTGTTAATCTATGGATGCCAAACTTGGTCATTTAGTAAATGTCAGACAAGACTGCCCCAGATCTGTCAACGGAAAATGGAAAGGAGAATCCTAGGCGTTAAGCCAAGCGACAGAATCAGTAGCACGGATCTGAGAAAAAGAAGTGGGTTGGAGGACACAGCAACAAGAGCTCGTCAACTGAAATGGCGCTGGAGTGGACACATATCCAGAATGCACCAGGATAGATGGGCCTACTCTACGCTTATATGGGATCCAAGAGCTGGCAAAAGAAGCAGAGGACGCCCCCGTCGCAGATGGTCGGACGAATTTAGGTTCGAGGCAGGTGTTACGTGGACCAGAAATGCGGAGTAAGGATGAGTGTTAATTTATTTTGTATTAATGTGTGTCAATATGTATTTAGGAAAGACATCTCTCAAGAACTGGCTCCTCTTGGGAGACGATTTGAGCCACCCCCTACCACTCCGGTAGGAGGCCCTTACCCATCAGGGATCTACGGGCTTATCTTATCTTATACTAGGTGAAGTACCCGTGCTTCGCTACGCGTCAAAAATAAATTAAAATGTGAAGGTGACAGTTAAAGCAGGGGATAGGCAAGGTGCTGCGCAGAGGGAGATTAAGGATGGAACATTTTGTCCAACTACACCGCTCGGCGTTGACCGTGTTTTATAGCACAAATTTAGGTTTTACTCGCTAACAGTTGCAGATACCTTTCGGATAGAAAATGTAATTTTAAACCTCGCATATGCCATCAAAAGTTTGCTATTTCTTAGCGTTCTTTTTTTATTTGAAATGGAAATATGAAAGTTTGAAACCAAAGGGTGTAGTGACGTCACTAAAATGGTCGCCATTTTAAATAGTGCAAAGTATTGAAATCAAAAGTAACCTATGTGTTAACCAGGTAAATCAGCTACTTCCATGTAACATTCACGTAAATCGGACCAGTGGTACTTGCGAGATTGAGTAATACACAGACACACACCATCTCAATTTTAGCCTCGCATCGCTCGCGTCATAGTCGTATCATATTGTTTTTCAATGAAATGCAGGTTTAACCCCGTTAACACCACTTTAGAATCTGAATACCCAAAAATCCCTCCTTAGTAGACGTTTTCGACACACAACAAACAAACATATCCCCAAAATATCATTCTTCTAACTTTAATAGTTTTGGTTGGTCGATGAGAGCAAACATCCAAAAATCCTTCCTTAGTGGACGTTTTTCTTCCAGAAGTTCACCCCTCCCCATATGCCCCTTAAATTGCATTTATGAAAACACGGTCGAACACCTATTTATTTTATTTATTTATTCATTTGTTTATTTATTTTTAAGCTGATAGATTTCCTCCGAGTTTCAGACTCCTCCCTATGTCGTTTAAGAGATACACGCTCAGTTAGGAATCTTTCAACCCCCACTTTTCATCCCTTTCACCTCATAATATACACTACATCGAAAAACCATTAGACATGTGTCAGCTTATTTTTAATGATTAGTTTATGTGCCAAGTATCACATCCCCAAATGAAACCACTCGTGAGATATTGTTATTCAATGGAAAGCACGTTTACCCCCTTAACACCTCTTTAGAACCTGAATATCCAAAACTCTTTCCTTAGTGGACGTTTTCGACATACAACGAACATATCCCCAAAATTTCATGTTTCTAACTTCAATAATTTTGGCTGGGCGTTGATGAGTGAGTGAGTCAGTCAGGACATATTCTTTCATTTATTTTTGATAATTTCACCCCTCCCCATGAACCCCTTAAATTGGATTTATGAAACAAACGGTCAAACACCTATTTACTTATTTAAAGCTGTTTTCCCCCTGAGTTTGATGAGTGAGTAAGTGAGTCAATCAGTTAGGACACTTTCTTTCCTGTTTTTTTCCCCCAGAATTTCACCCCTCTCCAAGGGCCCCTTAAATTGGATTTATGAAAAAACGTTCGAACACCTATTTACCTGTATTTTAAGCTGTTTTTTCCCACCGAATTTCAAACTTCACGCCTATGTCGTTTCAGAGATACACGCTCCGTCAAGAATCCCTCAACCCCCAATTTTCACCCCTTTCACCTCATAATATACACCACATCGATAAACCCTTAGAAATATGTCTGATAATTTTTAATGATTAGTTTATATACCGAATATCACATCCCCAAACAAACAACTCATGAGATATCGTTATTCAATGAAATGCACGTTTACCCCCTTGACACGTCTCTAAAACCCGAATAAACAAAAATCATTCCTTAGTTAACGTTTTCGACATACAGCGAACATCTTCCCAAAATTTTATGTTTCCAACTTTAATAGTTTTCGCTGGGCGTGATGAGTGAGTGAGTCAGACAGGACATTTTCTTTCATTTATTTTACCAGAATTTCACCCCTCCCCATGGGCCCCTTAAATTGGATTGATTAAAAAACGCTTGAACACCTATTAACTTATTTCTTAAGCTGACTTTTTCCCCTGAGTCAGTCGGTTAGGACACTTTCTCTCCTTTTTTTCCCCAGAATTTCACCCCACCCCATTGGCCCCTTAAATTAATTTATGAAAAAACAGTCGAAAACCGATTTACTTACTTTTTAAGCTGATTTTTTTTCGCTGAGTTTCAAATTTCTCGCCTATGTCGTTTAAGAGATAGGCCTACACGCTCCATTAGGAATCCTTCAACCCCCACTTTTCAGCCCTTTCACCTCATAATAATACACCACATCGAAAAACGCTTAGACACATGTCTGCGTATTTTTAATGATTAGTTTATATGCCGAGTATCACATCCACAAATGAAACCACTCGTGAGATATTGATATTCAATGAAATGCAGGTTTAACCCCCTTAAGACCCCTTTAGAACCCGAATATCAAAAAAAAAAAAACTCCCTTAGTGTACGGTTTTGACATACAACGAACATATTCCCGAAATGTCATGTTTCCAACTTCAATATTTTTGGCTGGGCGAAGATGAGTGAGTGAATGAGTCAGGACTTTTCCTTTCAATTTTTTTTTCTTCAGAATTTCACCCCTCCCGATGAACCCCTTCAATTTGATTGAAAAACAAACTGTCGAAAAGCTATTTACTTACTTTAAAGCAGTTCTTTCCCGTGAGTTTGATGAGTGAGTCAGTCAGTCAATCAGTTAGGACACTTTCTTTCCTGTCCCTCACCCCGAATTTCACCCCTCCCCATGGGCCCCTTAAATTGGATTTATGGAAAAGCGGTCAAACACATATTTACTTATTTTTATGCTGATTTTTTCCCCCGCTGAGTTTCAAACTCCTCGCCTATGTCGTTTAAGAGATACACGCTCCGTTAGGAATCTTTAAATCCCCACTTTTCACCCCTTTAACCTCATAAACACATCGAAAAACCCTCAGACACGTGTCTTGTTACTTTTTAATGATAAGTTTATATGCCGTGTATCACATCCCCCAATGAAACCAATCGGGAGATATAGTTATTCAATGAAATGCAGGTTTAACCCCCTTAAGACCCCTTTAGAACCTGAATATCCGAAAATCCTCCCTTAGGAGACGGTTTTGACATACAATGAACATATCCCCAAACTGTCATGTTTCTAACTTCAATAATTTTGGCTAGGCGATGATGAGTGAGTGAGTATGTGAGTGAGTCTGGACATTTTCTTTCAATTTTCTTTTTTCAGAATTTCACCCCTCCCCATGAACCCCTTAAATTTGATTTATGAAAAAAAAACTGCCGAACAGCTATTTACTTACTTTAAAGCAGTTTTTTCCCCCTGAGTTTGATGAGTGAGCCAGTCAGTCAATCAGTTAGGACACTTTCTTTCCTGTTCCCCCCCCCCCAGAATTTCATCTCTCCCCATGGGCCCCTTTAATTGGATTTATGAAAAAACTGTCAAACACATATTTACTTCTTTTTTATGTTGATTTTTTTTCGCTGTGTTTCAAACTCCTCGCCTATGTCGTTTAAGAGACACACGCTCCGTTAAGAATCTTTTAATCCCCACTTTTCACCCCTTTCACCTCATAATATACACCACATCGAAAAACCCTCAGACACATGTCTTTTTATTTTTAATGATGAGTTTATATGCCGAGTATCACATCCCCCCATGAAACCAATCGGGAGATATTGCTATTCAATTAAATGCAGGTCTACCCCCTTAACACCCCTTTAGAACCTGAATAGCCAAAAATTCTCTCTTAGTGGGCATTTGCGGCCCTTGAGGAAGCTGCATACTGTACCCGATACCTATTTTAGGCTATCGGCTACGCCAGCTGACATTAAGCTATAGTTGAGGTTTTGGAAGGCAAGCTGATAAGATAGCGCATCGATCGCGTCAAGAAGAAAGCCAAGATGACGTAGGAGGTCAAGAATCAAGGAGGCATTGAAATCTGTGAGAAGATAGAATTATGAATAAAGATGTGAAGCTTTATTGAAACATATATGGGATTATAATAAGTTAAAACAACTTAGAAGAGTATATATGACATGCATTATATGTGGAAATAATTTTATGGAAATAAGTTATTGTATAACAGAACAGCCGAGAGGATTCGGGTTCGAGACTATCTTCGTGACGTGGAAGCACCGTGGTGGGGAGAATTAGCCACGTGCCGCACGGAGCTCATAAGCTGAGACACAGCGCTAAGCAGTTCAGTTGAGCTCAATGAGGCGAGCAGTACAGAGCAGCCCTATAGCACAGCGAGACGGGCATTGAAGGTCACGCAACACACGTAAACCGTCACGGCAGGAGTAGGCGACATTTCTCGTATCACCGAGCAACAGAGGCCGAGCGGGTCGTTGATACAGGCGACCTAGCCGAGAAGACAATTGTAGATAGCCGGGGTATTTCAAAACCACACTGATCGCATATGAAGACTTTATTTCAAGCTTCATTTCGACGCTGTTCGAACACAGGCTTTCACAAATAACCTTATAACCATGCTGTTATATAATACATTCAAAGCGACTTTTTACTGTTTCAAGTAAACTGAATGTTTGGCATAGGCTCTGATGAACATTACAGCGTGCATTTATAAGAATTTTATCTTATACAATTTTCATGGATTACATATTACAGACAGATACAGGGTGTATCGTAATCTTGAACACTATCTAGTAAAATTTTTATTTTACTCAAGTCGAACTTTGCAGTAAGTTGAGAGTGGACTTACAATTCTCAAACTGAACATTTATCGGAACAGTGGCGCATATTAGAAGAAGAGTAGGGGGTCCGCTGTTTCCATGAACTTTTCGAGAAGGAGTTGGACGATATCCGCTATGGGTAATCCGAGGTTCAACATGATCGAGTAAACGTGAATAGAGACAAGATGGCACCACAGAGCGATGGATTCGGTTCCTGACGAGAGGAGTCCAACAGCTGATTCGCTTGGGATTTCGAAGGAAATCGTCATTTCATGGATGAAATGATATTCACGCCGATCTTACGAGAAATCTTTAGGTAGGGAAAAACGACGATCTTGGAAATTATATTACAACTGATAATGAAAGGTATTGTAAGAGTTCTATCTACCTGATACGATTATTTTCATGAATACTGGGCACACATGTATATTTTTCTAATAGGAGTGATTTGATTATTAAGACATGGTTTGAATTTATATACTTCGAATTTGCTAGAATATGGAGTGACCATATGATATGGCAGGCATCATTATTCGAAATTCTCACCGTTGTTTGGCTTTATTAAGAAGATGTTTAGTCTTATAGACATTTTTCCAGCTAGGATATTTTTTTTCATGAATAGTTTTTTTTGTGTAACGAGTATTTCGAACTCGTGATCTGCAATTGATTATCAGAAACTACTTCATCAGTTCATTGCATACTAGCGAGTGTGTATTATTCATCAGTAGGGATTTTTTTTCCATTGGATTGTTTGGAGATATTAAGAAGTTATTCACTTTAGTGAATGAACGTCGCTTTTATATGACAACTAGAAACTTGTTGATTCCTTTCTGGTACATTCACTCATATAGCCTACGAGGTGGGGTCCTTCGTATTTATACGATTGTATGGTGGCTACTCACCTTACCCACCGTTCAGGGAACTATCATCCAAGTCGACGGGGCGAGGTCCTTCGTATTTATACGATTGCACGGTGGTTACACATCTTACTCGCCATTGAGGAACTCATTTTATCATCCGAATGTACACGAGATGTAAGTGAATTAAACAAGGAACTACTAGTCACATATCAGTCGAAATTTTGTTAAATAAAGTAACGATAAATGTCAACAGGATTGCATTTAGTAATTCTTGTTTGCCAATCCAATATTTTGTTGCTATACTCTTTTGAGAGTAATTTCAGATTTAACAGCTGTCACAGCTGATGCTTTGATGATTTTTATAATTGTGTTTGATACCTTTGAGAAGGATTTAAAGTAATTTAATCTTGTAAGATTAATCATTAATGGTCATAATTATTTTAAGGCAGATCAGTATTGCAGATTTTGATGTGAGAGATTATAGCACATTGGTGTTTTTCTACGATGTGAATTATGAAACTTGTGAAAGAGAATTTATGCTATTTGAAAGCAGATATTAAATTACTGGAGTAATGTTTTTCCAATTGTTTAAGAAGTTGTCTAGATATGATCAGAGTAATTACAGTCATTGGAGATTATGTGCGTTAATAATTTGAAGCCATTTATATATTTTTGTAGATCATGCAACGTGGTTAAATGAAGTTTGTGATAGGCATTTTGTGGAATTTGCCATTTGATAGTTGCAACGTTGATAATGTATTTTGAAGCGGACATGAGGTCGTCATACCCAGTCTAGCGTATTTGTTGAGATTCATGCTGTATGTGCTGAATATTTATGGAGTTTTTGTAGCAATTCTTATATTCAAATGTGATATTTGGAATATTGAAGAAATATAATGTCGTTGTGGATAGTTAGATCCAACGTGATGTCGTGGAGACAATAATATTTTTGGCATGATAATTAAATACGAGATATAACTTGGAAGTAATAAAACTGTAAGACAACGTTCTATAAACCTTATTAAACAATTTGTTAGGAAATTAAACAAGTAAATGAAGTTGATAATACAAGATTTTCTGAAAATAATAATTAATGAAATAATAATCTGAGATTTAAGCATATTAACGATCTGACCTAATGAAATAAAAATCAGAATGACTAGATGAAATAATAATCTAAATAACCAGATGATTGAAATTTAAATAAGTTGATAAATTAAATTTTGAAATAAATCGATGAATTAAATAAGTGGATGAATTAAAGATTGAATTGATTAAACTGATTGAAATGAATTATTAGACGATTGTAATGATGATGAATAACTGAATTAGAAGGTGATGATTAATTAAAGAAGCTGATGATTAATGAATTTATATGCAATTAAATAAATTTAATTGAGAGATAATTCGAAGGAATTGCAACTTGAAATGTGAATTTAAATGATGTAATGGTGATGAATTAACGATTCTGACTGGAATATTTGGAATTTTGAAGTGAGAATTAATGTGAGAAATATTTAATTTTGATAATAATGATGAGGATGACCAATGAGAATTTGAATTTTCTGTAATTCTCAGATAAGAGATTAATGACGATGTAAATAATGTAAATTAATTAGTCAATGTTTAGGAACATTTGATTAACATGTTCTACGTTCAAATTATACCATGCAAACCATAATTTATGTGATATTTAACATGAGTGATTATTATATGTGTATGTTTAGGCAGATTAGTAACTTAATTAAATCCACATTGATGTTAAATTAAAGAGAATTAGGTCTCAGGTTTCACAAATGTCAGTGACGAAAGACATAGTGATACAGTGATCCTGAGAACCCAAGAGAACTTTATACATTTTCTTGTTATGTGGATTGAAATAATTTTGCATTAGAAAGGAGATGGTTCGATTTTTGGACAATGACAATTTAACTTTGCATTCGACCATACTCTTAGGTAGGATTTATATTTAAAATGTCTGTCTGACTATCAAAGTAAAATAAATATGTTTTTATCTTAGTTGTGATCTGATGATGGTGTGATGTTCCTTTTTCTTTCCTTGTCTTGAGTAAGGCTTATCCGGAAAGGAAGTGGTTTTGCTAGGAATTCAGTTGATGGCGCCCATTTATATTTGAATTATTTTTATTAACTTAAGCCCGTAACGACCCTAGAGATACTTTGTCTCGTGAAACCCACTGCTTTTTCAAGAACTCAGCTGAATTTCCGACACATTCCTTATTTTGATTAGAGGTTCATTTAACTCCGCTCTGTCCTGGAACTCCAGGGATGTGATGTTATAGCAGATGGGTCATCGCATCCCCAGGACGAACGGGTACAGAGAGAGAGAGAGAGGGAGAATTGGCTTTATCCAACTAGTGGGGCTTTTCGATTTTGTTAATTCTATGGAATCACATCAGATTTAGATTACTGAGAGATTGATCTCAAGTTCATTTAAGTATGTTACAAAATTTATTATACTTAGTCAGACAATGTACTTGTGTGCCCAATCCAGTGTTCATGTTAATCGTATTAGTAATATCATGTTAGTTATAAGATATTTTTCCCTATACCCAAGTGAATGCAGGAATTGAGACATCGTGATGTGTTGTTGTCTAACGTCTCTATATAATTCTATATTGAAATATAATTATGTTGCCAGAGGATTTAACGAAGGTGTTAGGAGAGTTGCAGACGGGTATGTCTGGAATTGCAGAAACTATTTCTAAGATGGAAACTGAAGTTAAAGAACAAATTAATAATTCAGAAGCTAGATTAGAAGCTAAATGTAAAGAGAATGTACAAGCATTGCAAACTAGTACTGAAGAGAATTTAAAATCATTACAGATTAGTAACGAAACTAATTTAAAACTATTACAGTCAAATAGCAAAGATGAGTTGATGTTATTAGAGACTAGGCTACAGTCAAATAGTGAAGACAATTTCAAATCATTGGAAGAGAAATTACAGTCTCGTAGTGAAGAAACTAATACTGAATTAGAAAATAAGTTAACCAGATTAGAGAATAGTTTAACTTTGAAGAACAATGAGATGTTGAAAACTTTACAATTAGACATAATTGCAGTAAACATGAAAGGAGAGGAAAATGTTCAGATATTAAGGAAAAATATTATCGAGTTGGAAAGTAGAGGAGAAGAAAATATTTTTATTTTAAGAACAGACGTTATGACCATACAGAAAGACATTAAGTCAGATGTATCGAAGTTGAGATTCGACATCGATGGTTTAGTGGCAGATGTAGGAAAAATTCAAGATTGGTCTACCGAAGTATCTTTCGAGACTAAGATTAAGGGTCTAGAAACAAATCTAGGTAACGAAATAAAAGATTTGAAGACAGTAATTGGGACCATTAAAGATGAAGTCTTGGGAGAGGTCAATTCTAATATAAAGTCGTTAGAAAATCAATTGCAGAAGGATATTAGGAAGATAGACGACGATATAGAGCAAAAGGTTAACGAAAACTTAACTTTATTTAAAAATAGAGTCGGAGCAATCGTGGAGGAACGATATAATGAGGTCGATGCCGAAGCAAAGGAGAAACGTGACGGGTTAGATGAAAAATTAATCGCAGGTATGGCAAACTTAGAAGCTAGGTTTACGGAAAGCAAAGAAGCGATGAAAATAGATTCAACACTATTTAGAACAGATGTTGATCTGTTGAAAGAACAAGTCGCGTTAGTGAAGAACACGTGCGAAGGAAAGATTGACAAGTTGAGGAACGATCTAGACGAAAGTAACAGGACGCAGGATGTTACATCGTTAGATGAGTTGAAGACGCAGATGAAGAGATTAGCAGAAGACAGGGTGACTAAACTAGAAACCATAGTTAACAGTTTTACCAGTCAGAATGTAACATCAGGGGAAACATTGATGAATCAAACAGCGATAGACCGCAGTATGACGAATCAAGACACGAGCATGGTAGAAGACCGTCAAATGCAACCGAATGTGACATTCGAAAGGGTCAGTTCAACCCCTCAGGAGAATCCAAGTTCGAGTAGGAGTACGTTAGGTCCAAGCGAACGACACTCAGGTCCAGTCACAATTATAAGGAACCTAGATGACAAACCGAGAAAGTTTTCGGGAAATACAGGTGTTACACCAGTAGAATTTCTGCGAGATATTCGAGACTACATGGCGGAACACAGGGTAGCCAAAGAAAGAGAGCTAAGGATAGTAGAACGCGCCTTAGATGGATCTGCACTTACGTGGTTTAGAGCGTTCAGAAGCAACTTTGCGAACATGGAGCAATTTGCCATGGCTTTCTTGAGGAGATTCTGGAGTGCCGAGGATCAACTCAACGTAAGAGCGGAGATGTACTCTAAACGCTATTCTACGTCACATCCGACGCATTACGCCAACTACTTCACGTCACAGCTGGCTAAATTACAGTTCCTTATTCCTCCATTGCCAGAAGAAGAGCTTTTGCAAGCTATAGCGCGACAGTTACCGATAGAGGTACAGCGATCTCTGATAGCATCAGGAGCCAATACGCTGGAACATTATGATGACATATTGCGGCGGTTGGATTATACGAGCGCACAGGTTACACCGAGAAGTAATAGGAACGACAACAGAAACACGCAAGAAGTAAATGCGGTAGTCGTGGACAATGCAGCTCAAACGGACAGAAGGGATTCCTGGGAAAACCGACGGAACGATGGGAATCGAGGAAACATCCGTAATGCAAGAGGAAATGATCGATATAGAGGACCATATGAAAGGCCATACGATCAAGAAGCGAGAGATAGCCGGTATAGGAATTATAACCAAAATTCCAGGTATCAGGACAGGAATCGGTATAATAACAGATATCGGGGAAGGAATAACTGGAACCAAGGTCAACAGTTTAATGGAAACGACCGACAGGAAGGCCGAAGAAACGATCCTAACGACAGAAGGGATAATCGTGGACATGAAAGGTCAAGACAAGAGGACAGACAGCCTAGTGCACCACTCGAGGAGACAATGAGAGATGTCAATCGAGCCAGCACGAGTGGCGAAAGAAAAAAAAAAACGTCAAATTAAGTCCAGAGAAAAATGAAAATCATTGGGAATCAATCGTCATCATGGAAACGTATCAGGTCAAGGACGAGGATTTAATCGAGGAAGAAGACATAGTACAACGGGAAAATAGACATGAATTGCCAGTTATTAGTGTGGAAGTCATGGGAAAAGAAATAAAGACACTTGTAGACACAGGAGCTATGGTGAGCTTGATATCCATAGGTTGCCTGGATGAATTGAAATTATTAGGAGGAATTACAATGTTGCCAACTGTTGTTAGCAAAATTCAAGGGGTGATTCCAGACAAGAGTATGAAATGTAAAAGTCAGGTACTTTTAGATGTTGGGATTGGAACCAGAAGTTTTGAACAGATGTTCCTAGTAGTGGGTCAACTACATTTTGACATGATCCTAGGAGTGGATTTCCTAAGTGAGAGTGGCCTGATCATAGATATGCAGAGTAGGCGCATGTACTTTCAAGAAGGGGTTATGGAAAATCAAGAATCGGAGATGACATTCTTTAGAGAGGATATATTGGATGAAATTGTATGCAGCGTTGAAAGGTCTATAGAAGATAAAATTGGCATAACTAGTAAAATAAATCCAGAAATTAAGGGGCGGTTTGATCAAGTAATTTCAGAATATGAGGATATATTCAATGACAAACCAGGTCTCATAGAAAATTTTACCTACAGCATCAAGTTGATGGACGACAAACCATACCATAAAAATTTATATCCCATTCCGGATAAATGGAAGGAGGAAGTTAGCATAATGATAAGCGACATGGAAACAGATGGAATAATTAAGAAAATGCCAACTGCTTATTTGAATCCTTTAGCTGTTGTCAAGAAACCTAACGGTAAGCTGAGGATATGTCTAGATGCCAGATCCCTTAACGAAAAAGTTCTTCCTGAACACGATAGACCACCTGTTATTCGTGAATTGTTACGCCGATTTAGAGGAAAGAGTTTCTTCTCGACAATCGATCTGACTAGTTCATATTATCATGTTGAGCTAGCAGAAGAGTGCAAACAGTACACAGGGTTCTTGTTTGACCATAAAACATATGTATTCAATAGATTACCTTTTGGTGTGAAAAATAGTGGTCCGGTGATGATCCGAGCACTAGATGAAAATTTGTCAGATGCAGTTAAAGAGCATGTCGTAAGCTATATTGATGACCTGATTATAGCGTCTGAGACAGCGGAAGAACATATCAGGCACCTTCAAATGCTTTTTGAAGATCTTAGAAGAACGAACTTCAAGGTGAACTTCAATAAATGTCAATTCTTTCATGAAGAAATTGAATTTCTTGGACATAGAATCGATGGAGATGGTTATAGGCCCAATCCAAAGAAGATAATGGCAATTTCAGAGTTTCCAACACCACGAAAGATTAAAGAGGTACGGCAGTTTTTAGGCATGTGTCAGTTCTTTTCAACACATTGTCCTGAATATACTGAGACAATGGCACCTCTGCAGGATTTATTAAGGAAGGGAAATCGATGGAAATGGGACGATAGATGCAATCAAGCGTTTTTAGCGGCCAAGAAAATGCTGATCCAAAATATCAAGCTTGAGTATCCTGATTTTACAAGACGATTTTTTGTAGAGACAGACGCATCCAAAATAGGCATTAGTGGAATCCTATATCAGCTGGATGATGAGAAGAAACATAGATATTTAGCTTTCACCAGTCGCAAGCTTAGGAATTGTGAGAAGAATTACTACGCAACTGAGTTAGAGGCATTAGCAGTGGTTCATGCTCTCAAAACATGGAAGAAGGTGTTGTTTGGACATGACATAACAGTGATCACAGATCATAAAGCCCTCCAATTTATTATGAAGACAGACTTAGCGAGTGACCGCATCACCAGATGGGCTCTGTTCTTACAGCAATTTAACCCAACTGTTGTACATAGACCGGGGAAGTTAAATCTGTTAGCAGATGTGCTGAGCAGAAACCCTTGTGAAGAAGTATTTGTCAACCATATAAATTTGATTCAAGAGGATAGTGGTACTCTAGAGAAGTTGAAATTGTTATCGCAAACTCAGAAGAGATATGCACCTTTGCGAAGAATTTACCGTTTTCTGACACGTAGGATGGATAACACTGATCCAGATTTTCAAAGAACTGAGATAGAGGCTAGAAGACATCATATTATGGGAGGTGTTATATGCCAATATATTGACCAGGATCATACTAGACTTAGAGTAGTGATCCCACCCAAGCTTGTCAAACCAGTTATTTGGATGATACACCGAACTGCAGCTCATGTAGGTGTAGACAAGACTTTGGCTCTCGCTCAAGAAACTTTTGTTTGGAAACAAATGGGACAAACGATTCGCGACGTCATAAAGACCTGTGACAGTTGTCAGCGAAGTAAATACTCATCTAAGTTAATGAAAGAAGTTCCCAGATCAATATTACCCAGCAAGCCAAGAGAACTTTTCGCGACGGACATTTTTGGTCCGATTCCTCGTTCGACGAAAGGCAATCAATTCGTTTTAGTAACAGTCGATGTATTTTCGAAGTACGTATCTCTATGCCCTATACAGAAAGCTACATCCAAGTACGTAATAAATCGACTTGAGAAAACAGTTATTCCGAGCATGGGGAAACCTGAAGTTTTGTTGAGTGACCATGGATCGCAATTTACTAGCATGGAATTTTCTACTGCTATGGAACGTTTAGGAATCAGGCATGTGTTTAATTCTGTACGGTATCCTGAGGGAAATCCCGCCGAAAGAATTATGCCGGAGATAAGTAAGCTGTGTCGCTTATATGTGTCAAGGCAACACCATAGATGGATGGAAGTGATACCCATCATTAGCCAATGCTTGAATTCCACAGTACATGAAAGCACAGGACAGATTCCGTCCATGCTTCATCATGGATTGAAACCGGATAGACCATGGGATAGAGTCGTGAGGGCCCCAGTAGATCCTCAACCCACACAAGAAAGAAGAGTCGAGATGGCAGGAGAGAGGCTCAGAAGACAGGCGGAGAAGAGAGCCAGGAGACAGGCAGGAAGGAGGTTCCACGAGCCATTTCAAGAAAATGATGAGGTGCTGATTAGGAAGCCAGTCACTTCGAACCTACAGCTGAAGATCTACCATAAATTCGCTCCATTGTACGCTGGACCGTTCCGTATTGAACAAACATACCAGAATAATAGCTATAAGATTGTCAGAATGGATACTGATGAAGTTGTAGGAACTTTTAATGCAGCTAGCATCAGGAAATACCATCATGCTGAGTAAAGGAAATTGTAGAGCTATCGTGTACATGTATAATATATTGAATGCCTGAGAGTGTATTTTTTTTCTCAATCCTGATAAAAAAAAGGAGATGTACGGGAGAGATGTACCCGATACCTATTTTAGGCTATCGGCTACGCCAGCTGACATTAAGCTATAGTTGAGGTTTTGGAAGGCAAGCTGATAAGATAGCGCATCGATCGCGTCAAGAAGAAAGCCAAGATGACGTAGGAGGTCAAGAATCAAGGAGGCATTGAAATCTGTGAGAAGATAGAATTATGAATAAAGATGTGAAGCTTTATTGAAACATATATGGGATTATAATAAGTTAAAACAACTTAGAAGAGTATATATGACATGCATTATATGTGGAAATAATTTTATGGAAATAAGTTATTGTATAACAGAACAGCCGAAAGGATTCGGGTTCGAGACTATCTTCGTGACGTGGAAGCACCGTGGTGGGGAGAATTAGCCACGTGCCGCACGGAGCTCATAAGCTGAGACACAGCGCTAAGCAGTTCAGTTGAGCTCAATGAGGCGAGCAGTACAGAGCAGCCCTATAGCACAGCGAGACGGGCATTGAAGGTCACGCAACACACGTAAACCGTCACGGCAGGAGTAGGCGACATTTCTCGTATCACCGAGCAACAGAGGCCGAGCGGGTCGTTGATACAGGCGACCTAGCCGAGAAGACAATTGTAGATAGCCGGGGTATTTCAAAACCACACTGATCGCATATGAAGACTTTATTTCAAGCTTCATTTCGACGCTGTTCGAACACAGGCTTTCACAAATAACCTTATAACCATGCTGTTATATAATACATTCAAAGCGACTTTTTACTGTTTCAAGTAAACTGAATGTTTGGCATAGGCTCTGATGAACATTACAGCGTGCATTTATAAGAATTTTATCTTATACAATTTTCATGGATTACATATTACAGACAGATACAGGGTGTATCGTAATCTTGAACACTATCTAGTAAAATTTTTATTTTACTCAAGTCGAACTTTGCAGTAAGTTGAGAGTGGACTTACAATTCTCAAACTGAACATTTATCGGAACAGTGGCGCATATTAGAAGAAGAGTAGGGGGTCCGCTGTTTCCATGAACTTTTCGAGAAGGAGTTGGACGATATCCGCTATGGGTAATCCGAGGTTCAACATGATCGAGTAAACGTGAATAGAGACAAGATGGCACCACAGAGCGATGGATTCGGTTCCTGACGAGAGGAGTCCAACAGCTGATTCGCTTGGGATTTCGAAGGAAATCGTCATTTCATGGATGAAATGATATTCACGACGATCTTACGAGAAATCTTTAGGTAGGGAAAAACGACGATCTTGGAAATTATATTACAACTGATAATGAAAGGTATTGTAAGAGTTCTATCTACCTGATACGATTATTTTCATGAATACTGGGCACACATGTATATTTTTCTAATAGGAGTGATTTGATTATTAAGACATGGTTTGAATTTATATACTTCGAATTTGCTAGAATATGGAGTGACCATATGATATGGCAGGCATCATTATTCGAAATTCTCACCGTTGTTTGGCTTTATTAAGAAGATGTTTAGTCTTATAGACATTTTTCCAGCTAGGATATTTTTTTTCATGAATAGTTTTTTTTGTGTAACGAGTATTTCGAACTCGTGATCTGCAATTGATTATCAGAAACTACTTCGTCAGTTCATTGCATACTAGCGAGTGTGTATTATTCATCAGTAGGGATTTTTTTCCATTGGATTGTTTGGAGATATTAAGAAGTTATTCACTTTAGTGAATGAACGTCGCTTTTATATGACAACTAGAAACTTGTTGATTCCTTTCTGGTACATTCACTCATATAGCCTACGAGGTGGGGTCCTTCGTATTTATACGATTGTATGGTGGCTACTCACCTTACCCACCGTTCAGGGAACTATCATCCAAGTCGACGGGGCGAGGTCCTTCGTATTTATACGATTGCACGGTGGTTACACATCTTACTCGCCATTGAGGAACTCATTTTATCATCCGAATGTACACGAGATGTAAGTGAATTAAACAAGGAACTACTAGTCACATATCAGTCGAAATTTTGTTAAATAAAGTAACGATAAATGTCAACAGGATTGCATTTAGTAATTCTTGTTTGCCAATCCAATATTTTGTTGCTATACTCTTTTGAGAGTAATTTCAGATTTAACAGCTGTCACAGCTGATGCTTTGATGATTTTTATAATTGTGTTTGATACCTTTGAGAAGGATTTAAAGTAATTTAATCTTGTAAGATTAATCATTAATGGTCATAATTATTTTAAGGCAGATCAGTATTGTAGATTTTGATGTGAGAGATTATAGCACATTGGTGTTTTTCTACGATGTGAATTATGAAACTTGTGAAAGAGAATTTATGCTATTTGAAAGCAGATATTAAATTACTGAAGTAATGTTTTTCCAATTGTTTAAGAAGTTGTCTAGATATGATCAGAGTAATTACAGTCATTGGAGATTATGTGCGTTAATAATTTGAAGCCATTTATATATTTTTGTAGATCATGCAACGTGGTTAAATGAAGTTTGTGATAGGCATTTTGTGGAATTTGCCATTTGATAGTTGCAACGTTGATAATGTATTTTGAAGCGGACATGAGGTCGTCATACCCAGTCTAGCGTATTTGTTGAGATTCATGCTGTATGTGCTGAATATTTATGGAGTTTTTGTAGCAATTCTTATATTCAAATGTGATATTTGGAATATTGAAGAAATATAATGTCGTTGTGGATAGTTAGATCCAACGTGATGTCGTGGAGACAATAATATTTTTGGCATGATAATTAAATACGAGATATAACTTGGAAGTAATAAAACTGTAAGACAACGTTCTATAAACCTTATTAAACAATTTGTTAGGAAATTAAACAAGTAAATGAAGTTGATAATACAAGATTTTCTGAAAATAATAATTAATGAAATAATAATCTGAGATTTAAGCATATTAACGATCTGACCTAATGAAATAAAAATCAGAATGACTAGATGAAATAATAATCTAAATAACCAGATGATTGAAATTTAAATAAGTTGATAAATTAAATTTTGAAATAAATCGATGAATTAAATAAGTGGATGAATTAAAGATTGAATTGATTAAACTGATTGAAATGAATTATTAGACGATTGTAATGATGATGAATAACTGAATTAGAAGGTGATGATTAATTAAAGAAGCTGATGATTAATGAATTTATATGCAATTAAATAAATTTAATTGAGAGATAATTCGAAGGAATTGCAACTTGAAATGTGAATTTAAATGATGTAATGGTGATGAATTAACGATTCTGACAGGAATATTTGGAATTTTGAAGTGAGAATTAATGTGAGAAATATTTAATTTTGATAATAATGATGAGGATGACCAATGAGAATTTGAATTTTCTGTAATTCACAGATAAGAGATTAATGACGATGTAAATAATGTAAATTAATTAGTCAATGTTTAGGAACATTTGATTAACATGTTCTACGTTCAAATTATACCATGCAAACCATAATTTATGTGATATTTAACATGAGTGATTATGATATGTGTATGTTTAGGCAGATTAGTAACTTAATTAAATCCACATTGATGTTAAATTAAAGAGAATTAGGTCTCAGGTTTCACAAATGTCAGTGACGAAAGACATAGTGATACAGTGATCCTGAGAACCCAAGAGAACTTTATACATTTTCTTGTTATGTGGATTGAAATAATTTTGCATTAGAAAGGAGATGGTTCGATTTTTGGACAATGACAATTTAACTTTGCATTCGACCATACTCTTAGGTAGGATTTATATTTAAAATGTCTGTCTGACTATCAAAGTAAAATAAATATGTTTTTATCTTAGTTGTGATCTGATGATGGTGTGATGTTCCTTTTTCTTTCCTTGTCTTGAGTAAGGCTTATCCGGAAAGGAAGTGGTTTTGCTAGGAATTCAGTTGATGGCGCCCATTTATATTTGAATTATTTTTATTAACTTAAGCCCGTAACGACCCTAGAGATACTTTGTCTCGTGAAACCCACTGCGTTTTCAAGAACTCAGCTGAATTTCCGACACATTCCTTATTTTGATTAGAGGTTCATTTAACTCCGCTCTGTCCTGGAACTCCAGGGATGTGATGTTATAGCAGATGGGTCATCGCATCCCCAGGACGAACGGGTACAATACTAGATTTCATTCCAATCCGTTCGGTGGTTCCTGAGATTTCGTGATGAATAAATGATTGAATGAGTGAGTGAGTGAGTGGTATTTGAAAAATATATAGTAGAAAGAAGATAGTGTCAAGTCTTTGTTATGCTAAACTCGGTTGACAGTGCTGTGTGAGCAGTTGAGTAACTAACGGGATTTCAAGTAAAGATCCTCATTTTCTATACCGGTAGTGCTGAGCGCAATTGGCATCAAGTCGGCTGTGTCTCGACTTGAGCTATGTTGCCATGGAAACTATCTGCCTTGCCATTCCTTCATGAGTATATTTTATGATTTGATTAGCCTCTTATTGAGCGAAAAGGGGCCGAAATCAGAAGAATGAGAAAGACTATCGAAAATTCATGTAGCCAGCGGTTCCTTCTGGGTCCTAAACTATGTGTATGCAAAATATGGTTGAGATTGGTGGAACGGTGTAGATTTGTATACGGAACCAACATATATACATACATACAGACTTTCACTTTTAGGTAGATTTCATTAGAAAGCTAACTATTGCAATGGGTCCCATGTTTCGACTTCCGGAAAATTTCGACATATCTTCGCGTTTCACATCCCCCAGACCCCAAAACCACCGTCAGTTCAAAAGTTTATATATAATTTATGTATATATATATATATGTATATATATATGTATATCAGTTTCTTGTGGACACGATAACTGCCGTAATTTTGCACCAATTACTTCGAATTTTTTACCGAAGATGTATACCTATAAAATCTCGGTCGAGTTCGTTACTGGGCTAAATCGGTCGAAGGGGGTGAAAATGGGGGGCTTTTTTCGAAAAAGTGAAATTTCGCTATAACTCTCTTAATACGTGAAATATCGAATCCATTCAAAGTTCATAATATGTGTCGGATAAGTGCCAAAAATTTATGTCAAATACGTTTTTTGATAGCACCAACCATTGACCAAAGGGGTGGAAAAAAGTGGTTTTTTCGGGAAACATTAATCATATCTCTCTTAATAGGCACAATATCAAAACCGTACAAAATGGACAATATTCCCCTAATAATTACCTAAAACTTTTGTCTGAAAGAATTTTTGATATGACCCACCATTACGCCATGGGACGAGAAAAATGATTTCGGAATTATAAGAAAATGCTAAGAGCTATCAGTGGTTGCCATGGCAACACTACTAAATTGATGAGGCATGGGCCATCAGACGTTGCCATGACAACGCACTTGCACGAGATCAGATTCAGTATTTCCATCTGACTAAGTGGTTGGTTCTAAAGGTTAGGGGCTGCGACAACGCGGTCATGTAGCCCCGTGTACTTTGGGTGTGTGTAGAATCTGTCTGATAACCGGTGTTAATTGTGATGACTGTATTAGTGTGTGTTATCTGTTTGTTAATTTAAGTACTGCAACTAACAATTTTTCAGATAGTTCCTACTTTTGCCGCCAAGCGCCACTGTCAACGACTACGAGGCCAAGTTCAGAACTGAGCTACTAGACGCCGCCGCAGTCGGCTCTTGGCAACGAACATAGAAACCTAAGAGCGTTGCATACATTCTTAACCTATCCAATTTAGCTTCACACAGGTGCAATTAGTGGAAGGATCTTTAACATGCCATAAATCTATGACATGGGACCGCCGGCTTTACTTCCCCTCCGAAGGAAGGCATACTGAGGGATATTTAACGCTCTTAAAAAATCCGACGGCTTCGGCCGGGTTTGAACCCGGTATCTTGGGCATAGAAGCTCAGCATGCTACCGACTACACCACCGAAGCCGCCTGACAAAGTGGGAAGCGGCTTCGGTGACGTAACTGGTAGCATGCTGAATGTCTATGCCCAATGTCGCGGTTTCAAAGCCGGCCGAAGTCGTCGGATTTTCTAAGAGCACTAGAATCCCTCAGTATGCTTTCCTTTGGAGGGGAAGTTCCAACGTTCGTTGCGAGTTGCTGGTTGGGGTGGCATCTAGTAGCCAAGTTCTCAGCTAGGTGTCGTTGACGGTAGTACCTGGTAGCAACATTCGGAACTACTGCTTGAAATTGGCCGTCTACAGTACTTACATGAATTAAGACTAATACAGCCATTACAATTCACACCGTGTATCAGACAGATTCTACACTCACCCAAAGTACACGGGGTTAGATGACCGCGTTGTCGCAGCCCCTAAACTGAGGAACACACCAGAGGTAGATTTCATTAGAAAGCTAACTATTGCAATGGGTACCATGTTTCGACTTCCGGAAAATTTCGACATATCTTCGCGTTTCACATCCCCCAGACCCCAAAACCACCGTCAGTTCAAAAGTTATATATAATTTATGTATGTATATGTATATATGTATATCAGTTTATTGTGGACACGATAACTGCCGTAATTTTGCACCAATCACTTTGAATTTTTTACCGAATATGTATACCTATAACATCTCGGTCGAGTTCGTTACTGGGCTAAATCGGTCGAAGGGGGTGAAAATGGGGGGCTTTTTTTTCGAAAAAGTGAAATATTGCTATAACTCTCTTAATATGTGAAATATCAAATCCGTTCAACATTCATACTATGTGTCGGATAAAGCCCAAATATGTATGTTTGAAGAGTTTTTTATAGCACCAACCATTGACCAAAGGGGTGGGAAAAAGTGGGTTTTTCGGGAAACATTAATCATATCTCTCTTAATAGGCACAATATCAAAACCGTACAAAATGGACAATATTCCCATAATAATTACCTAAAACTTTTGTCTGAAAGAATTTTTGATATAACCCACCATTATGCCAAGGGATGAGAAAAATAATTTCGGAATTATAAGAAAATGCCAAGACCTATCAGTGGTTGCCATGGCAACACTACTAAATTGATGAGGGATGAGCCATCAGACGTTGCCAAGATAACGAACTTGCACGAGATCAGATTCAGATTTCCATCTAAGTGTGAAGCGGCTTCGATGACGTAACTGGTAGCATGCTGAATGTCTATGCCCAAGGTCGCGAGTTGAAAGCCGGCCGAAGTCGTCGGATTTTCTAAGAGCGCTAAAAATCCCTCAGTATGCTTTCCTTTGGAGGGGAAGTTCCAACGTTCGTTGCTAGTTGCTGGTTGCGGTGGCATCTAGTAGCCAAGTGCACAGCTAGGTGTCGTTGACGGTAGTACCTGGTAGCAACATTAGTAACTACTGCTTGAAATTGACCGTCTGCAGTCCTTACCTGAATTACAGACTAATACAGCCATCCCAAAGTACACGGGGTAACATGACCGCGTTGTCGCAGCCCCTAAACTGAGGAACCAACCAAAATCTCTGCGGTAGATATAATTTTGCGTGAAGAAGTAACAGACCGTTACATAGTTACACATCAGTGTCGAAACCTTGCATAAGGATAGTGTGACCACAAGTATAAAAATGGACCCCAAATGACAAGAAGGTTACTGTTCCCATAAGACAATAAAATGTTTAAAATAAGCATATAATGAAAAACAAAGTTAATTAAGCTCCAATTATAAAATACCTTCTCGCATTAAATGAGGTCTGATCCTTCTACGAAAATCTGCATATTCTGCCTATTTTCGCCTATCCCCAAGTTTGTCCGGTGAAATCTACCTCCGCCTTCCGGCGTGCCGAGAGGACTTTTTATATCCTCGTTGCTTCGTCCATCAGTGGTTATTTTGCTTCCTAAGTAACAGAAGTCTCCTACTTCCTTTAATTTTTCACCTGCCAATTTGATGTCCATAGAGGTTTCTGATTTATTTCGGCTGCATTCCAATATTTTTAGCCAGCTTTTCGCATTTTGCAAAAATGAGGAAAAAGTAGACATGAGATCGGGCAAATGTGTGTCTGTCTGTCTGTCCTTTTGTCTGTCCGTCAGTCTGGCTGTGTGTGTGTCCCCCCTATCAACTCCTAAACGGCTGGAGCAATCGAAAAAAAATTTGGTAGAAGTAAAGATCTATACCTGAATATCTCACGGCCATATTTGAAAATGATGTCAGTGCTACCAACTGCTGAAAAATCGCAATTGAATTTGAGCTCCATGTTGGATATCCTTGAAGGTAAGAATGGGAGCTATTTCAAAATTGGCACACGTATAGTGTACCCATGTGAGTAATCTCCATGGAAAATATGCTTCCGCCTCCAGCTAGCGTCAGGTCTCAGGCGTGTACCGTTCCCCCATTGAGCAGTTGCATATTTTGGATTTGAGACTAAAAGGTATCAACTCTACAATGATAAGGCACAACTCTATTCTAAAGATTTTAATTTAGAACTAAAATCATGGCTTCAAACATATAAAACAATCCCAACAAACATGAAACAAAATCAAACAAAAATTACTTCCCCAATCCACTAATATTAACATAATATTATCATAATAAACTCATATCATAACTCAAACCTTTACCCTTATATTGACTTCACACTTCACTCTAGTGCGCTGATGCACATACAACTTTCATAAACAAAACTGTACTCTTACTCTTCCGTCATCTAGTGTGACTTCTTTACTATCACAAAATTACTTATTCCTTAAACCTCATCCTACTTTGACAATTATGTGTACCGTGTGTGTTTGGTCTCTCTCTTCCCACCAAATGCTTTACATGCATTAGCCTATTCAGGTGTTGCACAACAATCTACGTGCAACTCCATAATTATGTAAAGCTACCCCTACACTTCTCTCTATTTATATAGTTCCACAGCATGCCGTTGTGATTTCATCTTCAAAACCTTCGTTATCGCTGTGTCGGATGGTATTATTAAGCTACCCTTGCGAGCGTAACTTGTTGCGTCAAGTAGCCAACTTTTGAAATACGTGTCAGTGACAGTAAAATGCAACTTCCAACCATTCGTTAGATTGCTAAAATCATGAACCATCAGGGTGATCTATAATTACCAATGTGTTCTTAAACCACATGACTTCATTACTCAATATAACAATGTTTCCTTTCATGTGACTAACAGGGTCTAAAATCCGCCCTTTCATAAACCTTAACTTTCACGGTTCGCTTGACAGCTCAGCCCCTCCTCCGAGCGGCTAGTATACAATGGAGTGGAGCGAGGTTACCGCAGTAAACCTTCCCCCGCCTTCCTGCTTCATGGCGTATATCTCCCCAAGCAGTAGTACGATTTTAAAGACAATACCGTGGTCACTATGACGCACATATCCCAATGGATTTAAACTGAATATTATGCGATAGGTTCTGGACGAGCTTAAATATTTATTCCTAACCTTAGGATTTTTAATAACGGCCTCAACAGGTCCGTATCATATGTGAAGGCACGAGATTCATAAAAACATTGGTCTAGTGGGTAGCCGGTATCTTAATAAAAGCTACGGTCAGTCCCATGCTGCCGTCCATAAGATTCGCTTCACAAGAGCCGAATCACTCAATAATAAGTTCCCGGGCGAACAGGTCTGATGCAGAGGTGTCCAATGTTCTCCTCTCACCTACCACAGGATTCGAACCCGGAACATTCCATCATCAGAGTTAGGGTCCAATCACTAAATACACTCTGGCACAAGGTACATATCTCAGTATGCCCACGGCTATACGAGATTTCATCCGTCGAATAGATTACCTGGCTTTCATGACCTGATGCTATGATCTTCGTCCTTTGATTATTAAGAGAAATCTATCAATTACTCTATAAGCTTTTACACAAGCTGCAAATTCAATTCACTAGGAAGCTCTTCCATTTCCTTGCATAATTATATTCCCATTAATACAATATATTCTGATATTAAACTCTTTTCTCATCCCTTAATGTAATCTTACTGCTTGGATCGATAAATCTTCCAATTAGCGTAAATATTCCTTGCTTACAACATTTTACCTGATGTATTCATTCATACCTTTTATTATTTATTATTATTATTATTCTTACTGATATAAATTACCATAATCCGACACAATATAACCATCTTAAAAAATCGAACATCCGTGTTCGTTACGTTAAGTTTACATAACTGATTGGCCATTTTATTAATAGTGGTAACGATTAATCCACTCACTGATGTATAACAACATCTCAACTCTACTAGAATCAACACAACAACAATTAAATCTGGAGGGTCTATCTCCTAATACTGATTCTTACTGGCATATTTATATTTCTGAAATCACATTACATGCAGTGGGCTATACTTCTATATAATCATAATTTCCGGGGTACTTACATTTATAGGCTTATCCTGGTGGCTCCAACCACTTATATCCTTCCGGGTCGCCTGCCATTTGCAGAGTTAGCGCGACATTTGCATATTGAGTATACACATTTTATGATACATTTCTTTCACCAACCACACGGCACTTTTCATTTCTATGATGAAGCCATTGCGTCCAAAACACATGACACTTTATAACACTTATTATACCATTAATTTAAAAGATATTTCACATATGATTTCTACATAACACACGTAACTTTTTACACTTTTCATTGGTAGAAATTCCCTGGCAAAATATCAGAATTGCAGGTATCGACGGCATCCTCCATGCTCTTACCAACTCCTGATTGAACGCCTGGTTCATCTGCCTACGGATTCGCCAACAGTCTATCAATTATCCTACGGTAAACTTCCTGCTTTGCATAAATATGCTTACTTTCGTCCTGAGCGTTACTATTTGGTATTCGCAAGACATTTCACCAAATGCTTCATAACGTTTCTCCCAGCGCAGTCCGGCGTAATAAGACATGTATAACCAATCAATATATTATACACTGCGCTTAACATTGTACATAGTCTTTACTCTAATTATTACTTTCAATAGTTCTGCAACTTATATCACACGGTACTTCCTATGTGAACATTAACTATTTCTCGTACTGCTGACTACACATGCAGCACGACTGTCCTTAATAAAAGCCTTCTAAAAGTTTTACTGCACGGCTTCCCAAGTTGAAGTCCGGGCCTCCTTCCTTGACTTCGGTAATACGCATTTCACACAATAAAGTTCGTTGATCACCGTACTTCTTATTACTTCATGACTAAGCATGATTCTATTATCAATTGGTGCATTACCCTGCACGGCGAATATAATGGTTAACACTAAAACGTTCATGTCTTTGTTTGAGCGTCCTTGCCTGAGCCAGAGCGACATACGTTCCGCGCTCGAGTCTGTTCAAAAACTGACAACAACTGTCTTCTGCCAAGGGTCAACTCCCTTATATCCGTTTCACACAAGAAAGTAGACCTAGGATTCCCGCGCTATATCAACTCCTCTCCCAGCATGATTCTGGTCTCGAAACAATGCTCATCGGGTTCCTTTTTCTTCACTGATCCCAGAACTATCTGCGTGCTGAAGGATCGATCGGCCAATTAATTAATATTAATTGCCTTTGCCATAGCGTGGGGACGCGGTTTCCAGTGGAAATCCCCGGTGACACAGTCAAACCCTGCCGCGAACACCCCTGGTCCTGTGTCCTTGCGCACTCCATGAAATATGCCTTGATTTCGCAGTTTAATGGCTCTAAAATTAGCCTCCTGGCTAAAGATTCACCTGTGTGCAACTCTCATGTCATTACGTTGCTCCAATCACGAGTAATCAATGATTTTCCTTGGGATCTCTCCCCTCCCTTCTTGGTCCTATTCTCAAACGGGGAAAAACTGGGTCATTATTCAACCCCCCGACCCCTTGCAGACGGCTTAAGTAGGTCAGCGAGATTGACAGGGCTCCATGGGTCTCTTCCCACAATTCTGGGGCTATTAGTAATCTGTCAAACTCTCTACTTCTGTGTTTCAAGTCCAGCATAGCCTACTCCATGTAGTCCACTAATGCTATATTCCGCTCATTTTCCCTTGCATTATTTCACTAAATAATGCCAGTATCAACTGATATCACACCAGTGATTAAATATGTACTTTCATTTAGGGGTTTTTACAACGAAACTCCCTCAACAGATCTCGGGTTCGTTCCCTGGTGGAACCTTCCTTTTGAGCTCAACTTATCTCCGAGATCCATGTTCGATATCAGTCAGCATGACACCCTCGGGTTCATATTCCCCTTGCAAAACTTAAGGAAGTCAATTGCAAGTGACTTTCTTTAAGTAACCAGCTGACTGTCTACAACTGTCTGTGTTTACATTAGGGGTCCTTCACCTCGTCTGGCTACGAGTAGGTTAGTCTGGCTCCCCCTTCCACACTGCGCTCAGCTCTAAGCTGTGCATTCTCTTGACGGAGGGCTTCATTCATTGCTTCGACCTCCCTGGCCGCTTCAACCATTTCTTTGTAAAGTTCTTGCAGGCACTGGCATTCTTGCTGTTTGTCCATTACACTGGGCAAGCTGTCTGCTTCTCTTTCCGTCTCGCCACGTGAACCTTCAGGTCTGACTGCCTGGCTGACTTTGCCATCCACGTTCAGTTGGGTGTGCGCTGCTAATACTTCTTCTTGTTCATCAAATTCTTCTGGCGAATGGTAAATTTTTAAATTGGCTGCATTCATAACGTCCTCGTCTCCTGTTTCTAAATGCCTTATTCTGTATGCATTGTTCTGTAGGTCTCTGATCACCTCGAACGGGCCGTGATAACCGAAATTGAACTTTTTATACTTCTGTGCTTCTGGATCTGAACTGGCGGGTTTCCGCACTAACACTTTTTCTCCGACGAGAAGTGGTCTGTGATATCGCTTCGCACGATTTCTTCTCTGGCGTCTCTCCGCCTGTGCTTGGAGATTTTCGAAGGTTCGTTGGATCCTCAATTCACGTCCTGGCTGTGCGTCTACTGGTAATGGAATAACACCAGTCCACGTTCTCTCCGGTCTCTGATCCAAATGTAGAGTCACGGGCACTTGTCCTGTCGCCTCATGCACAGTATTATTTATGCAGTATTCTATTACTTCTAGGAACTCAATCCATCACCAATTCTCATCAGAGCAGTAGATCTTCATGTACTTCTGGATCTCTCTCATTACTCTTTCAATTGGACTTGCCTCAGGATGGCGAATGGTAGATACAATCTGCCTAATTCCTAGATTTTCCAATTCCCGACGAAATTCTGCGCTTGTGAAGCAGCTTCCATGGTCTGAGAGTAGATTATCCGGTTTCCCAAGAATCGGAATAACTCTCTCTTTCAGGCGTTTCAATACCTGCTTTGAACTTGTCTTCTGTATGGGGCATAATACTACCATTTTTGAGAATACATCCGTGGCTACAAAAATGTGTCTATTGCCTCTACGTGCTCTAGGCAGTGGTCCAAAATTGTCTACGCTCATTAGCTGCCTTGGCTTCTCTGATAACAACGGAATAGGTCGTTGCCTCATTAAAAAGGGATTTGGCTTTACCTTTTGGCACCAATCGCACGTTCTAATAGCATTTCTCACCGTTTCTCTCATCTTTGGCCAAGTGAATGCTTCTTTCAACAGAGCAGTGATCTTGTCTATCCCGGGATGTCCAAACGCTCTGTGTGCTAGCCACACCAATCTCCTCTGCAAAGATGCAGGATTAACAATCCTTTGACGTGTATGATCTACATCATCCCACTTGTGTAGTATCTGATTGTACCTTACATAATCTCTTGCCAATGCCTCTGCCTCTCTGTATATTGCAGTTCCCCTTGCTCATCTGACCCTGGTTCATTCTGATTGAGTGAGACCTCTAAGCCTTCGGCTTCCTCATTCACACGGAACATAACTCTGTCCTGTGATAGGTCTATTACCACTCTGTATTCCCTTATAAATTCTGCCCCAATAAGTAGGTTATAAGGCAGTTTGTTTACTAGTAGAAAGCTCTGTGAGAAAATAGAGCCTCCTATCTGTAAATCTAGGAATACCTGATATTTACATATCATCGTTCGGTCTGGAATTACATCTTTTATTTTGACACTAGAGATCGGTATTTTCAAATCATTCTCTCTCAGGGCTATTTCATTATATAAAGCTTGTGTCATAAGGCACACTGTTGAACCCGTGTCTAACAGACTTCTTATTCTCAACCCTGCCACTCTTACTATTATAATAGGCAATTCTCTCTTGACCATGACCTGTGATCCTCCTGTATCCTCGATTAGCTCTTCTGGTTTGGCTATACAATTGATGATGTTAACTGACCTCCATCCATCATTTTCGAACTCTTCTAATTTTGGAGTTTTTTTTTCTATAGCGCCAGTCCCCTTAGAATTTCTTCTCTCTTGTTCGCTGCGCTGTAACTCCAAACTCTTAGCTCCATCCCCATATATGTCTGGCGACGTCCTATTCTGCATAACTTCTTGCCAGCGGACTTGTTGCTTCTGGGGCTCATCTCCCCTTTCCTCGAGGTACCTCAATGAAGCGTGATATCATTCCTCTACCTCGTCATCGAAGTTACTTCTTCTTTCCTGGGGTCTCCAATTCCTATTGTTGCTTTCTTGGCCATTGTTACCTCCATTGTTTTGGTACGGTCTACCCCTGGTATTCAGCTTATTCCACGAATTTCGGCCTCTTCCTCCTCTACCAGCATTCTCTTTGTACTTCGGCTGCCATCTTCTGGGTTCCTGTTCCCATTGACGTCCGTTGGAATCTAACGTTTCAGTGCTCGTAGCTTTGTTGTTCCTTGGAGCTTGATGCTGGTCGGTCTGCGTGTTGGTCACGTGTACCTGTTCCACGGTTCGATTCTGACGCATAGTATTGGCTGTTGTGAGGTCCAGTTGTCTAAGAACTGTCTCCATTTCTATTGCGGTCTTTGCATTTGCCGAGATAAGCAGTCTTTGGATCTCGTATGGAAGCTGCTTGGCGATAGCAATACATAGCACCAGCTCGCTAGGTTTTTGGTCCAGTTTTTGAACCAACACATTTGAGAGATGAAGAATTCTGCGTACTTCGTTGGATTGTTGGTGCTGTATCTTTTTGAATACAAATCCAATCGCAAATTTTGTTGGGTTGCTGGATCCCAGTACCGTTTCAAAAATGCCTCCCGAAACTCCTCTACAGTATCGAAAGTATAGCGGAAACTGCGAAACCATAATGCACATTCTCCCTCTGTTAGTTTCTCAATGGCTCGTAGCCTGCGCTCTTGTGATATCCGCGCATCATTCAAATATTCAGACACTTCCTTCAACCAATATTTTGGTGTCATATTACAGTGGCTACCTGAGAATTTCCTTGGTTTCTCTTCGCTTGCCCTGATTACGTTTATCACCTGGGTGTGCATGGCATTTTCATGTGGCGTAGAGGCTGCAACTGGTGCACCTGGCGTCATATAAGTACTTTCGCCTGGGCCTGTAGCATTTCTTATTATAGGTTGGGTTTCTAAGTCTGCCCACCTAGTTTTCCTCATATCTTCCATGCTGCCTTCACTTGACTTAGGATCTTTCGTTAGGGTTTCTTCCTGTGCGATTAGCCTAGTCTCCATTTGAGTGTGGCGCATCTCTGCTCTTTCCAGTCGAGTAATTACCTCCTTCTCGATTCTGGTAAGCCTATCTCTATTTTCCTCGGCCACTTGAAATATTTTCTTCTAGTCTTCTTTCAGGCTTTGCTTAATATGGGGGATTTCATCCTCTACATCTTCCTTAATTTGAGCAAGGGTCTTGTCGCTTGCCTCTGTCTTCTGGCCTTCTCTCACTTCGAGTTCTTCTCTCAGCCCTTTAATTTCCTCTTGAATTCCAATTGTAAAGCTAATACATAAATTACGTTTCAATGTATCAAAGGGTCCTTATAATATTGTTAGTGAAGTACTTAAACTAGGAGGTAGGGCCGTGGCACGATACTTGGAGGTGATGTTTAATGTGTCCATAAACAATGCGCAAATCCCAGATGACTGGAAAAGAGCTACGGTAGTCCCAATATTTAAGGGAGGGAGCAGACTTGAATTGGGCAACTACAGGCCGGTTAGCATTACGTCCGTCGTTTGTAAACAGATGGAACATCTCATTTGCGACTACTTGAGGGAACAGTGGGAAACATTATCATGGTTTAATGATAGGCAACATGGATTTCGGAAAGGTTACTCATGCGAGAGTCAGATGCTATCACTTTTTCAAGACATTAGCGAATCGTTAGACCATGGAGTTTCAGTCGACGCCGTGGTTATAGAATTTGCGAAGGCATTTGATGTCGTTCCGCATGACATGCTACTCCATAAATTAGCTTCGACGAAGATTGATAGAAGAGTAATTTTATGGATCCAAGAATTTTTGACGGGTCGTTCTCAGAAAGTGAAAGTCGAAGGCATATTCTCGGATGAAATTACCGTAACGTCGGGTATCCCTCAGGGCAGCGTAATCGGAACTTTGTTATTTTTGGCGTTTATAAATGACTTACAAAATGGGATTCGCAGTGACTGTCGATTGTTTGCGGATGATTGTTTAATATATCGAAAGATACATGACTCACAAGACAATGCAGTGCTTCAAGAGGACCTGAACCTGGTCTATAAGTGGGCGATTGTAAATAAAATGAAAATAAACATAAGAAAATGTAGTCTCTTAAAAATAGGGAAAGTGCGAAAGCAGGATTTTCAATATAACATTGGCTCGGAAATACTTGTAGAAGAAGATTCTTGCAAATATTTGGGCGTTCACGTAAGGAATGATATGAAATGGAGTAGTCATGTAGGATGTGTAGTTTCAAAAGCTTACAAATCCCTGCACTTTGTAATGAGGGTATTAAAAGGAAGTAGTACCCCTGCTAAAGAATTAGGCTATTTGTCACTTGTAAGACCTATTCTCGAATATGCCTCGGCGGTTTGGGATCCATATCAAGTAGGGCTCATCAATGAGTTGGAAATGGTACAAAGAAAGGCCGCTAGATTTGTGCTCAGTGACTTTAATCCCAGGAGCAGTGTGAGCCGTATGTTAAAGAAACTTGGGTGGGAATCACTGGAGGCTAGGAGGATGAAATCTAGACTCTGCGCTATGTACAACACGTATACAAATCAACCAGCATGGGGTGAGCTTAGCAAACGATTGGGAAAGCCCACTTACATGGGTAGGAGCGATCATCCTTTCAAAGTTAAGGGCCGACCACAGCGAACAAATTATGGTAAATATTCTTTTGTAAACCGTGACATTGATAACTGGAACTCTCTACCTGCCGCAGTCTTAGAGCCTTTTCCCAAACATATAGGTGTGTTTAAGAAAAGACTGACAATTTGTGTAAATACTCCAGTTTAATTGTTGTATAATTGTTATTGAATTGTTATGTATAATTATTTATTTGTTATGTATATACAATTTGCCACCGGGGGACACACCCCCCATTGCAAATAAATGAATGAATATGAATATGAATATGAATGTGTCCATTGACTTTTGACATTTCATTCCGGACCTTAACAATTTCTCCTCTGTTCTCCTCTTGCCTTTTATTAACGATAATAATGTCACTGTGAATTTGGTCCAATTCTTGATGAACTTTGCTCATCTGACCTTTCATGTTTCCTACCAGCTCTTTACTTTCTTTGCGATAGCCTTAATCTCGCCTATTTCCTGACATTGATCTAATATGTTCTGATCCTGTTTCTTTAGATCACCGTTAATTGCTCTAGCATAGCTTTTCAATTTCCCGTCCCATTTATTGTCGTTCTCTTCTAACCTCTGATCTACCGTTCTCGTAAATTCTGAAAACTGTTTCGCTTGGCGTTGGAGATTCGCCTCATTTTGGATTTGAATATCCTTAATGTCATTAGACAGCGCATCTAACCTAGTGTTGGTTTCATCCTGCGCATGCTTACACGCCTGTATGTTACTTTCAAGCTTGGCTTCTATAGCCTGTAAACGTTTATCTGTCTTAACCTGCATTTCTGATATAATGCTTACAACCGTTTCTGTTACTTCGGTCTTAATCGTTTCCTGCATTTGACCTAGCTTATCATTCAATTCAACCTTATTTGCATCCAATCGGTTGTTTATTTCAACCTGATTGGCATTCATTGCAATCTGATTAGCATTAATTGCCTCCTGATTGGCATCTAAACGAGTGTTTATTCCATCCTGGAAAGCCTTGGCTTCCAGCTTATTCTGTTCATTCACAGCATCAAAATGCTGTTTCAACCCTGCAATCACCTGCAGAATCTCCTCTGTACCAGACATTCTCACAATAATACACTTTGAGATACAGGCAGGCTTCCTGGAAACATGTGTGGATACGTTTTGAAGAGAGACACAAAACACTGTACACATATAGTAAGATTGTACTAAACCTGTGAATTTTATGATAAATTGTGGATTAGGTATGCAGCGCTCGTACCCTTGGGTAATCCTCTTCCCAATAGAGAGATTCTGCGTTACATCAAAAGCCTACTGAACTCAAAAATCCCTCAAACACAGTTTGAGGCAAAAATTAGAATTACTATGGTTTTCCCGATGAAATACCATAAAAATCTATGGGGTTTCCCTAAATCCCATAAGCTCCACAAACTTGGGAGCCATAATAAATGTATGAGAGGTTTGCCATGATAAATTAAATAGAGATCAGGTCTTTCAATGCCAAGATATACATATTGCACTACTGAGGCGATTCCACGATAGAATAATACCGACCCATGTTACCTGGATCATGGTAATTAAGGTGTTTATCAAAATTTATATTGTTTGTACCGGAGCTTAGCTAGGGTTAGGCGCGGTCATCCCCTAATTCATGTCAATTGTTACTTTATTAGAGTTGTGTGCACTAAATCTAGACCGACTTTAGTTGTACCTATAGCTCAAATCACTGTACAGGAGATCAATTTCCATGTACCCATGTGAGTAATCTCCATGGAAAATATGCTTCCGCCTCCAGCTAGCGTCAGGTCTCAGGCGTGTACCGTTCCCCCATTGAGCAGTTGCATATTTTGGATTTGAGACAAAAAGGTATCAACTCTACAATGATAAGGCACAACTCTATTCTAAAGATTTTAATTTAGTACTAAAATCATGGCTTCAAACATATAAAACAATCCCAACAAACATAAAACAAAATCAAACAAAAATTACTTCCCCAATCCACTAATATTAACATAATATTATCATAATAAACTCATATCATAACTCAAACCTTTACCCTTATATTGACTTCACACTTCACTCTAGTGCGCTGATGCACATACAACTTTCATAAACAAAACTGTACTTTTACTCTTCCGTCATCTAGTGTGACTTCTTTACTTTCACAAAATTACTTATTCCTTAAACCTCATCCTACTTTGACAATTATGTGTACCGTGTGTGTTTGGTCTCTCTCTTCCCACCTAATGCTTTACATGCATTAGCCTATTCAGGTGTTGCACAACAATCTACGTGCAACTCCATAATTATGTAAAGCTACCCCTACACTTCTCTCTATTTATATAGTTCCACTGCATGCCGTTGTGATTTCATCTTCAAAACCTTCGTTATCGCTGTGTCGGATGGTATTATTAAGCTACCCTTGCGAGCGTAACTTGTGGCGTCAAGTAGCCAACTTTTGAAATACGAGTCAGTGACAGTAAAAATGCAACTTCCAACCATTCGTTAGATTGCTAAAATCATGAACCATCAGGGTGATCTATAATTACCAATGTGTTCTTAAACCACATGACTTCATTACTCAATATAACAATGTTTCCTTTCATGTGACTAATAGGGTCTAAAATCCGCCCTTTCATAAACCTTAACTTTCACGGTTCGCTTGACAGCTCAGCCCCTCCTCCGAGCGGCTAGTATACAATGGAGTGGAGCGAGGTTACCGCAGTAAACCTTCCCCCGCCTTCCTGCTTCATGGCGTATATCTCCCCAAGCAGTAGTACGATTTTAAAGACAATACCGTGGTCACTATGACGCACATATCCCAATGGATTTAAACTGAATATTATGCGATAGGTTCTGGACGAGCTTAAATATTTATTCCTAACCTTAGGATTTTTAATAACGGCCTCAACAGGTCCGTATCATATGTGAAGGCACGAGATTCATAAAAACATTGGTCTAGTGGGTAGCCGGTATCTTAATAAATGCTACGGTCAGTCCCATGCTGCCGTCCATAAGATTCGCTTCACAAGAGCCGAATCACTCAATAATAAGTTCCCGGGCGAACAGGTCTGATGCAGAGGTGTCCAATGTTCTCCTCTCACCTACCACAGGATTCGAACCCGGAACATTCCATCATCAGAGTTAGGGTCCAATCACTAAATACAGTCTGGCACAAAGTACATATCTCAGTATGCCCACGGCTATACGATATTTCATCCGTCGAATAGATTACCTGGCTTTCATGACCTGATGCTATGATCTTCGTCCTTTGATTATTAAGAGAAATCTAGCAATTACTCTATAAGCTTTTACATAAGCTGCAAATTCAATTCACTAGAAAGCTCTTCCATTTCCTTGCATAATTATATTCTCATTAATACAATATATTCTGATATTAAACTCTTTTCTCATCCCTTAATGTAATCTTACGGCTTAGATCGATAAGCCTTCCAATTAGCGTAAATATTCCTTGCTTACAACATTTTACCTGATGTATTCATTCATACCTTTTATTATTATTTATTATTATTCTTCTTACTGACATAAATTACCATAATCCGACACAACATAACCATCTTAAAAATCGAACATCCGTGTTCGTTACGTTAAGTTTACATAACTGATTTGCCATTTTATTAATAGTGGTAACGATTAATCCACTCACTGATGTATAACAACATCTCAACTCTACTAGAATCAACACAACAACAATTAAATCTGGAGGGTCTATCTCCTAATACTGATTCTTACTGGCATATTTATATTTCTGAAATCACATTACATGCAGTGGGCTATACTTCTATATAATCATAATTTGCGGGGTACTCACATTTATAGGCTTATCCTGATGGCTCCAACCACCTATATCCTTCCGGGTCGCCTGCCATTTGCAGAGTTAGCGCGACTTTTGCATATTGAGTATACACATTTTATGATACATTTCTTTCACCAACAACACGGCACTTTTCATTTCTATGATGAAGCCATTGCTTCCAAAACACATGACACTTTATAACACTTATTATACCATTAATTTAAAAGAAATTTCACATATGATTTCTACATAACACACGTAACTTTTTACACTTTTCATTGGTTGAAATTCCCTGGCAAAATATCAGAATTGCAGGTATCGACGGCATCCTCCATGCTCCTACCAACCCCTGATTGAACGTCAGGTTCATCTGCCTACGGATTCGCCAACAGTCTATCAATTATCCTACGGTAAACTTCCTGCTTTGCATAAATATGCTTACTTTCGTCCTGAGCGTTACTATTTGGTATTCTTAAGACATTTCACAGAATGCTTCATAACGTTTCTCCCAGCGCAGTCCGGCGTAATAAGACATGTATAACCAATCAATATATTATACACTGCGCTTAACATTGTACATAGTCTTTACTCTAATTATTACTTTCAATAGTTCTGCAACTTATTTCACACGGTACTTCCTATGTGAACATTAACTATTTCTCGTACTGCTGACTACACATGCAGCACGACTGTCCTTAATAAAAGCCTTCTAAAAGTTTTACTGCACGGCTTCCCAAGTTGAAGTCCGGGCCTCCTTCCTTGACTTCGGTAATACGCATTTCACTCAATAAAGTTCGTTGATTACCGTACTTCTTATTACTTCATGACTAAGCATGATTCTATTATCACTTGGTGCATTACCCTGCACGGCGAATATAATGGTTAACACTAAAACGTTCAAGTCTTTGTTTGAGCGTCCTTTCCTGAGCCAGAGCGACATACGTTCCGCGCTCGAGTCTGTTCAAAAACTGACAACAACTGTCTTCTGCCAAGGGTCAACTCCCTTATATCCTTTTCACACAAAAAAAGTAGACCTAGGATTCCCGCGCTATATCAACTCCTCTCCCAGCATGATTCTGGTCTCGAAACAATGCTCATCGGGTTCCTTTTTCTTCACTGATCCCAGAACTATCTGCGTGCTGAAGGATCGATCGGCCAATTAATTAATATTAATTGCCTTTGCCATAGCGTGGGGACGCGGTTTCCAGTGGAAATCCCCGGTGACATAGTCAAACCCTGCCGCGAACACCCCTGGTCCTGTGTCCTTGCGCACTCCATGAAATATGCCTTGATTTCGCAGTTTAATGGCTCTAAAATTAGCCTCCTGGCTAAAGATTCACCTGTGTGCAACTCTCATGTCATTACGTTGCTCCAATCACGAGTAATCAATGATTTTACTTGTGATCTCTCCCCTCCCTTCTTGGTCCTATTCTCAAACGGGGAATAACTGGGTCATTATTCAACCCCCCGACCCCTTGCAGACGACTTAGGTAGGTCAGCGAGATTGACAGGGCTCCATGGGTCTCCTCCCACAATTCGGGGGCTATTAGTAATCTGTCAAACTCTCTACTTCTGTGTTTCAAGTCCAGCATAGCCTACTCCATGTAGTCCACTAATGCTATATTCCGCTCATTTTCCCTGAATTATTTCACTAAATAATGCCAGTATCAACTGATATCACACCAGTGATTAAATATGTACTTTCATTTAGGGTTTTTTAGAACGAAACTCCCTCAACAGATCTCGGGTTCGTTCCCTGGTGGAACCTTCCTTCTGAGTTCAACTTATCTCCGAGATCCATGTTCGATATCAGTCAGCATGACCCCCTCGGGTTCAATAGATAATAATATTGCAGTTTAATTTCCAGGAGGCCATACATGGCAGTGTTGCCAAAATGATTATAAGCTTGCTGATAGGTCCAATTTTTAAATGCAAATAACTTCTACACTATCAATTGGAATTCAACCAAATTTCGTATGTACTATGTGTACATACACAGATATGAATGAGCATATTCTTAAGAGCCACTAGGGCTGCCAACTGTTAATAAATGCACTCCCTATTGTTTTTATCCAAATACCAATATATAAGAAAGTATGCAAGCAGACAGCTTTAAACTATGCACACGCATAGTACCTGACATTATATATTAATTTGGAGTAACTTATATACGTCAGTGCTACCAACATGATTCTATACCTGCTGAGAGGTTCAACTTTATATACACGTAACTTCTAAACTATCATTTGGATTTCAACCAAATTTCGCGTGTGTTATGTGTACCATAACAGATATGACTATGCATATATTTAGGAGCAACCAGGGCTGCCAACTGTTAATAAATACTGTCTCTCTTTTTGTTACCCTAATATCAATATATCAGAAAGTATACTTTGCGCATGTATAGTACCTGGCATTCTAGATTAATTTGGAGTAACTAATATAGGCCTACGCCAGTGCTGCCAACATGATTCTAAGCCTGCTGATAGGTCCAATTTTAAAATGCATGTAACTTCTCTACTAACTAATGGATTCTCAATTGACACAACAATTGATCATATTATTTCAGATCATTTCTGACCAATACATGTATGTCATTGATGCCAACATGATTTTACGCGCGCTGTTAGATGCAATGTTTAACTGCATGGAACGTCCATGCTATCCATTGGACTTCAACCAAATTTTGTATTCTGTACCTTAAGAGATGGAACTAAGAATATACTCAGTCACCAGGGCTGCCAACTGTAGTTCTCTATTAGGCTACATTATGCCAGGTATACAGTATTTCGAACTAATTAAAAATTTCGATATTACAAACTTAATTTCGTTATTACATAGATAGATCCATTTAGATTAATTATTGGCATGAATCTTAAATTTTAAGAAAAGTAGGCTCTTTAGTTCGTCACGGAACTTGTTGTTGTTTTACATTTATTAATTTTCATCATGAATTATTTCCTCAAGACGGAGGATCCCTACCAACCGTTACCATTCAAAAATTCCTTCAAATCCTCAGGTGTGTCGGCCAAGATGACGACGTCATCGGCAAATCTCAGAGTTGAAATTATTTCTCCTTGAATCTTCACTCCTACTTTAAATTTTTCTCTAATTTCCTTCATTGCTTGCTCAATGTAAATATTGAAAAGTGTGGGCGATATGTTGCAGCCTTGCCTTACACATTTCTGAATACCTTTCTTTAATTTATAAGCTGATTCATTGCCTACAGCTGTAATGTTATGACTATGCATGAAGAGCACATATAGTACAATAATCTACCAGGAATTTTGTATTTATTTCGTTTTTCAATTATTATTTTCTCCTCAGAAAATTACTACTGTATATAATTAAGTACAAGTTTTTCGGGCTTTTAGGCCGAGGTCCAGACAGGATATCTCCCGACTATTCACCGTAAACTGCGCCTGGGTCAAACTGACAAATCGTCAGTCACTGAGCATTCTCTCTTGCCCGGTCACGATGTACAGTACGGGGACACGGAGATACTCTCCACGACCACACACTACCACGCCAGGCTGCAACGGGAAGCCATAGAAATATTCAAACATCCCGACAACTTCAATCGAAAGGAAGAAATTGAACGTGTGCGTAATACATGGATCCCGGCCCTTAGGAACACCAAGGCCAAGATATCACGCACACGTCAACCTGAGGAACCTTCCCGCTACAGCCCGCCAGTCGCCCAGGGAACACCTGACCCTCACAAGCTCGGTCGCCGAAGCCGGAGCACGCACCGCACCCCGCTGCATGTACGTGAGACCAAACGATCCAGCCGGAATGCGAAGAGAACGCTCGGCTCACCATGCTAATTTGATATCCAAACTGCCTTCCAGCCATTAATTCATCGCCAAGATCCACCCAGCCAACAGTCATATTCAAGCAACAAAACCCCACTACCAACCGTTACCCATTATTTCAAGCCTCTTCCTCCTTCCACTGCTGACCAAGGGAAGGAGCGGAACCCTTGATAATGCCGGACGCAGTTTCCGGTGAAACGTCGGGAGATATCCTGTCTGGACCACGGCCTACAAGCCCGAAAAACTTGTACTTAATTATGAACGCCGGCCGTGAAAGCCTAAGCTGTTATACTACTGTATAAACTGACCTTTAAGGTACAGTACTGTAGTAGTCACTGTTAACAAAACCTCTTTATAACAATAACCCTGCTATAACAATATCATTTTCATTGTCCCATGAATATTGTTCTATAGAGGTTTGACTATGTAATGAATGTCTATGCATTTGATTTGCAGGTATGGAGTCGGGCGATCGTGAGATTGTGCCCCTTCAGCAAGGGGTGTACCGCTCCCTCCAGCCAGTGGTGCGTCTATCGCAAATGTTAGGGGTGATGCCACTGGTGAAAGTGACCGGCGGTAGGGGTTACAGGTGGTGCAAGGCCTCTACTCTCTACTGTCTATGCTGGCTGGCATCACTGATCGCCTCCAATCTGTTCACGACCCACGCTCTCAAGAAGATCTCGGGCGCTCTGCTCGACACCGATGAGCCACTAGTGAAGAAAGCTGGGGAGAAGGTGACAGGCGGCACCATGCTCACCGCGGTCAACAGCTACGTCAACACCATTTCCCTAACTCTCAGCTACCTCCTGTACGCTGTCAAACTGAGGAAACTTCCAGCATTGTTGAATGAAATACAGCTGATAGACGAACTCGAAGGTGATGCTGGAAATTCACTCCTCGGTAAGTTAGGTGCTGTTGATGTTGTTGTTGTTGTTGTTGTTTGAGTTGTCAGTCTTTTGACTGGTTTGATGCAAATCTCCATGCTTCCCTGTCCTGAGCTAATCGTTTCATCTCTACATAGCTACCACACCCTACATCCGGGACAATCTGTTTAACATATTCTAACCTTGGTCTACCCCTACAATTCTTGCCCTCGACCCTTCCTTCTATAACTAAGCTTGCTATTCCTGGGTGTCTTAGTATGTGTCCTACCAACCTATATCTTCTCTTCATTAGCAGTCGCCAGAAACATCACTCCTCTCCCGCTCTTCTTAATACCTCTTCATTTGTTACCCTTTCAACCCACCTGATCCTCATCATTCTCCTGTAACACCACATTTCAAATGCTTCAATTCTCCTCCTTACTGCTGCACCAATAGTCCAGGTTTCACTCCAGGCAAAGGCTTTCAAAAATGATTTTCTTATACCTAAATCTATATTCGATGTCAACAGTTTCCTTTTCTGTAGAAATGCTTTCCTTGCCTGAGCCAACCCACTTTTTGTATCCCCTTTGCTTCGTACATCACTGGTTATTTTCCTTTCTTAGTAACAGAAGTCTCCTAATTCATTAGGTTTTCACCTGCCAATTTGATGTCCATAGAGGTTTCTGATTTATTTTGGCTGGATTCCAATATTTTTGTTTTTTATTTATTAATTTTCATCTGGAATTCTTTCTTCAAGACGGAGTCCATACCATTGAAAAACGTATTCAAATCCTCAGGCGTGTCGGCCAAATAGACTATGTCATCGGCAAATCTTAGAGTTGAGATTGTTTCACCTTGAATCTTCACTCCCACTTTAAATTTTTCTCTAATTTCCTTCATTGCTTGTTCAATGTAATGATTGAAAAGTGTGGGTTGTAGCCTTGTCTTACACCTTTCTGAATACCAGCTAGGTGCAAGGTTTACAAATGATTAGGCAACAATTTGTTCTGTTTCATTTGAGGGGCTCGGGCATCGGGGTTATATAACCCCGTGCACTTTGGTGTGTGTAGAATTTGTCTGAAATCCTGTTTTTTTTGTAGTGTCTGTAGCAATATGTGTTTATGTGAGGATTGGGAAGGAGGCTGCCGTAGCCTTTAGTTAGGAACCATCCCGGCACTTTCCTAAAGTAGATGTGGGAAACCACGGAAATCCACTTCCAGGATGGCTGAGGTGGGAATCGAACGCGGAGTGACAGTCAAGAATGCTAGCAGCTACACTACAGGCAACAATTTAAATAGTCTTTTACACATAGACGAAATAACTTCATGTGTTCCCAGGAGCTCACAAATAGCAACCGCGGGACTCAAGCAGAGTCTGGCATTGCTTCCACTTACTTGTGCCGGGCCCAACTCTGTCATCCTTCCTGTATACCCCTTGTTCCCTTCCCACCCCGAAGGTATAAGGGTGTCTTTCATTTTCCCGTCTTAATTGGGTACCCCTATTCTTTGAGGGATAAGATCTCTTCTTTTCTTTTCATGGTATCTCCTGCCTTCTGCACGAGGTCCTAATGGAGGTAGGGTGTGTGTAGCCCCCACCACACCATATTGTATGGAGTACGGCTGGTAAGTTCGGGACTTAACAAACCCAAGGAATTCCTGAAATGGTCCAAATTTCCTCTTTTCCCATTGATTTTGTAGCGGACCCTCTCATATTTCTCCCTTTCCTATCTGCCTTTCATGGCCCTACCTCTTTCCGATTCCCCTAGTCCTAATTCTTCAAGGGATGAGGGTATTTCTTTCCCTTTCTTTTATTTTCCATATTTCCTTCTATTTTGTTATCTTCATCCTTTATCCGTTAGTTGAATGTCAGTAGTTTGTTTTGGTCTAGTTTTCTTTACATCATTTTCACTATTACCCAAACGATTATAAGTCGATAACCTAGATGTTAGGCCCCTAGTAATTTAAATTTCCACTGATGGAGATTGTTGGAAAAAATGAACACATAAAAACACTTATAGTGTGCGATGTATTAACGATAGAGATGCTGTCGTGGACTTTTTGTAGAATTTTTCATGCTGAACAATTCTTACACTCATAGTATTGAACCCTTATCATTGTGTCCAATAATAATGTTTCATATTAATAAAAACGATGGAAATACTAAATACATGAAATGCTGGATATTTGAGTAATATTGATGTAGCAAGAAATCTGGACTTGGTAAGACATGCTACGTGCTGGCTGGAAATGACCAATAGTTTCACAACCAATGTTATTCTTGGATTTCTGAGAAAATCAGATATGACGTTGTGGCGTACGTGACCATAAAAGGGAAAAATGCTGCGTACAAGGCAAGGAGTGAGAGAGAGGAGAATAGTCGTGACGTCAAAATAAGGGCGGGATTTGTAAGGTCAGAACTCCGAAGCCAACTTATCTGACCAATAAGAAAACATGACGCCAGAACATAGCGTCAGTGTGTTTTGCGCGGCAATCGGATATAAAAAGATCTAGCGATCGGTTTGCTTGTTCGACGGCAGATTCGCGACCTGTGAGAAAATACAAGAATTTTGAGAGGTCACACATAATTATAGGCCCATTACTTAAAATATTGAGGAGCTGTTTTACTCCCACCATTGAAACTTTAGGCTTTCTGTATATATACAAATGTCTGAGATGAATCGGGCACTCCTAATTATTCTTCGACAGTCTTTTTAAGACGTCCTTAAGACGATATGGTTTTAAAATTATAGTTGTGTGTCGGCAACGAAGTTGGAAATTTTCATAAATTGTGAGATGGCAATTAGCCATAGAATAGGGAAAGTCGACGATTCTGCATAGGACGATCTGAGGAAATAAAATACTTAGAACGCAGATAGAACAGTTTAAAAACTTTGATTTAATTGTGTTTTAACAGCAGCAAAATGTCGACCATGGAGAGAAGACAGCAAGCTTCATCCTCCATTACCATCAGTGTTATGGGCTAACGGCCTAATGATGGGAATTGACGAGGCGGGAGGCCTCTGGAAAGCAGTTTAAGTGATGAGTATTAAAAAATTGATTTATTGATTTTGGACGAGGGGAATCGCGAGAGATGTGTGGAACTTTGTATAGATTTTATTTGTGTGGTTTAATTTAAATTTCAGGGTTTGATTTCTTAACTGACATGCGTGTAGTAAATTTTGGCATTGCGTGACAATTATGTTGTACAGTAAATTTTGTAATTTAAATGTTTTCCTTATGTATACGTAATTCTTATAGCGAAACGGCCGCATCGATTAACGTATCTATAAAAAGTGTAGCCATGAATGAGAACCTAGGAACGACAATGATAAATGGACTGATTTAATGATATGTTAAACTAATTACTACGTGGGGGGAATATTTGCATTTTGTTGCTTTGATAACTCGGGCTAGGACTGATCCTGTTATTTATTCTTTATTGTCATTTGGACATGTTGTGTGTCATTATCTGAGAGGTGTGCTGATTAATGCTACGACGTGATCTTCGAGAAATGTGCCACGTGTTTTTGGGTGTAAGTGATGATGATGAGGAGAGGTAAAGCCTGTCCATGACTGCGATATCATTCCGGCAAACTAGTTATCCGTGGGGATAAGTTTGACCTGGGAATGTATTCTTAAAAATCCCTGAGAGGATGTTTTGAGATAATGTGTTATTTATTTGTACGCGTTTAACAGGTGGCGATTAGCAAAGGTGCTGTACGCAGGCTATGGGCCAGAATCTATATTTAGCATGGCACTAATTACTACTTGGGGGAAGAAATCAGCCACTCTCTCGGTGATGCGATAACAGGCCCGGTTGTCTCCAGCTCGTTATGACACGTTATGTTTGCTTTAAAGCCTAATGAGTTAAGGTTATTTCATTTGGTTTAATTTGGGAAGTTGCCATGTTGTCGATCCAAGTTTCTTTTATCATTACTACGACTTATTTATTCATTGTTTTTTAAAACGCCAAACTTTCCGGCGTTAATATTAAAAGTTATATTTTGTTGTTGTTGGCTCTTATTTTCAAGGCCATTGTATTCATATAAATATAATTTGGCAACCGGCCAAACCTGTTCATGTCATGTTATGCCTTCCTAGTGTTTAAGGTATAAGTCGGTAATTCCGCAGCCCTTAGTTTAAATAATACACACGTGTATTTGGTTGTGGTAATCTAAGGTTAGAGCATGTCAGTAGTGTATATAATTATGTAATTGTTGTTCCCACATTTCCGTAATTCGTCCTTCGCAGTACGGAGTCCGTTCCCGAACCAACTGTTTTGGTCGGAAACGAGCGCCCGTCAAAATGCTCATTACTTGAACTAGTCTTAAAACCCGTGTCGCTCATAAATATTAAATTTTTGTACTATTTTATTTGTTTGTTATATTTGGATCCTGTGATCCGTTTTCTTTTGTTACTTTGATTTAAGTGACATTGCAGTCACAATGCTTGTTGGCAGCTGTCATACCGTGTCGTCATGGTACGTCAGGCTGGTCAGTGTCAGATCTGTTCACGCGAGTGAACAAATAAAGGGTGGTTATAGTTCTCCTTTTTATGTTTGATTCAGTTAATAAATTTCATTTGTTAGTAGATCCTGTTGTTTTTCTTGGCTTTGTAATAATAATAAGTTAACCTTATGAACCCTGGAAGTTATGTTGATAGCAAAACCTCTAAATCACATTCACAAGAATCCATTACGACCCCGAAATTTTGAATCTTGTCTACATGCTATTTTCCAAAGGGTTTATAAGAGTTACTTTGGCTTCCGAACGTGTGGCATTTGTTTTAGAGTAAAAAAATAGATCACCGGCATGTGATAAGTTTATTAACGTAAGTTAGGCGAAGATAGTACCGCCAAATGTTTGAAAATATAAAGTCATGGAGTTTGCAATAAAGTAAATGTGGAACAAGTTAAGTGTTTGAACTTTGATTAAAATTAGAACAAACTGTTCCAGGCGCCCAATAAAATTAAATTAGCTTTGTGTAGAAAAGCCAAACTCAAAGAATTATTTGACAGGAAGGTTAGACCTTAAAAACTAATTAATACTCTATTAATTGGTTAAAATTTGTAAGTAAAGTAAGGTCAGGAAGATTATAACTGAATCAAAGGGTTAAAATTAAATGGAATAATAAGTAAATTATACTCAGTGATGCTATAGTTTGTGGGAGTAATTTAAAGTAAATGAACTGAGTATGTAAAGGGTTAATGTATGTATATTTAATATGTGTGAGCGCGCGTATCCAGGGCTCCGCCCTTATGTCATTTCCCTATGTCTCAAATATATTATTGTTGTGATGGCAACTCTGGGAGAAATCCGCGAAGTGATTGAATTAGCATCCGCTCGTACGCGAGAACAACTTAGTGAGATGAGAAAGGACATAACCAATGAAATACAGACACAGTTAGCGGCGAATAGTGAAGAAACGCAGACACAGTTGGCGGCAAATAATGTAGAAATGCAGACACAGTTAGCGGCAAATAGTGAAGAAACGCAGACACAGTTGGCGGCAAATAATGTAGAAATGCAGAAACAGTTAGCGGCGAATAGTGAAGAAACGCAGACACAGTTAGCTGCTATAAATAAACAATCGGAAGAAATACAGACACAGTTAAACACAAAACTATCCGAAGTTAACGAGAATATAAATCAGAAAATCGCTACACAAAACATTCTGGTTGGTGAACAATTACATAGGCAGTCTGAGAAAAACAATGAAATGTTAAACGCACAAGACGAAAGGAACACTCAAAATCTAGCTGCGCTAACGGTAGAAATCAAAGAGCACACAAAAGAACAGCTAATCCAATTAGCAAAGGACGTTAGCACTAACAATACCAAACAATTAGGAATAATAAAAGGTATCGAAGATTCGTTTAAAAAGGAAATAAAAGGAATGGATGAGACTGTTATGGCAAAACTAGCACAAATCGAGCAAGCGTGTTTGACCAGCTCATCTGAGATTAAAGAAGCATACACAAACTTAGAAAAAAGGTTTGAGAATATCGAACGAGGGACACAGGGTATGCAAGATCAGATAATTACAGTAGATAACAATATCACGGGCTTAGTGACGGAACTCAACAAATTAGAAATACAATCAATTAAGAAATGGAAAAAGTTAGAAATTGACCAGGAAGAAATTAAACAAACATTAGAACAGAACAACATTTCTCTGGGAGAAAGGATAGATAAACTTGAAGATAATCAGGAGGCTAATCAACAAGAAGTCGAAAAACGCTTTGTTAAATTGAAGGAGACTATTAGGAAAGATTGGACCAAGATGAGCGCTGATTCGAAAGATGAACGGCTCGCAGTAAGCAAGAAGCTAGGGGAAAATAACGCGAAAATACAGGCGTTAGAAGAAAATATGAAGTTAAGGTTTCAAATTCAAGAGGACCGCATGATAAAATCGGAGTTGCAGTCACTTGGACATAATACGATGTTTGCGACACTAATGGAAAAGGGGAAAGGGGAGAATGCGGAAAGAGAGCACACAATAGACAGCCACGAGCTTGGGCAAAGTCCAAGAACGGTAGACACGCAAGCATTCCAGAATTATGAGGGTCGTAGCTCGACACCTCAAAACACACAACTTCCCACGCAAGTTATACAAGTCATCCGTGGAAACGAATTTAAACCGAATAAGTTTTTACCAGAGAGCGGAGGGACACCTAAAGCTTTCTTAAGGGAACTGACAGAATATTTTTCGGACCAAAATGTTAGCTCAACGCGACAATTAAGAATGGTTGAAAATTTTTTGGCGGGCTCAGCACTTACCTGGTATCTTGGATTTAAGAACACATTTAAATCAATGGAAGGTTTCCACAAGGCCTTCCTAAGCAAATACTGGAGTGGGTCGTATCAACAAAGCTTGCGAATGGACTTATACTCGCGCAAATACCATTCCACGCATCAGACGAAATATGCAGATTTTTTCGCCATGCAACTTGTCAAATTGCAGGATCTTGATAATCCCCCGAGCGAAATGGAGCTAATAACTACTATAGGAAAGCAGATGCCTATTAGCGTTCAGCAATTCTTGGTGGCGGCAAATATTACGACCGTGGTCCAGGCAGAAGAGGTATTAAGGAAGATAGATGAAACCACTAATTACATCAACCCGAGAGAGAAGAGACAGATAGAGTTAGTTAATGCAGTCGAAGTAGTCAAGACACCGAACAAAAACACGAGGTCGCAAGCTACAAACACTGGGGATAACCAAAGACGGCAGAGCACCGAAGAATATGAGCCGAGATCTCAACCGAGATACGAAAATAGGGACAGAAACCATAACAATCAGGAAGAAACTAACCGCTACCGGAACACAAACAATCAGCAGTGGCGAGATAATAGGAGATACCAAACGTCATACAATAGGAATAATAATAACGCACCTTACAATCGAGGATGGCGTGGAGGACACTATAATCAACAATATAGGCCCAGAGACAATAGGCGTTACAACCAGCAACATAACGCACAAAATAACCAGCGGTTTAACGAGCAATCGGATCCAAGGGATGATCAGAGAAATTGGAACGAGAGACACGCTGACCCGCAACAGTACCTGGAGGAGCCACGTAACATGGAAGGAAATAATGATAAATGGGAAAGAGCGATAGATCGGCGGAAGAATCCCGACACCCACGAGGAGGAAAACGGAACACATCAAATGTTGGAGGCCATGCATGTAGAAACCCAGAGATATTTGGAGGAGCTGCATGGAGAAGAAGAAAATAGAGCAGCCGACAATAGGAAACAGAAGAATAGCAGGAGAGATTCGCAGACCGTGTCAGGCAAGGGTCTCGAAATATGGTAAAAAAAAGTTATTGTACGGGAATAGGAGAAGAAGAAGGGAGAAGGAAGAAGATGGCAACGCGGGGGAGAAGAAGGAGATGACATCACGGTAAAATGGAGAAAAGACAGGAGCGGCTTAAGGGACCGTTCAGCATCGTGAGGAACTTAGGTAACAACGCCTACAGAGTCCGAGAGGTGAACACAGGAAACATGGCAGTGTATAATATCTCATTTAAAATTGTATCATCAGAGAGAGCCATACGAACCGAGAAATAATGTTACTGCAGCAAATTAAACATTCGCGTGATAACATACAACAAAAGATACGGGGGTACTCGAGTGGTGAAAGCGCTCAAAAGACAGCTCTGACGTGTTTACAAGTTCAGGCGGAAGTCGTTAATGAATATGTTGATGTTTTGAAAGAGTGAGAGGGGAGACGAGTAGCAAGGAAAGAGGCCGGAGGGCATAAGTATACAGGAATTTCCTAATGAGTTTGGAACGAGACGGCTACTGAAACAGACAGAGGCGGACAGTCATTATATTTTGAGGGTGACCAGCAACTTCAAATTTGAGCCAGAAAAGTAGGGGATGTGAAATTCGACTTCATTTGAGTTCGAATTTCATCAACTAGGGGTCAGATGAACCCTTATCATTGTGTCCAATAATAATGTTTCATATTAATAAAAACGATGGAAATACTAAATACATGAAATGCTGGATATTTGAGTAATATTGATGTAGCAAGAAATCTGGACTTGGTAAGACATGCTACGTGCTGGCTGGAAATGACCAATAGTTTCACAACCAATGTTATTCTTGGATTTCTGAGAAAATCAGATATGACGTTGTGGCGTACGTGACCATAAAAGGGCAAAATGCTGCGTACAAGGCAAGGAGTGAGAGAGAGGAGAATAGTCGTGACGTCAAAATAAGGGCGGGATTTGTAAGGTCAGAACTCCGAAGCCAACTTATCTGACCAATAAGAAAACATGACGCCAGAACATAGCGTCAGTGTGTTTTGCGCGGCAATCGGATATAAAAAGATCTAGCGATCGGTTTGCTTGTTCGACGGCAGATTCGCGACCTGTGAGAAAATACAAGAATTTTGAGAGGTCACACATAATTATAGGCCCATTACTTAAAATATTGAGGAGCTGTTTTACTCCCACCATTGAAACTTTAGGCTTTCTGTATATATACAAATGTCTGAGATGAATCGGGCACTCCTAATTATTCTTCGACAGTCTTTTTAAGACGTCCTTAAGACGATATGGTTTTAAAATTATAGTTGTGTGTCGGCAACGAAGTTGGAAATTTTCATAAATTGTGAGATGGCAATTAGCCATAGAATAGGGAAAGTCGACGATTCTGCATAGGACGATCTGAGGAAATAAAATACTTAGAACGCAGATAGAACAGTTTAAAAACTTTGATTTAATTGTGTTTTAACAGCAGCAAAATGTCGACCATGGAGAGAAGACAGCAAGCTTCATCCTCCATTACCATCAGTGTTATGGGCTAACGGCCTAATGATGGGAATTGACGAGGCGGGAGGCCTCTGGAAAGCAGTTTAAGTGATGAGTATTAAAAAATTGATTTATTGATTTTGGACGAGGGGAATCGCGAGAGATGTGTGGAACTTTGTATAGATTTTATTTGTGTGGTTTAATTTAAATTTCAGGGTTTGATTTCTTAACTGACATGCGTGTAGTAAATTTTGGCATTGCGTGACAATTATGTTGTACAGTAAATTTTGTAATTTAAATGTTTTCCTTATGTATACGTAATTCTTATAGCGAAACGGCCGCATCGATTAACGTATCTATAAAAAGTGTAGCCATGAATGAGAACCTAGGAACGACAATGATAAATGGACTGATTTAATGATATGTTAAACTAATTACTACGTGGGGGGAATATTTGCATTTTGTTGCTTTGATAACTCGGGCTAGGACTGATCCTGTTATTTATTCTTTATTGTCATTTGGACATGTTGTGTGTCATTATCTGAGAGGTGTGCTGATTAATGCTACGACGTGATCTTCGAGAAATGTGCCACGTGTTTTTGGGTGTAAGTGATGATGATGAGGAGAGGTAAAGCCTGTCCATGACTGCGATATCATTCCGGCAAACTAGTTATCCGTGGGGATAAGTTTGACCTGGGAATGTATTCTTAAAAATCCCTGAGAGGATGTTTTGAGATAATGTGTTATTTATTTGTACGCGTTTAACAGGTGGCGATTAGCAAAGGTGCTGTACGCAGGCTATGGGCCAGAATCTATATTTAGCATGGCACTAATTACTACTTGGGGGAAGAAATCAGCCACTCTCTCGGTGATGCGATAACAGGCCCGGTTGTCTCCAGCTCGTTATGACACGTTATGTTTGCTTTAAAGCCTAATGAGTTAAGGTTATTTCATTTGGTTTAATTTGGGAAGTTGCCATGTTGTCGATCCAAGTTTCTTTTATCATTACTACGACTTATTTATTCATTGTTTTTTAAAACGCCAAACTTTCCGGCGTGAATATTAAAAGTTATATTTTGTTGTTGTTGGCTCTTATTTTCAAGGCCATTGTATTCATATAAATATAATTTGGCAACCGGCCAAACCTGTTCATGTCATGTTATGCCTTCCTAGTGTTTAAGGTATAAGTCGGTAATTCCGCAGCCCTTAGTTTAAATAATACACACGTGTATTTGGTTGTGGTAATCTAAGGTTAGAGCATGTCAGTAGTGTATATAATTATGTAATTGTTGTTCCCACATTTCCGTAATTCGTCCTTCGCAGTACGGAGTCCGTTCCCGAACCAACTGTTTTGGTCGGAAACGAGCGCCCGTCAAAATGCTCATTACTTGAACTAGTCTTAAAACCCGTGTCGCTCATAAATATTAAATTTTTGTACTATTTTATTTGTTTGTTATATTTGGATCCTGTGATCCGTTTTCTTTTGTTACTTTGATTTAAGTGACATTGCAGTCACAATGCTTGTTGGCAGCTGTCATACCGTGTCGTCATGGTACGTCAGGCTGGTCAGTGTCAGATCTGTTCACGCGAGTGAACAAATAAAGGGTGGTTATAGTTCTCCTTTTTATGTTTGATTCAGTTAATAAATTTCATTTGTTAGTAGATCCTGTTGTTTTTCTTGGCTTTGTAATAATAATAAGTTAACCTTATGAACCCTGGAAGTTATGTTGATAGCAAAACCTCTAAATCACATTCACAAGAATCCATTACGACCCCGAAATTTTGAATCTTGTCTACATGCTATTTTCCAAAGGGTTTAGTATATAGATATTTTCAATGGTTTACCCAGCGTAAGCTTAAAAGGCTCACGGATGGCAGTTTTTCTTCGGCTCGATTCACTGAAATCGTTAATGCTCGGCTTCCTTTGGTCATAAATGATCGCTTTTGTACAGAAACCATCCGCAAGAAATCCTTTTCGGAATGGTGAAAACCGCATCGTATTCCACCCAGTGGTTCTCGAGATTACCCATTACCCATTACATCCAAGAAGCGGGGACTTCGTTTTATACTATACTAGCTGATTTACCCGGCTTTGCCCGGGAGGTGTATTTACTTGTTATAGAAAGATGCATGCCAATATATTTCGCAAAGTATATTCACTTTGCCTCTAAGTGAGTTTAAAACATAGTTATCCAGGGCTCTGAAGTTAATCAAGTGCAATATTAACTCACTGTAAATCTAGGCGAAAAGTACTGTGGAGTACATTAACGTAGTAGAGAATGCATTAATAACAAAAAAGGGCTGTATATGCACATTTCTCAAGGATCTAGTCTGACAATTACAGTACTTCCTGATAGTCTTTATTTTTGTTGTAAAGGGTGTAACTTAGACGTTTTGTTCACATAGAGCTCTTTAATTTTTAAATTATTGCATCCACTTTTTTGAAAGGAAACAATATTTAAATTATTCAATGTTTGGAATATAAAGTCATCATTCTGGAGTCAAATATACTTACTATTTTTAACCCCGCACAAATGGTGTGAGTAATGAGAAATGGCTTATTCATGTACATAAGTCAGTGTGTAGGCTACTATATCTGCATATTAGGGAATAGTATTGCTGTATTTCCATGCCTATTATCTCATATTGGGCGGCTTTGGTGGCGTATTTGGTAGCATGCTGAGTTTCTATACCTAAGGTCGCGGGTTCAAACCCGGCCAAAGTCATCGGATTTTTGAAGAGCGTTAAAAATCCCTCAGTATGCCTTCCTTCGGAGGAGAAGTAAATCCAGTGGGTTCATGTCATAGACTTATGTGGTGTAAAAGAACCTTCCATTAACTACACTCGTGTGAAGGTAAATTTGTAGTTTAAAATTGATTAACGCTATTAAGTTCCAACGTTCACCGTCAGGTTGTGGTAGCGGTGGTACCTTTTAACCAAGTTTGCAGCTAGGTGTCGTTGACGGTAGCATTTGGTAGCAAAAGTAGGAACTACTTAAAACTGACTATCTGTAGTCCTTACCTGAATTACATATAACACACAATAATACAGCCATCACAATTAACACTGGTTATCAGGCAGATTCTACACACATCCAAAGTACACGGGGCTGCATGACCGCGTTGTCTCAGCCCCTAAACAAACAGAGGAGCCATCCAACCTATCTCACCTAGTTAAAGTAAATGCAACAACGTATAATCCCAGTTTAATGTTAAATACGAAGCATTGATTGAGAACACATTGGGCTTCTTTAGCCTCTAAAATATTTCGTAAGATAAGAAATATATTCTCTAAATTCATACCGTAATGATCACTAAAATGCTATAGCGGAGTTCAGGGAATTCGTGATAACTACACCATTACACAATATCATTCGTCAGTAAGCCCTAAAATGGCTAAGACATAGGAAATCAGCAAAATGTGGGATGAACACCCATTTTATTTGAAGAAATAATAGATCATATATATGTACAAAGAACAGCACTCGTTTGTCAATAACCCAAGTGTTGTCATGGCTACCGCTAGCCTTAGTCAACACTTTATTTATATCCTCTTTGGTCAACACTAATATCTTTGGATTGTCTCTGTCCATTGTGGTACCTGGTGTCATTCTGTGTTACCACTGCCACATCAGTTCTAGTGGCAAATAGTGTTACTACCGCCGTAGCTACTGTTTGGTCCTTATCATCCAAAATCTGATCACAAAGAAAATAATGCTACTTTAAGAATAATCTGCAATAGTATGTCGAATGCAGGGTTTGCCAATGTATTTCTTTTTTAATTTCATTTCCCTATTACGACCCCTGTTGATAAAAGAGATACGGTTTCAGATTTGTATTGCGTTCAGATTTCTAATGTTTTTTTATATCGTACTTTAGATAATAAATGGTGTGGCCACTGCCTGCTGGATTGCATCCCTCCTGGCTGCTTTAAACTGACTGCCCATTAAAAATATTACAGTATTGGTTTATGCGTACAACCTCGTTTCCATATATAGGCGCTGTGTTCGCAGCTTTTTCAAGTCACTGTTACAGACATTTGTTTTATATTGATGTTAATGGTGAAGTTGCGTTTTGTATTTATTGATGGCGTATTGATGTGTGTGCTTTTGTAAATCAGAACAGGTCAAGTTTGAATGCCGAGGAATCTCATTTCATGAGTTACCATCGGACAATGCACTGGACTTATAAATACACACTAATACAGCCATCACAATAAGACGGGTTATCAGACAAATTCAATACACAGCCAAGTACACGGGGCTACATGAGCACGATGTTCCAAAGCCCCTAAATTAATCAACATCCCTTTCTTCGGCGGCCGGAGACATTTCTTTTTCCTGTATTTTATTTCCCTTATTTTTAGCCTACTTTTCACATTTTGCAAAAATGAGGAAAAAGTAGACTTATGAGATCGGGCAAATGTGTGTCTGTCCTTCTGTCTGTCTGGCTGGCTGTGTGTGTGTCCCCCCCCCTATCAACTCCTAAACGGCTGCAGCAATCGAAACAAAATTTGGTAGGAGTAAAGATTTATACCTGAATATCTCATGGCCATATTTGAAAATGATGTCAGTGCTACCAACTGCTAAAAAATCGCAATTGACATTTGAGCTCCATGTTGGATATCTTGGAAAGTATGAATGGGAGCTATTTCAAAATTGGCACACGTACAGATGATAATATTTCAGTTTAATTTCCAGGAGGCCAAACATGGCAGTGTTGCCAAAATGATTATAAGCCTCCTGATAGGTCCAATTTTTAAATGCATATAACTTCTACACTATCAATTGGAATTCAACCAAATTTCGTATGTTGTATGTGTACATAACCAGATATGACTGAGCGTATTCTTAAGACCTACCAGGGCTGCCAACTGGTAATAAATGCTCCTCATTTATTTTATCCAAATACCAATATATCAGAAAGTATGCAAGCCGACAGCTTTAAACTATGCACACGTATAGTACCTGACATTCTATATTAATTTGGAGTAACTTATATACGTCAGTGCTACCAACATGATTCTAAGCCTGCTGACAGGTCCAACTTTAAATACATGTAACTTCCATACTATCATTTGGATTTCAACCAAATTTCGTATGTGCTATGTGTACCATAACAGATATGACTATGCGTATTCTAAGGAGCAACCAGGGCTGCCAACTGTTAATATGTGCTGTCCCTATTTTTGTTACCCTAATATCAATATATCAGAAAGTAAAGTATGCAAGCCAATAGCTCTAAACTTTGCACACGTATAGTACCTGGCATTCTAGACGAATTTGGAGTAACTAATATACGTCAGTGCTGCCAACATGATTCTAAGCCTGCTGATAGGTCCAATTTTAAAATGCATGTAACTTCTATACTAACGAATGGATTTCATTCGAAATTGGCACAACAATAGATCATATTATTTCAGATTATTTCTGACCAATACATGCATGACATTGTTGCCAACATGATTTTACGCGCGCTGTTAGATCCAATGTTTAACTGCATGTAACGTCCATGCTATCCAGTGGACTTCAACCAAATTTTGTATTTAGTACCGTACGAGACGGAACTAAGAATATATTCAGTCATCAGGGCTGCCAACTGTAGTGCTCTATTAGGATACATTATGCCAGGTATACAGTATTTCGAACTAATTGGAAATTTCGATATTAGCAACTTAATTTCGTCATTATTCTAGATAGGTTCATATTCTGTAGAATAATCATTGGCATGAAAAGTAGGCTGTATAGTTCTTCACGGAACTTCTTGTTTTCTTTTCATATCGTCTAGTATGTAAGTTAAATTGAAATTATTTGGAAGTAGTTGTATGTTTTTAATCATCCCTATCGTACAATTACGGGAAAATGAGCTAGACATTTCGCTCCTTGAAAACAATCACCTCCTCCACCATGTATGTTTCACTTTCCTTTAAATTGAAAATTTGCCCGTAAGTATGTGTCTAAATTAATATCATGTTTGCAACCGCATTGCCCACCAACAGCTGAAAGTGACCTTCTGCCAGCAAAGAGTTAAGTACAAATTCAGCCCTCGTATCTGGCATCACCTTGGACCGTTCCTTAAAATTCAAGAAACACTTGGAATACACAGGCCAAAAACTCAATTCGCGGAACAATATCATGAAGAAATTGGCTGGCACATCATGGGGTGCTGATGCAACTTCACTACGCACGACTGCCCTCTCCATGGTTTATCCTGTAGCAGAGTATTGTGCCCCAGTGTGGCACGGTAGTGCTCATACTAAAAAGATCGATGTTCATCTGAATGAAAGTATGAGGGTCATAACAGGTACACTGAGATCCACCCCCAACTCCCTGGCTAAACACTATCAGTATCATATCACCTCCAGACCTAAGACGACAGGAAGCAACAGTACGTGAGTGGAGAAAGGTACATCAACAAAATCACCTACAGGATCTCCCAATTCATGAAGTGCTTAATGATCTTTCCTCCAGTCGTCTTAGATCAAGGAACCCAATATGGCATAACATACCTGACATTAATTGCACGGAACAATGGCGCCAAAACTGGAAGTCTGCTCCTGTGAGACATCAAGGTATTCTAGATCCTACTATAAGACTTCCGGGATTTAACCTGAAGAGAAACCAGTGGGTAAAGTTAAATCGCCTAAGAACAGGTCACGCCAGATGTAACGCCATGCTACATAAATGGGGACTTCATGATTCTCCTGCCTGTGATTGTGGAGCTCCTCTTCAAACCGTAGAGCATATTATTCAATAATGTCCGATGAGGAAGTATGCTGGCTCACCTCAAGATGTTATTTCTGCTGCATCTCCCTTCCTGGACTGGCGTCAACAACTGGACATCTCGTTGTGAATGCGAACGCAACCTATGTTCTTGTGATTTATATATTGTACATATGATTTACTTATTTATATATACATTTATTATATTGTAATTCATCTAGTTGCTAGCCATAGGTTAAATAATAAATAATTACCATATTATCCATAATGTACAATTTTGAGCTTAAGCCGTGTTTTATTTAATCAAACTCGACGCGTTTCAAAAGAAACCATGTCTTTCTTCGTCGGGAATAAACGGAAATACGACTAAATTGTTGCTAAGGGAAAGCAACAAAGAAACTAGAAAAGGTGCCCTAAGATGGACGCCATTATAGCCCCATGTTAGGGACAACGAAAAGCTTGTGAATGCGAACGCAACCTATGTTCTTGTGATTTATATACTGTACATAATATTTACTTATTTATATATACATTTGTTATATTGTAATTCATCTAGTTGCTAGCCACACGATAAATAATAAATAAATATCATATTGTCCATAATGTAGAATTTCGAGCTTATGCCGTGTTTTATTTAATCAAACTCGACTCGTTTCGAAAGAAACTATGTCTTTCTTCATCAGGAATAAACGGAAATACGACTAAATTGTTGCTAAGAGAAAGCAACAAAGAAACTAATGAAGGTGCCCTAAGATGGACGCCATTTTAGCCCCATGTTAGGGACAACGAAAAGCAGCAGTGTATTACTTTCTAAGGGTTCTGATAATAGGTAGCCAGGACACACTGAGAATGTAGCCGGTGTCGCGGTTGAAATTATCTGGAAGTTTACGTATTACAACCGCCTCCCTGATGATTCTGGGACGATATTGCTTTATACGGGCAAGAACATCCACTCCTTGGAACATGACATCATGGCCATTGTTAAAGCATGATCAGCAACAGCTGATTTATCAGGTTGAATGAGCCTGATACATCTATTATGTTCCCTAATGCGAGTACATATCGTTCGCGAAGTCTGCCCGATATAAGCCTTGCCACAAGTACAGGGACCTCTGTAGATACCCACTGCTGCTTTTCGTTGTCCCTAACATGGGGCTATAATGGCGTCCATCTTAAGGCACCTTTTTTAGTTTCTTTGTTGCTTTATCTTAGCAACAATTTAGTCGTATTTCCATTTATTCCTGATAAAGACAAACATGGATTCTTTCAAAACTCGTCGAGTTTGATTTAAATAAAACACGGCATAGGCCCAAAATTCTACATTATCGATAGTGTCACGGGCCGTGAACGTCTAAATGATAAATATCATATTCTTTATGCTGATTGAATAACAAAAGAACTAACATAGTGCCATGTTTTCACGTTTTTTCAATCTCGATATTAAGCCTCAAAACTTAAAAACCCTTCGTATTGTATTTTTAGCCTACTTTTCACATTTTGCAAAAATGAGGAAAAAGTAGTCTTATGAGATCGGGCAAATGTGTGTCTGTCTGTCTGTCTGTCTGTCTGTCTGTCTGTCTGTCCGTCTGTCTGTCTGTCTGTCTGTCTGTCTGTCCTTCTGTCTGTCTGTCTGGCTGTGTGTGTGTCCCCCCCTATCAACTCCTAAACGGCTGCAGCAATCAAAACCAAATTTAGTATGAGTAAAGATGTGCACCGGAATATCTCACGTCCATATTTGAAAATGATGTCAGTGCTACCAACTGCTGAAAAAACGCACTAGAAATTTGAGCTCCATGTTGGATATCTTGCAAGGTATACATGGGAGCTATTCCAAAATTGGCACACATGTAGATAATACTATTTCAGTTTAATTTCCAGGAGGCCAACCATGACAGTGTTACCAAAATAATTTTAAGCCTCCTGATAGGTCCAATGTTTAAATGCATATAACTTTTACACTATCAATTGGATTTCAACCAAATTTTGTATGTAATATCTGTACATAAACAGATATGACTGAGCGTATTCTTAAGAACCACCAGGGCTGCCAACTGTTAATAATTGCTCTCTCTGTTTTTTTTAATCCAAATACCAATATATCAGAAAGTATGCAAGCCAACAGCTTTAAACTATGCAAACGTATATTCTGACTTTTTAGATTAATTTGGAGTAACTTATATACGTCAGTCCTACCAACATGATTATAAGCCTGCTGATAGTACCAATTTTTAAATACATGTAACTTCTATACTATCAGTTGAATTTCAACCAAATTTCGTATGTGCTATGTGTACCATAACAGATATGACTATAAGTATTGTTAAGAGCAATCAGGGCTGCCAACTGTTAATAAATGCTGTCTATATTTTTTTAACCCTAATATCAATATATCAGAAAGTATGCAAGCCAACAGCTCTATACTTTGCACACGTATAGTACCTGGCATTCTAGATTAATTTGGAGTAATTAATACAAGGCAGTGCTGCCAACATGATTCTATGCCTGCTGATATATCCAATTTTAAAATACATGTAACTTCTATACTAACAAATGGATTTCATCAAAAATTGGCACAACAAGATATCATAATATTTCAGATTATTTCTGACCAGCACACGTCTGGTATTGTTGGCAACATGCTTTTACGCATGCTGATAGATCCAGTGTCTAACTGCATGTAACGTCCATTGGACTTCAACCAAATTTTGTATTTTGTACCTAAAGAGATGGAACAAAGAATATATTCAGTCACCAGGGCTGCCAACTGTAGTGCTCTATTAGGCTACATCATACCAGGTATATTTTGAACTAATTAGATATTTCGATATTACCAACTTAATTTCGTCATTATTCTAGATAGGTTCATATACTGTAGAATAATCATTGGCATGAAAAGTAGGCTGTATAGTTCTTCACGGAACTTCTTGTTTTCCTTTATACTGAAAATTTGCTTGTAAGTATGTATCTGAATTAATAGCATATACTTTATGCTGATTGAATAACAAAATAACTAACCTAGTGCCATGTTTTCGCGTTTTTCGATCTCGATATTAAGCCTCCAAAGTTAAAAAACCTTCGTTTCAGGTATCGTCCCCTTAAAAAGCCGCGGAAGGTTGGCGCTGCAACCTAGTGGTGAATTAATATACAGTTTATCCAGTACGCGTCTGAGTGTTGAATGGGCAGGCAGTTTAAAGCAGCCAGGAGGGATGCGATCCAGCTGGCAGTGAAAATGCCGCGGCGATCACAGAGGGTTGATGCTGCAGCCTATCTTGTGCTAATTGGACAGGCAGTTTAAAGCAGCTTTGAGGGATGCAATCTAGCTGGCAGTGGGTGTAGCATGGTCTCTCACCGAAATAGATAGAAACTTGGTGGCCCCGTCTTGAGCTAGTGTTGCCATGGAGATGGCCAGCCTTGCCATTATTTTATCAGTATATTTTCTGACTTTATTTGCCTTTGCTCGAGTGCAAAAAGGCCGAAATCAGAAGAATGAGAAAGACTATAGAAAATTCATGTAGCCAGCGGTTCCTTCTGGGTCCTAAACTATGTGTATGCAAAATATGGTTGAGATTGGTGGAACGGTGTAGATTTGTATACGGAACCAACCCACATACATACATACATACATACATACATACATACATACATACATACATACATACATACATACAGACTTTCACTTTTATATATTAGATAGAGCAGGCTGTTCCAACCGAGCTGCTCGCCAGTGTGGAGTGGAGTACTCGTCACCTTGCGTGAGTAAACCTTCAACATGCAATACAGCTCTACTGTGGGGGCTGCCGTCACTGCGCGGTGGACACATCAAGACTGGCCGGAAGCGCATGGACTTGCGGTATGACCTTCGCCCAGTGACGTATTGGTTATCACCCCCAGTCCCTCTCCAACCATACTCCGTGCATCACTGCTGAGTACTCGCGTGTACGCATACTCAAACTCGTGAATTTGGAACAGCCTGATGTAGAGATTACATTGGGTTACATTTTACACAGTATAGCCTATATGCTAATGTATTCACAACTAATCCGAGACTTTCATGTCTTGATTACAGAGCGGAGATTTTCTCCAGCGAAACGAACAATACTATGTTCTTTTTGTTTTCAGATGTGGATAACATCTCCAGACGATGCTGGGCTTTCTCTGCAGTTATCACAGCATTCACTGTGCTCATCATGGTTATCCCGAGTAGTTACACGCTAAGTGTGATCGCCTATGTAGAGAACATGCCCTGTGAGCTAGTCTTCGTCCTCATGTTTCAGGCGAGTAAATGCTATCTTTAACTGATAAACACAATTAGAGTTAGAATGAGAAAGATATCAGTGGTTAAAGCATTAACTGACATATTTTTGCACTGCCCCAGATTATAACACAATATAGCAACTGCGTTTATTGCTTTGCCAATGTTATACGTTTCATAACGGTGAATAGTTCAGGAGCTAGTTAGTTATTGTTGTTCTAAGGGGCGGAACTACGAGGTCATCTGCCCCTTCAGAAGCTGCGGTGCGGGGTGTAAGACTAACCATGACGTCTTATTTGCAGTGGGATGCGATTTTGCAATGGGAAATATCAAAGGACAGGTGTTACTAAGCAGGACTTGATGCATATAATTTTCTTAGTAGTTCGGTGCAGCCGTTCATACGTTATGAGGAGACGGAAACACAACTTGCCCCTCGATTGATCTCATCAATTTACGTTTCCAGTTCATTTAAAATGTTAGAAGTAGGCTAAAATATACGGTACTCGTATATTGTAGGGTTCCTTTGTGGGGGTGCCCTACAATGGGGTGTTTTGGAGGAAGTTAAGATGCGAGTGGAGCGGGTAGTGTGATTGAGCTGTCTAGGGCTCTGTGGACGAGCTTCCCGATAGTTCAGATTGCCGGGAGAGCTCGGGGGAGTGAAAGAGGTGCTGGGGGAGGTTTAGCAAATAATGACTTAAACGGTGCTGCCGCTACTCGGCTTAATGCTAGCGTAAGCTAGCTAGCGAAGACTTAGAGCGAATCCGCTGACTCAAATACTGTGACGGAGTAGCAAGTGGCTGTCCGCTGACGCCACGAAGCAATTAAACAATAATGCTGTGGGATCCTACCTGGAGGAAATCTAGAGCGTAGGAACTTACTAGCTAATTAAATAAATGCAAGGACTAGTTATCTAAAGACGTCTAGTTTTAATGCGTATACTTCTAGGAAGAAGTATTATTAAAGTTTGCAGAACAGCTAAAGTGCTAACACAATTCCAGTACAAGTAATAGGGGATGAAAGTGTAGGTGTGTGTGTGTAAAGTTACTCGCTATAAACTTACCAAAATGGCAGCGGTTGTGATGGCGCCCAGCAGTGGTACGGCACTACAACACAAGGTCAGTTTGAGAATGACCTCAAGTCATGAACTCTCCGAGGCTTTTATGGATTCGGCGTGCAGTGTGTGCAGAATTGCACATTCTTTTAGTGTCGAAGCCCTACCGGGGTCGTTTGAGTTCAGGCGTGGGGCCACATGAGTTCATTGAAGTAGTATGACTTACAGATGTAGTCGTAGATCGTAGAAGTTGGTTTGAAGTCATGTATTGGGATGTATTTGTATGGGGTGTGAATAATAGGGGGTGGGGGTGGCATACCCTACGGGTATAACAATATACACCTTGACATTTCAAGTAACGTGTTGTATTTCATGAAATTTCTTGTTCTCCAGATGAGAGACAATAAATGGTTACTGGTAATAATAATACTAATATCGTATGGCCTCGAGTGCCGGGTGAAAGCTTTGTAATTTGACACCCAGAGGGTAGCTTGCATGTCGAATTTCGTTGTTCCTTGACTATTAAAGCCAGGGAGGTTAGATGTTAGATATGTAAGCTCCTTGAACACTATAGCGCTTTCTAGTAGAGAAATGAGGAACTTTGTGTTGGCGGAAACTACCGAGATTAATTTTACCTACTCCGCCTACTGAATTCAAATGGGTTCTTTTACATGCCAACATCGTATGACATGCGTATCTTATTTTTGCCGCCTTTCAAAAATCACTTACCACGGCTAGGAGCGAACCTGCAATCTTGGGGTTAGTAGACCGACACGATATCCACTCACCCACCGGGTGAACAAGCACTTTAGAGGTATCGTTGTTTGACGGAATGATTTACACTTATGATATGTGTTTGGACGAATTGTTTCTCGTTGTAGGATATGCTGAAGATGTCTGCAGTGGCCGGCGAGGCGCAGTTCCTAGCCCTCGTCTTCATGTTACGACAACGATTCTGCTCCATCAACAATCTCATGGGCAGCCTGGAGACACTTACTCCCCAGTTTATGGATACAAACAGACCTGACAAGTTTCGTGGATGGAGACACCCGTATCCTACCATACACAGCGGCGTTCATAACGAGGAAGGTGGGTTAATATAAATCTGAAGTAGCCTAATACTTCAGCCTGAATCCCCCGCAAACAGGTTGGTGCGTTAACCGATTTTCTAGGAAGGTCAACGATGGGCATAAATAAGTTGTCTCTAATGCGCTCTGCTGGACAAAGACTATAAAACTGATCTCTTCTTTAATCTCGATCCAAAATGAGCAGTCGGATAACGTTAGTTGACAATCAGGCCATTCACAATGCGCAGTCGTTAAAATGCTAGGAGTAAATAATACAGGGATCATCTTTTATTCCTTGTGAGCAGGTGTTTGATAAGAAACACGGTCAAATACCTCAAACTTGCAACGATAAATCATTTAAATCGTAACACCGATACCAAGTTCGTTCCTTCCCAAAATCGATCGATAAAAATATCGACTTCAAAGAGGAGATTTTGAGTTTTAAATAATATTTCACCCCACAATGGAGCGCGCAACGAAACCAACAGCTGGCAATATGCGGTGGGCTGCTAGGTGCCACACATCACACAACCTGACGTCTGACTGTGACCTGCTCTGATAGGCTGTTACGTTGCAGTTGGTCGCTTGTAGTCGGGTAGTTTGCAGTCAACTGCCGACCACCAAGTACTGACTGCACATTGTGAATCGACCTTAAGCCCGACAATGCCAGCTTGCTCTTTCAGATATTGTCAGACTATGACAAAGGTCATTTAAATTTCTTGTAACACTCTTCATAGTGTGCCAAATTACGATGATTCCAAAAATACGATATATTGCCTTTCACGGCCAGTGAATGATAACATAGCAATTTTTCTAGGTTTATGCCGTGTTTTGTGTGGGGTTTCGCCTAGGAACACCAAGCTGGCTCATCAGCGGGCTCTTGGTGTCCGTGCCCGGACTGGCCGTGAAAACCAATATACCGTCTTTTTGGAAGCCTTCATTAGGAGGTGAAAGGCTGCTTGAGCTCTTATCTCTCGCAGTAAAGGAGCGCAGGTGCGCTTCATAAGACGGGATGTAGCGCGCTGTTCGCTACTCCTCTGGGGGCCAAGGCACGAACACCAAGACCAGCTGATGAGTCAGCTTGGTTTTCCTATGCGAAACCCCACACAAAACACGACATAAACCTATAAAAATTGCTGGGTTTTAAGTTGAGACTTTGAAGAGGTTGATAGGTGAATCAGAACTTGCCTAATTTATGTTTGAACCTGTAAGAAGCACAATTCTCAGTCATTGAGTAAATTACGTTTAAAGCTTTGCATTATAATTAAACACGTGAGCCCTGGTCCATTAACATCAATTCTGAGCATACTTTGTGCATGGAATATGTAAAAACCATACATTTACTTAAATAATAATTAGAAGAATTCAACTATTTTCTGGAATCCCAAAGAAGGTAAAATAATCCTCTCGGCACGCCGGAAGGCGGAGGTAGATTTCACCGGGCAAACTAGGGGATAGGCTATAAAAGGCAAAATATGCAGGTTTTCGTAGGAGGATCAGACCTCATTGATTGCAAGGAAGTATTTTACATTTGGAGGTTAATTAACTTTTTTTTCGTTTTTGTATGCATATTTTTATCATTTTATTGTCTTATGGTGATGGTAACCTTCTTGTCATTTGGGGTTCATTTTTAGCCTACTTTCGATTTTTGCAAAAAATGAGATCACTACAGGGCGAAAAAAAGTGTGTCTGCCTGTGTGTGTGTATGTGTGTGTGTGTGTGAGTCTGTGTGTGTGTGTGTGTGAGTGTGTGGTACTCTGAATGTCTGTCCCCCCCCCCTATCAATTCGAACACGGTGAAACCGAATGGAATGAAATTTGGTACAAAGGTAGCACTAGCAAAGGACACCTCAATGTCATGTTTTATATCGCCGCCATCTTGACGGAAACGTAATGGCGGCCACACAAATGTTCAAAGCTTAAATCAAATTACGACTAACCTAATCATCCAATCTCTACCAAATTTTGCAACAGCATACCCTTATGAGGGCAGCATCATTTGACCAAACTAATAGGTCATCAGCCTAATAGTTTGCGGATGGCGGCCATCTTTGTGTCAAAATCGATTACCCCTATTAATTCGAACACGGTTAAACCGAATTGAACAAAGTTTGGTACAGAAGTAGCACTAGCAAAGGACACCTCAGTGTCATGTTTTATATCGCCACCATCTTGACGGAAACGTAATGGCGGCCACACAAATGTTCAAAGCTTAAATCAAATTACGACTAACCTAATCATCTGATCTCTACCAAATTTTGCAACAACATACCTTTATGGGGGCAGCATCCTTTGACCACACTAATAGGTCATTAGCCTAATAGTTTGCGGATGGCGGCCATCTTTGTGTGAAAATCGATTGCCCCTATTAATTCGAACACGGTGAAACCGAATGGAACGAAATTTGGTACAGAGGTAGTACTAGCAAAGGGCACCCCAGTGTCATGTTTTATATCGCCGCCATCTTGAAGGAAACGAAATGGCGGCCACACAAATGTTCAAAGCTTAAATCAAATTACGACTAACCTAATCATCCGATCTCTACCAAATTTTGCAACAACATACTTTTATGGAGGGAGCATCCTTTAACAAATCTAATAGGTCATTAGCCTAATAGTTTGCGGATGGCGGTCATCTTTGTGTCAAAATCGATTACCCCTATTAATTCGAACACGGTGAAACCGAATGGAATGAAATTTGGTACAGAGGTAGCACTAGCAAAGGGCACCCCAGTGTCATGTTTTATATCGCCGCCATCTTGACGGAAACGTAATGGCGGCCACCCAAATGTTCAAAGCTTAAATCAAATTACGACTAACCTAATCATCCGATCTCTACCAAATTTTGCAACAACATACCTTTATGAAGGGAGCATCCTTTGACAAATCTAATAGGTCATTAGCCTAATAGTTTGCGGATGGCGGCCATCTTTGTGTCAAAATCGATTACCCCTATTAATTCGAACACGGTGAAACCGAATGGAACGAAATTTGGTACAGAGGTAGCATTAGAAAAGGCCACCTCAGTGTCATGTTTTATATCACCGCCATCTTGACGGAAACGTAATCGCGGCCACCCAAATGTTAAAGGCTAAAATATAATTACGACCAACCTAATAATCTAGTCTCTACCAAATTTTGCAGCAACAAATCTTTATGTGGGAAGCATATTCTGACCAAACTGCTAGATCATCAGCCCAATAGTTTGCAGATGGTGGCCAAGTATGTGTGCAAATCGATTCCCCCTATCAATTCAAACACGGTGAAACCTAATTGAATGAAATTTGGTACAGCGGTAGCACTAGCAAAAGGCACCTCAGTGTCATGTTTTATATCGCCGCCATATTGACGGAAACGTAATGACGGCCACCCAAATGTTAAAAGCTTAAATCAAATTTCGACCATCCTAATAATTTGATCTCTACCGGATTTTGCAACAACATGCCTTTTTGTGGAAAGCATCTTATAACTGACTACAAGGTCATCAGCCCAATAGTTTGCAAATAGCGACCATGTATGTATGCAAATCCATTCCCCAGATCAATTCAAACACGGTGAAACCGAATTGAATGAATTTTTTTTACAGAGGTAGCACTAGCAACGGGCACCTCATATTCATGTTTAATATCCCTATAGCACGTTGTATTTCAACAAACTACTACAACCAACATTCAATTATACTCCTTTAAAAGGACAAAGAGTTATAACAATACCCATGCATTTAGGAGAAAGTAGGCTATATGTTCTTTACTGAACATCTTGTTATACTTGTGATCACACTGTCCTTATGCAAGGTTTGGAACTGATGTGTAACTATCTGACAGTCTGTTACTTCTTCACGCAAAATTTTATCTCCCGCAGAGATTTTTGTTGGTTCCTCAGTTTAGGGGCTGCGACAACGTGGTCATGTAAACCCGTGTACACTGGGTGTGTGTAGAATCTGATAAACGGTGTTAATTGTGATGACCGTATTAGTCTGTAATTCAGGTACGGTCTGCAGACGGTCAATTTTAAGTAGTAGTTCCTAATTTTGTACCATATACTAACGTCAACGACACCTAGCTGTAAACTTGGCTACTAGATGCCACCGCAAGCAGCAACTTGCAACGAACGTTGGAACTTGCCCACCAAAGGAAAGCATGCTGAGGGATTTTTAGCGCTCTTAGAAAATCCGACGGCTTTGGCCGGCTTTGAACCAGCGACCTTGGGCTTATAAGTTCAGCATGCTACCAGTTAGCCGCTTCCCACAGAGTCAGATGGAAAAATGAATGTGATCTCATGCGATGGCGTTGTCTTGGCAACCTCTGATAGCTCATCCCTCATCAATTAAGAAGCGTTGTCATGGTAACCTCTGATGGCACTTGGCATTTTCTTTAATTCCGAAATCATTTTTCTCATCCCTTGGTGTAATGGTAGGTCAGATCAAAAATTCTTTCAGACAAAGTTTTAGGTAACTATTAGGGGAATATTTTCCATTTTGTACGGTTTTGATATTATGCCTATTAAGAGAGATATGATTAATGTTTCCCGAAAAAAAACACTTTTTTCCACCCATTTGGTCAATGTTTGGTGCTATCAAAAACTTTTCAAACATAATTTTTTGGCACTTATCCGACACATATTATGAACTTTGATTGGATTCGATATGTCACGTATTAAGAGAGTTATAGCGATATTTCACTTTTTCGAAAAAAAAAAGCCCCCCCCCCCTTTCAGCCGATTTTGCCCATTAACATTCTCGACCGAGATTTTAAGGGGATACATATTATGTAAAAAATTCAAAGTGATTGGTACAAAATTACGGCAGTTATCGTGTCCACAAGAAGCTGATATATATACATATACAGTGTGGTCCACCCGCCCCTTATTATTTAGTTTTATGAAACCCAACTAACATCGCATTTCTCCCGATGGTCGATATTGCTCTGCGTTCTGACTGTGTGACAGCATTATAATTGGGTCATGGGTCTAGCAAAGAAAAACCGACCTTAAACTTTTCCCCGCCAAATACTATGGCCCATTCTACTAACATATGACTTACTGCTCCTTGAAATAACACACATACACGTAATACGATCGAATTAATAGCTTACGCCACGTGATCTGTAATAGTAGAAAGTTAAATCAACACCATAAACCGTGATTGAAGACTTTGAGATGGACTTAAACGTTTGAGGTGGGACGGCTACAGTAACTAAAGCACGTTAGCGTGCTCCATCTACCATGTGTTCGTGGCTGAGAGGGTTAAAGCCTTACCGTACGTGGTGGGCACGAGCGGGTAGAATGCTTCTTCGAATCCAGTAGTAGGCATAATTTTTTGAACGAAAGCCCACATTCTATTTTAGTCGGGATGTAACTACATTGCCACAGTTATTGCCTTACGACGTATTTTTGTGAAGAGTACGTTGACTTTTGCTGATTTATTTACGAGAATACGATCGAATTGGTACGATATGCCACGTGACCTGTAATGGCAGAAAATTTAAAAAAAATGGCATGAATATTAACATAACATATCGAAGTGTCGCTCCGGAGGTCCGGGTTCGTTTCCCAGCTCTGCCAAGAAATGTAATACTTGTCTGAGGGCTGAAATTGGGTACACGTAGCCTCGTGAAGAAAATATGAGAAGAAGTGGGTTCGATTCCCATCTCAGCCACCCTGGAAATGGTTTTCCGTGGTTTCCCACGTCTAATCCGGCCAAATTCCGGGACGGATTCTATCTTAAGGCCAAGGCCGCCTCCTTCCCAATCCTTAATTGCAAATACACACATCATTATAAGTCCGCAATAACTCAGGTTATCAGACAAATTCTACACACATACCCAAGTAAACGGGGCAAAATGACCGCGATGCTCTAGCCCCTCAAATGAAACAAAACAACAACATATCGAAGGATATTCTGATCGCCAGTGCTTGCATCGAAGTACACGTATTTCTTAGAATTTCCCATGGTATTATTAGCACTCTTTCGATTTTTGCAAAAAATGAAAGTAGACTTATGAGATCTACACAGGGCCAAAAATTGTGTGTCTGTGTGTCTGTATGTGTGGTTGTGAGTGTGTGTACTCTGAATGTCTGCCTCCCCCCCCCCCCCCCCTCCCCCCGCCACCCGTCGGTGAAACTGAATTGAACGAATATTGGTACAGAGGTAGAACTAGCAAAGGGCACCTCAGTGTCATGTTTTATATCGCCGCCATCTTGACGGAAACGTAATGGCGGCCACCCAAATATTCAAAGCTTAAATCAAATTACGAATAACCAAATGATCCGATCTCTACCAAATTTTGCAACAACATATATTTATATGGCGAGCATCTTTTGACTAACCTACAAGGTAATCAGCCCAATAGTTTGCAGATGGCGGCCATGTATGTGTGCAAATCGATTCCCGCTATCAATTCAAATACGGTGAAACCGAATTGAACGATATTCGGTACAGAGGAAGCACTAGCAAAGGACACCTCAGTGTCATGTTTTATATCGCCGACATCTTCACGAAAACGTAATGGCGGCCTCCCAAATGTTAAAAGCTTAAATTAATTACGACCAACCTAATAATCTGATCTCTACCAAATTTTGCAACAACATACCTTTATGTGGGAAGCATATTGTGACCAAACTGCAAGATCATCAGCCCAACAGTATGCATATGGCGGCCATGTATGTGTGCAAATCGATTCCCCCTATCAATTCAAACTCGGTGAAACCAAATTGAACGAAATTTGGTACAGAGGTAGCACTAGCGTAGAACACCTCAGTGTCATGTTTTATATCGCCACCATCTTGAGGTGAACGTAATGGAGGCCACCCAAATGTTCAAAGCTTAAATCAAATTACGATTAACCTAATCATCCGATCTCTACCAAATTTTGCAACAACATATACTTATATGGCGAGCGTCGTTTCACTAAACTACAAGGTCATCATCCCATTAGTTTGCAGATGGCAGCCATGTATGTGTGCAAATTGATTCCCCCTGTCAATTCAAACACGGTGAAACCGAATTGAACGAAATTTGGTACAGTGGTAGCACTAGCAAAGGGCACTCCAGTGTCATTTTTTATATCGCCGCCATCTTACCGAAAACGTAATGGTGGCCATCCTAATGTTAAACGCTTGAATCAAATTACGACCAACCTAATAATCTGATCCCTACCAAATTTTGCAACAACATACCTTTATGTATAGAGAATCTTTTGACCACACTACCAGGTCATCAGGCCAATAATGTGCGGATGGCGGCCATGTATGTGAACAAATCGATTCCCCCTATCTTTTCAAACACGGTGAAACCGAATGGAACGAAGTTTGGTACAGAGGGAGCACTAGCAAAGGCCACCTCAGTGTCATGTTTTATATCGCCACCATCTTGACGGAAACGGAATGGCGGCCACCCAAATGTTAAAAGCTTAAATAAATTACGACCAACGTAATCATTTGATCTCTACCAAATTTTTCAACAACATACCTTTTTGTGGGAAGCATCTTTTGACTGAACTACAAGGTCATCAGCCCAATAGTTTGCAGATAGCGGCCATGTATGTGAGGAAATCAATTCACACACGGTGAAACAGAATTGAATGACATTTTTTACAGAGGTAGCACTAGCAAAGGGCACATCATATTCATGTATAATATCCGTATAGCACGTTGTATTTCAAGAAGCTACTACAACCAACATTCAATTATACTCCTTGAAAAGGACAAAGAGTTATAACAATACCCATGCATTTAGGAGGAAGTAGGCTATAAGTTCTTTACCGAACATCCCGTTTTGTTATTTTTTTTTGTTATTTAGTCAATTTACCCTCTAGGTTGGTGGTTCCCACGGACTCAGCGAGGGAACTCACCACTACCGCCTCTATGGGCAGTGTCCTGGAGCTTGGAACATCTGGTCGGGATGGATACAACTGGGGAGATGTGATCAGCACTTCGCCCAGGCGGCCTCACCTGCAAAGCGAACAGGGGCCTCATGAGGGAGGGGAATGGATGGAAGATAGGGATGGATAGGCTAGGAAGAGGGAAGGAGGCGGCCGTGGCCTTACAGTAGGTACTGTCCCCGTTTACCTGGATAGTAGGCTGTCAGATATCCGCCCCCTCAATCGGATTGCCAATTATCAATCGCACCGGCACAGTTACATCAATGAAAATGGCACTGACAGACACTATCGAGATAAGAGCACAGAAATTCACTGGAAATCATTGTGGAACACACCAAAATAGACGGGGGTGCATACTTACCGTTGCTTACCTCTTAATTATCTCGGGGTTTGAGTTGACAACAGGATCACTAAAAGTCTGTTCACACAATAATCTCCGCCATGACATTTAAAAATGAACCAGAAACGAAGACGAGAACTTTGAACTGTACAAAAGCTTTATTTCTAATAAAGGGTCTGATTTTCCTAACACAACAAAATATACGTGGCTATCAGTAGCCCAAGTCAATCTGACTACGTCCTCCAGTAGGACTTGCAAAATTATTATACAACATGATATATAAAACATTTTAGCTCCCAAGAGCTCCAAATACCGTAATATTCATAACACTATTGGATTGGAAAAGGACGTCAGGGTGTGACATATATAGAGCATTTGTTTCCTTTTAATAAACAAGAGAATGGTATTTATAGTCGCAAGGCCGGAGTGTACGACCTCACTCTCTGAAAACCATATGTTGACACAGCTGCGGGCTACCTTCCAGCCTGGCGCATACTGGTCAAATGCACTCCCATCTCACACGCTATGTTACGTAAGAGCACAGCCTGCTCTCTCAAAACTTTAAATGTCTTACAAGACAACTCACATTATATTTACGCAAATCTTTCAAGTACTTTGATCACATCCTAATGGATCATTACATAAATTTCTTAAACTTGTTAACTTCAATCCAAATGTTTAACTAGCTCTTAAATGTTTATAACAAAATCACAAATTATTTATAACAATTAGAAATTGTTTATAATATTTGTCAAAGACAATAAAAATATTATAAGCACGCCTTTAACATCACTCTCGTTTCATATTACTTTCAAAATTATTTACAACAATTATTTACAATATTAACATTTAAATTGTTTAAATTATTAATTTAATAAATACATTAGCCACATGTTCATTCGGTTGGTAATTTTATAATCCTGTTTAATATAATCGACCAATGAAGGTTAGTTATACATTTTAATGTCACAATCCGGTTTAATAAAGTTTTTAATAATGATTTGTGACGGCAACCTTCATTTAACATCTTGTCTCAAATTCTTTCAAAACTCGTGTTAATTATAACAGTAAATCACTTGATTAATTTTCAACGAACTATAATAATCTTACTCCTGCGGAAAATCCTTCGCTAACAAGTTAATGCACAATCTGCATTAAAAATATGCCCAAAATCATCATATATTAATCTATATGGCATTTAAAACTTTCACATCACTTACAAAACTTCCACAAATAATTCTTTAACATTTATTCCTGTGGGAACCTCCTTCATATTCAAGGGCATTATATTTCAGCGACTTTCAACACGCGCTGCACTAGCGATTATACATTCATAGTTCCACTTAAAAATTTTATAATCATAATTTGTTTCAAAACTGTTTTTCTATTTAACCTTCGTAGATTTCATTCATGAACTGAAATGAAGTCAAAACTTGCCAATCACAAACAAATTTAATAGTGAATACGCTTATATACGCCTATCTGGTCTATCAAAATTTAAGACTAACATCTTAAAAGAAAAATTGTAGTATGAAAATACTATCTTCAAATAAAGTGCGACTAAAATGCAAAGTAGTCGAATAGAATCCAATTAGACTAGAGAATGCAAACATCGTTATATAATTCTCTAATTGAGAAAAACTCCTAACAAAAGTACTTGACTTTAATGCATTCAATAATTCATTATTAACATTACTCTTTCACAAAAGTGTCTATAATGCAATGTTCATTCATAACTGACGATAAATGTCTGTGTTGCAATCAATACAAATAACGACTAGTATTTCCAAGATCGTCGATAACGTAAGATTTTAACGCTCTAAAATCATTTAAATGTTCTTCCTTCTTGATGATGACAGAAAATTGTTCAAAGTAATTAAACTGGGGTAGAATTACTTTAATAAAGTGACACGCTGTCTGAATTTAAATCTGCCATAAAATCATTAACATACAGTCAAATCGTGACTACAAAAATATTAATTACTGAAAAATCTAAATATCAGTCTCAACTGATTCAAAATCGTTAACTATGCCCATGACATAACAATGTCTTAATAAATCGTCGAAAAATGCAAAATTCATCAAGGTGTACTGAGAATAAGAATCTCAACAAGAAAATAAGGCAAAATACATGAGGATAAAAATATGGGAAAATGGTTGCTCAAACATTACTAGGTTACTCAAATACAATAAACGTTCACGACTACCTTATCTGCCGATTGACGTTCCAGAGGAAAATTCCCCAAAGAAGACTGCTGATGGATCCATTTCACCACGTTCAAGCTGAGCTCCATCCTCGAAATAGGAAATAGCACCCTCGGAGAATCGAACTGCTTCCTTCTCCGTGAATCTCTCTGCTCCTCGAATACGAATAGACATCCTTCCGGCAATAATCTTCATTGTGAGTCGGGACTACCCTGACCTCTCTTGAAAAATTCCCTGAAGTTCCAGTAGACAATCATCATGACGTTTTGTAGAAATTTCCGAAGAAATTATTCATATACTGAGTATGAAATTGTTTCTATGGCTGTTCGATGATATTCAGCCTTTACTTACGAAACATGGGTGTAGATGGTATTCACCGCATGTTCGCTTGTGTGGAAAAGCAATTAGCGAAGTTCCATGTCGCTATCTTACTCCATTGAAGTATGTCCCAATTGCAATAAGCCTTCTTAGCCTTCCATCTGCACTTCAGTTGTAGTGTCAGAAGAACAAACTGCCGTATTCAAATGCTCCATTATACTGTATCGTTCTGTAAGCAAGCAATCGGAAGTCTTTCTACTCCACTCACAGCGTTAGCCTTGCGTTTATTCCGGCTTATACAAAAGTGTTTCTCTAGTGGCGAGATAATCACTTTTGCCAGTCCTATAAAACAGCTAATATCTTTTGAAGTACTCGGTCGAAATTGTTCAGCTTTTTCTTATAATTGCATGTAGTACTGCACAATACAATTATGTTATCGTAGACCGCTAACTGTTTGAAGTTAAACTTATAGAAGCTTTCTAAGGTCCGTTTCAACTTCACCTAGTTTGACCTGTGTCTCGTTACTATAGTGGCCTCGCCACGCGTTATAAAAACGATTCTTTTCACTTGCTGTTCACTTTGATGTTTCACTATATTGAATATATAAGAAAATGACTTTCACAAATACTTCGATGATCTGAGCATTAGATCTCAGAATGATCAGCGAACGAAAGAGAAGAAAAGAGAAGAGATTCCTCTCTTCTGCGCAAGCCCTTTTATTACCTTCTCGAGGGGCGTTACCATCCCTTCCAAAGCGTGATACTACGTCATCGCTAGAACTTCCAACTTCGTTAATACATGACGGATTTTCAAAATTCAAAAACTGAAAATAAATTTCACCAAAATTCCAAATCAATGCTTTTACTGCAAATGGATTTCCACAATTCTGCATTCAAAAAGTCATAAAAATACCATAGTTTCAGCAATCTCCGTCTTCCTTTAAACTATCGTTCATTGGTTCATGCCTCTCCTCCAATAGCATAGTTTCTTCCTCAGCAGAATTCCTCGTTTCCTGCGACTGCGTCGTACATCTTGGAACATTCTGGACTAAAATGCTGACGTCACTGAGAATCTCAGCTCAAGTAGCTTGCTGGCATAACATTTACGTCATCCGTGCTTACGTCATGACTACCCACGTCATAACTATGACAGCCATAACTCTAATCATAATTTCAAATATAGCCACCGTGGTCTCTACATAATTCAATTACGGGGGCATTCTCCTCCCACCACGTTTTAAAAACAGTTGCAAATTGTTTTTAAACTCAATGTTACAAGTATCTCAACTCTCTTGAACACGAAATTGAATTATTGCTGGCTTACTCTAGGATAATATCTTTTTAAATTTCCAGCATTGAACTTGCCGTAAACGACATTATTCTCATCATCGTAGAGTTCATAACAGTTGTTTCCATAAGCTTTCGTAATCCTAAACGGCCCCAGGAACACTAATCCAAATTTGGGGTAGATTTTCTTGGTCATATCAGCCTTGACAGGTCTGCGTAATAATACAAGATTTCCAACTTGAAAGGGTGTACCAAAACGTTTTCCAGCTACTCTCTTCAATCGTTTCTCTGCTGCTTTCTGGAGTTGTTCCTTTGCCTTGTCAATCCTCTGCTGTCTTCCTATGTCGGTATCTCTCGGTATGTGGTTGAAAAGATTATCCCACGGCCTTTCTGGGTTTCTTCCTAGATGAAGTCGCATTGGCACTTCTCCTGTGCTCTCCTGCACTGTAGAGTTCAGACATTCCTCAATAAGGTGTACAAATCTCACCCAACCAGAATGATCATTAGGACAGAAAATTCGACAGAATTTCGAAAATTCAGCCATATATCTTTCTGAGGAATTCGATTCAGGGTAACGCACGCTTGAAAATAAGTGCTTAATGCCAAGCCTTTCCATATCCGCTGCAAATTCCACGGACGTAAACTGCGTTCCATGATCCGACAGTAGATATTCCGGTATACCAGCTTTAGGAAATACAGCATTTTCCAGTCTGCTTACTACGTTCCTCGTGTTAGCTTTCTGCATGGGACTCATTGTAACAAATTTTGAGAAAACATCCACGGTCACCAACAAGTACTGGTTACCCTGGTATCCCTTCGGACAGGGGCCAAATATATCCGTCGCCATAAGTTCGTTTGGCTTAGAAGGAATCATCGCCTTCGGTTTTCCCTTTAATAAAGCAGAAGCATACTTTGCTCTTTGACATTTGTCACAGGATCGAATGACCTTGGCAATGCTGGAACGCATGTTAGTCCAGATAAATCTCTCTTTAAGTGTATTAAGAGTTTTATCTAAACCGGCATGTCCAGTTGCATGATGAGCTACCCACACTAAATTGACAACAAGTTTAGGTGGCACGACTATTCGAAGTTTTGTATGCGCAGGGTCAGCATACTTGCATACAATGTCTCCACTCAAGACAAAATGTCGTGAATTTCTCCGTGTAGCTTCATAGTCAACATCCGTATTGTCCATGTAACCCTTGAGGAACCTGTACATTTTCCTTATTGGAGCGTGTCTCTTCTGTGACACACCGATTCGGGCTAACCTCCTAACGGTTTCTTCATCTTCTTGCTCCAATTGTACATGGTGTATCTGCACATTTTTAATAGGGTTACGTGATAGAGCATCAGCCAGTAAGTTATCTTTCCCAGGCTGGTGGACGATAGTAGCGTTAAACTGTTGGGTGAACAAAGCCCAACGTGTCAATCTATCACTCGACATGTCAGTTTGCAACATAAACTGTAGTGCTTTATGGTCAGTAATAATGATGACCTTATGTCCCAGCAGGATTTTCTTCCAGGCTTGTAAAGCTGTCACAAAAGCTAACGCTTCAAGCTCTGTCGTGAAGTAGTTTTCCTCGTGCTTTTTCAACTTCCGACTAGTGAACGCAATGTAGTGCTTGTTGCCTGCCTCGTCTTTCTGGTATAAGACTGCACTAATGCCTATTCTTGATGCATCAGACTCAATATAGAACACCTTCTCAAAGTCTGGGTACTCCAGTTTCACATTATTTTTGAGCATCTCTTTTGCTTTCTCAAAAGCCTCGTCTGCAGCGGTACTCCATTTCCATCTGTTGTTCTTCTTGAGTAAGTCATACAGAGGAGCCATAATTTCCGAGTATCTTGGACAGTGGCTGCTAATAAATTGGCATGCACCTACAAATTCTCTGACTTGTTTTACCTTAGTTGGCTTTGGAAATCTCGTGATCGCATCTACTTTTTTCATGTTTGGATGATATCCATCTTTATCAATAGTATGCCCCAAGTAATTTATCTCCTTCTTCAAAAATTGACATTTTCCAAAGTTCACCTTTATGTTGGCCTCCCTTAAATTCTCGAACAACTTTCTCAAGTGCACTAAATGTTCTGCGGCGCTGGGTGAAGATACGATTAAATCGTCAATGTAGCAGATTACATTTTCTTTCACTTCGTCAGTGAGTTTACTATCAAGTGCTCGAATAAGTGCTGGTCCACTGTTAACCATTCCAAAAGGCATTCTGGCAAAGACCCATGACGTCTGGTCAAATAGGAATCCAGTGTACTGCATACTATCCTCTTCTAATTGAACTTGATAAAATGAAGACGTCAAGTCAAGAACGCTGAAACAAGCTCTTCCTTTGAATTTCCGAAGCAGATCTCTAATCTTGGGTGGTCTGTCATTTTCTGGAAGAATCTTCAAGTTGATGGTCCTGGCATCGAGACAAAGACGTATCTGACCATTACTTTTCTTCACTACTGTGATGGGGTTTATATAAGACGACGCCTGTTTTCTAATAATCCCGTCTACCTCCATTTTTCTGATTAACCCTCGTACTTCTTGATAGTATTTCTCAGGAATGGGGTATATTCTCTTCTGGTAAGGGGTTTCATCTGTCAGTCTTATCTTGTACTTATAATCCTTAATCAATCCAGGCTTTTCATCGAAAATATCTTGGAATTCCTTTATCAGATCCTCAAATTCCCCCTGAATTTCTTCAAATCCTTCAGTTTTTCTACTGGGTATTTCTTCTAAGTTTTCCACTTCATTAATTATTGTATTCAAAATTTCTTCCCTAAGGTCTATTTCCAGACTGTTTTTCACGTCCTGTTCTTCTATCTCTTCTGTGATTATGTACCCATCATTAAAGCTAATACTTCTGTTCTTCATGTCAATAATAGCTCCAACCTTCGATATAAAATCGATTCCAAGCACCATATCAAAATTGATCTTGCTCACCACAATGAAGATCTGTTCATAATTCCTTCCATTGATCTCAAAGTTCAATAACACTTGAATCTTGCATTTCACTGCCTTATCTTGGAATATCCCTCTCACTTTGACGGTAGAAACAGGTAGAACTGTCATGTTCTCTCCTTTTAGCAGACTTTGATAACATTCCTCTGAAATGATGGAAATAATAGCACCAGTATCCATCAGGGCCTTGTACTGCTGTCCATCTATCCGTACAGCAATAATCGGTAAGGCACATGGTCTTTCCTCTTTAACAATACCCCTCTCTTCTAGTAAATCTTCATCGGTAACTTCGTATATCTCATTAATCGTAATCAGGTGTGGTGTGGCAATGTATTTACAGGTTCTCACTGACGTTGAGAAATCGGCGTTTTTTTTTTGTGTTACCGACCTCAAAATTCTGTTGGCTCGTAGAAGGCCCAGGATCGATTACAACATCCTGCCTTTTCCTTTGATTGTCAGCTTCTTTATCCCTTAATTCTTTTAAGTATTGCTGGCTTTCCTTTTCTCTTTGCTGATATTGTTCAGGTGTCATAACCTGACTTTGAGTATTCTGGTTTCTATTTTGGTTTTGGTTATTCCTATTATAGTTACGATTATACCCATTATTGTTATAATATCTGCCTCTTCCATTATAGTTTCCTCGGTTGTAGTTCCAACCTCTTCTCTGTTGATATGGTCGGTAACCTTGTGATCTGTAATTTCTAAACTGATTATTCCTGTGAGGACCTACATTGTCAGTTTTCTCCTCCTCTGGCTTGTCAGTTTGTTGGACTTGGTCCATGTATACCGTATTGATTTCCTTATACTCTTGCCTTTGACCTTTCTGGACTACGTTAGGCATTGGACTTGTGTAGTCTAATCTTCTTAGTAATTCATCCATGCTGGATAAATCCCTGATGTTGGACGAAATTATAAGTCTCCTCACCTCAACTGGCAGCATACGAGAAATCGCATCTATTAGTTGCTCCGTGGACAATGGTGGTTGCAAAAATCTCAAGCGGGACAACTGACTCGTAAAGAAATCAGCGTACCTCGTTGGAAGAGTACCTGAGTATTTTCTTGAATATACCTCTGCTCTTAACGAATTCTGCGCTTCTATGGACCAAAATCGTTTGATTAATGCCTCTGCAAACTCGTCAAAGTTACTGAATGTATATCTAAAAGCTCTAAACCATTCAAGGGGTCCTCCAATCAGATATCTCTCTACAATCTTCATCTCTCTCTCTCTGGGAATGTGAGCTTCGATGAAATAATCTTTGAGATTCCTTACATACTCTATAGGTGTCAAACTATCAGTGTTACTGAATTTTTGTGGTTTGTCCTCGAAATTCCTGATGACCGTCACGTTCCTTGGATATGAATCCGGATAGTTTTTCCCACTATCTCGATAATTCCACTCAGATTCCATATTCCTTTCATCATCCTCCTCTCTGAATCTGGATACACGTTCTTCAGGAGTCACGTCTCTTTCTTCTAGATCTAGGTGACATCTTCTAGTATACTTCCTGTTCAATTCGCAAGCTAAGCCTTCTGTATCCTTGTCGGTGATTTCTGTTAAGACTTTCTTGACTATCTCTTCCTTGTAGTTCTCCATTAAACTAGCCTCTCCTAACTTCAAATTTTTCAGTTGACTCGTCGTTTCATTTACGTCAGAGACAACTTTATGAATTTGATCCTCTAATGTAGATTTTAAAGTTTGCATATCCTGATCTAGTTGTGTTCTATCGTCAACTTGTTTTTCGGATAGCGAATTTATCCTGACGCGTAAATCTTTTCTAATCTGTACTACCTCATTATTAATTTCTATCTGCGTGCTGGCAAGTTTTCTTTCAATCCTTTCCTGAATTTGGGTTACATGTTCCCCACTTGACTTATTCCACTCGTCTTTCCATACCGCTACGTTTGCTGTTAACATCTCGGCTATGTCTACTTCGATATCCTCTTTTAATACTCTATTGTGGTCTAATACCTGTGTTCTCATGACCTCTACGTCGTACTTCAACTCTGCTAAAGACGTTGTTGTTCTAACTGATTCGTCGACTAACCTAGTCGTTAATGCAGTTATATTACGCGTACAAAGAGTTTTTGAGTTTTCGATTTCTTCCCTGACTTTATTGACATCAGTTTGGACTTTAGTGATATCTACGAAAACTGTGTTGACCTCTACCTGAATCTTAGTTACATCACTTTGCACCTCAGTTATATCCGCATGAATATTGTTAATGTCTACCTGAACATTGGATACATCTGTTCTAGCCTTTTGAATTTCTTTCTGGACTTCCTCGACCTTGTCTTGGACAGTCGCTACATCGTTTTTGACAACAACTACTTCGGCTCTAGCACAAGAAATATCCCCTCGGACATTAGCTACATCTAGATTTAACATTGTAAGGTCCCTCTGTACCTTAGACACATCATTTTTAACATCATCAACACTTTTATGCACAATAGATACATCTTTATGGACATTAGACACGTCTGTGCGCATGTCCGTTACAGTATTCTCAATTCCTAGGGTATTAATCTGTAAACGCGACATATTATCCTCCAAATTAGCAGCACTAGTTTGGATACCCTTCAAATTTTCATCCATGCTAGCTTTCAAATTACTAGCATTCTCCTCCATTCGACTAGTATTCCTAGCTTCCATCTCCTTCATACTACTATTCAAATTACTAGCATTTTCCTCCATCCTTGCATTCAAATTAGCATACATCTCCTCTAACATTTTCTTCAAACCTTCATCTGCCATTATAATATTATTCAAAATGGATTGCTGTAGGGACATACATCAAAAGAGCAAAATAACAACGTTTGAGCAACACTTTTCACCATATATATTTTTGATCAATTTTCTGTCTTAAATCTAACTTATAACTACCTTATAATTAATATTCGAAGATACTTCATGTTGAAACAAACTCAAGCACATGTTCAAATTTCTCTGGCTCATTTTAAAATATCCTAACACAAATAATTTACATTTACAATCCAAATACTTAATTTTATCTTTAATATGACTGAAATGTCATAAGCCGGTCAAATAAAATAAGATTCCAGATTATAGGCGATTTTTCTAAGTTTCCTGCCCATTTAACATTTCTCAAGTTGTATAAGATCTGATCTTTTCTGAGTGTAATTTTCCTAATACAATACAACATTTAATTCCTATGTAATCACACTCTTAAATACTACAATTGGCCTAGACATCTAACAAAGAATCAACCTCTTTATTTGAGTCTAATCGAACCTCACGTTTTAGGTTTGTCAATCTTTCTAGTGTTCAACCTGGTAATCCAGTTTTGTTGAACACGCCCCACACGTTGACTGCGCCAATCTTTCTGTCCCCGTTTACCTGGATAGTAGGCTGTCAGATATCCGCCCCCTCAATCGGATTGCCAATTATCAATCGCACCGGCACAGTTACATCAATGAAAATGGCACTGACAGACGCTATCGAGATAAGAGCACAGAAATTCACTGGAAATCATTGTGGAACACACCAAAATAGACGGGGGTGCATACTTACCGTTGCTTACCTCTTAATTATCTCGGGGTTTGAGTTGACAACAGGATCACTAAAAGTCTGTTCACACAATAATCTCCGCCATGACATTTAAAAATGAACCAGAAACGAAGACGAGAACTTTGAACTGTACAAAAGCTTTATTTCTAATAAAGGGTCTGATTTTCCTAACACAACAAAATATACGTGGCTATCAGTAGCCCAAGTCAATCTGACTACGTCCTCCAGTAGGACTTGCAAAATTATTATACAACATGATATATAAAACATTTTAGCTCCCAAGAGCTCCAAATACCGTAATATTCATAACACTATTGGATTGGAAAAGGACGTCAGGGTGTGACATATATAGAGCATTTGTTTCCTTTTAATAAACAAGAGAATGGTATTTATAGTCGCAAGGCCGGAGTGTACGACCTCACTCTCTGAAAACCATATGTTGACACAGCTGCGGGCTACCTTCCAGCCTGGCGCATACTGGTCAAATGCACTCCCATCTCACACGCTATGTTACGTAAGAGCACAGCCTGCTCTCTCAAAACTTTAAATGTCTTACAAGACAACTCACATTATATTTACGCAAATCTTTCAAGTACTTTGATCACATCCTAATGGATCATTACATAAATTTCTTAAACTTGTTAACTTCAATCCAAATGTTTAACTAGCTCTTAAATGTTTATAACAAAATCACAAATTATTTATAACAATTAGAAATTGTTTATAATATTTGTCAAAGACAATAAAAATATTATAAGCACGCCTTTAACATCACTCTCGTTTCATATTACTTTCAAAATTATTTACAACAATTATTTACAATATTAACATTTAAATTGTTTAAATTATTAATTTAATAAATACATTAGCCACATGTTCATTCGGTTGGTAATTTTATAATCCTGTTTAATATAATCGACCAATGAAGGTTAGTTATACATTTTAATGTCACAATCCGGTTTAATAAAGTTTTTAATAATGATTTGTGACGGCAACCTTCATTTAACATCTTGTCTCAAATTCTTTCAAAACTCGTGTTAATTATAACAGTAAATCACTTGATTAATTTTCAACGAACTATAATAATCTTACTCCTGCGGAAAATCCTTCGCTAACAAGTTAATGCACAATCTGCATTAAAAATATGCCCAAAATCATCATATATTAATCTATATGGCATTTAAAACTTTCACATCACTTACAAAACTTCCACAAATAATTCTTTAACATTTATTCCTGTGGGAACCTCCTTCATATTCAAGGGCATTATATTTCAGCGACTTTCAACACGCGCTGCACTAGCGATTATACATTCATAGTTCCACTTAAAAATTTTATAATCATAATTTGTTTCAAAACTGTTTTTCTATTTAACCTTCGTAGATTTCATTCATGAACTGAAATGAAGTCAAAACTTGCCAATCACAAACAAATTTAATAGTGAATACGCTTATATACGCCTATCTGGTCTATCAAAATTTAAGACTAACATCTTAAAAGAAAAATTGTAGTATGAAAATACTATCTTCAAATAAAGTGCGACTAAAATGCAAAGTAGTCGAATAGAATCCAATTAGACTAGAGAATGCAAACATCGTTATATAATTCTCTAATTGAGAAAAACTCCTAACAAAAGTACTTGACTTTAATGCATTCAATAATTCATTATTAACATTACTCTTTCACAAAAGTGTCTATAATGCAATGTTCATTCATAACTGACGATAAATGTCTGTGTTGCAATCAATACAAATAACGACTAGTATTTCCAAGATCGTCGATAACGTAAGATTTTAACGCTCTAAAATCATTTAAATGTTCTTCCTTCTTGATGATGACAGAAAATTGTTCAAAGTAATTAAACTGGGGTAGAATTACTTTAATAAAGTGACACGCTGTCTGAATTTAAATCTGCCATAAAATCATTAACATACAGTCAAATCGTGACTACAAAAATATTAATTACTGAAAAATCTAAATATCAGTCTCAACTGATTCAAAATCGTTAACTATGCCCATGACATAACAATGTCTTAATAAATCGTCGAAAAATGCAAAATTCATCAAGGTGTACTGAGAATAAGAATCTCAACAAGAAAATAAGGCAAAATACATGAGGATAAAAATATGGGAAAATGGTTGCTCAAACATTACTAGGTTACTCAAATACAATAAACGTTCACGACTACCTTATCTGCCGATTGACGTTCCAGAGGAAAATTCCCCAAAGAAGACTGCTGATGGATCCATTTCACCACGTTCAAGCTGAGCTCCATCCTCGAAATAGGAAATAGCACCCTCGGAGAATCGAACTGCTTCCTTCTCCGTGAATCTCTCTGCTCCTCGAATACGAATAGACATCCTTCCGGCAATAATCTTCATTGTGAGTCGGGACTACCCTGACCTCTCTTGAAAAATTCCCTGAAGTTCCAGTAGACAATCATCATGACGTTTTGTAGAAATTTCCGAAGAAATTATTCATATACTGAGTATGAAATTGTTTCTATGGCTGTTCGATGATATTCAGCCTTTACTTACGAAACATGGGTGTAGATGGTATTCACCGCATGTTCGCTTGTGTGGAAAAGCAATTAGCGAAGTTCCATGTCGCTATCTTACTCCATTGAAGTATGTCCCAATTGCAATAAGCCTTCTTAGCCTTCCATCTGCACTTCAGTTGTAGTGTCAGAAGAACAAACTGCCGTATTCAAATGCTCCATTATACTGTATCGTTCTGTAAGCAAGCAATCGGAAGTCTTTCTACTCCACTCACAGCGTTAGCCTTGCGTTTATTCCGGCTTATACAAAAGTGTTTCTCTAGTGGCGAGATAATCACTTTTGCCAGTCCTATAAAACAGCTAATATCTTTTGAAGTACTCGGTCGAAATTGTTCAGCTTTTTCTTATAATTGCATGTAGTACTGCACAATACAATTATGTTATCGTAGACCGCTAACTGTTTGAAGTTAAACTTATAGAAGCTTTCTAAGGTCCGTTTCAACTTCACCTAGTTTGACCTGTGTCTCGTTACTATAGTGGCCTCGCCACGCGTTATAAAAACGATTCTTTTCACTTGCTGTTCACTTTGATGTTTCACTATATTGAATATATAAGAAAATGACTTTCACAAATACTTCGATGATCTGAGCATTAGATCTCAGAATGATCAGCGAACGAAAGAGAAGAAAAGAGAAGAGATTCCTCTCTTCTGCGCAAGCCCTTTTATTACCTTCTCGAGGGGCGTTACCATCCCTTCCAAAGCGTGATACTACGTCATCGCTAGAACTTCCAACTTCGTTAATACATGACGGATTTTCAAAATTCAAAAACTGAAAATAAATTTCACCAAAATTCCAAATCAATGCTTTTACTGCAAATGGATTTCCACAATTCTGCATTCAAAAAGTCATAAAAATACCATAGTTTCAGCAATCTCCGTCTTCCTTTAAACTATCGTTCATTGGTTCATGCCTCTCCTCCAATAGCATAGTTTCTTCCTCAGCAGAATTCCTCGTTTCCTGCGACTGCGTCGTACATCTTGGAACATTCTGGACTAAAATGCTGACGTCACTGAGAATCTCAGCTCAAGTAGCTTGCTGGCATAACATTTACGTCATCCGTGCTTACGTCATGACTACCCACGTCATAACTATGACAGCCATAACTCTAATCATAATTTCAAATATAGCCACCGTGGTCTCTACATAATTCAATTACGGGGGCAGTACCATCCCGGCATTTGCCCGAAGACGAAGTTGGAAACCACGGAAAACCACTTCGAGGATGGCCGAGATGGGAATCGAACCCCCTCTACTCATATGGGCCACCCGAGGCTGAGTAGACCCCGTTCCAGTCCTCATACCACTTTTCAAATTTCGTGGCAGAGCCTGGAATCGAACCCAGGACCTCCGGGACGGCAGCTAACTATGCTGACCGCTACGCTACGGAGGTTTGTTATTAAATTTTAACAAAAAGTCTTAGCATATCTTTAGGCCCGTATCACACGACACTCGCTGGCAAGGAAGCTGCTGTGATCGCTGGTACAAAATCCTGTATGATTCTGTTCTCTTCGTCAGTACACCTGCTTGTATGGCCGAAGTGTATCACACGCTAGCATTTTGTACGCTATGTTTTATGAAATAAAACCGAAGGGCTGTCGTTTGAGGGCATTATTTGCAGTTCATTCGCCTTATTAACGCAAAGCTGTCGCGAAACTTGCTTTAAGTAAGTTAGAAAACATGTTCGTTACTGAATGAATGCATTCCAATCAATATTTAAGATCTAACTGTTGTGTTGTTTGAGTCTTCAGTCTTTTGACTGGTTTGATGCAGCTCTCCATGCCTCCCTGTCCTGAGCTAATCGTTTCATCTCTACATAGCTCCGACACCCTACATCCGAGGCAATCTGTTTAACATATTCTAACCTTGGTCTACCCCTACAGTTTTTGTCCTCGACCCTTCCTTCCATAACTAAGCTTGCTATTCCTGGGTGTCTTAGTATGTGTCCTACCAACCTATCTCTTCTCTTCATTAGCAGTCGCCAGAAGCATCTCTCCTCTCCCACTCGTCTTAATACCTCTTTGTTTGTAACCCTATCTACCCATCTGATCTTCATCATTCTCCTGTAACACCACATTTCAAATGCTTCAATTCTCCTCTTTTCTGCTGCACCAATAGTCCAAGTTTCACTTCCATAGAGCGCCACGCTCCAGACAAAGGCTTTCAAAAATGACTTCCTAATACCTAAATCTATATTCGATGTCAGCAGATTCCTTTTTTGTAGAAATGCTTTCTTTCCCTGAGCCAACCTACTTTTAATATCCTCTTTGCTTCGTCCATCACTGGTTATTCTGCTTCCTAAGTAACAGAAGTCTCCTACTTCCTTCAGCTTTTCACCTGCCAATTTGATCTCCATAGAGGTTTCTGATTTATTTCGGCTGCATTCCAGTATTTTTGTTTTACATTTATTTATTTTCATCATGAATTCTTTCCGTAAGACGGAGTCCATACCATTCAAAAACTCATTCAAATCCTCAGGCTTGTCGGCCAAGATGACGATGTCATCAGCAAATCTCAGAGTTGAAATTATTTCTCCTTGAATCTTCACTCCCACTTTAAATTTTTCTCTAATTTCCTTCATTGCTTGTTCAATGTAAAGATTGAAAAGTATGGGTGATATGTTGCAGCCTTGCCTTACACCTTTCTGAATACCAGCTTCTCTCTCATGTCCTTCAACTCGAATGACTGCTGTCTGGTTTCTGTACAGATTGTATATCACCCTCCTATCCCTGTACTTTATTCCAATCGATTTCAAAATGTCAAACAATTTAGTCCAATCAACGTTATCAAAAGCCTTTTCTAAGTCTACAAAAGCCATGAACGTTCTCTTATCTTTCCTTATTCTACCTTCCAAAATCAGCCTAAGACTTAGTACAGCTTCCCTTGTTCCTACATTTCTCCTGAAACCAAACTGGTCTTCACCCAACTCCGTTTCTATCTGGCTTTCAATCCTCTTGTAAATTATTCTAGACAGGATCATTGAAGCATGAGTAATCAAGCTGATTGTACGGTAATCTTCACATCTGTCAGCTCCCACTTTCTTTGGTATAGGGATGATTACATTCTTCTTGAAATCAGGGGGTACCTCACCTGTCTCATAAATCCTACACACCAAGTGAAATAACCTGATCAGACCTTCATCTCCTATGCAGCGTAGCAAATCAATCGGTATATCATCTATGCCTGGTGCTTTGTTCCTGCTTAAGTCTTCCAAAGCTCTATCAAATTCTGATCTCAATATTATATCTCCTTTCGCATCCTCATCAATTTTCTCCTCCCTTTCCATTACATGATTCTCAATCTCCTTTCCCTTATACAAACTCTCTATGTAAGCTTTCCATCTCTCAACCTTTTCTTCCCTATCTGTTAGAGGCTTTCCATTTGTGTCCTTAATATTACAGCACTTAGTCTTCTTTTCCCCAAAAGTATTCTTAATCCTTCGATAAGCTGTGTCTACTTTTCCTAATTTCAGACAATTTTCTATACCTGCACATTTCTCTTTCAACCATTCTTCTTTTTCTTCCTTGCACTTCTTGTTAACCTCATTTCTCAGACGTCTGTATTCTGCTTTCCCCTTTTCATCTCTTAGATTCTTGTGTTTCCGCCTTTCATCCATCAATTCTAGTATATCCTGAGTGATCCACGGTTTTCTACCTATTCTTTCTTTCCTACCAATGTTTTCTTCTGCGGATTTTGTTATTTCATTCTTCAAAAGTGCCCATTCGTCTGTAATTGAAGTTTGTTTAGGGTTTTTCATTAGTCCTTCCTTTATACTCTTCTTGAATCTTTCGTTTACATCCTTCTCTTTCAGTCTGTCTATTGCCCACCTTTTTGGCTTTTGACTTTTCTTCAGTTTCTTCAACTTTAATCTGCATTTCATTACAACCAGATTGTGATCAGAGTTTATGTCAGCACCAGGATATGTTTTGCAATCCAAAATCTGGTTTCGAAACCTCTGCTTGACCATAATGAAGTCGATTTGGTAACGCCCTGTATCTCCTGGTCTCATCCATGTGTATATTCTTCTATTGTGGTTATTGAATAAGGTGTTAGCTATGACCAACTCATGTTCGGTGCAGAATTCTACCAGCCTGCTTCCTCGATCATTCCTTTCACCTATTCCGAAATCTCCTACTATCTTCCCTTCTCTCCCTTTTCCTACCACAGCATTCCAATCTCCCATTACTATAACATTTTCATCACCCTTGATATACCTCAGAATTTCGTCTATTTCTTCGTAGACCTTTTCAACATCCTCATCATCAGCTTGACTGGTAGGCATATAGACTTGTACCACTGTGGTGCACGAAGGTTTAGTATTGATTTTTGCTACAATAATCCGTTCACTATATTGCTCATAATATTCCACCCGCTGTCCAAGTTTCCTACTCAATATGAGGCCAACCCCTGCTTGGCCATTGTTTGATTTAGTGCTAATGACCCTATAGTCTCCTGACCAAAAGTCCTGTTCTTCCTGCCAGCGCATTTCACTAATCCCAACCAAATCCAACCTCAACCTATCCATTTCCCTTTCTAAGTTTTCTAACCTTCCACTTCCTAGCAGACTTCTAACATTCCACGCTCCGATCCGTAGAATGTCAGATTTCCTCTTTGTCACTTCTTTGTATAACTGTAATAATTGAATATTTTACCATACGCGTTAATAAGAAGCGCAACAAAATCCTCCAGTTCGTGTTGGAAATGTGTGCAAGTGTTATTGCGCCCGCTCGCTCTTTCGAAGATCCCGGGTTCAAGACTATCCAACGGCAGATTTTTTAAATTCTTTTTAATTATTTTATTATACCCTCCCTACCTCGTACAGCAAGATTTCAACTTAGTTTTGTTCACATTATCTACGAAGACGATAGGGAAATTTATTTTCTTGTGTCATTTAAATGGCTATTTTCCCTAAATACTGTTCAAAACCATGGATGGACAGTATTCGTTATAATTATTAATTTTTAGTCGATTTTACCCTCCAGGTTAGGTTTTCCCACGGTCTCAGCGAGGGATGCCATCATTTCCGCCTCTACGGGCAGTGTCCTGGAGCTCGAAACATCTCGTCTGGGGGATACAACTGGGGAGATGGGATCAGCACCTCGCCCAGGCGGCCTCACCTGCAAAGCGAACAGGATCCTCTTGAGGGATGGGGAGATCGGGAGGGATAGGCAAGGAAGAGGAAAGGAGGCGGCCGTGGTCGTGGTAGGTAACATCCCTGCATTTGCCCGAAGGCGAAGTGGGAATCCACGGAAAACCACTTTGAGGATGGCTGAGGTGGGAATCGAAACCCCTGTACTCATTTGGACCACCCGAGGCTGAGTAGACCCCGTCCCAGTCCTCGTACCACTTGTCAAATTTCGTGGCAGAGCCGGGAATCGAACCCAGGACGTCCGGGGTGGCAGCTAATCACGCTGACCACTACGTAACGGAGGCGACTCTATTCGTGATAATTAGAATTTTAATAGTTCAATATTTATCCCAGAATAATAATATGGCACGTTCTGTAATTACTGCCTTGCTGCGAGGCTCAGCGGTAACGTTCTCGCTTGTTGTGCCCAAGGTTGCAGGTTCGTATCCTGGCGCAGTCAGCTGGCTTTTGAGGGTGCGCAAATGCGAGGGAGCCGTGTCAGTAGATTTACTGGCACGTTGAAGATCCCCTTCGGAGCAAAATTCCGGCACACCTGCGTATATAAAAGCCAGAGCAGTTAAATGGGACGTAAAACCAATAATGTTATAATTATCTGTATTTACTGTATGTTTGGAGCAGATGACCTCGTAGTTCTGCCCCTTAAAACCTCACTAACTAACTATTACTGTATAGCAAGCGCTTTTCGCACAGACGCCGTTGAAAGAAATTATAGTTTCGGTCTGATGTATTTATTCGTGAAATAACAAATCTATTTGTTACGTGGATTGTCTGAGTGAGTCGGAGTTTTCCTTTAAACAAAGGTGGTCAAAATTTCGAACACTTGCTACCTTGAATTTACAGGACACCATGCTTTCGTTCTACGGATCATTATGTCATCGTCCAATCTGGCTGCGTACCATAGGATAAGTACGGTCCTTTTGAGGACCAAATAAAAAATCACTCGTTGCAACAATAGATATGCGTCCATAATACATCCACAATAAACGACATTAAGAAAAAATATGTACTAGAACAAGGTTCTAACCTACTACAATGCGACTTCGTTGACTCAACCTGAGCAATTCTTGATTTAGCCACCATAGCTACCGAGAACCATGGGATATTGCTGGCACGTATTGAATCTATTCGTTGACACTTCCTGTCTAAACGTAGGAAGGTGTTATTCGGAGCTCTGATCGTTTCAATCATGCATTTTATATTTGAGGTCATTGAAAGAACACTGCCACTATTGATTTCTAATATATTCGCGGGGATGTACTCAACGGTAAAGTTATACAATGGACGTAAAGGACCAGGGTCTAATGTTTTCAGGATGACTGTGATATACGCGTTAGTTGGGTTGCCTTCCTCCAAAAAAATAAGGGGCTGGTGGACCACACTGTATATATATACATACATAAATTATATATAAACGTTTGAACTGACGGTGGTTTTGGGGTCTGGGGGATGTGAAACGCGAAGATATGTCGAAATTTTCCTGAAGTCGAAACATGGGACCCATTGCAATAGTTAGCTTTCTAATGAAATCTACCTAAAATTCCATCCAAATACATTTTAAACGTACTGTGTTTTCGTTCGAAGCCATTTTTCAGTTTTGCCTTAGTATCGAAATCAACATTTGAATAATGAACTTACGCAATAATCGTCATCTAATAGTACATAACTCTATGGTCTAGATAAAAATCCAACATGGCGACCATCAGAAATATTTAGACGGTTCTCAATATCTATGAATCTATGACAGTAATCAAACTGATTTTTTTATGTTGGTAGAGTCTATAATCATAAGTTCACCTATGGGACTTTCAATAACCTGATGAGCACAAATTCAACATGGTGGCGACGCGAAATGTAAATATTTAAATGGACGTTTCTCGCGATTTAACCATTCGAGCGCAGTAAATTTTGGTACGGTAAATGCTGACACAAATTTGATCCACCGGCGTCCAATTCGTTTCAATTGTTTTCATAACCACAAGATGGTGGCAGTGCGAAATTTTAAATCTCTATTTTATTTCTTGTGTCCTGATTATGCGATTGAAGTTTGAATAATACTCCTACACAGTAATCTTCATGTTATACTAATGCTTACATACAGTAGGTAAAAATCCAACATGGTGACCATTCAAAATATTAAGACGGCTTTCAATATTACGAATCTATTACAGAAATCAAATTGAAGTTTTGTATGTTGATAGAGGCAATTAACCTAAGTGGGATTTATGACAATAGACTATTTTGTTCATCACGGAACCACTTGTTTCATAAATGAAAATAGGCTAAAATGTACATGGAATTCAAATATACTTGGATGACCAGTTTCCATCGTCAAGCATCATCATCTGATCCTTTACACTTCCTCAACATCATCATTTATTGCATTAACAGGCCATTAAGACCCAGGACAGACAATAAGAGCATTAAACAAAAACTCATATATAAAACAATACCGGCATTATAACAGGAGGGACTGAGACTCTTCCCAAGAATCGGTCGCAGATGGTCGACCACCTTTCTCTGTCCCTTGCATCCTCCACAGTTGCTCTTGGTGCCACCTTTACCAGTGACATTATTGCTCGATCCTTCCATCTTGTTCTAGGGCGGCCTCTCGGGCGTCTCCCAGTCGGTATCGAGCTGAAAACACGATTGGATATGGAATCCTCAGCTCGAATAACATACAGTATCCCAACCATTGCAACCTCCCCCTCTCCAGGATCCGGTTGATACTTGCCTTCCCAAGGCGTTGATACAGGTCATTGTGCGATCTTCCTTCCCTCCTTTCTACTTCTGCATTATATAATGGACCACATATTTTCCGCAAGACCTTCCTTTCAAAAACACAGATACGTTCTTCAAGCGTTTTAGACGTGGCCAGGTCTCACAGCAATGTAGGACCACAGGTCTCACCAAGGTCATGTATATATGTACTTCATTTTCCTGTGAGATCAATCGCGATTTGAAAATATTGTTCAAGATATAGAAAACACGATTCGCTGTAGTTATCCTTTGCTGTACTTACTTTGCTAACTCATTCCTTTACACATAGACTGTTAAATCTATGTTTATGTGTGGGTTATGATATTTACAACATGTAGGTACACTTATTCAGTTGCAGTAGTAATTAAACTAGCACTACTAGTCAAGATATGTGATTTCTTGTTGAGATACTGATAGTGGTGATTGACCTTCAAGTTTGCTTGCTTAGTGTGATTGTTGTTAAAGTTGAGGTAATTGTGGACTGTGAGCTTAGCAATTTAAGCGATGTGCTGTTCATTTCCGCGCAGCAACCACCTCTCACCTCCGCTGCCTGCACTGAACTCCCTAAGTGTAAAGGATCTGATGATGATCACTTGTGTATTTATTAATCTCTTGTACATTTTTTTCAGGATTAGGGAACAGCCCATTCCAATTGCATATAATCGTGTAAACCGACTGAAAAACCTTAAATTTCCATTTGAAACGTATATGAACACATTCACTTGAGGTGCTAGGGATTACTAAAATAAGTTGAAATGAACATCACCTAGCACCTAGTTCTCAAACCACTCACCATTTATTGTAGTAACACATGTTATCGAACAAAAACATATACTACATAAGTTAATTACGACAGAAGAAGGAAGATTGTAGTTTTACGTGACCGTGAATCTTGTGATTATGAGCCACGGGACCTCCTTTTTACGTAGAATCCGAACCACAGGCCATGGCATTTCACTTCGAAAATCTCACATGCATTGACCGGGAATCGAACCCGGACCGCCTTGGTGAGAGTCACACAGCTAGACCGCTGAGCCACCACGCCCCAATTATGACAGATTTAAGGTACAACCAATCACAGTTATTTTTAGCCTACTTATTTCAAACATGTTCGAAATTGAACAGAAATTTAGGGAATATGCTATGGAAATTAGCATTTAAAGCACAAGCGCATAGGATGCCAGGTAGGAAGAAGTATGTTAAAGGGAGGTATGTTCGTGACACATGTAAGTTCGTGTTAAATCTTTGAATAAGTATCATGAACTTCCCTATTGCAGACTAAGCGTTTCAACTTCAGTAGTAGTTCCCTGAGTTCTCAATAGATGTCTCTAGGTACTTGTATTGGTCTTCATCGCGGTCTAGCGGACACAACCAAACCTTTTGTTTGTAGTGAGGTGTTTTCTTTCATAGTGGTGGCAGGTTTTGTGTTCTCTGTTATTACAAAGATTCAAACGCTAATAATAAGTTAAGACGTATGTGTTTAGTATCAAATTATAGCTTTAGGAATGTAGTGTCGGCATGTATGGTTGGGAAAATAATTCTGTAAAAGTACCGTACGAACCGTTATCGCTTAATTCGTGAAGTACTTTTCTTAGCTTATTTGTCAGAACAAAAAGGTTTGACTGCGTGCGCTCTTACATTTTCGCCTGTAGCAGGTAAACTGACCAATTTAAGATAACAATGCATATGAAGAAATGTGTTCAGGATTAAACTTACTATCAAGCTATTATGCTATTATGTTATTTTTTAATTTAGGCTATCACGAAATTACCTTACTGATAGTGCATAAGTTACTGCGTGACTTGATAGTTATGACTGTAGTGAGGTAAGTGTGCACTTTAGCATTAAACCATACTTTATACCAACGAAATTATTCAGAATTAAATTTATTCTCTAGATTTGCATATGTTTTCCCAATTTAAGGCATCACGAAATTACCCGACCTTCTTGTAATTCAATATTCTCCTTTATATTATCGGTCAATATGCCAAAATAAAAAACAAAATACCGGCAGAATGATTCAAAACAGTCAGCCACAGCTGCTAAAATAGTAACAGAGCAGAAGATGTCAGTTTATCAAGCATCAAAACGAGCAGGTGTTCCCTGGAGCTCCTTGAAGGATTTTATAACAAAAAAATCCGATCAGTTATTCATTCATTCATTCATTCATTCATTCATTCGGTTGCTGTACCGATGAAATGAGAAGTGATTCCGAGTAAAGTCTATGAAAATGAAGAGTACATTACTGTGACATTCATTAATTGCTAAGATATCATGTATTTATTGTGTGATGAATTAATATACACTAAAAGTAGTAAGTATTTTTTCATTCACGAAGTTACCTTACCATTATCACGAAATTAACTATCCCTGTCACAAAGTTACCTGCCAAATTTAGAATAATATAATATATTTTCTAAGGAAGAATGCGGATTCAAAATAAATAACAATGCTATATCAGTTATACTACAGTAGCATAGTATACTGCTATAAATTGGCTAGTATGGATACTCGCTAATTTTATCACGAACATACCTCCCTTTACCCAAGCACGAGCACATAGTGCTTGCGCGCCCCGGTGCCACACCGAGCAGCACTGGTGCTTTTCCCCTCCCACCTCTCTTTCTCCACAGTCAGATTAGGATGATGAGCAATGGATCGATGACCTCCTTTTCATGAAAAACATCACGGGGTATTTAAATGATTTAAAAATCTCGTTGCAAGGCAAAAATAAATTTATCAGTACTATATGAGACTGTTGAAAGTTTCAAATTGCAGCTTGTGCTTTTTAAAAGTCAGCTTCATGAAGGAAATTGGGACAATTCTCCCTCTCTGAAATCCTTGAATGTATGTACTTATGAACACATCAGTGAGTACTCAAAAGCGTTACAGTCATTGCATAAAGAATTTGAAGAGAGGTTTGAAGAAATAAAACCAGTAAAACCGGCACTCAAAGTTTTTATGACGCCTTTTTCGGTGCGCCCAGAGGATGCCCCATCTACTGTCGACCAAAGTATTATGTGTACTCGAGTTTGAAGGTTGTTTGTGACGTAACCAATAGACATACATAAAATCCGATAACATCATCATTTTCGTCGTTCTATTTTACGTGAGTTCATGTAGGTTTGGAATTTTTAGTTTATATTTTAATATTTTTTATCGCAGTTGGGACACAAAAAGTGCCCGTTTTTAAGCGTGTTTCAACCATGCGTCACATTTAGGAATTATTATCTCACAAACCCGTCATCAGATCGATTCCAAATTTTAACACAATATAAATTGGAATGTTGTATAACTGGTTTATTAATTTCAAAATTGTTCGTGTCCAAGAAACAAAGTTGTTATCATTTGTGTACGGTAACATTTTCTCGGCTTGGGGTGGTTGGAATATGTAGTTCTTGGTCGCGTTGTAATCCTTATACATCAAAACGTTATGCTGTATGACTTTAAAATACGTAAATTAATTCACTTATTTTATATCGGTTTATATTTGAACGGGGAAATACGACCTCGCCTCGCTCGGCAGTGATGGGCTCCATCTCAGCAACGCTGTACAGCTCACCCCGGAGCGGCCGGCTGGTGTATCATGCCTCATTTCCACGAACAAATACAAACCGATATAAAATAAGTAAATTAATTTACGTATTTCACAGTCATACAGCATAACTTATTGATGTATAAGGATTACAACGCGACCAGGAACTATATTTTCCAACCACCCCGAGCCGAGAAAAAGTTACCTTACAAAAATGATAACAACTTTGTTTCTTGGTCACACAAAATTTTGAAATTAATAAACCAGTTATACAACATTCCAATGCATATTGTGTTAAAATTTGCATTCGATCTGATGATGGGGTTTTGAGATAATAATTCTTAAAAGTGACGCATGGTTGAAACACGCTTAAAAACGGGCACATTTTGTGTTCCAACTGCGATAAAAAATATTAAAATATAAATTAAAAATTCCAAACCTACATGAACTAACGTAGAATAGAACGACGAAAATGATGATGTTATTGGATTTTATGTAGGTCTATTGGTTACTTCACAAACAACCTTCAAACTCGAGTGCACATACTACTTTGGTCGACAGTAGTCTCCAAGTTGAGCTGATTAATCTACAGTGCGATTCAATTTTGACAGACCACTATTACCATTACAATGGTGATTAGAGTTCATTTTATAAAGGCGTTGGGGAAAAAGAATTTCCTAGGATTAATGCCCTTGTCCTAAAATTTGCTGTTATATTCAGAACAACGTTCGTTTGTGAACAACTGTTTTCAATTATGAATATTAACAAAACAAAAACTAAGCCAAGTTTGTCTGATACTTCTTTGGAAGCTATACTTCGGATTGCAACTGTCATAACGATTGTTCCAAATATCGGAAAAAACAAAGAATGTTGAAAATCAGTGCAAAATCAAGAGCGCAATAAATTATTATTTCTGTCTGTACACAAAATTGGCATTCTTCTTGTTCTTCTTCTCCTTCTTTCGATTCGGCCATCTAAGGACCTCGTCATTTCAACTGTTTCTTGTTGCATCGAGCTTTAACATCCTCCCAGTACTTTCGCATTAGTTCTCGATGCTGTTGTTTCCTTTCTGCAGTCCACTTCTTGCCAGTTGGAAGCTTTGGCTTTTCTTCGAAACATCGGTGTGCTGTTAGTTTTTGTTTAAGGGTGGCACGTTCCCAAATATCGTTGCCTGTAATTCCCACTTCTTGTAAATCTTTGACCACCTCAGTGAACCAAGCTCCCTTGGTTTTCTTTTTTAGGAAGTAGGTGAAAATTCTATTTGTCAAACGTGCTGGGTTCATTCTTGTTATATGACAGTAAAAGGCAATTCTCCGTTTCCTCATGGTATCAGTTATTTTTTCCACATGGGTGTAAAGTTCGTGGTTGTGCCGTCTCCTATATTCCCCATTTTCTTTTACCGGACCCAAGATTATTCTTAGAATTTTTCTTTCTTTCACTTCCAGATTCTCTGTTAGTCCCTTGCGATGCATTGCAAGGCACTCTGCAGCATACAAGCCTCTGGACGGATGACTGTTTGATAGTGTCTTAACTTGGCATTTGTTGATATGGATTTCTTGTTGTAAATGGCCTTTGTTAGATTTTATGCCATTTCCATTTTCCTGGTTCGTGACTCGAAAGCTGCCTTCTCGGAGAAATTGGGGTCTATCCACTCACCCAAATGTTTGAACGCTTTCATTTACTTGATTTTACCCTGTCCTACATCCAGCTATTTTGGCGCTAGCTTGATATTAGTGATGAATTCTGTTTTTTTTTTTTCAAAGGAGATCTTATGGGCCGTTTTTGCTGCTTGAATCTGGAGTTCATTCATTTGCGCTGCGGCTGCATCGAGGGAATCTGAAAAAATTGCGAGGTTATCTGCGAATGCTAGGCAGTCAACTATCAGGTTCTGTTTTTTGTAGCCCAATCTGACTCCATTTTCAGACTTGTTAATGTTCATTACTTTTCGCCACTGCCGGATGACTTTTTCGAGCACACAGATGAAGAGCAAAGGTGATAGTCCATCTCCCTGTCTTACACCTGTCCTGATTTCAAAGGGCTCTGAAATTTCTCCCCTGAATTTCACTTTGGAAGCAGTGTTGGTTAAGGTTTTCTGAATAATTGCTCTTGAGGTTGTTCAGTCCCAGTTCTTTCAGTATTTCAAATAGGGTGGGTCGATCGATAGAGTCATACGCCTTTTTGAAGTCAATGAAGGTCACTACAAACTGTTTGTTTCTAAGCTTCAGATATGAAAGAATAGATTAAAGGTTCAAAATCTGTTCGGCACATGATCGTCCCTTCCGAAATCCCCCTTGATATTCCCCTAATTGTGGATCCAACTGTTCCTCTGCTCTAGTTTGAAGGGCTTTTGAAAGTATTTTGTATGTTATTGCAAGGAGGGAGATGTATTATTCTTATTATTATTAATTATACGTTTTCATAACGGTGCGCCGCCTGACGCGCGCTGATTTGCCCATCCCCATTCATCAAACAACAACACGACTCTCGCCTCGCTAAGCACTGCCACTACACGTTCCTCTCCTACCACTGCCCCCAACAGTGCTGTGTCTGCCGCTACAGCAGAGCACCGGTGCTTTTGCTGGTGCCAGCCGGTGTTCGCGAAGCACCTGAGTTGGAGTGGCCTGTAGTAGGTGGATTATTTTAAGTACTTAGACTGTGTATTCTGTCAGAATGGTAGTATAGTGAAAGTGTCGAGGTACAGAAATACCAGTACCGCGAGTTCTTAGTTGCGGCCTATGGTATTTCTGGAAGAAAGTGTAGTGACGAAACACTCTGCATCGCTCAGTATTTAGACTGACCTTGCTGTATGGGAGTGAGAACAGGGTGGATTCAGGACATCACATACATACGATAGAGGATCACTGAGTTAGGAATTGAAGTGTAACAATGCAGACTAACATAATTATTTAAAGGCAATTCTTTTCTGCTCCAGCCTCTAGTTCACAGTGATTGCGGCGGTAACGTTTGGAATCTGCGGTCATTATGGAACCACGGCAAGTGAGGTCACTCAGTCACCTGCTCTATGAATATTTCTTGAACACTATTTCCCCTGTAAGTGCAATGGCAGAAATGCATAGTCCAATACAAAGGATCCCAAAAGCACTTTGAAGGTGGTTCAGAGTGAAAGTTACTCGTGAAACTTCGTCTGGTGTCTTCGTTTTCATATTTCGTTTGATAATTCTATTGTTCTTAATATCAGACCACCATTTTGAGATCAGTCCTCCTTCCTTGATCCTTCTAATGACAACGTTAAACATTTTTGTGTAAGGACTGTTCTTCTCGAAACAAAAGACAATGTCACTACCCATACTACCATCCTCCAGAGAAAATACCCGATTCTCAGTATCTGGATCATTAGAGATATCTGTTAGCTGATATTCCATTCGAAGTAACTGTGTATACATAGCAAAATCTCCATCGAAAATTAATTTCTTAAAGCAGGTCTTTGTATCACATGTAATATATCTGTTGTATATTTCCATGGAGACATGATCTGAATGATCAAGGAATGCGTCATGAATAAAAGGTCCGGAACCTAACGAAATTTTCGAAACTAACATATCCTCTAATGTTTTTATCTGAGCTTCTCGTCCAGGCTTAGTAAACACTCCGACTATTAGGCATTGGTACGCTGCGTTGATCGTCAGACAATAATATAACCAAACTGGAAATAATATGCGTAGTTTTGAGGACTTTGGTAAATATTTTGTCGAGAATCCAAGAAATGACGACCAGACTCTGAGACCAGAGGTGTTGATTTTGCTGTTGACTTTGTCAAATAAGGAAAACAGGATGGAAACACATATGTAAGATACGATAGCTAAAAGCCATATTTTATGATCAAAAATATTGAAAATAGATTTCCACTGTGGTACCTGCTTGGCTCGAGGGACATGCCTAGTCCAGACATCTCTGATATATCCCTCAGATATATCAAATAAAGCTGCTCTTTCGGTCGTAGGTCTTAGATTAGCGAAAGCCACATCAGCAGCATTATTCAAAACATTGCCGAGAATTCCTGTCCAACTTCCGTTCACTAATCTCATAAACCAAGCATCGAAATCTCTAGATGAATGCACCACGTACTGCACTTGATAACCCAGTGTTTCAGCTACTGAAGCAAACACTCGCACCTCGAGACCCGAAGGGTACGTTACTTCCGATGTTTGATTTGAAACAACATCTTCATCAAACACAAAAGGTTCAAATGGGACAGTAGAAGCAATGATCGAGCAATTTTTCAGTTTTTGGGGCAGTTCACTATAGAACATAACAACATTGCTTTCATAATTAACACCATTTTCATTATTCAAACACTTATCCTTAATAACGACATCACCAATATTGCCAATACAACCCTCTGAAGAGGTGATTGAAGACCATACAAGGAGTTGAGCCGCTGTGGGTGAAAAGTTATCGTTCAGTTCTGCAGGGATCAGCACTTTGTAATTTATCACTGACTTCTGCCATAGTTGCCTGCCCATTTCATGTGCTGCGAATTTTTATAGAGTTTCTCAATGGGACGCAGCAAAATAACAATGAACAATGTCCTAGGATTCCAAACAGCATCATCTTCTATTGAGACATTGTGCCTAAAATACTTGTATAAGTCATCAATACTTTGATTCACCATTAATGAATTATATCCTTGTTGATCATTAACCACTGTAAATGAATTACCTTCCAACAAATATATGATATTGCTCCATGTAGCTTCAAAGTTCAGATGCTTCAATAAATATTTAAGATGTGGATTATCACGTGTTGTAAATGCAAGGATTACAAATCCTTTATGTTCAGTAGGAAAGTTACTGATTACCGCTTCAATGCAATCATGGAACCTGTGTACGTTATTCTCTGGTAGAAACTGTTGTGTCTTCCAGGCTGTTGTCTGGCAATAGGGAATAGAGATAATAAATAACGTCAACGCACACTTCATGACTGCTGCGTACCAAATTATTTCGATGATTTAGTGCACTTATCTAAGACGATATATGTTGAATAAGTATTATCCTCAGCATTTATCACTCACATTCTGATGTACACCAGCCTGAAACTAAATTAAAAACATGTCATAAACAGGAAAATTTTCAACTTGGAAGACAAACAATACAATGCATCTACAGGAAGGTAAGGAGGCAGAAAGAAAGGAAGGGCGGAAGGGAGGGAGGAAGGAAGGAAGGAAGGAAGGGAGTAAGGGAGGAAGGAAGAAAGGATGTAGGGAAGGAAGGATGTAAGGGAGGAAGGAAGGGGGTAAGGGAGGAAGGAAGAAAGGAAGTAAAGGAGGAAGGAAGAAAGGAAGTAAGGCAGGAAGGAAGTAAGTAATTAAGGGAGGAAGGAAGAAAGGAAGTAGGGAAGGAAGGAATAATAATAATAATGTTATTGGTTTTACGTCCCTTTTAACTACACTGGCTTTTAGAGACGCCGGGGTGCCAGAATTTTGCCCCGAAGGGGATCTTTAACGTGCCAGTAAATCTACTGACACGGCTCCCTCGCATTTGCGCACCCTCAAATGCCAGCTGACTGCGCCAGGTTTCGAACCTGCAACCTTGGGCTCAGCAAGCGAGAACGTTACCCTTGAGCCACGCAGCCAGACGGAAGGAAGGAATTAAGTAAGTAAGGGAGGAAGGAAGGAAGTAGGGAAGGAAGGAAGTAAGGGCGGAAGGAAGAAAGGAAGTAAAGGAGGAAGGAAGAAAGGAAGTAGGGCAGGAAGGAAGTAAGTAAGTAAGGGAGGAAGAAAGGAAGTAGGGAAGGAAGGAAGTAAGTAAGGGAGGAAGAAAGGAAGTAGGGAAGGAAGGAAGTATGTAAGGGAGGAAGGAAGAAAGGAAGTTGGGAAGGAAGGAAGTAAGGGAGGAAGGAAGAAAGGAAGTAGGGAAGGAAGAAAGTAAGTAAGGTAGGAAGGAAGAAAAGGAAGTAAAGGAGGAAGGGAGAAATGAAGTAGGGAAGGATGGAAGTAAGTAAGGGAGGAAGGAAGAAAGGAAGTAGGGAAGGAAGTAAGGAAGGAATGCAGGAAGGAAGTAAGTAAGGGAGGAAGGAAGAAAGGAATTAGGGAAGGAAGTAAGGAAGGAATGCAGTAATGAAGGAAGTAAGGAAGGAATGCAGGAAGGAACGAAGGATTCAAGCAAACCTAATATGAAAAAAAGTACTGAGATGGATTCACTTCCTCTTGGACAACTTCACTTGCCCATGATAGTCTAACAGCCCACTAACGGCCGTGTTTGATGCAAAAGTTCGACCAACGACTTTCTTGGTTTGTCCATATTTACTACATCGTTACACATATCTCGTATAACGTTAATTCCACAGCTTTATGCGCTTCATCAATTCAATACTCAAGGCACACAAACTAATCCACCATTACAATTGTGAACTCAGCATGCAGTAAAGCTTTGACATAGGAACATGACAAAAATAAACGAGTTTCCTGAGAGTTATTGTGATTGACAGGGTAGAAAAATTGCCAGAATTATCATGACGCACAGCCAATACCTTCATTAAACGAACATTTAAGTACCGGTGCGCTAGAGTGACCTTATAAACTTGGTTTTTTAACATTAAAATGAAAAAGTACGATAATAAACCTTGATATAATAATATACCGTAGTAATGATATTTTATATTCGTGCAATGTGGCTGAACAAAAATGCTATACTTCATCACTTGTCGAGCTGGGATTCGTTGAAGCCGGTGACCACTGGGTTCAGATCCACTTGAACCAACTCAGCGGCAGTGACAGAGTAACCTTGCTTTTCCGACATCATATGTGCAGGACCTTAACACTGGTAATTCTTCATGGGTATCTGAATAGGATGACACAGAATTGTGCATTAAAGAATAAACGTAAAGCTGTGTGACAGAATCATATAGGCGGTAAAGAGAGTACGAGTAAACAAATTTGGGGCCTACCGTATATACCAGTAACCGTTGTGATATATAAGCCAATTCTCAGACCTAAAGTATGCAAAATTGTGTCATTTGAAACCCCAAGTAGGCTTATTACGTATGTTGTTTGCAACATAACTTTACTGGATGATTGAAAGTTAAACTGTAGTTTCTGAATGCTTGAGTATTGATATACAGCAGGTATATGGGCAACTGCAATCATCCGGAACAATGAGCAGGTGTTTTTGTTATGATGTGTGTCGTCCTGGATACGTTCCGTGTTGATTAATGTCAACAAATGTAAAGGGGCGTTAAAGAGATTCAGGTCAAAACTATCCAATTACCGTATTTGTTTCATTATGATATCTCCATTAGTTTAATTGTTATAGCTCATTTAAGTTCATGTTATACGGTGGGCGTGCAGGTACACATTTGTCTTAAAATTCATTTTCCCATTAATTATTTATTTTAGTATGGACGGTGCATTTCTTTCCGGAGTACCAACACTATTCACATTAAATTTTTAACATTAGTTCTATTACATAGATATGTAATTAGACTAATCATTCTACCCCAAATTTATCCGTATCGTAATCTACCATAATCACAACGATCCGAGAATATTTCCTCTAAGAGTCGCAAGGCAACATGTTCGTTTGAGGAACAACACTACTATATAAAATGAAAATGAACTATACAATTATGGCTAATTTATTTAATAATATCTTACATACCTGGGCTTGCTGGGACCCAATTTACGATTACTTATCTACCAGATTGATAGACTTGGGATTTTCTTCAGCAAATTTACCAACATGACAATCGCCTTTCTCTTAAATTGCACAAAATACGAACAGTGTGGTAATCCAGCTTTGTAGTATATCCGTATGAGATCTGGAAAGGAAGATTCAAAATAATAACTTGAGCGATGTAATCCTAGATGCTCTTGTGGGGTTGATCCTGGAGTAGCAAATCACGTAGTGACATCGTACTTTCTTTACAAGAGACATTGTTCACATTTGAGCGATGTAATCCTAGATGCTCTTGTGGGGTTCTTCCTGGAGTAGCAAATCACGTAGTGACGTCGTACTTTCTTTGCAAGAGACATTGTTCACACTTGAAACCAACATTAACGCCAGCAGTACCTTCCTTTTGGTTAGAAAGAAACGAGTAAACAATTTCTTTTTTTGTTGTTATTTATTTTGTGTTGTTGTCCGACGTCATGTCTCTTAATGGAGGCCCTCTCCCTCATAATGCCAACCCCAAATATCTTGGAGTTACTCCTGACCGAACGTTATCGTACAAGAAGCATCTCACCAGCCTAGCAGCAAAATTGAGGACACGTAACAATATCATCCACAAACTTGCTGGCTCCACATGGGGAGCATTTGCAACTACATTGCGTACTTCGGCGATGGCACTGGTACTTTCAACAGCTGAGAACTCTTCCTCAGTTTGGGTCAACAGCTCTCATGATAAAAAGGTGGACACAGTCCTGAATGAGACACTGCGTATTATTAGTGGCACAATAAACTCTAATCCTCTTTTCTGGTTGCCTGTGCTTAGTCACATAGAACCGCCTAGAATTAGAAGACTGAACAACAAGATATTGGCCAATCCTGAACTCCCCATTCATGAAGATGCTAGCACCAGATATAGCCGTCTCAAGTCAAGATCTCCACCTATTCAAACAGCATAGGAACTGGTTAGGAAGGTTTATGACCCAAAAGCTGATTGGCAAAAAGAGTGGAACAGCATAGCTCCAATGCAATGGCAGGCATTGTTCAACATTCAAAATCTGTCAGTTGGATTTGATTTGCCCCGCAAGACATGGATAACTCTCAACAGAGTCCGCACTAACCATGGAAGATGCAGATCAATGATGTTTAAATGGGGTATGCGATCTTCCCCAACAAGAGTTTAGTGCTTTTCAGTCGGTCAACACGAATGTATCCAAAAGAGCTAGGTTAGGCCCTAATCCTGAAATAAATTACATGAGATTAATAAATACACTAGGATGACCAGTTTCGATCGTCAAGCGATCATCATCAGATCCATTACACTTAGACCATAAAATCTATGTTTGAAAATACAGGTGAAAATATTTACAATACGTACAATTATTTAGTTGCAGTATTGGTACTGCAACTGTCGGTGTATGCTAAATGCAGAATATATGATGTTAGGTGAAATGCTAAATGGTGATAGATATCCGGAGTTTGTAATTTGGAGTGATTATAAAAAATCCACAGCCTGCTTCCAGTCTCCGACCGGGTCAGGAATGGAATGAATGAAGCCCCCATCTAGCGGCGAGGATATGGACTGTGCCGGCTGCCGAGGCCTGACGCACTCCTCTGGGGCAATGATTAAATGAATGACAGATGAAATGAAATGATAGTGGAGAGTGTTGCTGGAATGAAATGTTGACAGGGAAAACCGGAGTACCCGGAGAAAAACCTGTCTGCCTCCGCTTTGTCCAGCACAGATCTCACATGGAGTGACCGGGATTTGAACCACAGACCCAGCGGTGAGAGGCCGGCGTACTGCCGCCTAAGCCACGGAGGCTTTGGAGTGATTATGAATGAAAATCCACAGCCTGCTTCCAGTCTCCGACCGGGTCAGGAATGGAATGAATGAAACCCCTATCTAGCGGCGAGGATATGAACTGTGCCGGCTGCCGAGACCTGACGCACTCCTCTGGGGCAATGATTAAATGAATGACAGATGAAATGAAATGATAGTGGAGAGTGTTGCTGGAATGAAATTTTGACAGGGAAAACCGGAGTACCCGGAGAAAAACCTGTCTGCCTCCGTTCTGTCCAGCACAGATCTCACATGGAGTGACCGGGATTTGAACCACGGACTCAGCGGTGAGAGGCCGGCGTGCTGCCGCCTAAGCCACGGAGGCTTTCTGGAGTGATTATATGGTTGTAAAAATCAACTATAGTTAAACTAAAATATTATAGGCTAACTACTTATCTGTTTGTCCTCCTTGCTAGAGCTACGTGCAGTTTTCGTGTTCACTGTAACTCAAGCTGCGGTCGACTGCGGTAGGTTGTTATCTTAACGACTGGATTTTCCCTTCTTCCCCCCTCCCTCCTGTCCATATGTGCTGTGCGGAGTCACTGCGATGTGTTTATGTGGGGTGTTGCCAACCTAGATAAGATGTATGTTATTGAATGAGGTGGGTCTACAACTATCAAAGACTAAACTATCAAAAAGCCCTCGCCACGCATGGACCATAAGCCATTCCAACTAAGCGCTGCCCGGTCTTATGAGGACGTCCCGGCACCTTTAATACTGCCACGAATACGGGCCTTGGTTTATTGCAGAATAAAAGTACATCGTACACCTGATCCAGATAACATTTACCTATTAATACCCCCTAATTCCCCCTCCCCCCCCCCTTTATCTAGCTTGGCTGTATATCTAAATTGTGTCTTGTTTCCGACAGGGTGTGCTTTTTAGTAGTGTGAAGAGGGGTGAGCTCACCATGAACGTGTGTTCATTTAGATTGTTGAGATTGTTTCGTTTTGCTAGGTGTATCTCGATTCCTTCCTTTATGTCAAGAGCTCTGCCTTTCGATTCGTGATGGATTATTTTAAGGTCCGACTTTATACTGGGATAGCTGTGCCCCGCGTGACACATATGTTCGCATACGGCTGAATGTGTTCCGTATCTTATCGCATTCCTAGGTTTATTATAACGTGTGTCTACTCGTCTTCCACTCTGTCCGATGTAATTAGCTTGACAACCGGTGTCTTGGCACGTTATAGAGTGTACCCCTGATTTTGAATACGGGTCATGTTTATTTAGATTACTATTTAGGAGGTGCCTAACTGTTGTGTTTTTCGTTGTGAAAGCTATCTTTATGCTTTGATTTTTGAATAGATTAGTGATTTTATATATGTATTCGCATTTACATAGTTGAAAAGCGCAAATTTTTTCTCATTACTGTCCGGTTTGGGAATCGTTTTATCTTTATTTTTATGTTTGGCTATAATTTGGTTTATTTTAATTGGGGGAAATTGTTTTCCTTTGCTATTTGCTTAATGGTTCTTATTTCCTTATTATAGTTGTCTTTTGACATGGGTATGTTTAACGCTCTGTGCACCATTGAATTGAACTCCGCTAATTTGTGCGTACAGGGGTGATTAGACTGATTGTCGATTGCATGCGAGGTTTGTGTGGCTTTCCGGAATATGGAATATGAAAGCTCGTTGTCTTTACGTTCAATAGTTATGTCGAGATAATTTATTTTTCGGTCTATTTCGGATTCCTTAGTGAATTTGATTGAGTGGTGTAGGAAGCCTTTTTTAAGAACACATTTTCTAGTGCACTGATGATGATGTCAGCGATTAACCCGCTTAGTGGCGATCCCATCTCTAGGCCTTCTTTCTTTGTGTACATTTTATTGTCGCATTGAAACACGTTTTGGCTGAGAACGACCCTCAGTAATCTCACAATCTCTTCAGTTTCTTTTACCGAATTGTTGGATTTTAATTTGTTTTCGATAGTGTTGATTGCTTCAATAATCGGGATATTGGTGTACATGTTAGTTACATCGAAGGATACTAACCTGAAGCTAGGTTTCATTTGTAGGGTGTTCAATGCTGTTACTAGTTCTGTTGTGTTCTTTACAGAGTTGTTTTTGTCGTTGGAAAGACGGCATTTTAAGATTTTTAGTAACTCTTCGCTGATCTTGTAATTAGACACACGTTATAATGAACATAGGAATGCGATAAGATACAGAACACATTCAGCCGTATGCGAACATATGTGTGAGGCGGGGCACAGCTTTACCAATATAGAGTCGGACCTTAAAATAATCCATCACGAATCGAAAGACAGAGCTCTTGACAAAGGAAGCAATCGAGATACACCTAGCCAAACGAAACAATCCCAACAATCTAAATGAACACACGTTCATGGAGAGCTCACCCCTCTTCACGCTACTAAAAACCACACCCTGTAGGAAACAAGACACAATTTAGTTATACAGCCAAGCTAGATAAAAAGGGGGGGGGGGGGAATTAGGGGGTATTAATAGGTAAATGTTATCTGGATCAGGTGTACGATATACTTTTCTTCTGCAATAAACCAAGGCCCGTATTCACGGCAGTATTAAAGGTGCCGGGACGTCCTCATAAGACCGGGCTGCGCTTAGTTTGAATGGCTTATGGTCCATGCGTGGCAAGAGCTTTTTGATAGTTTTGTCTTTGCTAGTTGTAGACCCTCCTCATTCAATAACATACATCTTATCAAGGTTGGCAACACCCCACATAAACACATCGCAGTAACTACGCACAGCACATATGGACCGGAGGGAGGGGGGAAGAAGGGAAAATCCAGTCGCTAAGATAACAACCTACCGCAGTCGACCGCAGCTTGAGTTACAGTGAACACGAAAACTGCACGTAGCTCTAGCAAGGAAGACAATCAGATAAGTAGTTAGCCTATAATATTATAGTTTAACCATTGTTGAATTTTACAACCTTATAATCACTCCAAATTACAAACTCTGGATATCTCTCACCATTTAGCATTTCACCTAATATCATATATACTGCATTTAGCATACACCGACAATTGCAGTACCAATAATGCAACCAAATAATTGTACATATTGTAAATATTTTACCTGTATTTTCAAACATAGATTTTATAGCATGCGTGTAATGGATCTGATGATGATCGCTTGCCGTTCGAAACTGGTCATCCTAGTGTATTTATTAATCTCATGTAATTTATTTCAGGATTAGGGCATAACCCAGCTCTTTTGGGTACATTCGTGTTGACCGACTGAAAAGCACTAAACTCTTGTTTACTAAGACAACACTGAATAAATGGCTTCAAACACCTCAATGATCTTCCCCAACCTGTTATGGTGGTGCAGTTAGACAGACTATGAACCATATTGTCACTGAGTGTATTAGTAGGGCATTCACCGGATCAACACAGGACTTTGTAATAGCCTATACTGAAGGCATAAGATGGCTAGAAAATTTAGACATTAATCTTTGAACACCCTTTCCCTTGCATGATTGTTACATTTGTAATGTGTTACCTATTGTATGTATGTATTATATATTGTTTATGTTGTTTGTTTTGTGTTGTACCATATGCGAATAATAATAATAATGGAGTTTAGAGTCTGAACTCTCCAAGGAGCCATAGAAAGCCTGTACTGCCACTTGAGGTAATGCATGTGGCAAACAGTGGCCATTTTAAAGCATTAAGTTCCACATGCACACCCTCACGATGCCACACTGCATTTGACTGATTGAGTTGATACACATATACAATATTTTTGGGTTCGGGTCCATGCAACCGGATAGGTTACACCACGTAACAAAGAAACTGCACGGAAAATAAAATAGAAAATAAAAAGAAGAAGAAGCAATAAAAAACAAGTAATTGAACAAGATAAACATTAAGTAAAATAATTATAATTTTACATTTATAAAATAAATGTCTCTTGACCTTTTTCAGCGGTTCTATTTCGGGCTATAAAACTGGTGATATTTCTTAATGGAAACACATCATTTTGTTCTATTGCAATTATAAATGTTCTGCAGGTATCTGCGTTTCTTCATAACCAAAATTGTGGATGTAATCCTCATTGTCTTGTCCAGATCGTATCAATTATGAAAAAATACACATTTTTTCACACTTATCTTAAACAAACAAATTCGTAACTTTAAAACTAACCGTGATGCTTTCATAATAAATGCACAAAATGTTCCTTGAAACATGTTCTGGGTCCCTGTAAAAATTCGTATGTCTGAGACTAAAAGTATTTGGACAGGAATAATGATCACGTAATTTGCGGGTGTCCATAAACTTTTGGTAGGACCTGTAATAGCTTGCATTATACAGAACAACCATAGTTGACTTTTACAACCATATAGTCACTCCAAACAGGAAAATTCCCGATTTCTAGTATTCAACCTAGCATCATAATTATAATACTAAAACTAGCATACACTGACAAGTTGAATTACCAATACTGCAACTAAATAATTGTACATATTGTATATATTTTCACCTGTATTTTCAAACATAGATTTTACAGCCTAGGTGTAAAGGATCTCATGATGATTGATTGACGATCGAAACTGGTCATCCTAATGTATTTATTAATCTCAAGTATTTTTTTCAGGATTAGGGCATAACCCAGCTCTTTTGGGTACATTCGTGTTGACCGACTGAAAAGCACCAAACTTTCTTTTACTGAGGCAACACTGAAACAAGATGTTCAGCAAAGAACATGTAGCCTACTTTCTCCTAAATGTATGTGTATATTTAGAACTCTTTGTTCTCATTCCTAAAACAATCACCTCTACCACCATGTAGTGTTTGTTTTCTTTTATATTGATAATTAGCCAGTAAGTGTCAAAATCAATATTATATACTTTATGATGATTGAATAACAAAACTACTAACTTATTGTAATGCATTCAGGTCCGTTTATCTCTATATTAAGCCAGCCTGTAAAATTTAGAATCCTTCGTTTTGGGTGCCTTCCCCTTTAAAAATCCGCGCCGATCACAGTAGGTTGGTGCTGCGACCTAGCTGTGAATTAATATTTATCTTGTACGCCTCTGGGTGTTCAATGAGCAGGCAGTTTAAAGTAACCAGGACGGAGGCGATCCAGCTGGCAGTGTTTAAAGGTAATCGGAGCGCGATCGTGGCTAATAGTTGAACTACCAGTATTACAAAATTGCCATACTTCAGGAGGCCAGGTATTTACACAGCGGTTTGTTTGGAACAATATTACCCACATAACCCACTAGAGGACAGCACCGTACAGAGGCATTAAGAAGGCTGTGGTTGATGACAACGTGTATCTAGTTCTTCTATTCTCCTTTTCCTAATGTCTTCTGTTTATGTGCAATGCTGGGGCTGTGATTTTATTAATAAACGAGTGTATACATTAGCCTCCCCTATGAGCTAAATGACATTTTATTCAGTATCTGTGGAAAGAGCTTATGCACATCATTTGTAAAAGAATTCAAGAAAAAAAGTTAACTGTAGCAGTATTCGATCCCCAGTCAACTGCGTGACAGACCAACACGCTCGCCCAGAGCTAACCATACCCTCAACATGGTGGTGTTCTTAACTGATATATTAGATACAAACTGTTGGCAAATAATGACTTGAAATAAACGATTTCTTCACTGCAGTACATTTTCATTACAGATCATTTCATACAAAGTTTATATTATTGTATCAGTAGGGTATATCACATACAACATACTAAAACTACTGAAATATAAGACAGGATCATGAGGACAGCTGCCATCTTGTCATGTGGCAGAGACGGCTCAGCTCTTTTAAGCCACTCATACACTATAATATTATAATATTAAATTATAATAAATAACGGATCACGACCTTCAGGATAGCTTAAACCACCCTAGGCTCGATAATCGGAATTGGTGGGTCTTAAGCTATTGATTATAATGGTTGCATAATTCACACGGCCGCCATCCTGAAATGGCAAGGCCGATGACCTTGAAGTTTGGGTGAAAGACGCTTCCTATATAAAGGTATGTTGTCACCAAATTTGGTAGAGATCGGATGATTACTTTAGCCGTAATTTGAGTTTACGGTTTGAACGTTTGAGTGGCCGCCATTCAGTTTTGGTAAAGATGGCGGCGATATAAAGTATGACACTGAGGTGCCCTTTGCTAGTGCTACCTCCGTACCAAATTTCGTTCAATTCACTTTCACCGTGTTCGAATTGATAGGGGGGGGGGGGGGACAGACATTCAGAGTACACACACTCACACACAGACAGACACACAATTAGAATACGAGTAAGAATAAGAATACAAATGAGAATAATAACCCAATAATAAATAATCACATATAATCTGCAATCACCCTCTCGACGGCAAAGCGAGAGCAACGATGCTCTGGCGCATGCGCTGAGTGCCAAAGCAGAGAGACGAGCAGTAGTTCGCGTTTGTACAACCTAACCTAACATAAAATTGGCAGGTGAAAAGCTAAAGAAAGTAGGAGACTTCTGCTACAGTACTTAGGAAGCAAAATAAGCAGTGATGGACAAAGCAAGGTTAACAAGTAGGTTGGCACAGGCAAGGAAAGCGTATCTACAGAAATGAAATATGTTAACATCAAATACGGTATAGATTTAGGTATTAGAAATTCATTTTTGAAAACCTTTGTCTGGAGTGTGGAGCTCAATGGAACTGAAACCTGGACTATTGGCCCAAGAGAAAAGAGGATAATAAAAGCATTTGAAATTTGGAGTTACTGGAGAATGGTGAAGATCAGATGGGTCGAGAGAGTGACAGATGAAGATGTATTAGGACGATTGGGACAGGAGAGATGTTTCTGGTGACTGCTAATGAAGAGAAGAGATAGGTTGGTAGATCACATACGTGGCACCCAGGAATAGCAAACTTAGTTATGAAAGGAAGGGTGTAGGACAAGAACTGTAGGGGTAGACCAAGGGTAGATTATGTTAAACAAATTGTCTCGGATATAAGGTGTGCTAGCTATGAGGTAGAGATGAAACGATCAGATCATGTTAGGGAGTCATGGAGATTTGCATCAAACCAGTTAAAATACTACTCAAACTACAACAACAACAACAACAACAAGTTTCCTTATTGATATAGGATGCGTTTATTTCATTACATAGAGTGGCGTTGTTGCAATTAGCGTGACGAGGGTGGGGGATGAAGATGCATTCTTCGGTTTCTTATATCCATTACTTCCTAGCTGTGCTGCATTATCAATCACTTTAATTCTATTAATGCAATCAATTGCTATTTCTTTTCATGACGGGTTAGGGAAGGGATTTTGGAAGGAAATTGGCCGTGGGACTATTGAAAGGAATCGTCCGGGTGATGAAAAATGGGAAACAAAAAAAACAAAACATTTCGTGATGGCCGAGGTGGAATTCGAACCCATACTCTCCGATGCCTCCCAGATACGAGGTATCGCGGTAGTGCTCTTGTCCATCGTGGCCGGTACCATTTACTTTAAATGCCATGTTCTATTGTTTATGTTCGATCCTGACTATTAGTCTATATGTCAGAAAACTGTACTATAATGAGGCTCATTATAACACTATTTTTAGCCTATTTTCAATTTTGAAAAAATAGGCTTATGAGATCACCTTTTGTCCGTGTGTGTGTGCGTGTGTGTGTGTGTGATTCGTGTGTGTGTGTGTCCCCTAATAAAATCTAAACGGCAGGAGCGATTTCAATGAAACTCGGAAAGTTCATAGCACTATTCCCGGCGACCTCGACCGTGCCCTTCAAATTTTGTTACGACTCACCAATCCAACATGGCGACTGTGCGAAATATTTCACCAGCATTCAATATCTCCGGAACTATTACCGATATTACCCTGACATTTTCTATGATGATAGAGGGAACTACTATAAGTTCACTTATGTGACTTTTGAAAACCTGGTAACTACAAAACCAACATGGCGGCCAAGCGAATTTGCGACTTTTAAATAGACGTTTCTCGCGATTTGACCAACCAAACGCAATGAAACTTGGTACAGTATATATTTATATACATTGTAATGCACCGACATCTAACTTCGTTCAATTGTTTACATAATCACAAGATGGCGGATGTGCGAAATATTTCACCGGCATTCTATATCTCTGAAACTATTATCGGTATCTCCCTAAAGTTTTGTACGGAGATAAAGGGCACTACTGGAAGTCCACCTATAAGACTTTCAAAAACCGGTTAACTACAAAACGAACATGGCGGCCAAGCGAATTTGAAAATTTTAAATAGACCTTTCTCGCGATTTAATGTTCCAAGCGCACTGAAACCTGGTACAGGAAATATTTTTACGCATTGTAATCCACTGGTATCTAATTTAGTTCAATTGTTTACATAACCTCAAGATGGCTGCAGTGCGAATTTTAAAATTAAGATTTTATTTCCTGTGATGTAGTCATGCGATTTAAGTGAAAGTTTGAATAATGAACCTACGCAATTTTTTTTCCTTTAATGGTACATGACTCTATGGCCTATACATTTAACAATCCAACATGGCGACCATCCGAAATATTTAGACGATACTGAATATCTACGAATCTATTTTAGCAATCAAACTGCATTTTTTAATGTTCATAGGGACTATGAACTTAAGTTCACCTATAGGACTTTAAATAACCTGGTGATCACAAATCCAACATGGCGGTGACGCGAATTATAAACATTCTCATGGACGTTTCTCGCAATTTAACCATCCGCGTGCAGTGAAACTTGGTACAGTTAATCCTTATTCGAATGTTAATCCACTGGCATCTAATTTACTTCAACTGTTTCCATAACCTCAAGATGGCAGCTGTGAAAAATTTTAAAATCTCCTTGTTTTTTTCTTGTGTCCTAATTATGCGATTGAAGTTTGAATACTACACGTTCACAATAATCTGCATGTAACAGTACATAACTCTAGGACCTACATATATAAAATCCAACATGGTGACCATCCGAAATATTTAGTCGGCTCTTAATATCTACGAATCTATTACAGCAATCAAACAGAAATTGTGTATGTTGATAGTGGCAATTAACATATGTAGGATATATGAAAATAGGCTGTATAGTTCTTCACGGAACTACTTGTTCATTATGAAACAGTTTCTCCCACCAATTAGAGCTCAAGAAATACAGTAGTTGTTTGATCAATTAGATAATTAGATGCGCTGAGTTCCACGGCCTTCTAATTTAAATTTCACTGCCTGGCCTAGTGTCATAGTAGGGTAATCGAGGAGGCCATGGTCAAATACAAGGCATTCTCTGCGTCTCATGCGCTCTGTTCAGTACATAAAACTGGCGAAATCTCGACTGATATCTATGAATATTTATGTTCGAACATAAAATAGTTATAATAATTATCGTCGAACATAAACAGTCATATGCAACTTGCCTATACGAGTAATGGTAATTAAGACACTCGTATGAAAATTATAAAACTCGCATACGCTCGTTTTATAAACATACTCGTGTCTTAATTATTGCCATTATAGGCTCGTTGCATAATGTACTAATACATAATTTGAAAATAACATTTGTTTACAGTTTTTGTGAGGCCATCTCGGAAGAGAATTATTGAGACTCCCCTCTATGGTTCATTGCCACACTCTCTGCAGCGGCTACGACTCTGTCACAGACGACTGTGTGATGTCGCCGAGAAGGTGGTGGCAACGTACGAGGTGCAGCTACTGTTGAGCATCGCCAACTGTTTCATGGGCACTGTGGCTTACATGTACCTGGTGACATACGCGGCCGGTATGTCCGTGGTGCAAGTCCACAGTTTGGTGGCAGCGATGATGTGGGGCACTCACTGTGGGGTTCGCCTGGTAGCATTGAGCGTGGTTCCAGCCATCACCACCGTGCAGGTCAGTTTGCGATATCACAGTCGCTTGTAGTTGGTGGAGCAAATACCTTTAATCCGATTATTTTCAGTTATCGATTAATCGATTCATCGGAGTAGAATAATCGATTAATTGCTTCATATAACGATTCATCTATTGTAGTTTAATCGATTAACCGATTGGTTGTTTAATCGATTAGTTGGTTGGTCGAATAATTGATTAATTGATTTGTCGATTAATTGATGTACTTACCTCCTTTCACTGCTCTCCCGCATAAGCAAAACAGATTTTAATTAATTAAAATATATTGTTTCAGATATTTTAAATAATGATGAAAACAAAAGTCTGGTGCTTTTCAGTCGGTCAACACGATTGTATCAAAATTAGATGGGTTATGCCCTCATCCTGAAAAAGTGTAATTGCTTTCAGGATTAGGGAGTAACCCATCTCATTTGGGTACGATCGTGTTGACCGACTGAAAAGCACCAAACTTTTGTTTTTCTAAGGCAACACTGAAAAATGGCTTCAAACACCATAATGAAAATCCACAGCCTGCTTCCAGTCTTAGACCGGGTCAGGAATGGAATGAATGAAGCCCCCATCTAGCGGCGAGGATATGGACTGTACCGGCTGCCGAGGCCTGACACACTCCTCTGGGGCAATGATTAAATGAATGACAGATGAAATGAAATGATAGCGGAGAGTGTTGCTGGAATGAAATTTTGACAGGGAAAACCGGAGTACCCGGAGAAAAACCTGTCTTCCTCCGTTTTGTCCAGCACAGATCTCACATGGAGTGACCGGGATTCGAACCACGGACAAAAAAGATACCTAAAGGCAAAAGTTTATAAGGCAGTTGTACGTCCGACAGCAATTTATGGGGCAGAATCCCGCCCAATGACAAGACAACATGAACAGGCTCTGCACACGATGGAGATGAAGATGCACCGTTGGACACTTGGACTGACTAGATATGACCATGTCACAAATACAGATGTTCGTCAACAATTAGGTGTCACACCAATTACTGAGAAAGTGAGGGAAGCTCGTCTCCGCTGGCATTGTCTTGTTATGAGAATGCCGGGTGACTCTGTCGCCAAAGTAGCTTTCAACCTGGACCCAGGTGGAATACGACCACGCGGATGACCTGCGAAGCGTTGGATCGACAACATTAAGACGGATATGCACAATGTTGGCTTACAACCTGCAGATGTCAACGACAGGAAAAAGTGGAGAAGATGTAGCAGAGCAGCGGACCCCGTACTGGGATAAACGCTAGGAAAGAAGAAGTACAATAGTATCGTTAGGTGAAATTATCATCGATTCGCTCGAATCTTGTCTACGTTCGTTTTTTTGGTGTGAATTACTTGAGTATCGATGTACAGTATATGCACGTGTGTAGACAACTTAGAATAATACACTGTATTACACTGAAAACAATAATAGACTAATTAATTAACAAGTGTTGGCATGCACTAGAAAAAATAATTATAATGTTCAATTATCCTGGTGTAGGCCATTCTCACTACGATGTTGAAACAGTGTCCTCCACACTGCCAGCACTGCAGTATTCCACCCTCGTTTCAGGGGTTGGGGGAACAGTAACAGGAGCCATTCTTCCTACGCTGTGGCTTCGACATCTATCCACCAGCCAGCTTGGCAGTTAAGTGAGGGGTGTCTCCTCCAGCGCTCTGGCTCCCCACCACTCATACTGTACTCCGACCTTGAAGCTAGTTCGTAAACTGTCGCCTCAGTATTTAAATGGAGATTGTTGGAAGAAATTAAAACGTAAAACACTATAGCGGGCGATGTATTAAAGATAGAGATATGCTCTCGCGGACTCATTTGTAGAACTTTTCATGCTGAACAATTACTACACTCATAGTATCTAGATATTTTTAACGGTTTACCCAGCATAAGCTTAAAAGGCGCACGGGCGGCAGGTTTTTCTTCGACTCGATTCACTGAAATCGCTATTGCTCGGCTTCCTTTGGTCATATATGAATGTTTTTTCTAGAGAAACCTTCCTCAAGAAATTATTTACAGAATGGTGAAAACCGCATCAAAATCTATCCTGTGGTTCTCGAGATTACGCGTAACATCCAAGGATCGGGGACTTGTGTTTTTTGCTAAGTATCCGTCCATTCTTTATCAAGTTAAGTACTATCTCGGCATAGGCTATTCCTGGAGAGCGTGTGGTAACCACGGAAAACCACATGTAGGACAGCTGAGATGGGAATCGAACACACTTCTTCTGCGTTTTGTTTTTCTTTTGCATTGGGACCGTGATTGTGCAGTTATTAAGCTGCTCGCGTATCACCAGGCGGACCGAGTTCGTTTTCCGATTAATGCAAGTGATATTTTCTAAGTGATTGTGATTTGCTCTGTTAAAAATATCCGTGATACTACAGCTCACACTACAGTAGGTCTATCAAGCGACTGCTGCTCAGCCATTTGGCCTACGGACTCTTCGGTAACGCGTGGTCAACGCGATAGGTCCCATCGGCCGTTAATCTCGATTTTATGACCAAGGCGCTGCCTCGCTTATCAGACAGCTACTCAATTGTCCTCACGAGGCTCAGTGCACCCCATTCCAGCTCTCACGTCAGATTCTAAAATTCCTGACGGAGCCTTGCGGATCTAGGAATATTGAAGTTCCCACAGCTTCTGAAATTGTATGTCCCTTTTATGTAGCACCCTGAAACACGCCCAATTCAAACTCTGATAACTCACTTAGCCTTGCCATGAGCATGTAAACAACAGACATGACCACCTGTGCTGAAGTGAAAACGATCTAGGCTGTGCATCGTTGTCTGCTGCTGTAACGCAATTTACATGGTGACTTTTGGCATGTTGACATAGTAAAGACAGCTTTGAAGCCATTATTCAGTGTTGCATTATCGACAATTTATTAATAGATACTATAGCTTTCAGTCGGTCAACACAACATAATTCCAATTACTGGAATATGTGAAAAATAACCTGAAAAAATACATGTGTTTAAAATATATATGGTTATTGTAGGGCTAGGAAGTTGAAGACCTATCAACTTCAAGTGCCTAAAACAGACCTATGAAAGAACGTAAAGTATCAAAATAGAGGGCATAAAAACAGGAAAAAGACGTAAAAATGTAATCCAATTATTATTCATAAATTATTTTGTTTGAATTTAATCATATATATTATTTTAGTAGTATACTGTAGATCCCTCCTGCAGCACTCACAAGCGACCGATCGTGACAAATGAGAATTCATATGAAAGAGAATAGACATTAACAGTGACGAATTGCACTCGAATTTCCTAAATATTTATAATTTCTTTAAAAAATCACTTTAAAAATGTATGAAGTGTGCGATTTGCGGATACTGTTGCTGTAGGAAAATACGCTCCATAATTGCTGTCCACTTCACATTTTCGCCGCTGTGGCGCCTGTTTCATGTCATTTTAACATTCTGAGATATTTCCTATATCATTTTGCATGGATTTCAGAAACAGTAAATCAAAGGAATGAGTACTAAAATCGTCTAACTTCATAAATATCGAATAACCGGTGAGTGTTATGATGATTGCCTTCTTAAGTTAGGGAACTTAGAACTTGGAATTCTAACTGAAATGTAAATAGTGTTCTATAATCATTTGGTTGAAATAAAACCAAAAAACAACCTTTCTCCTTAAGTCTCTCATTATAAACCTATTGGGGAAGTGTGGTTTATAAACATGCGAGATTTCTCGCACTGGTCCGCTAGTATTTAATATTTATATAATGTTTAAAAAATACAAAATTCTGGTGATATGCAACGTACATTGCGAACATATGAATGGAACACTCTTCTTCTTTTAACATAAATTAAAAAAGGAATTCCGTGTATTAAAAAAATACTTGGAGAATTTTCAATGAAATATTTTTTCCACCCACACCTCATCCACGCAACCTCTGAAGTAGGTTTGCACATGGCGTCACACGGAAGAAGTGGTAAGGGAATGCGATGGACGGAGCTTGGCAGCCTAGCCATTGCGAGAGTTGATTGAAGCCAAGGTCGCGCCACCCTCCTGCGCTAATTATTCAGTGCCATCGCGCCTCATTGGCCATTCAGCCGAGTCACTCCTGTGCGCAGAATACCTGTTTTAACACTGGCACTTCGCATATTGCTTGGACCGAGCATAGAATGAATTCAACGAACTCGCAGTGGACAGAAAACAAGTTTAAGAGGTGATGAACTGAGAATGGAGAGTGGAATTGTAGTCGAAAATAGGTTAAGTTGAAAAGAAGAGCCGTTAAGACCGAAAAATAGACTAAAAAAGCTCCAATAAGCAAAAATACATCAAATGAGGCAAAAAAGGACAAATAAAACCAACTATTTTCCGTCCTGCTTGGCCTCGTGTTCGGACACTCGATAAAAAAAGGATTTTTCTTCAACTTCAGGGCCCTAGTTATGTTAGCCTCCGTGGCTTAGGCGGCAGCACGCCGGCCTCTCACCGCTGGGTCCTTGGTTCAAGATTTGAGCTGGACAAAGCAGAAGCAGACAGGTATTTCTCCGGGTAAGTTACTCCGGTTTTCCCTGTCACAACTTTCATTCCAGAAACACTCTCCACTATCATTTCATTTCATCTGTCATTCATTTAATCATTGCCCCTGACGAGTGCGACAGGCTTTAGCACCTGGTACAGTCCATATCCTCGCCGCTAGATGGAGGGGGGAGCTTCATTCATTCCATCCCTGACCCAGTCGGACGACTGGAACAGGCTGTGGATTTTCATTTCATTCAAATCCCTAGTTATTGATAACATATTAATCGTTACACTCTCGTCACCGTTAAAGTAACGGTTACCGGTATTAATAAAGTGTTACGCCTCAATATAGGGCTGCCTTGAGGTTTTGTGGGTATGTATCCACTCTTTGAGGATCCAACCAGCCTTCTGGCTGACTGCCTAACAGACTCCCTAATCCTGTTAGAAGGGCTCTTATCTCTACTTAGTATAAAACAAAGTCCCCGATTCTTGGATGTTACGGGTAAACTCGAGAACCACTGGATGGATTTTGATGCGGTTTTCACCATTCTGTAAAAGATATCTCGAGGATGATTTCTGTAGAAAATAATTTATTTATGATCAAAGGAAGACGAGCAGTAACGATTTCAGTGGAAAGGTCGATAGAAAAAAACCTGGCGTCCGAGCGCTATTTAAGCTTACGCTGGGCAAACCATTCAAAATATCTAAATACTATGAGTGGAAGAATTGTTCAGCATGAAAAGTTCTACAAAAAAAGTCCGGGAGAGCATATGTCTATCTTCAATACATCGCCCACTGTAAGTGTTTTTACGTTTTCATTTCTTCAAACAATCTCAATTCTGTTACTGAGGCGACAGTTTACGAGCTAGCTAGGGGCGAGTCTATCACCCCAGTTACAGCTTAGCTAGCGGACGAGCTTATCGCCCCAGATATAGCCAGAAGCAAACTATCGAGTCGTGTTGTGTTAAAATCTTTAGAGAAGAGTAGTTGTGTTTGGAGTTTCCCTGGAAGTGCAACTCGGCTTTTCTTCATTTCGCCTGTGAACTTTTCGTTCCGCAAAATTCACAGTCAAGTTAAGATTGGACGGAAGGGGGATTTGTGTTTCATGCACCTCGCCATTTTTAAATTACGTCAGACAATAATTTGTTGCACATGCATCTCCATGATAATATAATTAAGATCCCAGTCAGCGATTTTAACCCATCATGCCGAGACGTAAAACGGATATTGGTCGTTGTTCATTGACATTGAAAAAAAAAAGCGCTTACCACGTAATTCATTCATAACTGTTCCCGGGCGAAGCCGAGTCGGGTTGCTAGTTTGGAATAAAATGAGCGATTAGCAGTTTTATAGACTATTGAAAGTATTCTCTTGTACAATTCCCAGGCTCATCAATCACGCGTGCTGGTGGAACGAATACACGACAGGAATATGGACCTAGCAACCAAAGAGGAGGTAAGATTTCACCAATAACTGCTATAGATACAGGTAAATCTTCATATACAATCAGTGAATTATAGGAACTCAATTATATCCCATCGATTGCCCCTTTGATGAGATCTATTCAAAAAGGGTTAATATATCCTCCACATGGAGTTGTTTTAAATTCACTACTATTTACCAATTTTTCTCTTTTGCTCTTTTTAATATTGAAGTGGTAGAAGTCATATTGATTGTTGGCTAAATAATCTATTAAGAGAATTTGTTTCCAGTCGATCAACTCAAGTATACCCAATTAGATTGGGCGGCAAGTAGCAATTATTTTATCACCTTAGTATCTGAATGAAATACTACATCTTGTTGTTGTTGCTTATTTTTGGAGGAGTGACATCGTGGTGATATAACTCCATAATGTTGGGTGTGGGTAGAATTTGGGTGATAACCTGTGTTATTGTGATGGCTGTATTAGTGTTTGTATTTACAGTTTAGGTGAGGATTGGTAAGAAGGCGGCCGTTGCCTTAAGTTAGGAACAATCCTGAAATAGAAGTGGGAATCGAATTCCTCCTCTTCTCAGTTTTGCCTCACGAGACTGAGTGTAGTCCGTTCCAGCCCTCACACCAGAATTAAAATTTCTTCGCAGAGCTGGGAATTTAACCTGTGCCACCAGACAAATGCCAAGAACCCTAACCGCTACACCACAAATGCATGAATTATGTATACACATATTAACACTCTAAGGGAATTAATTGCATGACATGTTTCGTTCGTCCGTTTCTATTCACTTGGGCTTAAATCAGGTTCGATTAGCATTCCGGAGGTCCGGGTTCGATTCTCGGTCTTGCCAAAATACCGTTCTGGTTAGAGGGCTGAAGCGGGGTACATTCAGCGTCGTCAGGCAAATCTGAGGTCTCCCAGAAGTGGTTACTCTCAAATTTCCACTTATTTCTCAGGCTAATGCCGGGATGGTACGAGGGCTGTTTTTAAGTGTGGGCCGTTTTTTTTTAATTAACCGAACATTATATTTTGAAAACGTATTTATCTTTAGATTTTACATACCTTCCTCTATTTTTCTACATAGTTGTCTTGTTTATTTAGGCACTTGTCATACCTTAAAACTCAAAAGCCTCCGTGGCTTAGGCGGCAGCACGCCGGCCTCTCACCGCTGGGTCCGTGGTTCAAATTCCGGTCACTCCATGTGAGATCTGTGCTGGACAAAACGGAGGCAGACAGGTTTTTCTCCAGGTACTCCGGTTTTCCCTGTCAAAATTTCATTCCAGCAACACTCTCCAGTATCATTTCATTTCATCTGTCATTCATTTAATCATTGCCCCAGAGGAGTGCGTCAGGCCTCGGCAGCCGGCACAGTCCATATCCTCGCCTTTCGATGGGAGCTTCATTCATTCCATTCCTGACCCGGTCGGAGACTGGAAGCAGGCTGTGGATTTTCATTTTCATTTTCTTTTTCATTTCATACCTTAAAACTAGGTTCAGAAATCCCTCTGCATAAAAGTTTTCCGCCTGCTCTGACAACCAAGAATTCGCGGCTGTTTTCACTTCTTCATCGTCGGCGAAGCGCTTCCCACCAAGACGACGTTTCAGCTGCGAAAAGAGGTGGAAATCGCTCGGAGCAAGACGCGGATGACATGTTGAGTCGAATCATCACAGGAGATGAAACATGGGTATCCCATTCCACCCCTGAAACCAGGCAACATTCAATGGAATGGCGACACTCAACCTCTCCTGTCAAGGTCAAACCCAAACAAACCCCGAAGAAGTGAAAACAGCTGCGAATTCTTGGTTGTCAAAGCAGGCGGCAAACCTTTATGCCGAGGGATTTCAGAAGTTAGTTTTAAGGCATGACAAGTGCCTAAATAAACAAGGCAACTATGTAGAAAAATAGAGGAAGGTATGTAAAATCTAAAAATATATGTGGTTTCAAAATAAAATGTTCGGTTAATTTAAAAAAAAACAGCCCTCGTATTTAAAAATGTAAAGTTTTCAAGCCATTCATTCAGTGTTGCCCATACAAACTGTCATTTGTCTTCAGTCGGTCAACGAACGTACATATTTTCTTACTGACACCCCCAAATTACATACACTACTATCACATTTTTTTGTGGAGCGAACGTATTTTATGGATGACCCCTAACCCTTTATGGTCGCTCTGGTTCTTGACCCACGCACTTTTTTTGTCTGAGTGTGAGCATTGAGGTTGACCAGGTGCAGGGCTGTGGGCTAAGACTCTGCTGCAGATGACATCTGCTGTGGGTACGAGTAACCATATGGTGTTGGCTCGCTCGAGTTCAACGATGGAATAGCAATCCAAGAAGAGATAGGTGGTGGTGTTGTTTAATTTTAGGGGCTTTGGCTGGAGGATGGGTGGATAAGCACAGGGTGAGACAACACCCAAAGAGGCTACTTTCATGGCTGAGATTTAAACCTAAAATTTCCGATATTCAAGCTTTCCTTTGCAATAGTGGCTCATAACTAGGGGCGGGATTTTTAGGTTTTTGAAATTGTCATTTTAGGTTTTAAAACATAAACAATTTGTTTTCGGTGTTTAATAGGTTTTTATGTTTAAGTTGTCATAGACTGCGCAAAGCTTAATAGTTAGTAGAAAGTGTGATTGCAACGAGTGTAAATATTTTTCCTAATGATACACCATCAGAATTATCACCAAGAACTTCACACTTTTAGGCAATATTTGCTCTCCTTAATATGTTTATTATTTAAATTCAATAAAACCTAGGATTTCAGAGGTGATTTTCACGCAGTAAGCCGTTTAATTACAGTAAAACCTGTCATATCCGGACATTTGATATCCGAACCCTCCCATATCCGGGCACATCTCCGAATGTATTTTTAAGTCGTAGTTGAGAGCGAGGATACATTAGTGTGCTAGCCAGGGAGGACGAGTGAAAGTTGCAGCGCTGGATGGCTGTGTGCGTGCTTGACCGCGAGGGGTTGTGGCCTGAATCGGTCAACGACATCTTCCCGGAAACTCATCCATTTGTGTGAATAAGCGATATTCCATTCACGGCTTCTGCCTGCCTGACACCTACGTCAACACAAGACTGCCTCTCTTTCTACCCTTCAGTCTATGCGTGAGTCTTGAAGCGACAGTTTGTTTTGCGAGTGTGTTTATGTTGTTACTGTTATTGTTTACCGTTGTTATCGTTATTGTTATCTTTTAACCTTGTTTTTTTTTTGCTAAAATGTCCGAAAAAAGGAAAAAAAACTGTTGTTACGATGGAAGAAAAGTTCCGTGCTCTAAAAAGGTTATATGCTGGTGAAACAGCCAAGAAGATTGCCGCGGATATGGGAGTAGGAACAAGCACTGTGAGTGACTGGAAAAAGGCTCGGAGTGATATTGAAAAGTGGTGCTCGTCACAAGCGTCAACAAGTGGTGTTAAAAAACTTAAAATGATGAAAAAGGCAGCTATCAACCAAGTTAATGAAGCATTGTTTCTTTGGTTTACCCAAAGAAGAGAGCAAGGGTTACCTATCTCAGGTCCTTTACTAAAAGAAAAGGCACTACACTTTAATAAAGATATTTCAAGGGATGAACAGTTTAAAGCAAGTGAGGGGTGGTTGGAAAACTGGAAAAATCGTCATGGTGTGCGGAAACTACAGATCAGTGGTGAAAAGCTATCGGCTAACCAAAAAGCTCTGTCTCCGTCCGACTCAGCACGGCCCTGTTACCTCATTGCCGCATTACATCTTGGGAATGGTCACCCCTTGCTTGGGCTTTTGGAAGCCAACATTAGATATAAGCCAAGAAAGACTGCCAAGCCCGGCTGCGGATTTTTATTAAGCTTTTAACATAAGAAAATGTTTTAACAACTTTTAATATGTTACAGTGATCCATGTGTGTTTTTAGCCTACTTTCGATTTTTGCAAAAAATGAAAGTAGACTTATGAGATCAACACAGGGCGAAAAAAGTGTGTCTGTCTGTGTGTGTGTATGTGTGTGTGTGAGTCTGTGTGTGTGTGTGTATGTGTGTGTGTGAGTCTGTGTGTGTGTGTGTGTGTCTGTGTGTGTGTGAGTGTGTGTACTCTGAATGTCTGTCCCCCCCCCTATCAATTCGAACACGGTGAAACCGAATTGAACGAAATTTGGTACAGAGGTAGCACTAGTAAAGGACACCTCAGTGTCATACTTTATATCGCCGCCATCTTTACCAAAACAGAATGGCGGCCACTCAAATGTTCAAAACGTAAAATCAAATTACGGCTAAACTAATCATCCGATCTCTACCAAATTTGGTGACAACATACCTTTATATAGGACGCGTCTTTCACCCAAAATTCAAGGTCATTGGCCATGCCATTTCAGGATGGCGGCCGTGTGAATTATGCAACCATTTTAATAAATAGCTTAAGACCCACCAATTCCGATTATCGAGCCTAGGGGGGTTTAAGCTATCCTGAAGGTCGTGATCCGTTATTTATTATAATTTAATATTATAATATTATACAGTATGAGTGGCTTAAAAGAGCTGAGCCGTTTGTGTCACACACAAGATGGCAGCTGTCCTCATGTGCCTGTCTTATATTTCAGTAGTTTTAGTATGTTGTATGTGATATACCGTACTGATACAATAATATAAACTTTGTATGAAATGATCTTTAATGAAGATGTACTGCAGTGAAGAAATCGTTTATTTAAAGTCATTATTTGCCAACAGTTTGTATCTAATATGTCAGTTAAGAACACCTGACGTCATGGATACGGTTAGCTCTGGGCTAGCATGTTAGTCTGACACGCAGTTGACTGGGGATCGAGTACTGCTACAGTTAGGTTTTTTTCTTGAATTCTTTTACAAATGATGTGCACGAGCTTTTTCCACAGATACTGAATAAAATGTCATTTAGCTCAAAGGAGAGGATAAAGTATACACTCGTATATTAATAAAATCACAGTCCCAGCATCGCACATAAACAGAAGACATTAGAAAAAGGAGAATAGAAGAACTAGATACACGTTGTCATTAACCACAGCCTTCTTAATGCCTCTGTACGGTGCTGTCCTCTTGTGGGTTATGTGGGTAATATTGTTCCAAACATAACGCTGTGTAAATGCCTGAGCTGGCCTCCTGAAGTATGGCAATTTTGTAATACTGGTAGTTCAACTATTAGCCACGATCGCGCTCCGAATACCTTTAAACACTGCCAGCTGGATCGCCTCCCTCTTGGCTACTTTAAACTGCCTACTCATTCAACACCCATAGAACACTGCCATCGTAGTACATTACGATGGCAGTGCATAGGCGTACAAGATAAAGATTAATTCACTGATAGGTCGCAGCACCACCTACTGTGATTGGGGCGGAAGATTCTTAATTTTGCAGGCTGGCTTAATATAGAGATTAACGGACATGAATGCATTACAATAAGTTAGTAGTTTTGTTATTCAATCATCATAAAGTATATAATATTGATCTTGACACTTACTGGCTTATTATCAATATAAAAGAAAACAAACAATACATTGTGGTTGGGGTGATTGTTTTAGGGATGAGGACAAAGAGTTATAAAGATACCCATACATTTAGGAGAAAGTAGGCTATATGTTCTTTGCTGAACATCTTGTTATGTCAGTTTTTAACTACACCCAGTAGATAAAGGGAATGTTTTAAGTGCTGCACAATTATTTAGGCTGATGAAGACGTCAATACGTGTTAGACGTTGAAACATGTACCATGTGATGTGTTAAAAGACAGGTGATTGTATCACGACATTTTAATAAACAGTATTGACGAGGCGGAACCAGTTGGAACTTTGTTCTTAGTATATTTCAGTCAATACGGAAAAAATGTGCGACTCTCAGAGTCAAAAAGATAACCAAAAAGGCGTTGAAAATTTTAAAATATTTTTACACAGTCTAATTGATTAACATGGGATTACTGGAGAGCAGCTCTATAATTGCGACGAGACTGGGCTCAACTATAGAATGCTTCCCACCTACACTTTGGCTTCCAAGAAAGAAGACAGTGCACCGGGGTATAACAATAAAAAGGAGAGGGTCGCCATTTTAGCCTGCAGCAACGCTACAGGAGATCACAAGCTTCCATTAGGATTCATTGGAAAATCCAAAAAGCCAAGGGCTTTTAAGAACTTTAAAGACTTGTCTGGCCTACCAGTTTGGTACAGAAACCAGCGCAGCGCATGGATGTACTGCGAAATATTTAGTGATTGGTTTCAAAAGCAGTTTTTGCCACAAGTGGAAAAACATTTGTTGAAAAATAACTTGCCAAGAAGAGCAGTGCTCCTACTTGACAATGCACCCTCACATCCAAGTGAAGACGAACTTAAAGATGGAGATATAAAGGGTGTGTTCTTACCACCAACCGTGACATCATTTTGTCAACCTATGGATCAAGGCGTGCTTGAGTCACTAAAGCGAACCTATCGCATTAGGTTACTTTCTGTGTTGATTGCTGGAATGGCCGAAAAAGAAAGTGTTACAGAGACGTTAAAGAAGGTGGACATGTTAGACGTGATAATGTGGGTATCCCAGGAATGGGATGAAATAAAACCGTTGACGCTGGTAAGGTCATGGAGGAAGCTCTTAGATCACAAAGCTACTGATAAATGGACGGGGGAGAACACAGAAGACCTCAATGAAACTTATGCCTGCAATGAAGAAAATCGTCAGATTTCTGAGCTTGTGCAATGCCTGCCTGGTTGTGAAGAAATCAACAACGAGGAAGCCATAAATTGGTTAGTAAATGAAGACGAAGTCAACGAAATTACAGACAGTGACATTATAGAAATGGTGTGCAATGATGAGGAAAAAAATCTTTGAACCCGAAGAAGAGGACAACGCCCCTATAATGAGTCACTCTGAGGCATTCAAGACCCTAGAATCTTTAATCACTTATGTAGAAAATCAAGATGAAACGAGTGTGACTGAAGTGATGCTTTTAAGAAGATTGAAGGACATGGCATCCAAAAAGCGTGTACAGTGCGTGAAGCAACAGAAAATCACAAACTTTTTCAAAATCTAATGTAGAAACAGTAGGCCTAAGTGAAGTGCGTGAAGCAACAGAAAATGACAAACATTTTCAAAAAATTATGTAGAAGCAGAATGTACAGTGTATTTATGTAAGTATATGTACTGTAAAGCATATTATTATAATTTAATTATTTTAATTTAGTTTAAAGAAATTCTATTTCTTAGCCTATGTACAGTATAGAGTTAACAAAATGATACTAAACCGTTAAAAACATTAAAATTAATCAACAACAAACTCATGAATTATTTCTGGTCACCTAGCTATTTGTAAAAATTGCCTTGTGATATCCGGATTTTTCCATATCAGTAGTATAGACGTAGGTATGGGACAGACAATTAAGTGTGGTCCAAAAGTGACCATTAAAATTCTATTAAAATTAATGGATAAAGTGACCATTAAAATTCTATTAAAAATTAATGGACAAAAAGTGACCATTAAAATTCTATTAAAAATAATGGATAAAGTGACCATTAAAATTATATTAAAATTAATGGATAAAACTGACCATTAAAATTCTATTAAAATTAATGGATAAAGTGACCATTAAAATTCTATTAAAATTAATGGATAAAGTGACCTTAAACATCATTTAAAAATTATTGATCGAACATATGGTTACCTTAACCATTATAAATCTTCCAAACAATTATGGTTACTTGTAACCATAATATTTCGTATTACTTTAGGGCAGAACGTAACCATTAAAAAAATATGGTTAAAAATAACCTTTAAATTGCCAGAATTTTTTTAAAATTCTGGTTGAAAGCAACCATTAAACTTAACAAAAATTAACCAAGATAATTATGGTTAAAGGTAACCATGAAACACAATCAAAAGTTATGGTTAATCTATCTATAAAAATTAACTATGAGAAGCTATGGTTAACGTATCCATAAAATTACCAATGTTATTTTTAATAAAATATGGTTAAAGTAACCATAAAATGACTCTAAATGTAAATGACAAAATTATGGTTACCTTCACCTATAAAACGTAACACAAATTGATCCTACAGACACCTAAAATAATGGCTAAAATTAACCATTGAAAATTCTAACGATGTTTTTCAAAATAATGACTAAAACAAGGGTATAAATTCTAGTGACATGTCTCTTCTTGGGGCAGAAGAACCAGTGACTTTTTAAAGAATTATGGATAAAATTACAGTTAACAAAATTTTTGCAAAACTCCGACATTTCGGAGAAACCCCAGGGGTGTTTCGAAGCCAGCGCTGGATTTCTAATTTTTCCTCGTTGTCACCCCTGTTTTTTTTTTCTTTGTTCACCTCTCGCTCCTTGAGTAGCTACTCATTTTCTACTTGCATCTCTCAGAATGCCTCTAGCAGACCCTGGAGAGCATTTGCTCTTTCCTCCTCTCTCCATTAATGACTCAGTTATTTTTTGAAAGGATTGAGTGGGATTCTAACCATAGAAAAAGGGGCGCCTCCGCTTCTAAGTGAACAAGTCTCAACAAACCAGACACTTAACCTCCTGAGCTACGAGGAAAGCGATTAAGAAGCGCGTTTGCGGTCTTATGAGCTACAATCTGCATGACTAACATCAGCTGATGTGGTGCAATTGCTTATGGCAAGTACAGTGGGAAGAGCATTTATTGTTTGCTAATAGATTGCGCTACACATACTACGTAGTTTTTAGCTTTGTTGCTAGAGCTTTCACTGTGACAAGGCCAACAGCTGGCTTCTAAGAAATAATTAATTCACCTGATCATTTCCATGCGAGCGAGCGGACGGCAAGCTCAAATGACACATACTGCATACTAGTAAGGTTATCTTATCGGCTAGGAGGGTATCAAAGCTAACAGGGTTTCTCGGTCAAGTTCACTGATTACGGATGAATGAGTTACAAGCGGATTATTATTATTAACTTCTTCCTTCTTCTTCTTTTATACTGTGCTCAGCCGAAACTATTAATTTCTCTACTTGTTCTTCTAATTCCTCCAAGGCGTTACCAATTTCTACACGGTCACTGTCATCACTAACGCGTTTTAAGATCGTTAGTTGCAAATTTTGCATCTTACGGTAGTAATTATAGATTATATTTTTAATACTGTCAGGCACATAACGCCTGGCAATGGAGGGTGTATTTGAAACAATACCCCGTTTTAAAATATTTGTCAGGCTGCAAGGCATTATATTATATTCGGGTTCCATATTTATTAACTGTTGTTTTGATCTTTAAATAAGAAAATACTGCAAACTTAATTGTCCTTTCAAATTCAACAAATTTAAACTAACTCTTTTTTATTCTTAGTTTTTAAGTTCAATTGAACTTAAAAACTAAACTCTTACTAATTTATTAAAATGAATAACAACTACTCTCATATTTAAAAGTTTTCAGTAACTATTCCATGCTTAGCATCATAGGTTAAATTCTTTTTACCGTACATAATTATACAAGCAAGCGTATTTTCAGGTATATTGGCATTAAATGTTGCTACCAATTTCATACTGGTTTTCTGAGGTGTCACTACATTTCTACGCCGACTTATATTGATAACATAAATAGGATAAGAAGCAATGACCTCTGTGGGGGTTATAACAACTTCATACTTCAGCTCAGTTATACGCTTAAAGTCCCTAAAATCATAATAGGCATTTAGATAAGTATTAGGAGGATTGATATTCCACATTTCTTCCGGAAACATTTCGTTTCTTCCGTTTTTCATGTAAATATTTTGAAGCTGAACATGATCAAATTTGGAACTATTCATATCTTGGTTACCTTTTCTATTAGTTTGAAACACAACAAAAATAAAATATGGCAGATCAAACTCCATTGAATTGTAGTAATTAGTAATATCTATTTCAAAACTCCTTTTCCCACTTAGGCCTGAAATTTCTTGAGTTTGAAGGTCAAAGAATGATATAGGTATTCGTGGTTCTTGCAGTATTTTTTCTCTCAGTTCAAGCTCATAATTAGGTTCGTATTTAACAACAGGAATTTTTATCTCCATTGGCTTTACGGTAACTTCTCCTTCCTCCGGGAGAGTTCCAGGTGCATTGCCCCCATCGGGATTCTTAGTCCACCATCTATACAAAGCATCGTTCGCATTTTGACTCCATGTAAATGTAACAGTTAAATCTCCTTCCCACATAATCTCTTTAAAATCCTTAAAAAAGCCACCAAGAAGACTTAAAGGGTACCTTAACTCATTTGATTTTTTCTGCAATTTACCATTATTAAGAAAATTACCTGAATATATCATTTTATCACTATAAGAGGCTGTTAAATTAAACAGAACCGTTGAAGATATATTTGGATGGTCAATTCGATAGATAGTGTGTCCTCGTTTTTTCACGGTTACAGTGCTCCAAAATTGAGTGGGGTAATTGTCAATTAGCTTTACATTTGACTTTCCTTCATAGTTAGTGTAATCAGTTCCATCAGCATGAGTTACATCGAAAGTAATACACAGGTGCGCATTATTATCAATCCAACCATCACCAACTTTAATATCTATTTCCACGTCCTTGTTTGGCAAATTTAAATTGTTTTTAGTCTTTTCATTTACAGGAAAAGACTGCCACTGGTAAATTTCTACTTTGTTCATTTATTATAAGAAAAATAATAGAAAATTAAATGAAGAGGAAATAATTAACTCATCTCTAAAATTACAGTAACTGTTGCGCCGTTGAAATCTATTACTTCGTCATTTTCATTGGTCACAATAATTTTTAAATTCTGAATTTTATCGAAACCTGGGCAAAATACAGGATAATTCGGCTCATAAATTATTGGAGCACTAAATTCTAGGGCTGGTTTAAATGATGCAATAATATTCGTTTCACGGTGAAAATGCTCAGAGTCTTTTACAAACATTCCATCCGCTAAATTGAAATGAACGCGGATATTTTCGAACGGAATTATTTTAGGTAAGTTCCGAGCAAGTGTTTTGGTTTTTGGTTCTACAATTTGATTATTAAAACCTAAAACTGAACCAATACTTTCTTCTTGGTCAAAATATATTTTATAATCACTAATTATTTCCAATCTGTTTAGAATTTTATTTTGTTCAATACTAATCTTAGGTTCTTGACTTTGAATAGCTTTTTGTAAATTTTCTACATTATATTGACCTGGTGGAATAAACATTTCAGTTATCATACCTGATACTTTTTCATAGTGTACTTTATTGTATTTTGTTGTAATATTTGGTGTTAGGAAGGTTGAGTAAGACCCTATTAATCCAACTTTTCTAAATTCATCTCGCAATGGAACATTTAACCTTTTCTCTAAAACCGAAGTTTTACCACTTAGTTCAAAAATTCTCTTCATTTATTAATTCATTCATTAATTAATAAAATAAACGAAAATGAGTAAACGAAATGTTGTAGATTGGGACCCACAAGTAAGACTTGTAGAAAAGCAAGTAAAGAACAAACATGGCAAATTATTACCGAATTCCATTCGTTGTGCTATAATAGACCCCAGTAATTGTGGTAAAACAACCTTAATGATAGACAATTATATTTTGGCACCTGGATGGTTAAACTGGGAAAAAATAAACAACCTTTACATCTTCTCTGAAATTTTAGATCAATCTAAGTATCAAAAGTTTATGGAAAAATGTAATAAAATCGAACAGAAGTTAGGAAAGTCCATTGCACAATTTATTCATGACGATGAAAGCATAATGCCCCTGGATAAATGTGAAGATAGATCAGTTGTAATTTTCGACGATTTCATACTGGAAACCCAAGACATAGTTCAAGAATATTTTACACGAGGAAGACATAAAGGGATTGACTGTTTTTACTTAGCTCAAACGTATTCAAAAATACCAAAACAATTAGTTCGTGATAACTTAAATTTCTTAAACATATTTAGGCAAGATAATACCAATTTAAATCATATTTATCAAGAATTTGTTGGTGGCGATATGAAATTTGAAGACTTTAAGAATATTTGCAGCAAATGTTGGAATGAGGAGTTTGGTTTTATTACTATTGATATGAATCGCAAAGCTAACGATGGTAAATATAGGAATAAAATTTAAACGTTTCTAATTGTTGGGTAACTACTCCAGGGGTATTGGCAGGTTTTGGGTTGAGTATTCTAACACTAACATCGTTAGCGTACAACGTCAGCGTCAACGTACATCGTTAACGTACAGCGTTAACGTACAGCGTACAACGTCAGCGTTAACGTTCAGCGTTAACGTCAGCGTACTACGTTCAGCGCCAATGTCAGCGTCAACGTACAGCGTACAACGTACAGCGTCAATGTCAGCGTCAAATGTCAAACGTCAATGTTAGCATCAAACGTCATTTTTTTAAATTTCACCTATAATAAAGATGTTTGCGAAATACGATCATAAGGTAGTTCAACAAGCAAGAAGGAATAGGAAGAAATTTGAAGAATTAAAAGACGAATTTCGAATATGGAAGAAGCAGCCTATAACGGAATACGAGAAGTATAAAAAAGAAGATCAACCTGTTATCGATGCTGTTAATGTTTTAGGCAACAAGTTAAATGACATCGGTGAAAATGTTATTAAAGCTATAGAAGAAAATAGAGAAGTGGAGAAGCAATTAATTCCTTACAGAATTGACTATAAAGAAGACTTTCCTTCAGATTCCGAAGGTTCCTATTTCTTGGATGAATATGATTTCACTGATGAGCAAAAAGAAGCTTTAAAATCGGCAAGAAAGGTCAGAAAGAATTTAGAGTCGCAACTTCAGAAAGAAAAGGGGAGGAGTTTATTTCAAGAGGCCGATGAAGAGTATGATAAAAGTGAAGAAAATGTTAAGAGGAAAGGCATAACTGATTATTCTACGGTCCACTTAGTGGTAATAATTTCAAAATATTTACCTAGAATTAGTGACCCTAATTTTGGAATAAGGTATGATAAGAACTATCAGGGTTATTATATAGGTGACTCAAAAGTCGAATTCAGTAATGACGATATTATAATTAAGGGTAAGAATTTTAAAGCTACAAAGGGTTTAATGCTATTTTTAACCTTAAATGATATACCTAACGATGATGAGTATACAGACGAAGACCGCAGCACATATGAGGCTATTTTAAAAATTACAAATCCTATGTATCAAAACAATGACCCAAATAGCACTTAACCTAAAAGTAGTGTTGGCAAAAAATATAATACGTTGATAAAGGATATATGGCTTTCAGAAAAAGTTAGTAGAAAAGAAAGAGCTGCATCTCTAACCACTCCTCCTAAATCAGGATTTGGTTTTGTAAAAAAATATTCACAAGCACCGATTGAATATGTGTGGCTGGATGATGTAAGGGAATTAATAGACAGATTAATGGTAATTCATGGCGAAGAAAATGCTGGAAACAACGTCTATCACAATGAAAAGGTTGGAATAACGAAGATGCTTACGAGTAAGTTTAATGACTTCATTGTTAATAATCCTAAAGGTATTCCATATCTAATTAGGTTTTTAAATAACATTCCCCATACATTCTGGGAATCTGAAAAAAATGGAAAAGGATTAGTTAATTGGATGATTAATAAAATAGGTGAAAATAATATTGACTTAACACTCCCGGGATACAAATGTTGTGGTCCTGGTAATCCATTAGACAAGCAACTAGCCGAAGGTGTTCAGGGTTCTAACCCATTAGACGAAGCATGTAAATTACATGATATAGCATACCGCGAACATACAAAATTAGAGCACAGACATCAAGCAGATAAAGAATTACAAAAGGCTGCAAAAGAGAGAATATTCAGTAAAGATGCTAACTTGAGTGAGAGACTAGCAGCTATAGCCATTACTGGAATAATGTATGGAAAAAGAAAAATGGGAATGGGGTTAGATGAAAATGGTTGGGGCGTCTGAGTATAAATTTGTAAAATTTTTGTTTATGATTTTTTCATTAAATAAATGAAAGGATTTAGTATTGATTACAACGTTTCCCAAAAAGGGAAACTAAAACCCAAAGCTATTAAAATAAAACTCTCCAACGAAGATCTGAAAAAGCATGACTATCTAGATGAGTACTTGACAGATACACAAAAGAAGCAGAAAGCAAGAAAAAATCAAAAAGGTGGTAGCTTAGTTATAAGTTTGTCCATTCCAATTGTAAGGAAAATATTCGAATATCTCAGTAAGAAGAAAGAAGGTTCTGGACTTAATGAACACCAAGGAGGATTTTTGCCATTAATATTAGCTGCATTGGGTGCCATTGGTTCGCTGGCAGGTGGCGCTGCAGCCATTACAAGCGCTGTTCATAAAAAGCAAAAAGAAGATGCGGAATTGGCTGAACAAATTAGGCATAATCTGGTGATCGAAAAAAAGACTGGACAAGGTTGTTTGGGAATAACTATTTTTTTTTTTAAGAGAAATTTCATCGATATTGAGTGATATATTTTTAACTATAAGCACCCTTTAAGTAATTTCGATATACTTAAAATAATACACGAAATGAACATAAAGCATTTTCGAAATGTTTTTATGATTGATGAATTGCCTACAAAACCTAATGATTGTGAATCAGGAATTGTAAACTTGGATACGTCGGATCATGCAGGTACTCATTGGATTTGTTACTTTAAAAAGGGTAACCAAAAATTCGTCTTTGACTCATTTGGTGGAGATGTTCCTGAAAAACTAGTAAATTATTTGGGAGCTAGCAACCTATTTTATAACGCCGAAAGAATTCAAATGTTTGATGAATATATATGTGGTCATTTTTGTGTCCTTGTTTTAAAGTTGTTTTCGAATTGGGGTTCCCCTAAACCCGCTCATTTTAACGAAATTATAGATTTAATAAATGGACATATTTGGAAATAAAATTATAAACGGAGAGAGTAGTTCATTAAATATTAAAGCTATCACAAAGGATGATTTAGAAAAACGATTTTCACGGCTAGTTACGGCTCTAAATAAACGCCTTAGTGAGCTTTTTTTGTTTCAAAAACATGGATTGATTTTCAGGGAAAGAGGATAGCGAATATTGAAGATCCAATCAACAATAAAGATGTCGTTAATAAGCAATATCTCTTAGAAAAGCTCAAACCACTTACTACTGAAGGGGACTACTTCACGAAAGAAGAAATAGAAAAATTGTTCTCGGAATATGCCACTACTTGTCTTGCACCAGTAGCAACATTAACAGAAAAGGTTGACAACTTAGAAAGAAAGGTGTTTGATAGGATAATATTACAAAAGGACCTTTTTGCAGAGAAAGATAAAATTAAGCATATTTTTACATACAACGCAACGATTAGGAAAATATTTGTTCGTATCGTAGACCCAGATAAAGAATTTACTTCATAAACAGATGACGCTATTAAAACAGTATTAGACGTTTATATTGCACGTTCCAAAGAAGAAAAAAATATGGTAGATACTAGTAAGCCCTTCAACGTTAAATCTGGTGATACTTTATGCTTCAAAAATAAAATGGACAGCGTAATTTTAAAACTTCCAATAAATGTTAGTGTGACGATGTTTGGTGAAGTAATACTTGATGCATATGAACCTCATCCTGATGAATCGGTTGAATAACACTGATGTTAAAATGATTTAGTTTTTAATGGAGAAAATATCCATTAAAAACAGTCTAATGTAACAGGTTTTTATACAACATCTCTATTGTTCCTTTAATAAGAACATGAGTAAATGGAATATTGAAATGGTTTCCCGAATAGCTAATTTTTATTTGTTCTTTCATAAGCACATACAACCTTACGCTATTAGGATCATTATATTTTTCATAAACTATCTCACAATCGGGGTGCCGCCTGCCTATTTTTTTTGATTGCTTGATTCACCTGTTGTCTCTGCGCCCTTATTGCTTAGTACCTGTACTTTTCGTTTGGTTCATGCTTATCTATAATAAGCAGACAATTATTCTTACTAGTTTTAAGTACAAGAGGTGTGGCTAATGGGGTAAGAGATTCGTTTTCTGCTTCCTTTATTTGAAGTTTCTGCATTAACCCAACTAGTTGGTTCTTATATTCTTCTTTAATTTTGTATTCTCCGTACTTTCGAATTGATGAAAGGACTTCTTTCGTTACCCATTTCTTAAATTTTTTAGCTTCCTCTTTTTTAGATGATAAAATAAGCGAATACAACCCAGATTCATTAATAAATATGGTTTGAGGATGTGTATTTCTTAACCCCGCCAAAACGTCGGGGTTATTTAAGGTATCGAATGTACCTTTGTCTTCAATTGCAACGTGTTTTCGAATTGCTTTATATGTATCTCTATACTCCAATATTAAAGCAATATCTTTAGCTTTAAACCATGAATCGTTATTTTCATCAATAGCAATAACCACTTGTTTGCTATTATAGACAAGTTTGCTGTTCAGAATATCGGTAATTGATTCCATTTATTATATATAAAATATAAATATAAAAAGTTAATTTCCTCAACAAAGGGTAGACCCGTGTTTCTTGTAAGTTAGTTAACGTTCTTCAATGTTGGGTGTCCGAGTAAACCAATGCTTATTTTATAATTAATTTTAATTAATTAATTAATAAATGAATAATCACATTTGGTGTTTAAAGTGCAAAACGTTTACTCAAACTGTGCATCCTCACACCCTTTCGACAAAAAATGGTCGAACTAGAATCAAAGGTTTATGTTCCGAGTGTGGGAGTAAGAAAAGCAGGTTTAAAAAAAAGGTTAATGAGAGTGTAGAAATAGGGGGTTCTACCCAAATTAGAGAACCACCCGTTAGCATTCGAGAGGAAATTATAAACGAAAGTCATAAACCCATGAGGAAGAATTTTCCGAGAAGGAGGGTTACAACTCACGGCATTGATTACATTTGGCAAGCGGATTTGGTAGAAATGGACTCTGGAAAAATAAAGGGGATATCGAAGCTTAATAAAGGCTACAAGTATTTGTTAACAGTCATTGATGTATTTTCAAAGTATGCCTGGGGTGTACCAGTCAAAGATAAAACGGGTAAAAGTGTTGCTGAAGCGTTTGATGGTATTTTAAAAAACAGAAAACCCAAAAATCTTCAAACAGACAACGGTAAAGAAATTTACAATAAAGAATTTTCAAAATTGATGAAAACATTTAATATCAATCATTATTCGACTTTTACTGAAGTAAAAGCTTCAGTTGTAGAACGATTCAATAGCACCTTAAAACAGAAAATGTGGAAGCAGTTTGATATTCAAGGAAACTACTGCTGGGTTGGCATTTTACCAAAGTTAATTAATGGCTACAATAATACGACGCACACAACTATAAATATGAAGCCAAAAAACGTAAACAAAGCTATTGAAGAACATTTGTTGAAAACTGTTTACACTGTAAGCGTAGGAGCGGAAGAAAAAGCGAAATTTAAAGTTGGCGATAAAGTCAGAATTAGTAAACTAAAAGGTATATTCGAAAAAGGCTACACAGGAAATTGGTCGACTGAAATATTTGAAATAAAAGATATCGTTTATTCCGGCCCTATAACGTACAAATTGAAAGATGTAAATGAGGAAGAAATAAAGGGGAACTTTTATGAGCAAGAATTACAGAAAACAAAGTATCCAGAGGCATATATTGTTGAAAAAGTTTTAAGAAAGAAAGGAAATCGGGTATATGTCAAATGGTTGGGTTTTGATAATTCTCACAATAGCTGGGTTAATAAAGAAAATGTTATATTATAATATTTCTGTATATATAAATGGACGCCCGAGTAAAGCGAATAACTCTTCTTTCTTCCTGTTTTTACTACATCCTACTGAAGATGTAGAAGTATTTATAAATCAGTTGTCTGAGGATAGTATAGATTATCTTTTTGAACTTAATGGTGATGACATAGATAGCTGTTACAATTTTCATAAGCTACGAAGGAATTCTTAATTTTACGTTAATTTTGGTATTTGATTTTAATGGTTATTAACCATTAAAACCATAAATTTTCTACTTAAAATTTGTCGGGGTGTTACGAAAATTTAAGATTTTTTAAAAAAGAATTCAAGATTGTGCGCTTTGAAACCACCATAGACTTCTTTTGTACCTTTATATATCATTTTCAGGCCTATCATTTTCTTTTTTTCCTTTCCACAACTTAGCACCTTGTTGTATTTGTCAGGCAATATAACCTTAAATTCACTATCAAGTTCTAGAAAAGTTTTATTTCCATATTTTGTATTTATACCTTCTACATTCGTTATAAGGTATTCGTTCCCTATTTCTAACTCACTGAGCTTTTTAAACGTCTTTTGTTCGTTGATGCTGTTGAGCGTCTTGAGAAATTGATTTACTTCCATTTATTACCTATTAAAAAAAAGTCAAGTATCCAAAATTACGCAGATAGTTGATAGCAAATTGATTCTGATTTTCATGAGATAATATTTCTAATTGAACCTTTGTTAGGGTAACAATTATAATGCAAAATGTAATTATTCTGTTTATTTTTTTATATAAATATTTTACTATCATTTCTCTCGAGCCCAAAAGAGTAATGTCTTATAATTATTTTTATTTAAAAAAATGAAATTTTTAATTAAGAAAAGTTATATAATAAATGGATTTAAAACAAAATATTAAGCGCCAAACAGGTGCAACTGTAAAAGAACTAAGGGTTCTGGCAATGGAACTCAAACTAAAAGGAGTGTACAAGATGAAAAAGGCTGCTCTTCTTGAAGCTGTAAGCAGTGCTTGGAGTAATGCCGGAGATAGTGCTTTGTTTACGTATCAAGAATCAGAGCTGCCTAAGAAGAGTGTTCGTGAACTAAAACAAGTCACCAGAGAAAACAAAATTAAGGGCTACTCAGTAATTAATTCAAAGAAAGGGTTGCTAAATTTGATAGCGGAAGAAAAGGAACGTTTGGACAAAATCAGGCATTTTGGATTTGATCAAGACCTCTTTGAAATTAAGAAGGAACCAAAACCTGTTCAATCTAAGGACTTAAAAGTTGTGAAGCAAAAATTGGGCCAAATTTTTCCTTTTAAGAAAAATATATTTAATGAAACGGTAGCTAAAAAGTCACCTTTCGAAATTCATCAAGGTGTTCGTACTGTGCTGCACAAAAAGTTTAACGTATGGCAGACAGCTTATACTATACACATAAAAGATTTGCAAGGAAAACCAATAGAACAAATGAAAGCGGTCAGAAAAGGTGTGCATGCAGCCATAAAAGAAGTAAGAAAACTAACTGATTTTAAGCCAGGTGATCAGATGAAAGTAGTTGCAGAAAATAATGATTTTAACCATATGATTTCGTCAAAAAAGAAAAGAAAAGTCAATGCTTCACATCTACTTGACCAAATTGAAAGAATAATAACATCTAATGAAAATGTAGATATAAATAATACCACCTTTTACTTCGAGGTCTACAAAATACCCAGAGGCAAAGGAGCAAAGGGTAAGAAAATAGTCAATATTGCTAAAGATGTTATGGCTAAAAGAAGCATAAACAAAATAACCAACACCGATAACCTGTGCGGGGCAAGAGCAATAATCACAGCCCTCACGTATGAAACTAGAAAGATACTAGACAGGAAATTAACTGATAATGAAATTACCTATATTAGGAAAGGACGTGCCCTGCAGGAAGAATTAGCAAAAGAGTTATGCACAACATTCGGAAAGAACTGTGAAGATGGGTTTAGTTTAAACGATATTAGAGATGTTGCACATCTCATGGGTGTTCGGATTAAGGTTGTTTCGGCTGCCCTTTTAACAAAGTAATCCATTCCTCAGGTGTAAATGACGTGATAACAATTTATTTGTACTTGCATAACGACCATTATAATTCCATTAATAATATACGAGGCTTTTATGGAAGTTCATATTACTGCAAAAAATGTGATATACCTTACGAACATCAAGACAAGCACTCGTGTAAAAAAGATAAAAGTAATGTGTGCAATTTGTGCTTAGGTCGAAAACATGATTTCTCAGAAGGTGTACGACCCCGAGTATACTGTAAAAAGTGCAATAGATACTGTTTTGGTAAAGATTGCGTTGATAACCATGAGAAAGTGTGTGAGGTAGTCTACAAGTGCAATATCTGCAACAAAATATGTCCGAGGATAAATATCAAACATTTAGGTGGCTCCTTTGCCCAATGTAGGAAATGTGAAACACTTGTAGAATACGAAGTCGAATTGAAGTGCACAGAATGTAAAAGCGAGTGCAAAAAAGAAAAAGAAAACAAGTTTCACTACAACAACCTACACGAAACTGTACTTACTGAATGTGAGAAATGTGCAAAGGAAGTTGCCTGTTCAATAAAACTCAAGTGTCTAACATGTAATGGTAAATGTAAAAAAATAAACAAGCACAGGTGTGGGTACTCTATGTGTTGGAATTGCCAACAGTACGATAAGCCAGCTCAGCACCAATGTTATATGCAAGAAAGGAAAAACCGTGGGGGATACTGTATGGAAAATTGTATTTGTAATGGAGCGGCAGAAAAGCAACATAAAAAATGCACTTACACAGAAAAATACTACTTTTTCGATTACGAAGCTGAACAAGACACCGGCGTACACACGCCAAACTTTATATCCGTTTATGACTTTAATGGTGTTAGGCGGGCTTTCCTAAAAATGACGAATTTTGTCAGTGGCTAATATCAGAAAACCACAAAGGTTTTACGTGTATAGCACACAATGCAAAAGGTTATGATGCGTATTTTATTTTACAATATTGCGTCAATAATGGCATTAAAATTAAAACCATTTACCAAGGGTCTAAGATTATGGAGCTCAAAATACCCACCCTAAGGCTTAGAATAATTGACAGCATAAACTTTATCCAAGGAGGCCTTGCATCCTTTCCCAAAACATTTGGACTAAAAGAACTAAAAAAGGGGTGTTTTCCACACTACTTCAATAAGAAAGATAATCAAAATTACGTAGGGTCCATCCCAGCTACTAAATACTATGGCGTTAACACTATGAAGCCTGATAGCAGAAATGCATTCCTGGAATGGCACGCTGAGAAAGTAAAGGAAAATTACGTGTTTGACTTTAAGAAGGAATTAGCCGAGTATTGCAATTCAGATGTTGATATTTTGCGACGTGGTTGTCTTGCCTTTAGGCAGTCATTTTTAGATATAGCAAATATAGACCCCTTCCAATACATAACTATTGCCAGTGTTTGTATGGCTATTTACAGGTCAAAATTCCTTGAAGAAGACACGATTGCTGTAGTCAAAGGGCTAAAAAAGGAAATGTTCAGTAAGGAGTCTATAGCATGGTTGAGTTCGTTCCCTAATGTTCTACACGCATTAAACGGTGGCGAGGTCACAATTTGTAGAGCCAAAGTCGATGGGTACGACTATAAGGCTAAAACTGTGTACCAGTATCATGGTTGTTTTTGGCATGGTTGTCCCGACTGCTACTCAGGCGATACTATCAACAATGTAAACAATGAAACTATGGATGACTTGCTTACAAAAACTATAGAGCGAACACAAGCTCTTAAAAATGCCGGGTACAAGGTTGTAGAGATGTGGAGCTGTAAATGGAAAAATTCTAAAGCTTATAAGGAAAGCCTAAACAAAACAAAAGATGTTGTAGTACCTCTAAACCCCAGGGACGCATTCTTCGGTGGTAGGACAAATGCCTCAAAGTTGAAAGTTTCTGGAAAAAAGCTGAGATATATAGATATATGCAGTTTATATCCAACAGTTATGTTTTATGACCGGTAATATACAATAAAGACTGGTTTGGTTTAGTTAAATGTAAAGTTCTTCCTCCAAGAGGTCTTTATCATCCAGTCCTTCCTATGAAGCTAGATAAGTTAATGTTTACCCTATGCGCGAAGTGTGCAGAAGAAAAGGTCGGCCGCTGTAACCATAGTGATGAAGAGAGGGCGCTTTTTGGAACTTGGACTACAATCGAACTTAATAAAGCTCTAAAGAAAGGCTACAAAATCCAGAAAATTTATGAAGTATGGAATTTTGAAGAGAAAAGTAATGAGCTTTTCAGGGACTACATTAAAACCTTTATGAAAATTAAGCTAGAAACTAGTCCTTGGGATGGTGATTACAAATCAAAAGAAAAATATGCAAGGGTTATAAAAAAAGCAAGGCATAAAGCTTGATATTGACAAAATTGAACCCAATGCTGGGAAGAGGGCAGTGGCTAAAATATGCTTAAATTCTCTTTGGGGAAAGTTCGGTCAGAGGCAAAACATGTCACAAACAGAGTTCATTGATGACCCTGAGAGGTGGTACGACTTGTTATTAGATGATAAGATAGAAATAACTAATGTTATGTACATCAATGAGGAAGTAATTGAGGTAACATACCACTACAATGATTTCTATGTAGAAAATGACACATGTACCAACATATTTTGTAGCAGCCTTCACCACTTCCAATGCGAGAATAAGGTTGTACAACATGCTTGATAGATTAGGAGATAAAGTAGTTTATTACGACACTGATAGTGTTGTTTACATAGATGATGGAACAAATACTGTAGAGACCGGATGTATGCTCGGCGAATGGACTGACGAATTCGGAAAAGATGATCACGGTATTGAATGGATAAGCACAGGTCCCAAAAGCTATGCGTACGAAACATATAAAGGCAAACAGGTTACCAAAATTAAAGGATTTACACTCAACTACGAAAATGCCAAAAAACTTAACATGAAGACAATGACCGACCTAATACAAGGTTTTAATAATAAGGTTGTTATAAGCAATAACATGATAACAAGAGATACGAAAACAAAAAGCCTTGTAAATAAAAATATTGCCAAAGAATTTAAAGTCGACTACGACAAGCGTTTCATCCAGAAAGAAGAAGACAACATAATTGATACACTTCCTTGGGGGTACTAAATATAATAGTGTACATATTATTTTATAGCTATTTACACCCTTGTTTTAACCATTATTTTATCCTTAATTCGTTAAAAAGTTACTAATAATTTTAGCCTTAAATTTAGCCATTATTCTGACCATTGTTTCTAAAAAAGTTATTAGAAATTTTAGCCGTAACTTTACCCTTGTTTTATCCATAATCTTTTAAAAAGTTACTGGTAATTTTAGCCTTGTTTTAACCATTATTTTGAAAAACATCGTTAGAATTTTCGATGGTTAATTTTAGCCATTATTTTAGGTGTCTGTAGGATCAATTTGTGTTACGTTTTATAGGTGAAGGTAACCATAATTTTGTCATTTACATTTAGAGTCATTTTTATGGTTACTTTTAACCATATTTTATTAAAAATAACATTGGTAATTTTATGGATACGTTAACCATAGCTTTTCATAGTTAATTTTTATAGAGAGATTAACCATAACTTTTGATTGTGTTTCATGGTTACCTTTAACCATAATTATCTTGGTTAATTTTTGTTAAGTTTAATGGTTGCTTTCAACCAGAATTTTAAAAAAATTCTGGCAATTTAAAGGTTATTTTTAACCATATTTTTTTAGTGGTTACGTTCTGCCATAAAGTAATACGAAATATTATGGTTACAAGTAACCATAATTGTTTGGAAGATTTATAATGGTTAAGATAACCATATGTTCGATCAATAATTTTTAAATGATGCTTAAGGTCACTTTATCCATTAATTTTTAATATAATTTTAATGGTCACTTTATCCATTAATTTTAATAGAATTTTAATGGTCAGTTTTATCCATTAATTTTTAATAGAATTTTAATGGTCACTTTATCCATTAATTTTTAATAGAATTTTAATGGTCAGTTTTATCCATTAATTTTTAATAGAATTTTAATGGTCACTTTATCCATTATTTTTTAATAGAATTTTAATGGTCACTTTTTGTCCATTAATTTTTAATAGAATTTAAATGGTCACTTTATCCATTAATTTTAATAGAATTTTAATGGTCACTTTTGGACCACACTTAATTGTCTGTCCCATACCTACGTCTATACTACTCATATCCGGATAGGCCGGTCGCCACATTAGTCCGGATATGACAGGTTATATTGTAACATTATTTATTTATTTACTAGCAGAAGTACCCGTTCTTCGAACGGTGTTCGGTGCTAACACCGGACATTATCGATTGAGCTACTGTTGCAATGGTTAGCGGTTTGTCATTCCTTCATAAGTTTATCAGAACGAAGTTAGTTTTCTGGGGATATCACACACACTGTTAATTTCAGGGCCTTAAAATGTGGTTTTCGGAGACCCTTATAGTCTCGCGAATTTTGTTTCTCACATTGAGAAGTGCAACATATGCTTTGGTCGTCCTTCTAGGATAATTTTTATATTTCGCCTATTTTAGCATGTATTTTGAGAAGTTTTTCCCTATATCCACCCTTCTACTGTATGAAAAGTACGGTGAAGAGTTTTATAAATGATTGGTGTATTGACTCATGTTTACCTTACCTAATTTTATGATGCACCAAGCATCCGAACACGAGTTTTAGGCGTACATAAGATACACAGAAAGACAGACAGACAATTCTATTGTCTACAACATATCACCCAGAAATCCAAATATGGGTATATCTACCACAGAGTATCAAACAAAATCATCCTTACGATGAACCCGTATGTCGACAAAAAAAAAAAGATTAGCTGAAATGTGCTCTCAAACTAAATTCACCTAACGTGTACTTCCTGACATGAAATAGAATTGAAAGCCTTGTAGATGAAACGCAATACACGTCACATAAAAACTGACCCTCTACGTTGTGTTAGGTCCCCATACACAGGAAGACTTCTATCATAAATTATAAAAGCTTGTGGTGCATGAAAATTCAGGTTCTTTAGTCTCAAATGGCCCAAATTCCTAAAAGCCGCAAAGAATACTGATTCAATTCAGGAATTTTTGAATATAATGTTGCTGTTAGGAGATATTATAGAACTTCTGTACTAGGGGAAGGTACCCCAGTATCGGACGGAACTCAATATCGGACAGTGTCAGTTTCCGTTATTCAGCACAATGTTGCGGGAACTTTTGTGATGGTAGTACTGACCCTTCACGAGGTAAGTCGGTGGGTGACCATTGTATGTCCGTGAACAAAGAAGTAAGCATGTGGTAAGAAGCTCTCTTTTTGTGACCGTTTCTTGCTGCACGAAGATAATTTTGTGAACCTGTTCTGCACCTTAATACTGGCGATTGAAATATTTTAAGGGTTGTTCATTGTTAACCGTATGTTAATTTAAAAATGTGGATGATGGCTTAGCTTTTGTTTAAATGTGTTACGTATGATGGCCCGTTCAAGTTTTACGTGTTGGGCACCCAATATCGGACAAGCTTCCGCACACAGTGTCGGACAAACGTACCCGAAAGTTTTTTGCCAATTCTTACAAAACCTTCGTTTATTTCAGACAAATATGGGGGAGAACTGGACAACATGAAATTAGCAATTGATGAAGTAAAAGGGAGTAAAATGAGCATTTGGAAAACAAGTGAACAGTTTTGTGTCTCTAAAGGTACATTAGGTGACAGATTGAAATTAATTTCTTCAGGGAAAGAGGCACAAATGAAACCTGCCATGAGTGCTTTTAAAACACGGTCTCTGATGAGCAAAGCCTGGATTTAAACATCTTAAGAACATTTTTAGAACTAAATTTACGTCACAATTATGTAATAACAAGCTGTACCCGGCATGCGTTGCAATGCCGATCAAAAGAATTGTTGACATTGTAATTTTGTTTCTTGAGGTGCTTTTGGATGCACAATATTTTCTTCAATTTCCGCTTACTGCCTCTAAGCTATCGTAAAATGGATTTACTAATTTTGAAATATTTGTGAGAGCGTACGCAACAACTCACCAAAGTTTCATCGCAATCGGATAAATTGTATAAGAACTAAGAAGGAACTTTGTTGAAACGCTTCGCGCGTCGTCACTCATTTGTTGCATCTACTCGTGCGCTACCTATTGTAAAATGTATTTACTAAGTCGAAAACCTTCCTTGGTGTACACACAACAAATTATCAATGTTTCATCGCTATCGGATGAATGGCATATGCACGCATACGGGATTTTGTTTAAACGATTCGCGCGCCGTCACTCATTTGTTGAATCAACTCGTGCGCTACCTATTGTACAATGCATTTACTAATTCAGACCCTCTTACCTGTATTGTGCACAACAACTCACCCTAGTTTCATCACAATCGGAGGAATTGTATATGAACGCAGATAGAACTTTGTTGAAACGATTCGCGCGCCGTCACTCATTTGTTGAAACTACTCGTGTGCTACCTGTTATACAATGGACTTACTAAATTAGAAACGTTCCCTGCAATGTACACAATAATTTACTCAAGTTTCATCGCATTCGGATGAATGGTATATGAACGCATAAGGGATTTTATTTACACGATTTGAGCGCCGTCACACATTTGTTTAATCTACCCGTGCGCTACCTATTGTACAATGGATTCACTAAGTCAAAAACCTTCCCTGCTGTGTGCACAAAAACTCACCCAAGTTTCATCGCAATTGGATGAATTGTATATGAACGCATACGGGACTTGGTTGAAACGCTTCGGGCGTCGTCACTCATTTGTTGAATCTACTCGTGCGCCATCTACTGTGAAATGTATTTACTAAGTTAGAAAGCTTCACATAACTGTACACAACGTCTCACCCAAGTTTTATCGCTATCGGACGAATGGTATATGAACACATACGGGACTTTGTTGAAATGCTTCGCGCGTCGTCGTTCATTTGTTGAATCTACTCCTGCGCTACCTATTGTAAAATGGATTTACTAAGCCTGAAACCATCCTTGGAGTGTACTCAACATTTCACCTAAGTTTCAGCGCAATCGGATGAGTGGTATATGAACGCATAGGAGACATACCCACAGACAGACAAACTATTACGTAACATTGATTTTTATATATATAGACAAGCTGTACCCGGCATGCGTTGCAATGCCAATCAAAGAAAGTGTTGGCGTTGAAATTATGTTTCTTGAAGTGCTTTTAGATACACAACATGTTAACTGCCTCTAAGCTATCATAAAATGGATTTTCTAATTTAGAACCATTCGAGGGAGCGTGCACAACAACTTTCAAAAAGTTTCATCGCTGTCACTCATTTGTTGAATCTAATCGTACGCTTCCTATTGTGAAATGGATTTACTAAGTCGAAACCCTTCCCTGGCGTGTACACAATGACTCATCAATGATTCATCGCAATCGGATGAATGGTATATGCACGTATAGGGGTTTTTGTTTAAACGATTCGTGCGCTGTCACTCATTTGTTGAATCTACTCGTGCGCTACCTATTGAGAAATGTATTACTAAGTCGAAGCCCTTCCCTGGCGTGTACACAATAACTCATCAAGGTTTCATCGCAATCGAAGAATGTTATATGAACGCAATATGGAATTTTGTTGAAACGCTTCGCGCGTCGTCACCCATTTGTTGCATCTACTCTTGCGCTACTTATTGTGAAATGGATTTACTAAGTCCCCTTCCCTGGCGGGTACAAAATAACTGATCAATGTTTCATCGCAATCGGATGAATAGTATATGAACGCATACCTGATTTTGTTTAAACGATTCGCACTCCGTCACTCATTAGTTGAATCTACTCGTGCGCTACCTACTGTAAAATGTATTTACTAAGTTAGAAACCGTCACGTAAGTGTCCACAACATCTCACCCAAGTTTCATCGCTATCGTCGTTCATTTGTCGAATCTACTCGTGTGCTACCTACTGTGAAATGTATTTAGTAAGCCAGAAACCTTCCTTTGAGTGTCAACCATATTTCACCCAAGTTTCACCGCTAACGGCAGAATGGTATATGACCTTATACGGGACTTTGTTGAAACGCTTCGCGCGTCGTCCCTCATTTGTTGAATCAACTTGTGCGCTGCATATTGTATAGGGGATTTACTAAGCCAGAAATTTTCCATGACGTGTACACAACATCTCACCCAAGTTTCATAGGTACGGACGAATGGTACATGCATGCATACGGGACTTGGTTGAAACGCTTCGCGTGTCGTCGCTCATTTGTTGATTCTACTCTTGCGCTACATATTGTAATATGGATGTACTCAGCCAGAAACCTTCCCTGGAGTGTACACAACATCTCACCCAAGTTTCATCGCAATCGGATGAATGGTATGTGAACGTATACGGGACGTTGTCGAAACGCTTCGCGCGTAGTCACTCATTTGTTGAACATAAACGTGCGCTTCGTATTGTAAAATGGATTTACTTAGCCAGAAACCTTTCCTGGAGTGTACACAACAATTCACCAAACATTTATCACTATCAGACGAATGGTATATGACTTTATACGGGACTTTGTTGAAACGCTTCGCGTGTCATCGCTCATTTGTTGAATCTACTGGTGCGCTACCTATTGTAAAATGTATGTACTAAGCCAGAAACCTTCCCTGGAGTGTACACAGCATCTCACCCAAGTTTCATCGCTATCGGATGAATGGTATATGACATTAAATGGGACTTTGTTGAAACGCTTCGCGCGCCGTTGCTCATTTGTTGATTCTACTCGTGCTATACCTATTTTTAAAGGAATTTACTAAGCTAGAAACCTTCCCTGGAGTGCACACAAAATCTCAGCCCAGTTTCATAGCTATCGGACGAATGGTATATGAACGCAAACGTGACTTTGTTGAAATGCTTCGCGCGTCGTAGCACATTTGTTGAATCTAATCGTGCGCTGCCTATTGTAAAGTGGATGTACTAAGCCAGAAAATTTCCCTGCAGTGCACACAACATTTTACGCAAGTTTCATAGCTATCGGACGAATGGTATATGAATGCATTCGGGACTTTGTTGAAATGCTTCGCGCATCGTCGCTCATTTGTTGAATCTACGCGTGCGCTACCTATTGTAAAATGGATTTACTAAGTCAGAAACCTTCCTTGGAGTGTACTCAACATCTCACCCAAGTTTCATCGCAATCGGACGAATGGTATATGAACACATACGGGACTTTGTGGAAATGCTTCGCGCATCGTCGCTCATTTGTTGAATCTACGCGTGCGCTACCTATTGTAAAATGGACTTACTAAGTCATAAACCTTCCTTGGAGTGTACTCAACATCTCACCCAAGTTTCATCGCTATCGGACGAATGGTATATGAACACATACGGGACTTTGTTGAAATGCTTCGCGCATCGTCGCTCATTTGTTGAATCTATGCGTGCGATACCTATTGTAAAATGGATTTACTAAGTCAGAAACCATCCTTGGAGTGTACTCAACATCTCACCCAAGTTTCATCGCAATCGGACGAATGGTATATGAACACATACGGGACTTTGTTGAAATGCTTCGCGCATCGTCGCTCATTTGTTGAATCTACGCGTGCGCTACCTATTGTAAAATGGATTTACTAAGTCAGAAACCTTCTTTGGAGAGTACTCAACATCTCACCCAAGTTTCATCGGTATCGTACGAATGGTATATGAACACATACGGGACTTTGTGGAAATGCTTCGCGCATCGTCGCTCATTTGTTGAATCTACGCGTGCGCTACCTATTGTAAAATGAATTTACTAAGTCATAAACCTTCCTTGGAGTGTACTCAACTTCTCACCCAAGTTTCATCGCTATCGGACGAATGGTATATGAACACATACGGGACTTTGTTGAAATGCTTCGCGCATCGTCGCTCATTTGTTGAATCTATGCGTGCGATACCTATTGTAAAATGGATTTACTAAGTCAGAAACCATCCTTGGAGTGTACTCAACATCTCACCCAAGTTTCATCGCAATCGGACGAATGGTATATGAACACATACGGGACTTTGTTGAAATGCTTCGCGCATCGTCGCTCATTTGTTGAATCTACGCGTGCGCTACCTATTGTAAAATGGATTTACTAAGTCAGAAACCTTCCTTGGAGTGTACTCAACATCTCACCCAAGTTTCATCGCAATCGGACGAATGGTATATGAACACATACGGGACTTTGTTGAAATGCTTCGCGCATCGTCGCTCATTTGTTGAATCTACGCGTGCGCTACCTATTGTAAATTGGATTTACTAAGTCAGAAACCTTCCTTGGAGTGTACTCAACATCTCACCCAAGTTTCATCGCAATCGGACGAATGGTATATGAACACATACGGGACTTTGTTGAAATGCTTCGCGCATCGTCGCTCATTTGTTGAATCTACGCGTGCGCTACCTATTGTAAAATGGATTTACTAAGTCAGAAACCTTCCTTGGAGTGTACTCAACATCTCACCCAAGTTTCATCGCAATCGGACGAATGGTATATGAACACATACGGGACTTTGTTGAAATGCTTCGCGCATCGTCGCTCATTTGTTGAATCTACGCGTGCGCTACCTATTGTAAAATGGATTTACTAAGTCAGAAACCTTCCTTGGAGTGTACTCAACATCTCACCCAAGTTTCATCGCAATCGGACGAATGGTATATGAACACATACGGGACTTTGTTGAAATGCTTCGGACATCGTCGCTCATTTGTTGAATCTACGCGTGCGCTACCTATTGTAAAATGGATTTACTAAGTCAGAAACCTTCCTTGGAGTGTACTCAACATCTCACCCAAGTTTCATCGCTATCGGACGAATGGTATATGAACACATACGGGACTTTGTTGAAATGCTTCGCACATCGTCGCTCATTTGTTGAATCTACGCGTGCGCTACCTATTGTAAAATGGATTTACTAAGTCAAAAACCATCCTTGGAGTGTACTCAACATCTCACCCAAGTTTCATCGCAATCGGACGAATGGTATATGAACACATACGGGACTTTGTTGAAATCCTTCGCGCATCGTCGCTCATTTGTTGAATCTACGCGTGCGCTACCTATTGTAAAATGGATTTACTAAGTCAGAAACCTTCCTTGGAGTGTACTCAACATCTCACCCAAGTTTCATCGCTATCGGACGAATGGTATATGAACACATACGGGACATTGTTGAAATGCTTCGCGCATCGTCGCTCATTTGTTGAATCTACGCGTGCGCTACCTATTGTAAAATGGATTTCCTAAGTCAGAAACCATCCTTGGAGTGTACTCAACATCTCACCCAAGTTTCATCGCATTCGGACGAATGGTATATGAACACATACGGGACTTTGTTGAAATGCTTCGCGCATCGTCGCTCATTTGTTGAATCTACGCGTGCGCTACCTATTGTAAAATGGATTTACTAAGTCAGAAACCTTCCTTGGAGTGTACTCAACATCTCACCCAAGTTTCATCGCAATCGGACGAATGGTATATGAACACATACGGGACTTTGTTGAAATGCTTCGCGCATCGTCGCTCATTTGTTGAATCTACGCGTGCGCTACCTATTGTAAAATGGATTTACTAAGTCAGAAACCTTCCTTGGAGTGTACTCAACATCTCACCCAAGTTTCATCGCTATCGGACGAATGGTATATGAACACATACGGGACTTTGTTGAAATGCTTCTTGCATCGTCGCTCATTTGTTGAATCTACGCGTGCGCTACCTATTGTAAAATGGATTTACTAAGTCAGAAACCTTCCTTGGAGTGTACTCAACATCTCACCCAAGTTTCATTGCTATCGGACGAATGGTATATGAACACATACGGGACTTTGTTGAAATGCTTCGCGCATCGTCGCTCATTTGTTGAATCTACGCGTGCGCTACCTATTGTAAAATGGATTTCCTAAGTCAGAAACCATCCTTGGAGTGTACTCAACATCTCACCCAAGTTTCATCGCAATCGGTTGAGTGGTATATGAATGCATAGGAGACATACACACCCACAGACAAACTATCACGTAAGTTTGATTTTTATATATATAGATTTAATTTATATGCTAATTTTTGGAAATACTTTCCCTTAATTTATTATTATATTATATACAATGCACAATGTGAACATCAGGCATGTTGACCTGAATTTACAAGTATTTGGCGTAAGTGGCAAAAAAAATGCTAGGTAGGCACTGAATTTTGATTGCGAAACAACTGACTGCATAATTTGTGGTGAGAATTTCAATGAAGTTGGATCCAGGTTCGGCCCATGAGTACTGTGCCAGCCTTGAAGGGAAACTTCCTTATTATTAATGTGACATATGTGTTAAAATGTAATGAGGATATACTGTGACCGTTTAGTTGAGTCAACAACCACGATGACTCAACTAACGACACATAAATCGAATAAAAAGTACCGTGAGGATCAGGTGACCTTCCATAAAGGCTAAAGCGGCACGAGAGTCTGTAGTCCACAGGGATCGTGGTACATGGTGACGATGGTCATAGACCGCCTAAGGAAAGGTTCACCTTAAAACTAGACTGAGAAAATAAACATCCAGACTCATGTAAAACACCGTGAAAATTTATTAAAATTCACAAGCCCCTAGCCTAGTTCGGAGGGTTATAATCGGCTAGTCCGCAAATTAATAAATAAACAAAGATAAAGAACAGGTCCCCTACCTGAGAAGTTACTGAAAACCCTCGCGAAAGATCTAACTCACAATGATAAAGCAACAACAGCAACGCTAGGAATATGGTACGACGCAAGTCCCTAGTTCAAGTTACAAGATCAAGCTAATATCTGAATTTACATTTAACAGGGTAGCAAAACAAATCTAGGTTAGGATGGTACCATTTCGACATTTAAATTTAACATTAATTCAACTAGCTAAGTCCTATCAATTAACAAAATTTACGGCGATGACGTCCGTAAAAGAAAACAATTACATCCAAAAGCTAAGTGTACAGCCATGAAAAACAAACAATTTAATTATGCTTAGTAACTATGTGCTAACAGCACACAATAAAGTAACATGTAGGGTTTAATACACTTGACATCATAAATTAATAACGAAATAGACACAGTAGTTTTATTAAAAATTCCTGCCTACACCTTGGTTTACTCTTTGTAAACCATAGTCATCTAATGTGTATGGTTACGGTGACGAATGCGCAGTTGAGACCACGTCTGACATCGCATGGCCTGAGCTCCACAAGCTACGAACTCTAGGTTCGCACATGCTTCAGGTCGCTACAAAAATGTCAACTGTCCTAGTCATTTCCTCACAAGGAAATTATCTTCAACTGCACGGCTATGTCAACAGTTCCAGAATGCAAAGAACAAAGTTAGATAGAAAGAATCGTTAGTTAGGCTTGTTTTACAACAATTATGCATCTTATTATTAGAACCTTTATGCCGAGGGATTTCAGAACTTAGTTTTAAGGCATGACAAGTGCCTAAATAAACAAGGCAACTATGTAGAAAAATAGAGGAAGGTATGTAAAACCTAAAAATATAAGTGGTTTCAAAATAAAATGTTCGGTTAATTAAAAAAAACAGCCCTCCTATTTAAAAATGTAAAGTTTTCAAGCCATTCTTTCAGTGTTGCCCATACAAACTGTCATTTGTAGCTCTTCAGTCGGTCAACGAACGTACATATTTTCTTACTGACACCCCCAAATTACATACACTACTATCACATTTTTTTGTGGAGCGAACGTATTTTATGGATGACCCCTAACCCTTTATGGTCGCTCTGGTTCTTGACCCACGCACTTTTCTTGTCTGAGTGTGAGCATTGAGGTTGACCAGGTGCAGGGCTGTGGGCTAAGACTCTGCTGCAGATGACATCTGCTGTGGGTACGAGTAACCATATGGTGTTGGCTCGCTCGAGTTCAACGATGGAATAGCAATCCAAGAAGAGATAGGTGGTGGTGTTGTTTAATTTTAGGGGCTTTGGCTGGAGGATGGGTGGATAAGCACAGGGTGAGACAACACCCAAAGAGGCTACTTTCATGGCTGAGATTTAAACCTAAAATTTCCGATATTCAAGCTTTCCTTTGCAATAGTGGCTCATGGTTTTTGAAATTGTCATTTTAGGTTTTAAAACATAAACATTTTTTTTTTCGGTGTTTAATAGGTTTTTATGTTTAAGTTGTCATAGACTGCGCAAAGCTTAATAGTTAGTAGAAAGTATGATTGCAACGAGTGTGAGGGGCGTGGTGGCGCAGCGGTCAAGCTGTATGCCTCTCACCAAGGCGGACCGGGCTCGATTCCCGGTCAATGCATGTGAGATTTTCGATGTGAAATGCCATGTCCTGTGGTTCGGATTCCACGTAAAACGGAGGTCCCGTGGCTTATGATCGCGAGATTAACGGTCACGTTAAACCAAGCTTCTTTTTTTTTTGCAACGAGTGTAAATATTTTTCCTAATGATACACCATCAGAATTATCACCAAGAACTTCACACTTTTAGGCAATATTTGCTCTCCTTAATATGTTTATTATTTAAATCCAATAAAACCTAGGATTTCAGAGGTGATTTTCACGCAGTAAGCCGTTTAATTACAGTAAAACCTGTCATATCCGGACCTTTGATATCCGAACCCTCCCATATCCGGACACATCTCCGAATGTATTTTTAAGTCGTAGTTGAGAGCGAGGATACATTAGTGTGCTAGCCAGGGAGGACGAGTGAAAGTTGCAGCGCTGGAAGGCTGTGTGCGTGCATGACCGCGAGGGGTTGTGGCCTGAATAGGTCAACGACATCTTCCCGGAAACTCATCCATTTGTGTGAATAAGCGATATTCCATTCACGGCTTCTGCCTGCCTGACACCTACGTCAACACGAGGCTGCCTCTCTTTCTACCCTTCAGTCTGTGCGTGAGTCTTGAAGCGACAGTTTGTTTTGCGAGTGTGTTTCTGTTGTTACTGTTATTGTTTACCGTTGTTATCGTTATTGTTATCTTTTAACCTTGTTTTTTTGTGCTAAAATGTCCGAAAAAAGGAAAAAAACTGTTGTTACGATGGAAGAAAAGTTCCGTGCTCTAAAAAGGTTAGATGCTGGTGAAACAGCCAAGAAGATTGCCGCGGATATGGGAGTAGGAACAAGCACTGTGAGTGACTGGAAAAAGGCTCGGAGTGATATTGAAAAGTGGTGCTCGTCACAAGCGTCAACAAGTGGTGTTAAAAAACTTAAAATGATGAAAAAGGCAGCTATCAACCAAGTTAATGAGGCATTGTTTCTTTGGTTTACCCAAAGAAGAGAGCAAGGGTTACCTATCTCAGGTCCTTTACTAAAAGAAAAGGCACTACACTTTAATAAAGAAATTTCAAGGGATGAACAGTTTAAAGCAAGTGAGGGGTGGTTGGAAAACTGGAAAAATCGTCATGGTGTGCGGAAACTACAGATCAGTGGTGAAAAGCTATCGGCTAACCAAAAAGGCGTTGAAAATTTTAAAATATTTTTACATAGTCTAATTGATTAACATGGGATTGCTGGAGAGCAGCTCTATAATTGCGACGAGACTGGGCTCAACTATAAAATGCTTCCCACCTACACTTTGGCTTCCAAGAAAGAAGACAGTGCACCGAGGTATAAGAAGAAAAAGGAGAGGTCACCATTTTAGCCTGCAGCAACGCTACAGGAGATCACAAGCTTCCATTAGGATTCATTGGAAAATCCAAAAAGCCAAGGGCTTTTAAGAACTTTAAAGACTTGTCTGGCCTACCAGTTTGGTACAGAAACCAGCGCAGCGCATGGATGTACTGCGAAATATTTAGTGATTGGTTTCAAAAGCAGTTTTTGCCACAAGTGGAAAAACATTTGTTGAAAAATAACTTGCCAAGAAAAGCAGTGCTCCTACTTGACAATGTACCCTCACATCCAAGTGAAGACGAACTTAAAGATGGAGATATAAAGGGTGTGTTCTTACCACCAAACGTGACATCACTTTGTCAACCTATGGATCAAGGCGTGCTTGAGTCACTAAAGCGAACCTATCGCCGTAGGTTACTTTCTGTGTTGATTGCTGGAATGGACGAAAAAGAAAGTGTTACAGAGGCGTTAAAGAAGGTGGACATGTTAGACGTGATAATGTGGGTATCCCAGGAATGGGATGAAATAAAACCGTTGACGCTGGTAAGGTCATGGAGGAAGCTCTTAGATCACAAAGCTACTGATAAATGGACGGGGGAGAAAACAGAAGACCTCAATGAAACTTATGCCTGCAATGAAGAAAATAGTCAGATTGCTGAGCTTGTGCAATGCCTGCCTGGTTGTGAAGAAATAAACAACGAGGAAGCCATAAATTGGTTAGTAAATGAAGACGAAGTCAACGAAATTACAGACAGTGACATTATAGAAATGGTGTGCAATGATGAGGAAAAAATCTTTGAACCCGAAGAAGAGGACAACGCCCCTATAATGAGTCACTCGGAGGCATTCAAGACCCTAGAATCTTTAATCACTTATGTAGAAAATCAAGATGAAACGAGTGTGACTGAAGTGATGCTTTTAAGAAGATTGAGGGACATGGCATCCAAAAAGCGTGTACAGTGCTTGAAGCAACAGAAAATCACAAACTTTTTCAAAAACTAATGTAGAAACAGTAGGCCTAAGTGAAGTGCGTGAAGCAACAGAAAATGACAAACATTTTCAAAAAATTATGTAGAAGCAGAATGTACAGTGTATTTATGTAAGTACATGTACTGTAAAGCATATTACTGTATTATAATTATTTTAATTTAGTTTAAAGCATTTCTGTTTCTTAGCCTATGTACAGTATTCAGTTAACAAAATGATACTAAACCGTTAAAAACATTAAAATTAATCAACAACAAACTCGTGAATTATTTCTGGTCACCTAGCTATTTGTAAAAATAGCCTTGTGATATCCGGATTTTTCCATATCCGGATCGGCCGGTCGCCACATTAGTCCGGATATGACAGGTTATATTGTAACATTATTTATTTATTTACTAGCAGAAGTACCCATTCTTCGAACGGTGTTCGGTGTTAACACCAGACATTATCGATTGAGCTACTGTTGCAATGGTTAGCGGTTTGTCATTCCTTCATAAGTTCATCAGAACGAAGTTAGTTTTCTGGGAATATCACACACACTGTTAATTTCAGGGCCTTAAAATGTGGTTTTCGGAGACCCTTTATAGTCTCGCGAATTTTGTGTCTCACATTGAGAAGTGCAACATATGCTTTGGTCGTCCTTCTAGGATAATTTTTATATTTCGCCTATTTTAGCATGTATTTTGAGAAGTTTTTCCCTATATCCACCCTTCTACTGTATGAAAAGTACGGTGAAGAGTTTTATAAATGATTGGTGTATTGACTCATGTTTACCATACCTAATTTTACGATGCACCAAGCATCCGAACACGAGTTTTAGGCGTACATAAGATACACAGAAAGACAGACAGACAATTCTATTGTCTACAACATATCACCCAGAAATCCAAATATGGGTATATCTACCACAGAGTATCAAACAAAATCATCCTTACGATGAACCCGTATGTCGACAAAAAAAAAAAAAAAAGATTAGCTGAAATGTGCTCTCAAACTAAATTCACCTAACGTGTACTTCCTGACATGAAATAGAATTGAAAGCCTTGTAGATGAAACGCAATACACGTCACATAAAAACTGACCCTCTACGTTGTGTTAGGTCCCCATACACAGGAAGACTCCTATCATAAATTATAAAAGATTGTGGTGCATGAAAATTCAGGTTCTTTAGTCTCAAATGGCCCAAATTCCTAAAAGCCGCAAAGAATACTGATTCAATTCAGGAATTTTTGAAAATAATGTTGCTATTTGGAGATATAAAGAACTTCTGTACTAGCCTATATGTCGCACGTGAAAATTGTATGAAAAAATTCTAGGTTACCCCTTGACCCCCTTGATTGCATTGATGAATTATACAGTCTACGTTGGTTCCGTGATAACCTTATAGCCATTTGCAAACTTTCACAGAAATGTAATAAATGTAATAAATTGCTTCTTACTGAAATAGATGGAAAGTTGGATGCCACCCCTTGAGATAATGTTGTCATGGTTACCGATTTGCATTCCTTCATTAGTTTGTTAAATTAAATTAAATTAGTTTTCTGGGAATATTTCAGAAACTGTTGGTTTTAGAGCCTTATAATGTAGTTTTCGAGGACCCTCGAGTTTTGTTTCTGGCACCGAGGGGCATTGTCTCGTCGTTGTACGCCATAATATAATAATAATAATATAATATAGGGATAGGAATATAATAGACCTGCCGTACCACACCCGCAAGTGTAAATCGCGTGAAAAAATTCTAGACTACCCCTTGACCTCCTTAAGCGCATTTTATGTATTGATGAAATTCACAGCTTAATTTGGTTCCGTAATAACCATCTAGCCGTTTGCAAACTTTCACACTAATGTAATTAATGGAATTGCATTGCGTCTTAGAGCAATAGATGGACCTGTGAGAATCTGTTGCCATGGTTATCGGCTTGCATTCGTTCATTAGTTTATTAAATGAAATTAGTTTTCTGGAAATATCTCAAAAACGGTTGGACTTAGGACCTTAAAATTTGGTTTTAGGGCACCCGAGTTTTGTCTCTCACACTGAGGGGCTGAAAATGAGCTTCGTCTCGTCCTTCTACTCCTATTTCAGCATGTATTTTAAGGGGGTATGTCCCCTTTTATGAGAGGTACAGAGAAGAGTTACATCAATGATTAGTGTCGTGCCTCTGATGGATATCTGTACCAAATTTTACGTTGATACACCCAGCCGTTCTCGAGTTATAAGGGGAAAACGTTGTCCACAGACAAACAAACAGACAGACAAAAAATTATTTTCACGCGCATCCGTCATAAAACAGTATGAAACGCGTAAATAACTCAAATTTCCGAAGAAATTCAGAAAAAAAAGACAAACTTTCATTTTTATATATGTAGAGATATACTGCACCGCTCGGTGTTGACCGTGTTTTATTGCACAAATTTAGGTTTTACTCGCTAACCGTTGAAGATACACGAAAAGTGATAAGGACCTTTTGGATAGAAAATTGAATGGTAAAGCTCGTGTATGCCATCAAAAGGTTGCTATTTCTTAGCGTTCTCTTTTTATTTGAAATGGAAATATGAAATTTTGAAACCAAAGGGTGTAGTGACGTCACAAATGTGGGTTTTACTCGCTAACCGTTGGAGATACACGAAAACTAAAGCTCGTATGTACCGTCAAAAGTTTGCAATTTCTTAGCGTTCTCTTTTTATTTGATAAGGAAATATGAAGTTTTGATTAAAGGGTGTAGTGACGTCACTAAAATGGTCGCCATTTTTAATAGTGCAAAATATCGAAATAAAATGTATCCTATAAGTAAACCTGGTAAATCAGCTACATCCATGCAAAATTTCATTTAAATCGGACCAGTGGTTCTTGCGTTATTGAGTAGCACACAGACAGACAGACAGAAAGACAGACACACACCATCTCATTTTTATATATTAGTATAGCAGAAGTACCCGTTCTTCGAACGGTGTTATATATTAACACCCGACATTATCAATTGAGCTACTGTTGCAATGGTTAGCGGTTTGTCATTCCTTCATAAGTTTATCAGAACGAAGTTAGTTTTCTGGGGATATCACACACACTGTTAATTTCAGGGCCTTAAAATGTGGTTTTCGGAGACCCTTATAGACTCGCGAATTTTGTGTCTCACATTAAGAAGCGCAACATATGCTTTGATCGTCCTTCTAGGATAATTTTTATATTTCGCCTATTTTAGCATGTATTTTGAGAAGTTTTTCCCTATATCCACCCTTCTACTGTATGAAAAGTTCGGTGAGGAGTTTTATAAATGATTGGTGTATTGACTCATGTTTACCATACCTAATTTTACGATGCACCAAGCATCCGAACACGATTTATATGCGTACATAAAGATAGACAGAAAGACAGACAGAGAGACAATTCTATTGTCTATAACATATCACCCAGATATCCAAATATGGGTATATCTACCATACAGTATCAAACAAAATCTTCCTTACGATGAACCCGTATGTCGACAAAAAAAAAAAGATTAGTTAAAATGTGCTCTCAAACTAAATTCACCTAACGTGTACTTCCTGACGTGAAATAGAATTGAAAGCCTTGTAGACGAAACGCAATACACCTCACAGAAGAAATGACCCTCTACGTTGTGTTAGGTCCCCATACACAGGAAGACTCCTATCATAAATTATAAAGGCTTGTGGTGCATGGAAATTCAGGGTCTTTAGCCTCAAATGGCCCAAATTCCTAAAAGCCGCAAAAAATGCTGATTCAATTCAGGAATTTTTGAAAATAATTTTGCTGTTTGGAGATATAATAGACCTTCTGTACTATATGTCGCACGTGAAATTGAATGAAAAAATTCTAGGTTACCCCTTGACCCCCTTAATTGCATTGACGAATTATACAGTCTACGTTGTTTCCGTGATAACCTTATAGCCATTTGCAAACTTTCACAGAAATGTAATAATTAGAGTAGCCTAATAATAATAATAATAATAATAATAATAATAATATCGTATGGCCTCGGTGCCGGGTGCAAGCTTCGTTATTTGACACCCAGAGGATAGCTTGCATGTCGAAATTTCGTTGTTCCTTGAATCACTATGAAAGTCAAGGAGGGTAGATATATAAGCTCCTTGAACACTATAGCGCTTTCTAGTAGAGGAATGAGGAACTTTGTGTTGGCGGAAACTCCTGAGATTAATTTTGCCATTATGAACACGGCCTACTGAATTCAAATGGGTTCTTTGACATGCCAACATCGTATGACATGCGAGTCGTATTTTTGCCGCCTTAAAAATCACTTACCATGGCCAGGAGTGAACCTGCAATCTCGGGGTTAGTAGACTGACGCGCTAACCATTCACCCACCGTGGCAAGGTATAAATGGAGTGACATTGCTTCTTACAGAAATAGATGGAGAGTTGGATGCCACCCCTTGAGATAATGTTGTCATGGTTACCGATTTCCATTCCTTCATTAGTTTGTTAAATTAAATTAAATTAGTTTTCTGGGAATATTTCAGATACTGTTGGCTTTAGGGCCTTATAATGTAGTTTTCGAGGACCCTTTAGGGCACCGAAGTTTTGTTTCTGGCACCGAGGGGCTTTGTCTCCTCGTTGTACGCCATAATATAATACTAATAATAATAATATAATATAGGGATAGGTATATAATAGACCTGCCGTACCACACCCGGAGGTGTAAATCGCGTGAAAAAATTCTAGTGTATCCCTTTACCCCCTTAAGCGCATTATACGTATTGATGAATTTTACAGCTTAATTTGGTTCCGTGATAACCTTCTAGCCATTTGCAAACTTTCACACCAATGTAATTAATGGAATTGCATTGCGTCTTACAGCAATAGATGGACCTCTGAGAATCTGTTGCCATAGTTACCGGCTTGTATTCGTTCATTGGTTTATTAAATGAAATTAGTTTTCTGGGAATATCTCAAAAACGGTTGGTTTTAGGGCCTTAAAATGTGGTTTAGGGCCCCCGAGTTTTGTCTCTCACATTGAGGGGCTGAAAATGATCTTTGTCTCGTCCTTCTACTCCTATTTCAGCATGTATTTTAAGGGGGTAGGCCCCCTTATGAGAGGTACGGAGAAGGGTTACATCAATGATTAGTGTCGTGCCTCTGATGGATATCTGTACCAAATTTTACATTGATACACCCAGCCGTTCTCCAGTTATAAGGGAACAAATTTGTCCACAGACAAACAAACAGACAGACCAATTTTTTTTTTCGCGCTCATCCATAATAAAACAGTCTGAAACGCGTAAATAACTCAAATTTCCGTAGAAATTGCGAAGATAACATACAAACTTTAATTTTTAGCCTACTTTTCACATTTTGTAAAAATGAGGAAAAAGTAGACTTATGAGATCGATCCGGGAAAATGTGTGTCTGTCTGTCTGTCCGTCTGTCTGTCCTTCTGTCTGTCTGGCTGTGTGTGTGTGTCCCCCTATCAACTCCTAAACGGCTGCAGCTATCGAAACCAAATTTGGTAAGAGCAAAGATCTATACCTGAATATCTCACGGCCATATTTTAAATTGACGTCAGTGCTACCAACTGCTGAAAAATCGCAATTGTAATTTGAGCTCTATGTTGGATATCTCAGAAGTTATGCATGCGAACTATTCCAAAATTGGCACACACATAGACAATAGCATTCCAGATTAATTTTCAAAAGACCATATGTGGCAGTATTGCCAAAATGATTCTAAGCCTGCCGATAGGTCCAATTCCTAAATGCATGTGACTTCTATACTATCGATTGGATTTCAATCAGATTTCGTATGTACTATGTGTACTACAGCAGATATGACTGTGCGTATTCTAATGAGCCACCAGGGCTGCCAACTGTTAATAAATACTCTCACTATGTTTTTACCCTAATGTCAATATATCAGAAAGTATGAAAGGCAACAGCTCTAAACTTTTCACACGTATAGTACCTGATACTCTACCTTAGTTCCGTGTACCTTATATGCGTCAGTGCTGCCAACATGATTCTAAGCCTGCTGATAAGTCCAGTTTTTAAATGCATATAACTTCTATAGGCCTACTAACAAATGGATTTCAACCAAATTTCGTATGAGCTTTGTGTACCATAACAGTTATGACTATGCGTATTCGTAAGAACAAGCAGGGCTGCCAACTGTTAATAAATATACTCCCTCTATTTGTTTAATCCTAATATCAATATATCAGAAAGTATGCAAGTCATCATCTCTAAACTTTGCACACGTATAGTACCTGACATTCTAGATAAATTTGGAGTAAGAAATATACCTCGGTGCTGCCAACATGATTCTAAGCTTTCTGATAGTTTCAATTTTTATTTATATGTAACTTCTATACTAACAAATGAATTTTATCCAAAATTGGCACTAGAATAGATCGTAATATTTCAGACTAATTCTGAGAATCACATACATACCATGATTACCAACATGAGTTTACGCGCACTGATAAATCCAATATCAAACAGCATGTAACGTCCATACTATCCATTAGACTTCAGCCATTTTTGTATGTGCATTCTATACCTTAAGAGATGGAACTAAGTCACACTATTCAGAGTCACCAGGGCTGCCTACTGTAGTAATTTACTCTATTACTCTAATACTTGATTTCGTCATTATCCTAGATAGGTCTATATAGATTGGCATCAATCTGAAAGTTTAAGAAAAGTAGGCTCTTTGGTTCGTCACGGAACTACTTGTTATATATGTAGAGATATAGCCTACTGCACCGCTCGGTGTTGACCGTGTTTTATTGCACAAATTTAGGTTTTACTCGCTAACCGTTGGAGATACACGAAAAGTGATGAGGACCCTTTGGATAGAAAATTAAATGTTAAAGCCCGTATATGCATCAAAAGTTTGCTATTACTTAGCGTTCTCTTTTTATTTGAAATGGAAATATGAAATTTTGAAACCAAAAGGGTGTAGTGACGTCACATATGTGGGTTTTACTCGCTAACCGTTGGAGATACACGAAAAGTGATAAGGACCTTTCGGATAGGAAATTAAATTTTGGAGCTCATGTGTGCCATCAAAAGTTTGCTATTTCTTAGCGTTCTCTTTTTATTTGCTATGGAAATATGAAATTTTGAAACCAAAGGGTGTAGTAACGTCACTAAAATGGTTGCCATTTTTAATAGTGCAAAATATCGAAATGAAACATGGTAAATCAGCTACATCCATGCAAAATTTTATTTAAATCGGACCAGTGGTTCTTGCGTTATTGAGTAACACACAGACAGACAGACAGACAGACAGATAGAAAGACAGACATACACCATCTCATTTTTATATATTAGTATGATTTATTTAGAATATAGGATTCTTGGACATAATAAGAGACGTATCCCCACTTTCCTGAGAGTAAATAACCAAACAATAAGATATAAGCTGAAAAGTGATGAAATGGTTTGAATTTCTTGGAAGGTAGGATTTCTCTTAATCAACTAGAGCTAGGAATAAACACCGTCTTGTGGCTTACGTTAGAAAATTATGGACTAAGAAATCAAATATACTACAATAAATGAAACAAAACTGGAATTGTGTATTTTTAGGTAGCCTACTCGCATATATTTTAGGTTTTATAGGTAGGCTACTACAAAATTCATGAATATGGATGGCTCTTTTGAATGTGATTCAGAAAAGTGTTCAAGTATTTTTGTATTTTGAAATAAGAAAAAATGTAGGTAACAAGTAGTTCCGAGAGGAACTAAAGCCTGTTTTCACATACCCTACTTATGTTAATTGCCTCTATCAACATTAAAAAAATCAGTTTGATTGCTGTAATATATTCGTAGATATTGAGAACCGTCTAAATATTTCGTATGGTCACCATGTGGGATTGTTATATATGTAGGCCTTAGAGTTATGTACTGTTGCATGAAGATTATTGTGTTGGGGTATTTTTCCAACTTCAATCGCATGATTATTATACAAGAAATAAATATGATATTTTAAAATTTCGCACAGCCACCATCTTGTAATTATGAAAACAATTCAAATAAATTAGATTCCAGTGAATTAAAATTTGTATACGCATATACTGTACCAAGCTTCACTGCAATCGGATAGTTAAATCGCGAGAAACGTCCCTTTATTCTGCGTCACCACCATGTTGGATTTGTGCTCACCAGGTTATTGGAAGTTCCATAGGTGAACTTATGTTTATAGCCTCTATCAACATACACAATTTCAGTTTGATTGCTGTCATAGATTAATAGATATTGAAAACAGTATAAATATTTTGGATGGTCGCCATGTTGGATTTCAATATATTTAGTCCTTAGAGTTATGTACTATTAGATGAGGATTATTGCGTAGGTGTATTATTCAAAAGTTGACTTCGATCGCATGATTAGGACATAAGAAATACAAACTTAATTTTGAAATTCACACAGCCACCATCTTGAGGATATGAAAACAATTGAACTAAACTAGATGACAGTGCATTACAATGTGTATAAATATTTGCTGTAGCCTACCAAGTTCCACTGCGTTCGGATGGTTAAGTCGCGAGAAAAGTCTACTTTAATATTTCAACTTCGCTTGGCCGCCATGCTCATTTTGTAGTTTAGAGGTTTTTGAAAGTCACATAGGTGAAGTGCTAGTAGTGCCCTTTATCACCGTACAATTTTTAAATACTTGTGATTTCTATACTAACAAATTGATTTCATCCAAAATTGCGACAATAGTAGATCATAATATTTCAGATTAATTAATTCTGAGCGATACATACATGACATTGTTGCTAACATGATTTCACGCGCACTGATAGATCCAATTTAGCATTCATTACTGATATATAGATTAACCATTGGCATGAATCTTTTTTAAGAAAAGTAGGCTCTTTAGTTCGTCACGGAACTACAGTGGGTCTACTTGTTCATAAATGAAAATCGGCTAAAAACTTAAGAATCCGGGCCCTATCCATGACTAATCACAGCTTCGGGATCCAAGAAGTTATACAAAATCGGTGGGGTGTAACTGAGCAACCGGGAAGGGCTCAAATACGTAAAAATTGTTTTATAACATGTGCTTTACTCAGCGAAAGAAAAAGATTTTGTGAAATTATTTTGACATTTCTAGCAGACTAATAATAATACGTTCTATTACTTTATGTTCGACCCTCACTATTATGTGTCAGAAAACTGTATCATAGTGATGGTCATTATAACACTGTTTTTCATTATGATACAGTTTCTCCAGCCAATCAGAGCTCGTTCATTGACCAATTAGGTAATGATACCTTCACGCATGCGCTCAAAATCCAACATGTCGGACATAAACACAACATCGAACTATAATAAATTACCGACATGGAATACGCACCGTCCATATGTTCACGTAAATAAACTGGCGAATATGAGACAAGAAATAGCACTGTACCTTAATATCACCAACACTAATTTCTACACAGCGCATTCATTGCCTTCAAACGACTCCGGTGACAATATTACTGAGGGACGGCAGATGTAAACATATGTCCTGCATATGGCATTGCAAGCACACAGAGCGCATGCGTCGGTCGTTCAGAGATCTTGAAAGACAGAGATATACCCAGCGCTCGCTCTTCGATCACAAAATTCAAGTGACTGACTCTCAACAGATATGTATGAATGAAAATGAAATGAAAATCCACAGCCTGCTTCCAGTCTCCGACCGGGTCAGGAATGGAATGAATGAAGCCCCTATCTAGCGGCGAGGATATGAACGTGCCGGCTGCCGAGGCCTGACGCACTCCTCTGGGGCAATGATTAAATGAATGACAGATGCAATGAAATGATAGTGGAGAGTGTTGCTGGAATGAAATTGTGACAGGGAAAACCGGAGTACCCGGAGAAAAACCTGTCTGCCTCCGTTTTGTCCAGCACAGATCTCACATGGAGTGACCGGGATTTGAACCACGGACCCAGCGGTGAGAGGCCGGCGTGCTGCCGCCTGAGCCACGGAGGCTTGTATATGTATGAATATTTATGTTAAAACATATAATAAAGTTATAATTATCGTCGAACATAAACAGTCGTATGCAACTCGCCTATAATGGTAGTTAAGACACTCGTATGGAAATTATAAAACTCGCATACGCTCGTTTTATAAAAATACTCGTGTCTTAATTATAGCCATTATAGGCTCGTTGCATAATGTACTATTATGATTGTACTATTTTGTGCAGAATAACAAATTAGAATAAGATCAGTAAAGTACGTATTGCCAACTTTGTCGTAAATGTATAACTCTTTGCCCTTATTAAGGATAATAATTAAATGTTGTTGCTCTGCTGGTAGCAAGTAGCGTAATGGTTTGGTTGGATACAACACCGCTAGATGACAGCTGTAGCGAGTTAGCCACACAACAAACTAGAAATAAGACGCATGCGTTGGACTAGGGGAGGACATCCTCCCTTGCCATTCTTGACTGCGAACTGTAGTTCTTCCCCTGGTTGGTGGTTGCTAGTGCGCCTGTGTCAATGTGTATTAACTGCAGTTCAGGAGGAAAGTTTGCGTTTTCCTCCACACAACCAATAAAATCCCGATAAACCATGTTCAACTTTAGTCGTGAAATTAAAAGTAATCCAATCTACCACGAATGTCAAGGATATCATTTTAATATATCAATTACCGAAAAATGTGAGGAGAATTCCTCCCCCTCCCCCTCCTCGAGAGGAACCGCCATTAATGACAGCTACGTGCTATATGCAGTGTGATAGTCACCTGAATATTACAAGCGAGGTTTCTCCCTTTTTAGAAAGTTCCGTGGTAATTGCGCTATGTTATTGATTTGAATTATATATGAATTGCAGCCAATGGCCATAGAAGGGTATTCTCATTGAACGTACTAGGCTCCCAGCAAGTTCAACTTCAAGTAGTTCCAGCTTTGGCTACCAGATTCCATTGTCACTGATACCTAGCGGCGAACGTTGGAACTAGATAGAGCGCTTCTAGCCAAATATAATCTACAAATTTGGCTACACACGACTAATTATTGTAGTGGTAGGTTCTTTTACATGCTATAAATCTATGACATGGACCCACCGGTTTTAATTCCCTTCCGGAGGATTATAACGCTCTTAAAATCCGACGACTTTGGCCGGGTTTGAACCCACGATCTTGGGCATAGTAGTTCAGCATGCTAACGACTACGCCACCGAAGCCCACAAGTTACTGATTTTGACGTTTTACTAGTATGCTCAGCCACCATCTTGAATATATGGCTGGGGGTGCTATTTTGCCTTTGTCATACTACTGGAACGAAGTATTGAAGTATAACACAATTCGACTTCGAAAACGCAAAGACATACAGATTTTAAGTCCTTTGCGTACTTATTGTAAGATAATATAAGGAAGGAAGATGGATGTTGGTTCCTCAGTTTTAGAGGCTGCGACAACGCGGCCATGTAGCCCCGAGATGGATGTTGATCCGAAAGGGGCAGTAATAATAATGAAATACATGTATATACTGTATATTGGCATTAAAACATTTGGTAGTCATTTTTTGACAGTTGTTTGACTAGCCTACATATATTTCCAAAAGCAAATTACACTTGTAATATCTTATTGAGCATGATACTTTTAGTGGGAAGATTTCTGCGTGGTTCAGCGGTAACGTTCTCGCCAGCTGATCCAAGGTAGCAGGATCGAATCCTGGTGCAGTTAGTGGGCGTTTGATGGTGCAAAACTGCGAGGGAACCGTTCAGGTGTCAGTAGATTTACTGATAAAATTCCGGCACCCCGGCGTCTCTAAAAGCCACAGTACTAAACAGGGACGTAAAACCAATACAAAATTAAATTAAGCACATATGCCTTAATAAGGACTTTGAAATACGGTACTTGTCAGTCAGTAATTTCGCACAGCTGTTACAGATACCTTCATTAGAGTCATTAATTGATAGAAAACAACCAGTTAATCTGCTTCTAATCCCATGGATACTTTCAGACAAACAATTACCAAAACTATTTTCAAATACTTCCTGACATTTTGGCAGACAACTTTTCCCCACACACATTTGAAAACAGCATTTTGTAGTTATCTGCTCTTCACAACTCACTGCGCACACCTGGAAAAGGATTAAATGTATAGGTTTTATCACAACTATATTTTAATTTAAAGAGTATGGTATGCTCAGATTAAGAGAAAATAAATACAGGTACGTAAGCATTAGTAGGTATACTCACAGCTGTTTGTTTTTAGGAAATCTGTAAAATGACTTGGGATCACTTTGTATTTTGTAATTAAAACACCCATACATAGCCCAAAAGTTACACTTCTAACATGGACAGCATAAAAACTTGCCTGCTGATTGAAACAAGGACGTAGTTGTCTGCGCAAACCGCTAGATAGCACGCAGAATCGGTGTCGCCAGTTTCTCGCGGGAGTTTTGTACTATTATCAAGATAATTATTATAACTGGGCTAAATTGAGTTATTAGAATCAGTCTAATATTAATTATTCAGTCGCACAGCACTATTAAGAGCACATTACTCAATACAATCGAATACCACTCCAAAGATGTGCACACGCTGAAAACAGACTATCCATTATGACCGCGCGAAATCGTAACCAATAAGCCCGTAGTGTTGGTTTAAATTCAACCTGATTCAACCAATAGCGAGACTTAAGGATCTCAGTCGACGTCTTCAGAGCGCCATTAAACAGATCAAGGGCTCCCATACATTTCTGAAGCTATATAAACACGTGCTTTGAGGATGCAAGGCTGCCTTCCTCAGCTTACTACTCCGGGCGGGGAGGGTCACACATCACCTATCTAGGGGTGAAATGCAGAACTAGTTACAAGTACTGACAGTGACAGTGAGACAGAGCCTATCAAGAGGGAGCGCAAGGTAGGCCCCAAAGACTATTTTACAAAATAATCAATTTATTCTTAAATAACAGTTTCAGCTGAGAGCTGACTGTAGGATGATCCTCACGTCCTACATGGAGGAATTGCCACTGGCCCATGTATGGTTCTATATAATAATAATTAGACATAGGCTATAGTATCTCTAAAATACATATACTTATTTGTTTGTGTATTTTATAGTTACGAGATGGCTGAGCGCTAAATTCAGTGTCATATTACTATGAATAATGGTAGGCCTATTGAGGTCAGTTGTATGGTACTCGTCTCTCACTAAAATTTGCGTTAATTGTGTTATTATATCGTAAGTTAATGGTCTTCGAGTTTTGAGAATAATCATGAACGTGTAGAGCCGCTGTTCTATTGACTTGGTCATAGGAATGCACATACAAGGTTCTACATTACTGCAATGTTTCGTTGTAGTATCATAAAAATACTTTGAGTTATTCACTGCTATGTCCTATATTTTCAAGATGGCTGTCTCACGATGTATTCAGTGTGTTCTTCCTATGGCTTATTTCAGCAAGGTCTCTTGCATGGTAGGCCTTCTTTCTTCTTACTAAGTTTCATTTCAATTGCGCATTTACATTCTGAATGATTCACTACTACGTTTTAATATTATGCCCGGCTGCCATCTTAAATATTTGAAGTCGCCGTTATTTTCCTTTGAACATACGATAATCCATATAGGCTTCTACCTTACCACTAATGTTCATTATTGAAGTTCTAAAAGCAAGTTATCTATTTTAAAACAGTGAAAAATCAGAATGGCCACTGCGCCCTATATTCAACGTGATAAATTTATCATTAACGATACTGATGACTCTTATATAATACTCATCTTCTACCAAGTTTCACCTTACTTGTGCGATAACATCTTGAGTTACTAATATGTATACTTTAATAATACGCTTAGCCGCCATCTTGAGTTATCTTTTGCTTTATGCATACGAAGCGACTTATAATGGTATATTTTATTACTAAATTTCTTTGTTATAACTCTAGGATACCGAACGTTACGGAACATCTCAAATACGTTTCCTAGCGTGAGCTGAGAAAAGATTATATCAATTCATATCATAACCATCCTAGAAGTTGTTTTCTATGGTTTCCCATTTATACAATAGACAAAAGACCCGATTGTTCTTTATTTCAGGCCACGGTACCCTTCTTACCAATCCTTGTCTCAAACACTCTTACAGAACATAGCACAGGTTATCAGACAAATTTTATTCACACACATTCATAAGCACATGACCACAATGTCCAAGCAGAGTTTGTGTCTTTTTCCAGATCGCACTGTTCATCAGTCACATGACGAGTAGGCAAGTGGACTTCACTACTTGTGGGCTATTCACTCTAAACCTGAACTTCATTCTCTCGGTAAGTCATTTCGAATGTATCTAGTTGTAACACAGGGAGATTGGAATTCGAAGCAGATGGCCATACTGAACAGGCTTCCTCGATTACTCTTCACTGATGCTGGGATGATGTTTGAATTATCAGTCCTAACTGTATCAGACCTATTGAAGAGAATATTACAAATGTTGTCAGAGAGGGCACGTTAGATTTGAGTATGCTGACACAAGTGCTATACGCGTGCGTTTTGTATGAATGAAGTCTAGGCTATTTGTAGTATGCTCATTCTGGGGCCGAACCCTCTGCTTCTGGTCGGTTAGGCAAACTCTCAACTTGCCTGCCTTACGACGAGAACAACATGTGAAGCGCTAGTCACTCTTGAGGAGTGTTCGATGGATTGGCGTTCAGTTTAAAAAAAATGAGGGCAGACTCTCACAAACATTCTTATTGTTGGTCATTTGAGGGGCTTGGGCATCGTGGTCATTTAGCCCCGTGTACATGGGTGTGGGTATAATTTGTCTCATAACCTGTGTCTTCGTGGTGTCTGTAATGGTGTGTGTATATTTGTAATTCGGGGGAGGATTGGGAAAGAGGCGGCCGTGGCCTTAAGTTAGGGACCATCCCGGCATTTTCCTGGATTAGAAGTGGTGAATCCATGGAAATCCTCTTCCACGATGGCTGAGGGGGGAATCGAACCCACCTCTGTTCAGTTTTGCTTCATGAGACTACGTGGAGCCCGTTCCAGCTCTCAGACAACAAACTACGCCTATCTAGAGAGCGGACTATTTCAAGCATTCTGAAGACAAAATACCCTTTGAAACGCTGTAAACTTAATAGACAGTGATATAAGTAGCATATAAAGGACCAGCATGCGATAGCTCGCCCTTGAATGTACACACTGCAAACAGCCTAAACTTCGTTCATTCTACTCTAGTCTTGCCATTGCAATATAATATAATAATAATATAATATAATATCCCCTGGCACTACAGCCCGTGAAGGGGCCTTGGCCTACCAAGCGACCGCTACCCAGCCATTTGGCCTGCGGATATTGGGGTGACGCGTGATCAGCGCCTCGGGTCCCCTCGGCCGTTAATCTTGGTTTTCGTGATCGGGGCGTTGCCTCACTGTCAGACAGGTACTCAATTGTCCTCACGAGGCTGAGTGCACCCCGTACGAGCTCTCACGTCAGTTTCTAAAATCCTTGTCGGAGCCAGGAATCGAACCCGGTGCCTCCGGGTGAGAGGCAGAGGCGCGCTACCCCAACACCATTGCCATTGTAAAGTGGTAAGAAAATCAGTTCGGGGAAATTCTGTTTAAATACGTTGAGAGGAACAACTTTATACAGTCTTATTCTATTCAATCTCCCTTTAATGGCATGCCCCATGGATTTGGGGTAGCGCACCTGCTTGATTCTCGGCTCCGTCAGAGATTTTAGAAACTGACGTGAAGGCTGGATCGGTGTACACCCAGCCTCGTGAGGACAACTGAGTTGTTGTCTGACAGAGGGGCAGTGCCTTGGTCAGGTAAACCAAGATTAACGACAGAGGGGACCTGTCGTGCTGTCCACGCGTCACCCCGCAATCTTCAGGCCAAATGGCTGGGCAGCGGTCGCTTGGTAGGCTAAGGCCCTTCATGGGCTGCGGTGTCACGAAGTTACTAGCCAATATTGTTGAGATTGTTGCAATATAACAGTTGTCATTTCACTATGTTACAGATTGCAGTGGCCGTAGCGACATATGTTGTTATCCTGCTCCAGTTTCGCTCAGTCGCAGAGTGAGTTGTCGTATAAGTAACTGAACATCCACCAGTCATAATCATAGCCATTCTCAAGAACTGTAATCAAATGGTGAGAGGAGAAAAACCATGAAGTTTCATGCTGTAGTAAACAGATTATTTAAGAGATGATGTATGAAGATATCCTCTTGAGGCATGAGTGTACGCGAATTTTAAAACAACCCACATGTTTCTATCAGTAGCCAGTCCTGAGAAAAGAAATCGGAGGTGTTAAACTAGAATGCACCTTGTACAGTCTAGACTTTAATATCGTCAGTGATAAGGGACAGTAACATCTTTTACTAATATAAGCTGTAAAAGAGATATGTGTTGAAATACATCACAAGCTCTGTTAACCGTCTCTTGCTTGTAAAAGTATATGCAAATAAATGCATAAATAAATAATAAATAGTAATAAAATAAATGATTTCTCAACCTTGGCCCCAAGAAATAGGCTAATTTTATTGAAAGTGACCTGCAGATAATCGGCGTCAAATAATAAATTATGCAGCTCAGGTATACCAACAAAACTTGGACAGATTAACTTATACAGAGCCAGACTGTGGAAAGAAACAACTGAACATCTCTCTAACTGGATGGAGCCAAAGGAAAGTCTCCCATATGGCCACAAGGAAGACTGGTCAACATGGAAGGCCCTAGATAGACTTCGCATTGGAGTTGAACGAACAAGGGTGTATCTGCAGAAGTGGGGATTCTCATCCAACACATTTCTCTGTGATTGTGGAGAACAACAGATGACAAAGCATCTTTGTCAGTGCTCCTTCAACTTGTACTATGGATGACCTAATTGCAGCCACTCCCAAAGCCATCGACGTCGCCCACTACTGGGCAGCTAACACCTAGCTGCTAGATTGTCAGCCCTTACCGTGTTTCTCTCTTTTTTAATACGAGTGTAAATATTGAGCCATTTTTATGAGATATATAAGTTACTCCTTTGTACCATTTTTATCTGATGTGATGAATCTACGCCTTTGTGGTGCGTGAAACCTTGGTCGGTGAAGTTATTAATAGCCCTCTGATGTCTTAATACCATATATGGACATATCTGCATCTTGTCCCCTTATTGGCCAGTGATTTATATTTTGGAAGGGGTCGTGACCAATCAAATTTTACCACGCAGTTACCTTTGTGTTGCGTCGTCATTTGCTTTGTTTCGAGGCATTTCTTTCGTGCAGCCAAGTAGGCTAGACGTATTCCCATATTCTAGGGAAAGTGCCCGCGTTCAAGGTGAAACCATGGCGAGGTGTCTGTATGTCGTAATCAGTAATTGCTTTACTGTAGTTCAGTTTCATATTTCGGCAATTTAAAACTCTCATTCTGTGTTATTTTCTTTTGGTCGCGTGTACTTGCCCCCTCCCGATATTTTCCCTCCGCCCTTTGTGTGCGTGTAATTGCTGGTGAGTTTTTGTTTTGTATGGTAGTGTTATTTTCATTTATTTTGATAACGTAGTTTTTGTACTTTAAGGGTTGAAAGTTATGTATGCGGGCTGTCTTCGTTTTACTCTGGTGTGCGTGACGATGGGTTTGTCTACCTTGTAGGGGGCACCATTGAGTCTGTGTCTGCCATCCAGAGTGTATCTTATCGTAGAACAACATAACGGGATTGGAGATTATTTTTCTTGCTTCCCGTAATGCTTTGTTCTTTATCTTAAAGAGTTCACAAAAGGAGGTCTCACCATTGCTTTGCGGGTGACCTAACCTGTGATATTCTTGTGCCTGTGAATGCCCATATTTTGCTCATCACATATTTTTTTTGTCGTCATTGTGTGCCCTTATCTCCTACGCATACTTTCAATTTTTAAAGTATATTTTTGGTTTTGCCGATAATTTAATGTAATTTTTACTTTTGTCTAAATTCCTATTTTTCTCGTAACTCACTAGATCTTGCATGTGCCTCCGCGTCATTCCTCCCCTCCCTCTCACCCCTCTCCACCCCGTTCTGAACCATTGTACCCCTCCTATTTTGTTCATCCCTTTTGACACGCTTTGTCTAAATTTGAGAACGTATCTTGACTTCGTTGAGTGTAGTCATTTGTGAGTTTTGTCTTTTTATCTATTTGCGACATACTTATATTTAGTCATCGTTTCATCTTGCCTTGAACACGTTGCCTTAACTTATCTTATTTTATTTCATTTTAATATAATTTAATTTAGTATATTTTCGATTTTCTTCCTAATTTGTATTTTTCTTGCGGTAAACTAATTTTGTGGTTAATTTGTTGGTCATTTCTCTTCTTGCTTTTAATATCTCTGGGATCGTTGTGCATTGTAGTTGTTATTTTAATACATTTTATTTTTGCCTAAGTATCTCTGCTTTTGAGTCACGCCTTATTTTAATTTTAGTAACCTTCTTCGAGTTTTGACTGGTTTTTGCTATATTTTGGTTTGTCGGTCTTATTAGCGTACTTGTGATGTTAATACGACCTACACGGCCTCTGATTTAAATTTGTTCATCTTTGGATTTTACCGTAGTTTAATTTTATTTAGCTTTCCCCCTTCCTTTTGGGATTGTTTTCTGGTTTGCCTTTTATAATTTGGGGCCCAGCGAAAGCCAAACAAGACTGTGATCTCCCCGTTTTTCTTTCTTCTATTTTATTTTATTTTATATTTCTTCGGGGATAGGGGAAGAGCTTCAGCTACGTTTCCACTGACGTCTGCTGCGTACGTAAGTATATGTTTATTACTATTACTTCATCTAAGTTGCGTACAAATGGTAGCAGAGCGTGGTTTTGAGACAAAATCACCTTTCTAATTTAACAATTTTTTCCATCTGATCGTTCCTGAGACTTTGAGCTGAATTGCATTGTAAAACGTTTCCATCCGTTTCGTACCTATATTATAATGTTGTCTTTCTGAGATTTAAGGTGCTGAGAATTTCATGAAAGAAGAGAAAGGTCTGGTATTGTTCTACCAACATTTGAAAATCACACAGCCGCAAACCGTATGTTCCGTGTGAGGATGACGACTTGGTGCCCGTGAGTAAATTACCACGTGGGAAAGCACCATCTTACGGCAATGTGATGTGCACTTATTTATTTCTTCTCGTAATACTGTTTAGCTACCTTTTATATTTTTGAAGTAGTTTGAAATTAGTGGTCTTTGTAGTCCTTTTTCTTATCTCGCTGGTGTGTACCGTGCTGTGTTTTAATATTTTTTGTCATGGATAAATCTATTAAGCAGGAAGTTCGTTTACCGTTCTTTAATTTGAATCGTTGACTGCACCTATTTCTTCAAGTAAGGCTGTTCCAGAACCCCAATTTTTTTTAGTGTACCGAAAGACTTTATGTTTGACCCGTTATCTAGTGGCTACGTTTCTAATCCTACCAGTGTTGGTCATTCTGACAACGTTACATCCATTGTGAGCAAGTGGAATCTTACTTTTTCCGGGGAAGATAACACATCTTCAGTTTTTTGGTTCATTCAGAGGATTGACGAACTGTGTCAGTGCCATGATATAAGTCCCGATAAGATAGTTCGTTGCCTACCGATTTTACTTTCTGGTAAAGCGTTGCTGTGGTTCAGGGTGTCACCATTCCATTACACTTCATGGAACGAATTTGTGTGCAACATAAAAGCCCGTTTCACTCCCCAAGATTTCGCGTATGCTTTGAAACAGGAAATCTACGCTCGAACTCAAGGCCCCTCCGAGAAGATTGATGATTATGTCACGGCTGTACGCCTCCTCACAGCCAATTTGCCTCAGCCATTCCACCCACAGGAACTTTTCGAAATTATTTATAGGAATTTAAATCATATATATAAATACTTCATACGTCGCATTTCGGTACGCTGCTTTGAGGACATAATTCTACATGGACGCAAATATGAGAACAATTCTCGGTCGAGTTTGAGTTATGTTCCACCCCCTATTTCTCACGAAGTCATGTTTCCTGAATTAGCTTGTGCGACTAGCACACAACATGCGTATACTTCTGGGGCCCATCCCGTTATCTCAAACAAGACTGTCTTTTATAATCTCCCCTCTCGTCCTGCCATAAATCACGTCCAAATTGATAGTCACGCTGCCAGCCAAACGCATTCTACCTCCCGTGTCCCCAATAATCCTCCCGATTCCAAACGAGTCTCTGCAAATATCTTATGTTGGAATGGCAACAATCACGGTCATAACTTTCGTGAATGTACCGCTAGATCCCGTAAGTTCTGCTACGGTTGTGGGATGTCAGATGTGACTAAATTGACCTGTCCAAATTGTAATTTCAACCAGGAAAACTTTTGAAGTGCTGTCCTGAGTTCGACCCGTCGGGCAGCCCTAAAAGCAGGTATCGCGATCCTTATCTTTGTTTTGCTTCTGTATCGCAACCTTGGGTCACATTATCTTTTCATCATGTCACAACTCAAGCCATTTTGGATTCTGGAGCCACGGAGAGCTTTATCCTTCGCTCTGTGGCGGAACAAATTCCAGCGCTGCGCATCTGTCCTCATGAGGATGGACGTGAGCGTAAATTCGTGTCAGCTGGTTCGTATACTATCAACGTTACCGGTACTGTTTTATGTCATCTCAAGATCCATGGTTTTTCATGGGATCACCAGTTCCACGTAGTTGATAATTTATCCACCCAAGTCCTTTTAGGGACAGATTTCATGCGCAAAACAGGTTTACAATTAGATTTTGTGAGTAATTCCTTTAGCTTCCTGTTTCATTCCAACAAACAATTCCCGTTCGAAGAATGCACCTCTCGTGTTAGTGAAGTTTCCACTGTGCATTCTGTCCAGCTGCCTCTGTCGTTATTTTCGGAAGAGCGTGATGTGCTGAGTGATTTGGTGAACGAATTCTCGGATGTCCTCACAGATAAATTAGGTTCAGCGGTAGGTCACGAATGTCATATCGGTCTCACAGAAAATGTCCCGGCTTGATCCCCGCCATTTGCATGTTCACCTCCAAAGCTGTTGGCTATGACAAAATATGTCAAAGAGCTACAAGATAAAGGAGTAGTCGTTCCTTCCAAGTCTGCGTATGGTTCTCCAGCTTTTCTGATTCCCAAGAAAGACGGCGAATATAGATTAGTTGTCGACTACAGGAAGCTGAATAAGAAGGTTGTTTTTGACAATTTTCCGTTACCTACACTCGACAGCGCTGTTCAGCATTTTCATGGAGCTAACTATTATTCTATTATTGATCTCAATTCCTCATATTATCAAATTCCGTTGGACGCCGAGAGCCGTGATTTTACCGCCTTTTCCACACCTTTTGGGTTATTCAACTTCAATAGATTACCTATGGGTATCGCTGTCGGAGAACAAATTCTTAGTCGTGTGTTAGATGATCTCTTAGGTGACTTGAAATTTAAGTTTGTCTTCAATTATTTAGATGACCTTGTTGTTTATAGCAAATCTTTCGAGGAACACGTAACTCATCTCCGTGAAGTTTTCTCTCGCCTCAGAAAAGCGGGACTCACTATCAATCCCGAAAAGACCACTTTGGCCCGCACGCAGATCAAGTTTTTAGGACATGTTCTGACGACTAACGGTATTAGCGTCATGTCTGATAGAGTAGAATGTATTAATAATCTACCGGTGCCTACCTCTGTGAAAGCTCTACGCCGTGCCATGGGCATGTTTGGGTTTTATTCCAGGTTTATCAGACATTTCTCAGATATTTCGGCTCCATTGAATGCCCTCAAAAAGAAGAACGCTAAATTTATGTGGGGTCCAGAGCAAGATAAAGCTTTTAACACTTTAAAAGAGAGTCTTATATCTGCTCCTGTGTTGCAAGCTCCAGATTTCGAGTCTAGGTTCTTCCTCCATTGCGACGCTAGTGATCTAGCTGTGTCAAACGTTTTAAGTCAGCGCGTGGACGGGAAGTTTGCGCCTGTAGCTTTTGCTAGTCGCATGCTTAATGAACATGAACGTCGCTATTCCATCTTTGAAAAGGAGTCCCTAGCTGTTGTCTTTGGCTGCGAGAAATTCAGGAGTTTCCTAGAACATCGCCATTTCACTGTCTACACCGATAATGAAGCTCTGAAATGGAGCATGTCGCATGTAAAGAAACTTGGTCGTATCAATCGGTGGATTTTGAGACTATCGTCGTTCAAGTTCGACATTGTACACGTGAAAGGCAGCGAAAACTCTGTGGCTGATTGTCTCTCGCGCATGTTCGAGGATTCCACTATTTCCGCTCCTAGTCAGATTGTTCCTCCTTCTGTCGAAACTTCACCTCAGGAAATGCCTGAAAATGTGTTTTTATTACAGTTTAGTCCATGGTCCTTCGTAGATATACGTAAGTTTCAGGCAGATGATCTTTATTGTCGTGAATTCCGTGAGAAAATTACCAACAAGGACCCCACTGTGAGTGAATTTTGTGTCCGTAATGATGTAATTGGCCGTCTCCTCCCTGGTTCAAACTCCTTCAGAATTTTCGCCCCTGAGAATGTTCGTAATATGCTCTTAACATACTATCATTCTTCGGCTATTAGCTTACACGTTGGAATGTACCGTACTTTACGCAAAATTGACTCTGAATTCTATTGGCCTACGATCAAACCAGACGTGTTTGATTTTGTAAAAAAATGTCACACCTGTCAACGCTCTAAGCCAGCGCAAAATACGCAGATAGGTTTGCATAGTGCTCATGTTGTTACTCGTCCTGGAGAACGGTTATTTATTGACATAATCGGTCCTATGACACGTTCTAGGTCTGGTCATCAGGCGATTTTGACAGTGATCGACGGTTTTTCTAAGTTTGTCTGGCTCTTTCCTTTTAAGGACATTTCTGCAAAAGGGACGGTCCATTTATTGTGTAAGCATATTTTTGCTATATTTGGCCCGCCCAAGTTCCTTGTTACCGATAATGCTACCATCTTCAAGTCCAAAATTTTCAAATCTATGACCTTCAGTTGGGGCATTAATCACGTGTTATTGGCGCCATTCAGACCACAAGGCAATCTGGTAGAGAGATTTCATCGTAATCTGAAAGCTTGTCTAACCGCCTTCCATAATGTGGAACAATCCAATTGGGATGTTAACTTGCATTATTTTACCTTAGGTTTTAATACCTCGTTTCATTCGTCTATTCAAACCACACCAGCGGAATTGTTTATAGGCCGTAAACTTGTTGATCCCCTGATGCTCCGTTGGAATATCGAGTATTTGTCTATCCCGTCTCGAACCATCTCTACTCAAGAGAAATGGGATTCAACCGTCTCTAGCCTTAAACGGGCTAGACAGAAGGTCTCAGCACGGTATAACCAACGTAGAAAACCTGTTCATTTTCAGATAGGAGATAGAGTTTTGGTGCGACTACACCCTATTAGTAATGCAGCTTCCGGCATCTCCAGTAAACTGTGTTTGCGCTGGTCCGAACCAAGGACCATAACCAGGTTCCTGAACAATGTGACTGTGGAGATGATTTCTAATGACGATCCTCAACTAATTTCTGTTTCTCATGTAGCAAATCTTAAGAAATACCATGAATGATGTGGTGTCTGTGTAATTATTTGTTTATCTAGAGTATGTATTTCTTTCAGTGTTTTGACGCGTCGATCCCAGTGTTGATGTTCTTACAGGATCCTTGCCTGTTGATTTAGTTTAGTGTGTCCATGATTGTTTTCTGAATCTCTTAACCGTCCGCGAGTGTTATCGCGCGCTGTTTTCTTTCTCTCTCCCTTAGACCACACCGCATCCAAGTAGTGTAATATCATTTTATCAATGGTTGTGACGACAGAACATTCCATTGGAAATACAGGGTGCTCCACAGAATAAGTTTTATTAACCATTTATACCACAATGTAACTCTTTTTTTTCTATATTAGGAATATTGGGAGGAAGGAAAATCTCTGCAGCCTTGACGTCAACTGCAATGGTCCTGGGTTCCCCCTTGTTCATCTCCAGGCCTTTGGATTACAACTTCTCGTTATTCTTCGGAAATTTCAAAAACAGAAAAATGTTATTCTTTGTGAGATAACTCATAACTTATATGTTCATTTATTTCTCCCTAGTTAAAATTTGCTGCCAACGTGTTTAGTGAATTGAGTGTTTTGTGTGATAAGGTCGGTACCACCTTCTCTCATGGGACACTGCTTCGCTGGCATTTTAGGCAGCGGATTTTGTATTCGTTGCGTTTTTGCACCTAAATTTCATTTTTCTAGGTTTACTTAGCCAAAATTCCCCTCACTCACTTAACTGCTTGTGCGTTTGATGTATACTTCAAAGAGATGGACTTGTGCTATACCAAGCCTCTGAGAAAGGCAAAGAGTTTGGAACTCTTATGTGAGCTACTCCGTGTGTTTGTGTCATATGAGACTCTCTCCTTGCGAGCCATTTTATGAATGAAACAAGAGTGCATCTTATACCATATATACAAAAAAAATTTGTGTTTGTATTTTGTAAACATTTTTTTTCCATGGAAGTGGGGGAATTTTGAGCCATTTTTATGAGATATATAAGTTACTCCTTTGTACCATTTTTATCTGATGTGATGAATCTACGCCTTTGTGGTGCGTGAAACCTTCGTCGGTGAAGCTATTAATAGCCCTCTGATGTCTTAATACCATATATGGACATATCTGCATCTTGTCCCCTTATTGGCCAGTGATTTATATTTTGGAAGGGGTCGTGACCAATCAAATTTTACCACGCAGTTACCTTTGTGTTGCGTCGTCATTTGCTTTGTTTCGAGGCATTTCTTTCTTGCAGACAAGTAGGCTAGACGTATTCCCATATTCTAGGGAAAGTGCCCGCGTTCAAGGTGAAACCATGGCGAGGTGTCTGTATGTCGTAATCAGTAATTGCTTTACTGTAGTTCAGTTTCATATTTCGGCAATTTAAAACTCTCATTCTGTGTTATTTTCTTTTGGTCGCGTGTACTTGCCCCCTCCCGATATTTTCCCTCCGCCCTTTGTGTGCGTGTAATTGCTGGTGAGTTTTTGTTTTGTATGGTAGTGTTATTTTCATTTATTTTGATAACGTAGTTTTTGTACTTTAAGGGTTGAAAGTTATGTAAGCGGGCTGTCTTCGTTTTACTCTGGTGTGCGTGACGATGGGTTTGCCTACCTTGTAGGGGGCACCATTGAGTCTGTGTCTGCCATCCAGAGTGTATCTTATCGTAGAACAACATAACGGGATTGGAGATTATTTTTCTTGCTTCCCGTAATGCTTTGTTCTTTATCTTAAAGAGTTCACAAAAGGAGGTCTCACCATTGCTTTGCGGGTGAACTAACCTGTGATATTCTTGTGTCTGTGAATGCCCATATTTTGCGCATCACATATTTTTTGTCGTCATTGTGTGCCCTTATCTTTTACGCATACTTTCAATATTTAAAGTATATTTTTGGTTTTGCCGATAATTTAATGTCATTTTTACTTTTGTCTAAATTTCTATTTTTCTCGTAACTCACTAGATCTTGCATGTGCCTCCGCGTCATTCCTCCCCTCCCTCTCACCCCTCTCCACCCCGTTCTGAACCATTGTACCCCCTCCTATTTTGTTCATCCCTTTTGACACTCTTTGTCTAAATTTGAGAACGTATCTTGACTTCGTTGAGTGTAGTCGTTTCTGAGTTTTGTCTTTTTTTTTATCTAATTGCGACATACTTACATTTAGTCATCGTTTCATCTTGCCTTGAACACGTTACCTTAACTTATCTTATTTTATTTCATTTTAATATAATTTAATTTAGTATATTTTCGATTTTCTTCCTAATTTGTATTTTTCTTGCGGTAAACTAATTTTGTGGTTAATTTGTTGGTCATTTCTCTTCTTGCTTTTAATATCTCTGGGATCGTTGTGCATTGTAGTTGTTATTTTAATACATTTTATTTTTGCCTAAGTATCTCTGCTTTTGCGTCACGCCTTATTTTAATTTTAGTAACCTTCTTCGAGTTTTGTCTGGTTTTTGCTATATTTTGGTTTGTTGGTCTTATTAACGTACTTGTGACGTTAATACGACCTACACGGCCTCTGATTTAAATTTGTTCATCTTTGGATTTTACCGTAGCTTAATTTTATTTAGCTTTCCCCTTCCTTTTGGGATTGCTTTCTGGTTTGCCTTTTAAAATTTGGGGCCAGCGAATGCCAAACAAGACTGCGATCTCCCCGTTTTTCTTTCTTCTATTTTATTTTATTTTATATTTCTTCGGGGATAGGGGAAGAGCTTCAGCTACGTTTCCACTGACGTCTGCTGCGTACGTAAGTATATGTTTATTACTATTACTTCATCTAAGTTGCGTACAATATGTATATATCTATACTAATACGAGTATATAGAATTGAGATGGTGTGTGTCTCTGTGTATTACTCAATCACGCATGAGCCATTGGTCCGATTTACATGAACATTTACATGGATGTAGCTGATTTAACTGGTTAACATATAAGCTACTTTTGATTTCGATACTTTGCACCATTTAAAGATGGCGATCATTTTAGTGACGCCACTACACCCTTTGGTTTCAAACTTACATATATCCATTTCAAATAACAGGAGAACGCTCAGAAATAGCAAACTTTTGATGGCATATCCGTTGTTTGGAATTTAATTTTCTATCCGAAAGGTCCTTATCACATTTCGTGTATCTCCAACGGTTAGCGAGTAAAACCTCGATTTGTGCTATAAAACACGGTCAACGCCGAGCGGTGTAGTTGGACAAAATGGTCCATCCTTAATCTCCCTGTGCGCAGCACCTCGCCTATCCTCTGTTTTAACTGTCGCCTTCACATTTTAGTTTATTTATGACCCGTAACGAAGCACGGGTGCTTCAGCTAGAGACATATAAAGAAGGTGCCTCTGACACGAATAACTCTCTACTAAGTATAAAACAAAGTCCCCGATTCTTGGATGTCACGGGTAATCTCGAGAACCACTGAATGGATTTTGATGTAGTTTTCACCATTCTGTAAAGGATATCTCTGGGAAGGTTTCCGTAGAAAATAATTTATTTATAAGCAAAGGAAGTCAATCACTAAGGATTTCAGTGAAATGGTCGAAAAATGATCGCTTACTATAAGTGTTTTTACGTTTTCATTTCTTCCAACAATCTCCATCAGTTACTGAGGCTACAGTTTACGAGCTAGCTAGGGGCGAGTCTATCACCCCAGTTACAGCTTAGCTAGTGGACGAGCTATTGCCCCAGATCCATCCAGCAGCAAACTGTCGAGTCGTGTTGAGTTAAAAACTTTAGAAAAGAGTGGTTGTGTTTGGAGTTTCCCTGGAAGTGCAACTTGGCTTTTCTTCATTTGCTCTGTGAACTTTTCGTTCCGCAAAATTCACAGTCAAGTTAAGATTGGACGGAAGGGGGATTTGTGTTTCATGCACCTCACCATTCTTAAATTACGTCTGACAAGAATTTGTTGCACATGCATCTCCATGATAATAAAATTAAAAGTCCAGTCAGTGATTTTAACCAGGGACCCGTAACTTAACGTAACGGGTAACGTAACGAAACTCGAGGTGTAACAGTATCATTCGGTTACATGATTTCGTTCGGTACTGTAGTAACGTTATAGACTCTTCGTTACATGAGCACGGTACAAATTGAAACTCTATTCCCATACGGTACACGGTGCAGTAACGTTACTCATTTCGTTCCATGCACCATTCGGTACAGTTATAACGTTATTGCCTCTTCGGTACATGGGCACGGTACAGATTGGAACCCTACTGCCATGCGGTATACGGCGGAGTAACGTTACTCATTTCGTTCCGCGCACCATTCGGTACACTTGTAACATTACGACCTCCGCCTTGCATCGATACGTTACTGAATGGAACTCTAGTTTTGTACCGGAGTAACGCTCCTTTCTGTTACAAGCAAGTGTACGTACATGAACGCTGTTGTTATTTCGAGATATTATTGAAGTTTGGATGGAAGCCTTGTGTAGGCAAATTGATGGGAACGTTACAGCCAGGGCTAGATAACTTAACTGTAACCGTAACGTAATTAGGCAATGTACCGGAAAAATCCATGATTGCATTTAGGAAAATGCGTTACAGAACGAAATTCTTCGTTTCGACAAGAATACCGTATTTATCATATACTATCGCAATAACGTTAGCGGCTTCGGTGGCGTAGTTGGTAGCAAGCTGAACTGCTGTGCCCAAGATAGCGGGTTCAAACCCAGCCGAAGTCGTCGGAATTTTGAGAGCGTTAAAAATCCTTCAGTATGCCTTCCTTCGGAGGGGAAGTAAATGATGATGATAATTGTTGTTTGAAGGGGCCTAACATCTAGGTTATCGGCCCCTAATGGTCTGGGTGATAGCGAAAATGTCAATGATGTGGAAACCAGAACGAAAATTAAGAGATAAAGAAAAGACTTACAAAAAGGAACTCTGATTGAAACCACTCACAAAATGGAGAGCGATAATACTTACAAAAGGGAATTTAGAACGAAAATACTCAAAAAAATAATAGATAGAAAAATACACACAAAATGCAGGTTAAGTTCAAAATACGTACAAAATGCAATGTACAGTCGAAATACCTACAAAATGCAAATGAAATTCAAAATACTTAGAATATGCAAATGAGATTGAAAATACGTACAAAATGCAATTGAAGTTCAAAATACTTACAAAATGTAATTGAAATTGAAAATACACAATGCAATTTGGATTGAAAAATGCAAATATTATTCCAAATAATCACAAAGTGCAATTGATATTCAAAATACATACAAAATGCAATTGAAATTGAAAATGCTTACAAAATGTATGGTAGATTCAAACTACTTAATTGGATGGACAATATTTACAAAATGCAATTTAGATTGAAAATACGTACAAAATGTAATTTATATTCAAAATACCCACACAATGCAATTGAGAGTCAAAATACTTGCAAAATGCACATCCTACAAAATGCAATTTAGATTGAAGATACTTGCAAAAAGTGGTTTAGAATGAAAATACAAAATGCAATTGAAATTCAAAATACTCACAAAAGTCCCAGCCCCTATATTGAAAGACTTACTAAAAAGCAATTTAGATTGTCAATCCGTACAAAATGCAATTGAGGTTGAAAACACTCACAAAATGCAATTTAGATCGAAAAGACTTACAAAATGCAACGGGGATTGAAAACACCTACAAAATGGAGTGTAGATAAAAAAAACGCTAAATGGAATTTAGATACACGTGGTTCCAATTAACAAAAACAGTGCGGGAATCTTAAAGAGCAAAGGAAATATGATGACAAGAAGACAAGAGGTCTGACCCCTCGAAGGAGGAGGAATCAGGAAAGATCAGACAAGGGCCAATTAAGGCGGGGAAGTGAAAGACTTCCTAGGCTTCGGACACCCTAATACCGTCGCGGTCGGAAGAGAACAAGAGTTGACCAAGGGAGGTCGACAGGAAAGAAGACGGAGAGGAGCCCGGCACAAGAAAGTGGAAGCAATGCCAGACTCAGCTGGGGTCCCGTGGTCGCCAACCCACGTCCCACTGGTTGTGAGCCCCTGGGGGAAGTAAAGCCTGTCGTCCCATGTCATAGATTTATGGCATGTAAAAGATCCTTCCATAGACTAAACTTGTGTGCAGCTAAATTGCTAGGTTAGATTTCGTCGGAACGCTCTAACAAAAGTTTCAACGTTCAGCAATAGGTATCATTGATATTTGGTAGCAAAAGTTGGAACTACTGGAAATTGAACGGAACATGTAGCTCACCCTAAGGGTGTCCTCTGGAAGCAGCTACAGACTCAGGCGAGCCGAGCATGTCCTCGGACACTCCCGGCAATAAAAGCCATACGATAAATAAATAAATAACAATAACGTTAAATTCAGTAACCGAATTAAAGAACTGTATTATTCCGGTCCTTACCAATAACGTTATTGGCATCATTTCGTTATTAGTTCAACCTGATGTCGAAGAACGAATTTTAACAAACTACTGACAATAACGTTATCGGAAGGCGGGTAATGGACTTTCCTCATAAAAACGTTATACGCCTATTTTCGTTCTTTGTCATACCCAATCTTTAAGGAACGAAATTGTAAGAGCTACCGACGATAATGTTGTTAAAAAGACGGCTGAAATTGAGTTCTACAAATGTATGTTATTCCCATTTCCTGTTTATTAATAATCAAATCCAATCTTTATGGAAATAAATTGTACATATTCCGTCAAGAACGTTATTAAGGAAACAGCTCGAAAAGACGGCCATAACGTTATTGTTTAGGCCTATATGAAATATTTTATCACAGTGCAATAATAAAGGAGGTGCTTTTCCCATGTGGTACTAATTACAATTTTGTGAACCAAAATTACCCTTGTTGGGAAGAAAAAGGAACCACGGAGTCCCAATAGCTTCTAGAGAAATTTCATCATAAACGTATCGATATAACCTCTAGAAAATAACAGGCACCACAATAACACAGGATAACAGAAATATTCATTATTGTTTATTTATTCACACACCCTAGTGCACGGAAGTAAATAACCAAAACACCCAATATTTTACAGTGAAACAACAACAACAAAAAACATGTCTATCATGTAGCACCATACCATTTGTCCATCAATATTTATATGTTCGGTGTCCTATTGCTGCTTATTGACATATTAGATATCGTGTGGCCTCCTGGAAGGCCGAGTTCGTCTAATTGACACCCGTGGATGAATTGAAAATGACTCCAACCAAGATATGGTAGAGTTTGTAACTTTGTACCGCCAGCATTGACCCTCAGAGAAGAAACGGTACAGGCTGTAACGTTAAGATGGGATGTAAACGCAGTGTCGGTACAGGCTTGGTAACGTTACTGACATGTATACCGGCTGTTTCGATTGGCTCAGCAGGGCTAGGTGCAAGGAATCCAACATGGTGGACGATTGTCAATTGAGGGTGGTATCTGCTGTTCATGGGCATTATTAGAATGCAAATCAGTCATTAGGATACGTAACTGTAAGTTGAAAACATGCCAGGCACTGATGAATGCATTCCTGCCGGTCTTAAAGATTGAACTGAAATCATTCTACCTTCAAACATTGCATTCGGATTTAGTTACGTAAGATACCTGTGAGCTGGCCGATGTACTGGAAAAGTGTAGGAGGGGTAAGGCTGTAGCTTCGTAACGGTTACGTCGTGGGTTCAAGTCACCATAGTGACAAAAATTCCATTTCTTTTTAAATTATTTTATAGTATCCATCCGACTTTGAGCTGTCCATTCTCTGAGTCGGAAACCATTAATATTCATCCTATTCGTGTAAAATAATACAACTTGATAGCACAATGATATTTTCACTCCACAATAAATAATTCTTATTTTCTTCTTTCCTTTTCTTAGTCCTTTACCCTCCAGGTTGGTGCAACCAACGGACTCAGCGAGGGAACTCACCACTACCGCCTCTACGGGCAGTGTCATAGAGCTGGGAACATCTAATCGGAGTGGATACAACTGGTGAGGTGTGTTTGGTAACTCGCCCAGGCGGCCGCACCTGCAAATCGAACAGGGGCCTCATGAGGGAAGGTAAGGGATGGTCAGGATGGATAAGCAAGGAAGAGGGAAGGAGGCGGCCGTGGCCTTGAAGAAGGTACCATCCCGGCATTTGCCCGAAGACGAAGTGGTAAACCACGGAAAACCACTTCAAGGATGGCTGAGGTGGGAATCGAACCCCCTCTACTCATTTGGAACACCCGAGGCTGAGTAGACCCCATTCCAGTCCTCGTACCACAATTCATATTTCGTGGCCGAGCCGAGAATCGAACCCAGGACCTCCAGGGCGGCAGCTAACCATGCTGACCGCTACGCGATGGAGGCGACTTCACAATAAATAATAATAATTATAATTTTATGTTGGGTCATCTCCGTTGTGTAGTGGGCAGCATGCTTAGCTGCCACCCCAGAGGCCCAAGGTCCGATTCCTGGGTCTGCTACGTAATTTGAAAAGCGGTATGATTGGAACGGGGTCTGCTCAGCCTCGGGTGGTCCAAATGATTCGAGGTTGTTTGATTCCACCTCAACCATCCCCGAAGTGGTTTTCCGCGGTTTCCCACTTCGTCTTCGGGCTAATGTCGGGATGGTATCTAACGTCAGGCCACGGCCGCCTCATTCCCCGTTCCATGTCTATCCCTCCCATTCTTCCCATCCTGTCCCGTCCCTCATGTGGCCCACTATTCGCTTTGCAGGTGAGGCCACCTGGGAGAGGCGCTAGTCCAGCCTCCCTCCCCAGTTGTATCCCATAGCTGGATGTCAAGATCCAGGACACTGCCCGTAGAGGCAGTAGAGGCGGGATCATTCGCTGAGTCCGTGGGAAAAGCCTACCTGGAGGGTAGAAAAAGAAAAGGAATAAACGAAACAAATAATTTTTTTACACCTAATGTAATTCATCTCTCAAGTGTGTTAGATTTTTAGTACGATACAATTTGGATATTATATTGAAGACTGTTACGTAACTCAAAATGTCCAAGATAGGTGAGAGAAAGAAAATAATGCACAACGAGGAATCAAACAGTTGTGTAAGCTCAGTTTGGAAGTGGACCTGTGTCTTTCACGATTTTTGGAATCCGGAAATATTTCTGAAATAAAATTACACAAATCCACCTTCCATAAGATGAGTGTACAATGTGACTCCTCTTTTAAAGGATCGGGGTTCGATCCCCTTCTCTTCCTGCAAAGATATTTCTAGCCTCAGCGCTAGAACCTGTACACTAAGCCTAGTTAGTTAGTTAATTATTTAGTTAGTTATTGGGGTTGAAAGGGGAGGAACTACGAGGTCATCGGCGCTAACCACTAGACTAAGCCACGTGAGGATAGTTTGGAAGAGATAGTTTAGATTCCTACCTAGCTATGCTGGAAGTGGAATGGCGTGATTCCCTACTTCAAAGCCAGGCAAATGCCCGAATGGTACCTAAGTGAAGGCCACGATCATTTCCTTCCCAAACCTAGCCACAATTACAAATACGCAAATTACCACAGCCAACACAATGTCACTGGTTAACACACTGAATCCACACACACCTAAGACAATATTAATAATAATAATAATAATGATGATGATAATGTTGTCGGTACGAATAACAACGAAATGAGCGTTATCAATGCTGGATTTTGCGTAACGCTACAAGAGATGGTAGAGGTTGTAACTTTGTACCGCCAGCCAGGGACCCGGAACAGAACGTAACGCGGAACGGAACTCTTGTCTATGTGGAACGGAGAAATTCCGTTATCTCCAAGGTTATTTCCAAGTTGTAACGTTACTGCTGTCTGTTCCAAGCGTAACGTTACCGTCCTGGAACGGAACTGATTCTGAAACCGTACCCGGTATCTGGAACAGTGGAATGTTAGCCGAGCCTGTACCGGTACAGCGTATTGGAGACGGGTGGAACGTTACGTTGTCCCGTACCGAAATGAACAGAGGAATATCCGATACGTTACAGTTCGGAACATTCTACTTATAATAACGGAACGAACAGACGGAACGGAACGTTACAAATTTAACGGTATTGTATTGTTACAAGGCTGCATTATGACGTCTCAAGGTCAAGCAGAAGGCGTGCGATGTAGCTGTTATTTTTATTGGAACGACGTGCATGCATTTACTCACTCAATCCCATTTTTCCCGCTCACCTCACAGCACGCCAGCCTTCTGTTTCAGCTAATGTAGAGATCCTGTACCCCAAAAGAAGCTGCGCGACTCCGTCCCCTCGTTGTGATCGGTTGATCAAAATTTCTTTGGGATACCGTACACGATTTGTGAGGTAGGGCAATGGGCAAAGCACAGTGCTATCAAGCGGTTCCGTGGCACATTTTCCGTATATAACTAAGTAGATCTAAGTTGCGGGAACACCGTAGTGTTTGTTTGTACTTCAACGTTGATTATCACCGAGACATGAGGTTTGAGGCCACATATAAAATTTATACATTTCAAGCTGCCTGGAGTTGGAGAGGGGAGTACAGACGATTCTCTAGTTTAATCAAATTTTGGTTGGCTTACATATCATTGACAATCATTTCAAGTCTCTGCTTTCAGAATAAGGCTATATTATGACTACCCACATCGTCACTCCAAGAGGACAGCGAAATACTTATTATTAGACTATTGTTATTATTATTATTATCATCATTAGACAGTTATGTTATTATTATTTTCATAATTATTAGTCAATAATGATTATTATTAGTATACTATTATTATTATATTTTTCATTATTCTAGACAATTGAGTTTGTACAAAAATTCGCTATCCAGCAACAGAGAAACTACCTTATACTATCGGGGCGCAGTTAGCCTTTTATTAGTAACCGGATTCTTAGGTTCTTATCTATTTTTCCCATACTTCTAAATACTTTTACGAATCACACTGAAATTCCGTACTACCTAATAAACTAAATAATACGCGAGTACCTAAAAATAACTAATTGCAGTTTTGTACCATTTATTGTAGTATATTTCAAATTTTGCCCATAATCCTTGAAATGAAATGTGAAGATAGTGTTTATTCCTAGCTCCAGTTGATTGAAAGCAATCCTACCTACAGGAAAAATGAAATATTTTCAGCACTTTCCAGCTTATATATTATTGTTTGGTTATTTACCGAGAGGAAAGAGTGAATAAATCTCTTATTATTCCCAAGAATCCAATATTGTAAAGAATCAACATTATTTGAACGAGATAGAGTGTGAAAATCATCTCTGACATCCTTGGCTTTATTGCAATCCCTAAAAGTGTAAAGTTATCGGTGATAATTTGATTACGCATCATTATGTAAAATATTTACTCTCTCGTTGCAATCAGATTGTCTACTAACAATGAGGTATTAATTTTAAGCCTAATGTAATGTATGTCAACTTTCGTTACCCTTTAAACATAAGAACCTATTGTAAAAACCCATTCTACCTAATAAAAAACTAAAAAGAACAATTTTATGTTTTTGAAAACCTAAAAGGACAATTTTAAAAACCACCAAAATCCGGCCCCTATTTATTATATTCTGATGGTTGGGTGGTAGAGCAGCGGACTCTGTACTGGGATAAACGCTAGGAAAGAAGAAGATGGTTGAGTGGTTTCGTAAGTAAGACAAGAAGTTCCGTGAAGAACTATACAGCCTACTTTTCATGCCAATGATTATTCTACAGTATATGAACCTATCTAGAATAATGACGAAATTAAGTTGGTAATATCGAAATATCTAATTAGTTCAAAACATACCTGGTATAATGTAGCCTAATAACGCACTACAGTTGGCAGCCCTGGTGACTGAATATATTCTTATTTCCATCTCTTAAGGTACAGAATACAACATTTGGTTGAAGTCCAATGGACGTTACATGCAGTTAGACACTGGATCTATCAGCACGCGTAAAAGCATGTTGCCAACAATACCATGCGTGTGCTGGTCAGAAATAATCTGAAATTTTATGATATCTTGTTGTGCCAATTTTGGATGAAATCCATTTGTAAGTATAGAAGTTACATGTACATTAAAATTGGACCTATCAGCAGGCATAGAATCATGTTGGCAGCACTGACTTACATGAATTACTCCAAATTAATCTAGAAAGTCAGGTGCTATACGTGTGCAAAGTATAGAGCTGTTGGCTTGCATACTTTCTGGCATATTGATATTAGGGTAAAACAAGATGTTCAGTAAAGAACATATAGCCTACTTTCTCCTAAATGCATGGGTATTGTTATAACTCTTTGTCCTTTTTAAGGAGTATGATTGAATGTTGGTTGTAGTAGCTTGTTGAAATACAACGTGCTATAGGGATATTAAACATGAATATGAGGTGCCCTTTGCTAGTGCTACCTCTGTACCAAATTTCGTTCAATTCGGTTTCACCGTGTTTGAATTGATAGGGGGAATCGATTTGCACACATACTTGGCCACCATCTGCAAACTATTGGGCTGATGATCTTGCAGTTTGGTCTGAATATGTTTCCCACATAAAGATATGGTGTTGCAAAATTTGGTAGAGACTAGATTATTAGGTTGGTCGTAATTACATTTTAGCTTTTAACATTTGGGTGGCCGCGATTACGTTTCCGTCAAGATAGCGGTGATATAAAACATGACACTGAGGTGCCCTTTGCTAGTGCTACCTCTGTACCAAATTTCGTTCCATTCGGTTTCACCGTGTTCGAATTGATAAGGGGAATCGATTTTCACACAAAGATGGCCGCCATCCGCAAAATATTAGGCTGATGACCTATTAGTTTGGTCAAAGGATGCTCCCTCCATAAAGGTATGTTGTTGCTAAATTTGCTAGAGATCGGATGATTAGGCTAATCGTAATTTGATTTTAGCTTTGAACATTTGTGTGGCCGCCATTACGTTTCTGTCAATATGGCGGCGATATAAATCTTGACACTGAGATACCCTTTGCTAGTGCTATCTCTGTACCAAATTTCGTTCCATTCGGTTTCACTGTGTTTGAATTAATAGGGAGAATCGATTATGACACAAAGATGGCCGCCATCCGCAAACTATTAGGCGAATGACCTATTAGATTGGTCAAAGGATGCTCCCTCCATAAAAGTATGTAGTTGAAAAATTTGGTAGAGATCGGATGATTAGGTTAATCGTAATTTGATTTAAGCTTTGAACATTCGTGTGGCCGCCATTACGTTTCAGTCAAGATGGTGGCGATATAAAACATGACACTGAGGAGCCCTTTGCTAGTGCTACCTCTGTACCAAATTTCGTTCCATTCGGTTCCACCGTGTTCGAATTAATAGGGGGAATCAATTTTGACATAAAGATGGCCGCCACCCGCAAACTATTAGGCTAATAACCTATTAGATTGGTCAAAGGATGCTCCCTCCATAAAGGTATGTAGTTGCAAAATGTGGTAGAGATCGGATGATTAGGTTAATCGTAATTTGATTTAAGCTTTGAACATTTGTGTGGCCGCCATTACGTTTCTGTCAAGATGGCGGCGATATAAAACATGACACTGAGATGCCCTTTGCTAGTGCTACCTCTGTACCAAATTTCGTTCCATTTGGTTTCACCGTGTTTGAATTAATAAGGGGAATTGATTTTCACACAAAGATGGCCGCCATCCGCAAACTATTAGGCTAATGACCTAGTTATTTAGTCAAAGGATGCTTCCTCTATAAAGGTATGTTGTTGCAAAATTTGGTAGAGATCGGATGATTAGGTTAATCGTAATTTGATTTAAGCTTTGAACATTTGTGTGGCCGCCATTACGTTTCCGTCAAGATGGCGGCGATATAAAACATGACACTGAGGTGCCTTTTGTTAGTACTACCTCTGTACCAAATTTCGTTCCATTCGGTTGCACCGTGTTCGAATTAATAGGGGGAATCGATTTTCACACAAAGATGGCCGCCATCCGCAAACTATTACGCTGATGACTTATTAGTTTGGTCAAAGGATGCTGCCCCCATAAAGGTATGTTGTTGCAAAATTTGGTAGAGATCGGATGATTAGGCTAGTCGTAATTTGATTTAAGCTTTGAACATTTGTTTGGCCGCCATTACGTTTCCGTCAAGATGGCGGCGATATAAAACATGACACTGAGGTGTCCTTTGCTAGTGCTACCTTTGTACCAAATTTCGTTCAATTCGCATTCACCGTGTTCGAATTGATAGGGGGGGACAGACATTCAGAGTACACACACTCACACACAGACACACAGACACACACACACACAGACTCACACACACACATACACACACACAGACAGACACAATTTTTTCGCCCTGTGTTGATCTCATAAGTCTACTTTCATTTTTTGCAAAAATCGAAAGTAGGCTAAAAATATAGACAGCATTTATTAACAGTTGGCAGCCCTGATTGCTCTTAAGAATACTTATAGTCATATCTGTTATGTTACACATAGCACATACGAAATTTGGTTGAAATCCAACTGATAGTATAGAAGTTACATGTATTTAAAAATTGGTACTATCAGCAGGCGTATAATCATGTTGGTAGAACTGATGTATATAAGTTACTCCAAATTAATCTAAAATGTCAGAATATACGTGTTCATAGTTTAAAGCTGTCGGCTTGCATACTTTCTGATATATTGGTATTTGGATAAAAAAAAATAGAGAGAGCAATTATTAACAGTTGGCAGCCTTGGTGGCTCTTAAGAGTACGCTCAGTCATATCTGTTTATGTACACATTTTACTTACAAAATTTGGTTGAAATCCCATTGATAGTGTAGATGTTATATGCATTTAAACATTGGACCTATCAGAAGGCTTAAAATTATGTTGGCAACATTGTCATGTATGGCCTCCTGGATATTAAACTGAAATAGTATTATCTACATGTGTGCCAATTTTGAAATAGCTCCCATGCATACCTTGCAAGATATCCAACATGGAGCTCAAATTTCTAGTGCGTTTTTCAGCAGTTGGTAGCACTGACATCATTTTCAAATATGGACGTGAGATATTCCGGTGCACATCTTTACTCATACTAAATTTGGTTTTGATTGCTGCAGCCGTTTAGGAGTTGATAGGGGGACACACACACACAGCCAGCCAGACAGACAGACAGACACACATTTTCCCGGATCGATCTCATAGGTCTACTTTTTCCTCATTTTTGCAAAATGTGAAAGTAGGCTAGGGCCCACAGCCACTCCTATTTCAGTACACGAGCTATCGAGTCTAATACCAACAGGCCGAGTGGTTCGAGGCTGGCTGGCGTACCTCTGGTCGTATTGGGTACTGACGCACATTAGTAGTATATGCCAAAAGCATAAGATGGCGTCGATAATTTAGAGGTGGAACACCCGATTCGACGAGTTGGCTGGGTATCGGGCTGGTCCGGAAGGCACCAGTAGCCAGCCTAACGCCACTATGGTGGATACTGTCCAGCATTTTCAAGGTTGCCGGTCTTTCTGAACCGTAAGCCGCAGAACCATAGTCTAGCCGGGACACGACGAGGGCTTGGTAGAACCGTAGCAGCCCCCCACGTAGTGCTACTAAGAAACTTGAGCATGTTCAGTTTCCTGAGACACGTCGTTCTTAGTTGCCGTATATGGGGCTGCCACGTTAATTTGCTGTCAAAATGGAGCCCCAAGAAGCGATAAGTGTCAACCAACGGCAACGCAGCATACCTGAGATGTAGTTTAGGGTGTAAGTGTAGCCTTCGGAGCCGCCAAAAATGGACGACGGAGGATTTCGCTGATGAAAACCGGTCGTGAGCCCACCTGTCGACCCGGTTAATAGCTATCTGCAATTGCCGTTCCACGATTGACATACTTCCAGAGCTGTAAAGCAGAGCTAAATCGGCTACATACAGCGATGGATCTATCGTGGGCCCGGTGGCGGTAACAATGCCGTTTATGGCAACCTCTTTTATTTTTACGCTCATCGGCGTATCGCAGATTCTTTCTTCTTTTATATTTAAGGAAAATATATCAATTCAAAACAACCATTTATTGACACTTCTGGATGCCATGACAGTTAATTTTACAACAGTGGAAAAAAGATAATAAAGAAAAAAATGACAATCTTAATGTAGCATCTTTGGCCAAAAGATATGACACACTCCCACCTTGAGTTGGGGGAAGAACAACTCAACCATACATAAATAACAATAATTACCTCAAAATACAGAATCATAAATCTAATCTCTTTGGTGTATTTACAGCTCTACCACTTTTAGTGGGTACTCTTGACATCCCTTCTCATCCCTAAACACATTTAGGCTAATGAGACTTTTGTCATTTTTTGAAGAGAAAGGCTCTTCCTGTACCAATCTTGCGACTATTTCTTCTGCTGACATTATCTCCTCACATGATAATTCTCCACGAGCTCTTGTAAGGTTTGCTCTTCGCGTATTTTGGATAAACCTCTTTATCCAAGCAACCAACCGAATTATTTATCCATAGCTTGAAAAATATAAGTAATACCAATTAAAATCGTGGTACCTGCACTGATCATTATTTACATGTTTTGGGGTGCTACATGAAGTATCTACAAAGTAACTCATTATTTGAGTTGATTTTCTCTTTTCTTGCAAAATCAGCTCTGCCTCTGCAGGTGGAAATTCACCAGGCCACTCTGGCCGGTCCTTTCGTAAAAACTCTGGCCCCTCCCACCATTGAAGTGCTAACAATTTTTCTGCCAGACAACTCTTGAAGGAAGATATGCAGGATTCAAATGGCCAGGAACATATCTCCACATTTCTGGTAAAGTCAACCGATGGATTTCTTTAACACGGTTGTTGACAAACACAGTCCATGTTTCTTCCTATAGAATCCATGCTAAAACCGTTGTCGAATCAGTCTAGAAATTCAACTTGACATCTTGGTAGTTTAGTCCTTCTAGCACTGAATTACCTAATCTAGCTCCCACTGTTGCAGCAATTAGTTCCAGTCGGGGAATGATGACTGTGTTTAATGGGGCTACTCTTGCTCTGGCTGCAAGAAGGTGTACCTTACTCTCACCGTCAATTTGTAGTCGTATGAAGACTACTGCAGCGTAGGCCTGTGCACTAGCATCACACAAAATATGTAGACTGACATCCCTGTGGTTCTTGGAATAATGAAACCAGCGTGGAATTCTCATCTCTTTCAGGAGAAAAAGGCTTAAATACCAGGTTACAAATTGGTCCTTAATATCAGTAGTAACCTCTTCATCTCAAGATATACCACTTAGCCATATCTTTTGTAATAACAATTTAGGAACTAGAAGTACTGGACTAACTATGCCAATCGGATCAAATATCTTTTGTGCAACTGACAGAATGGATCTTTTCGTGATCACTCCCAATTCATGGTTCTGTAACCATTCCAAGTTTAACAATAAATTGTCAGATTCCAAATCCCATCGTAAACCTAGCACCGCTGTCCGTCCTACAAGAATGAAAGCATCATTGTTGGCCTGCCAACCTCTGAGGTCGAACTTTCCTTCCTGCATTATATCACGTGCTTCATTAATGAATTCTTTCAGTTCTGATTCAGTATCAACACTGGTTACAACATTGTCCACATAAAGGCTCTGTTTAAGTCTTGATATCGGTCCTTTACTATATTGACAATCTTCCATTGCCTTGTCCAAATGGTAATCAAGAACTGCTCCAAAAAGGAAAGTGCTACATTTTAATCCAAATACCACCCTCCGATGCCGAAATATCTTTTTATTCGTCCAGTCATTTGGATCACACCAGAAGAACCTAAGAAAATCTCTGTCTTCTTGACGAACACTTATTTGTAGAAAAGCCATTTCTACATCAGCTGTCACCCCAAATCTCCCTTCCCGAAATTTTAGTAACAGGGAAGGAATCAGTTCAATCAGATTGGGTCCACACTCTAAACAATGATTGAGAGAAGGAGCATTTCTACCTCTTGCTGACACGTCAAATACAGGACGAACTCTGGTGGTGCTATTCTCCCTAATAACAGTTCGATGTGGTAGGTAGTGTCCATAATTCCCTACTTCTTTGACTGGTACTTCTTCAATAATTCCCAGTTCTTCCCACTCAGCTAGAACTGCATCGTATGAAATGAGAAGATTTTGAGACTGAAGCTTTCTAGTGGTAGATTCTAACCCTTTGAGTGCTAGCTCCCTGTTACTAGGAAGAGCCAAGCTATCTTCTTTCCATAGCAATGAAACTTCGTAACGTCTCTCATCATTTACAGTAATACCTCTTAGAAAATCATCTCTAATTTGAAGCTGTCTTTCATTTTTGGACATTTTAACAGCTGAGTCTGAGATTCCAATGGTATCTAGGCTCCAGCGATCGTTGATCTCATTAACAAACAGAGCTGTAACTTCTTCTGCCAAGTTAACAGAAGATTGTTGTGGAACTTTCCCCATTAAAGTCCAGCCTAAATTTGTTTCCACAGCAACCAAACCAGAAGATAGAACTTTAATATTTCCTGTCAGAAGTTTGTCCGCTACATCCGCTCCAATCAGCAAGTCCACAGACTCATCCCCAATATCTGTTAGGCTGATATTCCCTTCCTCAAGTTCATTCAACCAAGGTCCTTTCTTGACCGAAGGGATGCCATTACATATTAAAACCTGATCCAATACTTCAAAATTACATTGATATTTTCCATCCCGGCTTTCAATTTCTACTTTGTAACATGAATGTTCATTAACACTCGTTTTCACTCCCCCAAAAAGGTCATGTTTAATTGTTTCAGTTCTGACTGGAGTGTAACCTAATCTTTTAACAATGTCTTTCTTAACATAGGATCTTTGGGATCCTGAGTCAATTAAGGCTCTAACAGAGAAGGAAGAGCCAATACCTTTCATCTTTATAACCAAAGTTTGCAAAATAACTTTAGGATATTTAGAAATATTACTCAGCGAATTTGTCTTTTGCTCATTCTTCCCCCCGGATTGCCTGTGTTCGACATTATTATGGGATATATTTTGTTTATTCTGAGGTAAATCAGGGCACATCAGAACTTGGTGGCTCTTACTAAAAATAATGCACCGTACTACGGCTTTACATTTATTGACACAGTGTCCCTTCTTAAAGCACTTAAAACACCCACCCTTGTCCTTTAGGACCTTCTGTTTCTCAGATAGACCTAATTAGTGTGCTTTAAAGCAATTAAGGGCAACATGTTGACCTCCACAAAAAATACAGTACCCTCTCCTCTCCTCAACTGGGTTAGTGTTTAACAAGTCAGCTGCAGTAGCAATGTGCTCTGACAATTTGGGTTGGTCTCTACTCCTGTTAAGCCTCCGTGGCTTAGGCGGCAGCACGCCAGCCTCTCACCGCTGGGTCCGTGGTTCAAATCCCGGTCACTCCATGTGAGATCTGTGCTGGACAAAACGGAGGCAGACAGGTTTTTCTCCGGGTACTCCGGTTTTCCCTGTCAAAATTTCATTCCAGCAACACTCTCCACTATCATTTCATTTCATCTGTCATTCATTTAATCATTGCCCCAGAGGAGTGCGTCAGGCCTCGGCAGCCGGCACAGTTCATATCCTCGCCGCTAGTTAGGGGCTCCATTCATTCCATTCCTGACCCGGTCGGAGACTGGAAGCAGGCTGTGGATTTTCATTTCTCTACTCCTGTTATTATCTTTGATTCCAAAACCGGAAATTGCTAAACTGATCCGTTCCTCGGCTTCCACTTCCCTTTTCATGAATAGCATGAGATTGTCTAACCTATCTTTCGAATCACGTGTGTGTGAAAAATTGGAACTTCTTTGCCAGGCCCTAAGAAACTCCTCAGGCAAACATGACTCTATTAAAGGATACAACATAGATGCACACTTATCTGTTGTAACACCTAAGGTTTCAAGTGACCGTATGTGCGATTCCAAGTTGTCATAAAGGCTACACATTGAATTGCCATCACCGGGAGTGGAATATTTCTTAAGAACTAAAGATAACAACTCTCTTACGTAAACTTCAACCAACAGATCATCTCTACCGAACCTGCTCTTTAAACATTCTACTGCCTTCGTATAATTTTCCCCAATAGGTGGAAAACTTTCAGTAATTTCTCGAGCACGAGACCCTTTCACTGTAGCTTGCATTAAGTATTGAAACTTTTCTTCCGGTGCAATATCCGGATCCTTGTCTATCTTTTCAAACTGGCCCCTGAACTGTATCCACTGTTTTACATCGCCATCAAATTTCCTTAGTTCTAATGTAGGTAGTTCGAATTTTCTCTTACTCACAAGATCTACACTGCTACAATCACTGTTGTCTTGAGCGATGCCTCCTGAAGGTAGAATATATTCAACACTCACCTTTATATCAAGAAATTGACGTTGATAGTCATCGGCAAGTCTACATTCGTCGTCCAAGTCCTCTTGGCCGACGTCAAGTTTTAGACTTAAGACCTTACCATCCAGCTGCAGGAGCTCATCATTTTTCTTCCGAAGTAAAGAAAGGGAAACCTGAACTTTCCTTCGCTTTTCATGAGCTGTCATCTGGACGTTATCAATTTCACCTTTGAGGTTATTCAACTGCCTCGAAAACGCCGCCCGTCTTACCTTACGTAGCTTTATCGCTCGATCCAGTTCACGTTGGGTTGTCTCCATAATTAAAATATATTGATATATTTATCCTATCACTGGTCGCCACTTATTTTACTTTAACGCTCACCTGCGTATCGCAGATTCTTTCTTCTTTTATATTTAAGGAAAATATATCAATTCAAAACAACCATTTATTGACACTTCTGGATGCCATGACAGTTAATTTTACAACAGTGGAAGAAAGATAATAGAGAAAAAAAAATAACAATCTTAATGTAGCACCTTTGGCCAAAAGATATGACAACCTCGAACAAGGTGACAGAACAGAACCCTGAGGAACTTCGTTTTCTTGGGTATAATATTGCGATATGTTCTACCGACCCTTACACGGAAGAGTCGGACTACATGAAATTCGTAATGAAAGTCGGTAGATTACCACGGAGTCCCCACTCATGAAGGGTGGAAAGGATCTCGTAGCGCCATATGGTGTCGTAGGTAATTCGGAGAAATGCCTCCTGTATGGCGCTCACAAGTCACACCAGATGGACGATGGTGGACATATGGGAGCGAAATCTAGACTGGTACCCTGACAGTAAGGCTCTCTCTTCCAGGAACCACACCAGTCGATGGTTCACCATCTTCTCTCGCAGCTTACATAGGGCATTTGAGAGGCCTGTAGCTGCTGACAAGTTTGGGATCCTTTCCAGCCTTGGGAACCGGTATCATGATCCACTCTCGCCATTGAGATGGAAACTGCCCATCAATCCATATACGATTGAAGAGGACCAACAATTGCTTTATACTGGATTCGCACAGATGTTTTAACATTTGATTCTGTATGTTATCCGGTCCGGGAGACGTATCCCTACACAGTGAAAGCGCACTGCGCAGTTCCCTTTCAGAGAATGGTACATTGTAGGACTCCAAAGCAGCAGTGGCAAAGGACAAGGGGTGAGCCTCCGCCTCCCACTTCAGAGTCAGAAACGTAGGATCGTAACTCCCAGAACAGGATACATCATTGAAGTGCGATCCAATACGGTTGGCAATGGCGAGTTGGTCCGTGATGATGTCTCCGATGATGGAGACTCCGTGTGCCATCAATGATATCGGGAGTCCGGAGATCCGACGAAGCTTAGTCCACACTTGAGATGAAGGAGTATGTGTCGTCATAAACAACACATACTTTTCCCACGTCGCTTTATTACTCTCCCGAATCAGATATCGGGCTCTAGCACGCATCCTTTTGAAGCTGATAAGGTTGGCCATAGTGTTTTGCCTACGATAGCATTTGAAAGCACGTCGACGATCTTTAAAGGCTGCTGCAATCTCGGCTGTCCACCAAGGGGCAAGTTTCCGGTGGGAGTTGCCGGATGAGGAAGGTATTGTTTCCTCAGCAGCAGCCGAAATACCATGCGTTATGTGAATGGTATGATCATAGACACTCTCAAAGGTATCTTCGGCAAAATCAGCACGTGCTGTGAAAGTTGTCCAATCAGCCCGACGGAGAAGCCATCGACTTGGTAATTCGATGGCTCTCTGGTTCGGAAGAGTAACGATAATCGGGAAATGGTCACTAATACAAAGGTCGTCGTGTACACCCCACTGTAGCAGGGGAACCAGCGCACGACAGCACAAGGTGATATCGACATTTGAATAAGTGCCGTGTGCAATAGAGAAGTGCGTAGGTTCTCCTGTGTTTAACAAATACAGCTCCAGCGCCTGATCAGTCTCTCAAAATCTCTCCCTCCATCACTAGTGGTAGCGGAGCCCTAGATGGTGTTGTGGGCATTAACATATCCCAGAAGGAGAAAAGGAGGGGGGGGGGGGGAGCTGAGAGACTAGATCCACCAGCTGGTTTCAATCCAGTTGAGAATCAGGTGGAATGTACACGTTACATACTGTTGCCATTACTGGCGACGAAGTACGAACTGCAACTGCCTCTAGCTGAGTACGCAACGGCACCTCTTCACTAAAGAGGCTAGAGTGGACGAGAATGCAGACGCCACCGACGGCCACAGCTCCATCTACCGGGTCTTCAGAGAAGAGGTTGAAGTAACGCATTATTGTCTCACGTCCAGGACGAAACCTGGATTCCTGAAGACAGACAATGGTTGCCGAAAACGAAGATATTAATTGACGTAACTCATTGAGATGACCAGAATAGCTATTACAGTTCCCTTGTAAGTAGAAGTGGGTCTTCTACTTACGCTTGACCGTTTGCCACCATTCCCCATCTCTAGTTGGATATGATGGGGCAGGAGAGCGCACCTCAATCTCCACATCTCGGTCCGAAGACGAAGAAAATGGAGCGGGCAGTCCCCTGGATGGCGCGCGGTCCTCGTCGGACTTCACGAGTCTCGCTCTTGGGGAAGTGCGAGAGCGGTGTCGAGGGACTTTCTCCCGGTCCGAAGACTGGGTGTCTGTCCCCGACATGTCCCGAAGAGATTTCATTCTATTTGGGGAAGTAGATGGTCGCTTCCCCACAGACGCCAGTTCCTTACAAAACATGACCGCTCCTGCTGACACCGCTCCACTGGTGGTGGTGGGAGTGGAATGGCCAGCAGATACCTGAGCAGCCCTGTCTCTAGGAGAGGAAGAGAAACAGCGCTGAACCGTTCCTCTCTCCCCCACTGATGTATTTTCCTAATTGTTGGGGAGTTCCTCCATACGGACGAGTTTGGCTTCAGCCGGCTTCGCTCCCTTGATGGTCGTGGGAGCGGGAAGTCCAGCAGAGACAGTAGCCACTCCGTCAGGAGGAGGGCGAGAGAGATGGCGACGAACCTTCTCTCTCATCTCCACTACTACTTTTGTCATATCGGGTGGACTGGAAGAAGGACCAGCCCTGGTCGGCAAACTCTTCTTTCCCCTGTTAACTGAGGAAAACATGTTAGCCGACCGGTTCGAAGAAGAAGAGGACTTCTCCGATTTCGCCGGTTTAGATGATATAACTGTCGCCTTCTTTTCCTTGCCCGAAGAAGGTTGTGGGACCTCCTTCGGTCAGACAATTTTCGCTGGTACAGCGAGGGGTGATTTCAAATCTGCTGAATTACCGGACGTCGAGGGTACTATACTGGAAACTGTGACAGCAGGGGTGAATGAGGGCGTCGCTGCGGCCACAAACGTCACCCGAAATTCGGGGGCATTAATATCACGGTACCTCTTGCGAGCATCGTGATATGAAAGCCGATGCAATGTTCTGATTTCTTGGATTGTGGCTTCTTTACAGAACTCAGGGCACTGCTTCGATCGTGGAGAGTGGCTTCCTTGGCAGTTATACCAGGCCCAAAACAACTGTGAACATGAGGGAGGAGCCAGATTCACGCGCTCACCCGCGCCAGCCAATTGCATAGCGCGGCGTTGCCTAGTTAACTACGCAATCTGGGCTCGCTGTGCCGTACGAAATCCCTATTTCTCTCCGCGCACGAAAATCATTAATTATCCAATTATTTAGATGAACCTATGTTACAGAGCTAAACATTCTGAAGCTGACTGTGCAAACCCCATGATGATACGACCCGCCGTTCGGGAGATATCATCTGCTCTTGAACTGAAGGGATAATTAGAGCAAAGAATGGTTAGGTGTTGAAATATTTAGTTTCGCTGGGGAAGATAACAGTGACAGCATGGCTGTATCAATTCAGTAGTGGAGCTTATAGAATTAGTGCTGTGAGCTGATGTTTTGAACTCATAACAATGTTCCGTAGCAAGTCGAGTGGCAGTCGAACAGCGATGCAAGAACAATATTTTTCAGGGTATACGGCCTTTTAAAGAATCTTTCGAATACAGAAGTACGTGAAAACACAAAATCTGATAACCTGTGTTGTTGTGTTGTCGGCAAATATGTTTTCTTTTTTAAAATTGAGTCGAATAAAACTCACCTCTTCACAGTCTTACCTCACGAGGCATAGAGTACCCGGTTCTAACCCTAAGACCAGAACTAACTGTCTTGATTGAGCCGTGAATCGAATCTGGACATCATGGGTGACAGCAAGAGTTGTTGTTGTTGTTGTTGATTATTATTGTTGTAGGGGCTTTGTGACATCGTGGTCATGTAGCCCCGTGTATTTGGGTGTGTGTGGAATATATCTGATAACCTGTGACACTGTGATGTCTCTACTAGTGTGTATATTTGTAATTGAGGAAGGATTTGTGTAGGAAGCGGCCGTGGCCTTTCGTTAGGTACCATCCCGGCATTTGCCTGGAGTAGAAGTGCGAATCCACAGAAGAACCACTTCCAGGATGGCTAAGGTAGGAATCCTATACACATATTCCTAGGTTTGCATCACGAGGCTGAGTGTACCGTGTTCCAGCCCTCAGACCAGAATTACATTTGTTGGGAATCGTACCCGGGACTCCGCGGTGACAGCCAAGAATGGACAGCAATGTGCTAGCCAGTACACCACAAGGTGGTCTCCAATAAACAAAACTGATCCCAAAAATTGTATTCTCTGTTTCTATTACCTTATAAAGGGCTACCAAGCAATGTTACTCAGAATGGCTTGGGGTGTAGATTACGTCATGTGATATAATAACGTTGTAATTGTTGTTTCATTTGAGGGGCTTGGACATATTGGTACTTTAGCCCCGTGTACTTGTCTGAAAATCTGGGTTACTGTGGTGTCTGTATTAGAGTGTGTGTATTATTATTCTGGTGAGGATTGGGAAGGAGGCGGCCGTGTCCTTAAGTTAGGAACCATCCCGGCATTTGCCCGGAGTATAAATGAGAAACCACTTTCAGGATGACTGTGGTAGGAATTTTACCTACATCTTCCCAGCTTTGCCTCACGAGATTGAGCGAACCCTGTTCTAGCCCTCAAACTAAAATTAAATAGCTTGGCAGAGCCGGGAATCGAACCTGAACCTCCTGCGCGACAGCCAAGAATGCTGGTCGCTGGTGGTCACTTTCACGAATAACGTTTGTGTGGCATCTTATATCTGCCTCATATCACATTGTGTGCAATCCGTTGTGAGGATAGATATTCGTAGGATTAGGTCCCCCAGCTCGTACATGCGCTTGCATTCGGAGCGCCTTGTGTTCTGGGGGAAGGTCGTGTGTATACTGCGAGCGTAGAGCTGTGTCATCTCTGCCAGTCTCACTGTGGCAACAGCGCTCCGCTGGACGCACGCTAATGGGCGAGCCCATGTTCACAGTTGTTTTGGGTCTGGTATAGGACAAATCCGGGGAGGCGTACACCTCTCACCCTCATGTGTCCCCTTGTCACACTCTCTACACACGGCCTTGGCAGTGCACCTGGCTGAAACATGCCCGAATTTCTGGCATTGATAACATCACATAGGTGGAGGGATGTACGGTCAAACATCGCAGTGGTTCGATGTGACCTACATCTGCTTAGGTAAAACATCACCCTCAAAATGGAGAATAAAAGCGCCGGTATCGACGCTGTTCTCTCCAATCTTTCGGGTGATGCGCCCAATCTTGGTGACGCCTATCTTCCTCAGATTCCGCAACAATTCCGCATCGCTATTCAAAATGAATTTACGATGGAAAATAACTCCACGGACCTCATTCAGCGTTTCGTGTTTTGAGACCTTAACGGGAATTTCGCTGAAATGCGTGCATTCCAGCAACGTTTCGGTTTGCTGTCGGCTAATTGTACGCAGTAGGAGCTGTCCGTTCCGGAGCTTGGAAATCCCGTTTAGATCTCCAAATTTCCCCTCGAATTCCTCGGAAAAGATCATTGATTTCACCACTTTGAAATAATCCCCGTCTGTCCTGATAGCTACCAGGTAGCGATGTGACTTGTCAACAGGGAAACGTGCATTGAAAGTTTTATCCCTGATCCGACACTCAAGACTATTTAAGGGGGACACCCTCTGATGATTTATTGGGCCGCTTTCGCGTCATCCCGAAATCACCCTCCCCGAATACAACCTCGGCATGCACAGTGATATGTTTGGCGAAATTATTCGGCCGTGCAGGGACCTCCGTTGTGAGGCGGATACCACTGCAAGGGTACATGGCGCACCCACCTGACGGGATGGGGAATACCGTCCAGGTTTTCTGGCCAGATGGCCAAGTTGGTGGCCCATCCCCAGGCAGCATGACGTTTATTTCTAAGGGTCAAACCAAAAATGGGACCGGAAGTCGGAAAAGACCTTTTACAGGCAGGGTATACCGTAGATGAATTTTCTCTTCCCATCAACAGGGAGTCTTCAAAATCAAAGTCAGTCATATCAGTCTGTCTTGTCGGCCCTATTAGTGTCCTCCTACGACAAGCAGAGCATTCCGTGTGTGTATTCTAACCCGCAACCCACACGGGGGTGTACCTAAAAGGATGTCTGTCGCACCCAATGGGGATTATCCACACTCCAGTAATGCATATTATGACGATAAACGGTACCATTGTTGTGGAATCGTGCTTCGTCCGTAAATAAGATGGTCGCTAGGAAAGCCGGATCAGTTTCCACAGAACGCCACCCGTGCTTCGAAATCATGACCATGTATCTCCAGGTGGAAGTGCAGATGGTACGGGTGAAACCAGTGGGTGTGCATTATCCGCATAACAGACACTCGGCTGATGTTCGTCTCCAGTGCAATGGCCCGTGTGGTAGTATGAGGGTTACGCCGGATATCGTCAAACACAACCTCTTCATTGTGAGCAGACGTCACGCGATGATCTCAAACAGGCCGTGTTTTTCCCAGGGATCCAGTATCTCCCAGGCGTCTTTCCACACTCCGAAATACCATGCCTGTCGGTCGTTGTCTATCCGGATAGAGTTCTTGGTACAGGCGATGCGCCTGGTATGCATTCTGTCGAGCTCCTCCATTAATATAACATATTCAGGCGCGGATTCAAGGGGGGGGGGGTCACGGGGGTCATGACCCCCCCCCCCCCCAAACGGAGAACAATTTTTTTACAAACTCAAAAAAACAAAACACAATAACCAGACACATGAAACTTAACGAATTTTAACTGAAAAAAAAATTTTTTTTTTTTCATTTTATTCAATACTGAAAATTTCTTTATTGCAATTATTATGTTCTGTTACAACTGTACTTATTTACTACTTCATACCTGTTATATAAAAACGAGTATTTATATAACAAAATCAACTCGTCTATTTTGTTTAGCAAACCTTGTGATTACTGAATCGATGTTTATAGTGATGTCACGATGAATGTGCAGCAATGCACGAATAGGAATTTGGGGCTTTTTTCGCACCAAAAAATTTTTCCGACGTCCAAACTGCAAGCTTGGTTGGCAATTTAAGCTGTGACTTTCTCCCTTTGTCGGTACCAACCCGACTTGCCGAAACTGCAACGTACTTTGGTATTTTTCTCGAAGCTCGATGTAAAAGTCGCAAAACACGCCGTTGCAATTTGTACGAATATTTTAGGTGCGCTAAACGCATCAAATTTCTATCCATGTGGCTTGCAAAAAATTGGTCTGGTTTTGTACGTTTGGTTATTTCGTGATTGCGTTTTTAGTGATACCATTTTGCATAACTATTTCGATTCTCTGACCCCCCCAAAGCCAAACTCTAGATCCGCGCCTGAACATATTCATATGCTCTTCGCTGGAATACATCTCGAGGCAGTGAATACGCTTCGTGTTGTGAATTACGTCGAAGGAGCGAGTTCGCGAGCTACATACTGACTTGCCATCGCATGTTGTTTTCGTTCCAATGGGGCACACTTTACCCTAACTGTGGTCTACGAAGCTTGGAACATGTATGACGTAGCTAACTGGTTGCCTCTGCCCTAGCCAGAGACAATCACCTCCTCATCCTTGTCCAATCCAGCACCTTAGCTTATGCAACGATACACACGGTCTTCTTTTCTTTTTATTTTTATTTGATCGCTTACCCTCCAAGCTCGGCTTTACCCTCGGACTTTGCGAGGGATCAGTCCTCTACCGTCGAATTCCAGGACAGTGCCTCGGAGCTGAACACACCTTGACAGCAGATACAACTGGGTATGGTGACAAGCCAATCGCCTAAGTGACCACGAACTTGGGTCTAATGAAGGAAAGGGCAGCGAAGGGAGTGGGAAGAAAGATGCCGTGGTCCTGTCGAAAGGTACCATCCCAGCAATCGCCTGGAGGAGACGTGGGAAACCACGGAAAACCACTTCTAGGATGACTGAGGCAGGAAGCGAACCTGCCTCTACTAAGTCTGTGTGCCCCACGAGGTTGGGTGAACCCCATTCCAGGCCTCAGACCAGGAACAAAATTTCGTGGCAGAGCCGAGATTTGAACCCGGGCCTCCGCAGTGACATGGTCTTTTACAGAGCCAAATAAACAAATCGTGTCGCCTCCGTGGTATAGTGGTCAGCGTGCATAAATGCCACCCCGTAGGTCTGAGGTTCGATACCCGGCTCTAACAAGAAATTTGACAAGTGGTGTGAGGGCTGAAACGGGGTCTACTCAGCCTCGGGGAGAAGAGTAGAGTGGGTTCGATTCCCACCTCAGCCATCTTCGAGTGGTTTTCCGTGGTTTTCCACTTCGTCTTCGGGCAAATGCTGGAAAGGTACAGTACCTAACCAAAGGCCACGACCGCCTCCTTCCCTCTTCCATGCCTATCCCTCTCACTCTTCCCATCCCCTCATCAGGCCCCTGTTCACTTCGCAGGTGAGGCCGCCTGGGCGAATTGCTAGTCACACTCCCCAGTTGTATCCCCTAATTCAGAGCCTCAAGCTGCAGGACACCGTCCTTCGCTTAGTCCGTGGGAAAAGCCAACCCAGGAGGGTAAAAAGATAACGAAAAAAAAACTAATCAGTCAGTGAAAACGATTAAGTATATAACCTTGCCACTTGCCAGGCAACTCCAATCGCACGCTTGCCATGTGAGCTACTGCGACATTTGACCTGCAGCGCGCACCTCCCGGTCTATACAATACCTGCTCTCGGTGTGTGCGTGCACCTCTTGTTTTCAAGTGTGTGTTCTGCGTATCTCGGCTCATTTAACGGGTTCATTCGACGTACCCATACTGAATTAATAGTGGCGCTCACGATTCCTGCTGTCTTCTAGCCCGTAAACACACATCTCGTTATATTACCCCGGTTTAGGAAGAGGGACCTATGTCTTTCAGAATTGTAGTACATGTGACAGAATGCATAAAACTGGATCGCAAGGGGCCAGTGGACCGTTCGGTATGTAGGCCATAGAGTTTTGTAGACTACTATTACCTGAAGATACCGGTTGAGTTAGCCGTGCTCGTTACGGCGTGACTGCAGGCAGTCGCTCACATCCGGTAGGCGAGGAGGCTCGAAACCGTCCACCGGGAACCTTCAAGATGGTTTTCTGTAGTTTCCTATCTTCCTTCCAGGCAAATGCCGGGGTTAGTCCCCAACTATAGGCCACAGCCTCTACCTTCCAATTCCTCATCCTTACAATCACACATTCCTCGCCAGACAACCACCACACGGACGGTACTTGTAGCTCACCCCATGGGTGTCCGCATAGAAGTAGCTGAAAACTTGAGCGAGCCGAACATGTACTCGGACACTCCCGGCACTAAAAGCCATACGCTTAAAAAATATAATATAAGAACATGAAGATTATTGCGTAAATGTATTATTAAAACTTCAATCGCATAATTAGGACACAAGAAATAACAAGTATTTCCGTGAAGAAATGTGTAGCCCAGTTTCATTTATCCTGCTTATGTTAATTGCCTCTATCAACGTACAAAATTCAGTTTGATTGCTGTAATAGATTCGTAGATATTGAGAACCGTCTAAATATATCGGATAGTCGACATGTTGGATTGTTATATATGTAGGCCTTAGAGTTATATACTATTACATGAAGATTATTGTGTAAGAGTATTATTCAAACTTCAATTGCATGATTAGGACACAAGAAATGGTAAAAACGAGATTTTAAAATTTTGCACAGCCTCCATCTTCTGGTTCTGAAAAAAAAAATGAAATAAATTAGATGCCAGTGGATTAAAATTTGTATAAGCATATACCATACCAAGTTTCACTGTGCTCATCTTTTTCAATATTCGCATTTCGCGTCGCCGGCAGGTTGGATTTGTGATCACCAGGTTATGAAAGTTCCATAGGTGAACTTATGTTTATAGCCTCTATCAACACACAAAATGTCACTTTGACTGCTGTCAGATTATCAGATTTTGTGATCCGTCTAAATATTTTGGATGCTCGCCATGTTGGATTGTAACATATGTAGGCCATAGAGTTATGTACTATTAGATGACTATTATTGCGTAGGTTCATTATTCAAACGTTGATTTCGATCGCATGATTGCGACACAAAAAATTAAAACTTAATTTAAAAAATTTGCACAGCTGCCATCTTGAGGTTATGTAAACAATTTGACAAAAATATATGCCAGTGCATTGCAAAGTGTACAAAGAATTGCTGTACCAAGTTTCACTGCTTTCGGATTTTTAACCCGCCAGGAAAGTCTATTTAAATGTTTCAAATTCGCATGGTCGCCATGTTCGTTTTGTAGTTAACAGGTTTCTGAAAGTCCCTTGAACGATTTTGTAGTAGTGCCTTTTATCACCGTACAAAATTTCAGGTTGATATGAGTAATAGATTCGGAGATATAGAATGACAGTGAACTATTTCGCACAGCCGCCACGTTGGATTGTTGAAACGTAATAAAACTTGTAGGGCACGGTCGGGGTCGGCCAGAATAGTACTATGACCTTACCGAATTTAATTGAAACCTATCCAGCCACTTAGATTTTATTAGTGGGGCGTGGGGGCTCACACACGGACGCACACACACGGACAAAAGGTGAACCATAAGCCTATTTTTTTTTCATAAATAGAAATAGGCTAAAAGCGAGATTTTAAAATTTGACACTTGCGCCATCTCGTGGTAAAAAAAATAAAAAATAAGTTTGATGCTGTCACAGATTAGTTGACATTGAGAATCGTCTAAATATTTCGGATGGTCACCATATTGGATTTCTATATACTTTGTAGGCCATAGAGCTATGTATTATTACATGATGATAATTGCGTAGGTTCATTGTTCAAACGTTGGTTTCGATCGCATGATTAGGACACAAGAAATTAAACCTTAATTTTAAAATTTCGCACAGCCGCCATCTTGAAATTATGTAAACAATTGAGCTGAATAGGATGTCAGTGCATTACAAGGTGCATACCATTTGATGTACCATGTGTGACGGCACTCGGATGGTTTAAATTCGAGAAAAGTCTATTTAAATACAAAAACTTCGCTTGACCGCCATGTTCGTTTTGTAAAGAGGTTTTTGAGAGTCCCATCGTTACACTTCTATTAGTGCTTTTTTCCACCATACAAAACGTCAGGGTGATATCTGTAATAGTTTCGGAGATTTGGAATGCCGGTGAAATATTTCGCGCAATTGCCAAGTTGGATTGGTGAGATGTAATAAAATTTGAAGAGCACAGTCGAGGTTGGACAAAATAGTGCTATGACCTTACCGAGTTTCGTTGAAATCGATCTAGCAGTTTAGATTTTATTAGGGAGAGGAGCGAGGCGACGGTCACATGCAAACACACACATACGAACACACACACGGACTCTATGTGATGTCATAGGCCTATCTTTCATAAATGTAAATAATAAAGGAAGCTTTCCAGTCGGTCAACACGACTGAATAGCTTTCATTATTAGAATTAAGCATCACTGAAAAATGGCTTCTATCAATACTAAATGACAATAGGCCAACAAGTAAACGAAAAGCAGGAACGGGAGGATTAATTTAGAAAAGAAATACTATTATTGGTCACAAAGGAGCTAAAGTTCCGCTAACACGTACCTTGATGCTCGGTACAGTTGGGGGTCGAGTTCCGACTGTAATGTTCCAGGGCTGTAACGTTCCACACGCTCGTTCTGAGTTCCAAGTTACAGTTCCGGAACGATACCGCAAGCCAGCTCGGGGCCGCGCAATGGCGTACTTTACGTAACGTGGAACACAAGCGGTACGTAACGCATTTCAGTTCTGTTCCGTGTCCCTGATGATTAGTTTAGTCGTTTATTTATGTTAAGTTTTGACCAATTGAGTAGCTACAATTGAGATTTGGTAAAGATGGCGGCAAAATAAACATGACACTGAGGTGCCCTTTTCTAGTGCTCCTTTTGTACAAAATGTCGTTTTCAATTGATAGGGGGGAGCCGACATATACACACACAGATACTCAATGTTTCTTGAAAAAAAAGTCCCTTAATACTAGCCACGTTCTTCTACTGGCAGTGATCTGTAAGAAAATCAGGCATTTTTAGTCTACTTTTGACATTTTGCAAAAATGAGGAAAAAGTAGACTTGTGAGATCGATCCGGGAAAATGTGTTTCTGTCTGGCTACCTGTGTGTCTGTCTGGCTCTGTGTGTGTCTCCCCCCCCCTATCAACTCATAAACGGCTTCAGCAATCGAAACCATTTTTTAGTATGAGTAAAGATGAATACCGGAATATCTCAAGCCCATATTTGAAAATGATGTCAGTGCTACCAACTGCTGAAAAAAACGCACTAGAAATTTGAGCTCCATGTTGGATATCTAGCAAGGTATGCTTGGGAGCTATTCCAAAATTGGCACACAAGTAGATAATACTATTTCTGTTTAATTTCCAGGAGGTCATGCGTGACAATGTTGCCAAAATAATTTTAAGCTTTCTGATAGGTCAAGTTTTTAAATGCATATAACTTCTGCACTATCAATTGGATTTCAACCAAATTTTGTATGTAATATGTGGACATAAACAGATATGGCTGAGCGTATTCTTAAGAACCACCAGGGCTGCCAACTGTTAATAATTGCTCTCTCTATTTTTTATCCAAATACCAAAATATCAGAAAGTTTGCAAGCCGACAGCGTTAAACTATGCACACGTTTAGTACCTTAAATTTTAGATTAATTTGGAATAACTTATATAGTCAGTTCTACCAACATGATTCTAAGCCTGCTGATAGCACCAAATTTTAAATACATGTAACTCCTATACAGTCAGTTGGATTTCAACCAAATTTCGCATGTGCTATGTGTACCATAACAGATATGACTACGCTTATTCTTAAGAGGAATCAGGGCTGCCAACTGTTAAGAAATGCCGTCTATATATTTTTCCCTAATATCAATAAATCAGAAAATATGCAATCCAACAGCTCCATAATTTGCATACGTATAGCACCTGGCATTCTAGATAAATTTGGAGTAATCAATATAAGACAGTGCTACCAACATGATTCTATGCCTGCAGATAGGTTCAATTTTAAAAAACATGTAACTTGTATACTAAAAATGGATTTCATCCATAATTGGCACAATAAGATATCATAATATTTCAGATCATTTCTGACCAGCACACGCATGACATTGTTGCCATACATGCTTTTACGCGTGCTGATAAATCCAGAGTCTAACTGCATGTAAAGTTCATTGGAATTCAACCAAATTGTGTATTCTGTACCTTAAGAGATGGAACGAGATGTATATATTAAGTCGCCAGGGCTGCCAACAGTACTGCTCTATTAGGCTACATTATTCCAGGTTTATTTCGAACTAATTAGACATTTCGATATTAAAAACTTAATTTCGTCATTATTCTTGATAGGTTCATATACACTAGTTTAATCATAGGTATGAAACTTAATTTTAGGAAAAGTAGGCTCTTTAGTTCGTCACGGAACTTCTTGTTAGGGTTTTAATATGTGTTTGAAATTTGTTGCAGATGATTATTTTATCATATTTTCATACATCATGTTGCGGTATGTTGATTTAGGCGTTCAATTTTCAATCCTTCGATATGGAGCACCATGTAAGGTTTAATACCAAGGGACTTTTTAGTGTTACGCTATACATTTATCTTGTGTCTTTGATATTTATCAATTCATTCATATCGGCTGTTGTTGTTGTTTGAGTCTTCAGTCTTTTGACTGGTTTTATCCCGCTCTCCATGCCTCCCTGTCCTGAGCTAAGCGTTTCATCTCCACACAGCTACCACACCCCACATTCGAGGCACTGTTTAATATATTCTAATCTCGGTCTACCCCTACAGTTCTTGTCCTCGAACTTCCTTCCATAACTAAGTTTGCTATTCCTGGGAGTCTTAGTATGTGTCCTACCAACATATCGCTTCTCTTCATTAGCAGTCGCCAGAAACATCTCTCCTCTCCCACTCGCCTTAATAGCTCTTCGTTTGTAACCCTTTCTTCCCATCTGATCTTCATCATTCTCCTGTAACACCACATTTCAAACGCTTCAAATCTCCTCTTTTCTGCTGCACCAATAGTCCAATTTTCACTTCCATAGAGTGCCACGCTCGATGTCAACAGATTCCTTTTCTGTAGAAATGCCTTCCTTGCCTGAGCCAACCTACTTCTTATATCCTCTTTCCTCCAACCATCACTGGTTATTTTGCTTCCTAAGTAACAGAAGTCTTCTGAGATTCGGAGATATAGAATGCCAGTGAAATATATCGCACTGCCGCCATGTTGGATTATTGAAACGTAATAAAATGTGTTGGGCATGGTCGGGATCGACCTGTATAGTACTACAGTATGACCTTACCGAATTTAATAGAAATCTATCCAGCCACTTAGATTTTATTAGTGGGGGATGGGGGCACACACACGGACACACACGGAAAAAAGCTGATCTCATAAGCCTATTTTTTCATAAATAGAAATCGGCAAAAAACGAGATTTTAAAATCTGAGACTAGCGCCATCTCGTGGTTAAGTAAACAATTAAGTTTGATTGTTGTCAGAGATTAGTTCACATTGAGCATCGTCTAAATATTTCGGATGGTCACCATATTGGATTTATATATACATTGTAGGCCATAGAGCTATGTACTATTAGATGATGATTGTTGCCTAGGTGCATTGTCCAAACGTTGGTTTCGATCGCATGATTAGGACACAAGAAATTAAACCTTAATTTTAAAATTTCGCACAGCCGCCATCTTGAAGTTATGTAAACAATTGAGCTGAATAGGATGTCAGTGCATTACAAGGTGTATACCATTTGCTGTACTATGTGTGGCGGCGCTCGGATGGTTTAAATGCGAGAAAAGTCTATTTAAATACAACAACTTCGCTTTGCCGCCATGTTCGTTTTGTAAAGAGATTTTTGAGAGTCCCATCGTTACACTTCTATTAGTGCTTTTTTCCACCATACAAAACGTCAAGGTGATATCTGAAATAGTTTCGGAGATATGAAATGCCGGTGAAATATTTCGCACAGTTGCCATGTTGGATTGGTGAGATGTAATAAAATTTGAAGAGCACAGTCGGGTCGGACAAAATAGTACAATGACCTTACCGAGTTTCGTTGAAATCGATCTAGCAGTTTAGATTTTATTAGGGAGGGGAGCGAGGCGACGGACACATGCAAACACACACATACGTACACACACATGGACTATATGTGATGTCATAGGCCTATCTTTCATAAATGTACATAGTAAAGGAAGCTTTTCAGTCGGTCATCACGACTGAATAGCTTTCATTATTAGAACTGAGCATCACTGAAAAATGGCTTTTATCACTACTAAATGAAAATAGGCTAACAAGTAAACGAAAAGCAAGAACGGGAGGTTTAATTTAGAAGAGAAATACTATTATTGGTCACAAAGGAGCTAAAGTTCCGCTAACACGTACCTTGATGCTCGGTACAGTTAGGAGGCGAGTTCCGACTGTACCGTTCCATACGTAACGTTCCGCTAACACGTACCTTGATGTTCGGTACAGTTGGGAGTCGAGTTCCGACTGTACCGTTCCAGGGCTGTAACGTTCCACTTGCTCGTACCGAGTTCCAAGTTACAGTTACGGAACGATACCGCAAGCCAGCTCGGGGCCGCGGTATGGCATACACAGCGGTACGTAACGCATTTCAGTTCTGTTCCGGGTCCCTGATGATTAGTTTAGTCGTTTATTAATGTTAAGTTTTGACCAATTAAGTAGCCACAATTGAGATTTGGTGAAGATGGCGGCAAAATAAACATGACACTGAGGTGCCCTTTTCTAGTGCTACCTCTGGACAAAATTTTGTGTTTCAATTGAAAGGGGGGAGCACACATATACACACACAGACACACAATGTTTCTTGAAAAAAGTCCCTTAATACTAGCCACGTTCTTCCACTGGCAGTTGTCTCTAGGAAAATCAGGCATTTTTAGAGTTTTAATATATGTTTGAAATTTGTTGCAAATGATTATTTTATCATATTTTCATACATCATGTTACGGTATGTTGATTTAGGCGTTCAATTTTCCATCCTTCTTATGGTGCACCATATAAGGTTTAATACCAAGGGACTTTTTAGTGTTACGCTATACATTTATCTTGTGTGTCTGATATTTATCAATTCATTCATATCGGCTGATGTTGTTGTTTGAGTCTTCAGTCTTTTGACTGGTTTTATCCCGCTCTCCATGCCTCCCTGTCCTGAGCTAGGCGTTTCATCTCTACATAGCTACCACACCCTACATTCGAGGCAAACTAACATATTCTAATCTCGGTCTACCCCTACAGTTCTTGTCCTCGACCCTTCCTTCCATAACTAAGTTTGCTATTCCTGGGTGTCTTAGTAAGTGTCCTACCAACCTATCTCTTCTCTTCATTAGCAGTCGCCAGAAACATCTCTCCTCTCCCACTCGCCTTAATAGCTCTTCGTTTGCAACCCTCTCTTCCCATCTGATCTTCATCATTCTCCTGTAACACCACATTTCAAACGCTTCAAATCTCCTCTTTTCTGCTGCACCAATAGTCCAATTTTCACTTCCATAGAGTGCCACGCTCGATGTCAACAGATTCCTTTTCTGTAGAAATGCCTTCCTTGCCTGAGCCAACCTACTTCTTATATCCTCTTTCCTCCAACCATCACTGGTTATTTTGCTTCCTAAGTAACAGAAGTCTTCTGAGATTCGGAGATATAGAATGCCAGTGAAATATATCGCACTGCCGCCATGTTGGATTATTGAAACGTAATAAAATGTGTTGGGCACAGTCGGGATCGACCTGAATAGTACTACAGTATGACCTTACCGAATTTAATAGAAATCTATCCAGCCACTTAGATTTTATTAGTGGGGGATGGGGGCACACACACGGACACACACGGACAAAAGCTGATCTCATAAGCCTATTTTTTCATAAATAGAAATCGGCAAAAAACGAGATTTTAAAATCTGACACTAGCGCCATCTCGTGGTTAAGAAAACAATTAAGTTTGATTGTTGTCAGAGATTAGTTCACATTGAGCATCGTCTAAATATTTCGGATGGTCACCATATTGGATTTATATATACATTGTAGGCCATAGAGCTATGTACTATTAGATGATGATTGTTGCCTAGGTGCATTGTCCAAACGTTGGTTTCGATCGCATGATTAGGACACAAGAAATTAAACCTTAATTTTAAAATTTCGCACAGCCGCCATCTTGAAGTTATGTAAACAATTGAGCTGAATAGGATGTCAGTGCATTACAAGGTGTATACCATTTGCTGTACCATGTGTGACGGTGCTCGGATGGGTTAAATGCGAGAGAAGTCTATTTAAATACAACAACTTCGCTTGGCCACCATGTTCGTATTGTAAAGAGATTTTTGAGAGTCCCATCGTTACACTTCTATTAGTGCTTTTTTCACCATACAAAACATCTGTAATAGTTTCGGAGATATGGATTGCCGGTGAAATATTTCGCACAGTTGCCGTGTTAGTTTGGTGTGATGTAATAAAATTTGAAGAGCACAGTCGGGTCGGACAAAATAGTACTATGACCTTACCGAGTTTCGTTGAAATCGCTCCAGCAGTTTAGGTTTTATTAGGGAGGGGAGCGAGGCGACGGACACATGCAAACACACACATACTTACACACACATGGACTATATGTGTTGTCATAGGCCTATCTTTCAAAAATGTAGAAAATAAAGGAAGCTTTTCAGTCGGTCAACACGACTGAATAGCTTTCATTATTAGAATTAAGCATCACTGAAAAATGGCTTCTATCACTACTAAATGAAAATAGGCCAACAAGTAAACGAAAAGCAAGAACGGGGGGTTTAATTTAGAAAAGAAATACTATTATTGGTCACAAAGGAGCTAAAGTTCCGCTAAAACGTACCTTGATGCTCGGTACAGTTGGGAGTCGAGTTCCGACTGTAACGTTCCAGGGATGTAACGTTCCACACGCTCATACCGAGTTCCAGGTTTCAGTTACGGATCTATACCACAAGCCTGCTCGGGGCCGCGGTATGGCATACGTTACGTAACGTGGAACACAGCGGTACGTAACGCATTTCAGTTCAGTTCCGTGTCCCTGATGATTAGTTTAGTCGTGTATTAATGTTACTTTTTTACCAATTGAGTAGCCACAATTGAGATTTGGTAAAGATGACGGCAAAATAAACATGACACTGAGGTGCCCGTTTATAGTGCTACCTCTGTACAAAATTTTGTGTTTCAATTGAAAGGGGGGAGCAGACATATACACACACAGTCACATAATGTTTCTTGAAAAAAGTCCCTTAATATTAGCCACGTTCTTCTACTGGCAGTGATCTGTAAGAAAATCAGGCATTTTTAGAGTTTTAATAAGTGTTTGAAATTTGTTGCAAATTATTATTTTATCATATTTTCATACATCATGTTACGGTATGTTGAATTAGGCGTTCAATTTTTCATCCTTCTTTATGGTGCACCATATAAGGTTTAATACCAAGGGACTTTTTAGTGTTACGCTATACATTTATCTTGTGTCTTTGATATTTATCAATTCATTCATATCGGCTGATGTTGTTGTTTGAGTCTTCAGTGTTTTGACTGGTATTATCCCGCTCTCCATGCCTCCCTGTCCTGAGCTAAGCGTTTCATCTCTACGTAGCTACCACACCCTACATTCGAGGCAAACTGTTTAACATATTCTAATCTTGGTCTACCCCTACAGTTCCTGTCCTCGACCCTTCCTTCCATAACTAAGTTTGCTATTCCTGGGTGTCTTAGTATGTGTCCTACCAACCTATCTCTTCTCTTCATTAGCAGTCGCCAGAAACATCTCTCCTCTCCCACTCGTCTTAATACTTCTTCGTTTGTAACCCTCTCTTCCCATCTGATCTTCATCATTCTCCTGTAACACCACATTTCAAACGCTTCAAATCTCCTCTTTTCTGCTGCATCAATAGTCCAATTTTCACTTCCATAGAGTGCCACGCTCCATGTCAACAGATTCCTTTTCTGTAGAAATGCCTTCCTTGCCTGAGCCAACCTAATTCTTATATACTCTTTCCTCCATCAATCACGTGTTATTTTGCTTCCTAAGTAACAGAAGTCTTCTGAGATTCGGAGATATAGGATGCCAGTGAAATATATCGCACAACCGCCATGTTGGATTATTAGAACGTAATAAAATTTGTTGGGCATGGTCGGGGTCGACCTGAATAGTACTACAGTGTGACCTTACCGAATTTAATTGAAATCTATCCAGCCACTTAGATTTTATAAGTGAGGGTTGGGGCACACACACGGACAAAAGGTGATCTCATAAGCCTATTTTTTCATAAATAGAAATAGACTAAAAACGAGATTTTAAAATTTGACACAGGCTCCATCTCGTGGTTAAGAAAACAATTAAGTTTGATTGCTGTCACAGATTAGTTGACATTGAGAATTGTCTAAATATTTCGGATGGTCACCATATTGGATTTTTATATACATGGTAGGCCATAGAGCTATGCACTATTAGATGATGATAATTGCGTAGGTTCATTGTTCAAACGTTGGTTTCGATCCCATGATTAGGACACAAGAAATTAAACCTTAATTTTAAAATTTCGCACAGCCGACATCTTGAAGTTATGAAAACAATTGAGCTGAATAGGATGTCAGTGTATTACAAGGTGTATACCATTTGCTGTACCATGTGTGACGGCGCTCGGTTGGTTTAAAGGCGAGAAAAGTCTATTTAAATAAAACTTCGCTTGGCCGCCATGTTCGTTTTGTAAAGAGGTTTTTGAGAGTCCCTTAGTTACAATTATATTAGTGCTTTTTTCCACCATACAAAACGTCAGGGTGATATCTGTAATAGTTTCGGAGATTTGGAATGCCGGTGAAATATTTCGCGCAATTGCCAAGTTGGATTGGTGAGATTTAATAAAATTTGAATAGCACAGTCGGGGTTGGACAAAATAGTACTATGACCTTACCGAGTTTCGTTGAAATCGCTCCAGCAGTTTAGATTTTATTAGGGAGGGGATCGAGGCGACGGTCACATGCAAACACAAACATACGAACACACACACGGACTATCTGTGATGTCATAGGCCTATCTTTCATAAATGTAAATAATAAAGGAAGCTTTCCAGTCGGTCAACACGACTGAATAGCTTTCATTATTAGAATTAAGCATCACTGAAAAATGGCTTCTATCAATACTAAATGAAAATAGGCCAATAAGTAAATGAAAAGCAACAACGGGAGTTTTAAGTTAGAAAAGAAATAATATTATTGGTCACTAAGGACCTAAAGTTCCGCTAAAACGTACCTTGATGCTCGGTACAGTTAGGAGGCAAGTTCCGACTGTACCGTTCCATACGTAACGTTCCGCTAACGCGTACCTTGACGCTCGGTACAGTTGGGAGTCGAGTTCCGACTGTACCGTTCCAGGGCTGAATCATTCCACTTGCTCGTACCGAGTTCCAAGTTACAGTTACGGAACGATACCGCAAGCCAGCTTGGGGGTCGCGTTATGGCATACGTTACGTAACGTGATACACAGCGGTACGTAACGCATTTTCGTTCTGTTCCGGATCCCTGATGATTAGTTTAGTCGTTTATTAATGTTAAGTTTTGACCAATTGAGTAGCCACCATTGAGATTTGGTAAAGATGGCGGCAAAATAAACATAACACAGAGGTGCCCTTTTCTAGTGCTACCTCAGTACAAAATTTCGTGTTTCAATTGATAGAGGGGAGCAGACATATACACACACAGACACACAATATTTCTTGAAAAAAGTCCCTTAATACTAGCCACGTTCTTCCACTGGCAGTGATCTGTTCGAAAATCAGGAATTATTAGTCTACTTTTCACATTTTGCAAAAATGAGGAAAAAGTAGACTTTTGAGATCGATCCGGGAAAATGTGTGTGTGTCTGTGTGTCTGTCTGTCTGTCTATCTTTCTGTCTGTCTGTCTGGCTGGCTGGCTGTGTGTGTCCTCCCCTCCCCCCCCCCCCTATCAACTCATAAACGGCTGCAGCAATCGAAAACAATTTTTAGTATGAGTAAAGATGTATACCGGAATATCTCAAGCCCATATTTGAAAATAATGTCACTGCTACCAACTGCTGAAAAAACGCACTAGAAATTTGATCTCCATGTTGGATATCTTGAAAGGTATGCTTGGGAGCTATTCCAAAATCGGCACACATGTAGATAATGATATTTCTGTTTAATTTCCATGAGGCCATGCATGACAGTGTTGCCAAAATAATTTTAAGCTTTCTGATAAGTCAAGTTTTTAAATGCATATAACTTCTGCACTATCAATTGGATTTCAACCAATTGTTGTATGTAATATGTGGACATAAACAGATATTACTGAGCGTATTCTTAAGAACCAACAGGGCTGCCAACTGTTAATAATTCTCTCTCTATTTTTTATCAAAATACCTGTATATCAGAAAGTATGCAAGCCGACAGCTTTAAACTATGAACACGTATAGTACCTTACATTTTAGATTAATTTGGAGTAACATATATAGTCAGTTCTACCAACATGATTCTTAGCCTGCTGATAGCACCAATTTTTAAATACAAGTAACTCCTATACTATCAGTTGGATTTCAACCAAATTTCGTATGTGCTATGTGTACCTTAACAGATATGACTATGCTTATTCTTAAGAGCAATCAGGGCTGCCAATTGTTAATAAATGCTGTCTATATTTTTCCCCAAGATCAATATATCAGAAAATATGCACGCCAACAGCTCCATACTTTCCACACGTATAGCACCTGGCATTCTAGATAATTTTGGAGTAATCAATGTAAGTAAGTGCTGCCAACATGATTCTATGCCTACAGATAGGTCCAATTTAAGAAAACATGTAACTTCTATACTAAAAAATGGATTTCATTCAAAATTGGCACAACAAGATATGATAATATTTCAGATCATTTCTGACCAGCACACGCATGACATTCTTGCCAAACATGCTTTTACGAGTGCTGATAAATCCAGAGTATAACTGCATGTAAAATTAATTGGACTTCTACCAAATTGTGTATTCTGTACCTTAAGAGATGGAACTAAGTCGTATATATTAAGTCGCCAGGGCGGCCAACTGTAGTGCTGTATTAGGCTACATTATACCAGGTATATTTCGAACTAATTAGACATTTCGATATTACCAACTTAATTTCGTCATTATTCTAGATAGGTTCATATACTGTAGAGTAATCATTGGCATGAATCTTAATTTTAGGGAAGGTAGGCTCTTTAGTTCATCACGGAACTTCTTGTTGGAGTTTTAATATGTGTTTGAAATTTGTTGCAAATGATTATTTTATCATATTTTCATACATCATGTTGCGGTATGTTGATTTAGGCGTTCAATTTTCCATCCATCTTTATGGTGCACAATATAAGGTTTAATACCAAGGGACTTTTTAGTGTTACGCTATACATTTATCTTGTGTCTTTGATATATATCAATTCATTCATGTTGGCTGATGTTGTTGTTTGAGTCTTCAGTCTTTTGACTGGTTTGATGCAGCTTTCCATGCCACCCAGTCCTGAGCTAAGCGTTTCATCTCAACATAGCTACCACACCCTACATTCGAGGCAAACTGTTTAACATATTCTAATCTCGGTCTATCCTTACAGTTCTTGTCCTCGACCTTCCTTCCATAACTAAGTTTGCCATTCCTGGGTGTCTTAGTATGTGTCCTACCAACTTATCTCTTCTCTTCATTAGCAGTCGCCAGAAACATCTCTCCTCTCCCACTAGTCTTAATACCTCTTCGTTTGTAACCCTCTCTTCCCATCTGATCTTCATCATTCTCCTGTAACACCACATTTCTAACGCTTCAAATCTCCGCTTTTCTGCTGCACCAATAGTCCAATTTTCACTTCCAGAGAGTGCCACACACGATGTCAACTGATTCCTTTTCTGTAGAAATGCTTTCCTTGCCTGAGCCAACCTACTTTTTATATCCTCTTTCCTCCAACCATCACTGGTTATTTTGCTTCCTAAGTAACTTAACAGAAGTCTTCAGAGATTCGGAGATATAGAATGCCAGTGAAATATTTCGCACAGCCGCCATGTTGGATTGTTGAAAAGTAATAAAATTTGTAGGGCACGGTCGGGGTTGGCCAGAATAGTATTATGACCTTACCGAATTTAATTGAAATCTATCCAGCCACTTAGATTTTATTAGTGGGAGTTGGGGGCAAACACACACGGACAAAAGCTGATCTCATAAGCCTATTTTTTCATATATAGAAATAGGCTAAAAACGAGATTTTAAAATTGACACTGGCGCCATTTCGTGGTTAAGAAAACAATTAAGTTTGATTGTTGTCAGAGATTAGTTCACATTGAGCATCGTCTAAATATTTCGGATGGTCACCATATTGGATTTATATATACATTGTAGGCCATAGAGCTATGTACTATTAGATGATGATTGTTGCCTAGGTGCATTGTCCAAACGTTGGTTTCGATCGCATGATTAGGACACAAGAAATTAAACCTTAATTTAAAAATTTCGCACAGCCGCCATCTTGAAGTTATGTAAACAATTGAGCTGAATAGGATGTCAGTGCATTACAAGGTGTATACCATTTGCTGTACCATGTGTGACGGCGCTCGGATGGTTTAAATGCGAGAAAAGTCTATTTAAATACAACAACTTCGCTTTGCCGCCATGTTCGTTTTGTAAAGAGATTTTTGAGAGTCCCATCGTTACACTTCTATTAGTGCTTTTTTCCACCATACAAAACGTCAAGGTGATATCTGAAATAGTTTCGGAGATATGAAATGCCGGTGAAATATTTCGCACAGATGCCATGTTGGATTGGTGAGATGTAATAAAATTTGAAGAGCACAGTCGGGTCCGACAAAATAGTACAATGACCTTACCGAGTTTCGTTGAAATCGATCTAGCAGTTTAGATTTTATTAGGGAGGGGAGGTAGGCGACGGACACATGCAAACACACACATGGACTATATGTGATGTCATAGGCCTATCTTTCATAAATGTACATAGTAAAGGAAGCTTTTCAGTCGGTCATCACGACTGAATAGCTTTCATTATTAGAACTGAGCATCACTGAAAAATGGCTTTTATCACTACTAAATGAAAATAGGCTAACAAGTAAACGAAAAGCAAGAACGGGAGGTTTAATTTAGAAGAGAAATACTATTATTGGTCACAAAGGAGCTAAAGTTCCGCTAACACGTACCTTGATGCTCGGTACAGTTAGGAGGCGAGTTCCGACTGTACCGTTCCATACGTAACATTCCGCTAACACGTACCTTGATGTTCGGTACAGTTGGGAGTCAAGTTCCGACTGTAACGTTCCAGGGCTGTAACGTTCCACTTGCTCGTATAGAGTTCCAAGTTACAGTTACGGAACGATACCGCAAGCCAGCTCGGGGCCGCGGTATGGCATACACAGCGGTACGTATCGCATTTCAGTTCTGTTCCGGGTCCCCGATGATTAGTTTAGTCGTTTATTAATGTTAAGTTTTGACCATTTAAGTAGCCACAATTGAGATTTGGTGAAGATGGCGGCAAAATAAACATGACACTGAGGTGCCCTTTTCTACTGCTACCTCTGGACAAAATTTCGTGTTTCAATTGAAAGGGGGAGCACACATATACACACACAGACACACAATGTTTCTTGAAAAAAGTCCCTTAATACTAGCCACGTTCTTCCACTGGCAGTGGTCTGTAGGAAAATCAGGCATTTTTAGAGTTTTAATATGTGTTGGAAATTTGTTGCAAATGATTATTTTATCATATTTTCATACATCATGTTACGGTATGTTGATTTAGGCGTTCAATTTTCCATCCTTCTTATGGTGCACCATATAAGGTTTAATACCAAGGGACTTTTTAGTGTTACGCTATACATTTATCTTGTGTGTCTGATATTTATCAATTCATTCATATCGGCTGATGTTGTTGTTTGAGTCTTCTGTCTTTTGACTGGTTTTATCCCGCTCTCCATGCCTCCCTGTCCTGAGCTAGGCGTTTCATCTCTACATAGCTACCACACCCTACATTCGAGGCAAACTAACATATTCTAATCTCGGTCTACCCCTACAGTTCTTGTCCTCGACCCTTCCTTCCATAACTAAGTTTGCTATTCCTGGGTGTCTTAGTAAGTGTCCTACCAACCTATCTCTTCTCTTCATTAGCAGTCGCCAGAAACATCTCTCCTCTCCCACTCTTCTTAATACCTCTTCGTTTGTAACCCTATCTACCCATCTGATCTTCATCATTCTCCTGTAACACCACATTTCAAACGCTTCAAATCTCCTCTTTTCTGCTGCACCAATAGTCCAATTTTCACTTCCATAGAGTGCCACGCTCGATGTCAACAGATTCCTTTTCTGTAGAAATGCCTTCCTTGCCTGAGCCAACCTACTTCTTAAATCCTCTTTCCTCCAACCATCACCGGTTATTTTGCTTCCTAAGTAACAGAAGTCTTCTGAGATTCGGAGATATAGAATGCCAGTGAAATATATCGCACAGCCGCCATGTTGGATTATTGAAACGTAATAAAATTTGTTGGGCATGGTCGGGGTCGCCCTGAATAGTACTACAGTATGACCTTACCAAATTTAATTGAAATCTATCCAGCCACTTAGATTTTATAAGTGGGGGGTGGGGGCACACACACGGACACACACGGACAAAAGGTGATCTCATAAGCCTATTTGTTCATAAATAGAAATAGGCAAAAGCGAGATTTTAAAATCTGACACTAGCGCCATCTCGTGGTTAAGAAAACAATTAAGTTTGATTGCTGTCAGAGATTAGATGACATTGAGCATCGTTTAAATATTTCGGATGGTCACCATATTGGATTTATATATACATTGTTGGCCACAGAGCTATGTACTATTAGATGATGATTATTGCCTAGGTGCATTGTTCAAACGTTGGTTTCGATCGCATGATTAGGACACAAGAAATTAAACCTTAATTTTAAAATTTCGCACAGCTGTCATCTTGAAGTTATGTAAACAATTGAGCTGAATAGGATATCAGTGCATTACAAGGTGTATACCATTTGCTGTACCATGTGTGACGGTGCTCGGATGGTTTAAATGCGAGAGAAGTCTATTTAAATACAACAACTTCGCTTGGCCACCATGTTCGTATTGTAAAGAGATTTTTGAGAGTCCCATCGTTACACTTCTATTAGTGCTTTTTTCACCATACAAAACATCTGTAATAGTTTCGGAGATATGGATTGCCGGTGAAATATTTCGCACAGTTGCCGTGTTAGTTTGGTGTGATGTAATAAAATTTGAAGAGCACAGTCGGGTCGGACTAAATAGTACTATGACCTTACCGAGTTTCGTTGAAATCGCTCCAGCAGTTTAGTTTTTATTAGGAAGGGGAGCGAGGCGACGGACACATGCAAACACACACATACGTACACACACATGGACTATATGTGTTGTCATAGGCCTATCTTTCATAAATGTAGAAAATAAAGGAAGCTTTTCAGTCGGTCAACACGACTGAATAGCTTTCATTATTAGAATTAAGCATCACTGAAAAATGGCTTCTATCACTACTAAATGAAAATAGGCCAACAAGTAAACGAAAAGCAAGAACGGGGGGTTTAATTTAGAAAAGAAATACTATTATAGGTCACAAAGGAGCTAAAGTTCCGCTAAAACGTACCTTGATGCTCGGTACAGTTGGGAGTCGAGTTCCGACTGTAACGTTCCAGGGATGTAACGTTCCACACGCTCGTACCGAGTTCCAAGTTTCAGTTACGGATCTATACCACAAGCCAGCTCGGGGCCGCGGTATGGCATACGTTACGTAACGTGGAACACAGCGGTACGTAACGCATTTCAATTCTGTTCCGTGTCCCTTATGATTAGTTTAGTCGTGTATTAATGTTACGTTTTTACCAATTCAGTAGCCACAATTGAGATTTGGTAAAGATGACGGCAAAATAAACATGACACAGAGGTGCCCGTTTCTAGTGCTACCTCTGTACAAAATTTTGTGTTTCAATTGAAAGGGGGGAGCAGACATATACACACACAGTCACATAATGTTTCTTGAAAAACGTCCCTTAATATTAGCCACGTTCTTCTACTGGCAGTGATCTGTAAGAAAATCAGGCATTTTTAGAGTTTTAATAAGTGTTTGAAATTTGTTGCAAATTATTATTTTATCATATTTTCATACATCATGTTACGGTATGTTGATTTAGGCGTTCAATTTTTCATCCTTCTTTATGGTGCACCATATAAGGTTTAATACCAAGGGACTTTTTAGTGTTACGCTATACATTTATCTTGTGTCTTTGATATTTATCAATTCATTCATATCGGCTGATGTTGTTGTTTGAGTCTTCAGTGTTTTGACTGGTATTATCCCGCTCTCCATGCCTCCCTGTCCTGAGCTAAGCGTTTCATCTCTACGTAGCTACCACACCCTACATTCGAGGCAAACTGTTTAACATATTCTAATCTTGGTCTACCCCTACAGTTCCTGTCCTCGACCCTTCCTTCCATAACTAAGTTTGCTATTCCTGGGTGTCTTAGTATGTGTCCTACCAACCTATCTCTTCTCTTCATTAGCAGTCGCCAGAAACATCTCTCCTCTCCCACTCGTCTTAATACTTCTTCGTTTGTAACCCTCTCTTCCCATCTGATCTTCATCATTCTCCTGTAACACCACATTTCAAACGCTTCAAATCTCCTCTTTTCTGCTGCATCAATAGTCCAATTTTCACTTCCATAGAGTGCCACGCTCCATGTCAACAGATTCCTTTTCTGTAGAAATGCCTTCCTTGCCTGAGCCAACCTAATTCTTATATACTCTTTCCTCCATCAATCACGTGTTATTTTGCTTCCTAAGTAACAGAAGTCTTCTGAGATTCGGAGATATAGGATGCCAGTGAAATATATCGCACAACCGCCATGTTGGATTATTAGAACGTAATAAAATTTGTTGGGCATGGTCGGGGTCGACCTGAATAGTACTACAGTGTGACCTTACCGAATTTAATTGAAATCTATCCAGCCACTTAGATTTTATAAGTGAGGGGTGGGGGCACACACACGGACACACACGGACAAAAGGTGATCTCATAAGCCTATTTTTTTCATAAATAGAAATAGGCTAAAAACGAGATTTTAAAATTTGACACAGGCTCCATCTCGTGGTTAAGAAAACAATTAAGTTTGATTGCTGTCACAGATTAGTTGACATTGAGAATTGTCTAAATATTTCGGATGGTCACCATATTGGATTTTTATATACATGGTAGGCCATAGAGCTATGCACTATTAGATGATGATAATTGCGTAGGTTCATTGTTCAAACGTTGGTTTCGATCCCATGATTAGGACACAAGAAATTAAACCTTAATTTTAAAATTTCGCACAGCCGACATCTTGAAGTTATGAAAACAATTGAGCTGAATAGGATGTCAGTGTATTACAAGGTGTATACCATTTGCTGTACCATGTCGCTCGGTTGGTTTAAAGACGAGAAAAGTCTATTTAAATAAAACTTCGCTTGGCCGCCATGTTCGTTTTGTAAAGAGGTTTTTGAGAGTCCCTTAGTTACAATTATATTAGTGCTTTTTTCCACCATACAAAACGTCAGGGTGATATCTGTAATAGTTTCGGAGATTTGGAATGCCGGTGAAATATTTCGCGTAATTGCCAAGTTGGATTGGTGAGATGTAATAAAATTTGAAGAGCACAGTCGGGGTTGGACAAAATAGTACTATGACCTTACCGAGTTTCGTTGAAATCGCTCCCGCAGTTTAGATTTTATTAGGGAGGGGATCGAGGCGACGGTCACATGCAAACACACACATACGAACACACACACGGACTATCTGTGATGTCATAGGCCTATCTTTCATAAATGTAAATAATAAAGGAAGCTTTCCAGTCGGTCAACACGTCTGAATAGCTTTCATTATTAGAATTAAGCATCACTGAAAAATGGCTTCTATCAATACTAAATGAAAATAGGCCAACAAGTAAACGAAAAGCAACAACGGTAGGTTTAAGTTAGAAAAGAAATAATATTATTGGTCACTAAGGAGCTAAAGTTCCGCTAAAACGTACCTTGATGCTCGGTACAGTTAGGAGGCAAGTTCCGACTGTACCGTTCCATACGTAACGTTCCGCTAACGCGTACCTTGACGCTCGGTACAGTTGGGAGTCAAGTTCCGACTGTACCGTTCCAGGGCTGAATCATTCCACTTGCTCGTACCGAGTTCCAAGTTACAGTTACGGAACGATACCGCAAGCCAGCTTGGGGGCCGCGTTATGGCATACGTTACGTAATGTGATACACAGCGGTACGTAATGCATTTTCGTTCTGTTCCGGATCCCTGATGATAAGTTTAGTCGTTTATTAATGTTAAGTTTTGACCAATTGAGTAGCCACCATTGAGATTTGGTAAAGATGGCGGCAAAATAAACATAACACAGAGGTGCCCTTTTCTAGTGCTACCTCAGTACAAAATTTCGTGTTTCAATTGATAGAGGGGAGCAGACATATACACACACAGACACACAATATTTCTTGAAAAAAGTCCCTTAATACTAGCCACGTTCTTCCACTGGCAGTGATCTGTGCGAAAATCAGGAATTATTAGTCTACTTTTCACATTTTGCAAAAATGAGGAAAAAGTAGACTTTTGAGATCGATCCGGGAAAATGTGTGTGTGTCTGTGTGTCTGTCTGTCTGTCTATCTGTCTGTCTGTCTGGCTGGCTGTGTGTGTCCTCCCCTCCCCCCCTAATCAACTCATAAACGGCTGCAGCAATCGAAAACAATTTTTAGTATGAGTAAAGATGTATACCGGAATATCTCAAGCCCATATTTGAAAATAATGTCACTGCTACCAACTGCTGAAAAAACGCACTAGAAATTTGATCTACATGTTGGATATCTTGAAAGGTATGCTTGGGAGCTATTCCAAAATCGGCACACATTTAGATAATGATATTTCTGTTTAATTTCCATGAGGCCATACATGACAGTGTTGCCAAAATAATTTTAAGCTTTCTGATAAGTCAAGTTTTTAAATGCATATAACTTCTGCACTATCATTTGGATTTCAACCAATTGTTGTATGTAATATGTGGACATAAACAGATATTACTGAGCGTATTCTTAAGAACCAACAGGGCTGCCAACTCTTAATAATTCTCTCTCTATTTTTTTTTCAAAATACCTGTATATCAGAAAGTATGCAAGCCGACAGCTTTAAACTATGAACACGTATAGTACCTTACATTTTAGATTAATTTGGAGTAACATATAGTGTCAGTTCTACCAACATGATTCTAAGCCTGCTGATAGCACCAATTTTTAAATACAAGTAACTCCTATACTATCAGTTGGATTTCAACCAAATTTCGTATGTGCTATGTGTACCTTAACAGATATGACTATGCTTATTCTTAAGAGCAATCAGGGCTGCCAATTGTTAATAAATGCTGTCTATATTTTTTCCCCAAGATCAATATATCAGAATATATGCAAGCCAACAGCTCCATACTTTCCACACGTATAGCACCTGGCATTCTAGATAATTTTGGAGTAATCAATGTAAGTAAGTGCTGCCAACATGATTCTATGCCTACAGATAGGTCCAATTTAAGAAAACATGTAACTTCTATACTAAAAAATGGATTTCATTCAAAATTGGCACAACAAGATATGATAATATTTCAGATCATTTCTGACCAGCACACGCATGACATTCTTGCCAAACATGCTTTTACGAGTGCTGATAAATCCAGAGTATAACTGCATGTAAAATTAATTGGACTTCTACCAAATTGTGTATTCTGTACCTTAAGAGATGGAACTAAGTCGTATATATTAAGTCGCCAGGGCTGCCAACTGTAGTGCTGTATTAGGCTACATTATACCAGGTATATTTCGAACTAATTAGACATTTCGATATTACCAACTTAATTTCGTCATTATTCTAGATAGGTTCATATACTGTAGAGTAATCATTGGCATGAATCTTAATTTTAGGGAAGGTAGGCTCTTTAGTTCATCACGGAACTTCTTGTTAGAGTTTTAATATGTGTTTGAAATTTGTTGCAAATGATTATTTTATCATATTTTCATACATCATGTTGCGGTATGTTGATTTAGGCGTTCAATTTTCCATCCATCTTTATGGTGCACAATATAAGGTTTAATACCAAGGGACTTTTTAGTGTTACGCTATACATTTATCTTGTGTCTTTGATATATATCAATTCATTCATGTTGGCTGATGTTGTTGTTTGAGTCTTCAGTCTTTTGACTGGTTTGATGCAGCTTTCCATGCCACCCAGTCCTGAGCTAAGCGTTTCATCTCAACATAGCTACCACACCCTACATTCGAGGCAAACTGTTTAACATATTCTAATCTCGGTCTATCCTTACAGTTCTTGTCCTCGACCTTCCTTCCATAACTAAGTTTGCCATTCCTGGGTGTCTTAGTATGTGTCCTACCAACTTATTTCTTCTCTTCATTAGCAGTCGCCAGAAACATCTCTCCTCTCCCACTAGTCTTAATACCTCTTCGTTTGTAACCCTCTCTTCCCATCTGATCTTCATCATTCTCCTGTAACACCACATTTCTAACGCTTCAAATCTCCTCTTTTCTGCTGCACCAATAGTCCAATTTTCACTTCCAGAGAGTGCCACACACGATGTCAACTGATTCCTTTTCTGTAGAAATGCTTTCCTTGCCTGAGCCAACCTACTTTTTATATCCTCTTTCCTCCAACCATCACTGGTTATTTTGCTTCCTAAGTAACTTAACAGAAGTCTTCAGAGATTCGGAGATATAGAATGCCAGTGAAATATTTCGCACAGCCGCCATGTTGGATTGTTGAAAAGTAATAAAATTTGTAGGGCACGGTCGGGGTTAGCCAGAATAGTATTATGACCTTACCGAATTTAATTGAAATCTATCCTGCCACTTAGATTTTATTAGTGGGAGTTGGGGGCAAACACACACGGACAAAAGCTGATCTCATAAGCCTATTTTTTCATATATAGAAATAGGCTAAAAACGAGATTTTAAAATTGACACTGGCGCCATTTCGTGGTTAAGAAAACAATTAAGTTTGATTGCTGTCAGAGATTAGTTCACATTGAGCATCGTCTAAATATTTCGGTTGGTCACCATATTGGATTTATATATACATTGTAGGCCATAGAGCTATGTACTATTTGATGATGATTATTGCCTAGGTGCATTGTTCAAACGTTGGTTTCGATCGCATGATTAGGACACAAGAAATTAAACCTTAATTTTAAAATTTCGCACAGCCGCCATCTTGAAGTTATGTAAACAATTGAGCTGAATAGGATGTCAGTGCATTACAAGGTGTATACCATTTGCTGTACCATGTGTGACGGTGCTCGGATGGTTTAAATGCGAGAAAAGTCTATTTAAATACAACAACTTCGCTTTGCCGCCATGTTCGTTTTGTAAAGAGATTTTTGAGAGTCCCATCGTTACACTTCTATTAGTGCTTTTTTCCACCATACAAAACGTCAAGGTGATATCTGTAATAGTTTCGAGATATGAAATGCCGGTGAAAAAATTCGCACAGTTGCCATGTTGGATTGGTGAGATGTAATAAAATTTGAAGAGCACAGTCGGGTCGGACAAAATAGTACAATGACCTTACCGAGTTTCGTTGAAATCGATCTAGCAGTTTAGATTTTATTAGGGAGGGGAGCGAGGCGACGGACACATGCAAACACACACATACGTACACACACATGGACTATATGTGATGTCATAGGCCTATCTTTCATAAATGTACATAGTAAAGGAAGCTTTTCAGTCGGTCAACACGACTGAATAGCTTTCATTATTAGAACTGAGCATCACTGAAAAATGGCTTTTATCACTACTAAATGAAAATAGGCTAACAAGTAAACGAAAAGCAAGAACGGGAGGTTTAATTTAGAAGAGAAATACTATTATTGGTCACAAAGGAGCTAAAGTTCCGCTAACACGTACCTTGATGCTCGGTACAGTTAGGAGGCGAGTTCCGACTGTACCGTTCCATACGTAACGTTCCGCTAACACGTACCTTGATGCTCGGTACAGTTAGGAGGCGAGTTCCGACTGTACCGTTCCATACGTAACGTTCCGCTAACACGTACCTTGATGTTCGGTACAGTTGGGAGTCGAGTTCCGACTGTACCGTTCCAGGGCTGTAACGTTCCACTTGCTCGTACCGAGTTCCAAGTTACAGTTACGGAACGATACCGCAAGCCAGCTCGGGGCCGCGGTATGGCATACACAGCGGTACGTAACGCATTTCAGTTCTGTTCCGGGTCCCTGATGATTAGTTTAGTCGTTTATTAATGTTAAGTTTTGACCAATTAAGTAGCCACAATTGAGATTTGGTGAAGATGGCGGCAAAATAAACATGACACTGAGGTGCCCTTTTCTAGTGCTACCTCTGGACAAAATTTTTGTGTTTCAATTGAAAGGGGGGAGCACACATATACACACACAGACACACAATGTTTCTTGAAAAAAGTCCCTTAATACTAGCCACGTTCTTCCACTGGCAGTGGTCTGTAGGAAAATCAGGCATTTTTAGAGTTTTAATATGTGTTGGAAATTTGTTGCAAATTATTATTTTATCATATTTTCATACATCATGTTACAGTATGTTGATTTAGGCGTTCAATTTTCCATCCTTCTTTATGGTGCACCATATAAGTTTTAATACCAAGGGACTTTTTAGTGTTACGCTATACATTTATCTTGTGTCTTTGATATTTATCAATTCATTCATATCGGCTGATGTTGTTGTTTGAGTCTTCAGTCTTTTGACTGGTTTTATCCCGCTCTCCATGCCTCCCTGTCCTGAGATAGGCGTTTCATCTCTACATAGCTACCACACCCTACATTCGAGGCAAACTAACATATTCTAATCTCGGTCTACCCCTACAGTTCTTGTCCTCGAACTTCCTTCCATAACCAAGTTTGCTATTCCTGGGTGTCTTAGTAAGTGTCCTACCAACCTATCTCTTCTCTTCATTAGCAGTCGCCAGAAACATCTCTCCTCTCCCACTCGTCTTAATACCTCTTCGTTTGTAACCCTATCTACCCATCTGATCTTCATCATTCTCCTGTAACACCACATTTCAAACGCTTCAAATCTCCTCTTTTCTGCTGCACCAATAGTCCAATTTTCACTTCCATAGAGCCCACGCTCGATGCCAACAGATTTCTTTTCTGTAGAAACGCTTTCCTTGCCTGATCCAACCTACTTTTAATATCCTCCTTCCTCCGCCCATTACTGGTTTTTTTGCTTCCTAAGTAACAGAAGTCTTCTGAGATTTGGAGATATAGAATGCCAGTGAAATATTTCGCACAGCCGCCATATTGGATTTTTGAAACGTTATAAAATTTGTAGGGCACAGTTGGGGTCGGCCAGAATAGTACTATGACCTTACCGAATTTAATTGAAATCTATCCAGCCACTTATATTTTATTAGTGGGGGGGGGGCACACACACGGACGTACACACACGTATGAAAGGTGATCCCATAAGCCTATTTTTTCATAAATAGGAATAGGCTAAACGCGAGATTTTAAAATTTGACGCTGGCGCCATTTCGTGGTTAAAAAACAATTACGTTTGATTGCTGTCACAGATTAGTTGACATTGAGAATCGTCTAAATATTTCCGATGGCCACCATATTGGATTTTTATATACTTTGTAGGCCATAGAGCTATGTACTATTAGATGATTATTGCGTAGGTTCATTGTTCAAACGTTGGTTTCGATCGCATGATTAGGACACAAGAAATTAAACCTTAATTTTAAAATTTCGCACAGCCACCATCTTGATGTTATGTAAACAATTGAGCTGAATAGGATGTCAGTGCATTACAAGGTGTATACCATTTGCTGTACCATGTGTGACGGCACTCGTTTGGTTTAAATGCGAGAAAAGGCTATTTAAATACAACAACTTCGCTTGGCCGCCATTGTAGAGAAAGTGAACTAAAGCTCTTTCGAGCAATCTACTTCCTGTAGAAAATAGACAGTGTTTTGATTTAGAAAATAGACAGAGATTTGATTTACATAGTTTTGATTTTGTTATCTTTGAGTGTAGTGTCTTTGGAATGTCCCTGGATGCGATGTTGAGTTGTGTTAATAAAATATTGATTGCTGTATATTAAAATGATTTGGTATGGCATATAACTGGCGACCGTGACAGGACTACTGGCAATCTCAACATCAAATAAAACAGAACAACGATGACCGAACGTCGAGTATTACGTGGCGTATTTACACGTGAGGTAAACAAGCTTGAAGAACTGTTGGCGCTTGTTGATGGTGACCACGTGGAGATTCGTAGCAGATATGCTTCACTTGTGGAACGCTACGAGAAGTTAAAACGTCTGGATGATGAAGTTTACAATGAGCTGCTGCTAAAGGAAGACTTTGAAGACATCGTGCTTGAAACAGAGATCAACAATTGCAGTCAGTACGACTTGAAATATTTTAAGGTTAGGGAAAAGGTGCAGGCCTTACAAGTTGGAGATCAAGCCGTTTCTGAAGCTAAAATGAGTAACTGTTCACGTACTTCTAATCAGAGACTACTAAGATTACCAAAACCAGAACTGAAAAAATTTGACGGAAACGTGAAGTGCTGGATTGGGTTTTGGGCGCAATTTACTAAAATACACGAAGATAGCAGCCTTAAAGATGAAGTTAAATTTGTTTATTTGATTCAGTGTATGGAACCTGGTTCGTGTGCTCAGTAGTTGGAAGAAAACTTTCCTCCTTCAAAGGAAAACTACAAAAAGGCTATAGAATTGTTGAAGTCTAGGTATGGGAAGGATGAGTTGCTCATTGAGTACTATGTTAGGGAACTTTTATCCTTGGTGTTAAAGAAGGATAGTTTAAGATCCATAGCCCAACTGTATGACAGTCTGGAGGGACAGTTGAGAGCACTTGATTCCTTGGGAGTAACAAAGGAGAAATATGCTGCAATGTTATTTCCACTAGTAGAGAGTGCCTTGCCAGAGGTTATGTTTAGAACTTGGGACAGGTATCGTGTATCAAAAGAAACGTCTACCAAGGAACCTGACTGTTGCTTGAGTGAATTGTTAGCCTTCTTAAAGACTGAGGTAGAAGGTGAAGAATGGCTTAAGCTAAGACATAGTTCTTTTGAAGTTAACGAGAGGACGGATCGAGTTAAGCAAGATGATAGGACCAAGACTAAGAATAGGGACATACCTTCAGCGGCTTCTTTAATTTCAATAAAGGATGTTTCAGTTAGTAAGGGAAACAGAAATAACAAAGATACGGCTTGTATATTCTGTGGCAGAACCTCACATCTTTCTCAAGACTGTGCTGTAGCTATTGATTATTCTCAAGAAGAACGCCAAGTAACGTTAAAGAAAAAGGGAGCTTGTTTTAGGTGTCTACGACCGGGACATGTCAGTGTTAAGTGTAAGATGTTTGTGAAGTGCCCATTTTGCAAGGGGAAACATTACGCTTTGATGTGTGCGAAAACAGTCTCAGATGAACCAAAAGGTAATTCGGTTCCAAAAACAGTTAGCATGATGGCAGGTAGTAATAAAGGACATGTGACCTATCTGCAGACTTTAGTTGCTAGAGTAGTTGTTGGTGGATCCACGCACAGAGTAAGAGTTCTGTGTGACAGTGGATCGCAGAGAAGCTACATAAAGAAGTCGTGTGCTAAGAAATTAGAGTTGGAACAAACTGGAAAGGTAACACTAAGTCAAGAATTATTTGGAGGTAGGAAAACAGCACCTGTTTGTTTCGAGTCCTATCAAATAACTTTGCTGGGTATGAACGAGGAAAACAGATGTGAGGTTGCAGTGTTAGGCTCTGATAGTATCTGTGGAGGTGCTCCCCTAGTTGATGCTGACTTGTTTAATTTACTGAGGGACAAGGGAGTTGAACTTAGTGATGTTGGCCAAGATAATGGTGGCAACAGTACTGACATTCAGGTATTGTTAGGAGCTGACGTGTGGGCTCAGATAATCACGCCCGACTTTCTACATGTAAACAAGAGTCTAGTAGCTGTGAGAACTTGTTTAGGGTGGACACTTATGGGCTCTTCTGAGAACACTTCAACTACTGCCTCGTCTTACACTCTACTTACTGTAACTCAATCAACAAGAGTGGCGGATTTGTGGGAAATTGAGACTTTGGGTATAAAAGATCCTGGCGAGCAGATAAAAAAGGAAGAAAGGGAACAAGAAGTTCAGATGTTCTTCGATAGGACTGTGAAGAGAGAAGAGGAATCTGGGCGCTACATTGTCAAACTACCCTGGATTGATGGCTGTACTTCTCTGGAAACGAATCGTGAAATTTCTCAGAAACGATTATTGAACACTTCAAGAAAGTTACGAGGGATGCAGAACTATCAGGATTATGATGAGGTGTTACAGGAATGGGTAAACAAAGGGACTATCGAAGGTGTTGAAAACGAGGTTTTGGATGGACCTACACATTATTTGCCTCATAGAGCTGTGCTGAAAGATGGTGGCACTACAAAGATAAGGCCGGTGTTCGATGCTTCCAACAAAGACAGAAATGGTCATTCCTTGAATGATTGCCTCGAGCCCGGACCCAACCTCATCGACCTTGTTCCATCAGTGCTGACCAATTTTCGAACCTATCCTATAGGTTTAATAGCTGATATAGAGAAGGCATTCCTGCAGATTATAATTGATCCTGAAGACAGGGATATACTCCGTTTTCTATGGTGGGATAATGATAAGATTACCACTCTTCGACATTGCCGGGTGGTTTTTGGTGTTTGTTCCAGTCCCTTCCTATTGGTTTCTGTACTGAACAACCTTCTGGAAGAGCCCCCAACTCATTTGAAGGAAGTAGCTACAAAAATGAAACCTGCATTTTATGTGGACAACTGTCTTACTGGAGTCGCTTCAAAGGAAGAAATTGGACCCTTTATATTAAAGGCACAAGAATTGATGTTATCCGCAGGTTTCAATTTGAGGGGATGGGTGAATTCCTTTGATTGTGGTGTTGGTAAAACTGAGAATGTCTTAGGACTTCGTTGGTATTGTGACGTAGATGAACTTGGATGTAACTTCAGCCCGACTACCGGTTTAGTAACCCGAAGAGTGGTACTATCCAGCTTGCAAAAAATATTTGATCCGATTGGATTTTCAGCCCCAGTAACTCTGATTCCCAAGCTCATTCTGCAGAAGACATGGCAGAAAAGTATAGGATGGGATGAGGTTTTACCAGGAGACATTTGTGAGGAATTCTGTCGATGGACTCAGCGGTTGCCATACCTACATGACTGTCGGATACCTAGAAGGATTTTCCTGAATGACAACAGCACTTTGCATGTATTTGTGGACGCTAGCAAAAGAGCGTTTGGTTGTTGCATATTTCTGAGAACGGAAGAAGAAGGTAAGATCAAACTGAGTCTTCTGATGGCTAAATCTAGAGTGGCGCCTCTCAAAGAACTGGCACTACCCCGCCTTGAACTGATGGGAGCGCTCCTTGGAGTTAGAATGTCTCGGTTGAGCCTTCGATGCCTACATCGGAATGACATACACACAGTGTTTTGGTCCGATTCAACAGTAGTCTTGGCTTGGATTGCTAATAAAGGGCTTTGGTCGGTGTTCGTAGAGAATCGGGTAAAGGAAATTCATGAGTACAGTAAGGCTAGTTCATGGAGACACATACCGGGCAGCCTCAATCCAGCAGATCTCCTGTCTAGAGTGTGATCACCAACACAACTTTGGAGATCCAGATGGTGGGAGGGTCCGTCTTGGCTTAAATGTAAAGAAGAAGAATGGGTATTTAATCGTCCTGAACCATTGTTGGAAGAAGTCAACAGGGAAAGGAGGAAAACAGTTGTAGCTGCTAAGAACACTGTTGTGGAAACTATTTTACTGCAATTAAGTTCACGATTCTCTGGATACATCAAAATCGTTAGGACCATTGCTTGGATTTTGAGATTGAAACAAAGGAATCGTAGAGACCACGTATCAACGGATATTGATAGCGAAGAGTTTCTCAATGCAGAGAAGAAACTGTACTTCCTTATCCAGAAGGAAACGCTTTATGAAGAAGAGAGAAAAGAACAATTGAAGAATCTGGAGGTGTTCACAGACGATGAAGGAATTCTACACATGAAGTCAAGTGTCGTTGATTCTGACGACACTCCTGAGTATACCTATCCAGTTGTACTTCCATCAAAACATGTGATGGTTGAAAGAATGATTGAACAATTTCATCGATTCCATAACCATGCTGGGACGCACACACTGTTTGTTTTGTTGCGCCAAAGGGTTTGGATAATTAGAGGAAGAAGGATGGTGGCAGCAGTTGTTCGGAAATGCGTGATCTGTCGTCGTAACTCTGCTAAGGGTTTTGAGGTACCTTTTCCTCCGTTGCCACAGGATCGAATCAAGGCATCGAGTGTTTTCCAGATCACGGGCACAGACTTGGCCGGCCCTGTGTTTCTACGAGGAGGAGAAAAGGGATAGATTGTGATATTCACTTGTGCAGTTTATTGGGCTGTACATCTGGAATTGATCACTTCACTTAGTACAGTTGTGTATATCCAAGCACTACGCCGATTTGTGGCAAGAAGAGGAAGAGTGAATACCATGTATTCGGACAATGGGACGAATTTCACCGGACTTCGCAGAACCATGGAGAAATTGGATTGGACTGAAATAGAGAGGACGTGCAGCCTTCTGAAAATTAAATGGAAGCTGAACCCTCCCACTGCAGCCTGGTGGGGAGGATTCTGGGAAAGGTTGATTAAGATTCTAAAGGATTTGCTTCGCCGTAATTTGGGTAAAGCTTGCCTAAATTTTGAGGAAATGTGTACTCTTCTGTGCGATTGTGAGAACCTGATGAACAATCGACCTTTGACTTATCTTTCTGAAGAAGATGAACTCAAGCCACTCAGACCCTCCATGTTCCTACAGAGCCTAGAGGGTAATGATGTAACCGACTTAGACCAAATTCAAACCAGCAGTTTAAACGACAGATGGCGTTATCTACAAGCTGTTCGGGAGAGCCTGAGAAATCGCTTCAAAAAAGAATACCTGGGATTTCTCCGATCACGGAGCAAAAAGCAACAGGGATCCATACAAGTAGGAGACATAGTACTGGTGGAGAGCGACAACAAGAAACGTATCAACTGGCCTTTAGGGAGAGTGGTGGAGCTGTTACCTGGAAGAGACAATGTGACTCGTCTGGTTAAAATTAAGACAGCAACTGGCATTCTACTTCGTCCAGTACAGCGACTTTATTCGTTAGAGATAAACTGTCTTAACAAAGGTGATTCTATCAACACTTCACAACACCGAATAAGTGAGCCGGTCCTTAATGAAGATATTCCCTGCAGTAACTCAGGAACTGAAAAGGAGAGTGAATTCAAGACTCGTTGTGGTAGAACTGTTAGGCAACTCAAGAAACTAGACTTATAGTGGTTCACATTCCTGAGCTCAATGTTCAACTATAATTTTAGAATGTTTACTTCAGTTTATGAGTGTGTCTTGCAAAACTACCTTTTGCAAGGTGGGAGAATGTGGAGAAAGTGAACTAAAGCTCTTTCGAGCAATCTACTTCCTGTAGAAAATAGACAGTGTTTTGATTTAGAAAATAGACAGTGTTTTGATTTACATAGTTTTGATTTTGTAATCTTTGAGTGTAGTGTCTTTGGAATGTCTTTGGATGCGATGTTGAGTTGTGTTAATAAAATATTGATTACTGTATATTAAAATGATTTGGTATGGTATAGCCATGTTCGTTTTGTAAAGAGGTTTTTGAGAGTCCCATCGTTACTCTTCTATTAGTGCCTTTTTCCTTCATACAAACCATCAGGATGATATCTGTAATAGTTTCGGAGATATGGAATGCCGGTGAAATATTTCGCACAGTTGCCATGTTGGATTGGTGAGATGTAATAAAATTTGAAGAGCACAGTCGGAGTTGGACAAAATAGTACTATGACCATACCGAGTTTCGTTGAAATCGCTCCAGCAGTTTAGATTTTATTAGGGAGGGGAGCGAGGCGACGGTCAAATGCAAACACACACATACGTACACACACACGGACTATATGTGATGTCATAGGCCTATCTTTCATAAATGTAAATAATAAAGGAAGCTTTCCAGTCGGTCAACACGACTGAATAGCCTTCATTATTAGAATTAAGCATCACTGAAAAATGGCTTCTATCACTACTAAATGAAGATAGGCTAACAAGTAAACGAAAAGCAAGAACGGGAGGTTTAATTTAGAAAAGAAATACTATTATTGGTCACAAAGGAGCTAAAGTTTGCTGTGTAGGTTTTACTCTGCCTTATATGGCAACACTGCGAGAAGGTGAGTTGGATTCCCATCTAAGCCATCTTAGATTGGTTTTCCGTGGTTTCCCACTTCTACTACAGGAAAATGCGTGGATAGTTCCTAAGTCAAGGCCACGGCCTACTCCTTCCCAAGCCATGCCATCATTACAAATACACACGTTACTACAGACATCACAATTACAAAGTTTAGACCTATCAGACAAATTCCATAAAAACCTCAACTACATGGACCGATGAACAATAACCTATGTTCCAAACCTCTATATGGAGCAACAATAAATATTTCGAATCAATGGGATCCATCGTATTGATTTCAGGAAACATATTTCTAACGTAGGCTACAGTATGACCGCGATCGAAACGAGCAACGTGCCTTGCCCTGTCTGATGTGGCACGCACTCAGACTGAAATCAGTATTTTTATTTTTATTTTTATTGATATTTCAAGAAGTATTTATCCTATGTTTGAATAAATAATTTGCCAGGAATTGCATATGGCATCGTTCAAACTGGGATAGTTGTTGACGCAGAAAAAGGATCTTTTCATCAGGGTTCTAGGTAGGACAGTAGATACTGAAAAATATCCTTAGGCTAGATAGAGTATTTCGATATCATGAAAGAAATGCCCCTAGATTAGATAACAGGTATGTAATTGATGTAGTTGTTGTGTAATTAGGCTATTATGTGACAGTTTGTAACAACCAGCGTAACAGTGTAATAAACGCAGTGTTACAATTGCCGTGGTAACTAAATAGACTGTGTAATAGCCGTAATAGTCTACGTAAAAATTCGGTGTAGTAGCCATAATGGTTTTAATAGCTAATGGACAGTATTTCCGGTAACAGTCCTGTAATAGTCTGTAGGCCTACATACATTTTGGGAAATGCTGCTGTACTGTTACAGGCTCTGTACCGTTCCACTTTCCGTTGGAACATGAGAACCTGGAACGTTACGCATAGATACCGGGTGGCTGGTTGGTATAACCTGGAACGGTACACAGTGTAACCGGGTACTGGTGGAAACGTTACTCTATTTCGATAACCAAGAACGGTACGCAGAGTAACTTTCCAACTGGTAACGCTGAGGAATCGTTCCAGTCATGTACCGTTCCATACGTAACGTTCCGCTAACACGTACCTTGATGCTCGGTACAGTTGGGAGTCGAGTTCCGACTGTACCGTTCCAGCGCTGTAACGTTCCACATGCTCGTACTGAGTTCCAAGTTACAGTTCCTGAACGATACCGCAAGCCAGCTCGGGGCCGCGGTATGGCATACGTAACGTAACGTGGAACACAGCGTTACGTAACGCATTTCAGTTCTGTTCCGGGTCCCTGCCGCCAGCATTGACCCTCAGAGAAGAAACGGTACAGGCTGTAATGTTAAGGTTGGATGTTGCCGCAGTTTCGGTACAGGCTTGAGGAACGTATCGCATGTGTACCACCTGTTTGATTGGCTCAGCAGGTCGAGCTCCAAGCAATCAAAGATGGTGGACGGTTGTCAATTGAGGGTGGTATCTGCTGTTGATGGGCATTATTAGAATACAAATCAGTCATTAAGATACGTAACTGTAAGTTGAAAACATGCCAGGCACTAATGAATGCATTCCTGCCGGTCTTGAAGACTGAACTGAAATCATTCGACCTTCAACCATTGCATTCGGATTCAGTTACGTAAGCTACCTGTGACCTAGGCGATATACTGGAAAAGTGTAGGAGGTGTTAGGCTGTAGCTCCGTAACAGTTATGTCGTGGGTTCAAGCCACCGTAGTGACCACATTTTCATTTATTTTTAAATAATTTTATTGTATCCATCCGACTTTGAGCTGTTCATTCTCTGAGTCGGAAACCATTAATATTTATCCTATTCGTGTAAAATAATACAATTTGATAGCAGAATGATATTTTCACTCAAAATAAATACGGTAATTCATCTTTTCTTCTTTTGTTTTCTTAGTCGTTTACCCTCCAGGTTGGTGGAACCAACGGACTCAGTGAGGGAACTCATCAATATCGCCTCTACGGGCAGTGTCCTAGAGCTGGGAACATTTAATCGGAGTGAATACAACTGGTGAGGTGTGATTGGCACCTCGCCCAGACGGCCGCACCTGCAAAGCGAACAGGGGCCTCATGAGGGAAGGTAAGGGATGGTCAGGATGGATATGCAAGGAAGAGGGAAGGAGGCGGCCGTGGCCTTGAAAAGGTACCATCCCGGAATTTGACCGAAGACGAAGTGGAAAACCACGGAAAACCCCTTCAAGCATGGCTGAGGTGGGAATCGAACCCGCTCTACGCATTTGGAACACCCAAGGCTCAGTGGACCCCGTTCCAGTCCACATACCACATTTAAAATTTTCGTGGCAGAGACGGGAATCGACCCCAGGACCTCCAAGGCGGCAGCTAACCATGCTGACCGGTACGCGATGGAGGCGACTTCGCAATAAATAATAATAATATGTTTTTTTTAGTCGTTTACCGTCCAGGTTGGTGGAACCCACGGACTCAGCGAGGGAACTCACCACTACCGACTCTGCGGGCAGTGTCCTAGAGCGGGGAACATCGAATCGGATGGGATAAAACTGGTGAGGTGGGATTGGCACCTCGCCCAGGCGGCCACACCTGCAAAGCGAACAGGGGCCTCATGAGGGAAGGTAATTCGATGGTCAGGATGGATAGGCAAGGAAGAGGGAAGGAGGCGGCCGTGGCCTTGAAGAAGGTACTGTCCCCGTTTACCTGGATAGTAGGCTGTCAGATATCCGCCCCCTCAATCGGATTGCCAATTATCAATCGCACCGGCACAGTTACATCAATGAAAATGGCACTGACAGATACTATCGAGATAAAAGCACAGAAATTCACAGGAAATCATTGTGGAACACACCAAAATAGACGGGGGTTCATACTTACCGTTACTTACCTCTTAATTATCTCGGGGTTTGAGTTGACAACAGGATCACTAAAAGTCTGTTCACACAATAATCTCCACCATGACATTTAAAAATGAACCAAAACGAAGACGAGAACTTTGAACTGTACAAAAGCTTTATTTCTAATAAAGGGTATGATTTTACTAACACAACAAAAACAACGTGGCTATCAGTAGCCCAAGTCAATCTGACTACGTCCTCCAGTAGGACTTGCAAAACTTATCATACAACATGATATAAAATATTTTAGCTCCCAAGAGCTCCAAGTAACGTAATATTCATAACACTATTGGATTGGAAAAGGACGTCAGGGTGTGACATATATAGAGCATTTGGTTTCCTTTTAATAAACAAGAGAATGGTCTTTATAGTCGCAAGGCCAAAGTGTGTACGACCTCACTCCCTGAGAACCATATGTTGGCACAGCTGCGGGCTACCTTCAGCCTGTTGCATACTGGTCAAATGCACTCCCTTCTCACACGCTATGTTACGTAAGAATACAGCTTGTTCTCTCAAGCTTTTAAATGTCTAGAAGACAACTCACATTATATTTACGCAAATCTTTCAAGTACTTTGCACACATCCTATTGGATCATTATATTAATTTCTTAACCTTGTTAACTTCAATCCAAATGTTTAATTAGCTCTTAAATGTTTATAACAAAATCACATAAATTATTTATAACAATTAGAAATTGTTTATAATATTTGTCAAAGACAATAAAAATATTATAAGCGCGCCTTTAACATCACTCTCGTTCCATATTATTTTCAAAAATATTTACAGCAATTATTTACAATATTAACATTTAAATTGTTTAAATTATTAATTTAATAAATACATTAGCCACATGTTCATTCGGTTGGTAATTTTATAATCCTGTTTAATATAATCGACCAATGAAGGTTAGTTATACATATTAATGTCACAATCTGGTTTAATAAAGTTTTTAATAATGATTTGTGACGGCAACCTTCATTCAAAATCTTATCTCAAATTCTTTCAAAACTCGTGTTAATTATAACAGTAACTCACTTGATTAATTTTCAACGAACTATAACAATCTTACTCCAGCGGAAAATCCTTCGCTAACAAGTTAATGCACAATCTGCATTAAAAATATGCCCAAAATCATCATATATTAATCTATATGGCATTTAAAAACTTCCACATAACTTACAAAACTTCCACAAATAATTCTTTAACATTTATTCCTGTGGGAACCTCCTTCATATTCAAGGGCATTATATCTCAGCGACTTTCAACACGCGCTGCACTAGCGATTATACATTCATAGTTCCACTTAAAAATTTTTAATAATCATTACTTGTTTCAAAACTGTTTTTCTATTTAACCTTCGTGGATTTCATTCATGAACCGAAATGAAGTCAAAACTTGCCAATCACAAACAAATTTAATAGTGAATACGCTTATATACGCCTGTCTGATCTATCAAAATTTAAGATTAACATCTTAAAAGAAAATGTAGTATAAAAATACTATCTTCAAATAAAGTGCGACTAAAATGCAAAGTAGTCGAATAGAATCCAATTAGACTGGGGAATGCAAACATTGTTCTATATATCTCTAATTGAGAAAAACTCCTAACAAAAGTACTTGACTTTAATGCATTCAATAATTCATTATTAAAGTTACTCTTTCACAAAAGTGTCTATGATGCAATGTTCATTCATAACTGACAATAAATGTCTGTGTTGCAATCAATACAAATAACGACTAGTATTTCCAAGATCGTCGACAACGTAAGAGATTTTAACGCTCTAAAATCATTTAAATGTTCTTCCTTCTTGATGATGACAGAAAATTGGTCAAAGTAATTAAACTGGGGTAGAATTACTTTAATAAAATGACACGCTGTCTGAATTTAAATCTGCCATAAAAATCATTAACTTACAGTCAAATCGTGACTACAAAAAAAATATTAATTACTGAATATTCTAAATATCAGTCTCAACTGATTCAAAATCGTTAACTATGCCCATGACATCACAATGTCTTAATAAATCGTCGAAAAATGCAAAACTCATCAAGGTGTACTGAGAATAAGAATCTCAACAAGAAAATAGGGCAAAAAACATGAGGATAAAAATATGGGAAAAATGGTTGCTCAAACATTATTAGTAAACTCAAATACAATAAACGTTCACGACTACCTTATCTGCCGATTGACGTTCCAGAGGAAAATTCCCCAAAGAAGACTGCTGATGGATCCATTTCACCATGTTAAAGTTGAGCTCCATCCTCGAAATAGGAAATAGCACCCTCGGAGAATCGAACTGCTTCCTTCTCCGTGAATCGCTCTGCTCCTCGAAGACGAATAGACATCCTTCCGGCAATAATCTTCTTTGTGAGTCGGGATATCCCTGACCTCTCTTGAAAAATTCCCTGAAGTTCCAGTAGACAATCATTATGAAGTTTTGTAGAAATTTCCGAAGAAATTATTCATATACAGAGTATGAAATTGTTTCTATGGCTGTTCGATGGTATTCAGCCTTTAATTACGAAACATGGGTGTAGATGGTATTCACCGCATGTTCGCTTGTGTGGAATAGCAATTAGCGAAGTTCCATGTCGCTATCTTACTCCATTGAAGTATGTCCCAATTGCAATAAGCCCTTTTAGCCTTCCATCTGCTCTTCGATTGTAGTGTCAGAAGAACAAACTGCCGTATTCAATTGCTCCATTATACTGGTATCGTTCTGTAACCAAGCAATCTGAAGTCTTTCTACTCCACTCGCAGCGTCAGCCTTGCGTTGATTCTGGCTATACAAAAAGTGCTTCTCTAGTGGCGAGATAATCACTTTTGTCAGTCGTATAAAACTGCTAATATCTTTTAAACTAATCGGTCGAAATTGTTCAGCCTTTCTCTATAACTGCATGTAGCACTGCACAATACAATTGGCTTATCGGAGACCGCTAACTGTTCGAAGCTAAACTTGTAGAAGCTTTCTAAGGTCCGTTTCAACTTCACCTAGTTTGACCTGGATCTCGTTAATATAGTGGCTTCGCCACGCGTTATAAAGATGATTCTTTTCACTGCTGTTCACTTCGACGTCTCACTATAATGAATGTATAAGAAAAGAACTTTCACAAATATACTTCGATGATCTGAGCATGAGATCTCAGAATGATCAGAGAACGAAAGAGACTCCTCTCTTCTGCGCAAGCCCTTTTATTAACTCCTCGAGGGGCGTTACCATCCCTTCCAGAGCGTGGTACTGCGTCATCGCTAAAACTTCCAACTTCGTTAATACATGACGGATTTTCAAAATTCAAAAACTGAAAATAAATTTCACCAAAATTCCAAATCAATGCTTCTATTGCAAATGGATTTCCACAATTCTGCATTCCAAAAGTCATAAAAATACCATAGTTTCAGCAATCTCCGTCTTCCTTTAAACTATCGTTCATTGGTTCATGCCTCTCCTCCAATAGCATAGTTTCTTCCTCAGCAGAATTCCTCGTTTCCTGCGACTGCGTTGTACATCTTGGAACATTCTGGACTAAAAGCTGACGTCACTGAGAATCTCAGCTCAAGTAGCCTGCTGGCATAACATTTACGTCATCCGTGCTTACGTCATGACTACCCACGTCATAACTATGACAGCCATAACTTTCCTAATAATTTCAAATATAGCCACCGTGGTCTCTATATAATTCAATTACGGGGGCATTCTCCTCTCACCACGTTTTAAAAACAGTTGCAAATTGTTTTTAAACTCAATGTTACAAGTATCTCAGCTCTCTTGAACACGAAATTGAATTATTACTGGCTTACTCTAGGATAGTATCTTTTTAAATTTCCAGCATTGAACTTGCCGTAAACGACATTATTCTCATCATCGTAGAGTTCATAACAGTTGTTTCCATAGGCGTTCGTAATCCTAAACGGCCCCAGGAACACTAATCCAAATTTGGGGTAGATTTTCTTGGTCATATCAGCTTTGACAGGTCTGCGTAATAATACAAGATTTCCAACTTGAAAGGGTGTACCAAAACGTTTTCCAGCTACTCTCTTCAATCGTTTCTCTGCTGCTTTCTGGAGTTGTTCCTTTGCCTTGTCAATCCTCTGCTGTCTTCCTATGTCGGGATCTCTCGGTATGTGGTTAAAAAGATTATCCCACGGCCTTTCTGGGTTTCTTCCTAGATGAAGTCGCATTGGCACTTCTTCTGTGCTCTCCTGCACTGTAGAGTTCAGACATTCCTCAATAAGGGGTACAAATCTCACCCAACCAGAATGATCATTTGGACAGAAAATTCGACAGAATTTCGAAAATTCAGCCATATATCTTTCTGAGGAATTCGATTCAGGGTAACGCACGCTTGAAAATAAGTGCTTAATGCCAAGCCTTTCCATATCCGCTGCAAATTCCACGGACGTAAACTGCGTTCCATGATCTGACAGTAGATATTCCGGTATACCAGCTTTAGGAAATACAGCATTTTCCAGTCTGCTTACTACGTTCCTCGTGTTAGCTTTCTGCATGGGACTCATTGTAACAAATTTTGAGAAAACATCCACGGTCACCAACAAGTATTGGTTACCCTGGTATCCCTTCGGACAGGGGCCAAATATATCCGTCGCCATAAGTTCGTTTGGCTTAGAAGGAATCATCGCCTTCGGTTTTCCCTTTAATAAAGCAGAAGCATACTTTGCTCTTTGACATTTGTGACAGGATCTAATGACCTTGGCAATGCTGGAACGCATGTTAGTCCAGATAAATCTCTCTTTAAGTGTATTAAGAGTTTTATCTAAACCGGCATGTCCAGTTGCGTGATGAGCTACCCACACTAAATTGACAATAAGTTTAGGTGGCACGACTATTCGAAGTTTTGTATGCGCAGGGTCAGCATACTTGCATACAATGTCTCCACTCAAGACAAAGTGTCGTGAATTTCTCCGTGTAGCTTCATAGTCAACATCCGTATTGTCCATGTAACCCTTGAGGAACCTGTACATTTTCCTTATTGGAGCGTGTCTCTTCTGTGACACACCGATTCGGGCTAACCTCCTAACGGTTTCTTCATCTTCTTGCTCCAATTGTACATGGTGTATCTGCACATTTTTAATAGGGTTACGTGATAGAGCATCAGCCAGTAAGTTATCTTTCCCAGGCTGGTGGACGATAGTAGCGTTAAACTGTTGGGTGAACAAAGCCCAACGTGTCAATCTATCACTTGACATGTCAGTTTGCAACATAAACTGTAGTGCTTTATGGTCAGTAATAATGATGACCTTATGTCCCAGCAGGATTTTCTTCCAGGCTTGTAAAGCTGTCACAAAAGCTAATGCTTCAAGCTCTGTCGTGAAGTAGTTTTCCTCGTGCTTTTTCAACTTCCGACTAGTGAACGCAATGTAGTGCTTGTTGCCTGCCTCGTCTTTCTGGTATAAGACTGCACTAATGCCTATTCTTGATGCATCAGACTCAATATAAAACACCTTCTCAAAGTCTGGGTACTCCAGTTTCACATTATTTTTGAGCATCTCTTTTGCTTTCTCAAAAGCCTCGTCTGCAGCGGTACTCCATTTCCATCTGTTGTTCTTCTTGAGTAAGTCATACAGAGGAGCCATAATTTCCGAGTATTTTGGACAGTGGCTGCTAATAAATTGGCATGCACCTACAAATTCTCTGACTTGTTTTACCTTAGTTGGCTTTGGAAATCTCGTGATCGCATCTACTTTTTTCATGTTTGGATGATATCCATCTTTATCAATAGTATGCCCCAAATAATTTATCTCCTTCTTCAAAAATTGACATTTTCCAAAGTTCACCTTGATATTGGCCTCCCTTAAATTCTCGAACAACTTTCTCAAGTGCACTAAATGTTCTGTGGCGCTGGGTGAAGATACGATTAAATCGTCAATGTAGCAGATTACATTTTCTTTCACTTCGTCAGTGAGCTTACTATCAAGTGCTCGAATAAGTGCTGGTCCACTGTTAACCATTCCAAAAGGCATTCTGGCAAAGACCCATGACGTCTGGTCAAATAGGAATCCAGTGTACTGCATACTATCCTCTTCTAATTGAACTTTATAAAATGAAGACGTCAAGTCAAGAACGCTGAAACATGCTCTTCCTTTGAATTTCCGAAGCAGATCTCTAATCTTGGGTGGTCTGTCATTTTCTGGAAGAATCTTCAAGTTGATGGTCCTGGCATCGAGACAAAGACGTATCTGACCATTACTTTTCTTTACTACTGTGATGGGGTTTATATAAGACGACGCCTGTTTTCTAATAATCCCGTCTACCTCCATTTTTCTGATTAACCCTCGTACTTCTTGATAGTATTTCTCAGGAATGGGGTATATTCTCTTCTGGTAAGGGGTTTCATCTGTCAGCCTTATCTTGTACTTATAATCCTTAATCAATCCAGGCTTTTCATCGAAAATATCTTGGAATTCCTTTATCAGATCCTCAAATTCCCCCTGAATTTCTTCAAATCCTTCAGTTTTTCTACTGGGTATTTCTTCTAAGTTTTCCACTTCATTAATTATTGTATTCAAAATTTCTTCCCTAAGGTCTATTTCCAGACTGTTTTTCACGTCCTGTTCTTCTATCTCTTCTGTGATTATGTACCCATCATTAAAGCTAATACTTCTGTTCTTCATGTCAATAATAGCTCCGACCTTCGATATAAAATCGATTCCAAGCACCATATCAAAATTGATCTTGCTCACCACAATGAAGATCTGTTCATAATTCCTTCCATTGATCTCAAAGTTCAATAACACTTGAATCTTGCATTTCACTGCCTTATCTTGGAATATCCCTCTCACTTTGACGGTAGAAACAGGTAGAACTGTCATGTTCTCTCCTCTTAGCAGACTTTGATAACATTCCTCGGAAATGATGGAAATAATAGCACCAGTATCCATCAGGGCTTTGTACTGCTGTCCATCCATCCGTACAGCAATAATAGGTAAGGCACATGGTCTTTCCTCTTTAACAATACCCCTCTCTTCTAGTAAATCTTCATCGGTAACTTCGTATATCTCATTAATCGTAATCAGGTGTGGTGTGGCAATGTATTTACAGGTTCTCACTGACGTTGAGAAATCGGCGTTTTTTTTTTTGTGTTACCGACCTCAAAATTCTGTTGGCTCGTAGAAGGCCCAGGATCGATTACAACATCCTGCCTTTTCTTTTGATTGTCAGCTTCTTTATCCCTTAATTCTTTTAAGTATTGCTGGCTTTCCTTCTCTCTTTGCAGATACTGATCAGGTGTCATAACCTGACCTTGAGTATTCTGGTTTCTATTTTGGTTTTGGTTATTCCTATTATAGTTACGGATATACCCATTATTGTTGTAATACCTGCCTCTTCCATTGTAGTTTCCTCGGTTGTAGTTCCAACCTCTTCTCTGTTGATACGGTCGGTAACCTTGTGATCTGTAATTTCTAAACTGATTATTCCTGTGAGGACCTACATTGTCAGTTTTCTCCTCCTCTGGCTTGTCAGTTTGTTGGACTTGGTCCATATATACCGTATTGATTTCCTTATACTCCTGCCTTTGACCTTTCTGGACTACGTTAGGCATTGGACTTGTGTAGTCCAACCTTCTTAGTAATTCATCCATGCTGGATAAATCCCTGATGTTGGACGAAATTATAAGTCTTCTCACCTCAACTGGCAGCATACGAGAAATCGCATCAATTAGTTGCTCCGTGGACAATGGGGGTTGCAAAAATCTCAAGCGGGACAACTGACTCGTAAAGAAATCAGCGTACCTCGTTGGAAGAGTACCTGAGTATTTTCTTGAATACACCTCCGCTCTTAACGAATTCTGCGCTTCTATGGACCAAAATCGTTTGATTAACGCCTCTGCAAACTCGTCAAAGTTACTGAATGTGTATCTAAATGCGCGAAACCATTCAAGGGGTCCTCCAATCAGATATCTCTCTACTATCTTCATCTCTCTCTCTCTGGGAATGTGAGCTTCGATGAAATAATCTTTGAGATTCCTTACATACTCTATAGGTGTCAAACTATCAGTGTTACTGAATTTTTGTGGTTTGTCTTCGAAATTCCTAATGACCGTCACGTTCCTCGGATATGAATCCGGATAGTTTTTCCCACTATCTCGATAATTCCACTCAGGTTCCATATTCCTCTCGTCATCCTCCTCTCTGAATCTGGATACACGTTCTTCAGGAGTAACGTCCCTTTCTTCTGGCTCTAGGTGACATCTTCTGGTATACTTCCTATTCAATTCGCAAGCTAAGCCTTCTGTATCCTTGTCGGTGATTTCTGTTAAGACTTTCTTGACTATCTCTTCTTTGTAGTTCTCCATTAAACTAGCCTCTCCTAACTTCAAATTTTTCAGTTTACTCGTCGTTTCATTTACATCCGAGACAACTTTATGAATTTGATCCTCTAATGTAGATTTTAAAGTTTGCATATCCTGATCTAGTTGTGTTCTATCGTCAACTTGTTTTTCGGATAACGAATTTATCCTGACGCTTAAATCTTTCCTAATCTGTACTACTTCATTGTTAATTTCTATCTGCGTACTGGCAAGTTTTCTTTCAATCCTTTCCTGAATTTGGGTTACATGTTCCCCACTTGACTTATTCCACTCGTCTTTCCATACCGCTACGTTTGCTGTTAACATTTCGGCTATGTCTACTTCGATATCCTCTTTTAATACTCTATTGTGGTCTAATACCTGTGTTCTCATGACCTCTACATCATACTTCAACTCTGCTAAAGACGTTGTTGTTCTACCTGATTCATCGACTAACCTAGTCGCTAATGCAGTTATATTACGCGTACAAAGAGTTTTTGAGTTTTCGATTTCTTCCCTGACTTTATTTACATCAGTTTGGACTTTAGTCATATCTACGAAAACTGTGTTGACCTCTACCTGAATCTTAGTTATGTCACTTTGCACCTCAGTTATATCCGCACGAATGTTATTAATGTCTACCTGAACATTGGATACATCAGTTCTAGCTTTTTGAATTTCTTTTTGGACTTCCTCGACCTTGTCTTGGACAGTCGCTACATCGTTTTTGACAACAACTACTTCGGCTCTAGCACAAGAAATATCCCCTCGGACATTAGCTACATCTAGATTTAACATTGTAAGGTCTCTCTGTACCTTAGACACATCATTTTTAACATCGGACACATTTGTGCGGATGTCACTTACAGTATTTTCAATTCCTAGGGTATTAATCTGTAAACGCGACATATTCTCCTCTAAATTAGCAGTACTAGTTTGGATACCCTTCAAACTTTCACCCATACTAGCTTTCAAATTACTAGCATTCTCCTCCATCATCTGCTTCATGTTAGCAGACATCTCCTCTAACATTTTCTTCAAACTTTCATCTGCCATTACAATATTATTCAAAAATGGATTGCTGTAGGGACATACATCAAAAGAGCAAAATAACAACATTTGAGCAACACTTTTCACCATATATAATTTTGATCAATTTTCTGTCTTAAATCTAACTTATAACTACCTTATAATTAACCTTCGAAGATACTTCATGTTGAAACAAACTCAAGCACATGTTCAAATTTCCCTGGCTCATTTTAAAATATCCTAACACAAATAATTTACATTTACAATCCAAATAATTTAATTTTATCTTTAATATGACTAAAATGTCATAAGCCGGTCAAATAAAATAAGATTCCAGATTATAGGCGATTTTTCTAAGTTTCCTGCCCATTTAACCTTTCTCAAGTTGTATAAGATCTGATCGTTTCTGAGTGTAATTTTCCTAACACAATACAACATTTAATTCCTATATAATCACACTCTTAACTACTACAATTGGCCTAGACATCTAACAAAGAATCAACCTCTTTATTTGAGTCTAATCGAACCCAACGTTTTAGGTGCGAATCTTTCTATTGTTCAACCTGGTGATCCAGTTTTGTCGAATTCGCCCCAACGTTTTAGGTGCGTCAATCTTACTGTTGACTCATCCCCACGTTGGGCGCCAATCTTTCTGTCCCCGTTTACCTGGATAGTAGGCTGTCAGATATCCGCCCCCTCAATCGGATTGCCAATTATCAATCGCACCGGCACAGTTACATCAATGAAAATGGCACTGACAGATACTATCGAGATAAAAGCACAGAAATTCACAGGAAATCATTGTGGAACACACCAAAATAGACGGGGGTTCATACTTACCGTTACTTACCTCTTAATTATCTCGGGGTTTGAGTTGACAACAGGATCACTAAAAGTCTGTTCACACAATAATCTCCACCATGACATTTAAAAATGAACCAAAACGAAGACGAGAACTTTGAACTGTACAAAAGCTTTATTTCTAATAAAGGGTATGATTTTACTAACACAACAAAAACAACGTGGCTATCAGTAGCCCAAGTCAATCTGACTACGTCCTCCAGTAGGACTTGCAAAACTTATCATACAACATGATATAAAATATTTTAGCTCCCAAGAGCTCCAAGTAACGTAATATTCATAACACTATTGGATTGGAAAAGGACGTCAGGGTGTGACATATATAGAGCATTTGGTTTCCTTTTAATAAACAAGAGAATGGTCTTTATAGTCGCAAGGCCAAAGTGTGTACGACCTCACTCCCTGAGAACCATATGTTGGCACAGCTGCGGGCTACCTTCAGCCTGTTGCATACTGGTCAAATGCACTCCCTTCTCACACGCTATGTTACGTAAGAATACAGCTTGTTCTCTCAAGCTTTTAAATGTCTAGAAGACAACTCACATTATATTTACGCAAATCTTTCAAGTACTTTGCACACATCCTATTGGATCATTATATTAATTTCTTAACCTTGTTAACTTCAATCCAAATGTTTAATTAGCTCTTAAATGTTTATAACAAAATCACATAAATTATTTATAACAATTAGAAATTGTTTATAATATTTGTCAAAGACAATAAAAATATTATAAGCACGCCTTTAACATCACCCTCGTTCCATATTATTTTCAAAAATATTTACAGCAATTATTTACAATATTAACATTTAAATTGTTTAAATTATTAATTTAATAAATACATTAGCCACATGTTCATTCGGTTGGTAATTTTATAATCCTGTTTAATATAATCGACCAATGAAGGTTAGTTATACATATTAATGTCACAATCTGGTTTAATAAAGTTTTTAATAATGATTTGTGACGGCAACCTTCATTCAAAATCTTATCTCAAATTCTTTCAAAACTCGTGTTAATTATAACAGTAACTCACTTGATTAATTTTCAACGAACTATAACAATCTTACTCCAGCGGAAAATCCTTCGCTAACAAGTTAATGCACAATTTGCATTAAAAATATGCCCAAAATCATCATATATTAATCTATATGGCATTTAAAAACTTCCACATAACTTACAAAACTTCCACAAATAATTCTTTAACATTTATTCCTGTGGGAACCTCCTTCATATTCAAGGGCATTGTATCTCAGCGACTTTCAACACGCGCTGCACTAGCGATTATACATTCATAGTTCCACTTAAAAAATTTTAATAATCATTACTTGTTTCAAAACTGTTTTTCTATTTAACCTTCGTAGATTTCATTCATGAACCGAAATGAAGTCAAAACTTGCCAATCACAAACAAATTTAATAGTGAATACGCTTATATACGCCTGTCTGATCTATCAAAATTTAAGATTAACATCTTAAAAGAAAATGTAGTATAAAAATACTATCTTCAAATAAAGTGCGACTAAAATGCAAAGTAGTCGAATAGAATCCAATTAGACTGGGGAATGCAAACATTGTTCTATAAATCTCTAATTGAGAAAAACTCCTAACAAAAGTACTTGACTTTAATGCATTCAATAATTCATTATTAAAGTTACTCTTTCACAAAAGTGTCTATGATGCAATGTTCATTCATAACTGACAATAAATGTCTGTGTTGCAATCAATACAAATAACGACTAGTATTTCCAAGATCGTCGACAACGTAAGAGATTTTAACGCTCTAAAATCATTTAAATGTTCTTCCTTCTTGATGATGACAGAAAATTGGTCAAAGTAATTAAACTGGGGTAGAATTACTTTAATAAAATGACACGCTGTCTGAATTTAAATCTGCCATAAAAATCATTAACTTACAGTCAAATCGTGACTACAAAAAAAAATATTAATTACTGAATATTCTAAATATCAGTCTCAACTGATTCAAAATCGTTAACTATGCCCATGACATCACAATGTCTTAATAAATCGTCGAAAAATGCAAAACTCATCAAGGTGTACTGAGAATAAGAATCTCAACAAGAAAATAGGGCAAAAAACATGAGGATAAAAATATGGGAAAAATGGTTGCTCAAACATTATTAGTAAACTCAAATACAATAAACGTTCACGACTACCTTATCTGCCGATTGACGTTCCAGAGGAAAATTCCCCAAAGAAGACTGCTGATGGATCCATTTCACCATGTTAAAGTTGAGCTCCATCCTCGAAATAGGAAATAGCACCCTCGGAGAATCGAACTGCTTCCTTCTCCGTGAATCGCTCTGCTCCTCGAAGACGAATAGACATCCTTCCGGCAATAATCTTCTTTGTGAGTCGGGATATCCCTGACCTCTCTTGAAAAATTCCCTGAAGTTCCAGTAGACAATCATCATGAAGTTTTGTAGAAATTTCCGAAGAAATTATTCATATACAGAGCATGAAATTGTTTCTATGGCTGTTCGATGGTATTCAGCCTTTAATTACGAAACATGGGTGTAGATGGTATTCACCGCATGTTCGCTTGTGTGGAATAGCAATTAGCGAAGTTCCATGTCGCTATCTTACTCCATTGAAGTATGTCCCAATTGCAATAAGCCCTTTTAGCCTTCCATCTGCTCTTCGATTGTAGTGTCAGAAGAACAAACTGCCGTATTCAATTGCTCCATTATACTGGTATCGTTCTGTAACCAAGCAATCTGAAGTCTTTCTACTCCACTCGCAGCGTCAGCCTTGCGTTGATTCTGGCTATACAAAAAGTGCTTCTCTAGTGGCGAGATAATCACTTTTGTCAGTCGTATAAAACTGCTAATATCTTTTAAACTAATCGGTCGAAATTGTTCAGCCTTTCTCTATAACTGCATGTAGCACTGCACAATACAATTGGCTTATCGGAGACCGCTAACTGTTCGAAGCTAAACTTGTAGAAGCTTTCTAAGGTCCGTTTCAACTTCACCTAGTTTGACCTGGATCTCGTTAATATAGTGGCTTCGCCACGCGTTATAAAGATGATTCTTTTCACTGCTGTTCACTTCGACGTCTCACTATAATGAATGTATAAGAAAAGAACTTTCACAAATATACTTCGATGATCTGAGCATGAGATCTCAGAATGATCAGAGAACGAAAGAGACTCCTCTCTTCTGCGCAAGCCCTTTTATTAACTCCTCGAGGGGCGTTACCATCCCTTCCAGAGCGTGGTACTGCGTCATCGCTAAAACTTCCAACTTCGTTAATACATGACGGATTTTCAAAATTCAAAAACTGAAAATAAATTTCACCAAAATTCCAAATCAATGCTTCTATTGCAAATGGATTTCCACAATTCTGCATTCCAAAAGTCATAAAAATACCATAGTTTCAGCAATCTCCGTCTTCCTTTAAACTATCGTTCATTGGTTCATGCCTCTCCTCCAATAGCATAGTTTCTTCCTCAGCAGAATTCCTCGTTTCCTGCGACTGCGTTGTACATCTTGGAACATTCTGGACTAAAAGCTGACGTCACTGAGAATCTCAGCTCAAGTAGCCTGCTGGCATAACATTTACGTCATCCGTGCTTACGTCATGACTACCCACGTCATAACTATGACAGCCATAACTTTCCTAATAATTTCAAATATAGCCACCGTGGTCTCTATATAATTCAATTACGGGGGCAGTACTATCCCGGCATTTGCCCGAAGACGAAGTGGTAAACCACGGAAAACCACTTCAAGGATGGCTGAGGTGGGAATCGAACCCCCTCTACTCATATGGAACACCCGAGGCTGAGTAGACCCCGTTCCAGTCCTCGTACCACAATTCATATTTCGTGGCAGAGCCGAGAATCGAACCCAGGACCTCCAGGGCGGCAGCTAACCATGCTGACCGCTACGCGATGGAGGCGACTTCACAATAAATAATAATAATTATAATTTTATGTTGGGTCATCTCCGTTGTGTAGTGGGCAGCATGCTTAGCTGCCACCCCAGAGGCCCAAGGTCAGATTCCTGGGTCTGCTACGTAATTTGAAAAGCGGTATGATTCGAGGTTGTTTGATTCCACCTCAGCCATCCCTGAAGTGGTTTTCCGCGGTTTCCTACTTCGTCTTCGGGCTAATGTCGGGATGGTATCTAACGTCAGGCCACGGCCGCCTCATTCCCCGTTCCATGTCTATCCCTCCCATTCTTCCCATCCTGTCCCGTCCCTCATGTGGCCCACTATTCGCTTTGCAGGTGAGGCCACCTGGGAGAGGCGCTAGTCCAGCCTCCCTCCCCAGTTGTATCCCATAATTGTATGTCAAGATCCAGGACACTGCCCGTAGAGGCAGTAAAGGCGGGATCATTCGCTGAGTCCGTGGGAAAAGCCTACCTGGAGGGTAGAAAAAGAAAAGGAATAAACGAAACAAATAATTTTATATTACACCTAATGTAATTCATCTCTCAAGTGTGTCAGATTTTTAGTACGATTCAATTTGGATATTATATTGAAGACTGTTACGTAACTCAAAATGTCCAAGATAGGTGAGAGAAAGAAAATAATGCACAACAAGGAATCAAATAGTTGTGTAAGCTCAGTTTGGAAGTGGACCTGTGTCTTTCACGATTTTTGGAATCCGGAAATATTTCAGAAATAAAATTACACAAATCCACCTTCCATAAGATGAGTGTACAATGTGACTCCTCTTTTAAAGGATCGGGGTTTGATCCCCTTCTCTTCCTGCAAAGATATTTCTAGCCTCAGCGCTAGAAACTGTACACTAAGCCTAGTTAGTTAGTTAATTATTTAGTTAGTAATTGGGGTTGAAAGGGGAGGAACTTCGAGGTCATCGGCGCTAACCACTAGACTATGCCATGAGGATAGTTTGGAAGAGATAGTTTAGATTCCTACCTAGTTATGCTGGAGGTGGAATGGCGTGATTCCCTACTTCAAAACCAGTCAAATGCCCGGATGGTACCTAAGTGAAGGCCACGATCATTTCCTTCCCAAACCTAGCCACAATTACAAATACGCAAATTACCACAGCCAACACAATGTCACTGGTTAACACACTGATTCCACACACACCTAAGATAATAATAATAATAATAATAATAATAATATTGATAATGTTTTCGGTACGAATAAGAACGAAATGAGCGTTATCAAAGCTGGATTTTACCTAACACTACAGGAGATGGTAGAGGTTGTAACTTTGTACCGCGAGCATTGACCCTCAGAGAAGAAACGGTACAGGCTGTAACGTTAAGATGGGATGTAGCCGCAGTTTCGGTACAGGCTGAGTAACGTTATTGACATGTATACCGTCTATTTCGATTGGCTTAGCAGGGCTAGGTGCAAGGAATCAAACATGGTGGACGGTTGTCAATTGAGGGTGGTATCTGCTGTTCACGGGCATTATTAGAATGCAAATCAGTCATTAAGATACGTAACTGTAAGTTAAAAACATGCCAGGCACTGATGAATTCATTCCTGTCGGTCGTAAGGATTGAACTGAAATCATTCGATCTTCAAACATTGCATTCGGATTCAGTTATCTAAGCTACCTGTGAGCCCACCGATGTACTGGAAAAGTGTAGGAGGGGTAAGGCTGTTGCTTCGTAACGGATGGGTCCTGGGTTCAAAACACCCTAAGGACCAAAATTTTATTTCTTTTTAAATTATTTTATTGTATCCATCCGACTTTGTGCTGTCCATTCTCTGAGTCGGAAATCCATTAATATTCATCCTATTCGTTTAAAATAATACAACTTGATAGCACAATGATATTTTCACTCCACAATAAATAATTCTTCTTTTCTTCTTTTCTTTCTTAGTCGTTTACCTTCCAGGTTGGTGGAACCAACGGACTCAGCTAGGGAACTCACCACTACCGCCTCTACGGGCAGTGTCCTAGAGCTGGGAACATCTAATCGGAGTGGATACAACTGGTGAGATGTGTTTGGCACCTCGCCCAGGCGGCCACACTTGCAAAGCGAACAGGGGCCTCATGAGGGAAGGTAAGGGATGGTCAGGATGGATGGGCAAGGAAGAGGGAAGGAGGCGGCCGTGACCTTGAAGAAGGCACCATCCCGGCATTTGCCCGAAGACGAAGTGGGAAACCACGGAAAACAACATCGAGGATAGCTGAGGTTGGAATCGAACCCCTTCTAGTCATTTGGAATACCCGAGACTGAATAGACCCCGTTCCAGTCCTCATACCACTTTTCATATTTCGTGGCAGAGGCGGGAATCGAACCCAGGACCTCCAGGGTGGCAGCTAACCATGCTGAGCGCTAAGCGATGGAGGCGACTTCACAATAACTAATATTAATTATAATTTTATATTGGGTAATCTCCGTTGTGTAGTGGGCAGCATGCTTAGCTGCCACCCCAGAGGCCCAAGGTCCGATTCCTGGGTCTGCTACGTAATTTGAAAAGCGGTATGTTTGGAACGGGGTCTACTCAGCCTCGGGTGGTCCAAATGAGTCGAGGTTGTTTGATTCCCACCTCAGCCATCCCCGAAGTGGTTTTCCGTGGTTTCCCACTTCGTTTCCGGGCTAATGTCGGGATGGTATCTAACGACAGGCCACAGCTGCCTCCTTCCCCGTTCCATGTCTATCCCCCCCCATTCTTCCCAACCCGTCCCGTCCCTCATGTGGCCCACTATTCGCTTTGCAGGTGAGACCACCTGGGCGACGCGCTAGTCCAGCCTCCCTCCCCAGTTGTATCCCATAACTGGATGTCAAGATCCAGGACACTGCCCGTAGAGGCGGTAAAGGCGGGATCATTCGCTGAGTCCGTGGGAAAAGCCTAGCTGGAGGGTAGAAAAAGAAAAGGAATAAGCGAAACAATTAATTTTATATTACACCTATTGTAATTCATCACTCAAGTGTGACAGATTTTTAGTACGATACAATTTGGATATTATATTGAAGACAGTTACGTAACTCAAAATGTCCTAGATAGTTGAGAGAAAGAAAATAATGCACAACAAGGAATCAAAGCAGTTGTGTGCTCAGTTTGGAAGTGGACGTGTGTCTTTCACAACTTGTGTAATCCGGAAATAATTCAGAAATAAAATTACACAAAGCCACCTTCCATGAGATGAGTGTGCAATGTGACTCCTCTTTTAAAGGACCTGGGTTCGATACCCATCTCTTCCTGCAAATATATTTCTAGCCTCAGCGCTAGAAACTGTACACTAAGCCTAGTCAGTTAGTTAATTAGTTAGTTAGTTATTGGGGTTGAAAGGGGGGGGGGGGGGGAACTACGAGATCGTCGGCCCTAAACACAAGACTAAGCCACGTGAGGCAAATGCCCGGATGGTACCTATGTGAAGGCCACGACCATTTCCTTCCCAAACCTAGCCACAATTACTGTACAAATACGCACATTACCACAGCCAACACAATGTCACTGGTTAACACACTGATTCCACACACACCTAAGATAATAATAATAATAATAATAATATTGATAATGTTTTCGGTACGAATAAGAACGAAATGAGCGTTATCAAAGCTGGATTTTACGTAACGCTACAGGAGATGGTAGAGGTTGTAACTTTGTACCGCCAGCATTGACCCTCAGAGAAGAAACGGTACAGGCTGTAACGTTAAGATGGGAAGTAGCCGCAGTTTCGGTACAGGCTGAGTCACGTTATTGACATGTATACCGGCTATTTCGATTGGCTTAGCAGGGCTAGGTGCAAGGAATCAAACATGGTGGACGGTTGTCAATTGAGGGTGGTATCTGCTGTTCACGGGCATTATTAGAATGCAAATCAGTCATTAAGATACGTAACTGTAAGTTAAAAACATGCCAGGCACTGATGAATTCATTCCTGTTGGTCTTAAGGATTGAACTGAAATCATTCGACCTTCAAACATTGCGTTCGGATTCAGTTATCTAAGCTACCTGTGAGCCCACTGATGTACTGGAAAAGTGTAGAAGGGGTAAGGCTGTTGCTTCGTAACGGATGGGTCCTGGGTTCAAGACACGCTAAGGACCAAAATTTTATTTCTTTTTAAATTATTTTATTGTATCCATCCGACTTTGTGCTGTCCATTCTCTGAGTCGGAAATCCATTAATATTCATCCTATTCGTTTAAAATAATACAACATGATAGCACAATGATATTTTCACTCCACAATAAATAATTCTTCTTTTCTTCTTTTCTTTCTCAGTCGTTTACCCTCCAGGTTGGTGGAACCAACGGACTCAGCACGGGAACTCACCACTACCGCCTCTACGGGCAGTGTCCTAGAGCTGGGAACATCTAATCGGAGTGGATACAACTGGTGAGATGTGTTTGGCACCTCGCCCAGGCGGCCACACTTGCAAAGCGAACAGGGGCCTCATGAGGGAAGGTAAGGGATGGTCAGGATGGATAGGCAAGGAAGAGGGAAGGAGGCGGCCGTGACCTTGAAGAAGGCACCATGCCGGCATTTTCCCGAAGACGAAGTGGGAAACCACGGAAAACAACATCGAGGATAGCTGAGGTTGGAATCGAACCCCTTCTAGTCATTTGGAATACCCGAGACTGAATAGACCCCGTTCCAGCCCTCATACCACTTTTCATATTTCGTGGCAGAGGCGGGAATCGAACCCAGGACCTCCAGGGCGGCAGCTAACCATGCTGAGCGCTAAGCGATGGAGGCGACTTCACAATAACTAATATTAATTATAATTTTATATTGGGTAATCTCCGTTGTGTAGTGAGCAGCATGCTTAGCTGCCACCCCAGAGGCCCAAGGTCAGATTCCTGGGTCTGCTACGTAATTTGAAAAGCGGTATGATTGGAACGGGGTCTACTCAGCCTCGGGTGGTCCAAATGAGTCGAGGTTGTTTGATTCCCACCTCAGCCATCCCCGAAGTGGTTTTCCGTGGTTTCCCACTTCGTTTCCGGGCTAATGTCGGGATGGTATCTAACAACAGGCCACAGCTGCCTCCTTCCCCGTTCCATGTCTATCCCCCCCCCATTCTTCCCAACCCGTCCCGTCCCTCATGTGGCCCACTATTCGCTTTGCAGGTGAGACTACCTGGGCGAGGCGCTAGTCCAGCCTCCCTCCCCAGTTGTATCCCATAACTGGATGTCAAGATCCAGGACACTGCCCGTAGAGGCGGTAAAGGCGGGATCATTCGCTGAGTCCGTGGGAAAAGCCTACCTGGAGGGTAGAAAAAGAAAAGGAATAAGCGAAACAATTAATTTTATATTACACCTATTGTAATTCATCACTCAAGTGTGACAGATTTTTAGTACGATACAATTTGGATATTATATTGAAGACAGTTACGTAACTCAAAATGTCCAAGATAGTTGAGAGAAAGAAAATAATGCACAACAAGGAATCAAAGCAGTTGTGTGCTCAGTTTGGAAGTGGACGTGTGTCTTTCACAACTTGTGTAATCCGGAAATAATTCAGAAATAAAATTACACAAAGCCACCTTCCATGAGATGAGTGTGCAATGTGACTCCTCTTTTAAAGGACCTGGGTTCGATCCCCATCTCTTCCTGCAAAGATATTTCTAGCCTCAGCGCTAGAAACTGTACACTAAGCCTAGTCAGTTAGTTAATTAGTTAGTTAGTTATTGGGGTTGAAAGGGGGGGGAACTACGAGATCGTCGGCCCTAAACACAAGACTATGCCACGTGAGGCAAATGCCCGGATGGTACTGCCCCCGTAATTGAATTATGTAGAGACCACGGTGGCTATATTTGAAATTGTAATTATAAGTTTATTTTTAGTACCTACACTTTTAAGAAATTTTATAAAGTGAATCATGTTCACAGGAGAAGACCCTTTTTTGAAATAGAAAAATAATTTCAACCCCCCTTGAAATTACCTCCACGTCCCGGAAGATGGGGTGGCAAAAAAAAACTTTTTTATAATGTTATTCATTCTATTAATAACTTTTTTTAATTATAAGTTTATTTTTAGTACCTACACTTTTAAGAAATTTTATAAAGTGAATCATGTTCACAGGAGAAGACCCTTTTTTGAAATAGAAAAATAATTTCAACCCCCCTTGAAATTACCTCCACGTCCCGGAAGATGGGGTGGCAAAAAAAAAACTTTTTTATAATGTTATTCATTCTATTAATAACTTTTTTTTTAATTATAAGTTTATTTTTAGTACCTACACTTTTAAGAAATTTTATAAATAAAAATATATATATATATATATATAGAGAGAGAGAGAGAGAGATATATATATATTTATACATAAATTATGACATTTATAATCTATAATTATATCCATATATATATATAATCTACTACCTTTAAATGAAGTGCCTGATTAAAGGATTACAGTGATAGAGTAAATTATGTAAAAAAAATTTTACCTTCATTACATTTAGTAGATTTAAACTACTCCTTAAAGTATCAAAAACTTTTGTGCATCATACACCTAAATATATTTAGATTCATAAAAAAAAAAGGTAAGCTAAATATAAGCTAATGGGTTCATACCCCGTAAATAGGATTTGCCTCCTTTTTGATTTTAAAAAATTCTTCAAGAGTTTTATTTTTAAGTACATTAATTATAGGTACTTTAATTTCCATCTCATCAACTTCTTGACTAGGTGTTTGAATAGGATTAGAAATCAATTTATTATCTTTTATTCCATTAATATCCGATACAAAAAATATTCTATCAACTGAAGCATCCTTAAAATACTTCTTAATTCAGGCTATTGCTTCTTCTCTATTATTATTCTCTTTAATTATTATATTCCTAATATCAAATATTATTATAATAATAAATTATGAAGTATTTTTATTAATAATCAGCTCAGCTCTTCTTTTAAAAATAGGGGCAGCACCTTTCCATTTTTGGTTCCCTGGAACTATAGAAGGACTAAATTGAAGAAGTAATTTAATTCTAATAACATGACAAAAAATTGCGCCCTTAATACTGTTGTCTTACACCATTAAAATAAATATTTTCTTTTCAATCATTATTATTTCTTCAATTTCCATTGGTTCCTTAGGAGGATTAAACCAAACATCCTTACGAAAATTAATAGCCTACTCATCCATCAATCACCTAGGATGAATGATCGCTGCTATAGTTTCTGGCGAAAACTTGTGAGAACTATATTTCCTTATTTACGCTTTCCTGAGATCGTCAATTATTTTCTTATTTAATACCTTCCAAATCTTTCATATTAATCAAAATTTTCTTATAATAAATAACAACCCAAAAATTAAATTTTGTTTATTCTCATTACTCCTCTCGTTAGGGGGCCTACCCCCCTTCCTCGGATTTCTACCAAAATGACTAATTATCCAAACTATAGCTGAGCTTAACAGACTAATAATTATTACCTTAATAGTAATCACAACATTAATCACTTTGTTTTATTATCTTCGTGTAACCTTCACTGCATTTCTCTTCTCTTACAGAGAAACTAAATGAAATTACAAGCAATTTTATAGTAATCAATTTTATATTATAATATCAACCTTTACTATATTTTCAACCTTTGGATTATTATTTAGATCATTAATCTTTAATATATTATAAGGTTTTAAGTTAATTAAACTAATAGCCTTCAAAGCTATAAATAAAATACCAATTTTTAAACCTTAGTAGTGTTCTACTCCTTTAGAATTGCAGTCTAATATCATTCATGACTATAAAGTCTGATAAAAGAGACAAACCTCCTAAATAAATTTACAATTTATCGCCTATAACTCAGCCATTTTACCGCAACAATGACTCTTCTCAACAAATCATAAGGATATCGGAACACTTTATTTTATCTTTGGAGCTTGAGCAGGAATAGTAGGAACTTCATTAAGAATACTTATTCGCGCAGAACTTGGTCAACCTGGTTATCTAATTGGGGATGATCAAATTTATAATGTAATTGTTACAGCCCATGCATTTGTAATAATTTTTTTTATAGTAATACCAATTATAATTGGAGGATTCGGAAACTGATTAGTCCCTTTAATATTAGGGGCCCCTGATATAGCTTTCCCCCGAATAAATAATATAAGATTTTGATTACTACCTCCTTCTCTTTCTCTATTATTAGCAAGAAGTCTAGTAGAAAACGGGGCCGGGACCGGTTGAACTGTCTACCCACCACTCTCTGCAAATATCGCTCATGCTGGCGCCTCTGTAGATTTAGCAATTTTCTCACTTCACTTAGCAGGAATTTCTTCAATTTTAGGGGCAGTAAATTTTATTACAACTACTATTAATATACGAGCTCCAGGAATATCTTTAGACCAAACCCCTCTATTTGTATGAGCTGTAGGTATCACAGCACTTCTTTTACTCCTTTCTTTACCCGTTTTAGCTGGGGCCATTACTATATTATTAACAGATCGAAACTTAAATACTTCATTCTTTGACCCTGCAGGAGGGGGTGACCCCATCCTATACCAACACTTATTTTGATTTTTTGGACATCCAGAAGTTTATATTCTGATTTTACCTGGATTTGGTATAATTTCTCATATTATTAGACAAGAAAGTGGAAAAAAGGAAGCATTCGGAACATTAGGAATAATTTACGCTATATTAGCCATTGGTTTATTAGGGTTTGTCGTTTGAGCTCATCACATATTTACAGTAGGAATAGATGTAGATACTCGAGCTTATTTCACTTCAGCAACAATAATTATTGCCGTGCCAACTGGAATTAAAATTTTCAGATGATTAGCCACTCTTCATGGAACACAATTCAATTATAGTCCATCGTTACTATGGGCATTAGGATTTGTTTTCTTATTTACTATTGGGGGGTTGACAGGAGTGGTTTTAGCTAATTCATCAATTGATATTATTTTACATGATACTTATTATGTCGTTGCCCATTTCCATTATGTCTTATCTATAGGTGCAGTATTCGCTATTATAGCAGGATTTGTTCAATGATATCCATTATTTACAGGACTATCCTTAAACCCTAAATGATTAAAAATTCAATTCACAATTATATTTGTAGGGGTAAATTTAACATTTTTCCCTCAACATTTTCTAGGATTAGCAGGAATACCACGACGATACTCTGATTATCCAGATGTATATACTTCATGAAATGTAATTTCTACCTTAGGATCAACTATCTCATTTATTGGTATCATCCTACTTATTTTTATTATTTGAGAAAGTATAATTTCCAACCGTTCTATTTTATTCTCCTTAAACATAGTAAGTTCCTTAGAATGATACCAAAATTTACCTCCTGCTGAACATAGCTATTCAGAATTACCTATATTAACTAATTTCTAATATGGCAGATAAGTGCGGTAGATTTAAGCTCTACATATAAAGAATAACCTTTTATTAGAATAATGGCAACATGATCAGATTTAAATTTACAAAATAGTGCATCTCCTTTAATAGAACAACTCATCTTTTTTCATGATCACACATTATTAATTCTATTAATAATCACCATTCTTGTATCTTACATTATATTAACATTATTCTTTAATAAATATACTAATCGATACTTGTTAGAAGGGCAAACAATTGAAGTAATTTGAACAATCTTACCTGCTATTACACTTATTTTTATTGCCCTTCCATCCCTACGTCTTCTTTATTTATTAGATGAATCCTTAGACCCTATTATTACTGTAAAAACTGTTGGGCATCAATGATACTGAAGTTATGAATATACCGACTTTGTTAATCCCCATGAATTTGATTCCTATATAATCCCTTACAATGAAATAGCTAATAACGGATTCCGATTACTAGACGTTGATAATCGAACAGTTTTACCTTTAAATACACAAATTCGAATACTAGTAACAGCAGCAGATGTTCTACACTCATGAACTGTCCCTGCTATAGGTGTAAAAGTAGATGCTACACCTGGTCGACTAAACCAAACAAGCTTCTTTATTAACCGGCCAGGTTTATATTACGGACAATGCTCAGAAATCTGCGGGACTAATCACAGTTTTATACCTATTGTCTTAGAAAGAGTTAATACTAAAACATTTATCAACTGAATTATTAATAATAATTCATCAAATGACTGAAAGTAAGTAATGGTCTCTTAAACCATTTTATAGTAATTAACGTTTACTTTTGATGAAGAAATTAGTTAAAAAATAACATTAGTATGTCATACTAAAATCATTAATAGATTTAATATTTCTTTATTCCTCAAATAGCCCCTTTAAGATGATTATTTTTATTTTCAATATTTTCTTTAGTCTTAATCATTTTTTCTATTATTAATTACTTCTTCTTAATTTATCAACCAATTTCCCCAGTAACTGAAGAGCCTAATATTCCCCAGACTTCCTTGAATTGAAAATGATAACAAATTTATTTTCCGTTTTCGATCCCTCAACTAATATTATAAATTTATCCTTAAATTGATTAAGTACATTCCTAGGTATAATAATTCTACCTCTCATTTATTGATGGCTTCCTTAAGTAGATGATGGGATATAGGTTCCTGATATATATGTGTTTGTGGAGTGTTTAACGTGTATACTTGTCGCATAGTTATCGGTTATTTTACGTATCGGTCTGCGTGTTTAGCTATAAAGTTGAGTAAGTGACACTTTAATTAAAAGGAGTGGCATACGAGTGTAAATTGAAGGTTATCGTTAGTCGAGTGTTTCACTACTGGAAGTCTAAGAGTGTATAAAGGCAGGAAGAATGCAAACAAGAGTAGACAACGCTTTCTGCCGGGTGTGCGGTAAATTAGTTGATGAGGATGCCGCAGCAGTCGGCTGTGAAGGAAAATGTAACGCTTGGTTCCACAGAGAATGTGTATCCATGGGAGTTGGCGACTATACGACACTGCAGAAACATAGCTGCACGCTCTTGTGGTTATGTCCGGTATGTAGACAGGATTGGGCGTCATTTAGGAGTGATAGAGAGGAATTAACTGCTTTGAAACAGGAAATTCAAGCAATGCGCCAAGATCTCAAAGTAATAATTGGGACGGAAATTAAGAAAGCAATGCAAGCATACTGCGAAAATGGTCAGATACGATCGACGGTTTCTCGAACTAGGAATGAGAACAACAAGAGGACAGCTCCACCACCTCCACCTCCATTACCATTTGAAGAAACAACTAGTGTACACCAACTAACACACACGGATGAAACAACGAATGAGACAACCGATTCAGTGGTTAACATCCATAAAGAGGAGAGAGAGGTCATAAAACAAATGGCAGCGCATGAGAATGAAAGAGATGAAAATTGGAAGACGAACATGAGCCGTCAGAGTACCTCACGGACATCGCAACTAGCACATACGGATGAAACAACGAATGAGACAACTAATTCAGTGGTAAACATTCCTGAAGAGGCAAGAGAGGTCATCAAACAAATTGCAGCGCATGAGAATGAAAGAGATGAAGGATGGAAGACGCAAATTAGCCGTCGGAGAACCCCACGGACCTCGCAAAACATCCAAGGTACAGACAACCAGTACGTTAAGACAGCGGAGAAGAGGGTCATAATAAAAGGGGATAGGACGGGAGATTATAGAATAAAAGCAGCTGAAAGAAAAGGATGGATTTATGTGGGAAAACTTCATCCCAACACAACAAAAGATGATTTAGAAGTCTTTCTCAGAGAAAATGGTATAGAAGATGTTAACTGCCAGATAGTAAGCAGCTCGGAGTCCAGTCGAGCCTACAAAGTAGGGGTTCCACTAGATGCTCTCCAAGATGTAAACAATAGTAACTTCTGGCCGAAGGATGTAATCTGTCGTCCTTTTCGAGCTCCATGGAGGTTCAGAGGACTCAGGGAATAAGATTTTTAAATGCTCAATATTAGTATGGAACATAGAGGGCCTATTAAGTGTCATGAAAACGATTCCAAGAGACATCCTACGAAATTATTCAGTAGCAATTCTAACAGAAACATTTTTAACTCGAGAATGGTGTGAATATAATAGGTATACCATGCACACGTTTGCTTCACAAGGTGAAAGAGGAAGACCCAGTGGTGGGATAACATGTATAGTAAACCCAGAACTTGCACCAACGAGAACGTTATATAGCAGCTCAAATGTTATAATGATTGAAACAAAATTTTTAGAAGTGATCGGTGCGTACTTTCAACCGGACTATAAACAAGAAGAAATCATAGAGGAACTTGACTTTGTGCTGCGGAAAGCAAATAGGAGCGGAATGATCATCTTAGCGGGGGACTTCAATTGTCGGATAGATCAGGTTACTAACAAATCGAAAGCTGTGTTGAATTTTCTACAGGGTGAAGGCCTATCACTTGTCAATGATCCACATATGAAAACTTACATATGTAGCAATGGTAGTAGCACCATCGATCTCATCTTTTCAAACATGAAACGCGCCAAGGTCATTAATACAAAAGTGAGAGATGACGTTGTTATAAGGAAGCACATACCAGTGGAAGCGGAATTTGAAATAGAAGCTTGGGGTGAATCGCCAAACATCAAGAAGCATAATCATCTGATCAGGAAGATAAACAAAGAAAGACTTCACAATGCTGTAGTGGAAACATTAGGAGCACCCTATTGTCAGGAAGATGATGACTTAAATATGGCTTTAGAGCGTATAGAGTATATAATCAAAACAGCAGCAGAACCGTACTGCCCATCCCAGAGACGCGCAAAACCTTGGTTTAATGTGGAGTGTTACAAAGCACGGAAAGACGCACTGAGAGCGTTGCATGAAGTAAGACAAAACCAGTCAAAAGAGGCTTTACTAAAATATGGAGAAAAAAGGAGAGTATATAAAGTCATACTGACAGATGCAAGAACCTCATTCCATAAGAAGGAAGAAGCAAAAATGTTGGAAGAAGCAAAACGACACCCCTACAAGGCTCTGAGTGAACGGCAACCACGATTTCCCAGAGACCTCTCAATGGAGGATTGGGAAAAGCATTTTACGAGAGTGTTACAAGCAAATGACACAAGACCAGTTTACAATGGCGAACACCAGAGTAGTAGTGTAATTGTTCCCTTTACAAGTGGCGAGGTCGAATTAGCTGTGCAACAATTGAAGAACCAAAAAGCATGTGGTCCTGATAGGATATTTAATGAACACATTAAAGGTAGTTTTGAAGAAATGAAAGAAGACTGGTTGGCCCTTCTCAATCAGTGCTTAATACAAGCGAATATACCGGACAAGTGGAGGCACTCCACAATTAAAGTTTTGTATAAGGGAAAGGGAGATGCAGGTAGTCCAGATGCATACCGAGGCATAGCTCTGGAATGCTCAGGATTTAAATTGTTAACAAAACTACTAACATTGAGACTGACAGATCTAACGGAACACCAAATTCCAGATGAACAATTCGGATTTAGGAGAGGCAGGTCAACTACACATGCAATTAAATGTCTTCAAGGTGACATTGAGGAAGCCTTACGACACGGAAGAGGCAAGTTGAATGTGGTATTTATCGACTATTCGAAAGCGTTTGATTCAGTAAACAGGAAGAAGATGTTGGAGAAGCTAGATTCACTGATAGGACATCAGCACTATTTATCGAGACTGATAAGAAATATCCTAACCAGTAACCAAGTACGAATTGATGACAACAGAATGGAATCGCATTGCATTGAACAGACAATCGGTGTGCTACAGGGGGACCCACTAAGTCCTCTCCTGTTCAATATTGCAACTATGGATGTGACCCAGATTATAGAGGATCAAGATGTCTCCATATACATGTATGCGGATGACATGGTGCTAACATCCACATCACTTGAAAGGTTACAGGAGACTTTCAACAGACTAGTAAACTGGGCGGACGAAAATGAACTTAAATTGAACGAAAACAAGACAATGTTCATGGCCTTTAGAAAAGGAGGTAGACTGTCAGTCAATCATCATTTGGAATATAAAGGCAAAAGATTACAATTAGTGAACAATTTTAAGTACTTAGGAGTAACATTCCAAACACAGGGAGTTGTATTTACGAAGCACATACAAGACAAAGTTGACACAGCAATTGTAGCAATGAATGACATAAGAAAACTCGGAAAATTGTCCCTTGATACAGGCATGGCGTTATTTAAGCTCAAAATTACTCCCATAGTTGCATATGCATTGGAAAATATATGGCAACACCTGACAAAGAATGACCTGAAGAAAATGGAAAGAGTGAAGGCAGTATACTTAAAAAAGTTACTCAATCTTTCAAAATACACATCCTCTCGCCTTGTATATGTATTGGCCAAAGAGCAATTTTATATAGAAGATTTAAGAAATCAATGGATGCTGCCCGCCACTGGAGCATATGATGCTTTACTGAGTGAACTTCGTGACAAGAGGAGACATATTTGGAGTGACTTCTACTGTACAGATGCCATGACGACTTGTGAGTGGATGAACTCGAATTATGAACTCCGTCATATGATGACACGAATGGCAGTGCACGGTTTTCACCATAAAGTTTGCACTGAAAAGAAGTATCACCAGCCAAACTTAAACTGCGTGTGTATTTTGTGTAAGAGGCAGTGTGAGAGATATCATGTATTAGCATGCGGTGAACGTCAGATGTCTATTACAAAATTTTGTACCGAATGAACTTGTATGGTATTCCTACTATTATGGCCATTGGCTGAAATAAAAATTTATTATTATTATTTATTGATTAATACCCTCACGCCATAGTATAATCTGATACTCGATTATTAAAACATTACATAATGAATTTAAAATGTTAATTGGACCTACGGGCCATAACGGAAGTAGATTTATATTTATTGCATTATTCTCATTAATCTTATTTAACAATTTTTTAGGTCTATTCCCATATATCTTTACAAGATCAAGACACTTAGTAATAACTCTAGCATTAGCTCTACCCCTATGATTTAGTTTTATAATCTATGGGTGAATCAACCATACCCAACATATATTTGCTCACCTAGTTCCTCAAGGCACACCTGCAGCTCTTATACCTTTTATGGTCTGTATTGAAACTATCAGAAATGTAATTCGACCAGGAACTCTAGCTGTACGTTTAGCAGCTAATATAATTGCTGGACACCTACTTCTGACTCTACTAGGTAATACTGGTCCTTCATTAACCATAATACTCCTGTCAAGACTTGTATTTGCACAAATTGCACTATTAACATTAGAATCAGCTGTTGCAATAATCCAATCTTATGTCTTTGCAGTCCTTACCACATTATATTCTAGAGAAGTAAATTATGACAACACACTCTAATCACCCTTTCCATTTAGTTAATCCTAGTCCCTGACCTTTAACTGGGGCCATTGGAGCACTTGTGACAGCTGCAGGATTAGTAAAATGATTTCATCATTTTAATAATTCTCTTTTATTATTAGGAACTTTAATCACAATTTTAACAATAATTCAATGATGACGAGATATCACTCGTGAGGGTACTTATCAAGGATTACACACCCTTTCAGTAAATTACGGACTTCGTTGAGGAATAATCTTATTTATTGTATCAGAAATCTTCTTCTTCATCTCTTTTTTTTGAGCGTTTTTTCACAGAAGACTATCCCCCAATATTGATTTAGGTGCAATATGACCTCCTACAGGAATTAATCCCTTTAATCCATTACAAATTCCTTTATTAAATACAGCAATCCTCCTCGCCTCAGGGGTTACAGTTACATGAGCTCATCATAGATTAATGGAAGGAAATTATAGTCAAACAACACAAGGTTTATTTTTCACGATTATTTTAGGAATTTATTTTTCCATCTTACAAGCTTATGAATACATTGAAGCTCCTTTTACTATTGCAGATGCCTCTTATGGATCTAGTTTTTTTATAGCAACAGGATTCCATGGGCTACATGTTTTAATCGGAACAACATTTTTATCAACATGTTTACTACGACATCTAATATGTCATTTTTCTCCTAATCACCACTTTGGATTTGAAGCTGCTGCATGATACTGACATTTTGTTGATGTTGTATGATTATTCCTCTATATTTCTATTTACTGATGAGGTAGATATTTATTTAGTATATATGTGTACATTTGACTTCCAATCAAAAAGATTGAACATTCAAAATAAATAATTTGAATTATATATATTATATCTATTATTTCCATTACCTTAGCAATAATTGTTATAATTCTAGCTTCAATACTCTCAAAAAAATCTATTAATGACCGTGAAAAAAATTCACCATTTGAATGCGGATTCGACCCTAAAAGCTCAGCGCGTCTACCCTTCTCTCTCCGATTTTTTTTAATTGCTGTTATTTTCTTAATTTTTGACGTAGAAATTGCCCTTCTTTTACCTATGTCTATTATTATACAAACATCAGATATTACATCATGAACTTTAGTCAGAATATTTTTTTTATTTATTCTCCTAATTGGATTATTCCATGAATGAAATCAAGGTGCTTTAGAATGAGCTTATTAATTTCATAGGGTTGTAGTTAAGTATAACATTTGATTTGCATTCAAAAAGTATTGAAATTCAATCTTCCTTAAATAAGAAGCGATATATTGCAATCAATTTCGACTTGATCTTAGATGATTGCATCCTTATTTGTGTACTTATTTTAGTATTAATTGAAACCAAAGAAGCGGTATATTACTGTTAATAATATTAGTGAAATTTATTTCCAATTAAGCCGAAATGAGAGGATCAAATTAAAGCTGCTAACTTTTTATTTAAATGGTTTAACTCCATTAACATTTCTATTTATATAGTTTAAAAAAAAAACAATACATTTTCATTGTATAAATAATAATTTATTATTTATAAATATTTAAAAATTAAATAATTTCCCTGACATCTTCAATGTCATGCTCTACATATAAGCTATTTAAATATAATAACATTAATAAAATAATAAATCACAAAACAAAACTAATTAAATATATCTTGATTCTATTATTTTGTCACCTCTGAATAGCCCCAGCATACTTAACAGAAGTATTATAAATTATTTGACCTCCTCAATCCTCACTTCAACCTTGATCAAAGGACTTATACATATAACTTCCTAACTTCAAAGGTAAAAAATTAACCCCATATGTAGATACAAAAGGCATAAATCATATAGATCCAATAAAATGAGATATCAAATAAAACTTTAAAGACTGTAAATTATATGATAAAGAAAATTTTGATAATTCATAACCAATTCATCCACCCAACAAACTAACGGTTAAAGCTAAAATCTTTAATCAAAATGGTAAACAAATTATAGAAGGAGAAGGAAAAATTACTCATCTCAATATGCAACCCCCTATAACTGCTATAACTATTAAACTTAATATACCTTTTAATATAATTCATCTTTCATCACTTAATGAATGATATGACGAAGAATTAAAATCCCCTCTTATTGCATAATAAACTAATCGTAAGGAATAACATACAGTTAATCCAGTAGAGAAAAAATATAAAAAAAATCTAAAAATATTTAAATAAGTTAAAGAAACAATTTCTAAAATTAAATCCTTTGAGTAAAACCCTGCCAAAAAAGGTATACCACACAATGCTAAATTTGAAACATTAAAACAAATAACTGTTAAAGGTATTTGTCTGCATAAACTACCCATAAATCGAATATCTTGAGAATTTTTCATATTATGAATTACAGAACCTGCACATATAAATAACAATGCCTTAAATAAAGCATGTGTAAGTAAATGAAAAAATGCTAACTTAGGGAATCCTATAGCCAAAATTCTTATTATTAACCCCAATTGTCTTAATGTAGAAAGAGCAATAATTTTTTTCAAATCATATTCAAAATTAGCCCCTAATCCTGCTATAAACATTGTTAAACCAGCAATTAATAATAATCCCTTACCTAATCTATTGTCAACAATAACAGTATTAAATCGAATTAATAGATAAATTCCTGCAGTTACCAAAGTTGAAGAATGAACTAAAGCTGAAACAGGAGTCGGGGCTGCTATTGCCGCTGGTAACCAAGAAGAAAAAGGAATTTGAGCTCTCTTTGTTATAGCTGCCAAAATTACTAATGCAGTAATAATATATATAATTCTAGAATTCTTCATTACATCCAAATAATAAATATAATTTCATCTTCCAAAATTTAATATCCAAGCAATAGCCATCAATAAAGCTACATCACCAATACGATTAGATAAAGCTGTTAATATCCCAGCTCTATAAGATTTCACATTTTGATAATAAATTACCAAACAATACGAAACTAAACCTAATCCATCCCAGCCTAAAAGAATTCTAATCAAATTAGGGCTAATAATTAAAAATATCATAGATAAAACAAATATCAATACCAAAATAATAAATCGATTAATCACTAAATCCCCGTGTATATATTCTTCACTGTAAAAAATTACTAGTGAAGAAATAAATAAAACAAATCCTATAAATAATAAAGATATTCAATCAAATAAAAAAGTTATAATTAAAGAAGATCTATTTAAATTAAAAATCTCCCATTCAATAAAAATAACTATATCATTTATAATAAAATAAAATCCTATTATTACCAAAAAAATTGCTATAAATAATAAGAAAAAAAAATAAATAAAACAAATTGATACTGATCATAAAATGATTTAAGGTAAACTCTTTACGTCATTGACACCACAAATCAATATTTTTATTTAAACTACTTAAATACAACCATAAAATACATAAATCACCCTTTAAAACTAAAATATTTAAAGGTAATCAATGTAATATTAATAATAAGTACTCTCGAGTGTACCCTATAGAGCAAGAATAAACACCAGAATAAATTATACCATGTTGACTATAAGAATATAAATATAAAGAATAAGCTGCTCTAAAAAAAGAAATTAATATTAACATAACTATTGAAAGCCAAGATCATATTACTAATCCATTTAATAGTCCAATCTCTCCCATTAAATTTAATGATGGGGGAGCTGCTATATTAGAGGATCTCAATAAAAATCATCATAATGTTATAGAAGGTATAAAATTTATTAAACCCTTATTAATTAATAAGCTTCGTCTCCCTAATCGTTCATAAGAAATATTAGCTAAAGCAAATAACCCAGACGAACATAACCCATGAGCAATTATTAACGTATACATTCTTATAAACCCTCAATCTGTTAATGTTATTATCCCTCCTAAAGCTATTCCTATATGAACAACAGAAGAATATGCAATTAAAGCCTTCAAATCAACTTGACGCAAACAAACCAAACTCATTAAAAATCCACCTACTAAACTAATTCTAATCCAAATTACATTATAGGTTAATCCAAGCTTGATTAACATTAAATAAACTCGTAATAATCCATACCCCCCTAATTTCAATAACACCCCCGCTAAAATTATTGAACCTGAAACTGGCGCTTCAACATGAGCCTTAGGTAATCATAAATGTACCATAAACATGGGTATTTTAACCAAAAATGCTAAAATCAATCTTATATAAAATAACACTCTTGACAATCTAATATTATTTAATAGTCCGATATATAATCTACCATAAAATCCGTAAATATTAAACAAACTTACTAATAAAGGTAAAGAAGCCAATAAAGTATAAAATAATAAATATACTCCCGCCTGTAATCGTTCCGGTTGATACCCTCATCCCAAAATTAAAAACAAAGTTGGAATCAATCTGGCCTCAAAAAACAAGTAAAAAGAAAATAATCTCATTCTTCTAAAAGTACAACACAACATTAATAATAAAAAAATTACAAAAAAAAGGAAAAAAGAATTAAAATACCTATAGTGATAAACACTTTCGCTAGCTGTAGTTATTAATGAACAAATTCAAAATCTTAATAAAATTAAACCATATGACAAAATATCAATCCCAAAAATATAGCTCAAATTACAAAAATCTGTTAGTGTAATATATCTCATCATAAAAAAGAAAGTTATCAAATATAACAAACTTTGAACCAATCACCAAAACTTATTTAAAAAACTAAGAGGGATTAAAACACAAGCATAAAAATAAATTTTAACATTGTAAAATTCTAAATGTCTGAAAAAAATCATTTCCATGGGTTCGAATCATCGAAACTAAAATAGAAAGACCCAGAGCCCCCTCACATACTGAAAATGTCAAAAATACTATTCTAAAAAATAACTCAAAAGCAAATATGTTTAAAAATATAAATAATATTAAAAATAATCTTAAAACAACAAATTCTAATCTTAATAACGTGGATAATAAATGCTTTCGATTAGAACAAAACACCCATACACCTCTTAAAAAGACCAAGATTACTACAATTCAATTAATAAGTATTACCATTGTTTTAGTAGTTTAAATAAAAACACTGGTCTTGTAAATCAATAATAAGTATCATACTTCTAAAACTCAAAGGAAAGAAAATTTCTTATCATTAATCCCCAAAATTAATATTTTATTTAAACTACCCTTTGTATATTAAATCTTAGAATTATAATTTCCAATTTATTAAATGCAATAATTTTTACTCAAGCAAATCATCCAATAGCAATAATATTAATTATTATTTTACAAACCTTAATTGTAGCACTAACAACTGAAATAATAACTTCAACTTTTTGATTTTCTTATATTCTATTTCTTGTATTTCTTGGTGGAATATTAGTATTATTTATTTATATTACTACACTTGCATCCAATGAACTTTTCTCAATTCCAACTAAATCTTTAATTATTATGTTATTCTTATTCTCTCTAGTAATTTCTCTATCTCTAATAACAGATTCAACTTTATGGAATCTATTAAATTTTAATGAAGAAATGAATAATATTAATAATGATTTAATTACCTTGCATGATGAATCCAATTATCTCCTTACTAAATTATATAATAAACCAACAGATTTAATTACACTTATATTAGTAAATTATTTATTTTTAACTCTTATTGCTATTGTAAAAATCACTAACATTTTTCAAGGCCCTCTTCGCCCTAAAAACTAATGAATAAACCAATCCGCACCTCCCACCCTTTATTTAAAATTGCCAATAGAGCATTAGTGGATCTTCCAGCACCTTCCAATATCTCTGCTTGATGAAATTTCGGTTCACTTTTAGGGCTTTGTCTAATAATTCAAATTGCAACAGGACTATTTTTAGCAATACATTATACTGCAAATATTGATTTAGCCTTTAATAGTGTAGCTCATATTTGTCGTGACGTAAATTATGGTTGATTCCTACGTACCCTTCATGCTAATGGTGCCTCATTCTTTTTCATTTGCCTCTACTTACATGTAGGACGAGGAATATACTATGGCTCTTATAATTATATGCACACATGAATAACAGGGGTCATCATTCTATTTCTTGTTATAGGGACAGCCTTTATAGGTTATGTCCTCCCTTGAGGACAAATATCCTTTTGAGGTGCTACTGTAATTACCAACCTTCTATCAGCTATCCCATATTTAGGCACAGAACTTGTTGAATGAGTTTGGGGGGGGGTTTCAGTGTAGATAACGCAACCTTAACTCGATTTTTCACCTTCCATTTTGTCCTTCCATTTATTGTCTCAGCTGCTGTTATAATTCATTTATTATTCCTTCACCAAACAGGTTCTAATAATCCTTTAGGACTAAATAGAGATGTTGACAAAATCCCCTTTCACCCCTATTTTTCTTTTAGGGATCTCTTTGGATTTATTATTATAGTAGCAACTCTTATTTTCTTAAGTCTCCTTGAACCTTATATACTAGGAGATCCAGATAATTTTATTCCGGCTAATCCTCTTGTTACCCCTGTCCATATTCAACCTGAATGATACTTCTTATTTGCTTATGCAATCCTACGATCTATCCCTAATAAATTAGGAGGTGTAATTGCTCTAGTAATATCCATTGCTATTCTATTAATTTTACCATTTTACAACAGTAATAGATTCCGAGGTACTCAATTTTATCCAATTAATCAAATCCTATTCTGATCAATAACAACAATTGTTATTTTATTAACGTGAATTGGTGCACGTCCTGTTGAAGACCCTTATATCCTAACTGGACAAATCTTGACTGTTCTTTATTTCGCTTACTACTTAATTAATCCTCTTGTTCTCATAACTTGAGATAAATTAGTAAATTAGTTATAAAGCTTTATGAAAGCGTATGTTTTGAAAACATAAGACAGAAGTTAAATTCTTCTATTAACTTTACTAAAATAAATACACTAAATTAAAATAGAAAATATAATAATTTTTAATCCTAGATAAAAGAATAAAAAATTTAAGGACAAAGGTAAAAATCTTTTCCAAGCTAAATATATTAATTTATCATAACGAAACCGAGGAAGTGTCCCTCGAACTCAAATAAAAACAAAGGACAAAAATGTTAACTTTAAAAAAAATAAGAAAGAAAAAGTATCTCTTCCCATAAATATTACACAAAATAACATTCTCATAAATAAAATTCTTGCATATTCTGCTATAAAAATTAATGCAAAACCTCCACTTCTATATTCTACATTAAATCCTGATACTAATTCAGATTCTCCTTCAGCAAAATCAAAAGGAGTTCGATTAGTTTCAGCTAAACAAGAGGCAAATCAGGATAACATTAAAGGAAAAGACAAAAACATAAACCAAGTATAATTTTGATATGTTATAAAATTCAATAAACAATATCCATCAATAAGAAACACAAATGATAACAAAATTAAAGCCAAACTTACCTCATAAGAAATTGTCTGAGCCACAGCCCGAAGACCTCCCAATAAGGCATAATTAGAATTAGAAGATCATCCAGCAATTATAACTGTATAAACCCCCATACTTGTACAACACAAAAAAAATAATAATCCTAAATTAAATGAAAACATCACTGTCAAAAAAGGATAAACTATTCAAACTAATAAAACTAAGAATAATCTAAAAATAGGAGAAAAATAATACAAAAAGTAATTTGATAACAAAGGATAAGTTGATTCCTTAGTTAAAAGTTTAATTACATCAGCAAACGGTTGTGGTAATCCAACAAACCCAACTTTATTAGGCCCCTTTCGAATTTGAATATATCCTAATACCTTACGCTCCAATAAAGTTAAAAATGCCACTCCAAGCAAAACTCCTACAATCAAAATCAATGCACTTACTAACCCAGTTATAACTTCCTTTATCAATAGTATTTGTAATTATTTACATATTTGAATTGTAAATTCAAGGCACTCTTTCTGCCAAAATAGTTAATAATAATCATTCTCTACAAAATTATTTTAAGTATTTGGTCCTTTCGTACTAAAATACTTTCTCCTAATGAGGATAGAAACCAACCTGGCTTACACCGGTTTGAACTCAGATCATGTAAGGATTTAAAGGTCGAACAGACCTATAAATTAAACTTCTACACCTAATTATATTCCTTAATCCAACATCGAGGTCGCAATCTTTCTTGTTGATATGAACTCTTAAAAAAAATTACGCTGTTATCCCTAAGGTAACTTTATCTTACAATCAATAATAATGGATCAAATATTCATAAATCAATGTACTTTTAATAAAGAGTTATTTAAATCTCTATGTCACCCCAACACAATATATTTCTAAAAATATTTCAACAATTCTAAATTAAATATTCTTATAATATATAAAGCTCTATAGGGTCTTCTCGTCCTCCATTTCTATTTAAGCCTTTTGACTCAAAAGTTAAATTCTTTATTTTACATTGAGACAGTTAATATTTCGTCAAACCATTCATTCTAGCCCTCAATTAAAAAACTAATGATTATGCTACCTTTGCACAGTCAAAATACTGCGGCCCTTCAAATAATCAGTGGGCAGGCCCGACTTTAAATTATACACTAAAAGACATGTTTTTGTTAAACAGGCGAATATTAATTTTGCCTAATTCCTTAATATAAATTCCAATAATAAATTTTTATTAATACATTCAATTATACTAATTTCATCATTATTTCAAATAACACATTAATTATTAAATTATCCTAATTCACTAATTAAACTTTTTATAAAATCATAAACAATCAAAATAATTTATAACATTATTAACTTGATGACTAATTTAAAGCCTACAATTTTAATCACATTTTTAAAAATTATAATTTACAATTTAAAGCTTATCCCTCAAACTATTTTCTAGTCTACATAATCACTTACTAATTTAAATAATTACTTAAACTAAACTGAATTAAATTCATTTCTTAGGAAACTAGATATCTTAAAAAACGATTAACATTTCATTACTAATATAATATTTTTAATAAATATATTACATTAAATAACATATTATATTAGCTCTTTTTAACTCGAGAAATATAAATTCCTTACAAAATTTTTAATAAACCCTGATACACAAGGTACAATATAAATTTACTTCCTAAAAAATAATTTTTCAAATATTTCATAATTCTTTCACAATACTACTACACTATAAATTTTCATATTTTTTCTATAAACTATACTAAAAAAAATCTCTTCTTAAAATTACTTTAATTAAAATAAATTTATACATACTTATAATTAATATTCGTCTTTCAAAGTAATTCGAATTGCACGAAATTCCCTTCAATGTAAATGAAATGCTTTACTTTAAAGCTTCACTTTGACATTCTAGATACACTTTCCAGTACATCTACTATGTTACGACTTATCTCACCTTAATTAATGAGAGCGACGGGCGATGTGTACATGTTTTAGAGCTACAATCACAATATCATAATATAACAACATTACTTTCAAATCCACCTTCAACTATCTATTTCAAGATCATATCCGTTTAAATATTCAATTTTATTGTAATCCATCTCCTATTCAATCATAAGCTGCACCTTGACCTGACATAAATTTTATTACAAAATCTAGAAAATTCTTTCTCTTAAAAGATAATCTTACGACGGCGGTATACAAGCTGACATTACAAAATTAAATTTATTATAGTGTGTATTATCAATTACAGGACAGATTCCTCTGAAAAGACTAAAACACCGCCAAATTCTTTAAGTTTCAAGAACTTAACTATTACTACTCAAGTATTATATTTTATATTTAAAAATAATAGGGTATCTAATCCTAGTTTAAGCTTTAAATTTCAAAGCTTCATTATCCTATAAAAATCTATTTAATTTTCAAATTCTACCTTCTAAAATCAATTAAAATCTTTTTCTTTAATAAACTAACTTTAATACTGATAATATTCATTCAAGTCCTACGTATAACCGCGACTGCTGGCACGACTTTTGTCGACCATAAATTAAATTACTAATTCTAAATTGCCTTAATTACTAATATTAAATACTGCGAATAACATATAATCATTTAGATCTTATTATAACCCACAAAAATTTACATGTAAAATATTCAAACAATAAATTATTAAGTGTGTACATTTGACTTCCAATCAAAAAGATTGAACATTCAAAATAAATAATTTGAATTATATATATTATATCTATTATTTCCATTACCTTAGCAATAATTGTTATAATTCTAGCTTCAATACTCTCAAAAAAATCTATTAATGACCGTGAAAAAAATTCACCATTTGAATGCGGATTCGACCCTAAAAGCTCAGCGCGTCTACCCTTCTCTCTCCGATTTTTTTTAATTGCTGTTATTTTCTTAATTTTTGACGTAGAAATTGCCCTTCTTTTACCTATGTCTATTATTATACAAACATCAGATATTACATCATGAACTTTAGTCAGAATATTTTTTTTATTTATTCTCCTAATTGGATTATTCCATGAATGAAATCAAGGTGCTTTAGAATGAGCTTATTAATTTCATAGGGTTGTAGTTAAGTATAACATTTGATTTGCATTCAAAAAGTATTGAAATTCAATCTTCCTTAAATAAGAAGCGATATATTGCAATCAATTTCGACTTGATCTTAGATGATTCCATCCTTATTTGTGTACTTATTTTAGTATTAATTGAAACCAAAGAAGCGGTATATTACTGTTAATAATATTAGTGAAATTTATTTCCAATTAAGCCGAAATGAGAGGATCAAATTAAAGCTGCTAACTTTTTATTTAAATGGTTTAACTCCATTAACATTTCTATTTATATAGTTTAAAAAAAACAATACATTTTCATTGTATAAATAATAATTTATTATTTATAAATATTTAAAAATTAAATAATTTCCCTGACATCTTCAATGTCATGCTCTACATATAAGCTATTTAAATATAATAACATTAATAAAATAATAAATCACAAAACAAAACTAATTAAATATATCTTGATTCTATTATTTTGTCACCTCTGAATAGCCCCAGCATACTTAACAGAAGTATTATAAATTATTTGACCTCCTCAATCCTCACTTCAACCTTGATCAAAGGACTTATACATATAACTTCCTAACTTCAAAGGTAAAAAATTAACCCCATATGTAGATACAAAAGGCATAAATCATATAGATCCAATAAAATGAGATATCAAATAAAACTTTAAAGACTGTAAATTATATGATAAAGAAAATTTTGATAATTCATAACCAATTCATCCACCCAACAAACTAACGGTTAACGCTAAAATCTTTAATCAAAATGGTAAACAAATTATAGAAGGAGAAGGAAAAATTACTCATCTCAATATGCAACCCCCTATAACTGCTATAACTATTAAACTAAATATACCTTTTAATATAATTCATCTTTCATCACTTAATGAATGATATGACGAAGAATTAAAATCCCCTCTTATTGCATAATAAACTAATCGTAAGGAATAACATACAGTTAATCCAGTAGAGAAAAAATATAAAAAAAATCTAAAAATATTTAAATAAGTTAAAGAAACAATTTCTAAAATTAAATCCTTTGAGTAAAACCCTGCCAAAAAAGTTATACCACACAATGCTAAATTTGAAACATTAAAACAAATAACTGTTAAAGGTATTTGTCTGCATAAACTACCCATAAATCGAATATCTTGAGAATTTTTCATATTATGAATTACAGAACCTGCACATATAAATAACAATGCCTTAAATAAAGCATGTGTAAGTAAATGAAAAAATGCTAACTTAGGGAATCCTATAGCCAAAATTCTTATTATTAACCCCAATTGTCTTAATGTAGAAAGAGCAATAATTTTTTTCAAATCATATTCAAAATTAGCCCCTAATCCTGCTATAAACATTGTTAAACCAGCAATTAATAATAATCCCTTACCTAATCTATTGTCAACAATAACAGTATTAAATCGAATTAATAGATACATTCCTGCAGTTACCAAAGTTGAAGAATGAACTAAAGCTGAAACAGGAGTCGGGGCTGCTATTGCCGCTGGTAACCAAGAAGAAAAAGGAATTTGAGCTCTCTTTGTTATAGCTGCCAAAATTACTAATGCAGTAATAATATATATAATTCTAGAATTCTTCATTACATCCAAATAATAAATATAATTTCATCTTCCAAAATTTAATATCCAAGCAATAGCCATCAATAAAGCTACATCACCAATACGATTAGATAAAGCTGTTAATATCCCAGCTCTATAAGATTTCACATTTTGATAATAAATTACCAAACAATACGAAACTAAACCTAATCCATCCCAGCCTAAAAGAATTCTAATCAAATTAGGGCTAATAATTAAAAATATCATAGATAAAACAAATATCAATACCAAAATAATAAATCGATTAATCACTAAATCCCCGTGTATATATTCTTCACTGTAAAAAATTACTAGTGAAGAAATAAATAAAACAAATCCTATAAATAATAAAGATATTCAATCAAATAAAAAAGTTATAATTAAAGAAGATCTATTTAAATTAAAAATCTCCCATTCAATAAAAATAACTATATCATTTATAATAAAATAAAATCCTATTATTACCAAAAAAATTGCTATAAATAATAAGAAAAAAAAAAAAAACAAATTGATACTGATCATAAAATGATTTAAGGTAAACTCTTTACGTCATTGACACCACAAATCAATATTTTTATTTAAACTACTTAAATACAACCATAAAATACATAAATCACCCTTTAAAACTAAAATATTTAAAGGTAATCAATGTAATATTAATAATAAGTACTCTCGAGTGTACCCTATAGAGCAAGAATAAACACCAGAATAAATTATACCATGTTGACTATAAGAATATAAATATAAAGAATAAGCTGCTCTAAAAAAAGAAATTAATATTAACATAACTATTGAAAGCCAAGATCATATTACTAATCCATTTAATAGTCCAATCTCTCCCATTAAATTTAATGATGGGGGAGCTGCTATATTAGAGGATCTCAATAAAAATCATCATAATGTTATAGAAGGTATAAAATTTATTAAACCCTTATTAATTAATAAGCTTCGTCTCCCTAATCGTTCATAAGAAATATTAGCTAAAGCAAATAACCCAGACGAACATAACCCATGAGCAATTATTAACGTATACATTCTTATAAACCCTCAATCTGTTAATGTTATTATCCCTCCTAAAGCTATTCCTATATGAACAACAGAAGAATATGCAATTAAAGCCTTCAAATCAACTTGACGCAAACAAACCAAACTCATTAAAAATCCACCTACTAAACTAATTCTAATCCAAATTACATTATAGGTTAATCCAAGCTTGATTAACATTAAATAAACTCGTAATAATCCATACCCCCCTAATTTCAATAACACCCCCGCTAAAATTATTGAACCTGAAACTGGCGCTTCAACATGAGCCTTAGGTAATCATAAATGTACCATAAACATGGGTATTTTAACCAAAAATGCTAAAATCAATCTTATATAAAATAACACTCTTGACAATCTAATATTATTTAATAGTCCGATATATAATCTACCATAAAATCCGTAAATATTAAACAAACTTACTAATAAAGGTAAAGAAGCCAATAAAGTATAAAATAATAAATATACTCCCGCCTGTAATCGTTCCGGTTGATACCCTCATCCCAAAATTAAAAACAAAGTTGGAATCAATCTGGCCTCAAAAAACAAGTAAAAAGAAAATAATCTCATTCTTCTAAAAGTACAACACAACATTAATAATAAAAAAATTACAAAAAAAAGGAAAAAAGAATTAAAATACCTATAGTGATAAACACTTTCGCTAGCTGTAGTTATTAATGAACAAATTCAAAATCTTAATAAAATTAAACCATATGACAAAATATCAATCCCAAAAATATAGCTCAAATTACAAAAATCTGTTAGTGTAATATATCTCATTATAAAAAAGAAAGTTATCAAATATAACAAACTTTGAACCAATCACCAAAACTTATTTAAAAAACTAAGAGGGATTAAAAACACAAGCATAAAAATAAATTTTAACATTGTAAAATTCTAAATGTCTGAAAAAAATCATTTCCATGGGTTCGAATCATCGAAACTAAAATAGAAAGACCCAGAGCCCCCTCACATACTGAAAATGTCAAAAATACTATTCTAAAAAATAACTCAAAAGCAAATATGTTTAAAAATATAAATAATATTAAAAATAATCTTAAAACAACAAATTCTAATCTTAATAACGTGGATAATAAATGCTTTCGATTAGAACAAAACACCCATACACCTCTTAAAAAGACCAAGATTACTACAATTCAATTAATAAGTATTACCATTGTTTTAGTAGTTTAAATAAAAACACTGGTCTTGTAAATCAATAATAAGTATCATACTTCTAAAACTCAAAGGAAAGAAAATTTCTTATCATTAATCCCCAAAATTAATATTTTATTTAAACTACCCTTTGTATATTAAATCTTAGAATTATAATTTCCAATTTATTAAATGCAATAATTTTTACTCAAGCAAATCATCCAATAGCAATAATATTAATTATTATTTTACAAACCTTAATTGTAGCACTAACAACTGGAATAATAACTTCAACTTTTTGATTTTCTTATATTCTATTTCTTGTATTTCTTGGTGGAATATTAGTATTATTTATTTATATTACTACACTTGCATCCAATGAACTTTTCTCAATTCCAACTAAATCTTTAATTATTATGTTATTCTTATTCTCTCTAGTAATTTCTCTATCTCTAATAACAGATTCAACTTTATGGAATCTATTAAATTTTAATGAAGAAATGAATAATATTAATAATGATTTAATTACCTTGCATGATGAATCCAATTATCTCCTTACTAAATTATATAATAAACCAACAGATTTAATTACACTTATATTAGTAAATTATTTATTTTTAACTCTTATTGCTATTGTAAAAATCACTAACATTTTTCAAGGCCCTCTTCGCCCTAAAAACTAATGAATAAACCAATCCGCACCTCCCACCCTTTATTTAAAATTGCCAATAGAGCATTAGTGGATCTTCCAGCACCTTCCAATATCTCTGCTTGATGAAATTTCGGTTCACTTTTAGGGCTTTGTCTAATAATTCAAATTGCAACAGGACTATTTTTAGCAATACATTATACTGCAAATATTGATTTAGCCTTTAATAGTGTAGCTCATATTTGTCGTGACGTAAATTATGGTTGATTCCTACGTACCCTTCATGCTAATGGTGCCTCATTCTTTTTCATTTGCCTCTACTTACATGTAGGACGAGGAATATACTATGGCTCTTATAATTATATGCACACATGAATAACAGGGGTCATCATTCTATTTCTTGTTATAGGGACAGCCTTTATAGGTTATGTCCTCCCTTGAGGACAAATATCCTTTTGAGGTGCTACTGTAATTACCAACCTTCTATCAGCTATCCCATATTTAGGCACAGAACTTGTTGAATGAGTTTGGGGGGGGGGTTTCAGTGTAGATAACGCAACCTTAACTCGATTTTTCACCTTCCATTTTGTCCTTCCATTTATTGTCTCAGCTGCTGTTATAATTCATTTATTATTCCTTCACCAAACAGGTTCTAATAATCCTTTAGGACTAAATAGAGATGTTGACAAAATCCCCTTTCACCCCTATTTTTCTTTTAGGGATCTCTTTGGATTTATTATTATAGTAGCAACTCTTATTTTCTTAAGTCTCCTTGAACCTTATATACTAGGAGATCCAGATAATTTTATTCCGGCTAATCCTCTTGTTACCCCTGTCCATATTCAACCTGAATGATACTTCTTATTTGCTTATGCAATCCTACGATCTATCCCTAATAAATTAGGAGGTGTAATTGCTCTAGTAATATCCATTGCTATTCTATTAATTTTACCATTTTACAACAGTAATAGATTCCGAGGTACTCAATTTTATCCAATTAATCAAATCCTATTCTGATCAATAACAACAATTGTTATTTTATTAACGTGAATTGGTGCACGTCCTGTTGAAGACCCTTATATCCTAACTGGACAAATCTTGACTGTTCTTTATTTCGCTTACTACTTAATTAATCCTCTTGTTCTCATAACTTGAGATAAATTAGTAAATTAGTTATAAAGCTTTATGAAAGCGTATGTTTTGAAAACATAAGACAGAAGTTAAATTCTTCTATTAACTTTACTAAAATAAATACACTAAATTAAAATAGAAAATATAATAATTTTTAATCCTAGATAAAAGAATAAAAAATTTAAGGACAAAGGTAAAAATCTTTTCCAAGCTAAATATATTAATTTATCATAACGAAACCGAGGAAGTGTCCCTCGAACTCAAATAAAAACAAAGGACAAAAATGTTAACTTTAAAAAAAATAAGAAAGAAAAAGTATCTCTTCCCATAAATATTACACAAAATAACATTCTCATAAATAAAATTCTTGCATATTCTGCAATAAAAATTAATGCAAAACCTCCACTTCTATATTCTACATTAAATCCTGATACTAATTCAGATTCTCCTTCAGCAAAATCAAAAGGAGTTCGATTAGTTTCAGCTAAACAAGAGGCAAATCAGGATAACATTAAAGGAAAAGACAAAAACATAAACCAAGTATAATTTTGATATGTTATAAAATTCAATAAACAATATCCATCAATAAGAAACACAAATGATAACAAAATTAAAGCCAAACTTACCTCATAAGAAATTGTCTGAGCCACAGCCCGAAGACCTCCCAATAAGGCATAATTAGAATTAGAAGATCATCCAGCAATTATAACTGTATAAACCCCCATACTTGTACAACACAAAGAAAATAATAATCCTAAATTAAATGAAAACATCACTGTCAAAAAAGGATAAACTATTCAAACTAATAAAACTAAGAATAATCTAAAAATAGGAGAAAAATAATACAAAAAGTAATTTGATAACAAAGGATAAGTTGATTCCTTAGTTAAAAGTTTAATTACATCAGCAAACGGTTGTGGTAATCCAACAAACCCAACTTTATTAGGCCCCTTTCGAATTTGAATATATCCTAATACCTTACGCTCCAATAAAGTTAAAAATGCCACTCCAAGCAAAACTCCTACAATCAAAATCAATGCACTTACTAACCCAGTTATAACTTCCTTTATCAATAGTATTTGTAATTATTTACATATTTGAATTGTAAATTCAAGGCACTCTTTCTGCCAAAATAGTTAATAATAATCATTCTCTACAAAATTATTTTAAGTATTTGGTCCTTTCGTACTAAAATACTTTCTCCTAATGAGGATAGAAACCAACCTGGCTTACACCGGTTTGAACTCAGATCATGTAAGGATTTAAAGGTCGAACAGACCTATAAATTAAACTTCTACACCTAATTATATTCCTTAATCCAACATCGAGGTCGCAATCTTTCTTGTTGATATGAACTCTTAAAAAAAATTACGCTGTTATCCCTAAGGTAACTTTATCTTACAATCAATAATAATGGATCAAATATTCATAAATCAATGTACTTTTAATAAAGAGTTATTTAAATCTCTATGTCACCCCAACACAATATATTTCTAAAAATATTTCAACAATTCTAAATTAAATATTCTTATAATATATAAAGCTCTATAGGGTCTTCTCGTCCTCCATTTCTATTTAAGCCTTTTGACTCAAAAGTTAAATTCTTTATTTTACATTGAGACAGTTAATATTTCGTCAAACCATTCATTCTAGCCCTCAATTAAAAAACTAATGATTATGCTACCTTTGCACAGTCAAAATACTGCGGCCCTTCAAATAATCAGTGGGCAGGCCCGACTTTAAATTATACACTAAAAGACATGTTTTTGTTAAACAGGCGAATATTAATTTTGCCTAATTCCTTAATATAAATTCCAATAATAAATTTTTATTAATACATTCAATTATACTAATTTCATCATTATTTCAAATAACACATTAATTATTAAATTATCCTAATTCACTAATTAAACTTTTTATAAAATCATAAACAATCAAAATAATTTATAACATTATTAACTTGATGACTAATTTAAAGCCTACAATTTTAATCACATTTTTAAAAATTATAATTTACAATTTAAAGCTTATCCCTCAAACTATTTTCTAGTCTACATAATCACTTACTAATTTAAATAATTACTTAAACTAAACTGAATTAAATTCATTTCTTAGGAAACTAGATATCTTAAAAAACGATTAACATTTCATTACTAATATAATATTTTTAATAAATATATTACATTAAATAACATATTATATTAGCTCTTTTTAACTCGAGAAATATAAATTCCTTACAAAATTTTTAATAAACCCTGATACACAAGGTACAATATAAATTTACTTCCTAAAAAATAATTTTTCAAATATTTCATAATTCTTTCACAATACTACTACACTATAAATTTTCATATTTTTTCTATAAACTATACTAAAAAAAATCTCTTCTTAAAATTACTTTAATTAAAATAAATTTATACATACTTATAATTAATATTCGTCTTTCAAAGTAATTCGAATTGCACGAAATTCCCTTCAATGTAAATAATAAATAAAATATTTATTGCAGCTAATAGCCAAAGGAATGATACAAACAAAATGAAACATACATAGGAATAAACTATGCATTACAACAGAAGGACGTCAGGGATTCAAGTCTATATGTACAGTACATCGCATGATATCTTTCGCAACATTTGCCGCAACGTTCACATACACAGTCTGCGTCTGGCTGGTGAAACTTCTTTAACTTGCACAGCTTATGGTGAAAGCCATGTATGGCAAAGCGTGTAACAGTATGTCTTAGTTCGTAGCCTCCCCGTTTCCAATCATTGCAGGTCATTGCGTCAGTGATGTAGAAATCCCACCATATGTCTCTCTTCTTCGATTTCAGGTTCTCCATGAGTTGCACGTATGCTGGTGTAGACGGTAGCGACAGTTGGAGGCGGAGCTCTTCCACATAATATAATTCACGTGTTAATTCATAGACTAGTCTTGAAGGCGTGTATTTTGAAACACACAGAACCTTCTTTAAGAAAGTCGCTTTTAGTTTCTCCAACTTTTCCAGGTGTTTCAATTTGAGATGTGTCCAGATATCCTCTAATCCATATGTTACAACGGGTGTAACCTTGAGCTGGAAGAGTTTCAAGGCTGTTTTGACGGAGAGTTTTCTCAACTGTCTGATATCATTTATGGCCCTCGTAGCCGCACAGATCCTATCGTTAACGTGAAGGGTAAAGACGTTGCCCGTTGTCTGAAGTGTCACGCCTAGATATTTAAAGTTAGAAACGCTCTCCAGGGGTTTTCTATGTGTGTGAAAAACTGCTGGTTTTCCCCCTTTGCGGAAAGTCATTGATACAGTCTTGTTTTCGTTTAGGCTGAGTTCATTCTCTTCCGCCCATTCCAACAGCAGATCAAATGCAGATTGTAGATCCTCTTGCGATCTCGAGGCCAGCACAATATCGTCAGCGTACATATAGAGAATTACTTTCTCCGAGACTACCTGTGCGATATCCGCCGTCGCGATGATGAACAGTAATGGGCTTAGAGGGTCCCCTTGCAATACACCGGTTGTTTGATCTATTGGGTTTGATGTTGTGATTCCGTCGCTTATCTCTATGTAATTTGAGGCCAGGATGATTGTGATAAGCCGTTTTGTATAGCTGTTACTTCTCATTAGATTTCCTAGCTTCTCTATGATGATCTTCCTATTGACCATGTCGAAAGCTTTGGAGAAGTCTATAAATATGGCATATAGCTTTCCTTTTGGGACTATCAGAGCTGTCTCAATATCATTTAGAAGGCATTGGATAGCCTGTGTTGTAGATCTTCCTTTTCTGAAACCAAATTGTTCCTCCGGGAGCTTAGGATCGATTTCTCTAATAAGGCGTTGGCATAAAAGTTTTGTTAGAATTTTGAATAACGCACATTCCAGTGCAATACCTCGGTAGGAGTTTGGGTCCTCGGTGCATCCCTTTCCTTTATACAGCAGTTTTACTGTGGACCTTCTCCAGCTATGCGGGATATTTCCTTGCCTGAGGCATTCATTCAGGAGAGATGTTATTGCTTCTTTTAGCACTGGGAGAGCAATTTTAAGGTGCTCGTTACATATATTGTCTGGTCCACAAGCTTTATTATTCTTCGAGCTGATAATAGCAGCCTCTACTTCCTTAGTTGTAAATATCTCTGTATCAATGTCCTCCTCAATCTCGGGGGTATCAGTTGGACGAGTGTCCTTATATTGCAGTACATTGCTAAGGTGAGTCACCCATGTCTCCATAGGGATGCTTCTGCAGTATCTCGGTTGCCTTGGACTCAATGCTTTGTAAGGGTACTGATCAGCTGCCGCTATCAGACTTTGTTCCTCTTGCTCTTGATACCGTTCCTTTGTTTCTTTTATGAGGGTCTTGTACGTCTTCCTATGATTGGAATATTCCCTTAGATGATCGTCGGTGGGATCTTCGAGAGCTGTGTGTAGGGCATCCAATGTGGTCCTACGGACTCTGTAGCAGGTTTCGTCAAACCATGATTTTGATTTTCTCGTTATGACTGCCTCCGGCATGACTTCACCCTGTAAAAGGTGTTCGAGCATATTTGCTGCTTCGTCGAGATCTCCTTTCAGGGCCTTCTCCATGATTGCCTGGTTGTCGGCCTCATATATGAACTGGTGTAGAGTCTTCCTTGAAAATTTCAATGTTTTGGGCTTCACCTGTCCGCTATCATGACCGAGTTGGAATGTTGTTTCTACTAGCTGGTGTTTCCTGTAGGGAATCGGAATTATATCTTGCTTTATTGGCTTTATGTTACCTTGATTCGAGAAGACGAGATCTATCGTGCTGGTGCCGTTGTAACAAACATACGTCTTCCGTTCTTTGTTGTTTACAAGTGATATCCCTTCCTCCTCTAAATAGTCTAGGACTTCTCTTGTCTTCTGTGATGGAACATCAGTTCGACAATTTAGGTCTCCTGCTATAATGATGCTATCCTCCCGTTCCGTTATACTCAGAGCGGTGCCTATTTCATCTATAATCTGGTAAGATGTGAATCCTGGCTGAAAATACACACATATTAACACACACAATTTAGTCTTCACTACTAGAACATTGTTGTTTTTATACATGACCTGGAATGGTGTGAACTGAACCTTTAAAAGGCAGGTGATTCCTCCTTTCGGTCTTCCCACCAGGCCTTGCTCTGCCAAATTGTTCACTGTATAGTGATTTCTCGCATTCCAATCTGATGTTAAGAATGTTTCAACCAGTATTACGACGTCATAGGGATCAAATAAATTTTCTGGCGTTGAGTTCGTAGCGTTTAACAGGCCTTCAATATTCCATAAAAGTAACTTCACTTCCTGGTTGTTTGCACCTCGCGAGAGTTCCTGATCAAAAACGAAAACGAAAAGGTCGGAAAATCACATCAGCTGGCCAGAAGTTTGGGTCATAAGCATCATCCTTTCTCTCGAAGGGGATCCCAACTTTAAAAGCTTTATTTTCACCTCTGGTGGTGAGTTCCTCGCATTTTATGCCGTCTTTGATTCCCTTGTCTTTTAAGTGGTCCATGACATCGCTTGAGGTTACATCCGGATTCACGCGTCCTATGTATAACCATGCAGTCTTGTTTGCAGCACGTAGCTTTCCGGTGAACGCCGTTGATGTACCCTTCTGTATTCTTTTTTGTGCGCGGGGTCTGAGATGATCTCGGTCTTGATCTCCCGGCCCTCCGTCTACTGGCCGTGTTATGGCAGAGGGGCGCTCGCTATGGTGTAGTGGTTGTTGCCGTGAACTAGGACCTCCTAAATCTACTACGGTTGCATAGCGTACTGGGATTTCTGTCTCGGTATCGATGCTGTTCCCGCTACCGCCTGTACGATTATTACCTCTTTCTTCCTTGTGGTCCGGTTCTTTCCTGTCTTCTCTTTCTCCATCTTTATGCATTATTCTTTTAATCTGGGAGTCTATTAATCCCTCTAAGGTGCAGGATAAGAAATCCATGCTTTACTTTAAAGCTTCACTTTGACATTCTAGATACACTTTCCAGTACATCTACTATGTTACGACTTATCTCACCTTAATTAATGAGAGCGACGGGCGATGTGTACATGTTTTAGAGCTACAATCACAATATCATAATATAACAACATTACTTTCAAATCCACCTTCAACTATCTATTTCAAGATCATATCCGTTTAAATATTCAATTTTATTGTAATCCATCTCCTATTCAATCATAAGCTGCACCTTGACCTGACATAAATTTTATTACAAAATCTAGAAAATTCTTTCTCTTAAAAGATAATCTTACGACGGCGGTATACAAGCTGACATTACAAAATTAAATTTATTATAGTGTGTATTATCAATTACAGGACAGATTCCTCTGAAAAGACTAAAACACCGCCAAATTCTTTAAGTTTCAAGAACTTAACTATTACTACTCAAGTATTATATTTTATATTTAAAAATAATAGGGTATCTAATCCTAGTTTAAGCTTTAAATTTCAAAGCTTCATTATCCTATAAAAATCTATTTAATTTTCAAATTCTACCTTCTAAAATCAATTAAAATCTTTTTCTTTAATAAACTAACTTTAATACTGATAATATTCATTCAAGTCCTACGTATAACCGCGACTGCTGGCACGACTTTTGTCGACCATAAATCAAATTACTAATTCTAAATTGCCTTAATTACTAATATTAAATACTGCGAATAACATATAATCATTTAGATCTTATTATAACCCACAAAAATTTACATGTAAAATATTCAAACAATAAATTATTAAGTAAGAATAAAACTTTCACAAATACCTATAAAATATTGGTTCAACTATAATAGTTTATAACAATTTATATATATACTTTAATTATTAGAGAAAGAAAAAAAGAGAAAGAATATATACATATAAATTTATACACAAGATTATTTTATTAAAGTCCACTAATATACCTATATTAATACTCATTATATCATTTCTTTCATACAATACAACGACCCTGCCGTAACACAAGCAATCAAGCCATTTGATCATTTTCGCTACAATTCGTTTCTCACAACCAAACATTTTAATCGATTTCTTCATCCAGTCCTCTAAACCCAAATCAAAATTTGACATCCCATAAAATTCGTTTCTCACCACCTTTAAAATCTCATTCAACGACCCTGCCGTAACACAAGCAATCAAGCCATTTGATCATTTTCGCTACAATTCGTTTCTCACAACCAAACATTTTAATCGATTTCTTCATCCAGTCCTCTAAACCCAAATCAAAATTTGACATCCCATAAAATTCTTTTCTCACCACCTTTAAAATCTCATTCAACGACCCTGCCGTAACACAAGCAATCAAGCCATTTGATCATTTTCGCTACAATTCGTTTCTCACAACCAAACATTTTAATCGATTTCTTCATCCAGTCCTCTAAAACCCAAATCAAAATTTGACATCCCATAAAATTCGTTTCTCACCACCTTTAAAATCTCATTCAACGACCCTGCCGTAACACAAGCAATCAAGCCATTTGATCATTTTCGCTACAATTCGTTTCTCACAACCAAACATTTTAATCGATTTCTCCATCCAGTCCTCTAAAACCCAAATCAAAATTTGACATCCCATAAAATTCGTTTCTCACCACCTTCAAAATCTCATTCAACGACCCTGCCGTAACACAAGCAATCAAGCCATTTGATCATTTTTGCTACAATTCGTTTCTCACAACCAAACATTTTAATCGATTTCTTCATCCAGTCCTCTAAACCCAAATCAAAATTTGACATCCCATAAAATTTGTTTCTCACCACCTTTAAAATCTCATTCAACGACCCTGCCGTAACACAAGCAATCAAGCCATTTGATCATTTTCGCTACAATTCGTTTCTCACAACCAAACATTTTAATCGATTTCTTCATCCAGTCCTCTAAAACCCAAATCAAAATTTGACATCCCATAAAATTCGTTTCTCACCACCTTTAAAATCTCATTCAACGACCCTGCCGTAACACAAGCAATCAAGCCATTTGATCATTTTCGCTACAATTCGTTTCTCACAACCAAACATTTTAATCGATTTCTCCATCCAGTCCTCTAAAACCCAAATCAAAATTTGACATCCCATAAAATTCGTTTCTCACCACCTTCAAAATCTCATTCAACGACCCTGCCGTAACACAAGCAATCAAGCCATTTGATCATTTTTGCTACAATTCGTTTCTCACAACCAAACATTTTAATCGATTTCTTCATCCAGTCCTCTAAACCCAAATCAAAATTTGACATCCCATAAAATTCGTTTCTCACCACCTTTAAAATCTCATTCAACGACCCTGCCGTAACACAAGCAATCAAGCCATTTGATCATTTTCGCTACACATTCGTTTCTCACAACCAAACATTTTAATCGATTTCTTCATCCAGTCCTCTAAAACCCAAATCAAAATTTGACATCCCATAAAATTCGTTTCTCACCACCTTCAAAATCTCATTCAACGACCCTGCCGTAACACAAGCAATCAAGCCATTTGATCATTTTTGCTACAATTCGTTTCTCACAACCAAACATCTTCTCAAATTCATATAAATTGCCTAAAAATCTAGAAAACAATTCATAAATGATAGTAATAATCAAATAATTTTTTTAAAAAAATATAAATTTCCCCCCAAATTCATATTTTTTTTATCCAAAACTCAAATATTATTGTATCTTTTCCCTATAAAAGGTTTTCTTAACTTTTATAGAAACATATAAAGTCATGGTACAAAAATAGATTAAAAAGATAAAAATAATAAAAGCTCGCGCCCGCGGTTAATCAATAAAGTACCATATATTTATCCAATTATATAATATAAGAACCGCAACAAATATTTAATTTTGGGTAATATATATTTTTTTTTTTTCATTATTGTATTTTATCTTATATACTTCAAATTTTTGGTCAATTTATAATAAATGCGTATTTTAATAAAATACTTTAATCTATTAATAAAAATAAATAAATAAACTTTATAGGTTGTTATATATATATAGTATATTTAATTATATTACAATACACATTTATATATATATATATAAATAAATATATAATATGAATAAAGATTGCGATCCTCTACAATGTCATAAATATTTTTAAGATCTTTTCTTAGGCCTCTATCCTATAGGTCTTTAATAGGTCGGAAGGATCTGCATATTTATAAGTTCTTATTGATTAATAAACTTCTCTATAAGATATTACATTTATTATATATACGTATATATATATATAACAGATTGAACTTGGAGGGTCCATTTATCAGTTTTTCTATTACTACCACATGAATTTTTTTTATCTAAGCTGTTTTTTGACCCATTCTATAAAAATTCTAATTAGCATAATAGCGTATTTCTAATCCCTTCCCCTTATAACTCCTTTATTTCACAGAAATATATTATCATAAAATTTCATCTGTATAAATTTAAACTGATCGATTATAACAGGATAAAAACTCTTTTAAAATTACCTTATAAATTTAGGTAATTCTTTCCATTAAATTAATCACAAAATTAATTAAAAGACCAGAACTTATCATTTCATTTTACAAAATAAATTTTTACATTGATTTTAATCAATCTCTACTAAAAGAATGTACATAAATCTATTCAAATTACTTTAAAATTTAACACTTGTTTTTAAAAAACATTTTCCTTTTTATAAAGTATAATAATCAAAAGAAATTAATTATAAGTTTATTTTTAGTACCTACACTTTTAAGAAATTTTATAAAGTGAATCATGTTCACAGGAGAAGACCCTTTTTTGAAATAGAAAAATAATTTCAACCCCCCTTGAAATTACCTCCACGTCCCGGAAGATTGGGTGGCAAAAAAAAACTTTTTTATAATGTTATTCATTCTATTAATAACTTTTTTTAATTATAAGTTTATTTTTAGTACCTACACTTTTAAGAAATTTTATAAAGTGAATCATGTTCACAGGAGAAGACCCTTTTTTGAAATAGAAAAATAATTTCAACCCCCCTTGAAATTACCTCCACGTCCCGGAAGATTGGGTGGCAAAAAAAAACTTTTTTATAATGTTATTCATTCTATTAATAACTTTTTTTAATTATAAGTTTATTTTTAGTACCTACACTTTTAAGAAATTTTATAAAGTGAATCATGTTCACAGGAGAAGACCCTTTTTTGAAATAGAAAAATAATTTCAACCCCCCTTGAAATTACCTCCACGTCCCGGAAGATGGGGTGGCAAAAAAAAAATTTTTATAATGTTATTCATTCTATTAATAACTTTTTTTAATTATAAGTTTATTTTTAGTACCTACACTTTTAAGAAATTTTATAAAGTGAATCATGTTCACAGGAGAAGACCCTTTTTTGAAATAGAAAAATAATTTCAACCCCCCTTGAAATTACCTCCACGTCCCGGAAGATGGGGTGGCAAAAAAAAACTTTTTTATAATGTTATTCATTCTATTAATAACTTTTTTTTTAATTATAAGTTTATTTTTAGTACCTACACTTTTAAGAAATTTTATAAATAAAAATATATATATATATATATAGAGAGAGATATATATATATATATATATATATATATATATATATATATATATATATTTATACATAAATTATGACATTTATAAACTATAATTATATCCATATATATATATATAATCTACTACCTTTAAATGAAGTGCCTGATTAAAGGATTACAGTGATAGAGTAAATTATGTAAAAAAATTTTTACCTTCATTACATTTAGTAGATTTAAACTACTCCTTAAAGTATCAAAAACTTTTGTGCATCATACACCTAAATATATTTAGATTCATAAAAAAAAGGTAAGCTAAATATAAGCTAATGGGTTCATACCCCGTAAATAGGATTTGCCTCCTTTTTGATTTTAAAAAATTCTTCAAGAGTTTTATTTTTAAGTACATTAATTATAGGTACTTTAATTTCCATCTCATCAACTTCTTGACTAGGTGTTTGAATAGGATTAGAAATCAATTTATTATCTTTTATTCCATTAATATCCGATACAAAAAAATATTCTATCAACTGAAGCATCCTTAAAATACTTCTTAATTCAGGCTATTGCTTCTTCTCTATTATTATTCTCTTTAATTATTATATTCCTAATATCAAATATTATTATAATAATAAATTATGAAGTATTTTTATTAATAATCAGCTCAGCTCTTCTTTTAAAAATGGCTGTCATAGTTATGACGTGGGTAGTCATGACGTAAGCACGGATGACGTAAATGTTATGCCAGCAAGCTACTTGAGCTGAGATTCTCAGTGACGTCAGAATTTTAGTCCAGAATGTTCCAAGATGTACGACGCAGTCGCAGGAAACGAGGAATTCTGCTGAGGAAGAAACTATGCTATTGGAGGAGAGGCATGAACCAATGAACGATAGTTTAAAGGAAGACGGAGATTGCTGAAACTATGGTATTTTTATGACTTTTTGAATGCAGAATTGTGGAAATCCATTTGCAGTAAAAGCATTGATTTGGAATTTTGATGAAATTTATTTTCAGTTTTTGAATTTTGAAAATCCGTCATGTATTAACGAAGTTGGAAGTTCTAGCGATGACGCAGTATCACGCTTTGGAAGGGATGGTAACGCCCCTCGAGAAGGTAATAAAAGGGCTTGCGCAGAAGAAAGGAGTCTCTTCTCTTCTCTTCTCTTTCGTTCGCTGATCATTCTGAGATCTAATGCTCAGATCATCGAAGTATTTGTGAAAGTCATTTTCTTATATATAGTGAGACATCAAAGTGAACAGCAAGTGAAAAGAATCGTTTTTATAACGCGTGGCGAGGCCACTATAGTAACGAGATCCAGGTCAAACTAGGTGAAGTTGAAACCGACCTTAGAAAGCTTCTATAAGTTTAACTTCAAACAGTTAGCGGTCTACGATAACATAATTGTATTGTGCAGTACTACATGCAATTATAGATAAAAGCTGAACAGTTTCGACCGAGTACTTCAAAAGATATTAGCTGTTTTATACGACTGACAAAAGTGATTATATCGCCACTAGAGAAACACTTTTGTGTAAGCCAGAATCAAAGCAAGGCTGACGCTGTGAGTGGAGTAGAAAGACTTCAGATTGCTTGCTTACAGAACGATACAGTATAATGGAGCATTTGAATACGGCAGTTTGTTCTTCTGACACTACAACTGAAGTGCAGATGGAAGGCTAAGAAGGCTTATTGCAATTGGGACATACTTCAATGGAGTAAGATAGCGACATGGAACTTCGCTAATTGCTATTCCACACAAGCGAACATGCGGTGAATACCATCTACACCCATGTTTCGTAATTAAAGGCTGAATACCATCGAACAGCCATAGAAACAATTTCATACTCTGTATATGAATAATTTCTTCGGAAATTTCTACAAAACTTCATGATGACTGTCTACTGGAACTTCAGGGAATTTTTCAAGAGAGGTCAGGGTAGTCCCGACTCACAATGAAGATTATTGCCGGAAGGATGTCTATTCGTTTTCGAGGAGCAGAGCGATTCACGGAGAAGGAAGCAGTTCGATTCTCCGAGGGTGCTGTTTCCTATTTCGAGGATGGAGCTCAGCTTTAACGTGGTGAAATGGATCCATCAGCAGTCTTCTTTGGGGAATTTTCCTCTGGAACGTCAATCGGCAGATAAGGTAGTCGTGAACGTTTATTGTATTTGAGTAACCTAGTAATGTTTGAGCAACCATTTTTCCCATATTTTTATCCTCATGTATTTTGCCTTATTTTCTTGTTGAGATTCTTATTCTCAGTTCACCTTGTTGAGTTTTGCATTTTTCGACGATTTAGTAAGACATTGTTATGTCATGGGCATAGTTAACGATTTTGAATCAGTTGAGACTGATATTTAGAATTTTCAGTAATTAATATTTTTTTTTGTAGTCACGATTTGACTGTAAGTTAATGATTTTTATGGCAGATTTAAATTCAGACAGCGTGTCACTTTATTAAAGTAATTCAACCCCAGTTTAATTACTTTGAACAATTTTCTGTCATCATCAAGAAGGAAGAACATTTAAATGATTTTAGAGCGTTAAAATCTTACGTTATCGACGATCTTGGAAATACTAGTCGTTATTTGTATTGATTGCAACACAGACATTTATCGTCAGTTATGTATGAACATTGCATTATAGACACTTTTGTGAAAGAGTAATGTTAATAATGAATTATTGAATGCATTAAAGTCAAGTACTTTTGTTAGGAGTTTTTCTCAATTAGAGAATTATATAACGATGTTTGCATTCCCCAGTCTAATTGGATTCTATTCGACTACTTTGCAGTTTAGTCGCACTTTATTTTGAAGATAGTATTTTCATACTACAATTTCTTTTAAGATGTTAGTCTTAAATTTTGATAGACCAGATAGGCGTATATAAGCGTATTCACTATTAAATTTGTTTGTGATTGGCAAGTTTTGACTTCATTTCAGTTCATGAATGAAATCTACGAAGGTTAAATAGAAAAACAGTTTTGAAACAAATTTATGATTATAAAATTTTTAAGTGGAACTATGAATGTGTAATCGCTAGTGCAGCGCGTGTTGAAAGTCGCTGAAGTATAATGCCCTTGAATATGAAGGAAGTTCCCACAGGAATAAATGTTAAAGAATTATTTGTGGAAGTTTTGTAAGTGATGTGAAAGTTGTAAATGCCATATAGATTAATATATGATGATTTTGGGCATATTTTTAATGCAGATTGTGCATTAACTTGTTAGCGAAGGATTTTCCGCTGGAGTAAGATTATTATAGTTCGTTGAAAATTAATCAAGTGATTTACTGTTATAATTAACACGAGTTTTGAAAGAATTTGAGACAAGATGTTGAATGAAGGTTGCCGTCACAAATCATTATTAAAAACTTTATTAAAACAGATTGTGACATTAACATGTATAACTAACCTTCACTGGTCGATTATATTAAACAGGATTATAAAATTACCAACCGAATAAACATGTGGCTAATGTATTTATTAAAATAATAATTTAAACAATTTAAATGTTAATATTGTAAATAATTGTTGTAAATATTTTTGAAACTAATGTGAAACGAGAGTGATGTTAAAGGCGTGCTTAGAATATTTTTATTGTCTTTGACAAATATTATAAACAATTTCTAATTGTTATAAATAATTTATGTGATTTTGTTATAAACATTTAAGAGCTAATTAAACATTTGGATTGAAGTTAGCAAGTTTAAGAAATTTATGTAATGATCCATTAGGATGTGATCAAAGTACTTGAAAGATTTGCGTAAATATAATGTGAGTTGTCTTGTAAGACATTTAAAAGCTTGAGAGTGCAGGCTGGATTCTTACGTAACATAGCGTGTGAGAAGGGAGTGCATTTGACCAGTATGCGTCAGGCTGGAAGGTAGCCCGCAGCTGTGTCAACATATGGTTTTCAGAGAGTGAGGTCGTACACTCCGGCCTTGCGACTATAAATACCATTCTCTTGTTTATTAAAAGGAAACAAATGCTCTATATATGTCACACCCTGACGTCCTTTTCCAATCCAATAGTGTTATGAATATTACGTTATTTGGAGCTCTTGGGAGCTAAAATGTTTTATATCATGTTGTATAATAATTTTGCAAGTCCTACTGGAGGACGTAGTCAGATTGACTTGGGCTACTGATAGCCACGTATATTTTGTTGTGTTAGGAAAATCAGACCCTTTATTAGAAATAAAGCTTTTGTACAGTTCAAAGTTCTCGTCTTCGTTTCTGGTTCATTTTTAAATGTCATGGCGGAGATTATTGTGTGAACAGACTTTTAGTGATCCTGTTGTCAACTCAAACCCCGAGATAATTAAGAGGTAAGCAACGGTAAGTATGCACCCCCGTCTATTTTGGTGTGTTCCACAATGATTTCCTGTGAATTTCTGTGCTCTTATCTCGATAGTATCTGTCAGTGCCATTTTCATTGATGTAACTGTGCCGGTGCGATTGATAATTGGCAATCCGATTGAGGGGGCGGATATCTGACAGCCTACTATCCAGGTAAACGGGGACAGAAAGATTGGCGCAGTCAACGTATGGGGCGTGTTCAACAACACTGGATCACCAGGTTGAACACCAGAAAGATTGACAAACCTAGAACGTGAGGTTCGATTAGACTCAAATAAAGAGGTTGATTCTTTGTTAGATGTCTAGGCCAATTGTAGTATTTAAGAGTGTGATTATATAGGAATTAAATGTTGTATTGTATTAGGAAAATTACACTCAGAAAAGATCAGATCTTATACAACTTGAGAAAGGTTAAATGGGCAGGAAACTTAGAAAAATCGCCTATAATCTGGAATCTTATTTTATTTGACCGGCTTATGACACTTCAGTCATATTAAAGATAAAATTTAAATTATTTGGATTGTAAATGTAAATTATTTGTGTTAGGATATTTTAAAATGAGCCAGAGAAATTTGAACATGTGCTTGAGTTTGTTTCAACATGAAGTATCTTCGAATATTAATTATACGGTAGTTATAAGTTAGATTTAAGACAGAAAATTGATCAAAATTATATATGGTGAAAAGTGTTGCTCAAACGTTGTTATTTTGCTCTTTTGATGTATGTCCCTACAGCAATCCATTTTGAATAATATTGTAATGGCAGATGAAAGATTGAAGAAAATGTTAGAGGAGATGTCTGCTAACATGAATCGCAGTATGAAGCAGATGTTGAATGAAAGCATGAAGGAGAATAATAGTAATTTGTCTGCTAATTTGAATGCAAGAATGGAGGAGAATGTTAGTAATTTGTCTGCTAACTTAAATGCAAGGATGGAGGAGAATGCTAGTACTTTGTCTGCTAATTTGACAGCTAGCATGGGTGAAAGTTTGAAGGTTCTTCATACTAGTGCTGCTAATTTGGAGGATAATATGTCGCGTTTACAGATTAATACCCTAGGAATTGAAAATACTGTAAGTGACATCCGCACAAATGTGTCTGATGTTAAAAATGATGTGTCTAAGGTACAGAGGGACCTTACAATGTTAAATTTAGATGTAGCTAATGTCCGAGGGGATATTGCTTGTGCTAGAGCCGAAGTTGTTGTTGTCAAAAACGATGTAGCGACTGTCCAAGACAAGGTCGAGGAAGTCCAGAAAGAAATTCAAAAAGCTAGAACAGATGTATCCAATGTTCAGGTAGACATTAACAACATTCATGCGGATATAACTGAGGTGCAAAGTGATGTAACTAAGATTCAGGTAGAGGTCAACACAGTTTTCGTAGATATCACTAAAGTCCAAACTGATGTCAATAAAGTCAGGGAAGAAATCGAAAACTCAAAAACTCTTTGTACGCGTAATATAACTCCATTAACGACTAGGTTAGTCGACGAATCAGTTAGAACAACAACGTCTTTAGCAGAGTTGAAGTACGACGTAGAGGTTATGAGAACACAGGTATTAGACCACAATAGAGTATTAAAAGAGGATATCGAAGTAGACATAGCCGAGATGTTAACAGCAAACGTAGCGGTATGGAAAGACGAATGGAATAAGTCAAGTGGGGAACATGTAACCCAAATTCAGGAAAGGATTGAAAGAAAACTTGCCAGTACGCAGATAGAAATTAACAATGAGGTAGTTCAGATTAGAAAAGATTTAAGCGTCAGGATAAATTCGCTATCCGAAAAACAAGTTGACGATAGAACACAACTAGATCAGGATATGCAAACTTTAAAATCTACATTAGAGGATCAAATTCATAAAGTTGTCTCGGATGTAAACGAAACGACGAGTAAACTGAAAAACTTGAAGTTAGGAGAGGCTAGTTTAATGGAGAACTACAAGGAAGAGATAGTCAAGAAAGTCTTAACAGAAATCACCGACAAGGATACAGAAGGTTTAGCTTGCGAATTGAACAGGAAGCATACCAGAAGATGTCACCTAGATCTAGAAGAAAGAGACGTGACTCCTGAAGAACGTGTATCCAGATTCAGAGAGGAGGATGACGAGAGGAATATGGAATCTGAGTGGAATTATCGAGATAGTGGGAAAAACTATCCGGATTCATATCCAAGGAACGTGACGGTCATTAGGAATTTCGAGGACAAACAACAAAAATTCATTAACACTGATAGTTTGACACCTATAGAGTATGTAAGGAATCTCAAAGATTATTTCATCGAAGCTCACATTCCCAGAGAGAGAGAGATGAAGATTGTAGAGAGATATCTGATTGGAGGACCCCTTGAATGGTTTAGAGCTTTTAGATATACATTCAGTAACTTTGACGAGTTTGCAGAGGCATTAATCAAACGATTTTGGTCCATAGAAGCGCAGAATTCGTTAAGAGCGGAGGTATATTCAAGAAAATACTCAGGTACTCTTCCAACGAGGTACGCTGATTTCTTTACGAGTCAGTTGTCCCGCTTGAGATTTTTGCAACCCCCATTGTCCACGGAGCAACTAATAGATGCGATTTCTCGTATGCTGCCAGTTGAGGTGAGGAGACTTATAATTTCGTCCAACATCAGGGATTTATCCAGCATGGATGAATTACTAAGAAGGTTAGACTACACAAGTCCAATGCCTAACGTAGTCCAGAAAGGTCAAAGGCAAGAGTATAAGGAAATCAATACGGTATACATGGACCAAGTCCAACAAACTGACAAGCCAGAGGAGGAGAAAACTGACAATGTAGGTCCTCACAGGAATAATCAGTTTAGAAATTACAGATCACAAGGTTACCGACCATATCAACAGAGAAGAGGTTGGAACTACAACCGAGGAAACTATAATGGAAGAGGCAGATATTATAACAATAATGGGTACAATCGTAACTATAATAGGAATAACCAAAACCAAAATAGAAACCAGAATACTCAAAGTCAGGTTATGACACCTGAGCAATATCAGCAAAGAGAAAAGGAAAGCCAGCAATACTTAAAAGAATTAAGGGATAAAGAAGCTGACAATCAAAGGAAAAGGCAGGATGTTGTAATCGATCCTGGTCCTTCTACGAGCCAGCAGAACTTAGAAAATAGAAACACTGGTCAGAAGAGGAATTAGAGAGGAAAGAATACATTAACCACATACAACCCAGAGCAGAAGAAAATATGATTAAGGAACATAGAGGAAATATCATACTAGAGTAAGCCAGTAATAATTCAATTTCGTGTTCAAGAGAGTTGAGATACTTGTAACATTGAGTTTAAAAACAATTTGCAACTGTTTTTAAAACGTGGTGGGAGGAGAATGCCCCCGTAATTGAATTATGTAGAGACCACGGTGGCTATATTTGAAATTGTGATTAGAGTTATGGCTGTCATAGTTATGACGTGGGTAGTCATGACGTAAGCACGGATGACGTAAATGTTATGCCAGCAAGCTACTTGAGCTGAGATTCTCAGTGACGTCAGAATTTTAGTCCAGAATGTTCCAAGATGTACGACGCAGTCGCAGGAAACGAGGAATTCTGCTGAGGAAGAAACTATGCTATTGGAGGAGAGGCATGAACCAATGAACGATAGTTTAAAGGAAGACGGAGATTGCTGAAACTATGGTATTTTTATGACTTTTTGAATGCAGAATTGTGGAAATCCATTTGCAGTAAAAGCATTGATTTGGAATTTTGATGAAATTTATTTTCAGTTTTTGAATTTTGAAAATCCGTCATGTATTAACGAAGTTGGAAGTTCTAGCGATGACGCAGTATCACGCTTTGGAAGGGATGGTAACGCCCCTCGAGAAGTTAATAAAAGGGCTTGCGCAGAAGAAAGGAGTCTCTTCTCTTCTCTTCTCTTTCGTTCGCTGATCATTCTGAGATCTAATGCTCAGATCATCGAAGTATTTGTGAAAGTCATTTTCTTATATATAGTGAGACATCAAAGTGAACAGCAAGTGAAAAGAATCGTTTTTATAACGCGTGGCGAGGCCACTATAGTAACGAGATCCAGGTCAAACTAGGTGAAGTTGAAACCGACCTTAGAAAGCTTCTATAAGTTTAACTTCAAACAGTTAGCGGTCTACGATAACATAATTGTATTGTGCAGTACTACATGCAATTATAGATAAAAGCTGAACAGTTTCGACCGAGTACTTCAAAAGATATTAGCTGTTTTATACGACTGACAAAAGTGATTATCTCGCCACTAGAGAAACACTTTTGTGTAAGCCAGAATCAAAGCAAGGCTGACGCTGTGAGTGGAGTAGAAAGACTTCAGATTGCTTGCTTACAGAACGATACAGTATAATGGAGCATTTGAATACGGCAGTTTGTTCTTCTGACACTACAACTGAAGTGCAGATGGAAGGCTAAGAAGGCTTATTGCAATTGGGACATACTTCAATGGAGTAAGATAGCGACATGGAACTTCGCTAATTGCTATTCCACACAAGCGAACATGCGGTGAATACCATCTACACCCATGTTTCGTAATTAAAGGCTGAATACCATCGAACAGCCATAGAAACAATTTCATACTCTGAATATGAATAATTTCTTCGGAAATTTCTACAAAACGTCATGATGACTGTCTACTGGAACTTCAGGGAATTTTTCAAGAGAGGTCAGGGTAGTCCCGACTCACAATGAAGATTATTGCCGGAAGGATGTCTATTCGTTTTCGAGGAGCAGAGCGATTCACGGAGAAGGAAGCAGTTCGATTCTCCGAGGGTGCTGTTTCCTATTTCGAGGATGGAGCTCAGCTTTAACGTGGTGAAATGGATCCATCAGCAGTCTTCTTTGGGGAATTTTCCTCTGGAACGTCAATCGGCAGATAAGGTAGTCGTGAACGTTTATTGTATTTGAGTAACCTAGTAATGTTTGAGCAACCATTTTTCCCATATTTTTATCCTCATGTATTTTGCCTTATTTTCTTGTTGAGATTCTTATTCTCAGTTCACCTTGTTGAGTTTTGCATTTTTCGACGATTTAGTAAGACATTGTTATGTCATGGGCATAGTTAACGATTTTGAATCAGTTGAGACTGATATTTAGAATTTTCAGTAATTAATATTTTTATTTGTAGTCACGATTTGACTGTAAGTTAATGATTTTTATGGCAGATTTAAATTCAGACAGCGTGTCACTTTATTAAAGTAATTCAACCCCAGTTTAATTACTTTGAACAATTTTCTGTCATCATCAAGAAGGAAGAACATTTAAATGATTTTAGAGCGTTAAAATCTTACGTTATCGACGATCTTGGAAATACTAGTCGTTATTTGTATTGATTGCAACACAGACATTTATCGTCAGTTATGTATGAACATTGCATTATAGACACTTTTGTGAAAGAGTAATGTTAATAATGAATTATTGAATGCATTAAAGTCAAGTACTTTTGTTAGGAGTTTTTCTCAATTAGAGAATTATATAACGATGTTTGCATTCCCCAGTCTAATTGGATTCTATTCGACTACTTTGCAGTTTAGTCGCACTTTATTTTGAAGATAGTATTTTCATACTACAATTTCTTTTAAGATGTTAGTCTTAAATTTTGATAGACCAGATAGGCGTATATAAGCGTATTCACTATTAAATTTGTTTGTGATTGGCAAGTTTTGACTTCATTTCAGTTCATGAATGAAATCTACGAAGGTTAAATAGAAAAACAGTTTTGAAACAAATTTATGATTATAAAATTTTTAAGTGGAACTATGAATGTGTAATCGCTAGTGCAGCGCGTGTTGAAAGTCGCTGAAGTATAATGCCCTTGAATATGAAGGAAGTTCCCACAGGAATAAATGTTAAAGAATTATTTGTGGAAGTTTTGTAAGTGATGTGAAAGTTGTAAATGCCATATAGATTAATATATGATGATTTTGGGCATATTTTTAATGCAGATTGTGCATTAACTTGTTAGCGAAGGATTTTCCGCTGGAGTAAGATTATTATAGTTCGTTGAAAATTAATCAAGTGATTTACTGTTATAATTAACACGAGTTTTGAAAGAATTTGAGACAAGATGTTGAATGAAGGTTGCCGTCACAAATCATTATTAAAAACTTTATTAAAACAGATTGTGACATTAACATGTATAACTAACCTTCACTGGTCGATTATATTAAACAGGATTATAAAATTACCAACCGAATAAACATGTGGCTAATGTATTTATTAAAATAATAATTTAAACAATTTAAATGTTAATATTGTAAATAATTGTTGTAAATATTTTTGAAACTAATGTGAAACGAGAGTGATGTTAAAGGCGTGCTTAGAATATTTTTATTGTCTTTGACAAATATTATAAACAATTTCTAATTGTTATAAATAATTTATGTGATTTTGTTATAAACATTTAAGAGCTAATTAAACATTTGGATTGAAGTTAGCAAGTTTAAGAAATTTATGTAATGATCCATTAGGATGTGATCAAAGTACTTGAAAGATTTGCGTAAATATAATGTGAGTTGTCTTGTAAGACATTTAAAAGCTTGAGAGTGCAGGCTGGATTCTTACGTAACATAGCGTGTGAGAAGGGAGTGCATTTGACCAGTATGCGTCAGGCTGGAAGGTAGCCCGCAGCTGTGTCAACATATGGTTTTCAGAGAGTGAGGTCGTACACTCCGGCCTTGCGACTATAAATACCATTCTCTTGTTTATTAAAAGGAAACAAATGCTCTATATATGTCACACCCTGACGTCCTTTTCCAATCCAATAGTGTTATGAATATTACGTTATTTGGAGCTCTTGGGAGCTAAAATGTTTTATATCATGTTGTATAATAATTTTGCAAGTCCTACTGGAGGACGTAGTCAGATTTACTTGGGCTACTGATAGCCACGTATATTTTGTTGTGTTAGGAAAATCAGACCCTTTATTAGAAATAAAGCTTTTGTACAGTTCAAAGTTCTCGTCTTCGTTTCTGGTTCATTTTTAAATGTCATGGCGGAGATTATTGTGTGAACAGACTTTTAGTGATCCTGTTGTCAACTCAAACCCCGAGATAATTAAGAGGTAAGCAACGGTAAGTATGCACCCCCGTCTATTTTGGTGTGTTCCACAATGATTTCCTGTGAATTTCTGTGCTCTTATCTCGATAGTATCTGTCAGTGCCATTTTCATTGATGTAACTGTGCCGGTGCGATTGATAATTGGCAATCCGATTGAGGGGGCGGATATCTGACAGCCTACTATCCAGGTAAACGGGGACAGTACCTATGTGAAGACCACGACCATTTCCTTCCCAAACCTAGCCACAATTACTGTACAAATACGCACATTACCACAGCCAACACAATGTCACTGGTTAACACACTGATTCCACACACACCTAAGATAATAATAATAATAATATTGATAATGTTTTCGGTACGAATAAGAACGAAATGAGCGTTATCAAAGCTGGATTTTACGTAACGCTACAGGAGATGGTAGAGGTTGTAACTTTGTACCGCCAGCATTGACCCTCAGAGAAGAAACGGTACAGGCTGTAACGTTAAGATGGGATGTAGTCGCAGTTTCGGTACAGGCTGAGTCACGTTATTGACATGTATACCGGCTATTTCGATTGGCTTAGCAGGGCTAGGTGCAAGGAATCAAACATGGTGGACGGTTGTCAATTGAGGGTGGTATCTGCTGTTCACGGGCATTATTAGAATGCAAATCAGTCATTAAGATACGTAACTGTAAATTAAAAACATGCCAGGCACTGATGAATTCATTCCTGTCGGTCTTAAGGATTGAACTGAAATCATTCGACCTTCAAACATTGCATTCGGATTCAGTTATCTAAGCTACCTGTGAGCCCACCGATGTACTGGAAAAGTGTAGGAGGGGTAAGGCTGTAGCTTCGTAACGGATGGGTCCTGGGTTCAAGACACCCTAAGGACCAAAATTTTATTTCTTTTTAAATTATGTTATTGTATCCATCCGACTTTGTTCTGTCCATTCTCTGAGTCGGAAATCCATTAATATTCATCCTATTCGTTTAAAATAATACAACATGATAGCACAATGATATTTTCACTCCACAATAAATAATTCTTCTTTTCTTCTTTTCTTTCTCAGTCGTTTACCCTCCAGGTTGGTGGAACCAACGGACTCAGCACGGGAACTCACCACTACCGCCTCTACGGGCAGTGTCCTAGAGCTGGGAACATCTAATCGGAGTGGATACAACTGGTGAGATGTGTTTGGCACCTCGCCCAGGCGGCCACACTTGCAAAGCGAACAGGGGCCTCATGAGGGAAGGTAAGGGATGGTCAGGATGGATAGGCAAGGAAGAGGGAAGGAGGCGGCCGTGACCTTGAAGAAGGCACCATGCCGGCATTTTCCCGAAGACGAAGTGGGAAACCACGGAAAACAACATCGAGGATAGCTGAGGTTGGAATCGAACCCCTTCTAGTCATTTGGAATACCCGAGACTGAATAGACCCCGTTCCAGTCCTCATACCACTTTTCATATTTCGTGGCAGAGGCGGGAATCGAACCCAGGACCTCCAGGGCGGCAGCTAACCATGCTGAGCGCTAAGCGATGGAGGCGACTTCACAATAACTAATATTAATTATAATTTTATATTGGGTAATCTCCGTTGTGTAGTGGGCAGCATGCTTAGCTGCCACCCCAGAGGTCCAAGGTCCGATTCCTGGGTCTGCTACGTAATTTGAAAAGCGGTATGATTGGAACGGGGTCTACTCAGCCTCGGGTGGTCCAAATGAGTCGAGGTTGTTTGAGTCCCACCTCAGCCATCCCCGAAGTGGTTTTCCGTGGTTTCCCACTTCGTTTCCGGGCTAATGTCGGGATGGTATCTAACGACAGGCCACAGCTGCCTCCTTCCCCGTTCCATGTCTATCCCCCCCCCCCCATTCTTCCCAACCCGTCCCGTCCCTCATGTGGCCCACTATTCGCTTTGCAGGTGAGACCACCTGGGCGAGGCGCTAGTCCAGCCTCCCTCCCCAGTTGTATCCCATAACTGGATGTCAAGATCCAGGACACTGCCCGTAGAGGCGGTAAAGGCGGGATCATTCGCTGAGTCCGTGGGAAAAGCCTACCTGGAGGGTAGAAAAAGAAAAGGAATAAGCGAAACAATTAATTTTATAATACACCTATTGTAATTCATCACTCAAGTGTGACAGATTTTTAGTACGATACAATTTGGATATTATATTGAAGACAGTTACGTAACTCAAAATGTCCAAGATAGTTGAGAGAAAGAAAATAATGCACAACAAGGAATCAAAGCAGTTGTGTGCTCAGTTTGGAAGTGGACGTGTGTCTTTCACAACTTGTGTAATCCGGAAATAATTCAGAAATAAAATTACACAAAGCCACCTTCCATGAGATGAGTGTGCAATGTGACTCCTCTTTTAAAGGACCTGGGTTCGATCCCCATCTCTTCCTGCAAAGATATTTCTAGCCTCAGCGCTAGAAACTGTACACTAAGCCTAGTCAGTCAGTTAATTAGTTAGTTAGTTATTGGGGTTGAAAGGGGGGGAACTACGAGATCGTCGGCCCTAAACACAAGACTAAGCCACGTGAGGCAAATGCCCGGATGGTACCTATGTGAAGGCCACGACCATTTCCTTCCCAAACCTAGCCACAATTACTGTACAAATACGCACATTACCACAGCCAACACAATGTCACTGGTTAACACACTGATTCCACACACACCTAAGATAATAATAATAATAATAATAATATTGATAATGTTTTCGGTAAGAATAAGAACGAAATTAGCGTTATCAAAGCTGGATTTTACGTAACGCTACAGGAGATGGTAGAGGTTGTAACTTTGTACCGCGAGCATTGACCCTCAGAGAAGAAACGGTACAGGCTGTAACGTTAAGATGGGATGTAGCCGCAGTTTCGGTACAGGCTGAGTAACGTTATTGACATGTATACCGGCTATTTCGATTGGCTTAGCCGGGCTAGGTGCAAGGAATCAAACATGGTGGACGGTTGTCAATTGAGGGTGGTATCCGCTGTTCACGGGCATTATTAGAATGCAAATCAGTCATTAAGATACGTAACTGTAAGTTAAAAACATGCCAGGCACTGATGAATTCATTCCTGTCGGTCTTAAGGATTGAACTGAAATCATTCGACCTTCAAACATTGCATTCGGATTCAGTTATCTAAGCTACCTGTGAGCCCACTGATGTACTGGAAAAGTGTAGGAGGGGTAAGGCTGTTGCTTCGAAACGGATGGGTCCTGGGTTCTAGACACACTAAGGACCAAAATTTTATTTCTTTTTAAATTATTTTATTGTATCCATCCGACTTTGTGCTGTCCATTCTCTGAGTCGGAAATCCATTAATATTCATCCTATTCGTTTAAAATAATACAACTTGATAGCTCAATGATATTTTTACTCCACAATAATTAATTCTTCTTTTCTTCTTTTCTTTCTTAGTCGTTTACCCTCCAGGTTGGTGGAACCAACGGACTCAGCAAGGGAACTCACCACTACCGCCTCTACGGGCAGTGTCCTAGAGCTGGGAACATCTAATCGGAGTGGATACAACTGGTGAGATGTGTTTGGCACCTCGCCCAGGCGGCCACACTTGCAAAGCGAACAGGGGCCTCATGAGGGAAGGTAAGGGATGGTCAGGATGGATAGGCAAGGAAGAGGGAAGGAGGCGGCCGTGACCTTGAAGAAGGCACCATCCCGGCATTTGCCCGAAGACGAAGTGGGAAACCACGGAAAACAACATCGAGGATAGTTGAGGTTGGAATCGAACCCCTTCTAGTCATTTGGAATACCCGAGACTGAATAGACCCCGTTCCAGTCCTCATACCACTTTTCATATTTCGTGGCAGAGGCGGGAATCGAACCCAGGACCTCCAGGGCGGCAGCTAACCATGCTGAGCGCTAAGCGATGGAGGCGACTTCACAATAACTAATATTAATTATAATTTTATATTGGGTAATCTCCGTTGTGTAGTGGGCAGCATGCTTAGCTGCCACCCCAGAGGCCCAAGGTCAGATTCCTGGGTCTGCTACGTAATTTGAAAAGCGGTATGATTGGAACTGGGGTCTACTCAGCCTCGGGTGGTCCAAATGAGTCGAGGTTGTTTGATTCCCACCTCAGCCATCCCCGAAGTGGTTTTCCGTGGTTTCCCACTTCGTTTCCGGGCTAATATCGGGATGGTATCTAACGACAGGCCACAGCTGCCTCCTTCCCCGTTCCATGTCTATCCCCCCCCCATTCTTCCCAACACGTCCCGTCCCTCATGTGGCCCACTATTCGCTTTGCAGGTGAGACCACCTGGGCGAGGCGCTAGTCCAGCCTCCCTCCCAAGTTGTATCCCATAACTGGATGTCAAGATCCAGGACACTGCCCGTAGAGGCGGTAAAGGCGGGATCATTCGCTGAGTCCGTGGGAAAAGCCTACCTGGAGGGTAGAAAAAGAAAAGGAATAAGCGAAACAATTAATTTTATATTACACCTATTGTAATTCATCACTCAAGTGTGACAGATTTTTAGTACGATACAATTTGGATATTATATTGAAGACAGTTACGTAACTCAAAATGTCCAAGATAGTTGAGAGAAAGAAAATAATGCACAACAAGGAATCAAAGCAGTTGTGTGCTCAGTTTGGAAGTGGACGTGTGTCTTTCACAACTTGTGTAATCCGGAAATAATTCAGAAATAAAATTACACAAAGCCACCTTCCATGAGATGAGTGTGCAATGTGACTCCTCTTTTAAAGGACCTGGGTTCGATCCCCATCTCTTCCTGCAAAGATATTTCTAGCCTCAGCGCTAGAAACTGTACACTAAGCCTAGTCAGTTAGTTAATTAGTTAGTTAGTTATTGGGCTTGAAAGGGGGGGGAACTACGAGATCGTCGGCCCTAAACACAAGACTAAGCCACGTGAGGCAAATGCCCGGATGGTACCTATGTGAAGGCCACGACCATTTCCTTCCCAAACCTAGCCACAATTACTGTACAAATACGCACATTACCACAGCCAACACAATGTCACTGGTTAACACACTGATTCCACACACACCTAAGATAATAATAATAATAATAATAATAATATTGATAATGTTTTCGGTACGAATAAGAACGAAATGAGCGTTATCAAAGCTGGATTTTACGTAACGCTACAGGAGATGGTAGAGGTTGTAACTTTGTACCGCGAGCATTGACCCTCAGAGAAGAAACGGTACAGGCTGTAACGTTAAGATGGGATGTATCCGCAGTTTCGGTACTGGCTGAGTAACGTTATTGACATGTATACCGGCTATTTCGATTGGCTTAGCAGGGCTAGGTGCAAGGAATCAAACATGGTGGACGGTTGTCAATTGAGGGTGGTATCTGCTGTTCACGGGCATTATTAGAATGCAAATCAGTCATTAAGATACGTAACTGTAAGTTAAAAAGTCCTCTCGGCACGCCGGAAGGCGGAGGTAGATTTCACCGGACAAACTTGGCAGAATATGCAGGTTTTCGTAGAAGGATCAGACCTCATTTATCGCGTGAAAGTATTTTATAATTGGAGATTAATTAACTTTGTTTTTCTTCATTTTAAACATATTTTTAACATTTTATTGTCTTACGGGGACGGTAACCTTTTTGTCATTTGGAGTCCATTTTTAGCCTATTTTCAATTTTGAAAAAATAGGCTTATGAGATCACCTTTTGTCCATGTGTGTGTGCGTGTGCGTGTGTGTGTGTGTGTGAGGTGTGTGTGTGTCCCCCCCTAATAAAATCTAAACGGCTGGAGCGATTTCAGTGAAACTCGGTGAGTTCATAGCACTATTCCCGGCGACGTCGACCGTGCCCATCGAATTTTGTTACGTCTCACCAATCCAACAGGGCGGCTGTGCGAAATATTTCACTAGCATTCAGTATCTCCGAAACTATAACGGATATCGCCCTGAAATTGTGTACGGTGATAAAGGGTACTACTAGAAGTTCACCTATGAAACTTTCAAAAACCTGGTTACTACATAACCAACATGGCGGCCAAGCGAAGTGGAAACTTTTAAATGGACTTTTCTCGCGATTTAACTATCCAAACGTAATGAAACTTGGTACAGCAAATATTTATACACATTGCAATGCACTGGAGTCTAATTTAGTTCAATTGTTTACATAACCTCAAAATGGCGGCTGTGCGAAATATTTCACTGACATTCTATATCCCCGAAACTATTACAGATATCACCCTGCAATTTTGTACAGTGATAAAGGATACTGATACAAGTTTACCTATGTATAATTCATAAACCTGTAAAGTACAAAACGAACATGGTGACCAAGCGAATTTGAAATATTTTAATAGACTTTTCTCGTGAGTTAACTCTCTGAGCGCAGTGAAATGTGGTACAGTAAATGATTTTGCAGATTGTAATGTACTGCCATCTAATTTAATTCAATTGTTTACATAACCTCAAGATGGCGGCTGTGCGAAATTTTAAAATTAAGTTTTTATTTCTTGTGTCGTAATCATGCGATCGAAGTGAAAGTTTGAATAATGAACCTAGGCAATAAGTGACCTTGAATGGTACATAACTCTATGGCCTATACATATAACAATCCTAAATAGCAAGCTTCCGTAATATTTAGACGGTCCTCAATATATATGAATCTTTTACAGCAAACAAACTGAAATTTTTATGTTCATAGAGACTATGAACATATGTTCACCTATAGGACATTCAGTAACCTGGTGAGCACGAATCCAACATGGCGGCGACGCGAAGTATAAATATTTAAATGGACGTTTCTCGCGAATTAACTATCCGAGTGCCGTGAAACGTTGCACGTTTTAAATGCTTACACAAATGTTGATCCACTGGCATCTAATTTATTTCAATTGTTTGCATAATCACAAGATGGCTGCTGTGCGTAATTTTAAAATCTCGTTTTTACTTCTTGTGTTCTAATCATGCGATTTAAGTTTGAATACCACACTTACAAAATAATCTTAATATAATAGTACAAAAATAAAAATCCAACCTGGCGACCATCTGAAATATTTAGACGGTTCTCAATATCTACGAATCTGTTACAGCAATTAAACTGAAATTTTGTATGTTGATAGAGGCAATTAACATGAGCAGGATATATGAAAATAGGCTGTACAGTACTTCACGGAACTACTTGTTATAGGCTACTTGTGGTCACACTGTCCTTATGCAAGGTTTCGACACTGATGTGTAACTATGTAACGGTCTGTTACTTCTTCACGCAAAATTATATCTCCCACAGAGATGTTGGTTGGTTCCTCAGTTTAGGGGCTGCGACAACGCGGTCATATAACCCCGTGTACTTTGGGTGAGTGTAGAATCTGTCTGATAAACGGTGTGAATTGTGATAGCTGTATTAGTCTGTAATTCAGGTAAGGAATGCAGACGCTAAATTTCAAGCAGTAGTTCCTAATTTTGCTACCAGATACTAACGTCAACGCCACCCAGCTGTGAACTTGGCTACTAGATGCCACCTCAATCAGCAACTCGCAACGAACGTTGAAACTTCCCCTCCAAAGGAAAGCTTACTGAGGGATTTTTAGCGCTCTTAGAAAATCCGACGACTTTGGCCGGCTTTGAACCCGCGACCTTGGGCATAGAAGTTCAGCATGCTACCAGTTACGTCACCGAAGCCGCTTCACACTTAGTCAGATGTCATGGCAACGTCTGATGGCTCATCCCTCATCAATTTAGTAGTGTTGCCATGTCAACCACTGATAGCTCTTGGCATTTTCTTATAATTCCGAAATCATTTTTCTCATCCCTTGGCGCAATGGTGGCTCATATCAAAAATTCTTTCAGACAAAAGTTTTAGGTAATTATTAGAGGAATATTGTCCATTTTGTACGGTTTTGATATTGTGCCTATTAACAGAGATATGATTAATGTTTCCCGAAAAAAACCACTTTTTCCCACCCCTTTGGTCAATGGTTGGTGCTATCAAAAAACGTTTCAAACATAAATTTCTGAGCTTTATCCGACACATAGTATGAACTTTGAACGGATTCGATATTTCACATATTAAGAGAGTTATAGCAATATTTCTTTTTTCGAAAAAAAAGTCCCCCATTTTCATCCCCTTCGACCGATTTAGCCCAGTAACGAACTCGTCCGAGATTTTATGGGTATACATATTCGGTAAAAAATTCAAAGTGATTGGAGCAAAATTACGGCAGTTATCGTGTCCACAAGAAACTGATATACATATATACATATATTACATAAATTATATATAAACTTTTGAACTGACGGTGGTTTTGGGGTCTGGGGGATGTGAAACGCGAAGATATGTCGAAATTTTTCGGAAATTGAAACATGGTACCCATTGCAATAGTTAGCTTTCTAATGAAATCTACCTAAAATACTGCCGTCAACGACACCTAACTGTGAACTTGGCTACTAGATGCCACCTCAATCAGCAACTCGCAACGAACGTTGGAACTTCCCCTCCGAAGGAAAGCAAACTCAGTTTTTTTAGCGCTCTTAGTAAATCCGACGACTTCAGCCGGGTTTGAACCCGCGACCTTGGGCATAGAAGTTCAGCATGCTACCAGTTCCGATACCGAAGTCGCTTCCCACTGACATATGAAAACTGAATGTGATCTCGTGCAGTGGCGTTGTCATAGCAACTGCTGATGGTCATCCTTATCAATTAAAAGTAAAGTTGTCATGGCAACCTCTCTTGGCACATGGCATTTTCTTATAATTTAAATCATTTTGTTCACCCCGTGGCGTAATGGTGGGTCATATCAAAAATTCTTTCAGACAAAAGTTTTAGGTAATTATTGGAGGAATATTGTCCATTTTGTGCGGTTTTGATATTGTGCCTATTAACAGAGATATGATTAATGTTTCCCGAAAAACCCACTTTTTCCCACCCCTTTGGTCAATGGTTGGTGCTATCAAAAAACTTATTTGAGATAAATTTTTGGCACTTATCCGACACATATTATGAACTTTGAAGGGATTCGATATTTCATGTATTAAGAGAGTTACAGCGATATTTCACTTTTTCGAAAAAAGCCCCCCATTTTTACCCCCTTTGACCGATTTTGCCCATTAACGAACTCGACCGAGATTTTATAGGGATACATATTTTGTAAAAAAATCAAAGTGATTGGTGCAAAATTACGGCAGTTATCGTGTCCACAAGAAACTGATATATATATATATATATATATATATATATATATATATACATAAATTATATATAAACTTTTGAACTGACGGTGGTTTTGGGGTCTGGGGGATGTGAAACGCGAAGATATGTCGAAATTTTCCGGAAGTCGAAACATGGGACCCATTGCAATAGTTAGCTTTCTAAAGAAATCTACCTAAAACATGCCAGGCACTGATGAATTCATTCCTGTCGGTCTTAAGGATTGAACTGAAATCATTCGACTTTCAAACATTGCATTCGGATTCAGTTATCTAAGCTACCTGTGAGCCCACCCATGTACTGGAAAAGTGTAAGAGGGGTAAGGCTGTTGCTTCGTAACGGATGGGTCCTGGGTACAATACACCCTAAGGACCAATATTTTATTTCTTTTTAAATTATTTTATAGTATCCATCCGACTTTGTGCTGTCCATTCTCTGAGTCGGAAACCATTAATATTCATCCTATTCGTGTAAAATAATACAACTAGATAGCATAATGATATTTTCACTCCACAATAAATAATTCTTCTTTTCTTCTTTTCTTTCTTAGTCGTTTACCCTCCAGGTTGGTTGAACCAACGGACTCAGCAAGGGAACTCACCACTACCGCCTCTGCGGGCAGTGTCCTAGAGCTTGGAACATCTAATCGGAGTGGATACAACTGGTGAGGTGTGATTGGCACCTCGCCCAGGTGTCCACACTTGCAAAGCAAACAGGGGCCTCATGAGGGAAGGTAAGGGATGGTCAGGATGGATAGGCATGGAAGAGGGAGGGAGGCGGCCGTGGCCTTGAAGAAGGCACCAACCCGGCATTTGCCCGAAGACGAAGTGGGAAACCACGGAAAACAACATCGAGGATGGCTGAGGTTGGAATCGAAACCCCTCTACTCATTTGGAATACCCGAGACTGAATAGACCCCGTTCCAGCCCTCATACCACTTTTCATATTTCGTGGCAGAGGCGGGAATCGAACCCAGGACCTCCAGGGCAGCAGCTAACCATACTGACCGCTAAGCGATGGAGGCGACTTCACAATAACTAATGAAATGAAAATCCACAGCCTGCTTCCAGTCTCCGACCGGGTCAGGAATGGAATGAATGAAGCCCCCATCTAGCGGCGAGGATATGAACTGTGCCGGCTGCCGAGGCCTGACGCACTCCTCTGGGGCAATTATTAAATGAATGACAGATGAAATGAAATGATAGTGGAGAGTGTTGCTGGAACGAAATTGTGACAGGGAAAACCGGAGTACCCGGAGAAAAACCTGTCTGCCTCCGTTCTGTCCAGCACAGATCTCACATGGAGTGACCGGGATTTGAACCACGGACCCAGCGGTGAGAGGCCGGCGTGCTGCCGCCTAAGCCACGGAGGCTTCCAATAACTAATATTAATTATAATTTTATATTGGTTCAACTCCGTTGTGTAGTGGGCAGCATGCTTAGCTGCCACCCCAGAGGCCCAAGGTCCGATTCCTGGGTCTACTACGTAATTTGAAAAGCGGTATGATTGGAACCGGGTCTACTCAGCCTCAGGAGGAACAAATGATTCGAGGTTGTTTGATTCGCACCTCAGCCGTCCCCGAAGTGTTTTTCCGCGGTTTCCCACTTCGTCTTCGGGTTAATGTCGGGATGGTATCTAACGTCAGGCCACGGCCGCCTCCTTCCCCGTTCCATGTCTATCCCTCCCATTCTTCCCATCCTGTCCCGTCCCTCATGTGGCCCACTATTCGCTTTGCAGTTGAGGCCACCTTGGCGAGGCGCTAGTCCAGCCTCCCTCCCCAGTTGTATCCCATAATTGGATGTCAAGATCCAGGACACTGCCCGTAGAGGCAGTAAAGGCGGGATCATTCGCTGAGTCCGTGGGAAAAGCCTACCTGGAGGGTAGAAAAAGAAAAGGAATGAACGAAACTAATAATTTTATATTACACCTATTGTAATTCATCACTCAAGTGTGTCAGATTTTTAGTACGATACAATTTGGATATTATATTGAAGACTGTTACGTAACTCAAAATGTCCAAGATAGTTGAGAGAAAGAAAATAATGCACAACAAGGAATCAAAGCAGTTGTGTACGCTCAGTTTGGAAGTGGACGTGTGTCTTTCACGATTTTTGGAATCCGGAAATATTTCAGAAATAAAATTACACAAATCCAGCTTCCATAAGATGAGTGTACAATGTGACTCCTCTTTTAAATGATCGGTGTTCGATCCCCATCTCTTCCTGCAAAGATATTTCTAGCCTCAGCGCTAGAAACTGTACACTAAGCCTAGTTAGTTAGTTAATTAGTTAGTTAATTATTTAGTTAGTTATTGGGGTTGAAAGGGGAGGAACTACGAGTTCATCGGCGCTAACCACTATACTAAGTCACGTGAGGATAGTTTGGAAGAGATAGTTTAGATTCCTACCTAGCTATGCTGGAGGTGGAATGGCGTGATTCCCTACTTCAAAGCCAGGCAAATGCCCGGATGGTACCTAAGTGAAGGCCACGATCATTTCCTTCCCAAACCAAGCCACAATTACAAATACGCACATTACCACAGCCAACACAATGTCACTGGTTAACAAACTGATTCCACACACACCTAAGATGATAATAATAATAATAATGATAATGTAGTCGGTACGAATAACAACGAAATGAGCGTTATCAATGCTGGATTTTGCGTAACGCTGCAAGAGATGGTAGAGGTGGTAACTTTGTACCGCCAGCATTGACCCTCAGAGAAGAAACGGTACAGGCTGCAACGTTAAGGTTGGATGTAGCCGCAGTTTCTGTACAGGCTTGGGGAACGTTTATCGCATGTGTACCGCCTGATTGATTGGCTCAGCAGGGCGAGCTCGAAGCAATCAAAGATGGTGGACGGTTGTCAATTGAGGGTGGTATCTGCTGTTGATGGGCATTATTAGAATTCAAATCAGTCATTAAGATACGTAACTGTAAGTTGAAAACATGCCAGGCACTGATGAATGCATTCCTGCCGGTCTTGAAGATTGAACTGAAGTCATTCGACCTTCAACCATTGCATTCGGATTCAGTTACGTAAGCTGCTTGTGAGCAGGTCGATATACTAGAAAAGTGTAGGAGGGGTAAGGCCGTCGCTGCGTAACGGATATGTTCTCGGTTCGAGACACCTTAGTGACCAAATGTTTTTTTCTTTTTAAATTATTTTCTTGAATTCATCCGACTTTCTGCAGTCCATTCTCTGAGTCGGAAACCATTAATATTTATCCTATTCGTGTAAAATAATACAATTTGATAGCACAATGATATTTTCACTCCACAATAAATACGGTACGGTAATTCTTCTTTTCTTCTTTTCTTTTCTTAGTCGTTTACCCTCCAGGTTGGTGGAACCAACGGACTCAGCAAGAGAACTCACCACTACCGCCTCTACGGGCAGTGTCCTAGAGCTGGGAACATCTAATCGGAGTGAATACAACTGGTGAGGTGTGATTGGCAACTCGCCCAGACGGCCGAACCTGCATAGCGAACAGGGTCATCATGTGGGAAGGTAAGGGATGGTCAGGATGGATAGGCAAGGAAGAGGGAAGGAGGCGGCCGTGGCCTAGAAGAGGTACCATTCCGGAATTTGACCGAAGACGAAGTGGAAAACCACGGAAAACCACTTCAAGGCTGGCTGAGGTGGGAATCGAACACCCTCTAGGCATTTGGAACACCCAAGGCTCAGTGGACCCTGTTCCAGTCCACATACCACATTTAAAATTTTCGTGGCAGAGACGGGAATCGACCCCAGGACCTCCAGGGCGGCAGCTAACCATGCTGACCGATACGCGATGGAGGCGACTTCACAATAAATAATAATATGTTTTTTTTTTTAGTCGTTTCCCGTCCAGGTTGGTGGAACCCACAGACTCAGCGAGGGAACTCACCACTACCGCCCCTGTGGGCAGTGTCCTAGAGCGGGGAGCATCGAATCGGAAGGGATACATCTGGTGAGGTGGGATTGGCACCTCGGAAATGCGGCCTCACCTGCAAAGCGAACAGGGGCCTCATGAGGGAAGGAAAGGGATGGTTAGGATGGATAGGCAAGGAAGAGGGAAGGAGGCGGCCGTGGCCTTGAAGAAGGTACTGCCCCCGTAATTGAATTATGTAGAGACCACGGTGGCTATATTTGAAATTATGATTAGAGTTATGGCTGTCATAGTTATGACGTGGGTAGTCATGACGTAAGCACGGATGACGTAAATATTATGCCAGCAAGCTACTTGAGCTGAGACTCTCAGTGACGTCAGCATTTTAGTCCAGAATGTTCCAAGATGTACGACGCAGTCGCAGGAAACGAGGAATTCTGCTGAGGAAGAAACTATGCTATTGGAGGAGAGGCATGAACCAATGAACGATAGTTTAAAGGAAGACGGAGATTGCTGAAACTATGGTATTTTTATGACTTTTTGAATGCAGAATTGTGGAAATCCATTTGCAGTAAAAGCATTGATTTGGAATTTTGGTGAAATTTATTTTCAGTTTTTGAATTTGAAAATCCGTCATGAATTAACGAAGTTGGAAGTTCTAGCGATGACGCAGTATCACGCTTTGGAAGGGATGGTAACGCCCCTCGAGAAGGTAATAAAAGGGCTTGCGCAGAAGAGAGGAACCTCTTCTCTTCTCTTTCGTTCTCCGATCATTCTGAGATCTAATGCTCAGATCATCGAAGTATTTGTGAAAGTCATTTTCTTATATATTCAATATAGTGAGACATCAAAGTGAACAGCAAGTGAAAAGAATCGTTTTTATAACGCGTGGCGAGGCCACTTTGTTAACGAGAACCAGGTCAAACTAGGTGAAGTTGAAACGGACCTTAGAAAGCTTATATAAGTTTAGCTTCAAACAGTTAGCGGTCTACGATAACATAATTGTATTGTGCAGTACTACATGCAATTAAAGAGAAAAGCTGAACAATTTCGACCGAGTACTTCAAAAGATATTAGCTGTTTTATACGACTGGCAAAAGTGATTATCTCACCACTAGAGAAACACTTTTGTATAAGCCAGAATCAACGCAAGGCTAACGCTGCGAGTGGAGTAGAAAGACTTCAGATTGCTTGCTTACAGAACGATACAGTATAATGGAGCATTTGAATACGGCAGTTTGTTCTTCTGACACTACAACTGAAGTGCAGATGGAAGGCTAAGAGGCTTATTGCAATTGGGACATACTTCAATGGAGTAAGATAGCGACATGGAACTTCGCTAATTGCTATTCCACACAAGCAAACATGCGGTGAATACCATCTACACCCATGTTTCGTAAGTAAAGGCTGAATACCATCGAACAGCCATAGAAACAATTTCATACTCTGAATATGAATAATTTCTTCGGAAATTTCTACAAAACGTCATGATGATTGTCTACTGGAACTTCAGGGATTTTTTCAAGAGAGGTCAGGGTAGTCCCGACTCACAAAGAAGATTATTGCCGGAAGGATGTCTATTCGTTTTCGAGGAGCAGAGCGATTCACGGAGAAGGAAGCAGTTCGACTCTCCGAGGGTGCTATTTCCTATTTCGAGGATGGAGCTCAGCTTTAACGTGGTGAAATGGATCCATCAGCAGTCTTCTTTGGGGAATTTTCCTCTGGAACGTCAATCGGCAGATAAGGTAGTCGTGAACGTTTATTGTATTTGAGTAACCTAGTAATGTTTGAGCAACCATTTTTCCCATATTTTTTAATCCTCATGTATTTTGCCTTATTTTCTTGTTGAGATTCTTATTCTCAGTACACCTTGATGAATTTTGCATTTTTCGACGATTTATTAAGACATTGTTATGTCATGGGCATAGTTAACGATTTTGAATCAGTTGAGACTGATATTTAGATTTTTCTGTAATTAATGTTTTTGTAGTCACGATTTGACTGTAAATTAATGATTTTTATGGCAGATTTAAATTCAGACAGCGTGTCACTTTATTAAAGTGATTCTACCCCAGTTTAATTACTTTGAACAATTTTCTGTCATCATCAAGAAGGAAGAACATTTAAATGATTTTAGAGCGTTAAAATCTCTTACGTTATCGACGATCTTGGAAATACTAGTCGTTATTTGTATTGATTGCAACACAGACATTTATCGTCAGTTATGAATGAACATTGCATTATAGACAATTTTGTGAAAGAGTAATGTTAATAATGAATTATTGAATGCATTAAAGTCAAGTACTTTTGTTAGGAGTTTTTCTCAATTAGAGAATTATATGACGATGTTTGCATTCCCCAGTCTAATTGGATTCTATTCGACTACTTTGCAGTTTAGTCGCACTTTATTTGAAGATAGTATTTTCATACTACAATTTTTCTTTTAAGATGTTAGTCTTAAATTTTGATAGACCAGATAGGCGTATATAAGCGTATTCACTATTAAATTTGTTTGTGATTGGCAAGTTTTGACTTCATTTCAGTTCATGAATGAAATCTACGAAGGTTAAATAGAAAAACAGTTTTGAAACAAATTATGATTATAAAATTTTTAAGTGGAACTATGAATGTATAATCGCTAGTGCAGCGCGTGTTGAAAGTCGCTGAAGTATAATGCCCTTGAATATGAAGGAAGTTCCCACAGGAATAAATGTTAAAGAATTATTTGTGGAAGTTTTGTAAGTGATGTGAAAGTTGTAAATGCCATATAGATTAATATATGATGATTTTGGGCATATTTTTAATGCAGATTGTGCATTAACTTGTTAGCGAAGGATTTTCCGCTGGAGTAAGATTGTTATAGTTCGTTGAAAATTAATCAAGTGATTTACTGTTATAATTAACACGAGTTTTGAAAGAATTTGAGACAAGATGTTGAATGAAGGTTGCCGTCACAAATCATTATTAAAAGAACTTTATTAAACCAGATTGTGACACTAAAATGTATAACTAACCTTCATTGGTTGATTATATTAAACAGGATTATAAAATTACCAACCGAATGAACATGTGGCTAATGTATTTATTAAATTAATAATTTAAACAATTTAAATGTTAATATTGTAAATAATTGTTGTAAATATTTTTGAAAGTAATGTGAAACGAGAGTGATGTTAAAGGCGTGCTTATAATATTTTTATTGTCTTTGACAAATATTATAAACAATTTCTAATTGTTATAAATAATTTATGTGATTTTGTTATAAACATTTAAGAGCTAATTAAACATTTGGATTGAAGTTAACAAGTTTAAGAAATTTATGTAATGATCCATTAGGATGTGATCAAAGTACTTGAAAGATTTGCGTAAATATAATGTGAGTTGTCTTGTAAGACATTTAAAAGCTTGAGAGTGCAGGCTGGATTCTTACGTAACATAGCGTGTGAGAAGGGAGTGCATTTGACCGGTATGCTGCAGGCTGGAAGGTAGCCCGCAGCTGTGTCAACATATGGTTTTCAGAGAGTGAGGTCGTACACTCTGGCCTTGCGACTATAAATATCATTCTCTTGTTTATTAAAAGGAAACAAATGCTCTATATATGTCACACCCTGACGTCCTTTTCCAATCCAATAGTGTTATGAATATTACGGTATTTGGAGCTCTTGGGAGCTAAAATGTTTTATATCATGTTGTATATTATTTTGCAAGTCCTACTGGAGGACGTAGTCAGATTGACTTGGGCTACTGATAGCCACGTATAATTTGTTGTGTTAGGAAAATCAGACCCTTTATTAGAAATAAAGCTTTTGTACAGTTCAAAGTTCTCGTCTTCGTTTCTGGTTCATTTTTAAATGTCATGGCGGAGATTATTGTGTGAACAGACTTTTAGTGATCCTGTTGTCAACTCAAACCCCGAGATAATTAAGAGGTAAGCAACGGTAAGTATAAACCCCCGTCTATTTTGGTGTGTTCCACAATGATTTCCTGTGAATTTCTGTGCTCTTATCTCGATAGTATCTGTCAGTGCCATTTTCATTGATGTAACTGTGCCGGTGCGATTGATAATTGGCAATCCGATTGAGGGGGCGGATATCTGACAGCCTACTATCCAGGTAAACGGGGACAGTACCATCCCGGCATTTGCCCGAAGACGAAGTGGGAAACCACGGAAAACCACTTCGAGGGCGGCTGAGATGGGAATCGAACCCCCTCTACTCATTCGGAACACCCGAGGCTGAGTAGACCCCGTTCCAGTCTTCGTACCACTTTTCAAATTTCGTGGCAGAGCCGGGAATCGAACCCAGGACCTCCAGGGCGGCAGCTAACCATGCCGACCGCTACGCTACGGAGGCGACTAATAATAATAATATTAATAATAATAGTCTAATAATAATAATGATAATGTAGTTGGTACGAATAACAACGAAATAAGCCTTATCAATGAACCATTAATATTCATCCTATTCGTGTAAAATGATACAATTTGATAGCACAATGATATTTTCACTCCACAATAAATAATAATTATAATTTTATATTGGGTCGTCTCCGTTGTGTAGTGGGCAGCATGCTTACCTGCCACCCCAGGGGCCCAAGATCCGATTCCTGGGTCTGCTCCGAAATTTGAAAAGCGGTAAGATTGGAATGGGGTCTACTCAGCCTCGGGTGGTCCAAACGAGTAGAGGGTGTTTGATTCCCACCTCAGCCATATTGGAAGTGGTTTTCCGTGGTTTCCCACTTCGTCTTCTGGCTAATGCCGGGATGGTAGCTACCGTCAGGCCACGGCCGCCTCCTTCTCTCACATACTTCCCATCCTGTCCCGTCCCTCATGAGGCCCACAGTTTGCTTTGCATTTGGGGCCGCACAGGCGAGGCGTTTGTCCCGTCTCCCCAGTTGTATCCCCCATAGGATGTCGAGCTCCTGGACACTGCCCATAGAGGCGGTATATGTGGTATCCCTCGTTGAGTCCGTGAGAAAAGCATAACTGGAGGATAAACTGACTACGAAAAAAAATAAAAAAATAGGCGTTCTTTATTTTCTGTATATAGCAAGCACTTTTCGCACGGACGCCGTTTAGGGTAAATATAGTTTCGTTCTGAGGTATTATTCGAGGGCCTGCACAGGGACCTGAACAGCGGCCCGATCCCATGTGCTGCTTTCACACGACCGCACTGGGATTCACAAATCTCGAGCCTAGCTACCCGTAACGTCGCCGCACGTGGTTGGGTCGGACCATATTATGTCGCTTTTAACGCGCGCGGACGAATGAGAGCGCTTTGCTAGTCCATGGGTTGGCAGCTTCAATACGTACTACATGAAGACAGAGTGACTTAAGTGCGACGCCAATGCTAGAGTGACTGCTGCCAACTTAAATGGCCTCCTATTATAAATGTATATGCGTGACTAGTGTCATAGTGGGGTATTCAGGGTGCCCGTGGTCGAATGCAAGTTATTATTTCCCTCTCAACTATCATTTTATGTAGCGGGGACAGCTACGTCATAGCATGAGGGGGCCATGGCAGAAACATGAGTGTTATTCTATTTTTGTGGACGACGTTATCACACCGTGAAAAATAAACTGTGCAATGTTCCATTATTATGCTTGAAATGGCCTTCTGTACGAACTGCTGGGGTTCATAAATGAAGAGAAAGCGCATGTGCTATGAATTGCCATATCCTTTTCTGATCTTAATAAAATACAAGTAGTTCCGTGACGAACTAAAGAGCCTACTTTTCTTAAAATTCCAGATTGATGCCAATCTATATAGACCTATCTAGAATAATGACGAAATCAAGTAATAGAGTAACTTACTACAGTAGGCAACACTGGTGACTGTGAATATATTCTTAGTTCCATCTCTTCAGGTATAGAATGCACATACAAAATTTGGCTGCAGTCTAATGGATAGTATGGACGTTACATGTTGTTTGATATTGGATTTAGTCTATCAGTGCGCGTAAAATCATGTTTGGAACAATGTTATGTATGTGATGCTCTGAATTAATCTGAAATATTACGATCTATTATAGTGCCAGTTTAGGATAAAATCCATTTTTTAGTATAGAAGTTACATGTAATTAAAAATTGAAACTATCAGAAAGCTTAGAATCATGTTGGCATCACCGTGGTATATTAGTTACTCCAAATTAATCCATTTGTTGGTATAGAAGTTACATGTAATTAAAAATTGAAACTATCAGAAAGCTTAGAATCATGTTGGCAGCACTGAAGTATATTAGTTACTCGGAATTAATCTAGAATGCCAGGTACCATACGTGTGCAAAGTTTAGAGATGATGACTTGCATACCTTCTGATATATTGATATTAGGATTAAACAAATAGAGAGAGCATTTATTAAGAGTTGGCAGCCCTGCTTGTTCTTACGAATACGCATAGTCATAACTGTTATGTTACACAAAGCACATACGAAATTCGTTTGAAATCCATATTTTGTTAATATAGTAGTTATATGCATTTAAAAACTGGACCTGTCAGCAGGCTTAGAATCGTGTAGGCAACACTGATGTATACATTAAAGTAAGTGACTACAAACTAAGGTAGAATGTCAGGTAGTATACGTGTGCGTAGTTTAAAGCCGTCGGCTTGCATATTTTCTGATAGAGGCTATCGGTATTTGGATAAAAACATAGAGAGAGGCTTAAAACAGCAAAACCCCCCTACACCCAAGTATTAACTAAACTCGTTAAACACCGAGTTCTTGCTTTATATGACAAATGTGGCTATAATTCGTCAATACATTGTTAGCCTACTTTCCACATTTTGCAAAGATGAGGAAAGTTAGACTTATGAGATCGATCCGGGAAAATGTGTGTCTGTCCTTCTATCTATCAGGGGCAGATGACATCGTAGTTCCGCCCTTTAAAACAACAATAACTAACTAACGAACTAACTAACTTCTGTCTATCTGTCTGTCTTTCTTTGTGTGTCCTCCCCTATCAACTCCTAAACGGCTGCAGTTATCGAAACTGAATTTGGTATGAGTAAAGATCTATTCCTGAATACCTCAAGGCCATATTTGATAATGATGTCAGTGCTACCAACTGCTGAACAAACCCGGCTCCGTCAGAGATTTTAGACATTGACGTGAGGGCTGCAAAGGAGTGCACTCAGCTTCGTGAGGACAATTGAGTAGCTGTCTAATAGAGTGACTGCGCCCAGGTCACGAAGAACAAGATTAACGGCCGAGGGGACACGATTCACTGACCACGCGTCACCACAATATCTGCAGGCCAAATGGCTGGGAAACGGTCGCATGATAGGCCTAGGCCCTTCATGGTGTGTAGTGCCAGGGGTAAGAAATTAGGGATAGCGCCTTCTAATATCACTTTTAATTTTTAAACACAACAGTAGTGGCTACTAAAGAAAGGTGGCGATATAGCTACGTTCAATGTCACAAACACTGGGCCTACAAATCCCGTATAGTTAGGTACAAATATCAGTCTGGTCGTTATTTCAGTAGCAACGAAGCTCTGTGGCGGCTATTGCCGTTTCGGTAACATTTAAGGCATCCCGCCGTCACATACCTCAATGTGCACTTAGAAAATTGTGGACCGGTCTATTTTACTGAAAAGAATTTCTACGAGCGAGTATCCACTCAGGCAAAAACCACACTCACCACCTTTTCCAAAATGTACACAAGACATGATTTTTAAAGCACTCTTCTGTAAGTTGAGGTACAGAGATATACCACATGGAAAGGCACAATTAAATGTTGGCAAATCTGGTTTCAAGGTACTGCTGTCCAGAATAGGCTTTCGGTACAGGTTATGCGGCCCATGTTCGCAACATGGAATGTTTTCCTTTGACAATGCATCTACACCATGTGCGAGGGCAACGCATTTCAAAGATCTCTAAAAACACAATAATCAGGAAATTGGAGAAACATTTAAAGTGGGAGCGGAGATTCAAGAAGAAATAATTTCATTTTTGAGATTTGGTGATGACATCGTCATCTTGGCCGATACGCCAGAGGATTTGAACGAGTTTGTGAATGGTATGGACTCCGTCTTGAGGAATGAATTCATGATGAAAATCAATAAATGAAAAACAAAATTATTGGAATGCAGCCGAAATTAATTAAAAACCTCTATGGACCTCAAATTGGCAGGTGAAACTCTACGGGAAGTAGGAGACTTTTGTTACTTAGGAAGCAAAATAACCAGTGATGGACGAAGCAAAGATAATATAAAAAGCAGGTTAGCTCAGGCAAGGAAAGATTTTCTAAATAAAAGGAGTCTGTTGACATCGAATATACATTTAGGTATTAGGAAGTCATTTTTGAAAGGTTTTGTCTGGAGCGTGACACTATAAGGAAGTGAAACTTGGACTAATGGTGCAGCAGAAAAAGGACAATTGAAGCGTGTGAAATGTGGTGTTACAGGAGAATGATGAAGATCAGATGGGTAGATAGGGTAACAAATGAAGGGCTATTAAGACGAGTTGGAGAGGAGAAATGATTCTGGCGACTGCTAATGAAGTGAAGAGATAGGTTGGTACGACACTTATTAAGACACTCAGGAATAGCAACCTTAGTTATAGATGGGAGGGTTGAGGACAAGAAATGTAGGGGAAGACCAGGGTTAAATGATTGCTTCGGATGTAGGGTGTGGTAGCTATGTAGAGATGAAACGTTTAGCTCAGGAGAGGGAGGCATAGAGGGCTGCATCAAACCAGTCAAAAAACTGAAGACTCAAACGACAACAATGGGGAATTTTAATTAATTAATTAATTAATATGCCGAATATTCACAATTTCTATTAACAAAGCGCAATGACACACACTTAACAGCAGGTTTACATTTAGACAAAACAATTTTTTCCCATGGGAAACTGTATGTGGTGTGCTCGCTAGTATCTGGACAGCAAAATAGTTATGTCTCAGCAGAAGATGGCAAAACCAAAAACGTAATTCTAAAATGTGTTCACATAATGTAACACCGTACCCTGCAGACTTTCACAACTCTATAAAATTCCCACTTTGCTGCTCATATCAATATACTGTATGTATCAGAATTTTCAGAATTGGAATGGACCCACCAATAGCCGCGATTGCTGTATAATAATAGACCAATTATCAGCAATAATGCATCGTCCTCATTGTCTTGATCGCGAGCGAAGCCGCGGGTACCTGCTAGTTTTGATTTTACGCGCAGTCATAAATCCAATATCAAACAGCATGTAAAGTCCATACTAACCACTAGACTTCAACCAAATTTTGTATGTGCATTCTGTACCTTAAGAGATGGAACTATGAATATATTCAGAGCAACCAGGGCTGCCAACTGTAGTAAGTTACTCTATTAGGTTAAACTATTTCAGGTAGCCTATATTTCAAATTCAGTACTTAGAAATGTTAGTATTATCAACTTGATTTCGTCAATATTCTAGATAGGTCTATATAGATTGCCATGAATGTTCAATTTTAAGAAAAGTAGTCTCTTTAGTTCGCCACAGAACTACTTGTTACCTTCCTTGCTACGTTCTGCCTTCCATGATAGCTTCCATACAACTCACGAAATTGAACAGGTGCTATTTTTCCAGGCAGTTTGCATGGAAGTTTGAGTACAACAACCAATCGGATTGCTCTTCTCGTTCTAGTAGAGATCTTAGCGACAGCATAAACAAATAGGCTATATTTGTTATGTTGGTAGGAAGAGTACTGCTGCGTGGTCCACCGCACCGCACTCAGAGCCCATGGACTTTAGAAGCCCAGCCCGTTCAGCGCCGTTCTCGTCTAATGCGGCCGCGTTCTGGCCCATAGCACTGGGCTCAAAAAGCCCACCGTTGCCCACTGCACTGGACGGGCTGGGCCGAGCAGGCAGACTAAACCTCACCACGCGTGCACAGCAAATGCTCGCTTTACACTACTATTCAGAATTTTATCAATACCAGTGTCACTAAGGTAATGGTATAGTCCAAACTGGCTAATCTCTATCTGAAATACATCGATAGTTGTTGATGATTGATTTAGGGGTTTTGATATCATGGTCATGTAGCCCCATGTATTTGTGTGTGTGTGTAATTTGTCTGATAACCTGTGTTATTGTGATGGCTCTCTTAGTGCGCGCCTTTGTCATTCAGATGAGGATTGGAAGGAAGCGGCCGTGTTTTTAAGTTAGGAACCATCCCGGCATTTGCCTGGATTTGAAGTTAAATAACAAATAGGAAATTAAGTACTGTACCGAGTTTAACCGAGTTTTACAAGAATATTACTTTCGCCAAACGAATTTAGAAAACTATTTGAAGTTATTAGACATTGGACAAAACGAAGTTTTAACTTATACATTACGGCGTTCTAAATATTGGCTTTATCTTAAAAGTGTGTCACTGTTAGTAAATTGCGCAAATAGTAAGAACAATAGGAGCCTCCGTGGTTTAGGGTGCAGCACGTGGGCCTCTCACCGCTGGGTCCATGTCTCAAATCCCAGTCACACCATGTGAGATCTGTGATGGACAAAACGGAAGCAGACAGGTTTTTCTCCGGGTACTCCGGTTTTCCCTGTCAACATTTAATTCCAGCAACACTCTCCACTACCATTTCATTTCTTCTGTCATTCATTTAATAATTGCCTCAAAGGAGTGTGACTGGCTTCGGCAGCCGGCACAGTTCATATCCTCACCGCTAGATGGGGGCTTCATTCATTCCATCCCTGACCCGGTTGGTCAACTGGGAGCAGGCTGTGGATTTTCAGTAGGAACTATTATAAAATAATTAATAACAAAAAGTTCCGTGCGGGAAAAAAGAGCCTACTTTCCTTAACAGTTTAGAAACATGCCAATTATTAATCTATATGGACCTGTCTAGAATATAGACGAAATTAAGTTGCTAATATCGAAATTTCTAATTTCGAAATATACCTGGCATTATGTAGACTAATAGATCACTACAGTTGGCAGCCCTGGTGACTGAATATATTCCTAATTCCATCTCATGAGGTACAGAATACACATATTGGTTGAAGTATAATGGAGAGCATGGACGTTACATGCAGTTAGACATTGGATCGATCAGCGCGCGTAAAATGATGTTGGCAACAATGTCATGCATGTGTTGGTCAGTAATAATCTAAAAAATCATGATCTGTTGTTGTGCCAATTTTGGAAGAAATCCATTTATTATTATTGAAGTGACATTTATTTTAAAATTAGCAGGCTTTGAATCATGTTGGCAGCACTGACGTATATTAGTTACTCCTAATTAATCTAGAATGTCAGGTAATATACGTGTGCAAAGTTTGGAGCTGTTGGCTTGCATACCTTGATATATTATATTAGGGTAAAGGAATAGAGACAGCATTTATTAACAGTTGACTGCCCTGGTTGCTCTTAAGAATACGCATAGTCATATCACTTATGGTACACATAGAGCATACGAAATTTTGTTGAAATCCAATTGATAGTATAGAAGTTACAGGTATTTAAAAATTGGTCATATGAGCTGACTTAGAATCATGTTGGTAGCACTGACGTATATTAGCTTCACCAAATTAATCTAGAATGTTAGGTAATATAGGCTACGTGTGCATAGTTAAAAGCTGTCGGCTTGCATACTTTCTGATATATTGGTATTTGGATAAAAAACATAGAGAGAGCATTTTTTAACAGTTGGCAGCCCTCGTGGCTCTTAATAATACGCTCAGTTATATCTGTTTATGTACACATAGTACATACGAAATTTGGTTGAAATCCAATCGATAGTGTAGAAGTTATATGTATTTAAAAACTAGCAGGTACCCGCGGCTTCGCTCGCGATCAAGACAATGAGGACGATGCATTATTTCTGATAATTGGTCTATTATATTACAGCAATCGCGGCTACAGGTGGGTCCATTCCAATTCTGAAAATTCTTATACATACAGTATATTGATATGAGCAGCAAAGTGGGAATTTTATAGAGTTGAGAAAGTCTGCAGGGTACGATGTTACATTATGTGAACACATTTTAGAATTACTTTTTTGGTTTTGCCATCTTCTGCTGAGACATAACCATTTTGCTGTCCAGACTCTAGCGAGCACGCCACATACAGTTGCCCATGGGATAAAATGGTTTTGTCTAAATGTACACCTGCTGCTGTTAAGTGTGTGTCATTGCGCTTTGTTAATAGAAATTGTGAATATTGTTTGAAGAGGGAACTGCACTCTTGCACACTGGAATGGCAAATCTATCGGAATATGGGGAATTAAAAGTATTTTCCTTAAGTTATTCTGGGTGTAATTTTGCCACACTTATTGATGATTTGAACGTCAACATGTCGCTATTAATAGACCTATAGTAAAATACCTCTCACCTTGGCCGCTGATGTACATTATGCAGTATCTTCCAGTGTTATCCCAGGGATTGAAATTCTCCAACAACCCTTATACATCACATGCCTCTCTAATTAATTAAAATTCCCCATTGTTGTCGTTTGAGTCTTCAGTTTTTTGACTGGTTTGATGCAGCCCTCCATGCCTCCCTCTCCTGAGCTAAACGTTTCATCTCCACATAGCTACCACAACCTACATCCGAAGCAAATTGTTTAACCCTGGTCTTCCCCTACATTTCTTGTCCTCAACCCTCCCATCTCTAACTAAGGTTGCTATTCCTGAGTGTCTTAATAAGTGTCGTACCAACCTATCTCTTCACTTAATTAGCAGTCGCCAGAATCATTTCTCCTCTCCCACTCGTCTTAATAGCCCTTCATTTGTTACCCTATCTACCCATCTGATCTTCATCATTCTCCTGTAACACCACATTTCACACGCTTCAATTGTCCTTTTTCTGCTGCACCATTAGTCCAAGTTTCACTTCCTTATAGTGTCATGCTCCAGACCAAACCTTTCAAAAATGACTTCCTAATACCTAAATGTATATTCGATGTCAACAGACTCCTTTTCTTTAGAAAATCTTTCCTTGCCTGAGCTAACCTGCTTTTTATATCCTCTTTGCTTCGTCCATCACTGGTTATTTTGCTTCCTAAGTAACAGAAGTCTCCTACTTCCCGTAGCGTTTCTCCTGCCAATTTGAGGTCCATACAGGTTTCTAATTTATTTCGGCTGCATTCCAATAATTTTGATTTTCATTTATTGATTTTCATCATGAATTCATTCCTCAAGACGGAGTCCATACCATTCACAAACTCGTTCAAATCCTCTGGCGTATCGGCCAAGATGACGATGTCAACAGCATATCTCAAAGATGGCATTATTTCTTCTTGAATCTCCGCTCCCACTTTAAATGTTTCTCTAATTTCCTGATTATTGTGTTTTTAGAGATCTTTGAAATGCGTTGCCCTCGCACATGGTGTAGATGCATTGTCAAAGGAAAACATTCCATGTTACGAACATGGGCCGCATAACCTGTACCGAAAGCCTATTCTGGACAGCAGTTCCTAGAAACCTGATTTGCCAACTTTTTATTGTGCCTTTCCATGTGGTATATCTCTGTACCTCAACTTACAGAAGAGTGCTTTAAAAATCATGTCTTGTGTAAATTTTGGAAAAGGTGGTGAGTGTGGTTTTTGCCGGAGTGGATATTCGCTCGTAGAAATTCTCTTCAGTAAAATAGACCGGTCCACAATTTTCTAAGTGCACATTGAGGTATGTGACGGCGGGATGCCTTAAATGTTACCGAAACGGCAATAGCCGCCACAGAGCTTCGTTGCTACTGAAACAACGACCAGACTGATATTTGTACTTAACTATACGGGATTTGTAGGCCCAGTGTTCGTGAAATTGAACGTAGCTATATCGCTACCTTTCTTTAGTAGCCGCTACTGTAGTGTTTAAAAATTAAAAGTGATATTAGAAGGCGCTATCCCTAATTTTTTTTTACCTCTGGCACTACACACCATGAAGGGCCTAGGCCTATCATGCGACCGCTTCCCAGCCATTTGGCCTGCAGATATTGTGGTGACGCGTGGTCAGTGAATCGTGTCCCCTCGGCCGTTAATCTTGTTCTTCGTGACCTGGGCGCTGTCACTCTATCAGACAGCTAATAAATTGTCCTCACGAAGCTGAGTGCACTTCTTTTCAGCCCTCACGTCAATGTCTAAAATCCCTGACGGAGCCGGGAATCGAACCCAGGACCTCCGGGGCGGCAGCTAACCATGGTGACCGCTACACTACGGTGACGAAAATATAAATTTATAATTATTATTATTAGTCGCCACCTTAGCGTAGCGGTCAGCATGGTTAGCTGCTGGGTTCGATTCCCGGCTCTGCCACGAAATTTGAAAAGTGGTACGAAGACTGGAACGGGGTCTACTCAGCCTTGGGTGTTCCAAATGAGTTGAGGGGGTTCGATTCCCATCTCAGCCGCCCTCTAAGTGGTTTTCCGTGGTTTCCCACTTCGTCTTCGGGCAAATGCCGGGATGGTACCTTCTTCATGGCCACGGCCGCCTCCTTCCCTCTTCCTTGCCTATCCACCTTGACCATCCCTTTCCTTCCCTCATGAGGCCCCTGTTCGCTTTGCAGGTGAGGCCGCCTTGGCGAGGTGGTAATCTAACCTCACCAGTTGTATCTCTTCCGATTCGATGTTCCCCGCTCTAGGACACTGCCCGCAGAGGCGGTAGTGGTGAGTTCCTTCGCTGAGTCCGTGGGTTCCACCAACCTGGACGGTAAACGACTAAAAAAACAACAAAAAACATATTATTATTTATTGCGAAGTCGCCTCCATCACGTATCGGTCAGCATGGTTACCTGCCGCCCTGGAGGTCCTGGGGTCGATTCCCGTCTCTGCCACGAAAATTTAAAATGTGGTATGTGGACTGGAACGGGGTCCACTGAGCCTTGGGTGTTCCAAATACGTAGAGGGGGTTCGATTCCCACCTCAGCCATCCTTGAAGTGGTTTTCCGTGGTTTTCCACATCGTCCTCGGTCAAATTCCGGGATGGTACTGTCCCCTTTTACCTGGATAGTAGGCTGTCAGATATCCGCCCCCTCAATCGGATTGCCAATTATCAATCGCACCGGCACAGTTACATCAATGAAAATGGCACTGACAGATACTATCGAGATAAGAGCACAGAAATTCACATGAAATCATTGTGGAACACACCAAAATAGACGGGGGTGTATACTTACCGTTGCTTACCTCTTAATTATCTCGGGGTTTGAGTTGACAACAGGATCACTAAAAGTCTGTTCACACAATAATCTCCGCCATGACATTTAAAAATGAACCAGAAACGAAGACGAGAACTTTGAACTGTACAAAAGCTTTATTTCTAATAAAGGGTCTGATTTTCCTAACACAACAAAATATACGTGGCTATCAGTAGCCCAAGTCAATCTGACTACGTCCTCCAGTAGGACTTGCAAAAATAATATACAACATGATATATAAAACATTTTTGCTCCCAAGAGCTCCAAATAACGTAATATTCATAACACTATTGGATTGGAAAAGGACGTCAGGGTGTGACATATATATAGAGCATTTGTTTCCTTTTAATAAACAAGAGAATGGTATTTATAGTCGCAAGGCCAGAGTGTACGACCTCACTCTCTGAAAACCATATGTTGACACAGCTGCGGGCTATCTTCCAGCCTGACGCATACTGGTCAAATGCACTCCCTTCTCACACGCTATGTTACGTAAGAATCCAGCCTGCACTCTCAAGCTTTTAAATGTCTTACAAGACAACTCACATTATATTTACGTAAATCTTTCAAGTACTTTGATCACATCCTAATGGATCATTACATAAATTTCTTAAACTTGTTAACTTCAATCCAAATGTTTAACTAGCTCTTAAATGTTTATAACAAAATCACATAAATTATTTATAACAATTAGAAATTGTTTATAATATTTGTCAAAGACTATAAAGATATTATAAGCACGCCTTTAACATCACTCTCGTTTCACATTATTTTTGAAAATATTTACAACAATTATTTACAATATTAACATTTAAATTGTTTACATTATTAATTTAATAAATACATTAGCCACATGTTCATTCGGTTGATAAATTTATAACCCTGTTTAATATAATCGACCAATGAAGGTTAGTTATACATGTTAATGTCACAATCCGGTTTTAATAAAGTTCTTAATAATGATTTGTGACGGCAACCTTCATTCAACATCTTGTCTCAAATTCTTTCAAAACTCGTGTTAATTATAACAGTAAATCACTTGATTAATTTTCAACGAACTATAACAATCTTACTCCAGCGGAAAATCCTTCGCTAACAAGTTAATGCACAATCTGCATTAAAAATATGCCCAAAATCATCATATATTAATCTATATGGCATTTAAAACTTTCACATCACTTACAAGACTTCCACAAATAATTCTTTAACATTTATTCCTGTGGGAACTTCCTTCATATTCAAGGGCATTATATCTCAGCGACTTTCAACACGCGCTGCACTAGCGATTATACATTCATAGTTCCACTTAAAAATTTTATAATCATAATTTGTTTCAAAACTGTTTTTCTATTTAACCTTCGTAGATTTCATTCATGAACTGAAATGAAGTCAAAACTTGCCAATCACAAACAAATTTAATAGTGAATACGCTTATATACGCCTATCTGGTCTATCAAAATTTAAGACTAACATCTTAAAAGAAATTGTAGTATGAAAATACTATCTTCAAATAAAGTGCGACTAAACTGCAAAGTAGTCGAATAGAATCCAATTAGACTGGGGAATGCAAACATCGTTATATAATTCTCTAATTGAGAAAAACTCCTAACAAAAGTACTTGACTTTAATGCATTCAATAATTCATTATTAACATTACTCCTTCACAAAATTGTCTATGATGCAATGTTCATTCATAACTGACGATAAATGTCTGTGTTGCAATCAATACATATAACGACTAGTATTTCCAAGATCGTCGATAACGTAAGATTTTAACGCTCTAAAATCATTTAAATGTTCTTCCTTCTTGATGATGACAGAAAATTGTTCAAAGTAATTAAACTGGGGTTGAATTACTTTAATAAAATGACACGCTGTCTGAATTTAAATCTGCCATAAAAATCATTAACTTACAGTCAAATCGTGACTACAAAAAAAATATTAATTACTGAAAAATCTAAATATCAGTCTCAACTGATTCAAAATCGTTAACTTATGCCCATGACATAACAATGTCTTAATAAATCGTCGAAAAATGCAAAACTCATCAAGGTGTACTGAGAATAAGAATCTCAACAAGAAAATAAGGCAAAATACATGAGGATAAAAATTATGGGAAAAATGGTTGCTCAAACATTACTAGGTTACTCAAATACAATAAACGTTCACGACTACCTTATCTGCCGATTGACGTTCCAGAGGAAAATTCCCCAACGAAGACTGCTGATGGATCCATTTCACCACGTTAAAGCTGAGCTCCATCCTCGAAATAGGAAATAGCACCCTCGGAGAATCGAACTGCTTCCTTCTCCGTGAATCGCTCTGCTCCTCGAAAACGAATAGACATCCTTCCGGCAATAATCTTCTTTGTGAGTCGGGACTACCCTGACCTCTCTTGAAAAATTCCCTGAAGTTCCAGTAGACAGTCATCATGAAGTTTTGTAGAAATTTCCGAAGAAATTATTCATATTCAGAGTATGAAATTGTTTCTATGGCTGTTTGATGATATTCAGCCTTTACTTACGAAACATGGGTGTAGATGGTATTCACCGCATGTTCGCTTGTGTGAAATAGCAATTAGCGAAGTTCCATGTCGCTATCTTACTCCATTGAAGTATGTCCCAATTGCAATAAGCCTTCTTAGCCCTCCATTTGCACTTCAGTTGTAGTGTCAGAAGAACAAACTGCCGTATTCAAATGCTCCATTATACTGTATCGTTCTGTAAGCAAGCAATCTGAAGTCTTTCTACTCCACTCACAGCGTTAGCCTTGCGTTAATTCTGGCTTATACAAAAGTGTTTCTCTAGTGGCGAGATAATCACTTTTGCCAGTCGTATAAAACAGCTAATATCTTTTGAAGTACTCGGTCGAAATTGTTCAGCTTTTCTCTATAATTGCATGTAGTACTGCACAATACAATTATGTTATCGGAGACCGCTAACTGTTTGAAGTTAAACTTATAGAAGCTTTCTAAGGTCTGTTTCAACTTCACCTAGTTTGACCTGTATCTCGTTAACAAAGTGGCCTCGCCACGCGTTATAAAAACGATTCTTTTCACTTGCTGTTCACTTTGATGTCTCACTATATTGAATGTATAATAAACTGACTTTCACAAATACTTCGATGATCTGAGCATTAGATCTCAGAATGATCAGCGAACGAAAGAGAAGAGAAGAGAAGAGACTCCTTTCTTCTGCGCAAGCCCTTTTATTACCTTCTTGAGGGGCGTTACCATCCCTTCCAAAGCGTGATACTACGTCATCGCTAGAACTTCCAACTTCGTTAATACATGACGGATTTTCAAAATTCAAAAACTGAAAATAAATTTCATCAAAATTCCAAATCAATGCTTTTACTGCAAATGTATTTCCACAATTCTGCATTCAAAAAGTCATAAAAATACCATAGTTTCAGCAATCTCCGTCTTCCTTTAAACTATCATTCATTGGTTCATGCCTCTCCTCCAATAGCATAGTTTCTTCCTCAGCAGAATTCCTCGTTTCCTGCGACTGCGTCGTACATCTTGGAACATTCTGGACAAAAATGCTGACGTCACTGAGAATCTCAGCTCCAGTAGCTTGCTGGCATAACATATACGTCATCCGTGCTTACGTCATGACTACCCACGTCATAACTATGACAGCCATAACTCTAATCATAATTTCAAATATAGCCACCGTGGTCTCTACATAATTCAATTACGGGGGCATTCTCCTCCCACCACGTTTTAAAAACAGTTGCAAATTGTTTTTAAACTCAATGTTACAAGTATCTCAACTCTCTTGAAAACGAAATTGAATTATTACTGGCTTACTCTAGTATGATATTTCCTCTATGTTCCTTAATCATAATTTTCTTCTACTCTGGGTTGTATGTGGTTAATGTATTCTTTCCTCTCTACTTTCTCTTCTGACCAGTGTTTCTATTCTCTAAGTTCTGCTGGCTCGTAGAAGGACCAGGATCGATTACAACATCCTGCCTTTTCCTTTGATTGTCAGCTTCTTTATCCCTTAATTCTTTTAAGTATTGCTGGCTTTCCTTTTTTCTTTGCTGATATTGCTCAGGTGTCATAACCTGACTTTGAGTATTCTGGTTTCTATTTTGGTTTTGGTTATTCCTATTATAGTTACGATTATACCCATTATTGTTATAATATCTGCCTCTTCCATTATAGTTTCCTCGGTTGTAGTTCCAACCTCTCCTCTGTTGATATGGTCGGTAACCTTGTGATCTGTAATTTCTAAACTGATTATTCCTGTGAGGACCTACATTGTCAGTTTTCTCCTCCTCTGGCTTGTCAGTTTGTTGGACTTGGTCCATGTATACCGTATTGATTTCCTTATACTCTTGCCTTTGACTTTTCTGAACTACGTTAGGCATTGGACTTGTGTAGTCTAACCTTCTTAGTAATTCATCCATGCTGGATAAATCCCTGATGTTGGACGAAATTATAAGTCTCCTCACCTCAACTGGCAGCATACGAGAAATCGCATCTATTAGTTGCTCCGTGGACAATGGGGGTTGCAAAAATCTCAAGCGGGACAACTGACTCGTAAAGAAATCAGCGTACCTCGTTGGAAGAGTACCTGAGTATTTTCTTGAATATACCTCCGCTCTTAACGAATTCTGCGCTTCTATGGACCAAAATCGTTTGATTAATGCCTCTGCAAACTCGTCCAAGTTGCTGAATGTATATCTAAAAGCTCTAAACCATTCAAGGGGTCCTCCAATCAGATATCTCTCTACAATCTTCATCTCTCTCTCTCTGGGAATGTGAGCTTCGATGAAATAGTCTTTGAGATTCCTTACATACTCTATAGGTGTCAAACTATCAGTGTTACTGAATTTTTGTGGTTTGTCCTCGAAATTCCTAATGACCGTCACGTTCCTTGGATATGAATCCGGATAGTTTTTCCCACTATCTCGATAATTCCACTCAGATTCCATATTCCTCTCGTCATCCTCCTCTCTGAATCTGGATACACGTTCTTCAGGAGTCACGTCTCTTTCTTCTAGATCTAGGTGACATCTTCTGGTATGCTTCCTGTTCAATTCGCAAGCTAAGCCTTCTGTATCCTTATCGGTGATTTCTGTTAAGACTTTCTTGACTATCTCTTCCTTGTAGTTCTCCATTAAACTAGCCTCTCCTAACTTCAAATTTTTCAGTTTACTCGTCGTTTCATTTACATCCGAGACAACTTTATGCATCTGTTCCTCTAATGTAGATTTTAAAGTTTGCATATCCTGATCTAGTTGTGTTCTATCGTCAACTTGTTTTTCGGATAGCGAATTTATCCTGACGCTTAAATCTTTTCTAATCTGTACTACCTCATTGTTAATTTCTATCTGCGTACTGGCAAGTTTTCTTTCAATCCTTTCCTGAATTTGGGTTACATGTTCCCCACTTGACTTATTCCACTCGTCTTTCCATACCGCTACGTTTGCTGTTAACATCTCGGCTATGTCTACTTCGATATCCTCTTTTAATACTCTATTGTGGTCTAATACCTGTGTTCTCATGACCTCTACGTCATACTTCAACTCTGCTAAAGACGTTGTTGTTCTAACCGATTCGTCGACTAACCTAGTCGTTAATGCAGTTATATTACGCGTACAAAGAGTTTTTGAGTTTTCGATTTCTTCCCTGACTTTATTTACATCAGTTTGGACTTTAGTGATGTCTACGAAAACTGTGTTGACCTCTACCTGAATCTTAGTTACATCACTTTGCACCTCAGTTATATCCGCATGAATGTTGTTAATGTCTACCTGAACATTGGATACATCTGTTCTAGCTTTTTGAATTTCTTTCTGGACTTCCTCGACCTTGTCTTGGACAGTCGCTACATCGTTTTTGACAACAACAACTTCGGCTCTAGCACAGCAACATCCCCTCGGACATTAGCTACATCTAGATTTAACATTGTAAGGTCTCTCTGTACCTTAGATACATCATTTTTAACATCATCAACACTTTTATGCACAATAGATACATCTTTATGGACATTAGACACCTCTGTGCGCATGTCCGTTACAGTATTCTCAATTCCTAGGGTATTAATCTGTAAACGCGACATATTATCCTCCAAATTAGCAGCACTAGTTTGGATACCCTTCAAACTTTCACCCATGCTAGCTGTCAAATTAGCATACAAAGTACTAACATTCTCCTCCATCCTTGCATTTAAATTACTAGCATTCTCCTCCATTCTTGCATTTAAATTAGCAGAGAAATTACGCACACTCTCCTCCATCATTTGCTTCATGTTAGCAGACATCTCCTCTAACATTTTCTTCAAACTTTCATCTGCCATTACAATATTATTATTCAAAATGGATTGCTGTAGGGACATACATCAAAAGAGCAAAATAACAACGTTTGAGCAACACTTTTCACCATATATAAATTTGATCAATTTTCTGTCTTAAATCTAACTTATAACTACCTTATAATTAATATTCGAAGATACTTCATGTTGAAACAAACTCAAGCACATGTTCAAATTTCTCTGGCTCATTTTACAATATCCTAACACAAATAATTTACATTTACAATCCAAATAATTAATTTTATCTTTAATATGACTAAAGTGTCATAAGCCGGTCAAATAAAATAAGATTCCAGATTATAGGCGATTTTTCTAAGTTTCCTGCCCATTTAACCTTTCTCAAGTTGTATAAGATCTGATCTTTTCTGAGTGTAATTTTCCTAATACAATACAACATTTAATTCCTATATAATCACACTCTTAAATACTACAATTGGCCTAGACATCTAACAAAGAATCAACCTCTTTATTTGAGTCTAATCGAACCTCACGTTTTAGGTTTGTCAATCTTTCTAGTGTTCAACCTGGTAATCCAGTTTTGTCGAATTCGTCCCACATATTAGGGTCAATCTTACTGTTGACTCAGCCCCACGCACTTGGATCGCCAATCTTTCTGTCCCCGTTTACCTGGATAGTAGGCTGTCAGATATCCGCCCCCTCAATCGGATTGCCAATTATCAATCGCACCGGCACAGTTACATCAATGAAAATGGCACTGACAGATACTATCGAGATAAGAGCACAGAAATTCACATGAAATCATTGTGGAACACACCAAAATAGACGGGGGTGTATACTTACCGTTGCTTACCTCTTAATTATCTCGGGGTTTGAGTTGACAACAGGATCACTAAAAGTCTGTTCACACAATAATCTCCGCCATGACATTTAAAAATGAACCAGAAACGAAGACGAGAACTTTGAACTGTACAAAAGCTTTATTTCTAATAAAGGGTCTGATTTTCCTAACACAACAAAATATACGTGGCTATCAGTAGCCCAAGTCAATCTGACTACGTCCTCCAGTAGGACTTGCAAAAATAATATACAACATGATATATAAAACATTTTTGCTCCCAAGAGCTCCAAATAACGTAATATTCATAACACTATTGGATTGGAAAAGGACGTCAGGGTGTGACATATATATAGAGCATTTGTTTCCTTTTAATAAACAAGAGAATGGTATTTATAGTCGCAAGGCCAGAGTGTACGACCTCACTCTCTGAAAACCATATGTTGACACAGCTGCGGGCTATCTTCCAGCCTGACGCATACTGGTCAAATGCACTCCCTTCTCACACGCTATGTTACGTAAGAATCCAGCCTGCACTCTCAAGCTTTTAAATGTCTTACAAGACAACTCACATTATATTTACGTAAATCTTTCAAGTACTTTGATCACATCCTAATGGATCATTACATAAATTTCTTAAACTTGTTAACTTCAATCCAAATGTTTAACTAGCTCTTAAATGTTTATAACAAAATCACATAAATTATTTATAACAATTAGAAATTGTTTATAATATTTGTCAAAGACTATAAAGATATTATAAGCACGCCTTTAACATCACTCTCGTTTCACATTATTTTTGAAAATATTTACAACAATTATTTACAATATTAACATTTAAATTGTTTACATTATTAATTTAATAAATACATTAGCCACATGTTCATTCGGTTGATAAATTTATAATCCTGTTTAATATAATCGACCAATGAAGGTTAGTTATACATGTTAATGTCACAATCCGGTTTTAATAAAGTTCTTAATAATGATTTGTGACGGCAACCTTCATTCAACATCTTGTCTCAAATTCTTTCAAAACTCGTGTTAATTATAACAGTAAATCACTTGATTAATTTTCAACGAACTATAACAATCTTACTCCAGCGGAAAATCCTTCGCTAACAAGTTAATGCACAATCTGCATTAAAAATATGCCCAAAATCATCATATATTAATCTATATGGCATTTAAAACTTTCACATCACTTACAAGACTTCCACAAATAATTCTTTAACATTTATTCCTGTGGGAACTTCCTTCATATTCAAGGGCATTATATCTCAGCGACTTTCAACACGCGCTGCACTAGCGATTATACATTCATAGTTCCACTTAAAAATTTTATAATCATAATTTGTTTCAAAACTGTTTTTCTATTTAACCTTCGTAGATTTCATTCATGAACTGAAATGAAGTCAAAACTTGCCAATCACAAACAAATTTAATAGTGAATACGCTTATATACGCCTATCTGGTCTATCAAAATTTAAGACTAACATCTTAAAAGAAATTGTAGTATGAAAATACTATCTTCAAATAAAGTGCGACTAAACTGCAAAGTAGTCGAATAGAATCCAATTAGACTGGGGAATGCAAACATCGTTATATAATTCTCTAATTGAGAAAAACTCCTAACAAAAGTACTTGACTTTAATGCATTCAATAATTCATTATTAACATTACTCCTTCACAAAATTGTCTATGATGCAATGTTCATTCATAACTGACGATAAATGTCTGTGTTGCAATCAATACATATAACGACTAGTATTTCCAAGATCGTCGATAACGTAAGATTTTAACGCTCTAAAATCATTTAAATGTTCTTCCTTCTTGATGATGACAGAAAATTGTTCAAAGTAATTAAACTGGGGTTGAATTACTTTAATAAAATGACACGCTGTCTGAATTTAAATCTGCCATAAAAATCATTAACTTACAGTCAAATCGTGACTACAAAAAAAATATTAATTACTGAAAAATCTAAATATCAGTCTCAACTGATTCAAAATCGTTAACTTATGCCCATGACATAACAATGTCTTAATAAATCGTCGAAAAATGCAAAACTCATCAAGGTGTACTGAGAATAAGAATCTCAACAAGAAAATAAGGCAAAATACATGAGGATAAAAATTATGGGAAAAATGGTTGCTCAAACATTACTAGGTTACTCAAATACAATAAACGTTCACGACTACCTTATCTGCCGATTGACGTTCCAGAGGAAAATTCCCCAACGAAGACTGCTGATGGATCCATTTCACCACGTTAAAGCTGAGCTCCATCCTCGAAATAGGAAATAGCACCCTCGGAGAATCGAACTGCTTCCTTCTCCGTGAATCGCTCTGCTCCTCGAAAACGAATAGACATCCTTCCGGCAATAATCTTCTTTGTGAGTCGGGACTACCCTGACCTCTCTTGAAAAATTCCCTGAAGTTCCAGTAGACAGTCATCATGAAGTTTTGTAGAAATTTCCGAAGAAATTATTCATATTCAGAGTATGAAATTGTTTCTATGGCTGTTTGATGATATTCAGCCTTTACTTACGAAACATGGGTGTAGATGGTATTCACCGCATGTTCGCTTGTGTGGAATAGCAATTAGCGAAGTTCCATGTCGCTATCTTACTCCATTGAAGTATGTCCCAATTGCAATAAGCCTTCTTAGCCCTCCATTTGCACTTCAGTTGTAGTGTCAGAAGAACAAACTGCCGTATTCAAATGCTCCATTATACTGTATCGTTCTGTAAGCAAGCAATCTGAAGTCTTTCTACTCCACTCACAGCGTTAGCCTTGCGTTAATTCTGGCTTATACAAAAGTGTTTCTCTAGTGGCGAGATAATCACTTTTGCCAGTCGTATAAAACAGCTAATATCTTTTGAAGTACTCGGTCGAAATTGTTCAGCTTTTCTCTATAATTGCATGTAGTACTGCACAATACAATTATGTTATCGGAGACCGCTAACTGTTTGAAGTTAAACTTATAGAAGCTTTCTAAGGTCTGTTTCAACTTCACCTAGTTTGACCTGTATCTCGTTAACAAAGTGGCCTCGCCACGCGTTATAAAAACGATTCTTTTCACTTGCTGTTCACTTTGATGTCTCACTATATTGAATGTATAATAAACTGACTTTCACAAATACTTCGATGATCTGAGCATTAGATCTCAGAATGATCAGCGAACGAAAGAGAAGAGAAGAGAAGAGACTCCTTTCTTCTGCGCAAGCCCTTTTATTACCTTCTTGAGGGGCGTTACCATCCCTTCCAAAGCGTGATACTACGTCATCGCTAGAACTTCCAACTTCGTTAATACATGACGGATTTTCAAAATTCAAAAACTGAAAATAAATTTCATCAAAATTCCAAATCAATGCTTTTACTGCAAATGTATTTCCACAATTCTGCATTCAAAAAGTCATAAAAATACCATAGTTTCAGCAATCTCCGTCTTCCTTTAAACTATCATTCATTGGTTCATGCCTCTCCTCCAATAGCATAGTTTCTTCCTCAGCAGAATTCCTCGTTTCCTGCGACTGCGTCGTACATCTTGGAACATTCTGGACAAAAATGCTGACGTCACTGAGAATCTCAGCTCCAGTAGCTTGCTGGCATAACATATACGTCATCCGTGCTTACGTCATGACTACCCACGTCATAACTATGACAGCCATAACTCTAATCATAATTTCAAATATAGCCACCGTGGTCTCTACATAATTCAATTACGGGGGCAGTACCTTTTTCAAGGCCACGGCCGCCTCCTTCCCTCTTCCTTGCCTATCCATCCTGACCATCCCTTACCTTCCCTCATGAGGCCCCTGTTTGCTTTCAGGTGCGGCCGTCCAGGCGAGATGCCAATCACACCTCACCAGTTGTATTCACTCCGATTAGATGTTCCCAGCTCTAGGAAACTGCCCGTAGAGGCGGTAGTGGTGATTTCCCTCGCTGAGTCCGTTGGTTCCACCAACCTGGAGGGTAAAGGACTAAGAAAATGAAAGAAGAAAAGAAGAATTATTTATAGTGGAGTGAAAATATCATTGTGCTATCAAGTTATATTTTTTTACACGAATAGGATGAATATCAATGGTTTCCAACTCAGAGAATGGACAGCTCAAAGTCGGATGGATACAATAAAATAATTTAAAAAGAAATAAATTTTTGGTCACTATGGTTGCTTGAACCCACGACGTAACTGTTTAAACGCAGCAGCCTTACCCCTCCTACACTTTTCCAGTAGATCACCCTGCTCACAGGTAGCTTACGTAACTGAATCCGAATGCAATGTTTGAAGGTCTAATGATTTCAGTTCAATCTTCAAGACCGGCAGGAATGCATTCATCAGTGCCTGGCATGTTTTCAACTTACAGTTACGTATCTTAATGACTGATTTGTATTCTAATAATGCCCATCAACAGCAGATACCACCCTCAATTGACAACCGTCCACCATCTTTGATTGCTTGGAGCTCGCCCTGCTGAGCCAATCAAACAGGCGGTACACATGCGAGAAACGTTCCTCAAGCCTGTACCGAAACTGCGGCTACATCCAACCTTAACGTTACAGCCTGTACCGTTTCTTCTCTGAGGGTCAATGCTGGCGGTACAAAGTTACAACCTCTACCATCTCTTGTAGCGTTATGCAAAATCCAGCATTGATAACGCTCACTTCGTTGTTATTCGTACCGACGACATTATAATTATTATTATTATTATTATCATCTTAGGTGTGTGTGGAATCAGTGTGTTAACCAGTGACATTGTGTTGGCTGTGGTAATGTGCGTATTTGTAATTTTGACTAGGTTTGGGAAGGAAATGATCGTGGCCTTCACATAGGTACCATCCGGGCATTTGTCTGGCTTAGAAGTAGGGAACCACGCCATTCCACCTCCAGCATAGCTAGGTAGGAATCTAACCTATCTCTTCACAACTATCCTCTCGTGGCTTAGTCTAGTGCTTAGCGCCGATGACCTCGTAGTTCCTCCCCCTTTCAACCCCGATAACTAACTAACTAATTAACTAACTGACTAGGCTTAGTGTACAGTTTCTAGCGATGAGGCTAGAAATATCTTTGCAGGAAGAGATGGGGATCGAACCCAGGTCCTTTAAAAGAGGAGTCACATTGCACACTCATCTCATGGAAGGTGGCTTTGTGTAATTTAATTTCTGAATTATTTCCGGATTACACAAGTCGTGAAAGACACACGTCCACTTCCAAACTGAGCGTACACAACTGCTTTGATTCCTTGTTGTGCATTATTTTCTTTCTCTCAACTATCTTGGACATTTTGAGTTACGTAACTGTCTTCAATATAATATACAAATTGTATCGTACTAAAAATCTGTCACACTTGAGTGATGAATTACAATAGGTGTAATATAAAATTAATTGTTTCGCTTATTCCTTTTCTTTTTTTACCCTCCAGGTAGGCTTTTCCCACGGACTCAGCGAATGATCCCGCCTTTACCGCCTCTACGGGCAGTGTCCTGGATCTTGACATCCAGCTATGGGATACAACTGGGGAGGGAGGCTGGACTAGCCCCTCGCCCAGGTGGTCTCACCTGCAAAGCGAATAGTGGGCCACATGAGGGACGGGACGGGTTGGGAAGAATGGGGGGGGGGGGGATAGACATGGAACGGGGAAGGAGGCAGCTGTGGCCTGTCGTTAGATACCATCCCAACATTAGCCCGAAAACGAAGTGGGAAACCACGGATAACCACTTCGGGGATGGCTGAGGTGGGAATCAAACAACCTCGACTCATTTGGACCACCCGAGGCTGAGTAGACCCCATTCCAATCATACCGCTTTTCAAATTACGTAGCAGACCCAGGAATCGGACCTTGGGCCTCTGGGGTGGCAGCTAAGCACGCTGCCCACTACACAACGGAGATTACCCAATATAAAATTATAATTAATATTAGTTATTGTGAAGTCGCCTCCATCGCTTAGCGCTCAGCATGGTTAGCTGCCGCCCTGGAGGTCCTGGGTTCGATTCCCGCCTCTGCCACGTAATATGAAAAGTGGTATGAGGACTGGAACGGGGTCTATTCAGTCTCGGGTATTCCAAATGACTAGAAGGGGTTCGATTCCAACCTCAGCTATCCTCGATGTTGTTTTCCGTGGTTTCCCACTTCGTCTTCGGGCAAATGCCGGGATGGTGCCTTCTTCAAGGTCACGGCCGCCTCCTTCCCTCTTCCTTGCCTATCCATCCTGACCGTCCCTTACCTTCCCTCATGAGGCCCCTGTTCGCTTTGCAAGTGTGGCCGCCTGGGCGAGGTGCCAAACACATCTCACCAGTTGTATCCACTCCGATTAGATGTTCCCAGCTCTAGGACACTGCCCGTAGAGGCGGTAGTGGTGAGTTCCCGTGCTGAGTCCGTTGGTTCCACCAACCTGGAGGGTAAACGACTGAGAAAGAAAAGAAGAAAAGAAGAATTATTTATTGTGGAGTGAAAATATCATTGTGCTATCAAGTTGTATTATTTTACAGGAATAGGATGAATATTAATGGATTTCCGACTCAGAGAATGGACAGCACAAAGTCGGATGGATACAATAAAATAATTTAAAAAGAAATAAAATTTTGGTCCTTAGGGTGTCTTGAACCCAGGACCCGTCCGTTACGAAGCAACAGTCTTACCCCTCCTACACTTTTCCAGTACATCGGTGGGCTCACAGGTAGCTTAGATAACTGAATCCGAATGCAATGTTTGAAGGTCGAATGATTTCAGTTCAATCCTTAAGACCGACAGGAATGAATTCATCAGTGCCTGGCATGTTTTTAACTTACAGTTACGTATCTTAATGACTGATTTGCATTCTAATAATGCCCGTGAACAGCAGATACCACCCTCAATTGACAACCGTCCACCATGTTTGATTCCTTGCACCTAGCCCTGCTAAGCCAATCGAAATAGCCGGTATACATGTCAATAACGTTACTCAGCCTGTACCGAAACTGCGGCTACATCCCATCTTAACGTTACAGCCTGTACCGTTTCTTCTCTGAGGGTCAATGCTCGCGGTACAAAGTTACAACCTCTACCATCTCCTGTAGCGTTACGTAAATTCCAGCTTTGATAACGCTCATTTCGTTCTTATTCGTACCGAAAACATTATCAATATTATTATTATTATTATTATTATTATCTTAGGTGTGTGTGGAATCAGTGTGTTAACCAGTGACATTGTGTTGGCTGTGGTAATGTGCGTATTTGTACAGTAATTGTGGCTAGGTTTGGAAAGGAAATGGTCGTGGCCTTCACATAGGTACCATCCGGGCATTTGCCTCACGTGGCTTAGTCTTGTGTTTAGGGCCGACGATCTCGTAGTTCCTCCCCTTTCAACCCCAATAAATAACTAACTAATTAACTAACTGACTAGGCTTAGTGTACAGTTTCTAGCGCTGAGGCTAGAAATATCTTTGCAGGAAGAGATGGGGATCGAACCCAGGTTCTTTAAAAGAGGAGTCACATTGCACACTCATCTCATGGAAGGTGGCTTTGTGTAATTTTATTTCTGAATTATTTCCGGATTACACAAGTTGTGAAAGACACACGTCCACTTCCAAACTGAGCACACAACTGCTTTGATTCCTTGTTGTGCATTATTTTCTTTCTCTCAACTATCTTGGACATTTTGAGTTACGTAACTGTCTTCAATATAATATCCAAATTGTATCGAACTAAAAATCTGTCACACTTGAGTGATGAATTACAATAGGTGTAATATAAAATTAATTGTTTCGCTTATTCCTTTTCTTTTTTTACCCTCCAGGTAGGCTTTTCCCACGGACTCAGCGAATGATCCCGCCTTTACCGCCTCTACGGGCAGTGTCCTGGATCTTGACATCCAGTTATGGGATACAACTGGGGAGGGAGGCTGGACTAGTGCCTCGCCCAGGTGGTCTCACCTGCAAAGGGAATAGTGGGCCACATGAGGGACGGGACGGGTTGGGAAGAATGGGGGGGATAGACATGGAACGGGGAAGGAGGCAGCTGTGGCCTGTCGTTAGGTACCATCCCGACATTAGCCCGGAAACGAAGTGGGAAACCACGGAAAACCACTTCGGGGATGGCTGAGGTGGGAATCAAACAACCTCGACTCATTTGGACCACCCGAGGCTGAGTAGACCCCGTTCCAATCATACCACTTTTCAAATTACGTAGCAGACCCAGGAATCGGACCTTGGGCCTCTGGGGTGGCAGCTAAGCATGCTTCCCACTACACAACGGAGATTACCCAATATAAAATTATAATTAATATTAGTTATTGTGAAGTCGCCTCCATCGCTTAGCGCTCAGCATGGTTAGCTGCCGCCCTGGAGGTCCTGGGTTCGATTCCCGCCTCTGCCACGAAATATGAAAAGTGGTATGAGGACTGGAACGGGGTCTATTCAGTCTCGGGTATTCCAAATGACTAGAAGGGGTTCGATTCCAACCTCAGCTATCCTCGATGTTGTTTTCCGTGGTTTCCCACTTCGTCTTCGGGCAAATGCCGGGATGGTGCCTTCTTCAAGGTCACGGCCGCCTCCTTTCCTCTTCCTTGCCTATCCATCCTGACCATCCCTTACCTTCCCTCATGAGGCCCCTGTTCGCTTTGCAAGTGTGGCCGCCTGGGCGAGGTGCCAAACACATCTCACCAGTTGTATCCACTCCGATTAGATGTTCCCAGCTCTAGGACACTGCCCGTAGAGGCGGTAGTGGTGAGTTCCCTTGCTGAGTCCGTTGGTTCCACCAACCTGGAGGGTAAACGACTAAGAAAGAAAAGAAGAAAATAAGAATTATTTATTGTGGAGTGAAAATATCGTTGTGCTATCAAGTTATATTATTTTAAACGAATAGGATGAATATTAATGGGTTTCCGACTCAGAGAATGGACAGCACAAAGTCGGATGGATACAATAAAATAATTTAAAAAGAAATAAAATTTTGGTCCTTAGGGTGTCTTGAACCCAGGACCCATCCGTTACGAAGCAACAGCCTTACCCCTCCTACACTTTTCCAGTACATCGATGGGCTCACAGGTAGCTTAGATAACTGAATCCGAATGCAATGTTTGAAGGTCGAATGATTTCAGTTCAATCCTTAAGACCGACAGGAATGAATTCATCAGTGCCTGGCATGTTTTTAACTTACAGTTACGTATCTTAATGACTGATTTGCATTCTAATAATGCCCGTGAACAGCAGATACCACCCTCAATTGACAACCGTCCACCATGTTTGATTCCTTGCACCTAGCCCTGCTAAGCCAATCGAAATAGCCGGTATACATGTCAATAACGTTACTCAGCCTGTACCGAAACTGCGGCTGCATCCCATCTTAACGTTACAGCCTGTACCGTTTCTTCTCTGAGGGTCAATGCTCGCGGTACAAAGTTACAACCTCTACCATCTCCTGTAGCGTTACGTAAAATCCAGCTTTGATAACGCTCATTTCGTTCTTATTCGTACCGAAAACATTATCAATATTATTATTATTATTATTATTATTATTATTATTATTATTATCTTAGGTGTGTGTGGAATCAGTGTGTTAACCAGTGACATTGTGTTGGCTGTGGTAATGTGCGTATTTGTACAGTAATTGTGGCTAGGTTTGGGAAGGAAATGGTCGTGGCCTTCACATAGGTACCATCCGGGCATTTGCCTCACGTGGCTTAGTCTTGTGTTTAGGGCCGACGATCTCGTAGTTCCTCCCCTTTCAACCCCAATAACTAACTAACTAATTAACTAACTGACTAGGCTTAGTGTACAGTTTCTAGCGCTGAGGCTAGAAATATCTTTGCAGGAAGAGATGGGGATCGAACCCAGGTCCTTTAAAAGAGGAGTCACATTGCACACTCATCTCATGGAAGGTGGCTTTGTGTAATTTTATTTCTGAATTATTTCCGGATTACACAAGTTGTGAAAGACACACGTCCACTTCCAAACTGAGCACACAACTGCTTTGATTCCTTGTTGTGCATTATTTTCTTTCTCTCAACTATCTTGGACATTTTGAGTTACGTAACTGTCTTCAATATAATATCCAAATTGTATCGTACTAAAAATCTGTCACACTTGAGTGATGAATTACAATAGGTGTAATACACACATCAAAAAAAGTTTTGCATCACCTCGGTTCCCAGATCTCCGGCATATAGACGTTGACTGTGTATATTGTATCCAAGATACAGTCCCTTTGACTGTTCATAGATGTCACTAAAACTGCTCAAAGATGTAAACAACCATGCATGAGTAGGGCCTATTAGACGGAGGGGGTACGACAGCCGATCAGTTCCAGTCATTCCACCAGGACGAAGGTACGCTGCTCATGTTGTCTGTAGTTCTACCATGCCTAGAAGGTCAATACCGCAGTTCGATCGCGTCCGCATTGTTACTTTGTGTCAAGAAGGGCTCTCAACAAGGGAAGTTTCCAGGCGTCTCAGAGTGAACCAAAGCGATGTTGTTCGGACATGGAGGAGGTACAGAGATACAGGAACTGTCGATGACAGGCCTCGCTCAGGCCGCCCAAGGGCTACTACTGTAGTGGATGACCGCTACTTACGGATTGCCGCTCGGAGGAACCCTGACAGCAATGCCACCATGTTGAATAATGCGTTTCGTTCAGCCACAGGACGTCGTGTTTCAACTCAAACTGTGCGCAATAGGCTGCATGATGCGCAACTTCACTCCCGACGTCCATGGCGAGGTCCAGCTTTGCAACCCCGACACCATGCAGCGCGGTACAGATGGGCCCAACAACATGCTGAATGGAACCCACGGAATTGGCATCACGTTCTCTTCACCGATGAGTGTCGCATATGCCTTCAACCAGACAATCGTCGGAGACGTGTTTGGAGGCACCCTGGTCAGGTTGAACGTCTTAGACACACTGTCCAGCGAGTGCAGCAAGGTGGTGGTTCCCTGATGTTTTGGGGTGGCATTATGTGGGGCCGACGTACGCCACTGGTGGTCATGGAAGGCTCCGAAACGGCTTTACGATACCTGAATGACATCCTCCGACCCATAGTGCAACCATATCGGCAGAATATTGGAGAGGCATTTGTCTTCATGGACGACAATTCTCGACCTCATCGTGCACATCTTGTGAATGCGTTCCTTCAAGATAACGACATCGCTCGACTACAGTGGCCAGCATGTTCGCCAGACATGAACCCTATCGAACATGCCTGGGATATGTTGAAAAGGGCTGTTTATGGACGTCTTGACCCACCAACCACTCTGAGAGATTTACGCCGAATTGTCGTTGAGGAGTGGGACAATTTGGACCAACAGTGTCTTGATGAACTTGTGGATAGTATGCCACAACGAATACAGGCATGCATCAATGCAAGAGGACGTGCTACTGGGTATTAGAGGTAGTGGTGTGTACTGCAATCTGGACCACAAATGCTGAAAGTCTAGCTGTATGATGGTACAACATGCAATGTGTGGGTCTCATGAGCAATAAAACGAGCTGAAATGTTGTTTGTGTTGATCTCTATTCCCTTTGTATTTAAAGGTTCCGGAACTCTTGGAACCGAGGTGATGCAAAACTTTTTTTGATGTGTGTATAAAATTAATTGTTTCGCTTATTCCTATTCTTTTTTTACCCTCCAGGTAGGCTTTTCCCACGGACTCAGCGAATGATCCCGCCTTTACCGCCTCTACGGGCAGTGTCCTGGATCTTGACATCCAGTTATGGGATACAACTGGGGAGGGAGGCTGGACTAGCGCCTCGCCCAGGTGGTCTCACCTGCAAAGCGAATAGTGGGCCACACGAGGGACGGGACGGGTTGGGAAGAATGGGGGGGGGGGGGATAGACATGGAACGGGGAAGGAGGCAGCTGTGGCCTGTCGTTAGATACCATCCCAACATTAGCCCGGAAACGAAGTGGGAAACCACGGAAAACCACTTCGGGGATGGCTGAGGTGGGAATCAAACAACCTCGACTCATTTGGACCACCCGAGGCTGAGTAGACCCCGTTCCAATCATACCGCTTTTCAAATTACGTAGCAGACCCAGGAATCTGACCTTGGGCCTCTGGGGTGGCAGCTAAGCATGCTGCCCACTACACAACGGAGATTACCCAATATAAAATTATAATTAATATTAGTTATTGTGAAGTCGCCTCCATCGCTTAGCGCTCAGCATGGTTAGCTGCCGCCCTGGAGGTCCTGGGTTCGATTCCCGCCTCTGCCACGAAATATGAAAAGTGGTATGAGGACTGGAACGGGGTCTATTCAGTCTCGGGTATTCCAAATGACTAGAAGGGGTTCGATTCCAACCTCAGCTATCCTCGATGTTGTTTTCCGTGGTTTCCCACTTCGTCTTCGGGCAAATGCCGGGATGGTGCCTTCTTCAAGGTCACGGCCGCCTCCTTCCCTCTTCCTTGCCTATCCATCCTGACCATCCCTTACCTTCCCTCATGAGGCCCCTGTTCGCTTTGCAAGTGTGGCCGCCTGGGCGAGGTGCCAAACACATCTCACCAGTTGTATCCACTCCGATTAGATGTTCCCAGCTCTAGGACACTGCCCGTAGAGGCGGTAGTGGTGAGTTCCCGTGCTGAGTCCGTTGGTTCCAACAACCTGGAGGGTAAACGACTGAGAAAGAAAAGAAGAATTATTTATTGTGGAGTGAAAATATCATTGTGCTATCAAGTTGTATTATTTTACTCGAATAGGATGAATATTAATGGTTTCCGACTCAGAAGAGACAGCACAATGTTGGATGGATACAATAAAATAATTTAAAAGAAATAAAATTTTGGTACCTAGGGTGTCTCGAACCCAGGACCCATCCGTTACGAAGCAACAGTCTTACCCCTCCTACACTTTTCCAGTATGTCGGTAGGCTCACAGGTAGCTCACGTAACTGAATCCCAATGGAATGGTTTAAGGTCTAATTATTTCAGTTCAATCTTTAAGACCGGCAGGAATGCATTCATCAGTGCCTGGCATGTTTTCAACTTACAGTTACGTATCCTAATGACTGATTTGCATTCTAATAATGACCATGAACAGCAGATACCACCCTCAATTGACAACCGTCCACCATGTTTGATTCCTTGCACCTAGCCCTGCTGAGCTAATCGAAACAGCCGGTATACTTGTCAATAACGTTACTCAGCCTGTACCGAAACTGCGGCTACATCCCATCTTAACGTTACAGCCTGTACCGTTTCTTCTCTGAGGGTCAATGCTGGCGGTACAAAGTTACAACCTCTACCATCTCTTGTAGCGTTACGTAAACTCCAGCATTGATAACGCTCACTTCTTTGTTATTCGTACCGACAACATGATCATTATAATAATAATTATTATTATTATTATTAATATTATTATCTTAGGATTGCGTGGAATCAGTGTGTTAACCCGTGACATTATGTTGGCTGTGGTAATGTGCGTATTTGTAATTGTGGCTAGGTTTGGGAAGGAAATGACCGTAGCCTTCACTCAGGTACCATCCGGGCATTTGCTTGGCTTTGAAGTAGGGGACCACGCCATTCCACCTCCAGGATACCCTGTTGGGAATGTAACCTATCTCTTCTAATATATCCTCACGTGGCTTAGTGTAGTGTTTGGGGCCGATGGCCTTGTAGTTCATCCCCTTTAACCCCCAATAACTAACTAACTAAATAATTAACTAACTGACTAGGCTTAGTGTACAGTTTCTAGCACTGAGGCTAGAAACATCTTTGCTGGAAGAGATAGGAAACGAACCCAAGACCATTAAAACTGTAGTCTCAGTACTCACTCTGTTGACGGAAGGCGACTTATTATAATTGTATTTCTTAAATCTTATTGTTTTATACAAACCGTAAAGGAACACAATTTTACTTCCAAACTCTACTCCGCCATGTTTGATTCCTTGCACCCGGGCCTGGTGCTGTACCGATTGTAACACGCGGTACGGCTATATATAACGTTACTAATGGCAGTACCGGAACTCCTGCCTTAGCCAAACGTAACGTTACAGCCTGTACCTCCTCTACTCAGCTGGCCAATGCTGACGGTACAACACACCCGACATAGCTGTAACGTTACTAATGTCTGTTCCGGAACTGACGTTATATGAAATGTAACGTTACAGCCTGTACCATCTTTACTGTACCGATCAATGCTTGCGGTACAACTGTTACGTTACTACTGTAACGTTACACTTGGTTAGAACGTTAGTTGCGGTACACGCAAGAGGCACGTTACCCAACCACATCGGTTCCACGTTACACTACGTGTAACGTAACGTAAAACTCAGCGTTAATAACGCTTATTTCGTTAAGTTACGGGTCCCTGATTTTAACCCATCATGCCGAGACGAAAAACGGATATTGGTCGTTGTTCATTGATATTGAAAAAAAAAGCACTTATCACGTAATGAATTCCTAACTGTTCCCGGGCGAAGCCGGGTCGGGTTGCTAGTAAATAAATAATACATTTTTCAGCAAGGATAAGGAGGGATTTCGGGAGGAGAAGAAAGCAAATACATCAGCCAAATAAGTTCAATGGTGCTCCTCAGTTGGGCATTACGATGAGGAAATAGAAAGTACCGGTGAATATCGAACTCAGCAGTACGCTAGACTGGCTGGCTGCGTGGCTCAGGGGTAACGTTCTCGCTTGCTGAGCCCAAGGAAGCAGGTTCGTATCCTGGCGCAGTCAGCTGGCATTTGAGGGTGCGCAAATGCGAGGGAACCGTGTCCGTAGATTTACTGGCACGTTAAAGATCCCCTTCGGGGCAAAATTCCGGCACCCCGGCGTCTCTAAAAGCCAGTGTAGTTAAAAGGGACGTAAAACCAATAACATTATTATTATTATTATAGTGCGGGACAAACCATTGGAAGCCTGAAGGTCACGCGTAGTCGGTGCGGTGTTGTCATCGCATCCAGCACTCAACTGAAGGTCCCGTGCAATAGCATGACAACACCGCCAGGCCCGGGGAGGAGAGCGGAGTGGAGGGCCCCTTGACCTTCAGGCTTCCAATGGTTTGTCGCGCACTATAGTACGCTAGACTACTGACTGGTCCCCGTACTCCTTCCCTCTCTCTTTGACCGGCTGCGTCGCGCAGCGGTAACGTTCTCGTCTGCCGTCCCCGGTTGCAGGATCGAACCTTCAATCACTTTTCATTTTAGGATGCTTAAATGTGAGGAACTGTGTCAGTAGATTTACTGGCACGTTAAAGAGTCCCCTCGGGGCAATATTCCGGAACCTCGGCGTGCCTACAAGCCACAGTAGATAAAGGGAAGCAGAACTTTTATTATTATTATTGCTACGCCGGCCGGGGTGGTTGGTTGGGCCAACTTACCTTGTTTTCCAGAGGTCCGCAGCGCTTGCTGTAAAAACACCGCCAGATGACATGTCCCAACAGAAGAACACCTAAAGGTGGAAGGAAGGTGGAGAAGGGGAAAACGCACAGGCTCGTCCACGGACACACCCGATTACCAATAGAACAGCCACCGACGAAATAATGCCACAACAGTTGCTTAAACTTTAAAAGAAAATTTAATTACCAAACGGGGCCAAGAAAAAAAAAATAATAATATCATAACAAGGAAACTCTATGGCCACAACAACCTCTCTCTCTGGTGATGCATATGGTTTAAGGCCAACAAGTTATTTACATAAGAAGGCAAGAGACGGCTTAACATGCTTGCTGAGCGAAATGAAAAGATTTAATTTAAAATTAAAATAATAGAGCCCCAAAAGGTAGAAAACCAGAATACAGGTATTACCAAATGAGAAAGGGCTTGATAATTTACTAGGGTTCGCAATACCGACCCGACATGTAGACATCAAGGACACGAAGAAACAAAAAAAAATTAATAAAATAAAATAGGATCAATTAACAAATCCACAATTTTCATGACGGATACAACTTCGGAAACACTCACAAAAACACAAAGTTAAACCAACAAGATTAACAAAAAACATACTAATCTACTAGCACAACACGTTTGAGTCTCCCGCTCGACGCCTAGAGAATGCACTCCCAAGACCAGAATGCACTCCGGCAAAACAAAAAACAAACATGGCCACCAAAAAGATGTTTGCATGTTCAGTGGAATCACGGCAAACAATTAGCATAAAATTAAATTTAAAGTCACCAGAGAGAACAGAAAGGAAGGAAAGAATTACGCCTTAACACTATTGACACGATGCCATTTAGGCTGCAACGGATCGTAAGTTAAATAAATAATAGGGCAATTCCAAGGATTACCAAAAACTAAATAAATAAATAAAAGGAATTACTACGTAAAATAAACTAGAAACGTGTCTCCAGAAGGTACGAAGGAAAACAACAAAATTTACATATCTGGTAACATTAGCAAAACAGAAAAATTAGGCCTACCAGGCGAAACAAAATACAGAATTAAAACATTAATATAAGGCCACTATCGGAATTCCCAAAACAAAATATATATTAAATAATAACGTACCTTAAAAACTTCTCTGTGGAGACACAATAATAATAAAATAGTTAACACACAAATTAAATAATATTATATGGCACTAGATTGTCTCAAAATGGCTAACCCGCACATGCGCCGTTTGGAAACAAGCACTCCTGTTTGAATCTAGTTGCGATTATTATTTCATTCTTCATCTTCAATGCGAAATGGCGAAAATACAGCCTTAATAGCACAGGCACTTCCTTTTTAGCGTATATCCATATTTTGTAGAGGCTAGGGGCCAAAGCCCCCAGCACACGGAGACAACTTTCACGAGCAACTAGCTTGTTGCTTCCTTGACGACAGACTATGAGATGCTAAGATGGCGGAGAATCCAAAGTCAAATACCGCACTTCATTCATGTTAATGGTAATTGTCCAATCACAGATTGACACATCCGGTAACAATGTGCATGTTATATAATTATTTTGGCGGCATGATGTATATATAGTCTTTTGTTCAATGACGTAGAATACAATATCCTTCAAGCATGACTCGATTAGGATGAGATCAGAAGACACCACTCACACACTCTAGCGGTCGAAGATACAACCACGGCTAGAGGCGCCGAAGTCCGATAGATACTGCCATCTCGAGCTCATTAGCGGAACCAAGCCATCAGGCGGGCGCTTTAAATGGCGGGAACACATGTATATAGGGGAGATGCATTTTAAAAACGTTGGGACGGGCTTTTGCACGTAACAATTATTATTATTATTATTATTATTATTATTATTATTCTTTCTTCGATTCGGCCAACTAGGGACCACGTCAGTTCAACTGTCTCTTCTTCCGAGCTTTAACTACCGCCCAGTGTTCCTGCATTCGTCTCCGGTGTTGTTCTTTTCTCTCTTGGGACCACACCTTCCCTGTCTTCAGCTTTGGCTTTTCCTGGAAACCTGAAGTGGAACACGCTCCTGGATATCGTTCGGGGAAATTTCCATTTCACGTAGATCTTTCTCAACTTCCGTGAACCATGCCCCTTTGGTTTTCTCATCCTGAAAGTACGTCAATATGCGTTTTGATATCCTGCCTGGGCTCATTCGTGTCACGTGGCTATAAAAGGCAATCCTTCTTTTTCGAAACGTGTCACTGATCTTCTCCACGTGCTTGTATAATTCGTGGTTGTGACGCCTTCTGTACTCGCTGTTTTCTTTGATAGGACCCAGGATTTTCCTCAAAATCTTCCTTTCTTTCGCCTCTAGTTTTTCCATTAGACCTTTCTTGTTCATTGTTAGAGTCTCTGCCGCATACAGAGCCTCTGGTCGAATAACAGTGCAGTAATGTCTAATTTTGGCGTTTAAGGATATCGATCTCTTATTGTAGATGTCTTTAGTCAGGTTGTATGCCATTTCCATTTTATTAATGCGTGACACGAAGGCTTCTTTCTGTGATAGGTTAGGCTCTATCCATTCACCGAGGTATTTAAACTTTTCTGCCTTCTGAACTTTTCCTAGTCCGACCTCCAGTTCCCTGGGCGCTGATTTTATGTTTGTCATGAATTGTGTCTTCTCAAAGGAGATTTGAAGCCCAGCCTTCAGTGCTTGATTTTTCAGTTGGTTAAGTTGTTCTTCTGCCGTATCAATGGAATCTGAAAAGATCACTAGATCATCTGCAAAGGCTAGACAATCGATTGTAAGATTCATATACTTGTACCCTAGCCTTACCCCATTTTCTACCCTTGAATTTTTCATTTCCTTCCGCCATTCTCGGATGACCTTTTCTAAAACACAGTTGAAGAGTAGAGGTGAGAGTCCGTCTCCTTGCCTCACTCCTGTCCTGATTTCAAAGGCATCGGACAACTCTCCTCTGAACTTCACTTTGGAGGTGGTGTTGGTCAGGGTTTGCTGGATAATTGATTGTGTCTTGTTATCTAAGCCAAACTCTTCAAGGATTTGCAATAGGGTGGTTCGATCAATTGAGTCGTAGGCTTTTCTAAAATCAACAAAGGTCACCACGAATTCCCTGTTCCTGAGTTTCAGATATGAAAGGATGGACTTCAGATTCATAATCTGCTCAGCACATGACCGTCCCTTTCTGAAACCCCCTTGGAATTCCCCCAGTTGTGGATCGATTTGTTGATCCGCCCTATTCTGTAGAGCTTTTGAGAGGATCTTGTAAGTTATTGACAGAAGAGAGATGCCACGGTAATTGTTCACATCGTTTTTCTCCCCTTTCTTATGTAGTGGATGAATTACGGCAGAGGTCCATCCACTTGGAAGTTTTCCGCTCTCCCAGATCTCTTGAATAATTGCAACAAGCTTGTCGATTGCCTTTTCCCCTGCATGTTTCCACAGTTCAGCAATTATCAAATCTTCACCCGGTGCCTTGTTGTCCTTCAGCTCTTGGATTATCTTCGTGATTTCAGCCTTTGTAGGTGGGGACGAATCGGGGTGGATGTTTGGATTTATTTCATAAACGAAAGGGGCCACTGGAGCCTCACAGTTGAGGAGGTTTTCAAAATAACTTGCTAGAATCTGACTATTATCTTTATCATTGTGAGCCAATTTCCCGTTGGAATCTTTAAACTGTAGACTTGGGGGGTTGTATTTGTTCAGACTGTGCTTGAAGGTTTTATAGAAGTTACGTGTGTTATTTTTCTGGAAGTCTTGCTCAATCTGTACCAACTGTTCCCTATTAAACGTACGTTATTATTATTATAATTATTATTATTATTATTATTATTATTATTATCATTATTAAATCATCATCCTTCTCTCTCTGCTGTCCCATTCTCTCTCCACAACTCTCCGTCAGACTGCCAACTTCTTCAAATGGAGGGGCGTGGTGGCTCAGCGGTCTAGCTGTATGCCTCTCACCAAGGCGGTCCGGGTTCGATTCCCGGTCAATGCATGTGAGATTTTCGAAGTGAAATGCCGTGTCCTGTGGTTCGGATTCCACGTAAAAAAAGGAGGTCCCGTGGCTCATGATCTCGCGATTAACGGTCACGTTAAACTACAAGCTTGCTTGCTTTTTGCTCTTCAAATGGAACGACTGCTTTACAGTTTTACACTGAACCTATCAGCATGCATAGAATAATGTTGGCAACACTGCTATGTATAAGAAGCTCAAAATTAATATGATCTATATATAAGCCAATTCTTGAAGAAATCCATTTGTTTGCATGGAATTTACATGAAGTTTAACATTGAACCTATCAGCAAGTGTAGAATCATGTTGGCAGCGCTGTCGTATATAGGTTACTCAAAGTCAATCTGCAATTTCATGTACTGTATTAGGCCTATACGTGTAGGCTACATAGTTTGTAACTGTTGGCCAAAATAACAAACTTGAGACAAGTCGCTGGATTTAGCAATTTTTGACGACAAAGTATTATGCGTTAGTGGAACTCAGTGACTTCAGTGGCAAAATACTATTTCTCTATTGTAGCATTGACAGCTACCTAGATATGTTCACCTATTAAAAGGTGGCAACGCCGGGTTGCTTATACAATACGTTATAGTATCTAAAATATTCATCGTATCATTGCAATCAAATTCTGCATCGTGACATTCTCCTGTAATGTCATATGTCTGTTAGGTAGTCAGCCCGAAGGCTGGTTGGATCCTCAAACAGCACCGCCGTTAGGATATGTGGGTAGATACCCACACAAACCCAAAGCAGCGCTCTATTGAGGCGTACTAGGCAAGAAGAGGAGTGAGTTAGTTTGCCATTGCTTTCCTCACTGAGTCAGTATGTCATATGAAATGAGAATATTTTAGAATCGTACTAATGGCATGGCTTTATAGATTTGCTCCTCTTGAAGCGTCTGAGTAGGACTTGAAAACGAGCCCACTGTCGGGAGTCGATGGCGCACTAGTGCTACAATGTTCAACGTCCACAGACACCTCACTTCAAATTTATTGGACGAAGAAAACACTGCAGGGCAATCTACACAACTACAACAAAATAACGTGATAACAAACCACAGCTGTCTCTACACATGAAAATTTTTAAGTGCCGTACACTATTCAATTTGTATGTGTTTGAGTCTTCAGTCTTTTGACTGGTTGGATGCAGCCCCTCCATGCCTTCCTGTTCTGAGCCATTCGTTTTATCTCTACATAGCTACCACACCTAACATCCTAGATAGTCCATTTAACATAATATAACCTTGGTCTACCTCTACAGTTCTTGTCCTCAATCCTTCATTCCATAACTACGTTTGCTATTTTTGGGTGTCTTAGTACGTGTCATACCAATCTATCTCTGCTCTTCATTAGAAGTCACCAGAAACATCTCTCCTCTCCCATACCTCGTCATTTGTTACTCTATCTACCCATCTGATCTTCATAATTCTCCAGTAACACCACATTTCAAATGCTTCCATTCTCCTCTTTTCTGCCGCGCCACAGTCCAAGTCTCACTTCCATAGAGTGCCAATTACAGACAAAGGCTTTCGAAAATGACTTTCTAATACCGAACTCTATTTTGATGTCAGCATATTTCTTTTCTGTAGAAATGCTTTTCTTTCCGGAATCAACCTACTTTTTACATCCTCTTTTCTTCATCCTGTTAGGTAGTCAGCCCGAAGGCTGGTTGGATCCTCAAAAAGCACCGCCGTTACGTTATGTGAGTAGATACCCACAAAAACCCAAGGCAGCACTATATTGAGGCATTCTAGGCAAGAAGAGGAGTGAGGTAGTTTGCCATTGCTTTCCTCACTGAGTCAGATCAGTAGTCCTAACCCTATGAGTAGAACCTTTCACAGCATCCACAGGCACTGATTGTGCCCTGAATCCATTACTAAGCCCCACCCATACCTCAGTAGCTTCCATATAATCACAGCCATGAGTGAGACTGAGACATCGGTGAAAAGCCACCTTTTACTCTAGCCTGTGCCAACTGACAAATGCAAATGCACTGTATTCATCAAGAGATGGCAAACAGGCCCCTTTCTTCATCCATCACTGGTTAATTTGCTTCCTATTTAATATTTAATATTTAATATTTCCATGTAATTCCCTCCAAATGTCATTGATTTGGGGTAACGTGAGCCCTCAAGTGATAGGTAGACTATATTTGCGAGGGCCAACGCATCCTCTGTCAGCAAAAAAAAAAAAAAAAAAAAATGCGGCTTGGAGTCGTACAGAGAAGGGCAGTCATTAGGCGGGAAGGAAACGGAAGAAAGAAGGTATAAATCAGCCTTTTTTGAGAGACGCCTGATAAGGAAGACAGTCGTTTAACGGAAACAAACACTGAAGAACAAAAACAAATGTACCAAAACAAGGTTGTTTAAGTACGCTTAAGTGATACAGCACGTCGGTTTACAGAGACAACAGGGGTTTTCTACTCTTCATAACAAAGTCCAAGTTAGATATGTACAGTAGCTTATACACAGCTAAGCATTGTTTCTGAGCACAACATTTGACTTTGTATTCATGTCACCATTGTCAGCTTAAATTTGAGTGTCAGCTGTGTTACATTCCGAGTGAGATTGCACGTAAAGGTTTGTCGCTGTGCAAAAAAAATATCTGTTTTTTGACAAAATAAAAACCCTGCCGGCCAACACCCCAGTTCGAGAACTTGCAAAAATCACGGGCGTCTCCAAAGAGGCGGCTTCGGTGGCCTAGATAGTAGCATGCTGAGCTTCTATGCCCAAGGTCACGGGTTCAAACCCGGCCAAAGTCGTCGGATTTTTAAGAGCGTTAAAAATCCCTCAGCATGCCATCCTTCGGAGGGGAAGTAAAGCCGGTGGTCTCATGTCATACATTTATGGCACGATAAAGAACCTTCCACTAATTACACTTGTGTGAAGCTAAATTTTAGATTAGATTTGACTAACGCTCTTAGGTTCCAACGTTCGTCGCCAGGAGCCGATGCGGTGTCATCTAGTAACCATATTTAGAACTAGTCGGTCATTGACGGTGGAGTTTGGTAGCAAAATTTGGAACTACTTGAAAATCGAATGTCTGCAGTCCTTACTTGAATTAAAAACAGATAATACACACTAATACAGCCATCACAATTAACACAGGTTATCAGACAGATTCTACAAACACCCAAAGTACGCTGGGCTACATGACCGCGTTGTCGCGGCCTTAAAATGAGGAACTAAACAACTAACCGTCTCCAAAGATATGATTTCGATTTTGAAAACAAACGAAGTGAACTTGCGTGAAGGACAGTCATTCGGCGGGAAGGAAATGGAAAAGAGAAGGCAAAAAGCAGCTGTGCTGTAGAGTATGCATTTTTTAATTTTATGTAGTGTATGCAGTACAGTACCGGAACATACGGAACCTTTACATACTGTAGTTCTTTTCCTTGCATTTCAGTTGACATGTATGTGGTATACAGTAATTACATTATTCATATGTATCACATTTATTACATTATTTTAGCACCCACTCTCCGAAATACAAAATTCTATGAATTTCGCTTTAGTGAGACATCCGCTTAATAGAGACGAAGGTGGCTTCCACCCTGTGTCTTCCATAAGCGGCTTCTACTGTATTTGCTTTAAACCAATGATGGTTAAGATTAGAACAAGAAGTTCCGTGCCGAACTAAGGAGCCTACTTTTCAAGATTAGTCTACAGTATATGAACCTATCTAGAATAATGACGAAATTAAGTTGGTAATATCGAAATGTCTAATTAGTTCGAAATATTCCTGGTATAATGTAGCCTAATAGAGCACTTCACTTGGCAGCCCTGGTGACTGAATATATTCTTAGTTCCATCTCTTAAGGTACAGAATACAAAATTTGGTTGAAGTCCAATGGACGTTACTTGCAGTTAGATATTGGATCTATCAGGACGCGTAAAAGCATGTTGGCAATAATGTCATACGTGTGCTGGTTAGAAATAATAGGAAATATTATGATATCTTGTTGTGCCAATTTTGGATGAAATCCATTTGTTAGTATAGAAGTTACATGTATTTTAAAATTGGACCTATCTGCAGGCATAGAATCATGTTGGTAACACGGACTTATATTCATTACTCCAAATTAATATAGAGTATCAGGTGCTATACGTGTGCAAAGTATAGAGCTGTCGGCTTGCATACTTTCTGATATATTGATAATAGGGTAAAAAAAGTATAGACAGGATTTATTAACAGTTGGCAGCCCTGATTGCTCTTAAGAATACTTATAGTCATATCTGTTATGTTACACATAGAACATACGAAATTTGGTTGAAATCCAACCGATAGTATAGAAGTTATATGTATTTAAAAATTGGTCCTATCAGCAGGCTTACAATCATGTAGTATATAAGTTACTCCAAATTAATCTAAAATGGCAGGTAATATACGTGTGCATAGTTTAAAGCTGTCGGCTTGCATTCTTTCTGATATATTGGTATTTGGAAGAAAATAGAGAGAGCAATTATTAACAGTTGGCAGCCCTGGTGGCTCTTAAGAATACACTTAGTCATATCTGTTTATGTACACAAATTACATACAAAATTTGGTTGAAATCCAATTAATAGTGTAGAAGTTATATGCTTTTAAAAATTGGACGTATCAGAAGGCATGAAATTATTTTGGCAACACTGTCATGTATGGCCTCCTGTAAATAAAACTGAAATAGTTGTCTATTATCTACATGTGTGCCAATTTTGGAATAGCTCCCATGCATACCTTCCATGATATCCAACATGGAGCTCAAATTTCTAGTGCGTTTTTTCAGCAGTTGGTAGCACTGACATCATTTTCAAATGTGGCCTTGAGATATTCCGGTATACATCTTTACTCATACTAAATTTGGTTTCGATTGCTGCAGCCGTTTAGGAGTTGATAGGGGGGACACACACACAGCCAGACAGACAGAAGGACAGAAAGACGTACAGACACACATTTTCCCGGATCGATCTCATAAGTCTACTTTTTCCTCATTTTTGCAAAATGTGAAAAGTAGTCTAAAAATACAAATAAAAAATTCCTCTCGGCACGCCGGAAAGCGGAGGTTAGGCTATAATAGGCAAAATATGCAGGTTTTCGTAGAAGGATCAGACCTCATTTATTGCGAGTAAGTATTTTACAATGTAATTGGAGCTCAATTAACTTTTTTTTCGTCTTACTATGCATATTTTTAACATTTTATTGTGTTAGGAGGACGGTAACCTTTTTGTCATTTGGGGTCCATTTTTAGGTTATTTTCAATTTTGAAAAAATAGGCTTATGAGATCACCTATTGTCCGTGTGTGTGTGCGTGTGTGTGTCCCCCCCTAATAAAATCTAAACGGCTGGAGCGATTTCAATGAAACTCGGAAAGTTCATAGCACTATTCCCGGCGACCTCGACCGTGCCCTTCAAATTTTGTTACGACTCACCAATCCAACATGGCGGCTGTGCGAAATATTTCACCAGCATTCAATATCTCCGAAACTATTACCGATATTACCCTGACATTTTCTATGGTGATAGAGGGAACTACTATAAGTTCACTTATGTGACTTTTGAAAACCTGGTAATTACAAAACCAACATGGCGGCCAAGCGAATTTGCGACTTTTAAATAGACGTTTCTCGCGATTTGACCAACCAAACGCAATGAAACTTGGTACAGTATATGTTTATATACATTGTAATCCACCGACATCTAACTTCGTTCAATTGTTTACATAATCACAAGATGGCGGATGTGCGAAATATTTCACCGGCATTCTATATCTCTGAAACTATTAGCGGTAAAACCCTAAAATTTTGTACGGAGATAAAGGGCACTACTGGAAGTCCATCTATAAGACTTTCAAAAACCGGTTAACTACAAAACGAACATGGCGGCCAAGCGAATTTGAAAATTTTAAATAGACCTTTCTCGCGATTTAATGTTCCAAGCGCACTGAAACCTGGCACAGGAAATATTTATACACATTGTAATCCACTGGTATCTAATTTAGTTCAATTGTTTACATAACCTCAAGATGGCGGCAGTGCGAATTTTAAAATTAAGATTTTATTTATTGTGATGTTGTCATGCGATCGTAGTGAAAGTTTGAATAATGAACCTACGCAATAATTTTCCTTTAATGGTACATGACTCTATGGCCTATACATTTAACAATCCAACATGGCGACCATCCGAAATATTTAGACGATACTGAATATCTACGAATCTATTTTAGCAATCAAACTGCATTTTTTAATGTTCATAGGGGCTTATGAACTTAAGTTCACCTATAGGACTTTAAATAACCTGGTGATCACAAATCCAACATGGCGGTGACGCGAATTATAAATATTCACATGGACGTTTCTCGCAATTTAACCATCCGCGTGCAGTGAAACTTGGTACAGTAAATCCTTATACGAATGTTAATCCACTGGCATCTAATTTATTTCAATTGTTTCCATAACCTCAAGATGGCAGCTGTGAAAAATTTTAAAATCTCCTTGTTTTTTCTTGTGTCCTAATTATGCGATTGAAGTTTGAATACTACACGTTCACAATAATCTGCATGTAACAGTACATAACTCTAGGACCTACATATATAAAATCCAACATGTCGACCATCGGAAATATTTAGTTGGTTCTCAATATCTACGAATCTATTACAACAATCAAACTGAAATTGTGTATGTTGATAGAGGCAATTAACATAAGTAGGATATATGAAAATAGGCTGTATAGTTCTTCACGGTACTACTTGTTATACTTGTGGTCACACCGTCCTTATGCAAGGTTTAGAACTGATGTGTAACTATCTAACAGTCTGTTACTTCTTCACGTCAAATTTTATCACCCGCAGAGGTGTTGGTTGCTTCCTCAGTTTAGGGCTGCGACAACGTGGTCATGTAGCCCCGTGTACTTTGGGTGTGTGTAGAATCTGTCTGATAAACGGTGTTAATTGCGATGGATGTATTAGTCTGTAATTCAGCTAAGGACTGCAGACGGTCAATTTCAAGTAGTAGTTCCTAATGTTGGTACCAAATATACCGTCAACGACACCTAGCTGTGAACTTGGCTACTAGATGCCACCGCAACCAGTTACTTGCAACGAACGTTGGACTTCCCCTCTGAAGGAAAGCATACTGATGGATTTTCAGCGCTCTTTGAAAATCCGACGACCTCGGCCGGCTTTGAACCCGCGACCTTGGGCATAGAAGTTCAGCATGCTACCAGCTAGGCTACGTCACCGAAGCCGCTTCCCACATAGTCAGATGGAAAACTGAATGCGATCTCGTTGTCATGGCAACCTCTGATAGCTCATCCCTCATCAATTTAGAAGCGTTGTCATGGTAACCTCTGATGGCTCTTGGCATTTTCATCTAATTCCGAAATCATTTTTCTCATCCCTTGGCGTAATGGTGGGTTGTATCAAAAATGCTTTCAGACAAAAGTTTTAGGTAATTATTAGGGGAATATCGTCCATTTTGTACGGTTTTGATATTGTGCCTAGTAAGAGAGATATGATTAATGTTTCCCGAAAAACTCACTTTTTTCCACCCCATTGGCCAATGTTTGGTGCTATCAAAAAACTTTTTTAACATAACGTTTTGGCACTTGTCCGACACATAATATGAACTTTGAAGGGATTCGATATTTCACATATTAAGAGAGTTATAGTGATATTTCACTTTTTCGAAAAAAGCCCCCCATTTTTACCCCCTTCGACCGATTTTGCCCATTAACGAACTCGACCGATATATTATAGGGATACATATTATGTAAAACATTCAAAGTGATTGGTGAAAAATTACGGCAGTTATCGTGCCCACAGTAAGCCTCCGTGGCTTAGGCGGCAGCACGCTGGCCTCTCACCGCTGGGTCCGTGGTTCAAATCCCGGTCACTCCATGTGAGATCTGTGCTGGACAAAACGGAGGCAGACAGGTTTTTCTCCGGGTACTCCGGTTTTCCCTGTCAAAATTTCATTTCAGCAACACTCTCCACTATCATTTCATTTCATCTGTCATTCATTTAATCATTGCCCCAGAGGAGTGCGTCAGGCCTCGGCAGCCGGCACAGTCCATATCCTCGCCGCTAGATCGGGGCCTCATTCATTCCATTCCTGACCCGGTCGGAGACTGGAAGCAGGCTGTGGATTTTCATCGTGCCCACAAGAAACTGATATATATATATATATATATATATATATATATATATATATATATATATATACATAAATTATATATAAACGTTTGAACTGACGGTGGTTTTGGGGTCTGGGGGATGTGAAACGCGAAGGAAGATTTGTCGAAATTTTCCGGAAGTCGAAACATGGTACCCATTGCAATAGTTAGCTTTCTAAAGAAATCTACCTAATTGTACAGGAAATGAAGGACTTAGATTTCTTAGATTTCAAGACGTCTCATTTCTAGAACTAATGTTTTTCTAATGTATGTTACAACATCAACAACTTACACATGCATTAATCTTCGAAACTGACTCCAGTCATAACGGATTAAGAATGTTCCTGTCAGACCAAGGACAAAAATATCATGAAACGTGTTCATGAATTTGGCAAAATACTCACTTAGCAGGGCTACTGGTTGTTGCACGTGTATTAGTGCGGCGGAGGATTTTCAGGATGTGAAGAACTGATTCGATTGTTTTTCTTCGTAGTAAAACCAATAGGTCAATTTTTGTTTTGAATGCACGCTTACATTGAACACAATATGTATATTTCTCTCAAATCCCCCTCGCTCTGGTAGTAATGACGTATTAATTCCTCAGTTACCCGCCAGATAGCACAGTAGAACGGAGACCGTGGAGCAATGTTCAGCAGGTTCCTATACCTTCCAATTGGAGCGCTCCAGCTCTGGTCATACGACGCGGGCAGTTCAAATTTTCTTGTCAATTACTCATGCATGCTATGACATTTGGTTCTAAAGGCAGAGGCGTCAAGTAGGTCATAAATAGCCAAGGAGTAAATCAACAACTAGGTTAGTGTATTTCAAAATTAACTCCAGGAAATGAACCGTAGCTCATGGAAGTTTTTTTATCAAGCCCCGAGGCTCCTATCCGAATCTTAACCCAAATACTTATAGTTATAAAAACTGCTGCAGGTTATCGGAAAATTTTGATTCACGCACAAATGCACGTGGTTGATGACAGACATATCTCTTGGCTCTAATTCAAGCAACAAATAAATCAACTTCATATGTGGAAATGTATCCAACTTATGATTACAAGAGCTCTTATTCAATTGCGTACAGAGGAAGGATTTTTGATGGGTGAGAAAATCTAAAACACTCCGTGTTGTTTGATATTGGCTGCATAATGACCTCTGGTATCACATTAATTGTTAACAATTTTAATTTTATTTTAGCTCGTATCTTGCTGGTTTCGGGAGAGCGTGGGTTTGAATCCCACCTTGATCGTCCTGAAAATGGTTTTCGTGGTTTCACATTTTCAACACCAGGCACAGCATTTGCCAGGATTAGAAGTGGGGAAACCACGGAAAACCACTTCCAAGATGGCTGGAGGGTGTTTTCAGTTTTGAGTCACGAGGATGAGTGCACCCGTTCCAGCCCTCAAACCAGAATTACAATTTCTTGGTACAGCCAGGAATCTAACCCAGACCTTCGGGGCGACAGCGAAGAATGCTAGTCGCTACACCATTTTGGCTTCATTTCTGTCGATTTCCTATCCCATACTACCGTAGTTTTCTAATTTACTTGGATCCCTTCATTCCCGATTTAGCAATTGTATTACTTCACATTCCAATCACTTTATATCACCCTCATCTACACACTATGCTCTTAATTTCAGTGCATTCTCAGAAAAGATGTTGCCCCGTGTACATGGATATGTGTGTAATCTCCCTTATAACCTGTGTTGTTGTGGTGTTCGTAGTAGTGTTAATTGTTATTTAGACTATGATTTGGAAGGAGGCGGCCATGGGCTTAATATAGGAACCTACCCGGAGTTTGCCTGGATTTGAAATGGGAAACCACGGATAACTACTTCTAAGATGGCTCACGTGGGAATCGAATCCACTCTTCTCAGTTCTGCCTCACGAGGCCCTGAGGGTACGAAGTTCCAACCCTCAAACCAGAATGAAATTTCTTGGGAGAGCTAAGAATTGAACCCACAACATTTGGGATCAAAGTCTCAACACAAATCCTGAGACCCCAGAATGTATCAAGGTATATAATCAAATGGCAGAACTTAAGACGATGAAGGAAAAGTAATCGGGACCAAGGGTATTTCAACAAATTGAAAGTAGGCTACTAGGCTATATTCTGACAGAAGTTTTATAACTTACACTTGAATCGTAGAACAACAAACAACAACAACAACAACAACAGCAACCAAGAGGAAGCAGAATTGCCATGCATTCACTCAGAACGAAGACAAAATTATCACGGCACATTTACGGGAAAATTGCACGGAAGCAACAGTAAGACGAAGAGGTTAGTATTACTGTGCCTGTCAATTTTAGGAATAGAAAGTATTATTTATTAATTTAGGTTGATAGAAGAAACCTTAAATACATCAACTTTTGTATATGTAGCTACATTAGAAACATCGTATTATATAATACGCTAAGGTGTATGTTTCCAAAAACTCAAACTCCTACACCAGAGGGAGTTAGAAGGTGTGGTTTTTGTATCAAAATCTTCCATGTCGTCTCAATAGTACAGGAAAAATCTTGCATTTCTTGGAAAGTCAACGAAATTAAATTTATTTGTCTAAAAAGTGTGTTTAAACAAATATACAAGACGAATGCCCCTGGCAGAACTGTGTCACGTCCAGCCTGCATAGCAATAGAGCCGAGTATGTAGTCTGTACACATGGGGCGCACACAACCCATTGTGCATTGAAAAGAATATTCAAACAGAAATACTCGCAACAGTGATGAATTACACTCTGATTTCATACACATCGACAATTTGTTTAAACAAATTAACTTAATTATAGAAGCCCGGATAATACTGTCGTAAAGCCGGGTGGGGAGGTTTATGCACATGCGAGAGTACAGTATTTTATTTTATATTTCACACCTATCTCGCTCGCCACAGATTACCTATCTCGCTCGCTATGCCTACTGACGTGTTAGTACCACAATTGCTTGTTAGGCAGCGCAGTAGGACAGAGAGCGTTGAGCAATATTGAGCAGGTTCGTAAACATTCCGCCTGGCGCGCTCAACTAGTGCCATGCGAGGCGGGTAGTTCAAACCGTTTTTTCAACAAGACGTGCATAGCTCGACGTTTGTTTTTACAATAGGGTCGGCGCGTAGGGCGTATTTAGTTAAGCAGGAGCAAACTGCCGTATCCATGAGTGTGGTCAGAGGGCTTAGCGTGGCTTTCATAACGTGGATTGTTGTTAATAAATTTAGGGGATGGAGACCGTGGTCGTCAGCACCATGTACTTGTGTGTGTGTTGCATTAGTCTTATAACTTGTAATTCTGGGGTAACTGTGGTAATGTGCAGATTTTGAGTTTTCGTATCGCGAAAAAAATTAATTACATTGGTTGGTTGGTTCCTTAGTTTAGAGACTGCGACAACGTGGTTATGTAGCCCTGTATATTTTCGGTGTGTGTAGAATCTGTCTGATAACCGGTGTTAACTGTGATAGCTGTATTAGTATGTGTTATCTGTTTTTAATTCAAGTAAGGACTGCAGACATTCAATTTTCAAGTAGTTCCTACTTTCGTTACACGACATCTTGACTGATACTAGATGCCATCGCAACCAGCGCCTGGTGACGAACGTTGGAACTAAAGAGCATTAAACAAATCTAACCTACAAATTTTACTTCACACAAGTTTAGTTAGTGGAAGGTTCGTTAACATGCCATAAATCTATGACATGGGTCCGCTAGCTTTAATTCCCTCCCCCAAGGAAGGCATACTGAGGGATTTTAACGCTCTTAAAAATCCGACGGCTTCGGCCGGATTTGAACCCGCGACCATGGGCATAGAAGCTCAGCGCATGCTACCAACTAAGCCACCGAAGCCTAAATTGCATTGGTCATTAAGAATTAACTCGTATTCAACTGGCGAATGACTGTCTAGTCTGTCGTTCTTACCGTGTGTGTTGAGTGAGTGTGTTGATGAATTCGGTAGTTTGAATGATAATAACGTCCCTTTTAACTACAGCGGGGAGCAGAAAATTGTACCCGAGGGGGTTCTTTAACGTGCCAGCAAATGTACAGACACTGCTCCCTCACATTCACACACCGTCAACTGTCAATTGGCTGCGCCGGGATTGGATCCCGCAACCTTGCGCACAGCAGGCGAGAACGTTATCACTGCGCCAAGCAGTCAGTCGGGTAGGTTGATTATAAGTGGCATATTTATAAATTATTTTAGGGTAGAGTTTGAAAATGTCCATCCCTTCTAGATCAGCAAAGGGTAACATAAAATATAGGTTTAGGGAATAAAGGGGTAGGAAGTTCTCGTGACTATCCCGATTCTCCACTCATCACACGCCACTGTTCAGATTATACAGTATACATATGTGAGATTTGGCATACACGATGAATGATTAAGTTGAAGCTCTGTCCGACATTCAATAAAAAGTACTGATGATTAGTGTATAGAATTGATTTATCAAATGTTACAAAACGATTATGAACCTTTCTCTGGAATCTACAGGGCGTATATTTTAAGACTTCGCACTTCTGACTGCGTGCCATGAATATCTCGAAGCGATTCAGCCTGCCTGCCGTGGGAATCCCCGAGCCAGTACCATATGTTTTGGGTCATGCTTCGCTTGGTAAGAAGTGTTGACAGCCTACGCAGCTGAGCATGGAGCTCTCTCGCTCTATTCTCGCTAATAATAATAATAATGATAATAATAATAATAATAATAATAATAATAATAATAATAATAATAATAATAATCCGTATGATCTCATCGAGAAACATGTCGACATTGATGCGTCGAACAGCTGGTTAACTCATGCGGACCTATTCACTGAGACTGAAGGATTCATGGTTGCAATCCAGGATCAAGTCGTGGCTACCAAAAACTATCTTAAATATATAGTTAAGGCAAATATTCAGGATGATAAATGCCGAAGATGCCAACTAGAACCGGAAACAATTCAGCATATCACAGGAGGCTGCCAAGCAATCTCCTGTACTGATTACATGAAAAGGCACAACCAAGTGGCCAAAATAATGCACCTACACCTTGCACAAAAGCACATATTATCTGAAAATACTTTGCCTTACTAGCAGTATGTTCCTGACACCGTTTTGGAAAATCCTAGTCACAAGTTGTTATGGGACCGATCAGTTATTACTGATAAAACCATACCAGAAAACCGACCAGATATCGTTCTTGTGGACATGGTGCAGAAGAGAACCTTCCTCGTTGATATTGCAGTGCCCAATTCCCATAATCTGCAACAAACCTGCTGTGATAAGATCACCAAATATCTACCCTTGGCTGAGGAAATACGGCAAATGTGGAGACAGGAAAGTGTAGTGGTTCTGCCCATAGTCATTTCTTCTACCGGCATCGTCCCTAAATCGTTGGCTCGCAATCTGGAAATGTTGGGAATACATCCTGGACTACATATCACCATGCAGAAGGCCGTCATCTTGGAGACCTGTTCCATTGTCCGCTCGTTTCTCAATGTGCCACCTTAAGAGAATTAGCCATACCGTCCTGCAAACAAGCCGACGATATGTCGATATGTCCCACTTATGTGGTGAAATGAATGTGATAATAATAATAATAATAATAACAATAATAATAATAATAATAAAAATAATAATATCGTATGGCCTCGGGTGCCGGGTGCAAGCTATGTTAATTGACACCTAGAGGGCAGCTTGCATGTCGAGTTTTATCGCTCCTTGGAGCGCTATGAAAGTCAAGGAGGTTAGATATCTAAGCTCATTGACGCTGTAGCGCTTTATAGTAGAGAAAGGATTGGTAGTAGTGGATGCGGTACGTATTTCCATACTGCAAATAGTTTCTATACCACGCCACTTGGCAGGTTTGTCAGTAGCACTATGTTTGATGATTCTAAAAGAGGAAACACCAAAAATATCCCTTAGGATCCAAGATGGCGGCCATTTTTGAACAAGCGTTAAAAACACACGAAAATAATTAAATTTGTTAAATGTGTGGTGCGTTGTGTTGTTTTCGACTAATTCTGACCTCCTGAACACAATTGAAATATTTATTTGAACGTCTGAGGGCATATAAGTACGTTTCGGGGCAAAACGTACCGTTATTTTTGAACAAACGTTAAGAAATTTAAAAAATAAGGATTTAACAACATCTGACATGTGGTATATTGTTTTAGACTGATTTCGACATCCTAAACACAAGTGAAGTATGTATTTGAACGTCTGAGGGCATATAAGTACGTTTCGGGGCAAAAAGTACCATTACTTTTAAACAAAAGTTGAGATATTTGAAAAATAAGGAACCGCTAACATTAGGCATGTGTTGTATAATTTTCGACTAAATTCGACATACAAAACACAACTGAAATATTTATTTGAACTTCTGATGACATATAAGTACGCTCCGGGATCAAGAGTGCCGTGAATATTTTTTAACAAACGTTAAGAAATTTGAAATATAAGAAATGGACAAAATAGAGTACAGGTATGTGTTATATTGTTTTTGAGTAATTTCTACATTCCAAACACAACTACAATATATTTTTTGTAACTTTCGAGAACAATAAAAATCAGTTGGAGGGGGGGATGTATATTCATGAAAAAACAACCTTTTCTTTGGTACTTTTTTTGTCAAATTCTCTTTGGTGCTCTATTGCACATCGTTTTCAAAGCAACTATATGCTTTCGTTGAGCAGTCTTTTTTGGCATCCACACTTGAGCAGTACTTCCTTAAGGCTGTCCAAATCGGAGGCTGTGCTGTCCATCTAGGAGACCACGTGTCTTCGCGCGTAAGCCATCCCCAGCCCTTAATAAAACGCAAACGCAGTGTTAAAGTTTTCTACCGACAGTACTCAGCAGACTTACATACACTTTTGATTGAACTTACCTGTGGTGATGGTATAATAGGTTCGTTTTTGAGGGCCTGTCCCCAAACATGGCCGGCTTGGAATGTAGACCGTAGTGCATGTTGCAACAGGGCGTCTGTTGTCGGTGGAAGACTTACTATTGATTTGTTCTTGGTTAACATGAAGTATAACATAAATTTCTCGCCAAATCAATACTTTTTACTTACATAAAAATTCTACAGGTACATGTTTCGAAAACACATAATGTTTCCTTCCTCAGCCCACTTATTGGTGTAAAACATCATATAACATCGATAACCTCACTAAATAACAAAAACACAGTTCACATTTATGTAAGTAAAAAGTATTGATTTGGCGAGAAATTTATGTTATACTTCATGTTAACATGGCCAATACGGAACCTGGAATGAGTGCAATTGTTCTTGGTTGTTAGAAGAAATTTTCTGGCCTCGTTTGTCGACTACATTTCAGGATCGCTGGTGTACAAAATAACCACATATTTTTCCAAAGTTTGAAAGACGTCATCAGGGAGATCATGGAGTGGGAAAGATATTCTTCGGAAAGCGCTTGTTACTTCTTCAAAGGGTAGCCACGTTTTCCATGCGCTTTTTTTAGACTTTGTTGCAAAATAAGACGATGTGTCACACCCACTAAAGGCGTGGAACCCTCTTAAGGCTGCGCATTTTCTTCACCCAACGATTCGGCATTGTCATGAACGGGTAAGTATCGTCAGCTCGTGGACGCTGCAAAATAAATCCACAACTCTTCCAATCCAGCCTGCCTGAATACAGACATGAATGAAATAGACGACACAAGAACGTCCGTATCGCAGGAATAAATCACCACTTTTCGTGCTCCGTGATCAGCCATATCTCAAACATAAAGCATCATTCTTGCATCGGCCTCTTCTAGTGCTTTACAGTCTAAGCCATCGATACTTTTTCTGCTTGAATCTGACGAAACTATGCGGCCGTCCATGTGGGTAACTAAGCATACCTCATTACTGTTATTTGCCAATGCAAGTGAGACGATGAGTCGAAAAAGTTGCTCTTTGTTTAAAATTGTTTAAAACGTCTCGCCAATTTCGAGGCACATTTGCTTCGTCACTGATTTTTCGTCGTACACCTACTCCTCAGGCATCTCGCGCGGATTTTTTTAAGACTGTCACCTTTGTAATGGTCCCGACGATGTCAAATCGCTTGCACCCCATTGTGGATGTAAATTTGTTAACAGTTTCCCTTAATTCTTTTGTGTAGTAGTCATTAAAAGTTTTCGCCGATTCTGGAGGGTTACCACGGACGAGTACAGCACCATCGTAGATGACACCATCACAATGCTTCGGTAATTCCGTCGTCTTCACCAGTCCTTCAAGAACGTGCGTTATATCGCTTTTTCCTTCATCGATGCGCAAATCTCCTTCGTAAGATAAAGTCGGGGGGAAATTCTAGTTTTCCTGTGCGCAGATTTTGTCGATGTCTAACTTCCTGTTCAGGCAAGCGACGAAGAGGTTGGAGAAAAACTCGACATTGGCTCTAAGTGATCTTATTTTTCCAGTTGCAGACTTTGAGACGGCAAAAATCCGACAGTTTTGCTTTTTAATCGGATCAAAAACAGACTTACCTCCCTCCGAAAATCGTTCCCGCTCAAATTCTTCGTATCTTCTCCGACCATTATCTTCGACACGGTCCAAACGGTCTTTTCCTTCAGGTACCACGATGCGACTGTCGATAACTATCAATTCATAATCGGCTTGTTGGAAAGGGTTCCCCATTTCTTCGAAACTTTCCTTCATTTTGCGTACGGTTTCTTGAAATTTAGCTTGGAATGTAGGATAATCTTCATGGTGCTTCGTCTCGGTTTTCTGGGAAGAAGTTGCAGAGTTGTCAAACTCATTCAGTAGCCTACAAACCTCTGGACCGGTGAAACACCAGCGTCTTAGGGCATTAGCATTTTCCGTCAAACCGATAGTTCCGCCTTCACCCTTCACCACGGCGTTGTTCTGCTCGAGTGCCTGATCTACTCCAAAGGCCGAGAACAGTCGACAAGAATTCCAGACGACAAAATTCCCATTACAAAACTCCTCGTAAACCTTTGGTGCTCTCGTCTTTAACCGTATTTATGAGTGTTAATGTCAAGGGCGCAGTAAGTTAATCAAGAAACAATGCCTTGCCCATAGCAGGTATGAAAAAACCTTAGCTGGTATTTGTCAAAACGCGCTAGCAGTGTTGAAAACAAAAAGCGAGAATGGTTGGGAGTGGGCTGTATTTTATCAAAGCAAATAATTTTTAAGATCTCCAAAGTTAAAACAATTATTATAGTTGTGTTTGGAATGTCGAAATTAATCAAAAACAACGAGGCCAAAATGTTGTGAATTTCTTATATTTTTCAATTTTTTCACGTTTGTTCAAGAATAACGCTACGCTTTGCCCCAAAACGAACTTATATGACCTCGGACGTTCTAATAAATATTTCAGTTGTGTTTGGGACGTCTAAATTAGTCGAAAACAATATAACACATGCAATATGTTCTCGATTCCATATTTTTCAAATTTATTCACGTTTGTTAAATAATAACGGTATTTTGCCCCGAAACGTACTTATATGCCTTCAGACGTTCAATTAAATATTTTAGTTGTGTTTAGGATGCCAAAATTAGTCGAAAACAACACAACGCAGCCCACACTTACCAAATGTAGGTTTTTCGTATCTTTTTAACGCTTGTTTAAAAATGGCCGCCATCTTGGATACTAAGGGACATTTTCGGTGCTTCCTCTTCTTGAATCATCAAACACAGTGTCACCAACAAACCTGCCAAGCGTCGTGGTATAGAAACTATTTGCAGTATCTTCTTAGAATTTAGGATGTACCGCACCCACTATAGTAACTATTGGATTTTTTAGGCATGTAGTAAGGTTTATTATCTCGCTGATTAAGTACACTGCAGCGAAGGGCATTTTTTTGTCGAATGTTGTTTACACACGAAGAAACTACTTAAAAGACTGAAGTTTCAAACACACAACTAGATGACAGTGCAAATGAAATATCAAACTCGATGGTACCCCGTCAAAAGGTATAGAACTGGTAGTTTATAAAATACGACCATTCTACTTTTGTTATAAAGTCTTTTTTTCCTGTTATGTAATATACTCTTATGAGATCGGCTGTAAGAAGCAATGGAACCCGGGAAAAATTGGAGTGCAGCCAAACGGACCTTTACTACTGTCCTATGCTCCCTCCACCAGGAGCGACAGGAAATAAGACAAGTAAAGTCAAAGATTACCTGTGTTTGTATGGATGTGTCCCTAATAAACTTTTATAAGCTGGAGCTATTTCAATGAACGTTGGTAAGGATTTACGGGAGTAGAATAGATCGCAATACATTACGCCATAAAATTCCCTAGAAACAAAATGGCGACATCGATGACGTCATGGACGGCACTAAAACTTTAAACAATGCACGCATGTTAAATACTGTGTGTTAATAAGGCTTTACATACAAACACACACTCAACCTGGGCATTACGCCTATGACCCCCTTCCTTGGAGTACAAGCAGTAATTTCCGTCTAGCTCTAGACAGTCGCCTTAGAGTTACAATGATGAAACGCAGCAATAATGTACGGGTCATCATTTTATTTCCCGCATGTACGCGCTGCTAGGCCGGTGAAGGTGGCCTTGGCAGATGCGGCCACTAGGCCGGTCAAGGTGGCCTTGGCGTTCTCCCCGCAATGAACACGTGCGCTGCGATCGGCAATGTTGCAATAAGCTGTCAGTATCTCCGGCGTATTCAAGCTTGTGAAGTGCTAGTTGATTTGACCTAACGTACAGTGCAGTCTCGGGGCAATTTTACTGTTTATGTGTTGCCTTAAAGTGATGTTTCTATACAACAACGTGTATTCATTGTGCTTTGTTATGCGAAGTGATGTTTTCTATAGAACAACGTGTATTCATTGTGCTTTCTTATGCGAAGTATTCTTCTGTTAGAGAGTGCCGTTTTCGATTCATATGCAAACAATCCTCCCAAGTGAGGAGTTAAAAGAAAATATTCGCCAAGTTATAACGAACGTCACCGAGGAAGAAATTCGCCGTGTGTCTAGAAACTTGTTTACGAGGTGCCAGGCTTGCTTGCGAGCTGACGGACAACACTTTGAACATTTCTTGTAAAACCAGGTAAGTTTGTAGATAATTATTTTCACTAGAAATTGCTATTAAATGACTGTATGTTGACGCGAAGTAGTGGGGAGAAGTCGCGCACTTTTTACCGGCCAGCGGGCGGGTGTCAGCGCGAGAGCTTGCCGCGCCGTGATCGGTATCGGATGCGAGACTTAAATTGATGACCCTGTAGTATCATATAAGAGCAGGGTTGCCAGATTTCAAGAGTGGAAAAACGGATCATATGTCCCAAAACTTTTTCTTACATCAAGGTTGTTAAATGTTGTAATAAATAATACACATATGTATTAAATAAGCATTACATAATCAATTGCACAAAATTGAAACTGGATATTTCTGGCATATCATATAAGTCTATGACACCAGCAACTTACAAATGCTTTTCATTTGAACGACCCTTTGCAACGATTTTTATTAGTAACTACCTTCTGATAAAATTCACTACAATTTTCGTCATAATTGAATTATGTGAACAATTCTTGTTTTATTAAACTAATGGAGCTTCTGTTTCTATCATCTCTCCATTTGACATTCATGACAGAAAAAACTCTCTCTGTAAAAGCATTGGAGGGGATAATGCTGAGTATTAACTTCACAAGGACCAAGATATTCCCTAATAAATCTATAACATGTACCCATGTATCTGACACAGACATAGATATCATTATCTCTTTAAAACTTGCACCTGTATCACCAGTAAACACGCTAGATATTGCAATCAATTGTGAAGCAGGACATTTGAAAATTGGTGCGGGGAAACATAAAAGCGTGTAACTTTGTAATAAATATGTTGTATAACATTTCACATGCTAGGGCATATAAATACTTGTCTTCCCGCCTAATTTGTGTTGACCGACTGGAAAGCATTGTTTAAAATGGGATGAATGAGAAAATCGTCACAAACACCCGGTCCTCAGCCCAAAGGAATTAACCAATGAAGTTAAATTCCTCGACCCCGTGCCCTACAAATCAAAAGGTCGTTGCGTAGTGCCTAGTGGCTAGCATTCTTGGGGGTTCGATTCCCGGCTCTGCCAAGAAATTTAATTCCGATCTGATGACTCAACACTCAACCCGGTGAAGCAAAATTGAGAAGCCGGACACAAGTAGCATGAAACTAGATAATGTGATCGGCAAGCTCAATAAATAAGGTCAAAACTAAAAGTAAGTCAAATGATTTGAACACGTCTGTAAAATACATTGTGACCTGTACGCATCGCGTGGTTAACCTCCCATCTATTGGCGTGTCTACCTTCCTCATGGATTTACTGTAAATGAGTTGGTTATCTAATGTTAAACGTCATGATCTAAGTTACTGTGTGGTGGTCATGAAAGCTTTCTATTTGTTGATGTAACTGATACTACTCAATGTCAGTTCGTCAATTTAGTTCCTAGCTACACGTTGAATATTTCCGAATGAGTACGATCGTTAAATGGTGCTCCGATCGCCTGGATTCTGAAATAACGTAAATATATATTCAGGTAGGACTATATTTTTTCACTATCAGTTCTATCTTATAAATGTTCCTATAATAACAGAATTCAGCATAGGAGAATATTGTACAGAGTATACAGGAGGTTGGGAGCAAACGATATAGCCTATATATATATATATATATTTCGTATGGCATAAAGGATACTTATGTTACGAATAAGGTGAAAAACTTAATTGCTAGTATATACAAACTGTACATAATTTCTGGCAGGGAAGAAGATAGAAGCATTACAAATGGATGTCCAACGAGTTTAACCAATTCACTGCTTCATCTGTAGCCTCATGTATTTCTTGCAGCGTCCCACTGAACCTCCTTATTGGGCCTTCAATGGCAATGTGATAAACCGTCTGAGGCACTTCACTGCAGTCGCAGGATGGACTGTCGATCATCTTCCACGTATGCCTCCAATACTGGCATCTACCATGTCGGGTTCTTAGTCGATTTAGTGACGTCCAAGTTTTCCGGGGTAAGTTGAATCCAGGGGGGCGTTGAGTTGGATCCCCATGTCAGGAAGCACTGAAAGATGTGATGAACATTAAAAAGTGCTCGGTTTAGCAAACAAACAAAAAAAAACAAAAAAATGGCTTAGTTATATTTAAGGGGCACAATAATGAGCCAAAACAATAACGATATTAATTGTATGAATATGCCTGTTTTAAGGATACTGTGTACCATTGGGGCTAGATAACCTTGCTGTTCCACCCCTTAAAACAGAAATAACTAACTAACTAACTAACTGTGTTCTCTTGACCATGTGCATTGTGTACGTTATCAGGCATCATTATACTAAGCATTTTGTCGTATTGTGGAAAGGTCATGGCTAAGATCCATGTAACGTGCAAAAAGTAACTTATTATGAACTGGATGATAATTTTATGGTTATATTTTGAGGTTAAAAAGTCTGGAATATTTATACAAATTATAACAAAAGACTTTGAGGAGGAGCTACAACAGCAATTGAATGGTCAGAGTATCATTGTCATGGGAGATTTGAATGCACATGTAGGAAGTGAAAGGCAAGGATATGAAAATGTATTGGGAGCAGAAGGATGGGGTAGCAGGAATGAATAAGGGAGAAAGTTGCTGGATTTTTGCAAGAGAAACGGTTTAGTGGTAGGCAACGCCTGGTTCCGGAAGAAAGAAAGCCACAAGGTAACGTGGTACAGCAGTGATTTAACAAAGAAATCTTTGGTAGATTACATGCTGTACGACTGGGAAATGAAGAGAAGTGTCAGAGATATAAAGGTAACACCATCAGAGGCCTTAGATAGCGACCACAGAATACTTGTAATGAACCTGGGAGTTGTTAAGGATAGCAAGAGGACAGAGTACCAGGAAAGGAGAATCAAAGTATGGAGACTCAAGGAAAAGGAAGTCAAGGAAGAATTCCAGAAGATAATAAGGGAAAGGATGCCAACAGACAATCCTAAAACAGGGGAAGAGGAATGGAAGCAATTCAAAAACACAACGGTGGAAGCTGCAGTGGCAGTATGTGGAAGAACAAGCAACAGAAAGCGGTGTAAAGAGACACCATGGTGGAATGAGAGAGTAAAAGAAGCTATGGGAAGGAAGAACAAGGCTTTGAGAGTGTGGTTCCAGGAAAGAACTGATCTGGCAAGGGAAGATTATAAGATAAAGAAGAAAGAAGCAAACAAGATTGTCGCAGAGGAGAGGAAGAAGTGGATGGTAAAGTGGACAGAGATGATGGAGGAAGACAGCAGAGGAAATAAGAAAGTTCTTTATGGGATGGTCAAAAGTAAGAGAAGAGGTCTGCGAGAGGATGTGGTAATGATGGACAAAAACGGAAATGAGGTACACAACAAAGAGACACTCAAGACAGTGTGGAAAGAGTAGCCTACTATGAGGATTTGCTGAATCCAAATGGTCAGAGGGAGGAAGACAATGTATTGGAAGATGGAGAAGACAACAGAGGAATGGAAAAGGACCTGACTTGGAGAGAACTGGAAATGGCTATAGACAAGATGAAAGGAGGAAGGGCACCAGGTGTGGATGAAGTGAGTGTTGAAATGGTGAAGGCAGCAGGGGAGGTTGGGAAACAGTGGCTGTACCGTGTGTTTAGGGTGATATGGAAGGAGAAAAAGACCCCAGAAGATTGGAAGAAAGGATTAATTGTCCCAATATTTAAGAAAGGAAGCAGAAAGGAGTGCAGAAATTACAGGGGAGTCACACTCATACCTCACTGTGCCAAGATATATGAAAGACATTAGAAAGTAGAATACGAGCCAAAGTGGAGAGAAAATTGAGAGAGGAACAGTATGGATTCAGACCTGGGAGATCAACAGTGGATCTCATATTTTCAGTGAGACAGCTCCAGGAACACCACTACGAATTTGGAGAGGATCTGTTGATGGCCTTCCTGGACATCGAAAAGGCCTATGATAGCGTGTGTAGGGAGAAGGTTTGGAAAGCAATGGAAAACATGGGAGTGGAAAAAGAAACTGTAGGCAGAGTGAAGGAGATGTATTGTGGAAGTGTGAGTTGTGTGAAAGTTGGAGGGGAAAGAACAAACTGGTTCAGACAAATGAGTGGCCTGAAACAGGGTAGTGCGCTGTCACCCCTTCTCTTTATTGTGGTTATGGACGAGGTAATGACACGGATAGCAGGAAAGATAGGAGAAGATAAGATGAAAGCAATGGTGTTTGCAGATGATCTCATGGTCTGGGGAAACAAGGAGGAGGAAATTCAAGAGCAACTGAAGGCTTGGGAAGAAACAATGGGAGAGTACGGATGGAAGTTCAACATCAGTAAATGTGAGATCCTGTTAACGGCCAGGAAAAAGGACAGACCAATGAGTGGGATAACACTTGGAGGTGGACAGCTGAAGAAGGTGGAAAGTCTCAAGTACTTGGGAAGTATAGTGGAGGAAAATGGGAGAAATGACAAAGAGATTACGGAACGTGGCAGACAGGCAGAAGCATTTCTGAGAAGCATTATGAGCTTAGTGTGGAATAAAGATGTCCCACAAAAAAGCAAGGAAATGTTATACAGAAGCTACTATATCCCGATACTGACCTATGCTTCAGAAACGTGGACAATGAAGAAAAGAGACATAAGCAGAATACAGGCAGGTGAAATGAAGTTCCTGCCAAGTAGAATCGGAGTAACAAGAAGAGACAGGGTGAGGAATGAAAAGGTCAGGGAAATGGACATTTAAAGAGAATGGATGAGAATAAGATTCCCAAGAGGATACATGAGATGCAGATGCAGAAGAAACGACCAAGGGGAAGACCAAGAGATAGATGGCTGAAAGGAGTGGAGGAATGTGTCAAGAAGAGAGGCGAGGACTGGACCAGAGTGACAGCGGAGAGGTGGTGGGAAGAAAGAACTAAGTGGTGAGGCTTATGTTCCAAACAGACCCAGCCTGGGGCTGGAAACTGTACAAGATGATGATGATAACAAAAGTTTTTTTAAAATTAACACTGGTTTATTCAGGGACACTTAATTCAGTTGATTTTCAACCAAATACTCTCTACGTTTTTTTTTTCACATACTGAGAATAGCTAACTTCAGAATGTTAACCAACTGTATACCGTAATTATTTTCATCAGATGAAAATCTACAGCCTGCTTCCAGTCTCCGACCGGGTCAGGAATGGAATGATATTAACATGAATTATAATCCATTAAAACTTTTGAAATGTGGTGTTACAGGAGAATGATGAAGATCAGATGGGTAGATAGGGTGACAAACGCAGAGGTATTAAGACGAGTGGGAGAGGAGAGATGTTTCTGGCGACTGCTAATGAAGAGAAGAGATAGGTCAGTAGGACACATACTAAGACACCCAGGAATAGCAAGCTTAGTTATGGAAGGAAGGGTTGAGGACAAGAACTGTAGGGGTAGACCAAGGTTAGAATATGTTAAACAGATTGCTTCGGCTGTAGGGTGTGGTAGCTATGTAGAGATGAAACGATTAGTTCAAGACATGGAGAGCTGCATCAAACCAGTCAAAAGACTGAAGACTCAAACAACAACAAAAACAATGACGAACTAAAGAGCCTACTTTTCTTTAAATTATAGAGACCATATATCAACAGTTGGCAGACCTGGCGACTCTGAATATATACTTAGTTCCAATTATTAAGGTACACAGTGCACATGCAAAATTTGGTTGAGGTCTAATTGATAGTATGCACGTTACATGTATTCAAACATTGAATGTATCAGCATGCGAAAAATCAGGTTGGTGACACTGCATATATGGGATGCTCAAACTTAAATTGTACTATTATGGTCTATTATTCTCCAATGAAATTTATTTATCAGTATGTAAATTACATGTGATTAAACATTAATCCTATAAGCATGCGTAGAATCATGTTGGCAGCTCTATCGCATATCGGTTACTGAATATTAATCTTTATTTGCAGGTACTATGTGTATGCAAAGTTCAGAACTGTTGGTCTGTATACTTTCTGATATATTGAGATTAGAAAAAACCAGTAGTTCCATGAAGAACTATACAGCCTATTTTCATGTATTGTGTCCGGAAATGAACCCGAGCCTCCTCGGTACTGAGCCCGCTGAGCTCATGTCTTCGATATTTCTCCAAGAGCATACTTACTCTTTGATGCATACTAGTGTAGAACACTCTCTGAAACATCCTCATGATGATATTGCCGTTTTGACTTTGGCGAGGATAGTTTATTTTCTTCCTGAATATAATTTACTCACAATCTTGCTTCGGTATGTTTCGGGAACGTAAAAATTTAATTCTGCAATATTTACCACCTTACCAGACCGTTGTAAGTGGTAAATTGTATTTTTGGTAAAGGTATTAGCACTGCAGACATGCGGAGTTTATATAAGTAAATGCTGAATGATTTACAATTTCTTTCGAACCAGGAAGCAGTTGCTGTGATCGACACAACATTTTGAGAGTCCGCCAGACCGGACGTGTTTGTCCCATTTGTCCGTTATTAGCCGAAGACCACGTTTTTCGTGCAAGTGCACGGTATAAGTTGTGTAAACATTATCGACAGCCATCGATCTGAGTGAACATTAGAAGGTCACGAAAAGTATATGTTTCGGCCATACAAGGCCAGTGCTACGGTATTTCCAGAAGGAAATTTGTCAATGTGTGAAATTACCATTTTTCCCATGTTTCACCACGTGATGAACTTACACAATTCGTGAGTGACCACGCCGTATGAGCTGGTCCACTCTAAGTTCAGAAATATTAAGGCTACATTGAATACGACAGCCTATTCTACAACATTCTTAATATAATCACTAAACATGTCACGATTGTGCATATTTTACTCGTGATGGGCGTGATTTTGAGTGATTGCCAGTGCTTTGTAAGTTATAAATTCTGTGTGTAAGATATCGCCCGAATATCTATAGAATCAGTGGCAGGAGTTGATCAAGGCTATTCTTAAACCTGCACCAGTGTAGTAGCCGTGTTTCCAATTTCATACAGTTTACAACCACTAACGTCTGTGAAATCCATTAATTTACGACACAATGTCGTGTGTGATTGTCCACGTGTTCGTCGATTCTAACTCTACGCACGTGAGGTCCGGTATGGAGTAGAAACCCTTATGTGAGGGTAACGCAGAGGAAACAACTACCATGAAGGAGGAATGTCCAGCAGATATGTCGAGGACAAACCTAGTGATGGAGGACGTGATCTACAGACCATGGAAGTGGAGGAACGTGACGGACAGGCCAAGGTCTAAGACCTTAACTACGGAGCCTTATAATCCCTGCACAGGATTGGAGTTGAATTACCCCTCTCATCCTAGACTTCGAGAGGTGATCAACCATGTTTGAGTAACCGTGAGTCCTGTAAATCCTCTATTGTACAAAGTTGGTCCAGGTAGACATTACTAGAAGTATTTCGTAGCCAAAACTCGATATAGATTACCAGGCAGGACTATGTTTAGTTAGTACTTTCATTCTAGATACTGGGATCAATCTTTGTGAGCCACCCTATACCGCCAAATCTAAGTGCGGGGGTGCACCTGTATAGCTTTTGTGTATTTCAGTGTATTATCAGCCATTCCAATGCTGTATCTTATGTCAGAGAGCTGACACCTTTGAAGTGAAGACCAGTTCTTCATCATTTAGGGGATACCCTATACTTAGACCCCTCATTTTTGGTTTGAATTCATATTCCCGTATCAGCGGGTTAGGCGAGAGATCCTACCACATTTTGTATGATTTAGTTCATCCTTTATGGTTACATTTATACCACACAGTTCCGAGTGGGAACCACCACATGAACAGTTAGTATGACTTAACCTGGATGTGAACCCAGGAGTATCCAGACGTATCATTTAGAACCAGCACAGCGGAGATAGGTGTTGTTTTGATTCATAACATGTGCCAGGCTGACAACACATAATCCACAGTGTTTGAAATGAGCAGAGAGATGTATTAGAATATCTCTGAGTCCAAAGCAGTCAGAACTGACAGTCTTCGTTTTTGTGATGTTTGAAACTTTAATCTATTATATATAATCCAAAATTGACTCATCAACGCAGGGCTCAAACCACTAGACTTAGAAAGCAGAAATTTTGCATTTTGGTTGATCCGAGTATGTAGAGGCTCACTAAGAAACGGTATTTTAAAATTTAATTTGTAAGTGACCTATTTCGGCCCTTTGGCACTGACCAAGGACAGTCGGTACAAATATCGGATTTAGCTAATTTAAAGCCACCAGATACGAGGAACAATACTCGGAGGTCCTGTAGAGACCCCGAAACACAATTTTTAAGTTTCTAAAATGAACGGTTTCGGAGATATTCCCAAATAACTGTGTTCCCTCGAAGAAACAGATCAACGTTAATATGGCAACCGCTGAAATTTCGCAGACCGGGGATAGTTTTCTGGCAAAATCTCGAAAACCGTTCGTTTTAGGGCCTTAAAACGGGTGGTTCGGTTCCCACTTCTTAGAAGTGGAAACTACGAACATTGCTCCTCGCATTGATACGCGCAGAATGAGCTATATTCCATATTTCTACGAGCAAATCGACTTGGAAAGTCTCATCTTCTATTATATAAAACAAAGTGTCCTGACTGACTGACAGACTGACTGACTGACTGACTCATCATCGCCCAGCCAAAACTATTAAAGTTAGAAACATGAAATTTTGGAGATATGTTCGTTGTAAGTCGAAAACGCCCACTAAGGAAGGATTTTTGGATATTCAGTTTCTAAAGGGGTGTTAAGGGGGTACACCTGCATTTAATTGAATAACAATGTCTCCGGCTTGATTCCATTGAGGGATGTGATACTCAGTAGATATACTCATCATTAAAAATAAGAAGACACATGTCTCAGGGTTTTTCGATGTGGTGCATATTATGAGGTAAAAGGGGTGGAATGTGGGGGTTGAAGGATTCCTAAGGGAGCGTGTATCTCTTAAACGACAAAGGCGAGGAGTTTGAAACTCAGCGGAAAAATATCAGCATAAAAAATAAGTAAATAGGTGTTTGACCGTTTTTTCATAAATCCAAATTAAGGGGCCCATGGGGAGGGGTGAAATTCTGGGGGGAAACAGGAAAGAAAGTGTTCTAACTGATTGACTGACAGTTCACTCATCAAACTCAGGGGGAAAAACTGCTTAAAAATAATTAAATAGGTGTTCGACAGTTTTTTTCATAAACCCAATTTAAGGGTTTCATGGGGGAGGGGTGAAAATTTGAAAAAAGAAAATTGAAAGAAAATGCCCTGACTCACTCACCATCGCCCAGCCAAAATTATTGAAGTTAGAAACATGACATTTTGGGGATATGATCATTGTATGTCAAAACCGTCCACTAAGGGAGGATTTTTGGATATTCCGGTTCTGAAGGGGTCTTAAGGGGGTTAAACCTGCATTTCATTGAATAACAATAACTCCCGATTGGTTTCATTGGGGGATATGGTACTCGGCATATAAACTCACCATTAAAATAAGAAGACACGTGTAGCCTGTAGCTCTTAAACGACATAGGCGAGGAGTTTGAAACTCAGCGAAAAAAAATCAGCTTAAAAGATAAGTAAATAGGTGTTCGACCGTCTTTTTTTTCATAAATCCAATTTATGGGGCCCATGGCGAGGGGTGAAATTCTTGGGGGGGGGGGGGACAGGAAAGAAAGTGTCCTAACTGACTGACTGTCTCACTCACTCTTCAAACTCAGGGAGAGAAACCTGCTTAAAAATGAGTAAATAAGTGTTCGACATTTTTTTAAAGTTAAATTTATGGGGTTCATGGGGAGGGGAGACATTCAGAAAGAAAAAAAAAATGTCCTGACTCTCTCACTGAATCATTAACTCACCTCAACATCGCCCAGTCAAAATTATTGAAATTAGAAACGATACATTTTGGGGATATGTCCGTTGTATGTCAATACCGTACACTAAGGGAGGATATTCGGATATTCAGGTTCTAAAGGGGTCTCAAGGGGTTTAAACCTGCATTTTATTGAATAACAATATCTCACGAGTTGTTTTATTTGTGGATGTGATACTCGGCATATAAACTAATCATTAAAAATAAGCAGACATGAGTCTAAGGGTTTTTCGATGTGGTGTATATTATAAGGTGAAATGGGTGAAAAGTGGGGGTTGAAAGATTCCTAACGGAGCGTGTATCTCTTAAACTACACAGGCGAGAAGTTTGAAACTCAGCGGAAAAAATCAGCTTAAAATATAAGTAAATAGGTGTTCGACCGTTCTTTTATAAATTCAATTTAAGGGGCAATGGGGGTGGGGTGTAATTCTGGAGAAAAAAAAGGAGAGAAAGTATCCTAACTGACTGACTAACTCACTCACTCATCAAACGCAGGGGAAAAAGAGAGGTTAAGAATAAGTTAATAGGTGTTCGAGCATTTTTTCATAAATCCAATTTAAGGGGCCCATGGTGAGGGGTAAAATTCTGGTAAAAATAATTGAAAGAAATTCTAAACGGTGCATGTATCTCTTAAACGACATAGGCGAGAAGTTTGATATTCAGCGAAAAAAACCAGCTTAAAATATAATTAAATCGGTGTTCAGCCCTTCTTTCATAAATCCAATTTAAGGGACCATTGGAGAGGGGTGGAATTCTGGAAAAAGAAAGAAAGTGTTCTAACTGATTAACTCACTCACTCATCAAATTCAGGGGGGAAGAACAGCTTAAAAATAAGTAAATAGCTGTTCGACCGGTTTTTTTCATAAATCAAATTTAAGGGGTACATGAGAGGGGTGAAATTCTGAAAAATAAATGAAAGAAAATGTTCTGACGTACTCACTCACTCATCATCGCCCAGCCAAATTTATTGAAGTTAGAAACATGAAATTTTGGGGTTATGTTCGTTGTATGTCGAAAACTTCCACTAAGGAAGGATTTTTGGATATTCAGGTTCTAAAGGGGTGTTGAGGGAGTAGACCTGCATTTAATTGAATAACAATAGCTCCCAACTGGTTCCCTTGGGGGATGCGATACTCGGCATATAAACTCATAATTAAGAATAAGAAGACACATGTCTGAGGGTTTTTCGATGTAGTGTATATTATGAGGTGTATGTGTGAACAATGGGGGTTGAAGGATTCCTAACGGAGCGAGTATCTCTTAAAAAACAGAGGCATATTGTATGAAACTCAGGGGGGAATATCAGCTTGAAAAATATGTAAATAGGTGGTGGACGATTTTTTTTATAAATCCAATTTAATGGGCCCATGGGGAGGGCGAAATTCTGGGGAAAGAGTCCACTACGGAAGGATTTTTGGATATTCACTCAACATCCCCCAGCCAAACCTATTACAGTTAGAAACTTGAAATTTTGGGGATATGTTCGTTGTATGTCGAAAACGTCCACTAAGGATGGATTTCTGGATATTCATTTTCTGAAGGGGTGTTAAGGGGGTTAAACTTGCTTTTCATTGATTAACAATATCTCACGAGTTGTTTCATTTGGCGATGTGATATTTGGCATATAAATTAATCAATAAAAATAAGCAGACATATGTCTAAGGGTTTATCAATATGGTGTATATTATGAGGTGAAAGGGGTGAAAATTGAGGGTTGAATGATTCTTAACGGAGCGTGTATCTCTTAGACGACATTAGCGAGAAGTTTGAAATTCAGCGGATAAAATCAGCTTAAAAATAAGTAAATAGGTGTTCGGCCGTCTTTTTACATAAATCCCATTTAAGGGGTTCATGGGGAGGGGTGAAATTCGCAAAAATAAATGAAAGAAAATGTCCTGACTGACTCACTCACTCATCATCGCCCAGCCAAAAGTATTGAAGTTAGAAACATGAAATTTTGGGGATATGTTCGTTGTATGTCAAAAACGTCAACTAAGGGAAGATTTTTGGATATTCAGGTTCTAAAGGGGTGTTAAGGGGGTAAACGTGCATTTCATTGAATAACAATATGTCACGAGTGGTTTCATTAGGGGATGTGATACTTGGCATATAAACTAATCATTAAAAATAAGCTGACACATATCTAATGGTTTTTCGATGTGGTGTTTATTATGAGTGAAAGGGGTGTAAAGTGTGGGTTGAAGGAAATGCTAACGGAGCGTGCATCTCTTAAAAGACACAGGCGAGGAGTTTGAAACTCAGAGGAAAACAATTAGCTTAATAATAAATAAATAAATAAATAAATAAAAAAAAAATAGGGGTTCGACCGTTCTTTCCTAAATTCCATTTAGGGGGCCCATGGGGAGGGGTGAAATTCTGCAAGAAAAACGTCCACTAAGGAAGGATTTTTGGATAATCACTCTCGTCAGTGCTACATGGCGGAATAGTTGCAACGTGAGTTAGCCACTCCAGTGTTACCTTGACTGTGTAGGTGTTCAAAGAAGGTGAAGAGTGAAGAATTTGTGCTGATCCATCTTGTATAACAACAGTTAACGTGAGTTACCTTCGATATACGTAGATAGTTTGTGCGCCTTTAAGTTTTTAGCTCGTAAAAATACAAAGCATTCTACAACATCATGGGTAGGAAACAGAAACAAATGAAGGCCGCCAAGCGAAATGCAGAATCTGTGCGCAGTGCTACCAACAAAGACAATGGTTCAGATGGTGAGCAGCAGCGCAGCCCAGGCGAAAAAGCAGGAACTACCCCGACTGCTCGTTGTACAAGGTCGGCCGTCGCGAAGAGCTCAAGGCCCGAGTGTGGTGAAATGCGATGCTCCCCGGTAGATAGCTCCACTGAACCCTTCAGAAAGGAAATTGTCCAACCTAGTCATGTGGCTACAGACGTTGACCCCAGTGGAAACTCATCAAGCGCTAGTGTTGCAGGACAGACTGACCCACAACGTGATCTATTAGAGTGTACGACAACTACCCCGAGCACTCAACTTGGTGCATATAATCTGGACTCCACAGTGTCGCGATCACTAGTCAATATGTTGAGTAACAACGATCTCCTCAACGACCTTGTAGAACGAGTAGCAACCAAGGTCATTGAAAAACTGAAGGAGAGCATTGACTTTAATACGGACATCATAAGGGAACTAAAAACCGAACTCGCACAACGGGATGAGGCAATAGCTGACCTCGAGCAGCAATTACACGAAAAAACGGATAGTATTGAAATGTACCAGAGGCGGAACAGCTTGAGGATTTTCGGGATACCAGAAATACCCGGCGAGGATACAGATCAATGTGTTCTAGATGTCGCCAGGAAAATTAACGTCCCACTCGAGCTATCCAAGATTGATAGGTCCCATCGTGTAGGCTTCCGAGGAAGTAATAAAAGGAGACCTATTATTGTAAAATTCGTGTCCTATGCTGATCGTAATGCTTTCTTCAAATCGAAGAAATTTCTGAAGAACACCGGCATAACGGTGCGGGAAGATTTAACGAAGACCCGCACTGACCTACTAAAACAGACTGTCGGCCATTTTGGCCTAAATTACACGTGGAGCATTGATGGTGTTATCATGGTACGTGTGGGTGATACAAAACACAGACTGACAACAGCTCGAGACCTAGAGGCGTTGAAGAAACGGTACCCAACACCCTTGAAGTAAGGACCCCTTGGAGAACCGTGCAGCTGATGGTAACTCAACTCTTCAGCATAAATATGGAACCTGGAGAGGCTACTTGGAAATAAGGAAGATCAAATTACTTTTCTTTCTTCCTTACTGAAATTTATGTTTTTAATTAATTAATTAGAATTAGATTCATTGCTCTAGCATAGAATTAATTATTTTCTTTCTCTTTCCTCTTTGTCTAGCATTGTAGGTATTAATATCAACTTCAAAATTAATCTAGTACTGTATACTCGATATCTCACTAGACTTTCTTTTATTTTTAGCGTATATTAGGCCATTAATTGTTTTTGATAGGTCATTTTATCGTTTGTTTTATTATTTTTACAATAGTGATCTCAGGTTTGCAAAACAGTTTATAGTATATATTGTGTCTATATGTTCTTAATTCTGTAATTAAGAGTGTATTCGTTGCTTTTATGTCTCATGATGAACATGTATTGGCTGAACTACTATCAAACATTAGCTTGAGAAACTCAAACAGGCTTAAAGTGGCACACATCAACGCACAATCTCTAGTTGACTCCTCCCACATTTCTGAATTCCGTCATACTTTTGGTAACAGTTCTTTTGACATAATAGCAGTCAGTGAAACATTTCTTAAGCCCTCAATAGGGGATGCTTCAATTTATCTCAGTGGATACAACGTCTTTCGTAATGATAGACTTGGCAAAGGTTCAGGTGGCGTTGCTGTTTATGTCAAGGACACTATAAAATGCGACATCCTTAGCAAATCTCCGGGTGAATACAGTAAGAAACCGGAATATTTGATACTTGAAATGATCCTGCCAGACTTAAAGATACTCTTTTCTTGTGTATACCGTCCACCAAAAGCTGGCTATTTAGACTCATTCTTGAACGATATGTACACGCATTTACTGAATTACAAATATATTTTCGTTGTTGGAGACATAAATGCTATATTTGGCAGTGGTACGTTTGAAACAGAAAGTATTCGTGAGATGTTGAACGCCTGCAACCTTGAATGTTTGCCATTCACTGAAACCTTCCACACCGCTACCTGCGATAGCATTCTCGATATAATATCTTCCAACTGCAATGATCTTGTTATAGAATATGGACAGGAGCCTGCTCCTGGATTCTCAGCTCATGACCTCTTGTACGCTGTATTTTCTTTATCTGCTCCTAAAGCAAAACTCAAGACATACCTAGTGCGTGACTTTAGTAAATTTAATTCAAGTGATTTTAGTGCGGATGCAGAATTACTCCCTTGGGAGCAGTTTTATAAAACAAACAACGTAGACGAAAAGCTCAGTCTCTTTAACCAAAACATCTACTTTCTGTATGACAAACATGCCCCTCAAAAGATAGTAAACGTTAAACACCATTCAACCCCATGGTTTAACAGAACAATTAAAGACTTGATAAAGATTCGCGACAGAGCCCGCAAGGAATTTTTAAAGACAAAACTTCCGGATGACTATGAAAAATTCAGAATTCTACGGAATAACACAAAACAAGCGATCAGAAATGCTAAAGTTAAGTACACATATAACCTCTTCAGACACTGCGAGAATTCTGCAGCATCCTGGAGAGCTGCAAAATCCCTTGGAATAGGTGACAGCTCCCCACCTGATATCCAAATGCCAGTTTCCCCCACCGAGCTGAGCGATCATTACTTAAACGTAGTTCCCAACAGTAACACAACAAGAATATCCCAGACCGCAGAGCATTATAGACTGCTTCCGCCGCCAAACCATGAAAAATTCTACTTCAAATACGTATACCCAGAACAAATAGTGAAAGCGATTAGGTCTATTCGTACTAAAGCCAAAGGTCCGGATAACATTCCAATCTCCCTTCTCTCAAATTGTCTCGATATATTCCTGCCGGCCATTTTACACTTGTTCAACTTCTGTTTACAAAACGGAGTATACCCGACGCTCTGGAAGTGTGCGAATATACGCCCAGTGCCTAAGAAGAGAATACCTGCGTCTTGCAGTGATTTCAGGCCCATCAGCATACTTTGTGCTCTAAGCAAAGTTCTAGAAAGAATAGTTCATGAACAAATGTGTGAATATTTGACCGAGTTCCACATCCTAAATCCTCATCAATTCGGATTTAAGAAAGGTCATAGCACAACTACCACGCTCTTAAAAATAACGGACGACATACGCTCTGCAATTGACCAAAGACAGCTTACAATTCTATGCCTCTTTGATCTCAGTAAGGCCTTCGATTGCGTAAGCCATGAGTTGCTCCTTGCGAAGCTACACTCCATTGGCTTATCGCGGAATGCATTGTCTTGGTTTGAATCGTATCTAGCAGGTCGGCAACAGAGAGTGGTCTTCTTTGATGGCTCCTCATCGAATTGGCAATCAGTAAAAAGTGGTGTACCCCAAGGGTCAGTTCTTGGGCCACTGTGCTTCTCGCTTTATATAAATGATATGTCCAGTGTATTCAAAAACAGTCTCTGTCATATGTACGCTGATGACGTACAGGCCTACTTCCATTTCAGTCCCTCTGATGCGCCTCACAATATAGAACTTTTCAACGAAGATATCGCTCACCTCCATCAGTGGACCCTAAACCATAACCTCCAGTTAAACATTTCTAAGACTCAACTTATATGCATTGGCTATACTAAACTTCTTAACTCTGTTGATCTTAACTCACTACCACCAATAAAATTACTAGACAATGATATCCCCTACAGCAACTCTGTGAACAACCTAGGAGTAATTTTTGATAGAACCTTATCTTGGGGAGAACATACCGCTGCTGTAATAAAGGAAGCTATATCATCAATGCATATCTTGAAGCGGAATATCCCTTACACGCCGTCAAAAATGCGCAAGCTTCTAATCCAAACTTTGATACTTCCTATCATCGAATATGGATCAGTAGTGTATAACGACTTATCAGAAACACTTAACATAAAATTACAGAGAGTTCAAAATGCATGCGTTCGTTACATTTTAGACGTCAGGCGTGATGTACATATTACACCTTATTATGTGCAAATGCAGTGGTTGAAACTTCGTGAACGTAGGCAGCTGTCAATTGCGATCCTCACCCAGAAAATATTGTGTACAAAAACTCCTGGTTATCTCTATAATGTGTTTAAACCAATGAACTCCGTCCACCACAGAGAAAATAGATTTACTGATTCCACTCTACAGATTCCTATCCACCGTACAACTAAATACAATAAATCATTCCTTTGCACAGCTTCACGGCTCTTTAATACATTCCACCTTCACTCATTTACAAACTCTGTTAACACTACACAACTCAAGAAATACCTAATATCAAGATTCCTGAAGGAATACGAATCAAAAATATAAATATTCCATACAAAATTTTTGTAATATATCCGTGCCATACAGCTTTCTATAATATTTTTAGTATCCAAGATACAACTTTCGTGGAATTGATAGTAGTTCTAGTAATCATGTCACTCATGTAATTGTTTTAATAATAGATCATATTATACTTACATCAAAATTGTACCCTTTGTTACTGTACTATAATTTGTTTTCTTTTAATAGATATAATACATTATTAGGTAGGTTCTTTATTTAATTATTCTATATTCTAATTTGTATAATTCGTTTTGTATGAAGTGTCTGGTAATTGGCTCGTTTAGTTATAAGTATATTTTATATTTAGTTTTTCTTAGTTGTTAAGCTAGGTTTATTTTGTATTTTTATTTTTTTATTACATAACTTCAAGCCAGAACATTGTATACGCTACATAAAGGGGCTCTTTAGCCTCAGTGGCAGTTATTTATGAATAAATTCAAATAAATTCTTATCGACCAACCAAAACTATTAAAGTTAGAAGAATGACATTTTGTGGATATGTTTGCTGTGTGTCGAAAACGTCTACTAAGGAGGGATTTTTGGATATTCAGGTTCTAAGGGGGTGTTAACGGTGTTAAACCTGCATTTCTTTGAATAACAATATACACGACTATGACGCGAGCGAAGCCGCGGGTCCCTGCTAGTAATGTTATATTTGTGAACAGGGTAAATTTTATGGAAGGACACTCGTAATGAATAAGAACAATCGTTTTGATAATCTACGGAACACTATAGGACTGTATTCAGTGTATTCCGGTGATAGAAAACGCACAGTTTTAACACAAGCCACGTGATTTGAGCTGCATGCTATGAATGACACAGTAAGCAGTGCAGCTCGCGACGAACTGACTGGTTTTTTACCCAGCATTCCCTGTGAGACCTACTTTTTATTGATTGTTTTCTTTCGACTTTGACGTCATCTGTCATTTGCGGAATGTGGAGACCTTGAGACTAGGAGCATTATGTCACATGCTATGAGGACAGCCATTGACGGCCGAACATTTACGTTCTGTACCGCTATGAGAGAGGGCAGCTTCCGTTACGGAACGTCTTTATATTTTCGCTGGTGAATTAAAATCATCTAGCAAGTTGTTATAATAAGTTTATCTTCTAATGTAAATTGACCCAAGTTATGCATAAAGGCTAGTAACCCATGTATAGGTAGTGTCTTAGAACACTGTTATGGTAAGGGAGGATGGAAATGAATATCCCCTTTGTTATTATTGGTATCCAGGCGAAACCATGAGCCTTAGAGCCAGGTCGTCCGATGATTGTTAGACGCGCAAGAGTCGTAAGTCGCGCAACGTGTTATTGTTACTTGATCCATTCTCAGCTCAATGTATTAGGGTGACTAATTGTTAGTCTTATCTTCGAGAAACTCTGAGGAGATTTCTTTAGCCTCCGACTGGTGTCTTAAAATGATCCAACTAAACATTTACATAAACCTGAACCTAAATTATTCTATTTACTCTATTAACTGACGTGATGATTAATGCATAATTTCAGCCTGATAATCTTGAAACATTTGCTTTTGTAATATTTGCTCCGACAACTGGATCTTCATCATTTCCTCATGGAGGTGAAAGCTAAATGAGCAGACACTATTTTGGCTATTCGACAACTAGAATCGCTGGAGCCATTAGTTAGTAATTTGTGATCCGCGTGATTCTATGCAATATAAGTCGTAGTAATGATTACACAATTGCCAACCTAATTGACATGATTGAGATGACGATTGGGAGCAAACAGCTTTCCCAATTCGTGAAGGCAGGCTTGTTGTCTTATTCTCAGTGCATTATCCAACTTGTTACCCTGCTAGTTTATAAGAGTGTATTTTTCTATGCCATGTTATTTTTATAGTCAGTGGTCTACTATCATTAGCTTTTGCGTAATGTTTTGGTTATCGACGCATCCCGTCATAATTTTTATTCACTTCAGGATTTAGCTAGAATTAAAATGTAATTGTAAAGTGGGCGTGGTACCATACTAACTTCTGGGATTGGTTTGCCATTATGTTACATGTAAATTGCACCGAGTCATTTGCCTGTAACTTGCTTTCGCGTAGATTCTGTTCGTACCACGAGTGTAGTATTGTTGTTGCTTGTTTTTCTGTGTAACTAGGACCTTCGCGAGTGTTAGTAATTTCAGTTAGGGATTATGTCTACTCATTTCATGCAACTAGTTAGCGGATTAGCCGATTCTGAAACCCTCCGAAGTAGGATAGGGGTTTCGTTGATGAATAAATCATTCACGAAATTTTACTTAAGACTGGATCTCTTTTATTTATAGTTTTGTGTTTTGCGGGTGTATTTCTTTGGGCGTCTTTGACTTGTTATGTACATATGACCCAGATCCCCTTGATCCAACCCCTCGTGCTGTGAAAGCCTTTTTAGAAATGCATCCGATCCTCACAGGTGTGGGTTCAGAGGAAGGGGTCATTCGAAGTGCCATTCTTTCGGCGGATGGTACCCGGATAACCTCCTCTAACGGGCTCAGTACTTGTCTATCCTCAGATGGTAAAAGGATCGGAGAAGCACTGAAGTACCCGGCAAAAACAACCTCAATGTAACGCTGACAAGTAGCTCATTTTCATACATGTTTTAAAAGATGGAAAGTGATGGTGAACAATGGAATTACCTAAAACACAGAAATCTAACTAAGCTCGAACATGAGATTCGTGTATCTCGGGATATATGGGTGGAAAAATGGGCGCCTATCTCCATTGTTCATCATCTTGCTAACTATTGTAAATATAAGATGGAATTTCTATAAAAGGACGAGCATTCAAAGCGTGCTCGCAAGTTTATTAATCAAATAACACATACAAATAAGAATAAATTCTCGTAAATTAATTTAAATAAATAGCTAAATAAATTAAGCCTTAAGCAAATGTGAAAAATAACATCTTAATCTTAATTAAAACTGAAATTCGGTCGGTGACCTCGCTGTTCTAATACCAGCTGACTCAGTGGGTTCTCACCCCCTTTAGGAGTATAAAAATGAAAATAAAAACCATTATAAATTATTCGGAATGCGAATAATGAAATTAAGAAATTATTTAAGGCATTACCTGTCCGTTCTACATAAATTTAGAAATTACAATAATGTTTTACTCTATACAGAAACTCCTAATTCGATAAACTTCTTAAGACCATCAACTGATCATCTAAAAAAATGAAATATTATAAAAACTAAAACTATTAACCTTCTGTACAATTACATACACACTGCGTTTACGATATTTATGCTTCTACCGTTTCATTCCGTCGAATGTTCGTAACTCACTTCATAGAATCTTTTCACACACATCAAAGTCTTACGAGATGATATTTAAATTCGCTAGCCTTTCACATCAGGTTAAATATCGTTACATCCTGGCTTCAATAGCCCAAGCGGTTAAGCTTAGCATTGTAGTAATGTCTTAATCAATAATATCAATAAGCTTAATTCTTGCAAATTTAATCCACTTTCTAATACACTTTAAAATACAGTACATCGGTTATCAATTTAAATTAAATAAACAGCTGTTTTACAGCAATCTTACCTTTAATTAAGCCTCTCTCAACTAATGCAATCCATATGGCAATTAGACTCTATAAGTATGTCCATAAAGGTTCGGCTAAATTCCTCTATCATCTTACCCATCGCCATACATGCCATATATGCATATGAGACCTGGAAAATATCAGTAAAATAAGCACACAAGCTCAACATTTTTCACCATCGATGCTTGAGGAGAATTTTGAAAATCAGTTATCGTGCCCACATAACAAATGATGAAGTACTGATAAGAACGGGTCTACGCAGCCTGCACAAAATCGTTGCGACAATCCAAGTGGCAGTGACCGAGTTCAGTCGTGTTGATTAAGTGCGCTGATTTATTCTCGAATTGATTGGTTGCAGGACTTCAATTGGGAAGTTTTCCAGGTTAATTGTGAGTACAACGAGTCTACTCATGTAATTGAAAACAGGACTGTGATATACTGTTAATATAGAGTGAAAAAATATCATTTTATGTTTTACGAGTGCCAGATCAAATCAACAAAAGTCGACAATTGAATAACGTAATTCAGCGAGGCTTGTCCAAAGCCCTTCGCTACTCAATAATGGCTACTAGTAATGGCATCGAACCATTACATAACCCTACTAATAGTTCGTTCTACAATGTACCAAAGAAATCCCTTCCAAGTTACGCATCCGTAATTCAATCAACCCCTAGTAAAGAACAAGTAATTATCATAGCCGCACATGACGGAATCCCATTAAAGTATTATATCCTCACAGTTGGTAAAATAACTAGTCCTGATAACATACGTTATGTATCTCGCATTTCTAATTCGAGAATCTGCATATTCCTATCAAATAAAAATCTTGTTCAAGAATTATCCTTAAACCAACCTGTAATCAACATCAACAACATTGACCTTTCCCTACGTCCACTAATAGTTCCAAACAAACGAGTGATACTATCAAATGTTTGTCCTATTTTGCCCAACTCAGTCATTACAGACTATCTTCAACAACTGAATATCAAACCAATGTCCTCCATATCTAACCTCAAGGCTGGAATTAATATCCCAGGTTTTGCTTCCGCTTCCGCCGACAACTCTATGTTTAACCCTGTGACTTTAATAAACTACCACCTTCATTCCAGGTATGTTATGAAGGAACGAGTTATTGGATATACACCTCCTCTGATATCCCAACCTGCTTTACTTGCAAAGAAGAAGGCCACTTGGCCCGTGCATGTCCATTGCTAACTAATCCTTCAGACGAAGAAAACCAACCTTTCAACCTACCTCCAACCCCTTCCAAGGAGCAACCATCCAATCCAAGCGGCAATACTTTGGAGCATGAACAGGATAAGAATCCTCTTCAAACTATTGAACATAATACCGACTCCCTTCCTACTTATCAAAACTCTCCTCTAAAGGAAACGTCCTTGAATGGACAACTACAGCTACCTGAAATCAACAAAGAATCGTCTACCACCATACACCATGGAATAAAACGACCTTTACCCCCAAGTGACTCCTCAGATATCTCTTCCAAGCTGACATCAAGTCCTTCTGTGATGACCTCTCTATATCGGGAGATGATAAAACAGACGATGAATTCCCTACTCTGGGCTCCAAAAAAACTCCAGACATAATCCAACCCAAGAAAAAAACAATGAAACCGAATTCCTTCAACTTAGAAAATCAAATCCTCCCTGTCAAAGAAGTGATAGAAGCTGATCCCTCTAACTTTTCACTTGACTTTTTACAACTAAAAGGTCTTTTTGAGAATACTAAAGGTGCATCAGCACCTAATGCCTTATCCATTGCACTATCTTACACATCTAGTATTGAAGAACTCATCGAGACTATGCGCAAACTACATCCCTACTATCAAGACAAGAAAATCAAGAATAGTAACACTCGACTTATCAAGAAACTACTCAATGCACTTAATAATGACAGCAACTCCTCTCCTCCTATAACTCCTCAAACCGAAATGAACCCAAACCAATAATCCTTCAATTTAAATAATCTTCATGAATCCCAGTATAAACGGGTATTACCCCCAAAACGAATACTTGAAAATTTTAGTCAATGAACATCAACCTCAAATAATCTGCTTACAAGAAACCAACTTTAGAGACCACAATGTGGCTAATATTAATCATTATACAGCCTTACAGCATACTACAAAAACAAAACAAAACAAAAACCGCAACAATTCTACCTACGCAAGCGGAGGAGTTACCACCTACATTAGCAATAAAGTTCCTCAAAAAGAAATTCCACTAAATACAAAATTGGAAGCAGTAGCATCTATGATCTTCCTTTCACTTTCCTTCTGTATCTGCAATATATATCTCCCCTCCAGCCAGAAAATAGACCTGCAAGACCTAGTAGATCTAACAAACCAACTTCCCAAACCATTTATTCTCTTGGGTGATTTCAACTCCCACAGCACCGTTTGGAACAATGACTATACAAATAAAAGAGGAAAAATAGTTGAAATACTAATAGATTCTGAAAATTTAATCCTACTCGACTCCAATGGTCCTACACACTGGGACATACAGCGCGGAACGTTCAGCACAATTGATCTATGTTTATGCACTGCAGACATAGCAGCAACATTCACATCGAACGCTAGTAAAAACCTCTATGGAAGTGATCACTTCCCTATATCAATTAATAAAAACAACAAACTTCACCCTCAAATTAATCCTAAGAATTGGAACGCAAAACTTGCCAACTGGAGCCAATACAGAGAAAATATCAAGACTGAGCTCAACAGATTACCGCCATCTTACCTCATCAAAAATTACAATATCAACTATATTGTAAACGAATTCACTAAGGCTATACTCATAGCCGCAGAAAAGTCAGTCCCTAGAATTAACAATGTAACCCACAGAGGAGTAATTCCTTGGTGTAACAACACATGTAAAGAAGCGATCAAAATCAACAATCAAGCTTTTTACAAATACAAACGACACCCTACTCTTGAGAATAAATTAAATTTTCAAAGAAGTCGAGCAAAAGCACGAAAAGTTATCAAAGATAGCAAACGAAATTCCTGGCTAAAATACGTGTCCTCTCTTTCCAATCAGACCCCTCAGAACTCTGTTTGGGAATACTTACGGAAAATTAAAGGACTCCAAAATCCCTCAAAAACAATAACTCTCTCAACAAAATCTGGATCAACAATAACCAACCATCTAGACATTGCCAATACCTTAGCCAAAAACTTTGCAAAAATATCAAGTGATTCCAATAATGAACAAGTACTCTCAAATTTCCGTGGACCTGACAATAACTCACTCTCAGACCTCTCTGATAATACCAATGATAGTTACAATGATAAAATTAGCATAAACGAAATATCTCAAGAACTCAACGACTGCAGAAACTCTAGTCCTGGCCCTGATGATATAATATATGAATTCTTGAAAGAATTCCCCCTGACGGATTAGAATATCTCACCGAAATTTTCAACTTCATTTGGACTCAGAAAGTATTTCCAGATGCTTGGAGGAAAGCCATATACCCAAACCAGGAAAGGACCACATGATTCCTGATAATTATCGACCAATAGCTCTAACATGTACTATGTGAAAATTAATGGAAAACATTATTAATAAAAAAACAAAATAGATACTAGAGCAGCAGAATTTCTTTACAAAAGAGCAGTGTGGTTTCAGACAATTTCACTCAACAACTGATACCTTAATAACCTTAGAATCAGAAATTCTAGATGCTTTTCGACACGGACTTCATCTCCTAGCAGTCAGTTTAGACATACATAAAGCATATGATACGATTCGCAAAACACAAGTCATCGAAACCCTAAAACAACACAATATCAAGGGAAATATGATTGGATTCATACACAATTTTCTACAGAACAGAAGCATCCAAGTCCGAGTTAACGGTGCCCTATCTCAAGAAATCCGATTAGAGAAAGGAGTCCCACAGGGTTCAGTCATTGGTGTAACCCTTTTCTTAGTAGCCATAAATGGTATAACTTCCTGCATCAACCTCCCAGTAAACTCTTGCCTCTTTGCGGATGACATCACCATTTTCTGCAAAGGCCGTAATCTATCAACAACCCAAGAAATAATACAAAAATCCCTCGACAATCTTGCCAATTGGGAGAATCATACAGGCTTCATTTTCTCTGCAACCAAAACCAAATGCATTCTATTTTCCAAACAGAGAAGACAGAATGAACAACCAGAATTATATCTCAAGGGAATGAAAATCGAAGTGGAAAAAGAAATAAAAATACTGGGAATGACCTTTGACAGCAAACTAACATGGAACTCTCATCTTAAAACTTTAAGAAACGACTGCCTACGTCGAATTAATGTTCTCAAATCATTAGCAGCTAACAACTGGGGAGCTAATGCTCATGTATTAATGTCCACGTACAAAGCAGTCATCCGTTCTAAGCTAGACTATGGCTCCATTATATACAATTCAGCCCCAGCATCAGCACTTAAATTACTTGACCCTATTCAAAACACATCTCTAAGGATCATCTTAGGAGCTTTTAGAACCAGTCCGATCTCCAGTCTACTAATTGAAGCTTATGAACCTCCGCTCCAATCTCGCAGAAAACTACTGACTATCAATTATGCAACAAAGGTCGCAGCGTCTCCGCACTCCAAAACTTACACCTATGTTTTCCCAAATAATCAATCTCTTCGCTACCCCAAGCAGCAAAGAAGACATCTTCCTATCCACATTAGACTTTCACGACTCCTACATGATGTCCACTCTCTTTTCCCCCCAATTGCTCCGAAAACTACAACAAATATGTCTATTCCGCCATGGAGAATTAAAACTCCACCAACAATTTTAGACTTATGTGAAATTAATAAAGAATCAACTGACAGTAGCACCTTCAAGACACTCATTCTAGAGAAAACCAAAAGATTTCCCACCTTTACCGCAATTTATACAGATGGATCAAAGTCAGAATATGGTAGCGGCTGCGCTATTGTATATCCAGATCATACGATAAAGTATACATTACCAAAAATATGCTCTATATTTACATGTGAACAATACGCCATTCTAAAAGCTATAGAATCCATCAAGAATTACACAAAAAGAGAAATCTTTTTATTCTTCTGTGACTCCTTATCTACAATAAACTCTCTTCATGATTCATCGCCTTCCAACTCCTTAGCTCAAAATATACTGGAGTCATATAACACGGCAACAAATAATGGTCAGCAAATTTACATTATGTGGATTCCCTCACACAAGGGGATAAAAGGCAACGAACAAGCAGACATAGCAGCCAAAGAAGCAACTCGTCTCTCCCCTCAAGATCCCAACTTTCTCACCCCCTACAATGATGTGGCCTCTTCTCTTAAACCAAAAATCCACAAACAATGGTTAACCGACTGGATCCGGTCCTCACACTCAAAGCTTCATGACGTCCGGAATGAGTCTACAAATAAATTCGACACCCCGCTCCTTCCACGCCGAGAACAAGTCCTCATTACCAGAATACGAATAGGTCATACCAAAATAACCCACGCACACATCTTCTGCAAGACATCTCCACCCGTATGCGAGAACTGTCAAGAAAGGAAAACGGTTAACCACATACTACTAGAATGCCCTTTGTACGATCAACAAAGAACTCTATGCAACCTCCATCAGAGAAGAAGCCTAAGTGAGATTTTAAATGAACACATTCATTTCAAAAACATAATAATTTTGTTTTAAACTGACGAATATGTACCAAGATATATAACCTCTGTAACAACTTTTGTAATACCACACCGTAAGTAAATGTTTGTATCCAACATTGTTATTGCTATGTACAAAATTCTGTATGTCGCGATATGACTCTACGAGTTAAAGCGACAATAAATAAATAGGAATTAACAAAAAAAATCGTTGCTCAAAGAAGAATGAAGTTCGCGGGACATGTTCTACGTATGAATGATAGAAGGATACCCAAATCAGCACTGTTGTGGAAACCAACGGAAGGATACCGAAGTAGAGGAAGACTTCGTAACACCTGGAAACAAACTTTTGCAGAGGATCTTGAATGCATGGATATGAACTGGGAGGAAGCTGAAAATCTGGCAGCTGATAGAGTTCGCTGGAGGAATCTTGTTACCCGATATGCTACCTAGCATTGGAGGAACTAAGTCTAAGTAAGTCAAAAATATGAGTTCCACTTTCTCAAACATGTGGCTTAAATCTTCACATTATACTTATTACGACGCACGCGTAATTTATACATCGCATTCTTGCCGAAATACCTTCAAATACACGTAGCGTTCATCATTGCATTTAACCAACCTTTAATTGTGGAATAAATCTTCACATTAATTATCATAAAACTTGTGCAGAATATCTTCAAATACCAATATACGCTGTTACATTACATTCCTGTTCCACCACTCCTTTAAATTCCAATAATACGAATGTTAATAACATTTGCAATTTAATAACTTATAAGGAATATACAGGTTCTCCTGATAGAAATCCGCTTAAGTCTCTCCTCTTTCTAGTCATAAATAATTTTGTTAATCACAGTAATAACAATATTTAAACACTACAAGTGATTTATAGAAAAACAAACCATTGAGGGATCAAATCTCGCCTGGTCATATTAGTGACTATCGTAGCTTTCGATTACTAGACTGACTGAAATCTAGTCATCACATTTAATATCATTTACAATGACATTACATTGACTCCAATGTCAATAATTGCGATAGCAATAAAAATACAATAGCCGAACCAACATGCAAGCCAATTCCTGCTCGTAACTGAAATTCTCTCAAATAAAATGTCTTAAAATTAGGACTGCCCTATCCAGCAAATACAATAACAAATACAGATGTCAATAGATCATAATTCACAGATATCTCCTAATATTAACTTCAAATTCATAAACTAGCAAGAATTGCACATAAAGCAATTAAGTAAGTCACACATGACACAATCGTGCCATTAAATAATCAAACATCGCTGACGAAATAATCTACGAACATAATCGAAGATGTAAATTATCATTATCGTTGCTTGCCACGGTGGGTGAGTGGTTAACGTGTCGGATTACCAACCCCCCTAGCTTGCAGGTTCGCTCCTGGCCGTGGTAAGTTATTTTTGAAAGGCGGAAAAAATACGATTCGCATGTCATACGATGTTGGCATGTTAAAGAACCCATTTGAATTCAGTAGGCCGTGTTCATAATGGCAAAATTAATCTTGGGAGTTTCCGCCAACACAAAGTTCCTCATTTCCCTACTAGAACGCGCTATAGTGTTCAAGGAGCTTAAATATCTAACCTCCTTTACTCTCATAGTGATTCAAGGAACAACGAAATTCGGCATGCAAGCTACCCTCTGGGTGTCAAATAACAAAGCTTGCACCCGGCATCCGAGGCCATACGATAATATATATATATACATGTATAATATCATTATGTTTTCGAAATGAAATGCCATGTCCTGTGGTTCAGATTCCACGTAAAAAGGAGGTCCCGTGGCTCATGATCGCGAGATTAACAGTCACGTTAAACCACAAGCTTCGAGCTTCGCTTCATAATATCATTATCGTTCAAAAAACGATCAAATCAAATAAATGCTTACTAAAGTTTCCTAAATATCTACCAAAAATCTCCACACAGATTTAATATAACTCAAGAACGAAATTTAAATTACCCCAAAACTCAAAAATACTCTAATATCGAAATCAGCCTAAAAATGCCTCAAAATAAATTACAAAATGCTAATAAAAATTTGTCAATCTTGAAGTTTCTACAAAATCCAAATATCTACAAGAATAACTGGAGATTATTCTCTGTACCTCTTTCTGCGTGATGATAAGGATTCCTCATACACGGGTGAGTATGATTCTTCATGCATTGGACCCTGCTTTGCTCATCCCATTTCAGCATTCACCTGGATCTCGTTCTTGGCACAGCAGTTGGATGAAAGTCTCGATCGTCCACTCTCGTCTCAGGGTTCCCTGGACTCGAAATGATGGTCTGGTCGGTCGTGGATTTTCGACTCCACTCTCAACTCTGCTACTATTAATAGGTCTCTCCTTCGTAGATATAATAATTTCGAATAATTCAGATAACTTCTTCCATTCTTTGATTGTTCAGTTTTCGGCTTCCCGTATCATGCGCTTAACAATGCATCACCAACATCACGTAACGTTGAGTAACCATGCCCCTCAACTCGTAGTTTCTGAATCCATCGTAAGCTTTTCAAAGTATGAGTGATTTTTGATAACAGCTCGTACAGTTTCGTAAAGTCTAAAGAATGGTTGTGATGTAAACTTCCGTAGAATGTTTCTATCAATAATGGTTTGATAAAGTGCCTTCTCGTAGACTGTAGAGCTTTTATTGAACCTTGATAAAATATAACATACTTTGCAATTATCGCTGTGCTGGATCTCACTTAGAATATTCGAAGAGGTTAATGTTCAATTGTCGTGACAAATACTTGATCATTGTAACAGTTAATGTTTATTAATATCACATACCGGAATCACTTGTATTATCGTTCCTCGGCAATATAACTTTCTACCGGAATGCTTCTTGGTAGACTCGTTTTCACTTTCAAGTCCGTGCACGTCAGAAAAGCATGATCTTTGAAAAACACATACGTCACGTATGACATCGTCGAATCGAGTGTCCTTCTCTCTTCTTGCAGTGGCGTAAGTTCCCTGTCATTCTCCCGAATGAGATCGCATTTGCGTTAAAGTTCCTTTTCTGAAATTTAGAAAATATCATAAAATACTGATTATTTTTTCCGAGTCGAACCTGGTACTCCATGATACATAATCTATTACTTCTTCAAAGTAATTAGAATTGCAATTATTTCCTTCGTAATTTCAATTATTGGATCATATCACGTGGTATGCTTTTGTTGTTGTTGTTGTTTGAGTCTTCAGTCTTTTGACTGGTTTGATTCAGCGTTCCAGGCCTCCCTGTCCTGAGCTAATCGTTTCATCTATACATAGCTACCCCACCCTACATCCGAGGCAATATGTTTAACATATTCTAACCTTGGTCTACCCCTACAGTTCTTGTTTTCAACCCTTCCTTTCATAACTAAGTTTGCTATTCCTGGGTGTCTTAGTATGTGTCCTACCAGGACCTTCTATAATACCGGACCTGACACTGGCGGCGGGACTGATGAAAGATGGCTGTCGCTGTTGGTGGTTACATGTTTTGTTTATTAGTTGAGTCGTTTTGTTTACGATGTGGTAGTGATGTGAATTTCGGTTAGCAATCGTCTCTCTTGATTATCTGTGCTTATTGATTATTGCTTAATGATATTACACGTTCGTGTAAGTAAATGTCTGCAATAGTGCTTCTTAAATACGAGATACCGGCGACTTCTGTTACGCTTGTGATACCATCAATACTATTGCCAATCAGTGGGTAAGTTTGGTTTATTTATTATTCTATTGAGTTTATAAATTATTAGTAATGGTAATTCATTATGAGCAAGCATAGCAATAATTAACGTATTCCAATTCAAGGTTTAAGAAGATCTGAAAATTGATTACCGTACGTAGGAACATAACCTACTTTTTAAATTGGCTGCAGTGTTCTCTCATCCAATTATACGCCTGCTTGTCCAAGGATATCAATCTTATCACGTACTTGGTGTGGATCCCGTTTTAATAAACTACCAGTAGGCTTACTCATACATAGGTTATGCTAAAATTGTGGTGATATGCCTTGAAACTATTGTGTGACTGGATCCAAATCCAATTATTATGAAGATAAGCCATTGGTGCCTATTTTCTAATTTCCCATCAGGGGAATTCAACCCACACCCAACTTCACGGGGTTGATGACCAAGAAGTCCCAAGCCCATAAAATGAATTAACAGCAGACAAAATCACGTCATGATGTTATTTTGGTTTGCGTTGGATTCTGACACACGTCATGCCTTTGACAGAGTTTGGTTGGTTCTTAGGTTTAGGGGCTGCGACAACGAGGTCATGTAGCCCCGTGTACTTTGGGTGTGTGTAGAATCTGTCTGATAACCGGTGTTAATTGTGATGACTGTATTAGTGTGTGTATCTGTTTTTTAATTTAAGTACAGACTGCAACTTAGAATTTTTCAAATAGTTCCTACTTTTGCCGCCAAACACCACCGTCAACGACTACTAGGCCTAGTTCAGAACTTAGCTACTAGCGCAGTCGGCTCTTGGCAACGAACGTAGAAACCTGAGCGTTGTTTACATTCTTAACCTTTCCAATTTAGCTTCACACAGGTGTAATTAGTGGAAGGTTCTTTAACATGCCATAAATCTATGACATGGGACCCCGGCTTTACTTGCCCTCCGAAGGAAGGCATACTGAGGGATTTTTAACGCTCTTAAAAAATCCGACGGCTTCGGCCGGGTTTGAACCCGCTCGCTATCTTGGGCATAGAAGCTCAGCATGCTACCAACTACACCACCGAAGCCGCCCCGTTTGACAGAGTTCCATTTAATCTTATGAATAGGAATGAATGAATACGACTAGCCTACTTGTTGACGGATTTACAGGAGGCAGTCGTGACCTTATGATAGGAATTACCTAGGCATTTATCTTCAGTATGTGTGGGAACCCATGGTAAATCACTTGCTGGTTGGCTAAGCGGAGAATCGAACCCAACATTTCTCGGTTTACCTCACTAGGCTGTGTGTAGCCCGTTCTTATCCTCAGACTAGAATTGAGATTTCTTGACAGTCAGGAATCAAACTTGGACCCCAGAAGTGACAACCAAGAACTACACCATCTGGTTGGTCATATTTATTTTTAAGAATAATATGTATATCTGTTAGGTAGTCAGCCCCAAAGCTGGTTGGGTCCTCAAAAGGCACTGCCGTTAGGTTATGTGGGTAGATACCCACAAAAACCCATGGCAGCGCTATATTGAGGCGTACTAGGCAAGAAGAGGAGTGAGGTAGTTTGTCATTGCTTTCCTCACTGAGTCAGTACAGCAGTACTAACCCTATGAGTAGAACCTTTCACAGCATCCATAGGCACTTACTGTGCCCTGAATGTCATTACTAAGCACCACCCATACCTCAGTAGCTTCCATATAACCACAGCCATGAGTGAGACTGAGACATCGGTGATACTCTAGCCTGTGCCAACAGGCACTGACTGTGCCCTGAATGTCATTAATCAGCACCACCCACACCTCAGTAGCATCCATATTATCACAGCCATGAGTGAGACTGAGACATCGGTGATACTCTAGCCTGTGCCAACAGACACTGACTGTGCCCTGAATGTCATTTCTAAGCACCACCCATACCTCAGTAGCTTCCATATAACCACAGCCATGAGTGAGACTGAGACATCGGTGATACTCTAGCCTGTGCCAATAGACACTGACTGTGCCCTGAATGTCATTTCTAAGCACCACCCATACCTCAGTAGCCTCCATATAACCACAGCCATGAGTGAGACTGAGACATTGGTGATACTCTAGCCTGTGCCAACAGGCACTGACTGTGCCCTGAATGTCATTACTCAGCACCACCCATACCTCAGTAGCTTCCATATAATCGCAGCCATGAGTGAGACTGAGACATCGGCGTAAAGCCTCATTTTACTCTAGCCTGTGCCAACAGAAAAATGCAAATTTACTGCATTCATCAAGAGATGGTAAACATGCCCCGAATAATATGTAACTTACTAAAAAGGGATTGAAATTCCCACAGGAACATTTACAACTTTCCCTGTTCACTCAGCCAAGATATTCTGCAGATCTCTCCTGTGGGCCTCAACATTATTTTATTTTATTCATTTCCTGATGAAACTCCGGTGGTACCTTACTTCAACTCCTAGGGCACATCCCCATGCCTGTCCCTTACACAGCTACACACACTACCACATTCATCACGTAATCGGAGGAATTCTACCCACACACAACTGTACGGGGCTGATGACCAATATGTCCCAAGCCCATAAAATGAATTAACAGCAGACAAAATCACGTCATGATGTTATTTTGTGTTGTGTTGGATTGTGACAAACGTCGGGCGTTTGATGTCCGACCACCAACTACGGCGGCCATCTTAGTTTGCAGTGTCAGGTCCGGTAGTATAGAAGGTCCTGGTCCTACCAACCTATCTCTTCTCTTTACTAGCAGTCGCTAGAAACATCACTCCTCTCCCACTTTAACCAATCATAATATTTCAGGCGTCAAGTCAAGTCGCAGGCCTAACACGTGCCAATCTTCTTCACCCTCCACCGCAAGCGTTCGTCACTCGCCGTCACAAACAAGGAAAATTAAGCTTGACTGACCGGTTCTCCCCTTCGACGCCGCAACTACCAAAGCTATTGATATGGGCCAGAGACCGCCTCGCTCGCCAATTTATGAGATAAATAAAATCCACTTTAAACAATACTTTCCTCAATTCTCAAATGTACCAAAAGATTCATATACCTATTGGTCAGTTAGATTCTCGACTTCATAACTTTGCGAAATACAGTCCAATTTCCTTCAAATTTTGGAATTAAGTTTCTTACATCCCACAGATGACATATCTGACTTTAGACAAAGCAAATATTGGGGTCAGTATATCCTACTTATGTTAATTGCCTCTATCATTACACAAAATTATAGTTTGATTGCTGTAATAGATTCGTAGATATTGAGAAGCGTCTAAATATTTCTGATGGTCGCCATGGATTTTTATATATGTAGGTCTTAGAGTTATAGACTATTACATGAAGATTATTGTGTAGGCGTGGTATTCAATTTTCTATTGCACGATTAGGGCACAAGATATGAACACCAGATTTCAAAATTTTCTGCAGATCTTGTGGTGTGCACGGTTTTTCTGAATTTTGTAAAATGTGTATATTTGTAACGATTTAATCAATAATAAATAATAATAATAATAAATGTATTAATCAGAAGGTTGAACAAAGTACCACATCCAACTGAGATACCAGTCACTTCAATAAATTTTGCACATGGGGAAGTTTGCTTCAGGACATAGACCTCGAATCTGTTTGTTGGTTATCTCCGTCGGCTGTTCAAAATGGTTAGTGTATATTTGCTAGGTTTTTATTTATTCGTATCAGAGGTATACATTTTACATTTAAAATATGGTACTTAACAATGCACATATCAAATCGTTTCTGTCCAAAATTTTGCGAAGTCACGGGCATTAGGTGTCGCAACCATCAAGTCCTCCATTGTGCAACATAAAGAACACTTCATGCAGTTCAAGAAATGGACTGTGGTTCGGACTTCACCACAATCACATAGCCTGGATGTGGCAGGAAAACCCCACTTTAACATATTGGTTCTTGATCTACCAACACCAGTGCGAAGCCTGTTCAATGACTTCCACGTAGACCAGTGTTCCTCATGTCCTGGAGGGAGATGTTAAATTGGTAGCATCCAGCCATCAAGTTGAGTATTTCTAGATCTGCATAATCTTAACCTTGCGGACTTAGCAGATTCATGTAGATCTTCTGTTGTACTCAGGAAACTCCTCCCAGACCTCAGTCGTCGATGGGCAGGTTCATATCCGTACAATGGGTGTGCGTATGAGGTAATTGCTTTGGTTTTCTCAGTCCTGGCTGCAACTTCTCTTCTAATATCTGGTGGGGCGATTCCAGCCAAACAGTAGATTCTATCTCGTGATGTTGGTCTCAAACAGCCAGTGATAAGTCGGAATGATTCATTAAGAGATGTGTCAACTTGTTTAGCATGACTGGAACTGTACCAAACAGGACAAGCGTACTCTGCAGCGGAGTAACACAGAGCCAAGGCTGTAGTTCGCATCGTCTTTGGCTGTGTACCCCAATTGGTTCCAGACAGTTTGCGAAGGATGTTGTTTCTGGCTGAAACTTTCTGCTTGACGTTTATGCAATGCTGTTTTTAGGCTAGAGCACGATCCAATGTTACACCTAAATATTTAGGAGTTGGGCAGTGATCTAGTTGAGTGTGTTCCCATGCTATCTGTAATTTCCTTGACGCCTGTCTGTTCTTTAGATGGAAGGCACATACCTGAGTTTTAGATGGATTAGGCTTCAATTGGTTTCCTCTGTAGTAGTAGGATAGTTCAGAAAGAGCCTCTGATAGCTTACCTTTTATAGTCTCAAAGCTGTTTGCTTGAGCAGCAATAGCTCGATAATCCGCGTATATGAAGCTTTTGGTATCAACTGGAAGAGGTTGGTCATTCGTATAAATATTGAAGAGCATTGGGGCAAGAACACTGCCTTGTGGCAAGCCATTCTTTTGTTTTCTCCTTCGACTATTCAGATCTTGAAATTCGACAAAGAACCTACGATTTTGAAGAAGATTGCTAATGACTTGAGTCATTTTGTAATCCTTTGTCATGTTATATAATTTGCGCAACAGTATACGATGATTAACTGTATCATATGCAGCAGATACATCGATACAAGCCACCCCTGTGATTTTATGATTTTCAAACCCATCTTCAATATATTGTGTCAGATGGAGGACCTGTGAGGTACAACATTTCCCTTTACGAAACCCAGCTTGCTCTGGAATGAGGAGAGGTTCTATGATCGCCGTAATTCTTTCAAGGATCATCCGTTCTAGGATCTTGTATAGATGACAGAAGAGTGAGATAGGTCTGTAATTTTTCGGATCGTTTGGATATTTTCCCGGTTTGAGAATTGCAATTACTCTAGCTTTCCTCCACACACATGGTAACTTGCAGGTGCTTATGCAGTTAATATACAATTCTAATAACCATTGTTTAGCAACAGGTCCAAATTGCTTTACTTGCTCAACACATATTTCATGTAAGCCGGAAGCCTTACCATTCTTACACTGATCTATTGCTCTCTTCAACTCAGATAAAGTGCATGGTACAGTGATTTTATCAGTCTCCTGCTCATAATCCCTCTCAATTCCTTTATTCTGAAGTCGACATGGATTAGATGATCGTCCATTTAGTAGACGTTGATGTGCAATTTGGTTTGCTGTAACAGCGGAATGTGAATAGGTTTTATTAGGATCACTACTGAGTTTTCTAAGTAATCCAGAAGTAACATATATGTTATTTGCTAGGTGATTATATAATATTATAGGATGTGAGAAATACTTGGACATTGATATTCCAACCGTAATGAAATTATGAGTTGAGAAACAGTGCATTAAACGTGGAACAAGCAATGAATATAATGTTTCACTAATGAGAACTTTTCTAAATTAGAATGTTCGAATAGTTAGGAAATTCGATAAATACCAATATTCGAATACTTCCAATCGTTGAATAATTCGGATGTTCGATTCAAATATTCGTATTTGAAATTATTCGAACAACGATGGTGGAATATGTACTGCCCTACCCTGTACGATACGTTATCACTAAGATCTGAAACAGATAGTAGGCTATATCGCGCACTTTACACACGGCCAAGTTAAATACATAGGCCTAACAGTTCCTGGTCTGTTATATGGAACGAAAAACCCAAGCACAACCCACCAGGAAGAAGAAAAACTGCTGATATTCGATCATGTTATTATTCATTTTAGGAGCTTGGAGTATATTGGTCATCAGTCCTTGTCGGCTACATGGGTGTGTGTTGAGTTTGTCGGATAACCAATGTTTCTGTAATGACTATATCAGTTGTGTGTAGCTGTATTAAGGACATGAGAAGGTGCCCCGGGTCTTGAAATAAGGTACTATCTCGGCATTTGCTTGAAGGAAACTCGGGGAATCGTCACATAAAAGTTAGCCGGTGACAGCACAGGGATTCCAACCTTCGATTTCCAAACCTTGCTGCAGCTCTCGAACGAATGCCAGGTTGCTTTCTATCTTAAATCCACGGCCTCGTCGTTCCCAACCCTAACCTTAAAGGAAATTCCACACACTTCTACAGACACCATAAAATTACAGGTTATCAGATAAATCCTATACACACACGCCGAAGTACAAGGGGCTGAAATGACACGATGTCCAAACGGTCCAAACCCCTAAATGGAAAACAACAGCACACAGGATCTGGTGTCCAAAGATGTCCCATGCCCCAAACTGAAGCGGCAGCAACAACACCAACAATAATTATGTTTCTCCTATAAGTAATAGAGAACATGGTTAACGATAAAATGTTTTGTCGTTATAACAGGTCCATTGAAATATGGAACATTCACTCACATACGGCTTGGAATTAATTTGGCAATTCCTGTCACGTAGACAGCTGAAAGAACTGGAAAGCATGAAACTGAGACACCTCCAATGGGTTCTAGGGGTATCAAAATTTGCGCGATGCCGATACGTGTACATATTTGATAGCAGACCTAAGACTGTAAATGCATCTGCAGCACACTCCAGCATACAAAGAACAATTACAAGAGATACGAGGAAATAGGCAGAAAGGAAGAAATCTTCTACACAACAGACGCAATGATCAACAAAGATTAGATGAAAGAAGAATACGAGCTGCGACACCTAACGACGCGCTTTGCGATGCACGGTTTCTATGCTCGTATTTGTACCAGGAAATCCTTTCACCACGCTAGCCATGAGTGTACATGTGTTTTGTGTGGAGACCAGTGTGATGCATATCACGTAATCGAGAGCAAGAAGAGAGCAGTATCTCTGACTGAATTTTGCTGATGTAATGCATATATTTCCCCCATTGTGCGTAGTAAATTTGTTATTAAATATGGAACATTAATACATTATTCCAGATGTCAATCACAATGATTTCTATATAGCAAAATTTACAAGCTAACGATCAATCACTTGCATTCATGTTGATTAGTCCCCACGTCAAATATTTTACATACAATCATTGATGTTCGAAGTCAGTCATTTGTAAGGTCGTCTGTGGTCACTAATATTCCGATGCAATTGAATTTATAAGATCAATACCTAGCCTTGACACGACGAAGCATTGGATATCACTGGAATAATTGATGCAAAATTTACAATGAAAATGACTGAAGGAATAAAGGTATACAGCGCATTCAGGGATCTATTTAAAAACTATTTTGATAGAAAACCACTCGTCCTCGTTTATTATTCACATAGGCTATACGGTATACAGCCTGGGGACACACGAGCCAACATATCAATGTTCATTTGACACCAGACAAACATACATACACCAATGGATTCTTTGTAATCTTAACGCTAAATTGATTCCTGGTTAAGAACTATCCCCAAAGAAATATAATCTATCTATCTGCAGACCAGGAGTTAAATTCAATTCATACCGCAACATTCCCTAGTGCTAGTGAGATGTATACAACGATGTTACCGTCAGCCAAACAAGTCCTGCCAATTGGATCACGTAAATACTACTAAATGTAACGAGGGTAGTTTTCTTTTCAACCGTCAATGGTACTTAACCCACTAGCGGACACGCATGATCTTTTTGGCCGTGCGTGATTGATAATACTTGATATATTCAAGGTCACATAATCTTGCGCTTTCTTTTCAATGTTTTAGTATACTAACTCTTTGTTCTTATCAAACAGTATATTTGAATGCTCTGGTGATGAACGTTAAGAATAATTGTACCCTATATAAGAATCCTCGTTTACTAAGTTATGTTGTAGAGTAACTCCTCTCTTGCATCCAAAAGAATACATTCTAACATTATAAAAGTACGCCCATCCACCATCTTGAATGTAAGGAATAGTTGATCTTGTGCCTTTTGCAGCGAAAGCCTGCATACTTGCTGCAATGTATAGTGATGCAACGTGACTTACTTCGTTCAGTTCCCGTCAGAACGTAGGGCATCCACAAACCTCCGCCACCTCACTCTGTTGACTGCAATCCTCTTCACTTCTCTCCATGACTTTCCTTGTTGTTAGTCTATATTATCTATTCTCCATGCCTGCTGAGGTATTCCCTTTCTCCTAGTAACCTGTGGATCCCAAACAAGGGCTGTTTCCCTACGTCTCGATCCGATTTCCTGAGAGTATGTCCACTCAACTTCCATTTTCTACTCTAGGCCTATATTTGGATTCGGGGTCCTTTCAGGCTCGTACCCACACATCTTCTTCACGATATGTTCAAGCCAATGTAAGTTAATTATTCTTCTCAGACACCCATTTATGAAAACCTGTAGCCGATGTGTAATTCTACTGGTTACATTCCATAATTCAGATCCATACAATAGCAATATGTAGTGGTGATGATGATGATAATTGTTGTTTTAAGGGGTTTAACAAATATGTAGTGGATTATCAAAATTATTGTGTTATATACTCCGCTCTCACCGAATTTCATGCTAATTGTCCTACTAAGGTATATCAAGAGTAAATAATAATCAAGTTTTAGGCCACTATTTTTTTGACGTAGTCATAGGAAGCCAACTACAAGGTTGTACATTGATACTCGTTTTCGTTATCGACGCTCCAAAATACTTTGAGTTATTCTATCATTTATTCTATATTTTCAAGATGGCCTCTGTGCATTGTATTCGGTATGTTACGGCTTATTTCAGCAAGGCCTTATGTGATACTTCTTTCTTACTAAGTTTCATTGTAAATCCTCAATTAATTTCTGAATGATTCATTATTACGTTTAAATAGTATGCCCAGCCACCATCTTGAAAATTTTATGTCACTGTTGTTTTGCTCTGGGCTTACGGTACCACATATAAGTTTCTACCTTATCACTAATTTTCGTTATTGTAACTCCCAACATGGGGAGTTATTTATTATAAAATTATGAAATTTTAGGATGCCCATTTTGCGCTATATCCAGTGTGATAAATATTTCACTATCACTACTAAAGCCACTTATTGAACCCTACGGTATTAAACTGACTGGTGTCGAACCTGGGTCTCTGGGAAAATGAGAACGGACTAGAGATGCCAGCAAGAAGCGAACCCAAGGTCTTTGAGGGAGTTTAAGCTATACAAACCCCTAGAGACAGGACACAGTAAATCACTGTTGTGATTTAAAGGAATTCTGACATTATTTGATAACATAATGTAGAAAATATCAGCAGAATACGGCAGTATTGGGCTGTAAAATGCAGACAGTTCTGGACTTAGCACTGGAAGTTGGAGCCCTTGACATGTTACAAATGAGTTTAGAATAGAGGCGTGTTTTCACGGCGCCACGTCAGTAACTCGGACCTATTTACACCGTCTGAGAGGAGTGAGGACAGTGACATATGGTCCAGGGAATCCCCTTCACATAAGAGAAAGCCCAGTGGAATGGGAAACTGCAAGAATAATTTAATGATTACTCGTGATTGGAGTAACTCAGAGACATGAGGATTACACCTACGTGAATGAATTGCAAGGAGGCTAATTATCAAGCCGTCAGACATCGAAATCGAAGCAGATTTAAGGTAATGCGCAAGAACACAGGAGAAATGAGCCCAGCGCAGAACTATGACCAGGTCAGAGGGGAAGAACCACCCACGCGGCTTGGGTACGCGGTGGCAAAGGCAATTAATATTAATTAATTGACCGATCAATCCTCAGGCACACAGGCAGATATGTAATCAGCGACGCTAGATGGACGAGGAAAACATAATTTCAAGACAGGAGAAGCATGTAGAGAGGAGAGGACGTTCCAAGGAATCTATGGACCTACTTTTCTGCTGAAAACAGATATAAGGTCATGGGAGCAGGCAGTCGAGGACAGTCGTGCCATATTCTAGTGCGGAGCGCATGTTGCTCGAGTCCAGGTGAGGGACGCGCGCACTTTAACATTTTTAGTGCATCAGCATATTCGCCATGCCGCGTAAGGCACAAGTTAAGAACAATTGATACTATAAGACCGCAATACTTAAATAGTCGGCATTACAAGTGATTAATATTGAGTACGCATTAAATGTACAGTGTGGTGTACAAGTTAAAACAGTGTCATAGTAGGGCAATCGTACCTCATAACGAAGAGATATTATGTGTTATTATAAAAACAAGATGTTCAGTAAAGAACATATAGCCTACTTTCTCCTAAATGCATGGGTATTGTTATAACTCTTTGTCCTTTTCAAGGAGTATGATTGAATGTTGGTTGTAGTAGCTTGTTGAAATACAACGTGCTATAGGGATATTAAACATGAATATGAGGTGCCCTTTGCTAGTGCTAGCTCTGTACCAAATTTCGTTCAATTCGGTTTCACCGTGTTTGAATTGATACGGGGAATCGATTTGCACACATACTTGGCCACCATCCGCAAACTATTGGGCTGATGTTCTTGCAGTTTGGTCTGAATATGTTTCCCACATAAAGATATGGTGTTGCAAAATTTGGTAGAGACTAGATTATTAGGTTGGTCATAATTACATCTTAGCTTTTAACATTTGGGTGGCCGCGATTACGTTTCCGTCAAGATAGCAGTGATATAATACATGACACTGAGGTGCCCTTTGCTAGTGCTACCTCTGTACCAAATTTCGTTCCATTCGGTTTCACCGTGTTCGAATTGATAAGGGGAATCGATTTTCACACAAAGATGGCCGCCATCCGCAAAATATTAGGCGAATGACCTATTAGATTGGTCAAAGGATGCTCCCTCCATAAAGGTATGTAGTTGCAAAATTTGGTAGAGATCGGATGATTAGGTTAATCGTAATTTGATTTAAGCTTTGAACATTCGTGTGGCCGCCATTACGTTTCAGTCAAGATGGTGGCGATATAAAACATGACACTGAGGTGCCATTTGCTAGTGCTACCTCTGTACCAAATTTCGTTCCATTCGGTTCCACCGTGTTCGAATTAATAGGGGGAATCAATTTTGACATAAAGATGGCCGCCACCCGCAAACTATTAGGCTAATAACCTATTAGATTGGTCAAAGGATGCTCCCTCCATAAAGGTATGTAGTTGCAAAATTTGGTAGAGATCGGATGATTAGGTTAATCGTAATTTGATTTAAGCTTTGAACATTCGTGTGGCCGCCATTACGTTTCTGTCAAGATGGCGGCGATATAAAACATGACACTGAGGTGCCCTTTGCTAGTGCTACCTCTGTACCAAATTTCGTTCCATTTGGTTTCACCGTGTTTGAATTAATAGGGGGAATTGATTTTCACACAAAGATGGCCGCCATCCGCAAACTATTAGGCTAATGACCTAGTTATTTGGTCAAAGGATGCTTCCTCTATAAAGGTATGTTGTTGCAAAATTTGGTAGAGATCGGATGATTAGGTTAATCGTAATTTGATTTAAGCTTTGAACATTTGTGTGGCCGCCATTACGTTTCCGTCAAGATGGCGGCGATATAAAACATGACACTGAGGTGCCTTTTGTTAGTACTACCTCTGTACCAAATTTCGTTCCATTCGGTTGCACCGTGTTCGAATTAATAGGGGGAATCGATTTTCACACAAAAATGGCAGCCATCCGCAAACTATTACGCTGATGACTTATTAGTTTGGTCAAAGGATGCTCCCCCCATAAAGGTATGTTGTTGCAAAATTTGGTAGAGATCGGATGGTTAGGTTAGTCGTAATTTGATTTAAGCTTTGAACATTTGTGTGGCCGCCATTACGTTTCCGTCAAGATGGCGGCGATATAAAACATGACACTGAGGTGTTCTTTGCTAGTGCTACCTTTGTACCAAATTTCGTTCAATTCGCATTCACCGTGTTCGAATTGATAGGGGGGACAGACATTCAGAGTACACACACTCACACACACACCCACACACAGACACACAGGCACACACACACACAGACTCACACACACACATACACACACACAGACAGACACACTTTTTTCGCCCTGTGTTGATCTCATAAGTCTACTTTCATTTTTTGCAAAAATCGAAAGTAGGGTAATATACGTGGGGCTCTCCAAGACTTTGTTATAAGCGTATCATTCAAGGAGACTGTAAGTTCAGTCGAAGGACAATGAAAGTGGTTATTGTACAAGTACACTGTATAATGGACGAGCGCAATATATAATCTATTTGTTAGACATGGTAATAGTATGTCGAATTGCGCAGGTATAAACATTTTGTTATACGGGTGATGCATTTTCACAGGGATACCACTTTAATTAACATTCAGGACGATATGGAAGCAAGCATATCTATGCTAATATAGGGAAATTATCTAAGGATAGGAGTTGACAAACATTGGGGACCGCTGGGAATCGTCAGGCAGTGTAACGGGACTTTCAAAAGAGATACAGGGTATTCTTGGAGGAAAGGTCTTCAACACCTGCGTTTCTGAGATTCTGCAAGAAGGGTCAACCAGTGAGAAATATATATAGTGATCGTGTGTTTTTTTTAGTGATTTGTTATTTAAATATGTGTAAATTACAAGTGTAATAATCAATATAACGTGTTTGTGGAAAAGGCAGCGATAGCTTCGACATGGAGAAGCAAAGTGCAGTGTATTGCTTAATGGAAAAATTGTGTAAAATGTGTGTAAAATGTGTAATGATGCCTTGCTAATATGCAAATTATGGCGGGCATTAACGGAAAGGATGTGTGGTCAGAGCCACCAGGATAACCAATATAAGTACCCGAAAACCATGATTTTGTAGTGAATATGTAGTCCACTGTATGTCGGTAATTTCAAAAGTTGTAAAATATGCCAGTGATAGTCAAATTTGGGAGGTAGAACCTTCAGACATTAATGTTGTGTTGATTTAGTCAAGTTAAGATGTTCTTTGTACATCAGTGTGTGGATAAATCGTTACCACTAACGTAGAAATGGCAATTGACTTAAATAGAAAGTCAACGTAACGAACACGGATGTTCGGTTATTGATGATATAACTACAGTTACGTTGTGTCGGAGTAGGGGAAATTTATGTCAGTAATAATAATAATAAGAATAAATAATCATCAGGGAATATACTGTATAATTGTAAGCAAAATATATGCTAATTTGAATAACTGTATATCCAAGCAGTATTATTACTAGTGATGGACCAAGCAAAGGAATTTAATATCAGAGTATTTTATGATAAAGGAAGGAAATATGAAAGGAGATAGGAAATGGAAATGTTTAATAGTGAATTGAATTGCAGCTTGATGAATAAGCTTATAAGAGTAATTGGTAGAGATTATCTTATTATTTAAGGACGGAATCTTCTCACAATATTCAAGGAAGCCAGGCAGCTTAATCGACGTGTGAAATCTCGTATAGCCGAGGGCATAAGGAGAGATATATTGCAATTGAGCGTATCGAGTGGGGAAACCTAGCTCTGATTATTGCTATGAAGCGTTCCGGGTTCGAATCCAGTGGCGTATGAGAGGGAAACAAGGACACCTCGCCATGACGCCTGATATCGACCGAGAACTAGCTATTGTGTGAATGAATTCAGCTCCTGAGAGTGAATTTGGCGGCAGGAAGTTGTGCCCTGACCGTGTTCTGTGACAAAAGCGCCGGCTATTCCAAAGCGACTTGTGCTTGATGAATCTCGTTTCCTTCAGATAAATGTAAATGGACCTGTTGAGGCCAGCTATAAATATCCTAATGATAGGAGTAAATGCTTAAACAATTCCATATTCCGTATTGCATTCAGTATGAATTAGGTCTTATGTATTTGTGTGGGTCACTAAGACGGCGCACTGTTGTTGTTGAAGCAACAGGCTAATGCTTGGAAAGGGAGCAGAGGGACGTGAGGGGAAGTAACGGCCATCTTGTTACCACCCGTCATGGAGCCCATTGTATTGAAGGAGGGTTGGGGAAGAGACCGTACCCTACCCTAGGCTTGGAGTAAGATGTTTAAAGTGAAAAACTATGAAACCCTGTTTGTTATAAAATAATGAGTGTAGTAATGAATAATGAATATGTGTGGTATGAGACACATTGATAATTAAGAATCATTCTAATAACTTAATATTTGGCAAAGTTATGATATGTTAAAAGTTACATTTTTATACTGACATTATCACCTATTTTCGAGGGTGGATACCAGATGTGACACGCTACGCCCACGTAAGGGTAGCCTAAAATCCCACCCGATACAGCGGTAACAGAATTATTATGAAAGTAAACTCATTACGGCATACAGTGGAGCTACAAAAAGGGTAGAAGTACAATTAACAGTGGAGTTGCAATGAATATGTTGTGCGACTAATAGATTGGTTAATGCATGGTAGACTCAAGCATTTGGAGGGAAGAGAAATACAGAACATGATTGTACGCATAGTGTAACTGTAAAGTCAAATGTGTTTATAATAAGTAAGTAGAGATTGTAAATGGTTACAATAAGTGACGTAAGATTGTAAGAATAACGTTATGTGTGAATTTTACCCGTGCATCAGCGCACTTGGGAATGAATTTTACGATAATTTCATGGTAAATAAATTCAGTAATCATTTGGATTTGTGAGGATAAAATGCGAGTAATAATTGATTGGAGGAGTATGTTTTGCATTGTTTTTGTGTATTATTGTTGGGATTTTGTTTGTTTTGTGTGTAGCCATGATTTAAAACTCAATTAAAGTCTTTAGAATAGAGTTGTATCTTATTTTTGTAAAGTTGATACCTCTTAGTCTCAGATCTAAAATATGCAACTGCTCAGTGGGTGAACGGTACACGCCCGAGGACTGATGCTGGCTGGAGGCAGAAGCATGTTTTCCATGGAAATTATTCACATGAAATTTTAGGATGTTATTTTGCGCTATATCCAGTGTGATAAATATTTCACTATCACTACTAAAGCCACTTATATAATACGTATGTCCTGTCAAGCTTCGTCTTAATTGTCTAATTACATTGTGGGTTACTAATTTGTAAATTTTAATGGTACACCTAGCTGCCACAGGCTATGAAGTTACAATTCATTTACTTTGGTCATGATGGTGGACTTGTTATGTTCTATCTTAATACTGGATTAACATACGTATTAATTGTATGGCAGTACATCACTCTACAACACATTGGGCAAAGATCTAAAATCTACAATGATACAAAATGATACATAATGATACACAAATAATTACAAGGTTATAGACATATTGTTGATGTAGTCAATCGCCTCTGGATAACATCCAGGAAGTCTGAGAAATCACCAGAGTAGGAGCTCAGAGGACACTCTTTAACAATGTGAGAAACTGTCTGTTTTGGAGAGCCGCACAGGCATGTTGGTGACGTGATTTTTCTCTTTTTGAAAAGTAGATCACCACACCTGCCGTGGTTGGTCCGTATCCTGTTAAGTCTTGACCAAGTCTTGCAAGGAAGATCTAATTCGCGAGGCTTGCTGTTGATATGAAGGAAACCTTAGGGCTGCAGATGTACGTTGTTACACCATTCTTGTGTCCAAGCCTGTTTGAGAAGAAAATTATGCTCTTTGAGACTGCTGGCTGTTCTCATTGGTGGTCGTCTGGATTGGAGCCTGTTGATTTCTAAGCTTTTAATGTCCTTGTGCATTGGCAGCTGTTGATATTTTGAAATTTCCTTGTGTTCTCTCATAAGAGCACTTTTCCTTCTGAGGTGAGGGGGAGGAATGAGGCTCAGGGCTGGCTACCAGAATGTGGGGGTGGACTTTATAGTCCCAGTTATGATTCTCATTGTCTGATTTATATCAACCAGCATTCTGTGACAACTGATCAACCAAACAGGGCAACAGCATTCTGCAGTAGAATGCACTAGGCCTAGAGCAGATAATCTTAGTGTGGAAACCGTTGATCCCCAGGTAGTACCGCACAGATTTTGAAGTATATTATTTCTTGATCTTATCTTAGCTGCTGCCTTTGCCAGATGTTGTCTGAAATATGGCGTTTGGTCAAAGGTGACTCCAAAGTAGTTTGGATGTTTGTTGTACGTTATCTGATTATCTTCAAAGTTGTAATTCAGCTCGCGGTTGGCTAGGACATTACTTAGATGGAAACATGATGTCTCAGTTTTGTTGTGGTTAACTTGAAGACCTAATTTCCGAAAGAACTGTCCTAATAGAGCTAGATCTGCGGTCAATGTTTCTTCAGTGCTCTCCATGTGATTGTGCTGAGTAACTAATGTCCAGTCATCAGCATAACTAAACTTTCTCGATTGTGTATCAGGAATGTCAGCTCTATATAAGTAAAACAATACTAAATTGATTTTATAACTCTGAGATACGGACAATTAATAATTTATTATGAAAATTAAGATGGTCACTGTGTGCTGTCATCAATGAAAAACGGAAGTGAGAAACCATAGTCTATATGATACTCCAGGCCAACGGCCTAGCCGTGTTGAAAGACCGGATCCCACGAGAACTCCGCAATTAATCAACATAGGGCGCAGTCGGAACTTGGATAGTATGCCGTTTCTAGGCACTGTGCACTGTTGGCCAACATAAGGAGGAGCGGAAAGGCCTTGACCACCCTACCACAAGTAAACTCCGGCTGGGGGTAGCCCCTTCGGAGGCTCGGACCTGCCTTCGGGCAGAATACCAATTAAATTTTAAAATATCATACTCATGTCTTGCCAAGATTCGTATTAATAACGCAGTTATATTCTAAGTTGTCGATTTATTATAATAATTTTATTAATGCAGCCAATGGCTTCATATTTTATTTTGAGGACGGGTCAGGAGAGGGATTTTGGAAGGAAATTGGTCGTGGACCTATTGAAAGTAACCGTCCTGGCATTTGCCTGGTGGTGAAAATGGGAAACCACGAAAACCATCTTCAGGACAGCCAAGTTGGGATTTGAACCCACATTCTGCCAATGCCACCGAGGCATGAGTTAGCACGTTGGCGACACTTCCACCTTGGCTGTTTAAATGTTCTAATATTTCGTGCATCCGCCTTCTTGAATGTATGGATAGCCTGCTATTTTGTGTTGGCCATACAATGTCACATATGTGAGCCTAATTTGTCACGATATTTCTGTACTGTAGCTGTTAGGTGTTGAGATTAATTCATTTTTGAATTTTATAATTTCAAGATGATGGCTGCACGTAATATTCATTCGCATATACACCACGTTGATTAGAGAAGGTACTTAAAATGACGGCTAGTCGTCCTATCGAAGAAAACAAAACAAAAATCCCCCATACCAGGGTTTAACAAAGTAGCACAAAAACTACAGTCACGTTTAGCTTGCAAATAGACTTGACGTCTCTCGACGTCCAAAAGAATGCACCGATTGAACCATGTTCAATCGAAAGGGTGGCTAACTATTACTGTAAGTGAATGACAAATAAATGACTGCTAAATACAAAATCCTACCTATTGGCTGTCAAGATGAGTACGTTTGGTTTAACTATACTACTCCACCACAAAAAGAATCGTACAAAGAGAGAAGGAACGGACTCACCTCGTTCTTTCCAAAGAACTGAGGGGTAAAAATCATCCTCTGGTTTCCGGACAAGGGTTGTCCAAACTAGGCCTCCATTCCAGGCCTTATCCATGACCAGGGTCTTGATGCGTCCTCGTGGTCGACGTAATGATGTCGTTTATTTCTCTCCCATGGTGGTAGTGGTCATTCTTCATATTCCAACACGTCCATCTCCTCCACGTGCGGTACCTCTGGGTCTTCCGTCATGTTGTAGTTTCCTTAGAACGGCTCCTTCACATTATGGGGTTCTCACTCAATCATCCCCATCGTAGATAGATGAATAATCACTTAATACACGTGGTTAGTTGAATAATACATGGTTGGTGGTTATTTTCACCCGTAGAAATCACAATTATAACACAGTTTTTACTGAAGCTAAAATGATTAACAGTAACAAACTCACTGAGATTACACAATGCAGACTTTATCAAATTGCCCATGCACTGTCTGCTTTCACAGCTTCTATTATCTCGCCTAATTGGCGTGTTCTCACAGATTTTACTGTTACACTGAATCACGTGGTATCCTAGCAATCCACGGTTAAAAATGCTCGCAATAGTGGCTGCAATGTATTCACTGTTTGTGGCGTTCAAATTAACCACAGGAACTGTTATTTGTTCACTGACATACGAATATTTTGTGTCCCTCGTGGACATAGAATTCTGACGGCCTCGTGGTTAAAATGTGGTATTCAACGCCGTTGCAATTTTCACAAGTTTTCACAAATTTAATAATAACGTTATTCACGCACACACGGGCGTTAAATATCACTCGATGGCACACTAAAGTTATCAGAATATGCTGAATTACGAAATGAGATGATCTGAGCCTCGTGAATAATGGAGACATGTTAATAAGGACTCAGGTAAAAAAAATCGTGGATTCCTTCAAAGGCACACTACTTGGTGCATAAAAACGCAACGATGAACGTTGATAATTTCCTCGCCTTCAAGGCGGATTATTTCCTCGTCCAACAAGTCGGACAATTTCACACGTCCAGTGTGGACGATAAACCAAACTCGAGTGCGTAGTGCGTCGCTCCTGCCTGCTGGATCTAGTGAATACATGAGTCGTTTAGCAACTAACTTCTTCCGTTTCGCGTATCTGCGATGTAAAATACCTTACCATAATATAAAATCACATTCACCAGAATGTTCAGAATATGCTGAATTACGAAATGAGATGATCTGAGCCTCGTGAAAAATGGAGACATGTTAATAAGGACTCAGGTAAAAAAAATCGTGGATTCCTTCAAAGTCAAAAGTACATCCATAATCATATCCAGCCATGCGCTGGTCTTCGGTTGCGTTCAAAGATGATGCATTACATTAGCAAGTGTGTTGCAAGGAAAAGTATCACAGAGCATGAGCTCAGCGGGCTCAATACTGTATAAACTAAATGTGCAGGCCTGTGCAATTTATAACTTGAGTGTAATGGTGGTTCGTAGGGCAGGCCACAAAGGTTATCAGCTGCATAAAATGTTGGAGTTATCAAATTTGCATTGATGATAGTTATAATTAGGTTAATGGATCCGATCGGGTAATTATCGTCCAACTTTCTTGATTTATAAAGCATAACCAGCATAATAGAGGCATACATGTTACTAGTATGCTTTGTCGAGTTTATTATTTTAGATATGCAAAAACATTACAAATATAACCAATTATTACGGTTCAAAATTATACGTAAATATTTTATTCACCGTCATGTAATTTCCTAACCATGTACACACGTCACCGTATGTATTTCAACACTGATATGTCAACACACCAAAATATGGCATATAGCGATGATACTTCACACTTTTCATACAAAAAAGAACAGCAATATTCAGAAGGAATTGTAGTTATCGCCACCTTCAACACAAATAGTCGGTTAATCACAAGGAATACGCTTGAATCGGGATTTAAAGTCACTTCATAATGCTAATCTTATGGGAGACATCTTTGTTTTGCCCAACATCAGCTGATCTTATTTTGGCCCCACAGTCGGCGGGCAGAAGCATAGCGGGCGCCCTCTCTATCCTATTGTACGCTCGAAGGCAGGAGCTAACCACAGCCCTCTAGATGCGAGCTGCGCTCTATACCGGTCAGTTAGTGAACCCAGTCTTAACGACTGCTAGGAGAATAATACAGTGTCATATGTTTATTCCTTGTGCACAGAGGCGTTGTTCATAACCTCAAAACTTGCAATATGGATGATTTGGTGATGGATTATTTTGTTATACCGTGTATTTAAGATTATAAATTTACGGGTTGCGAAGTTACTTCACTTAGGCCTACATCCTCTTTGTACACGACACAGAGCCACAACGTGACGTCAGTTTCTGATCTGCTCTGATTGGCTATTACATTGCTGCAGTCGGGTAGTTGGCAGTCGAGGATAAAATTCTCGACTGCCGACTACCGTATACCGACTGCCAGCTACCAACTGCAACTGCATGTTGTGTAAGGTGCCTGTAGTATACACGGGGTCGATCGCGACTGCCGACTGAGAACTACCAACTACGGACTGCCGACTGCGCATTGTGGATGGGCCTTATTAGAGCAGCGAAGTTTCAATTATTGTAAGTAGTCGGTGAATACCTACGTTGTTTGGAGTGTTTGCTGATGAAATTGCAAAATGCTGGGGGTAAATTATAAACTATGGTTTGAACGCCACTGCTCAAATCCTGTGTGTCAATTTGCACTTCGAATAGGAAGAGATTAGGAGGTGATAAGGACAGAGAGTTATAACTATACTCATACATTTAGGAGAAAGTAGGCTATATGTTCTTTCCTGAACATCTTGTTTTAATTTCTAACTTGGTGTTCATAGCAATAGAACAGTGTTTCTGAAGCCGTAGAAGTCTGCGGACCACTCAGCGTGAAATTGAATCATGTACGGACCACCCTTCCTCCCCCCCTCCCCCTCCCCCTTCCCCCAATACACCTTATCAGTTGTAACCCTTCTCAATAACACTTATTTTAAGGATATTTCAATTCAAAACCTGATAGTTATCGCAGCGAATACATTCGGACGATTCTTGTTCAACGCACATCGTTTCCGAAATCCCCATTTATTGGCCACTTTTTTATACGTTCTGGTGGACCCTTTTCTCCCGTGGACCACTCGCGGACCACCCGTGGACCGCGGACCACCGGTTAAGAATCACTGCTATAGAAGAAAATAGATTTGTTAATAAAAATGCCACTTTCATTTTCCTATGTCGCATACAATCTGCATATTAAATAACATATTAATTTATAGAAATTAACTTCATCCACATAACACACTAACACAATTATACTGTACTTGGAACACCAGACAACTGAAAATGTATAAATATAATTTTGCCTCATCGCAGTAAGGGTGTGGGGTAGGGTGGACCCTTCTCCCGTAATCCTGTTTAACCGAGACAGAAGCAGGAAATGAAATGGAGCGATCTTCTATTTAGCTTCAAAGTTACGCTATGGGCCCAATCTGCTGGCCCTTGAAGAGAGAGAAAATTCCCTTCATAGCACTGAAGAATTCGCGAGCAAGACAGTGCTATGTCCACTATTTCCTCACCCGGCCCATCAAGCCATAGACTTTACATGGAACTTTCTGTGGAGTGGCCCTCGCTATGACAATACACCGTACGAGACTGTCAGGAACTTAAGCTAGGGATGAGTTAGGTATAATATTATTTTTAGAAATTCTAGAAGGGTAAAACACTTATTTTAAGTTGAGTATCTGCAATTTAAAGTAATTTTAAAATACACTAATTAAACACAGTCTCTGCAATGGTGACTAACGGCCCTGGGTGGGCAGGGCCCATTCGGTCCTTAATGTCGCACTGCCCTAGGCAAACACTATCTGATGCACAGACGAAACAACCATCGGAAAGAAAGAAGTGGAACCAAGAAGGTCTGAACGACCCAAGAAAAGTAAACAATTTTAAAGAGGAGATTAAAAGGCGACTGCAGAAAACAAATGATATGGATATCGAAGAGAAATGGGAAGATATTAAGCCAGCAATTCAAGAAAGTGCTCGGGAAATAATAGAAACTAAAGAGAGAGTAAAGAATGAATGGTTCCATAATGAACGCGAAGAGATCATTGACAAGAAAATTGAAGCAAGGAAGTTAATGTTACAAAGAGATACAAGGTAAAGTAGGGAAAGATACAAGGCATATAGGAGAAAAGCAACAAAATTACGTAAAAAGAAAAAGAAGGAAATGTTAATGAGAAAGTTAGATGGAATAGAAGAGAGAAGACAACAAAACGAAGTGGGGAAATTTTATACAGACGTTACCTGGTTCAGGATAGGGTATCAACCTAGGCTTACTGGATGTAGACACAAATAGGGGAAAATATTAGACAACGAGGATGATATTATCTATGTTGTTGTTTGAGTCTTCAGTCTTTTGACTGGTTTGATGCAGCTCTCCATGCCTCCCTGTCCTGAGCTAATCGTTTAATTATGCATAGAGAGGTGCATATCCTCGGAAAGAGCGTTACGGCAGTAGTTTCCCGTTGCTTTCAGCCGTGCAGCAGTAGATTGAAGGAACATTTTGAAGAGTTATTAAATGTAAGGACTGAAGAAGAATGTGATGCATATCAAAAGTTAATGAATGTAGAACCACATATAGAAACACCAACCATTCATGAAGTGCAGGGAGCCATTGAGAGACTAAGAAATAATAAAGCCCCGGGAAAGGATGGCATTACGAGTGAGATGTTAAAAAACTCTGGACAAGAAATTATATCTGAAATATATAATATTATCGTCAAGATATGGGAGGAAAGGAATATGCCATCTCAGTGGAACATCAGAATAATGTTTCCCATATATAAGAAAGGAGATAAATATAATTTTGCAAATTACCAAGGAATTACATTACTGAATAGCGTCTATAAAAAGTTTTCCAATGTGCTATTAAAGAAGTTGCAGACCTACTACGAGGAAATATAGGGGAATATTAATTTGGGTTCCGCAAGAATAGAAGTAATATTGATCAATTCTTCGTTGATGGACAAGCGATGGAAAAATGTTATGAACACAACGTAGATCTTCATATGTTGTTTGTAGACTACATATAAGCCTTTGATAGTATTGGCAGGGAAGGATTGTACTATGGAACAGAAAGGAATTCCCGGAAAGCTAATAAAATTAGTGAGAATAACCGCAGAAAATGCTAAAGCCAAAATAATGATGGAGGGTAAACTTGGTGTTGAATTTTCATTGGAAAGAGGTGTACAACAGGGTGATGCCATGTCCGCTTCGCTATTCAGGAAGTAAAAGGAAGGAAGTTTTTAGTTTAACGTGACCGGTAATCATGCGATCATTAGCCACGGGACCTCCTTTTTACGTGGAATCCGAACCACAGGACATGGCTTTGCTATTCAACTTGGCTTTAAATAAAATATTGGAGAAATTGGAAGGAGCAAAGAATATAGTATATAAATCAAACCTAATGTGTGCCTATGCTGATGATGTAGTATTGATAGCGAGAAGACTAGACTATTTAAAGGAGATGTTTCAAGAGATGAAGAAGGAAGGGTGAAAAATTGGTCTAAATGTGAACGCGGTCAAAACAAAGTGCATGCACCTAACATCTGTTGAAAGAAGAAGAAACTGTGAATATTTACTAATAGACTCCTGAACACTTGAAGATGTTGTAAATTTTGAGAATTTTTGTGTTCTCGTTAATAATAAAAACAAAGTGAGTGAAGAAATAAATAGGAGGTTTATTAATGGAAACAGAGCCCATTTTGCCAATCTGAAACTCATTTAGTCGCAATTGTTGTCGCATAAAACAAAACTCAAAATTTACAAGATCTTGATCAGACCAGCGTTAACTTATGGCTCAGAAACATGGAATATGCCGGTTCAGGATTGCAATAAACTTAGAGTGTTTGAGGGAAACATAATACGGAGAATGTATGGTGCTATATTGGATAGAAGAGAATGGAGGATACGAACTAATAGAGAAATAGATGAAATCCTGAAAAGCGAAGACATTGTTCGATATATAAAATTACAAAGACTACGACGGCTGGGCCACATTGAAAGGATGGAAGTCAAAAGAACAGCAAAGATTATATATAAAGCCAGAACGGAAAGAAGACGACGCCCTGGTAGACCAAGGAATCGATGGAAAGATGAAGTGGAGGTGGACTTACAAACAATGAACGTACGACCCTAGAGAACAGCTGTCCAAGATCGAGATCGATGGAAATCCATGGTTGGGGAGGCCGAAGCTCACACCAGGCTGTAGTGCCAGATGATGATGAAGAAGAAGATGCCAGTGCATTACAATGTGTATAAACATTTACTGTAACATTTTTCAGTGCGCTCAGATGGTTAAATCACGAGAAATGTCTATTAAAATGTTTCAATTTCACTCGGCCGCCATGTTCGGTTTGTTTCTTACAGGATTTTGCAAGTCTCATAGCTGAACGTTTAGTAGTACTCTTTATCACCGTACAAAATTTCAGGGTGATATCAGTAATAGTTTGGGAGATATAGAATGCCTGTGAAACATTTCGCACATCTGCCATCTTGAGTTTATTTAAAATATTGAATGAATAGCAAAAGATAATCTCCACTCCACAGCTTCGAATTCATTCTGACATACCTAAAGTAAAGATAAATCGCTTGAAATCCCGCCGACCACCCATCGTAACAGCGGAATCTCTACAATTAAATAATTTTCAGATTGACAACAAGTGGTCAGAAGTGTGGAATCATTTATTCCATGAGAAATGCAGAAACTTCATTGATCCTATCAAGAAACCAGCTGCATGGAACTACCACGCCATACATGGAAATCACTCAACAGGATTCGAACGGGACATGGGGTCTGCACAGACAGCTTATACAAGTGAAGAAGGCTTCCTCACCTCAGTGCGACTGTGGATTTGAGGAGGACTGCAGTCTTCGAGCCTATAATGGGAACCTGAAAGACTTTCATGATGCAACGCAGCCTGCTCTTGATTGGATTTCAAATATTAAATATTAAATACTAAACATTACCCTGTAAATTTGAACATGTTATCTGTTGTGTCTACTCATCAAATTTGATTTTAGTATTTACTAGCAGAAGTACCCGTTCTTCGAACGGTGTTCGGTGTTAACACCAGACATTATCAATTTAGTTACTGTTGCAATGGTTAGCGGTTTGTCATTCCTTCTTAAGTTTATCAGTACGAAGCTAGTTTTCTGGGAATATCACACATACTGTTAATTTAAAGGCCTTAAAATGTGGTTTTCGGGGACCATTTATAGACTCATGAATTTTGTGTCTCACATTGAGAAGCGCAACATATGCTTTGGTCGTCCTTCTTGGATACTTTTTATATTTCGCCTATTTTAGCATGTATTTTGAGAAGATTTTCCCTATGTCCACCCTTAGTTAGTTAGTTATTGTTGTTTTAAGGGGCGGAACTACGAGGTCATCTGCCCCTAATATGTCCACCCTTCTTCTGTATGAAAAGTACGGTGAAGAGTTTTATAAATGATTGGTGTATTGACTCTCATGGTTACCATACCTAATTTTACGATGCACCAAGCATCCGAACACGAGTTATAGGCGTACATAAAGATACACAGAAAGACAGACAGACAATTCTATTGTCTACAACATATCACCCAGATATCCAAATATGGGTATATCTACCACACAATAGCAAATAAAATCATCCTTATGATGAACCCGTATGTCGACAAAAATAAATAAATAAATGATGAGTTAAAGGTGCTCTCAAACTAAATTCACCTAACGTGTACTTCCTGACGTGAAATAGAATTGAAAGCCTTGTCGAAGAAACGCAATACACGTCACATAAAAACTGACCCTCTACGTTTTGTTAGGTATCCATACACAGGAAGACCCCTTTCATAAATTATCAAGGCTAGTGGTGCTAAAATTCAGGTTCTTTAGCCTCAACGGGCCCAAATTCCTAAAAGACGCAAAAAATGCTGATTCAATTCAGGAATTTTTGAAAATAATGTTGCTGTTTTGAGATATAATATACCTTCTGTACTATATATCGCACGTGAAAATTGCATGAAAAAATTCTAGCTTACCCCTTGACCCCCTTAATTGCATTGATGAATTATACAGTCTACGTTGGTTCCGTGATAATCATATAGCCATTTGCAAACTTTCACAGAAATGTAATAAATGGAGTGGCATTGCTTCTTACAGAAATAGATGGAAAGTTGGATGCCACCTCTTGTGATAATATTGTCATGGTTACCGATTTGCATTCCTTCATTAGTTTGTTAAATTAAATTAAATTAGTTATCTCAGGAATCAACCTGGGAGGAGTCCTTGTGGCTCTGGGCAAATGGGAGTGAAATGCGTCGTTGCATGTCACCTGCAACTCAAACATATTGGATTCAGCAAGAGAATCCAACTTAGCCTCTTTCACTCCAACTCCAGCACGTAACCTACCCGAGGTGTCCCCTGTTAAGCCGAGCAACCCAGTGGAAGGTTGGGTAACCACTCCCAGCGGGAAGCTGGGTCGGCGAGCCGATCAGTGCTGGTGGCTCCAAGGCTCACAACCTTGGTAGTACTTTGGCCGGTGTGAAATATCACCGACCCCAATTACAGTTTTTCAACTGTCTCAAGAAAGCATGGAGGAAAATTCAGCAAAAGCTACTACCCCAGGTGGTAACCAATCCACCATCGCTTTCAGCGATGCATGCAGGCCTTCGGATTCTGGGGAGCCAGCACCAAAATGCTTGGAGGTGTCGGAGACTCCACTAAAGATCAAACACAAACATCGGAACTTCTTTGCTACCGTTAATATGAACTCCCTTTTGAAAACTGGTAAACTTAAGCATCTCACTGATACTCTCTCCCAACATCAAATTCTTATTACGGCAGTACAAGAAACAAGATTTACAGATGAACATCCTTTTGAGTCTCAGGGGTACAGAATATTTAAAGGCAAAGTTGGTAAACGTGTTGCAAAGAACATCCCTCACCTTGGCACGGGATTCATTGTAAATAGAAGAATTTTGGACTCGGTCGTAGATTTCAGTTCTCCTAACAGCCGAGTAGCAATCCTCACTTTCCGATGCACGAACAAAATGTATACTATGGTTAATGTGCATGCGCCAATTAATGAGGCAAACAAAAAAGACAGAGAAGGAACAGATGAATTTTGGGAAGAACTGGACGATATAATGGCTAAAATTCCGGACAAACATATGATTATCTTGCTTGGTGATTTCAATGCTCAACTTGGCCGTGAAAGAAAATTCCGAAACATTGTAGGAAGTTACCCAGCTCATTACAGAACCAACCGCAATGGAGAGAGACTTCTGGAGCTCTGTAAGGCGTTCAACCTCGTTATGAAATCTACTGCTTTCAAACACCTGCCAAGAAAGCAGAAAACGTGGACTTCTCCAAATCCAAAACTTGGTGAATTCCAAATCGATCATGTCGCTATTTCACGCAAGGCACACCGAGAGATCCAGAATGTAAAAGTCCTGAGAAGTGTAAATCTTGATTCTGATCACTACCTTTCCAAAATCAAGGTTAAACTTCTTCCAAGAAATACCAGGAGGGTCTGCCGAAGAGAGATCAACAGGTATGACACAGAGAAGCTACACTTGAATCACGAGTTTACTGAGAAGCTTGAAACTTTGGATCCACAGAATTGGGAACAACTACGAGATGGCATGGTGAGAACAGCTAAAGAGATAGTCCCGCTAACAAAAAGAAGGAAACATCTCTGGTGGACCAGTGAATGTGAAGCAGCAATAAGGCAGAGACAACTAGCATGGCAGAGATGGAACTCGAAGAAGAATTCAGATAACTGGGAGAGTTTTCTGTTAGTGAGGAAACATGCTGCAAAAACCATACGTGGGGTAAAACGTGCATACGACAAAAGTCAATTGGAAAAGATTCAACAAGACTTCAAGAAAAACAACACTCGAGATTTCTACAGAACCTTCAGACAGAATCTCACTAAATACACTCCACCTAGCCTACATTTCAAAGATCCTGAGGGAAAAACTGCCTATAATGACAAGGACAACTGCACCATCCTGGCAAATTATTTTGAGTCTCTCCTTAACTGTGAAAGCCCAGGATCCTCATTCTCATTTGAAGACAATCCAAATACAAACCCGGACTCTACACCACCAACCAAAGAAGAAATTATGCAGATCATTCAGTCACTTAGAAACAATAAGGCACCAGGCGAGGATTCAATAATCGCAGAATTATGGAAGCATGCTGGCGACGTAGCTATCGATAAACTAACAGAAATAATTAGTGAGATATGGGAAAAGGAGGAACTCCCTATTGATTGGACATCAGCTCTGCTTCACCCTCTTCACAAAAAAGGTGATAGAACGAATGTGAACAATTACCGAGGCATCTCCCTCCTTGCAATAACATACAAAATCCTTTCAAAAGCCCTTCAAACTAGAGCAGAGGAACAGTTGGATCCACAATTAGGGGAATATCAAGGGGGATTTCGGAAGGGACGATCGTGTGCCGAACAGATTTTGAACCTTAAATCTATCCTTTCATATCTGAAGCTTAGAAACAAACAGTTTGTAGTGACCTTCATTGACTTCAAAAAGGCTTATGACTCTATCGATCGACCCACCCTATTTGAAATACTGAAAGAACTGGGACTGGACAACAAAACAAGAGCAATCATTCAGAAAACCTTAACCAACACTGCGTCCAAAGTGAAATTCAGGGGAGAAATTTCAGAGCCCTTCGAAATCAAGACTGGTGTAAGACAAGGAGATGGACTATCTCCTTTGCTCTTCAACTGTGTGCTCGAAAAAGTCATCCGGCAGTGGCGAAAAGTGATGAACATTAACAAGTCTGAAAATGGAGTCAGATTGGGCTACAAAAAACAGAACCTGATAGTTGACTGCCTAGCATTCGCAGATGACCTCGCAATTTTTTCAGATTCCCTCGATGCAGCCGCAGCACAAATTAATGAACTCCAGATTCAAGTAGCAAAAGCGGGCCTTAAGATCTCCTTTGAAAAAACAGAATTCATCACTAATATCAAGCTAGCGCCAAAAGAGCTGGATGTAGGACAGGGAAAAATCAAGCAAACGAAAGCGTTCAAATATTTGGGTGAGTGGATAGACCCCAATCTCTCCGAGAAGGCAGCTTTCGAGTCACGAATCAGGAAAATGGAAATGGCATACAATCTAACAAAGGCCATTTACAACAAGAAATCCATATCAACAAATGCCAAGTTAAGACACTACCAAACAGTCATCCGTCCAGAGGCTTTGTATGCTGCAGAGTGCCTTGCAATGCATCGCAAGGGACTAACAGAGAAGCTGGAAGTGAAAGAAAGAAAAATTCTAAGAAAAATCTTGGGTCCGGTAAAAGAAAATGGGGAATATAGGAGAAGGCACAACCACGAACTTTACACCCACGTGGAAAAAATAACTGATGCCATGAGGAAACGGAGAATTGCCTTTTACTGTCATATAACAAGAATGAACCCAGCACGATTGACAAATAGAATTTTCACCTACTTCCTCAAAAAGAAAACCAAGGGAGCTTGGTTCATTGAGGTGGACAAAGATTTGCAAGAAGTGGGAATAACAGGCAACGATATTTGGGAACGTGCCACACTTAAACAAAAACTAACAGCACACCGATGTTTTCAAGAAAAGCCAAAGCTTCCAACTGGCAAGAAGTGGACTGCAGAAAGGAAACAACAGCATCGAGAACTAATGCGAAAGTACTGGGAGGACGTTAAAGCTCGATGCAACAAGAAACAGTTGAAATGACGTGGTCCTTAGATGGCCGAATCGAAAGAAGAAGAAGAAGTTATCTGGGAATATTTCAGAAACTGTTGGTTTTAGAGCCTTATAATGTAATTTTCGAGGACCCTTCAGGGCCCCCGAGTTTTGTTTCTAGCACCGAGGGGCTTTGCCTCATCTTTGTACGCCATAATATAATACTACTAATAATATAATATAGGGATAGGAATATAATAAACCTGCCGTACCACATCCGCAGGTGTAAATAGCGTGAAAAAATTCTAGAGTACTCCTTGACCCCCTTAAGCGCATTAGACGTATTGATATATTTTACAGCTTATATTGGTTCCGTGATAACCTTCTAACCGTTTGCAAACTTTCACACTAATGTAATTAATGGAATTCCATTGCGTCTTACAGCAATAGATGGACTTCTGAGAATCTGTTGCCATGGTTACCGGCTTGCATTCGTTCATTAGTTTATTAAATTAAATTTGTTTTCTGGGAATATCTCAAAAACGGTTGGTTTTAGGGTCCCCGAGTTTTGTCTCTCACATTGAGGGGCTGAAAATGAGCTTTGTCTCGTCCTTCTACGCCTATTGCAGCATGTATTTTAAGGGGGTAGGCCCCCCTTTTATGAGAGGTACGGAGAAGAGTTACATCAATGATTAGTGTTGTGCCTCTGATGGATATCTGTACCAAATTTTACGTTGATACACCCAGCCGTTCTCGAGTTATAAGGGAACAAAATTGACCACAGACAAACAAACAGACCAAAAAAAAAATCGTGCGCATCCATCATAAAAGAGTCAGAAACGCGTAAATAACTCAAATTACCGTAGAAATTCATAAAAAACATACAAACTTTCATTTATATATAGAGAGAGATATACTGTACCGCTCGGTGTTGACCGTGTTTTAATGCACAAATTTAGGTTTTACTCGCTAACCGTTGGAGATACACGAAACGTGATACGGACCCTTCGGATAGAAAATGAAATGTTAAAGCTCGTAAATGCCATCAAAAGTTTGCTATTTATTAGCGTTCTCTTTTTATTTGAAATGGAAATATGAAATTTTGAAACCAAAGGGTGTAGTGACGTCACAAATGTGGGTTTTACTCGCTAACCGTTGTAGATACACGAACAGTGATAAGGACCCCTCGGATAGGAAATTAAATATTAAAGCTCGTGAATGCAATCAAAAGTTGCTATTTCTTAGCGTTCACTTTTTATTTGATATGGCTGGCTGCGTGGCTCAGGGGTAACGTTCTCGCTTGCTGAGCCCAAGGTTGCAGGTTCGTATCCTGGCGTAGTCAGCTGGCATTTGAGGGTGCGCAAATGCGGGGGAGCCGTGTCAGTAGATTTACTGGCACGTTAATGATCCCCTTCGGGGCAAAATTCCGGCACCCCGGCGTCTCTAAAAGCCAGAGTAGTTAAAAGGGACGTAAAACCAATAACATTATTATTATTATTATTATTATTATTATTATTATTATTATTATTTGATATGGAAATATGAAATTTTGAAACCAAAGGGTGTAGTGATGACACTAAAATGGTCGCCATTTCTTAATGGTGAAAAATATCTAAATCAAAAATAGCCTATATGTAAATCTGGTAAATCAGCCACATCCATGCAAAATTTCATTTAAATCGGACCAGTGGTTCTTGCTTGATTGAGTAACACACAGACTGACAGACAGACACACACCATCTCATTTTTATATATAAGTATGATTGTTCTTCTAAATGCTAATGTATAATATGTGTTACTTAGCTTGTAATTACGTAGATGTATCATGCCATACGCTAAATAATATTGAATGAAATTAGATGCCAGTGCATTACAATGAGTATAAACATTTGCTGTACCAAGTTTCATTGCGTTGGGATGTTTCAACTTCGCTTGGCCGCTATGTTCGTTTTGCAGTTAACAGATTTTTGATTGTGTCATAGGTGAACTTCAAATAATGCCCTTTATCACCGTAGAAAATTTCAGGGTGAAATCGGTAATAATTTCGGAGATATGGAATGTTGGTGAAATATTTAACACAGCCACCATGTTGGAGTGGGGAGACGTAATAAAATGTGAAGGGTACGGTCTGGGTCGGCCGAAATAGTGCTATGACCTTACCGAGGTTGATTGAAATCGCTCCAGCCATTTAGAAGTTATTAGTGGGGGCACTTACACACACACGCACACACAGCATGCGTACGCAACGAGTTCCATTTGCTTTTGCGGGCGAGTCCATGTGCTGCTGCGTGATGGAGAGGGGAGAACATTCACTTCGCTCGTTGCTACGGAAATATTCACTTAGGCGTATACTGTAACTGTAGCAGTATTGCAGGTTAGTCTCTCCCAAGAGCACTCCCCTTCATTCTCCTCCATTCGCCTCTTCGCCCAGTGGTTCGCACATGTTTGCACCATCAAGTATTTATTGGGATAAACCCCTATTTCTAGTTTCTAGTAATTTCCCTTTCAATGCTCGCATGTGACCTTGTGTTGAAATCGATTGCTCGTAATATAGCACTTATTTGTTTAGTAACTAAACGTGTCAATTTCGTGAAACATGCAACTCACTAACAGGGGTCGATAGGAAAGAAGTTAATTGATCATGGGACACTACTCTTTACGTGCATTAATGTTCAGTCTCGTGCAACTGTTGCGGTTATGACACTGTAAGTGAATGATCGTCTCCTCGCGCAGAGGTGTAGCATTTCAACGAAAGGATGTCTTGACATGTGTGGAAATAGTGTAATGTACTTTGTATTAAGAAATTACATGAAATAGCTTTCATTGGCATGTCTCACACCATGGCCTTGAGTTTCATAAACAGTGTTATTGAATTCGCTCGTTTTATAATTTCCATATGGGTGTCTTAATTACCATTATAGGCGAGTTACATACGGCTGTTTATGTTCGACAATAATTATCACTTTATTATATGTTTTAATATAAATATTCATAAATATCTGTGGGATTCAGTTACTTCAGTTAGTGAACAGGGTGCGCTGGCTTTGCTGACTGAACAGAGCGCATGCGTGGGTCAAAGATCTTCGAAACTTTGCTTGGCAATGCTATTGTTTACAGCCTGCATGATGACTAGTGCCGTCCGGCTCTACCATTCATAAATATTGTCACCGAAGTCGTTTGAAAGCAATGCGCTGTGTAGAAATTGGAGGTGGGGATATTAAGGTACAGTGCTATTTCTTGCCTCATATTTGCCAGTTTATTTACGCGAACATATGGACGGTGCACTTTTCATGTCGGTAATTTACATAGAAGGATGCTGTGTTGCTAACTTCTGGACGTAGATTCATAAATTTCTTGCAAATGTTATAGTATTTTCTTGTTACTGTCAAGGTTCATGCTGATTTTGTCTTTGTGTTTGGGATTGTAACTACAATGGTTGATCCAATATACGTTGTCAACTTTCTAATCATGTAATTCATGTTCAACGTGCTGGATTTTGAGCGCATGTGTGAAGTTCTCCTTACCTTGGTCAGTGAATGAGCTCTGATTGTTTGGAGAAACTGTTTCATAATGAAAGAAATAGTACTTTAGTGACCCTCATTATGATACAGTTTTCTGACATATAATATTTACATTTCGACATCGTCGAACATAAAACACTTATTGCACGATGCACATTTACAAATAATTACTGAACCACCCAAATATTGAAGTTACAAAGTAACAAGTTTCTATATTAGTTCCAGAGGAGTGCAAATTATTAAACTCTAATGACGAATTTAAATCAGTCTTATTTTTATTCAAAATCATATTTTTTTAACCCTACTTAGTAATGTTTTCTGCACTGTGGACTTACCACTTTTCCCATAAGAAATTGCATTTAGAAATTATCGAAATTGGAGATTCTGAGGGACACCTGAGCTCGGACAGTTTTTCCTTTTTGGCCTACTTTCGATTTTTGCAAAAAATGAAAGTAAACTTATGAGATCAACACAGGGCCAAAAATTGTGTGTCTGTCTGTGTGTGTGTGTGTCTGTGTGTCTGTATATGAGTGTGTGTACTCTGTCCGAATGGCTGTCCCCCTATCAATTCAAACACGGTAAAACCGAATTGAACGAAATTCGGTACAGAGGTAGCACTAACAAAGGGCACCTCATATTCATGTCTTATATCGTCGCCGTCTTGACGGAAACGTAATGGCGGCCTCCCAAATATTCAAAGCTTAAATCAAATTACGAGTAACCTAATCAACTGATCTCTACCAAACTTTCCAACTATATACCTCTATGTGGGAAGAGTCTTTTGACCACGTTACAAGGTCATCAGCCCAATGGTTTGCAGGCGGCAAATCGATTCCCCCTATCAATTCAAACACAGTGAAACCGAATTGAACAAAATTTGGTACAGAGGTAGCACAAGCAAAGGGCAACTCAGTGTCATGTTTTATATCGCCACCATATTGGCAGGAACGTAATGGCGGCCACCCAAATGTTCAAAGCTTAAATCAAATTACGACTAACCTAATCATCTGATCTCTACCAAAATTTGCAACAACATACCTTTTTGTGGGAAGCGTCTTTTGACCAAATTACAAGGTCATCAGCCTAATACAGTAGCTTCAAGACTATTGTTGTTGTTTTTGTTGTTGATTCTTTAGGGTTTCTGCGGCATCATGGTCTTGTAGCACCGTTTACTTGGATGTGTGTAGAAGTTGTCTGATAACCTGTGTCACTGTGATGTCTGTAGGCTTACTAGTGTGTGTACTTTCATACGAGGAAGGATTTTGGTAGGAATGTGTTGTTGTTTCATTTGAGATACATGGACATTTTGCACTGTGTACTTGGGTGAGTGTTGAACTTTGTATGATAACCTCTGTTATTGTGGTGGCTATATTAGTGTGGGTATACTGTATGTAATTTAGGTGAGCGTTCAATCAATCAACGTATAATATCAGTATAGCACATTGTATTTCAACAAGCTACTACAACCAATATACAAATTATACTCCTTGAAAAGGACTAAGAGTTATAACAATACCCATGCATTTAGGAGAAAGTAAGCTACATGTTCTTCACTGAACATCTTGTTTTTTTTCATTGACTTTGGAATGTATCCTCTAAAATTCTAAATTAAGTGATTTCAATCCATTGTTCTCGAATCTTTGATTAGTTCAAGAGTGGCCAATCGGTAATAAGAGACGTCCAAACTCTCTGGTCTAAATTCACACGGAAACTAGAATAAAAACCAAACGTGTGGCATTCTGTATTAACAAGGCTCCTCTTTTAGTGGAAACTGTAAAAAATTTGGTTATTGTCAGATTCTTAAAACAATATTATTAAGATTATTGATTAAACATTTGAAGTAATTTCAGCGCCTTGCAAAAATTTCCACAGTATTAAGTCACAAAACGAAAAAAGTAAATGTTGAAAACGGCCGTCAAGTCTAATAATTTAGTTGTTAATTCATTTGAGGGGTTTGCGACATCTTGGTCATCAGCCCCAAGTAGTTAGGTGTGTGATGAACTTGTTTGACTTTTTCTTTCTTAGTCGTTTTAACCTGCAAGGTTGGATTTTCCCTCGGACTCAGCGAGGGATGCCACCTTTACCACCTCCAGGTCAGTGCCCTGGAGATTGAAACTTGTGGTCGGGGGATACAACTGCGGTGGTGGGACAAATACCTCGCTCAAGTGGCCTCACCTTTAAAGCGAACAGGCGCTTTATGAGGGATGGGAAGGTAGGGGAAGATTGGGAGGGGTAGGCAAGGAAGAGGGAAGGAGGCGGCCGTGGCCTTAAGTTAGGGCCTACGACCCCAGCATTTGTCTGGAGACGAAGTGGGAAACCACGGAAAACCACGTCGAGAATGGCTGAGGTGGGAATTGAACCTCGGACCTCCGGGAGGGCAGCTAAGCACGCTGGCCACTACACAACGGAGGCGACAACTTGTTTGACAATATGTATTTATGTGATGACTGTATTAGTGTGAGGAACATTGTATTAGGGACAGGGTGAGGTAGGTGACCCGGAACTTGCAATGAGGTAATATCCCGGCATTTGCCAGGAGAATGTGTGGAGAAACCTCCGGAAAACCACACTCAGGATTGCCGCTATCAGCGCTATATTTCAAACCTGCAATCTGCGGAATTGCTGCAGCTGCCCTCATGGTCGAGGTGCTCGATTTGACGACGCGGAGTTATGTTATTTAAGGTTGGGTCAATCATCATCCAAGCACCTACGAAAAGAAACACAAGGATTGAACAATAAACTCTCGAAAGCCTTCTTATAAGATAACTCTGAATTAAACCATCGCCTTCTAGGTCTACCTTTGCTTCCCTTACCCTCTACAGTCGAACCTCTCAAGTAATCTCTCCTCCGGCGGCTTCGGTGGTGTAGTTGGTAGCATGCTGAGCTTCTATGCCCAAGGTGGCGAGTTCAAACCTGACCGAAGTTGTCTGATTTTTTAAGAGCGTTAAAATCCCTCAGTATGCCTTCCTTCGGAGGGGAAGTAAGCCGGAGGTCCCATGTCATAGATTTATGGCATGGAAAAGAACCTTCCACTAACTACACTTGTGTGAAGTCAAAATTTGTAGGTTAGAATTCATAACCCTATATTAGTTCCAACGTTCGCCACCAGGTGCTGACTGCGGTGCCATCTAGCAGCCAAGTCCGCAAGCTGGGTGTCGTGGATGGTAGCAATTGGAGGCAAAAATAGGAACTACTTAAAATTATTGTATGCAGTCCTTACTTGAATTAATAACAGATACACACACTAATACAGTCATCACAATTAACACCGGTTATCAGACGGATTCTACACACACCCAAAGTACACGGGGCTACATGACCGCGGTGTCGCTGCCCCTAAACTAAGGAACCAAGCAACCAATCTCTCCTCCCCCAATTTCCTCACAAGACCCCATCATGTGAGTCGGCCCTTACGAACAGCTTAATCTAGCGTGCTGATTTCCTACTTAGCTATTATGTCTTCATCACGAGCAGGCTACCCTCCTACCATTGCTCCCATCTAATCGTTCCAGATATCATTCTTGCTACCCTCATATCAGTTACCCCTAGCTCATGTATCAGATATCCAGAATCTACCCATCTGTCACTTCCATACAGCAAGGTCGGTCTAAATACTGAGCAACGGAGGGAGAGTTTCTTTCTTGCAGAATACTGTAGATCTCAACTGAGAACTCACTGCATTGCCTTTTGTACACCTCGACAGTATTTTCTTCCCCATATACTGTAGTACCATCATTACATATGCATGCATAAGACTACATATATTTACTTCATAGTTTCCAAAATGTGTTTCTAAATAATTAATTCTATATCATGATTTATTTAAAGGATCCCAACAAAACTTCGTATAGTGAACAGCAACTGTAGCCTAAATACATTATTATTGATGTGTAACATCTTTCCGCTCGGTTGCTGGATATATTTAATGTGTAACATCATTTCACTCGGTTGCTGTATATTTTTGTGCGGGGGTGATTTTGTAAAAAGGGACGGAAGTGGGACGGAAATGCAACGGAAACAATGAGCGCACGCGCTGGCGGAGATTGGTACAACGACATACTGTCGGCCATGTGGCTATGTGGAATGTAAATCGCGTACGGTTTACTCCAAGGTTTGGAGGCCCCTTTACAGATATTCCTACAATAAATCATCTTCAAACTGTCGTTCTTTGGTGTGAAAATATTAATTAAAACATATTTGCTGACAACAATTATGATTTATGAAATCTTACAATTTTTGCTGTGTTCTTATTTAATGTATGCACTCGAGGTACTGTCGGCCAAAATACAGCACTATGTGTAATGTATATAGCATACGGTTTAATTCAAGGTTTGGAGGCCCCATTAAAGAAATTCCTATAATAAATCATCTTCAAGTTGTCGTTCTTTGGTGTGAAAATATTCATTATATCATATTTGCTGAAAGGATTTCGCACAGGAGTTTTACAAGTAGCGCACGGTGGCAGAGATTGGTACAACGACGTACTGTTGGCCATGTGACTATGTGAAATGTAAATCGCATACGGTTTACGTCAAGGTTTGGAGGCGCCATAACAGATATTCCTACAATAAATCATCTTCAATCTGTCGTTCTTTGAAATGAAAATGAAAATCCACAGCCTGCTTCCAGTCTCCGACCGGGTCAGGAATGGAATGAATTAAGCCCCCATCTAGCGGCGAGGATATGAACTGTGCGGGCTGCCGAGGCCTGACGCACTCCTCTGGGGCAATGATTAAATGAATGACAGATGAAATGAAATGAAATCATAGTGGAGAGTGTTGCTGGAATGAAATTTTGACAGGGAAAACCGGAGTACCCGGAGAAAAACCTGTCTGCCTCCATTTTGTCCAGCACAGATCTCACATGGAGTGACCGGGATTTGAACCACGGACCCAGCGGTGAGAGGCCGGCCACGGAGGCTCCTGTCGTTCTTTGGTGTGAAAATATTCATTATATCATATTTGCTGAAAGGATTTGTCACTGGAGTTTTACAAGTAGTTATTGCAGAAATAATAGTAATGAGAACTTACCGATGGTAATAACACGAAGGAATCCTTCAGGTTTGCTGGCACAAGGTAGCACTATGAGTTCACTCGTGAAAAAAAAAATGCGAGTAAGTAATATGGAATTATTCGAATAATAGTGATGATCGTGTGGCCTCCGGAGATGCCTAGTGCAAGTAATTCTAGTTGACGCCCGTGGGCGACCTGCACGTCGTAATGAGGATGAAGTGATGATGAAGACGGCACATACACCCAGTCCCCGAGACGCGGGAATCAACCCCAGGAGATTAAAATCCCTGATGGCTCGGCCGGGAATCAAACCCGGGACACTTTGGACCAAAGCCTAGCGCGCTAACTATTTAGCTACAGAGCCGGACGTGATTCGAATAACATGTCAGATGCTGCACATCATATGCGACTACTGTAAGGCTCGTAATTTTAATATTATTATTATTATTATTATTATTACTATTATTATTATTGAAAATGAAAATCCACAGCCTGCTTCCAGTCTCCGACCGGGTCAGGAATGGAATGAATGAAGCCCCCATCTAGCGGCGAGGATATGATCTGTGCCGGCTGCCGAGGCCTGACGCACTCCTCTGGGGCAATGATTAAATGAATGACAGATGAAATGAAATGATAGTGGAGAGTGTTGCTGGAATGAAATTGTGACAGGGAAAACCGGAGTACCCGGAGAAAAACCTGTCTGCCTCCGTTTTGTCCAGCACAGATCTCACATGGAGTGACCGGGATTTGAACCACGGACCCAGCGGTGAGAGGCCGGCGTGCTGCCGCCTAAGCCACGGAGGCTTATTATTATTATTATTATTATTATTAACAGGTACTGTTACAGTTAGGCAAAATCTGGTGGTAACACGATATTTACAGATATCGCCATTGCTCTCCATAATGTATCCGTGTTCCCTGAATACAATATTCTTTTTCTTATTATGGGGTTTGTAGCCTTACTAAACGTAGTTTGATGTTTTTCAGTCGGATAACATGATTGTACCCATTTGTGGGTTATTCCCTAATCCTGAATTTTTTAAATTATTCTCATGTTTTTTTTTTCAGGATTAGGGAATAACCCACAAATGGGTACAATCATGCTCACCGACTGAAAAACATCAAACTACATTCATTTTCTTTTTGAAAACTTTTAAACTGTTAGGGAAAGGCATTTCATTCCGTGTTTCAATACCTCTGTTTATAAACGAATACTTGGCTATTTTTTTATTTTATTTTTTTGAATTTTGGACCTAAATTTGTAAGCGTGATCTCTCCTACCCATGTAATACAGTTCATGCATTCTGTTTTGTAATTCATTCCAAGCCGGCTCCCCTGTGTATGCTTTGTACTTCTCCTGGAGTCTTTTTCATGTCTTCTGGTTTGAAGGGATTCCCTTCCCAATGACTCGAACATGTCAGAGACTCTGTCAGTTTGGGAGAGTTTGCCAAGCACAGATCTTGCAGCTTTCCTTTGCACCATCTCCAATTTGTTCGTTAGATTTGATTTGTAGCACTCCCAAACACTCGTGGCGTATTCCAAAATTTGTCTCACAAGACATTTGTAAGCCAATTCTTTGGCCTGAATACTGCTACACTTCATGCGTCTCGTAACGAAGTATAACGACTTTTGCGCTTTATTAGTAACGTTCTCAACGTGCTCACCCCAGTGTAACCTTTTATTTATGGCAATCCCGAGATAGCTGCAAGACTCGACTCGTGGAATAGTTTTGTTTCCTAATTTATAATCTACCGTAATATTGTCCCTTTTCTGCTGTTAGTGAAATATAGGTATAATTACTTTTCTCTGCACCTACCCATTTGTTATTTCGGATAACCCAGCATTCTATAAGTTCCAAGTCTTGTTGAAGAAGCGCAGTGACATCTTGATTGTTGACTTTTCTATATATTACACCGTCGTCAGCGAATAGTCGTACGTCCGATTTAACATATTCATGGAACCATTTTTCACATTATTAATACACTCAATTCCGTTTCTCAGATTTATGGCACACACTTCGCACTTAACAATATTATTGTTAACTCGGTCTTGGCCTAGCTTAACCTCATTTCTAATGTAAACGAGCGCAGGTAGACACGTCGGTCTCCGCTGAAGGCTGCACTAGATTTATTCATTTAGGTTAGGTATAGCAAATTATACATAACGTATATGTAATTTTAGTGAAAGAGAATGGCGGCTACCAGAACACTATACTGTCGTCTCACAACAATGCGCAATGTGCTAGCGGCCGTAGGACTGAACCGACATCACCAGAATCAAGGACGAAGCTGTGTAGATGCGTTTCCTGGTTGATACAACTGTGCTGTGGCCTATACGCAGTGAAATTGCGCATCTTAACTGTGGCTCTTGAATAAAAAATATAAAGTGGAAGTTCTCTGTTTTACTCTTAAGTGCATATTGAACACAAGATAGATCAATATTAATAGCTCATAATTACCTCAAATGGGGTCACTAATGGGCTCACATACTAAATTATAGGCGTAATAATCTGCGATCCGGTATATAAGAGCTGATATTGATGTCTACATGCCACCCTGTCTGTAATTTCTCCTCTATACTCCTTGATTTTTTTTAATATTATGTTTTGTAATTTGATAGGGTGGGCTTACCAGAGTTACACATGAATTCTTATAAGCATGGGCAAGGAAACGACTGCGAATCTCATGCAAAACTTACTTAGGTTTGAAAAGCTTAATGTGCTAATGCTTGTGATCTCCAGATGATCACTCACCTCTATTGGAACCTTACAACAGAACTCTAAATAGAGGGAGCCACAACTGAGGACATAGTAATTTGGACGACAGTGCTCTCCTTTCTAACATCTATTCTGATGCTGGTTTTACAGAAACTGTCGAGGATGTGAACCTAGGCATCCAAATTGATGACAACTATGCCATTATTAACGTAGCCTACTATTTACTAATAAAGGGGGCTGCGTGGCGCAGTCGATAGAGGCACTGCGCTTTTAACTGAAAGAGAGTGGGTTCGATCCCCACCCAGTTATTGGATTTTAGAAACAAAACTGCCACTTTCGGAAACGCAAATAGCCCTGGGGTTCACTCAGCCTACATAAAATGAGTACCAGGGTAATTCCTGGGAGCAAAGATAGCCGGGCATGGAGCTGACAACTACATCCCATCTAGTGCCGATGTAACAAAGGATGGAAGCCTCTACCTTCCACTACTTCCAGGGCCTTCATGGCCTGTAGGTAGTTGGCTTTGTATTTTTGCTTTGCTTTTATTTACTGATGACACAGTTGTTTTATCCAGCCTATCCCATTGATGATAATAATAATTATCCTTAATGGGCCTAACGTCTAGGTTATCGGCACCTAATGACTTGGATGATCGTGATAATGAAAATGAAAATGGACCTTTACAATAGACAAACATAAAACTAAAACTAACTACCGACTAACACTCTAGAAGAAGAAATGGTAAACAAAACATAATAACGGAAATAAAAGACAGAGAAAGTAAATGCCCTTAACCCTAGAATAATGAGGGTTGAGGGACTTGGAAAGAAGTGGAGCTTGAATGGCAGGAACGGGGAAGACGAGGGGTCCACTCCAAAAAAAGACAACGGAAAAGGGGGAACTCATGAAACAGCCACAGCTCAGGGATCCCTTGGGGTCGCCAACTCCCGAACTTACCTGCCATGAATGAGCCCTTGAGGATGTACCACTAACCAGGTTGCAACAAAAGTGATGGGGCTGGATACTACCTGCCTTCTTGAGGGCCTTGTCCAGAAATCAGGGCTCAGCCTGAACGATCTTGAGTCACTGCTACAGTATAATATTCTAATATAACATTATACCATCCAACGGGTCACGTTCTTGAGAACAGTTTAAAGCACCCTCTATTCGATAAGCGGAACTGGTGAAACCGGGTCTCGTCAGATCGTGTTACGGATTAGCCCCTAATATTTGCATGATTCACACGGCCGCCATCTTGAATTATCGGCTGATGACCTTGTAGTTTCTGCAACAGACACCTCTTACATGAAGGCATACTTTTCCAAAATTTGGTAAATTTAGTCGTAATTTGATTTACACTTTGAATATTCGGAAGACCACCATTATGTTTTGGTTACGATAATGGCGATGACGCCGAGGTGTTTTTCCTAGTGCTACCTCTGTACCAAATTTAGTTCAATTAGGTTTCGTCATTTTTGAATTGATAGGGGGGACAGACATACACAGAGACACAGATACACAAACTTCTGGCCCGTGTATAGCACATAAGTCTACTTTCAATTCTTGCAACAATCGAAAGTAGGCTAAATATGACAACTTGTAGCACACTAGGTATCAGAAAGGATAATGTGTTTTTAGCCTTCCAGGTTTCGAGGAAATGAGAGACCTCACGAAGAAGCAAAACCACGTGTACTACTCGCTGAGTCCCATCTTGTACTTCTCCAAGGCGATGGGCAGTCTACCTCTGCGCTTTGAAGAGACCGATGGTTACGTTGGGACTGAATGGTCGTGGCTTGGGGCTCTGCATACGTTAGCCATGCTGGTCGTCTACATCGGGAGCAAATTGTTCACGGGACAGGTCTTCACGTCCTTTGAGGATGACGGCATTAAGCCGAACAAGACCCAAGAGGTCAAACGAGATGCTCCCGGTGCACACATCGTCACCTTCATAGAAAGCTACTTCAGGACGCCTTGCCACATTTTCATTCTCTTGATATCACTGAACGCCCTCAGACGGTTACCGGACGTGCTGAAAAAACTACAAGACGTCCCTTTACAGAACGACGAAGAAAGTAAGTACTATTTTAATTCGTCTTGTAGATTTTACCTTATGTCACTTTTATCTTCAACTAACAACCCACCCCGGCTTCGCCCGGTATCTTTAACGGTTTACCCAGCGTAAGCTTAAAAGGCGCACGGACGGCAGGTCACAGACGCAATTCAGAAAAGCCGAGGTGAACAGTGAAACTCCAAACACATACTCTTCTCTGAAATCTTAACTCGACACGACTCGACAGTTTGATGCTGACCGAAGCTGGGGTGATAGGCTCGCTCGCTAACTCGTAAACTTGCTCCGAAGCTAGTAATTTAAATTTACACTGAATGGAGATTGTTGGAAGAAATGAAACCGTAAAATCACTTATAGTGGACAATGTATTGAAGTAAGAGATATGCTATTCCGGACTTTTTTTGTAGAACTTTATATGATGAACAATTCTTACACTCATAGTATATAGATATTTAAACGGTTTACCAAGCGTAAGCTTAAAAGGCACACGGACGGCAGTTTTTCTTCGACTCGATTTGCTGAAATTGTGACTTCTAGGCTTCCCGTCGTCATAAATGAATGATTTTCTACAGAAACCTTCCTCGAGAAATCCTTTATATAATGGTGAAAACCGCTTCAAAATCCATCCAGTGATTCATGAGATTACCCGTTACATCCAAGAATCGCGGACTTCGTTTTATACTATGTAGAGATTCTAATTTACGGACTATATGCAGATGATTTGCAAATATACTCCCACTGCAAGACAAATGACATTCCATTGACAATTGAAACTATCAACGCTGACCTTCAACGACTTGGAAAATATTCTCAGGAAAATTCCCTTCTTCTGAATCCATCCAAAACACAAGTTATCATAATTGGCTCTCAAAAACTATTGACGTCACTCCGAGATCAAATTATTCCCCCAAATGTACTGAACAACAATGAAATTCCATACTGTCCTACAGTGAAAAATCTAGGTGTGATAATAAATCAGACTCTTAACTGGTCTGAACATGTACAGAATGTATGCAAGAAGATTTTCGCAACGCTCCACTCCCTCAAAAGAAAAAAAGATATTTTACCATTCAAAGTAAGAATCCTACTCATACAGACACTAATACTTCCTATTCTTGACTACTGTGACGTTATTCTTGTAGACGCAACCAAAACATTAACTTTGAAACTTCAACGAGCTCTGAACTCTTGCATACGATTTATCTACGATCTGAGCTATGATAAACATATCACTCCCTATTATTGCGCTCTTTCCTGGCTGAAACCTGAACTACGTCGATCATATCACATTTTTGTCCAGATTTTCCGATTATTGTCTGACGATAGACCACTATACTTATCAAATAAATTCAAGTACTTGTCTTCTTTCCATGGTAATAATACACGCTCTGGTTCTTCCCTCTCCATTCCTATTCATCGCTCCTCTATATACAATAACTCTTTTCATGTGGTGGGGTCTAGGCTGTGGAATACCCTTCCAGCCAGTGTCAGGGGTACCACCTCACTATCTAAATTCAAGACCACCTGCTGGGGCAGTCTGCTGAACATTGCTGACCGACAACAAGTATGACTGGATGAGTGAATGAGAGTGTGCAAGTCATGATCAATGTCAATTATTATTGTTTAATTTTGTCGCCATAATATGTTTATTGTATTGTATTAATGTGGTTAAGTGTAAGAGAGGGCCAAGAGCCCTAACTGCGCCACCAATAAAGGACTGGAAGATAGCTTTGATCCATCCTTTACACAAGAAAGGAAATATAAGAGATGTGAACAACTACCGTGGTATTTCTCTTCTGTCAGTAGCTTACAAGATCCTGTCACTTTCCATCCTTGAAAGACTGGAACAGCAAGTTGAACACAAACTCGGAGAATACCAAGGGGGTTTTAGGAAAGGCCGATCGACTGCAGAACAAATATTTAACCTAAAAACCATAATTAGGTACTATGTGTTGAGAGGTCGAACGTATGTATCGACATTTGTAGACTCTAAGAAAGCGTACGACTGCATCGACCGTGATGTGTTGATTAACATACTTGCAGAAATGGGAGTCGATATGAAACTGCTGGCGATAATAAGGGCAACCCTAATTAATACCACATCCAAAGTCAAATTCCAAGGATGTATCTCTGAACCCTTTGAAATCAAGACAGGTGTTCGACAGGGAGATAGCCTGTCACCTCTGTTGTTCAACTGCGTGCTTGAAAAGGTAATACAGAATTGGCGACAGAAGTTAAAAGAAGGAGGCCTTTACAAACCTTTAAGGATCGGGACGAAGAAAAACGGAGTGGAAATAGATTGCTTAGCATTCGCTGATGATATAGCCCTGATGACAGAAGATTTCGAAAGTGCAACAGAACAGGTCAATATATTGAAGGAAGTAGCAGAACAAACAGGATTACAAATTTCCTTTCAAAAGACAGAAGTAATGTCGAACATCAAGGATGATACAGCACAACTAAACACCAAATATGGAACGATAAACCGTGTTAATAAATTTAAATATCTTGGGGAATGGATCCAGCAAAATGGCCTTGACAAGGAAGCCATAGAAGCAAGAATCAAGAAAATGGAAGTCGCTTTTCAAACCACCCGCAACATATATAACAAAAAGTGTTTTTCTATGAACACAAAAATTCGTCACTACAACACTGTCATCAAACCAGTACCGCTATATGCATCTGAATGCCTTATCCTATCCGAGAAATGTTTGCTCGCGAAGTTAGAGAGAAAAGAAAGAAAGAAAGATCATACACATCATACTTGGCCCAGACTACAAAAATGGCATCTACATCAGAAAATCCAGGCAAGAAATTTACTCGAGGATAGAGAAGATCACAGACACAATGCGAAAACGCAGAGTTTGCTTCTACGGTCATATGCGACGGATGATCGATTCCCGATGGACGAAACGTATCTTCAGTATATTCGATTCAAAACCAAAAACGACAATGCCATGGTATGTTAACGTCCAGAAAGATCTGAAAGAAATGGGGATACGAGCAGAAGATGCACAAGACCGAAATCTTTATAGAGCAGCCATCAAGACGTTTGGGACTTTCCGGGACGAAAAACGGACAACTGGTGCGAAATGGACAGAGGAACGTCGTGCTAAACATAGTGAGCTCATGAAGGCAATGTGCATCAAGAAAAAAATGAGCAAATGCCAGAATGTAAAATGAGGCTTATCGTGGTACCTAGTTGGCCGATTAGCGAAATTGAATGAATGAATAATAATATTTGAATATAATGGCGAAACAACGAGGTTATCTACTTCTCATGAGGAAGAATTAATGAAATTGGTTAAGGAGTCGAAAATTAACGGCAGTGGTCAATCGGAAGGTCTGGAGTTGCCATTTGTCTGGAGTTGAAAATGACGGAAAATCATTTGAACGACGCCCCATGGTGGGGTCGAACGCTCTGTCTCCTGAGTGCGAAGATGCATGGCCCCATGGATTTGAAAGTTAATACGCGGAACTACCATGCTCGGTCAACATACTGCACCCATCTGAAGAATTAATACATGGTCATACTTCGCCTAGGTCAGTCGATTCGGGGGTGATACATCCATTCCCACGATATGACACATATATTTGGGATCAAAAGCAACAGGTCAACACAAAAAATAAAATCACAAATCTCACATAAAAACATATTTAATTGTAACATATAGACGCTACAAACAAGTTAATAAACATCAAATAAATGACACAAATATCAATAAAAATCTACACTACACAAATTCTTATTCCATTTCAAGGAATCTTCAATTATACAACATATTCTGATCATTGTTACTATGGTTCCACCGAACCTATAACATTCCAGTTTCTCTTCTATATGGCTCCCCCCTTTGCTTGTTTTATGAGCTCTAACGACTCCACAAATACTTGACAACTTTATTACTTCAATAAATGAATTAACTTCCCTTCTTTAGCCTTTGGTTCCTTCAAATGTGCAACCAATATTTATTTTTAAATTAATAATAATAATGATCTCCACTTAGATTTGCACCTATCAATTTTTTTCTCTCTCTATGTTAAGTACTTCTTTGTCTTTGGCGATCGTGCCGTCCTTTTTGCTCACAAATTGCAGAAAGAATCAAATAAATAAATCTCCCTGAATTATTTATATTTGCTTTAACAAAAGAACATCTTTATTTTCGATTGTCATACATGGGAATTTATAATTACTTTAGGGTAATATATTCCTAATTAACGGCATCTGAAACGATAACTTTAGCAAGGTTCACTTCTATCGACTGGCTACGGGAATTTAACCTCCCCGCCTTCAATTCTAATGTTCATACAATCTCTTTAACACCCCTGTGTTTACAAATAACATCTGGCCCGCCCAAGCCTTTAACAGGCCGGCGAACTCCCCCTCTCTAGGTCGAGTCCTTCACAAAATGTATGACCTCAGACATCATGTCTGTCACGTCAGGCTGGGATATAATTCTTAAGAACTTGGCTGGCTGAGTTTCTCACACCACCTCTCTCCAATAAGAAAAGCTTTAATTTTTAAAACCCTACGGTTACGTTATTTCGGCTACCCACAGTCGATATTTAGATCATACCGGATAATGTAATTAATCCACGAGTATCAACGTTGACCAGTCTGAAGGACGATCATTATTTTATTTAGGGACTACTCCATTTATCACGCTGCCCACGGCTAACGTGATATTAATTCCTAGGGCTCTACTAATGTTCGGAAGATTCGATGATACTTTGGGAGCAGGAAACTAAACTCCGTTCTCCACATTTCATGCGACAACAGAGCGGTATATAAGCAGACCTCGTATCGCGAATTATACAACAATAGTGCTCCCTTTACCGACGATTATTATGGATCCATCTCACTCAATCCCTTGCAACTACACTCATGATTAACATTGGCCATTGGTTATGGACCTGTTCGTCCACCAAAAGTGTTTACTCCTCCATACTTATCATCGTGGCACTCATACATATATTTCTTTCACCACAAGTTGCACACATTTACAATTTACTTAAATCCCCTTTCTTAGGGTTTTCTAACATATTTGATTACAATAATACACTTATTAACACTTAAAGAACACTTATAAAACACTTGAGAAATATTATTTACGCACACATTTTAAATTTAGGCTTGAACTAATGCCTTACACACACATGTGATTCTTTTCCTAATTCACACGGTTTCACTCTTCTCTTTGCCTCCTCCAAGAAATGCAGGTCTTCGCGGATCTCTATCCTGGTCCTAAACATCTACTTGAAAGTAATGAAAGTCTATGATCTCCTATGGTCTATCCTAGACCTCTCCTACAAACCATTGAAAGTCTCTGATCTCCTACCCGTTACTTCCTTGCACACCTCGGATAGTTCTGTTTCAATGTTTAGCTTCGGTTCCTATCGGCCCTGACTTCACTGTACAGGCGCTATATTATCTGTGTACGGCTACGGTAATGTGTCTCATTAGACACGTATCCCTAGAGTCGCAGTCTAAACATGAACTAGCGCTCCGCAATCAGTGATTCTCCACTCTAATTCCACGTCTAAATGTTTTCACTCGGACTCCTTACAAGGATTCCTCCAATTTTAACGATTTGAAGACCTATACTTGCTTCAAATGATTACTTCTGATATTGACTCGTAACACTTCGAACTAACGTCCCTAAAGTTCCGAATTTCGCAAGCATGGACAAATTCTGACTCTATTATTTCCACGATAATTCCGCACGAGTTTCGAATGTACTTTGTTGATGCAGTATAACACCCTCTTGGCGCTCACGGTAACTGAACTCTGGTACTCTCGGTAACTGACTACTCCTTTACGCAGCACTCCCTCTACAGAGGTTCACTTACGACTGTCTGCTTGTTGAATCAGCACGACCCTCCACTGAGGTCCGTTGTTGACTGAATACTTTATACTCGGTGAGACAGTACGACACCTTACTAGGTTCGCTCAAGACTGAATGTCGTTGGTTGAAACAGCGCGACCTCCATTAATGTCCTCGGTAGACTGAATACATCTGCCTCGGCAGACGGGCTATTTATCTGATTTGAGCCAAATTGAGTCCGTTTCCACCCCTTTTGAAACTAATTTCTAAGGTAATCCTCGTATCGGATTATAAAAATTACTCCCTTAAGTCCATAGGTTTACAATCTGCTTTCAAAATTCAAAATCAATCGTTCAGTTCTTATATAAACATTTCCAAAATGGTCTAGTTCCACGTAGGCGTGTCCCTTTACTAATTTTCCTCCGCGCGAGCCGTTCGCGAAGGCCAAGTGACGTAAAACTTACCTTTCACTTCTTTTCTGTACAATAATTAGACGATTTTATGTTCTTGAAAACTCTCTACCTAATTATCAGCCATTTTGGCATATTCTAAATTTCATAATTTTGCGCCTTTTCGAACATCTACAAATTTCGCAACATTACTGGCTCTGTCTGCAGCGAACATCGTGGTAATATTGCTGGTTCATCATAGCTAGGGGAATTCCCATCTTATCTCGATGGTTTATTCGTCACTGTATGATTCCTTCTTGCAGCTGCGGTATCTGTCTTATGGTGGGTGAGTCACCTCGCACAAGAGAAAAAAACTCATCTTTTGATCTGACCAATAAGTTTGGTATTGGATCGGTGATACACGTTCGCGAATTTCCCTGGTTATCGACTCCGAGCAGGCCAGCGGGCAGTTCAGGTGGAGGGCCATGTATTAAGCGAGGTGCACGAATCGTCATCATTATGATTCACAGGCAGCTGCGTCTTGCACTGCAATTTCGTTCCGTTTCAACACATGTGAAATCTTCTTCTGGTTTACAGCTCAAGTCTGTAAGAATATTCTACTTCTTTCTTATACAATCACGGATTCGATTACTTGTGCCTACTCAAAAGGGCACGATACATAGGTTTATTCTTTGATACTTCTGCGACCACTGTCAATGAAACCGAAGGTTTGGGTATGTTATGTTCACTCACTAGCCTACGTTGATAATAATAATAATCTATATTATTAAAAATATTGCTGAAAATTTATCCGAGTCTGTGCGGCCATACTATCCTGCCGATTTTCTTCATCCTTTTCTTAAATGAAAGGTATTCATGCACAGATTTGTCATCAAGTATTACAAATCACTTAAATAACGCCTTTCTCAAATTATTTGATTTTTTCAACTTTTTCCAACTTTTTCCAACTTTGAAGTAATCATATCTTCGGTTTTAATTGTGTTACGAAGGTCGTTATTGTCTAAGAACACTCAGTGAATCAAACGCTATCTTTTGAGCTCTTAATCATTCAAGTCGGATGATTATGTGGAAAGGTATGAGTGGACATACGATATTACATCTCATTTTTCAACATTTTTTCTCATTGTAACAATCATATCTTCGGTTCTAATTGAGTTGCACTGTTCGTTTTGGTCTAAGATCTATCAGTGAATGAAGCTCTACCTTTTGAGGTGTTACATATTTATATTGGTTGATTGTGAGGAATGTTATGAGTGCCGAAGCGAATATTAGAAATATTTATGGAAACTTAACCGAGTTCGTCCGGCCATTCTATCCGGTCGATTTCCTTCATTCCTTTTTTAAATGAAAGGTATTCATGCACAGATTTGTTATCAAGTATAAAAATCACTTAACTTCCGCCTTCCTCAAATTATTTGATTTCTTGAACTTTTTCCAATTTGTTTTCACATTGAAGCTATCTATTGTACCCATGTGAGTAATTTCCATGGAAAACATGCTTCTGCCTCCAGCCAGCATCAGTCCTCAGGCGTGTACCGTCCACCCACTGAGCAGTTGCATATTTTTTATCTGAGACTAAAAGGTATTAACTCTACAATGATAAAGCACAACTCTATTCTAAAGACTTTAATTCAGCTCTAAATCATGGCTTCAAACACATAAAAACACAATCCCAACAATATAACACAAAACAAAGCAAAATTACCCCTACAATCCACTAATATTCACACTTTATCCTTGCAAATCCAGATGATTATTCATTCATTTACCATGAGATTGACATCACAATTCATTCTCAAGTGCGCTGATACACATGTAAATTACACATAACTGTACTTATAATCTTATGTCACCTGTTGTGACCTCTTTCATTTCACAAGCTTAATTGTTTACTCTCAACACCTCTTAATTTACATTATGCGTACATTTGTGTTGTGTATCTCTCTTCCCACCACAATGCTTTACCATGCATTAGCCAATTTATGGGTTGCACATCAAATTTACTTGCAACTCCACAATTATATGTAATCATACCCCGTTCTGCAGTTCCCTTCTGCAGTCCCCTTTTCTACAGTCCCACTGTATGCCGTTGTGATTTCAATTTCAAAGATTCCGTTACCGCTGTGTCGGATGGTATATTATGCTACCCTTGCGTGGGCATAGCCTATGGCATCTAGTGTCGACCTTTAGAGCTAAGTAACACCGTCAGTATAAAAAATGTAACTTCCAACAACTCATAAGTTTGCCAAGTATTACGTTATAAGAACGATCCATACAATACAACAACGACTCCTTTCATTACAAACAGGGTTTCAAAGTCTGTCCATTCTAAATGTCAACCTTCAAGTGTCGTTTAAAAATCTCCCCCTCGGAGCTACTTGTATACAATGGGACTGAGTCAGGCGGTCACAACACGTGCGCTGTCCCTTCCTGGCTACCTCCTGCTTTATCTCCAAGCAGTAACAAGATTTTAAATACAATAGTGCAGCCTCAATGACCCACATATCCCATATGATTTCAACTAAATTTTATGCAAGACAGGTTATGGGCGTGTTTAAATATTTATTCCTAACCTTAGGATATTAATAACTGGCCTCAATAGGTCCATTACATGATATGAAGGAACGAGATTCATCAATAACTGGTCGAACTGGCTAGCCGGCATCTCATTAAATGCTACGGTCAGGCACATCCTGCCGCCAATTAAATTCACTTCTCAGGAGCTGAATTATTTCAGTAACTAGTTCTCGGTCGACATCAGGTATCATGCAGAGGTTTCCATTGTTATCCTCTCATACACCACATGATTCGAACCCGGAACATTTCATGGCAATCCACAGAGCTAGGGTTAATCACTATAATACGCTCTGGCCATAATAAATATCTCTGTACGCCCTAGGCTATACGAGATTTCACACGTCGACTAGATTACCTGGCTTCCCTGACCATTGTGCTATGATCTCGTCCTTTAATTAGTAAGATAAATCTATCAATTACTCTACAAGCTTATTCACAAGCTGCAAATTCAATTCCCTATTAAACTCTTCCATTCCCTAGATTCTTGCATATTTATTCCCATTATCACAATATACTCTGATATTAAATTGCTTTTCTTAGCCCTTCATGTATAATATTACTGCTTGGATAGATAAATATTCCAATTAGCATATATATTTTTCTTACGACCATTTTTCACTGATTTGTATTCGTTTATTCTTCTTCTTCTTATTATTATTACTGACATGAATTACAATAACCCGACACAACGTAACCATTTATATAACCGAACATCCGTGTTCGTTACGTTAAGTTTCTATATAACTGAATTGCCATTTTACAATAGTGGTAACGATTTATCCACTCAATGATGCTCAAAGACATCTCAACTTGACAAAAATCAACACAACAATAATAATTTGAGGCTCTACCTCCTAAAATTGACTCTTATTGGTATATTTTATAAATTTTGAAATCACACAACATACAGTGGACTATGATTGCTACAAAATCATGGTTTTTGGTTACTTACATCGGCTAGTCTGGTGGCTCCAACCACGCATTGCTTCCAGTAATGCCTGCCATTATTTGCAAAATTAGAAAGGCATTCTTATACTTATATTGAAGCTGTTGCCTCCTTATTCACACAACACGTTATAGCACTTGTGACACTATTAATATTACATATATTTAACAAATCATCATTACAATCACACGCTCACTATTTATATTTTTTACTGGTTGACTTTTCCTGGCAAGATATCAGAAATGCAGACGTTGAAGATCTCCTCCTCGCTGCTATCCGCATCCTGATTGAAAGTCTCGATTCTCTGCCTAAGGATTCCTATCAGTCCCCCATCTGTCTATCAATTTCTGGTCATAGAAAAATTTCCTGATATCGCATAAATATGCTTGCATATCGTCCTGAGCATTGATTATATTGGTATTCCTATGAATTTTCATCAATCGCATAACAACGTTTATATCTGCGCAGTCCGGCATCCCATGATATGTCTAACCAATAGTTTACATACTGCGCTCAACCATTGTACATTGTACTTGTACAAATTATCACTCTCAATTGTCCTACCCTGTATATCACACGGTACCTTTCCTGCGTGCACAATAACAATCGCTCGTAATGCCGACTATACAAATATGGCGCGACTGTCCTTAATAACTGGCATTAATAAATGTCTTACTGCACGGCTCTTCATGTTAAAGTGCGCGCGTCCCTTCTCTGGACTTCGGGTGACGTGCTCCACGCGCTCAAGTATGGTTCGACTGACCGCCTCTGTCCTGGGTCCACCCCTTATATTCGTTTGGAGAGAAAAAGTAGACCGAGAAATTCCCTGCAGTGTCATCTTTTCTCACAGTATGATTCTGGTCTTGAATTAACGTTTATATGGTTCCTTTTTCCTCGCTGGTCACAGACCTGTATGCGTGCTCGAGGATCGATCGCCAGTTAATTAATATTAATTGCCTTTGCCAGCGCGTGCCCACGCGGCGTCACCTAAAAATCCCCGAAACCATGGTTAGATCTCTCCGCTAACCTCCAATTACTGTGTTACTGGGCGTTCCATTAAATCTGCCTCGATTTCCATGTTTAATGGCTTGATAATTAGCCTCCCGGCTAAACATTCACATAGGTGCAAACCTCATGTCACTGCGTTGCTCCAATCACGAGTAATCATTAAATTACGCTGGTATCTCCTCACTCCACTAGCCTCTCCATTCTGAAACGGGGAATAACTTGACAATAATTTAGCCCCCTGACCTGCTCCAGACGACTTAAGTAGGTCACATAGAGTGACACGGCTCCAAGAAACTACGCCCCTTTTCCAGAGTCATTAGACAAATGTCAAGCGCTCCAACTTCTGTGCTCAAGTCCAGAATTGTATGCCTCATACAGCCCAATAATGCAGTATTCTACTAATATTCCCTGTATTATATTAATAAATAATGACAGCATTAGTTCATATCACAACAGTGATTTAATATGTATTTTCTCTAGGGGTTTTTATAACTTAAACTCCCTCAAAAGATCTCGTGTTCGTTCCTTGTTGGAACCTCTATTCTGAGCTCATCTATCTCTGAGATCCACGTTCGACACCAGTCAGCCTGACCCCGTTGGGTTCACTATATTATTAACAAGAAGTTCCGTGACGATCTAAAGAGCCTACTTTTCTTAAAATTTAAGATTCATGCCAATGATTAATCTATATGGATCTATCTAGAATAATGGCGTATTAAGTTGGTAATATAGAAATTTAAAATTAGTTCGAAATACTGTATACCTGGCATAATGTAGCCTAATTGATCACTACAGTTGTCAGTCCTGGTGACTGAATATATTCTTAGTTCCATCTCTTAAGGAACAGAATACAAAATTTGCTTGAAGTCCGATGGATAGCATGGACGTTACATAAAGTTAAACATTGGATCTAACAGCGCGCGTAAAATCACGTTGGCAACAATGTCATGCATGTATTAGTCAGAAATAATCTGAAATAATACGATCTATTGTTGTGCTATTTTGAATGAAATCCATTCGTTAGTATAGAAGTTACATGCATTTTATAATTGGACCTATCAGCAGGCTTAGAATCATGTTGGCAGCACTGACGTATATTAGTTACTCCAAATTAATCTAGAACGCCAGGTACTATACTGGTGCAAAGTTTAGAGCTATTGGCTTGCATACTTTGAGATATATTGATATTAGGGTAACAACAATAGAGATAGCATTTATTAACAGTTGGCAGCCCTGGTTGCTCTTAAGAATACGCATAGGCATATCTGCCATGGTACACATAGCACATACGAAATTTGGTTGATTTGCAAATGATAGTATAGAAGTTACATGTATTTAAAGTTGGACCTATCACCAAGCTTAGAATCATGTTGGTAGCACTGAAGTATATAAGTTACTCCACATTTATATAGAATGGCAGGTACTAAACGAGTGCGTAGTTTAAAGCTGTCGGCTTGCATACTTTCTGATATATTGGTATTTGGATAAAATAAATTGAGAGCATTTATTAACAGTTGGCAGCCCTGGTGGATCTTAAGAATACGCTCCGTCATGTCTGTATATGTACACATAGCACATACAATATTTGGTTGAATTCCAATTGATAGTGTAGAAGATATATGCATTTAACAATTGGACCTATCAGCAGGCTTATAATCATTTTGGCAACACTGCTATGTATGGCCTCCTGGAAATTAAACTGCAATATTATTGTCTATGCGTGTGCCAATTTTGACATAGCTCCCATTCATATCTTCCAAGATATCCAACATGGAGCTCAAATTTCAAATGCGATATTTCAGCAGTTGGTAGCACTGACATCATTTTCAAATATGGCCGTGAGATACTCAGGTATAGATCTTTACCCCTACCAAATTTTGCTTCGATTGCTCCAGCCGTTTAGGAGTTGATAGGGGGGGGGGACACACGCACAGTCAGACAGACAGATAGACAGACAGACACACTTTTGCCCGATCTCATAAGTCTACTTTTTCCTCATTTTTGCAAAATGTGAAAAGTAGGCTAAAAATATTGATGAAAACTTATCCGAGTCCGTGCGGCCATACTATCCGGCCGATTTTCTTCATCCTTTTTAGCCTACTTTCGATTTTTGCAAAAAATGAAAGTAGACTTAAGAGATCAACACAGGGCGAAAAAAGTGTGTCTGTCTGTGTGTGTGTATGTGTGTGTGTGAGTCTGTGTGTGTGTGTATGTGTGCGTGTGAGTCTGTGTGTGTGTGTGTCTGTGTGTGTGTGAGTGTGTGTACTCTGAATGTCTGTCCCCCACTATCAATTCAAACACGGTGAATGCGAATTGAACGAAATTTGGTACAAAGGTAGCACTAGCAAAGGACACCTCAGTGTCATGTTTTATATCGCCGCCATCTTTACTAAAACTGAATGGCGGCCACTCAAACGTTCAAAACGTAAAATCAATAAACGACTAACCAAATCATCCGATCTCTACCAAATTTGGTAACAACATACCTTCGTATAGGATGCGTCTTGTGACCAAACTACAAGGTCGTCCGCCATACCATTTCAGGATGGCGGCCGTGCGAATTATGCAAACTTTATAATCCATATCATGGGACCCACCAGTTCCGATTATCGAGCCGAGAATCGTTTTAACTGTTCTAAAGGATGAGGCACGTTCGAAATTAAAAGTTTATTTTGTAATACTATAGTGCAGACGTGATTTTAAAAAGCTGAGCCGATTCAGTAATAAGACAAGATGGCAGCGGATATCTTGTGCCTGACTTATATTTCACTAATTTGAGTATTGCATGCAATATAGCGTACTGATACAAAATAAATAAACTTTGTATGAAATGCTTTATATATAAATAATATACTCCAGTGATGAAATCGTTTAGTATAAATCATTATTTGCTAACAAGTTCTATGTAAGTCATTTTATATAGAACGACATTCGTTGACACAATTAGCTCAGTGGTAGAGCGTTAGCCTATCGCTCAAATGCCGATGGTTCAAACCCGATCAGAGCTAGGTTTTTTGCTTGAAATGTTATATGTTTATTGTTTTGTAATGACTCAGATGTTTTAAAATTAAGCGTTATATTGTGCATATTATGGTGTAAAATATATATTTAATTAAAACATAATTCGCCAGCAGATTTACTCGAGACATCTAGCTGCCAAAAAGGTAACTGCACGCCGACCTACTTATTAACTTCCAGATTTTATTGAAAAGTTTCTTCTTCTGGCCGCTAGAGTGCACTCGCTCTGTTAGGATTATATTGTTCGATATTTCACCACTAGATGTCACGACTAGTCTACGTGGGGCTCCATTGATTACTATACCATTGGCATTCTATGCGCATCGAATTTGAAGAATGACAAGATGATACTACGATACATTTTTACTTTTTAATTTAAAGGGTTTGTAACAGCCTATTTTGCGTTACTTGAAAATGTTATTTGAAGTAAAGAACAAAACGATTTCACATAGTAACTGAATTCATGCCGTTGGTGTTAGTTCAGGTTATTAATTACTACTTTTATTTCAGGCAAATAGCAATCGAAAATATCCACATAGTTTGTATACACACGTCCCTGTAGGGTCATGGAAAGATTTGTTAATTCAATTAGGGTTTTCGATTCCCGGTCAATGCATGTGAGATTTTCGAAGTGAAATGCCATGTCCTGTGGTTCGGATTCCACGTAAAAAGGAGGTCCCGTGGCTCATAATCACATGATTCACGGTCACGTAAAACTGCAATCTTCCTTCCTTTTTTTTTCAATTAGGGTTGTGAAAGCCATGCACAACCAGACGTGTAAAGACATGCCTCAACTCAAAGTTGGATGTTGCCCACGGCAGGTCGTATATGTAATAATAATAATAATAATAATAATAATAATAATAATAATAATTATTATTATAATAATGTTATTGGTTTTACATCCCTTTTAACTACTGCTGCTTTTAGAGACACCGGGGTGCCGGAATTTTGGCCCGAAGGGGATCTTTAACGTGCCAGTAAATGTACTGACACGGCTCCCTCGCATTTGTGCACCCTCAAATGCCAGCTGACTGCGCCAGGATACGAACCTGCAACCTAGGGCCCAGCAAGCGAGAACGTTACCGCTGAGCCACGCAGCCAGTCCGATCGATTATGTCTCCAGATCCATAACATTCTTGATATACTTCTTATCTTTCTTTCTTCCTTCAATGATGGTAGCAGTTTTTATCTAGGTTGTGGCGTTTGGTAGAGGTAAATCGTTTCTAAGGTCTTCAACGAAGAATAGTTCTATTATACTCTTTGATAATAACAACGAGTTATAACTATACTCATACATTTAGGAGAAAGTAGGCTATATGTTCTTTACTGAACATCTTGTTTTAAATGAAAGGTATTCATGCAAACATTTGTCATCAAGTATTACAAATCCCTTAAATGACGCCTTTCTCAAATTATTTGATTTTTCAACTTTTTCCAACTTTTCCAACTTTGATGCAATCATATCTTCGGTTCTAACTGAGTTACGAAGGTTGTTTTAGTTTAAGAACACTCAGTGAATCAATGGCTATCATTTGAGCTCTTAACCGTTCAAATCGGCTGATTCTGAGGAACTTTATGAGAGGACATACGATATAACATCTCATTTTTTCAAAATATTTTATCATTGTAGCAATCATATGTTTAGTGCTAATTGAGTTACACAGTTGGTTTTTGTCTAAGAGCTATTAGTGGATCAAGGTCTATCTTCTGAGGTATTAAATATTTCAATTGGTTGATTCTGAGGAATGTTATGAGTGCCGAAGCGAATATTAGAAATTATTATGAAAACTTAACCGAGTCCGTCCGGCCATTCTATCCGGTCGATTTCCTTCCTACCACTATTAAATGAAAGGTATTCATGTACGGATTTATTATCAAGTATTAAAAATCACTTAACTTCCGCCTTCCTCAAATTATTTGATTTCTTGAACTTTTTCCAATTTTTGTCTCATTGATGCAATCACCTATATTATTAAAATGTAGATGAAAACTTATCCGAGTCCGTCCGGCCATACAATCCGGTCGACTTCCTTCCCTCTTTTTTTAAATGAAAGGTATTCTTGCACAGATTTGTCATCAAGTATTACAAATCACATAAATTTCGCCTTGCTCAAATTATTTGATTTTTTCAACTTTTTCCAACTTTTTCCAACTTTGGTTCTAATTGAGGTGCGAAGGTCGTTTTTATCTAAGAACACTCAGTGAAACAAGCGCTGTCATTAGAGCTCTTAACCATTCACATCGGATGGTTCCGAGAAAAGTTATGAGTGAACATTCGATATTACATCTCATTTTGTCAACATATTTTCTCTTTGTAGCAATTTAACTTTGGTTCTAATGACGGAAATTTTCAATTACACTAGCGCATTGTATTACAATCAACAAACCGCAGGTTCAAACGCTTCATCGGGTTGGAATCTACTTGCCTGATCCTGTTTTAGGCCATGGAATGTTGCCTTATCCCGAGAAAAATCATTTAAAGATGTGGAAGTAGAAATTAAACCTAAGGGTCGACGCACAGTGAACATTGTCTGGAAGCAAGTATTGTGAAATAAAGATTATAAACTATTACATAATGTCGTAATTTTTTAATTCCAATACTGAAAAGAATACTGAGGAGCAGTACGGGCGCCCTAGTAATAATAATAATTATTATTACACTGCACTCCAAAATTAGTGTAAAACTTCATGATTTTGTAGGAAGCATAGTTAAAATACACATTGTATATTATTACTAGGGCTCGGATGTTTAGGAACAGTCACATTCTTTTTCTTTGCCTCTATTTTTATGTGCGATTGGTTTCTGATGCAAATCAAGTGCTTATCGTCACAATACCGTGGTTTTTATTTGTCATATAAATGCATATTTCGAAAATGTTTTACCATTAGGTCATATTTTGAGCGTTTTTTTGGTAAGAACGTCATATTTCGGTAGTTTGATGGCAGCTGTAGGTGTGCACTCAACTTACCGAACGGGAATTAGTGATTACAGAAATTGAATCTGCATGTCACAACGTCAGTTAATGCAACGTATGGAATGTACTGTAGGTCGTACACCTCACTGCATCCCTTGCGCCACCACATTACACTCGTCAGGATGGTCGCACAGGTCAAGTCAGAAATAATCTAATAATCTAGAAAATCCCATCCCAGCAGTTGGCTAATTACATCTCCTTCCTTTACTTTAACAAGCATTAGTTTACGGTGAATCGCACTCCAGTACGCATTCCATTATGCCTAAGGAAAGGACTTAGTGTAGAATGCACTGACATCTAATTCATTTCGTAGTGTTCAATAATTAAAACTTTAACACATTTGAATATATAAATGTAAAATGGGCTTCACCACTCTAAATTTGTTTAAAAAATGAGATAGATTTCTAATTTTCTGATGGTTCAAACCATCATTGCAGTGTGGAAATATACTCTGACTTTCAAAATTTTCTGTGATTTGATAATTTTTGTGAACATGTTTGATAAGTGTGATAAGTTTAAAAAGTGAGTCGAGGAAAGTATACTGTAAATAACCACTTAAACATGTAGCATGTGTTTAGAAAATTAATAAGAAAATAGGGATAAAGAATTTAGTTAACAATTTAATCACGAAGGTATTGTCGCTTGGATTTATAATTGGAAAAAAGGCCATATTTATTATAAATCAGTTATTTTTATTAGCGTAATTTTCACATTTTACAAAAATGAGGAAAAAGTAGACTTATGAGATCGATCCGGGAAAATGTGTGTCTGTCTGTCTGTCCCCTATCAACTCCTAAACGGCTGCAGCAATCAAAACCAAATTTAGTATGAGTAAAGACGTGCACCGGAATATCTCACGTCCATATTTGAAAAAGATGTCAGTGCTACCAACTGCTGAAAAAATGCACTAGAAATTTGAGCTCCATGTTGGATATCTTGCAAGGTATGCATGGGAGCTATTCCAAAATTGGCACACATGTAGATAAGACTATTTCAGTTTAATTTCCAGGAGGCCAACCATGACAGTATTGTCAAAATAATTTTAAGCCTTCTGATAGGTCCAATGTTTAAATGCATATAACTTCTACACTATCAATTGGATTTCAACCAAATTTTGTATGTAATATCTGTACATAAACAAATATGAATGAGCGTATTCTTAAGAGCCACCAGGGCTGCCAACTGTTAATAATTGCTCTCTCTATGTTTTTATCCAAATACCAATATATCAGAAAGTATGCAAGCCAACAGCTTTAAACTATGCACACGTATAGTACCTGGCATTCTAGATTAATTTGGAGTAACTAATATACGTCAGTGCTGCCAACATGATTCTAAGCCTGCTGATAGGTCCAATTTTAAAATATATGTAACTTCTAAACTAACTAATGGATTTAATTCAAAATTGGCACAATAATTGATCATATTATTTCAGATTATTTCTGATCAATGCATGCATGACATTGTTGCCAACATGATTTTACGCGCGCTGTTAGATCCAATGTTTAACTGCATGTAACTTCCATGCTATCCATTGGTCTTGAACCAAATTTCGTATTCTGTACCTTAAGAGATGGAACTAAGAATATATTCTGTCACCAGGGCTGCCAACTGTAGTGCTCTATTAGGCTACATTATACCAGGTATATTTTGTACTAATTAGATATTTCGATATTACCAACTTAATTTCGTCATTATTCTAGATAGGTTCGTATTCTGTAGAATAATCATTGGCATGAAAAGTAGGCTGTATAGTTCTTCACGGAACTTCTTGTTTTTAGGTCATATTTTTCTTAATGGTGATGGATGACTTCATGACGGCAGCAATGAAAGACTATAGTAGGGCAAAGATGAAGGTAATGTTGTTTGCAGACGATGTTGTGATCTGGGGCGAGGATGAGATGGAGGTACAAGAACAGTTAGACGTAATAAATGAAAAGATTGAGCAATGGTCATTGAAGATCAATGTGGAGAAGAGTAAAACAGTGGTGACGAGTAGAGGTAATCAAAGTCGGAGATAAGGAATTGGAAGTGGTGAAACACTTCAAATATTTGGGAAGTGAACTGACTGAAGATGGAATATTAGATTTGGAAATTAGCAGAAGAATACAAATCGGGAGTGCTTTCTACCAACAGGTAAGGGGACTGGTATGGAACAAGGATATACCAATTAAGGCTAAATAAGTTATGTACAAAGCATATTATGTTCCTATAATGACATATGCAGCAGAAACTTGGGCAATGACTAAGAGGGATGAGAGCAGAGTACAGGCAGCTGAGATGAGATTCCTGAGAAGTATGGTCCAGAAAACGAGCAGAGATCGAGTGATAAATGAAGATATAGAGAAAGACCTGGGAGCACAGAAACTAAATGACAAACTGGAGCAAAACAGATTGAAATGGTTTGGACATGTTAAACGGATGAATGAAGTAAGGCTACCAAGACGAGCACTGGAACGACGGATGACAGGGAAGAGAGGACGAGGAAGACCAAGAATGCGTTGGATGGACTCGGTGAAGTATAGCATTAGAAAACGGAACCCGAATTGGAACACCACGTCGGAAGAGGAATGGTGGAACGACAGAACAAAGTGGACAGGTACCATATTTGCCCCCACCCAGTGTCAGGTGGAAAAGGGGAAATAAAGTAGGAGAAACAGGAGAATGAGAAGAAGAAGAATTTTAGGTCATATTTCGTCATTTCCGAGTCAATTATTTCGTCATTTTTAAGGTCATATTTGCTTGCATTTTCAGGCTATTTTAAGGTCTTAAACATCCGAGCCCTAATAATTACCATACGTTATTGAGTGGCCAGGGTTCTGTGAATGTTACTGAAAGAGAATCAACAATGAATTACAACACGAGGATATTTTTAACGAAATTGCAATCCACTGAAACAATGGTGAACGCTCCCGTGCATTTCTTATTCATTTCGCGCCAATAATGAAAACAATTATTTCGGATTTAAAGTCGCCTTTGTACATTTGGCGCTGATTGATAATTTATCTGAGGATTGCCTGAGAGGTTCTGAGCCATAAACTACTCCTCAACATGCCTGTGAGTCGCTGACTAAGCGAAAGCAGTAGCATTGGTGAATGATGGCCTTAGCTTCCGCTATGTAGCTGAGGCGTTTGATACGTCTCCCACAAGCGTTTATCGGGCTGGGGCACGTTTCGAACCATCACACCATCACTTTGGAATATGTATAGAAATATTCATTCTCTTATTCTGTTAAGAAATTTTGAAAATAAAAGTAAATTTTACTCTCTTAACCCTTGAGAACTGGCGTGAAACAAATATAACATGAGGACTGGCTCTGAGTCATTTTGACCCGTAGTGCCTTACTCCCTTTTTTTGTAGTCGTACGGATATTAACGAAGTAATTCCACACCGGGTGTCTTCCTATGAACTATTCCCAATATCAAATGAGGTTTATTTATTCATATTGTTCAAATTTAACACGCAGAAAAATAACAATAAATTTCGAAACTGTATAATTGGCCTTGATAATGGTGGCAAAGCAGTCCTCTCAGTCTTTTTTAATAAAAGAGCTGATGACCAAGGGTCCCTAGACCCTTATCATTGATCAACAAGAACAAGAGCTATGTGATTGTGCTGCGCCAAAATAGTGTTACGTGCTACCCCCTAGTGGCAATTCGTTAACTGGATTACGGAGGGTAGAAAGCACAACACCAATTACTGCTTTAAAGAGAAGTTAGCTTTATTGCTTGCAGGAAAGATACACCACTCAACAGCAAATACAAGCAATTAGAACCTTACTTCAGTTTCCTCAAGTCTCTTCCATGAGCGCTCTTGCCCCTTTCACTTCTCAACAAACCGCAGAAGTAAAACCGTCTTAATGAGTCCGGAGGCCTTGACAGAAACTACCTGCACCTCTTCCTCACGTACACCAACTACACTTACTTACGATAATCCGCTACACGCTATTTCGCTGTCCACAAGCTGGGGGAAGCAGTGTCACTGGATTTCGTAACTCGCACGGCACTTCGTCACCACACTTCTGTCGCTCAGGAAAGACGCTCGCACTAGCTCGTAAAACACACACCCACAGAAAACTCGGTCCCCTCACTTTGAGGCCGCTTATATAGCAGGCTGGTGACTCAATGAATTCTAGATTCGTCCAGGACACACGGCTTCTAGAGATTTCCTTCACTGGCTGGGTCACGAATATTCTGGACCATCCCTTTCACTTCGCAGCCCGTTGCGTATCGCGCTTGTAATACACTGAGGCAGAGCACACACAGCCTGGGGGCAGCTCTGACTCAACGCGGCGAGGCGACAAAACAAACTCACAGTCGTAACAATAGGTAGATTTTCCCCCTTATTCTTCACAGATTATTCCAACTAATCGTAAGCCGAGTGTGGCAACAAGTGGGTGAGAGATTTCAAGAGCTCTTCAGCCCTAATGATCAGGATATGCTGATGATCGCGTGACGGTCGAAATGCGTAATCCTAAATTGTCCCTTATTTATGTGAATATTAATACATGTATATTTTTTCAGGACTTGTGTTACATGAATCTTGTACTCTCCTCCTAATCTTATTCGCCAAATAGCAAGTTGATCGACTGGAAAGTATTAATTGATATTCTGAAATGTGTTTTCTGACATTAGCAACCTTCTTCTAGGAATGCAATAATAGACTAATTTGGACAATTTTCTTTTTGTTCCAGATATGATTCGAGAAAGTCAGAAATTGATGCGGTTATCAGCTCTTAGTGTCGTTATGGGACTCGTTCTTATATACGGTCTCTTGGGCGCTTGTCTGCCATTGTTACATCTGTCAACGAATATACCCTTGAAAGTGCAAGTTGCATATGCATTCCAGGCAAGTACTGTAACTAATGGATGATCTGTAATTAGCCGAACATTGACGAATCATGCACCTCGCTTAATACATGGCCCTCCAGCTGAACTGCCCGCTGGCCTGCTCGGAGCCGATAACCAGGGAACTTCGCGAACGTGATCCAATACCAAACATATTGGTCAGATCAAAAGATGAGCTGTTTTAAATTTATTTTTATTTCGTGTGGCCTCCTAAGAGGTCGAGTGCAGGTCTTTCTAGTCGACGCCCGTGGGCGACCTGCGTGCCGGGATGAGAGATGAAATTGATGAAGATGAGTGGAACTAGGCAAGGATGTGGAAGGAAGCGGCCGTGGTCCGTCAGAAGGTAACGTCCCAGCATTTGCCTGGTGTTGAAAATGGGGAAACTACGGAGAACCATTTCAAGGACGGCCAACGGTGGGGATCGAACCCACGCGTCGACCGAGTCAGCAGAGAGCTTGGCCCCATGGTCTAACCTAGCGCTGTGCTTTAGCCAGCGTAGCCACTGCTGTCGGTTAAAAGATGAGCTAAACATCTGTGATGGCATTTTATCCACTCATTAACTTAAATTTGAGAAACTTAAAGCAATTCACGTGAGTTGTGCACCGAGTTCTCATTTACTCTCCCACCAAACGCATTACTACAGGCATTTCCCCCTCCCCACATGCCTTATAAGCCACCCTATTACCTAAAACAGTCAGCAAGAAAATTTTGAAGAAGTACCGAAGTACTATTGCAGGGGTGCCCACAAGGTGGCTTGCGAGCCGAATGCGGCCCTCGAGTCCATCTCGCGCGGCTCTTTGAAAATATACTTTAGATTTTTAAAAGTTTAAAAAGCATATTAAGTATATAAATGGACTGGCGTCTTGGAAGAAAGTACCAGAAAAGAAATACTAACAAAAGAGTGTGCTTATCTCAATATTTTAAACTACTTACTGAAATGCGTGTGAATTTATCCCCTCAACGCTCAAGTTTACTACCGTAAATCTAAATATCGAACTGAACTTACTGATGAACAGTGAAGTAAACTGCGCTTAACAATTATCAGTCAGATTTCAAACAAATAACAGCAAAAATGAAATCCTATCATCGAGCATTGTGATGAATTTTGGCCAGTTTGCCTTCTTGAAATTCTACCTTCGTCTGAAGTGCACGGTGTGTGGACGGATTGCTGGTACCAACTGACACATAATTGGACGTAGCTGTGTGTGAGGAATCGGTGTGCAAACTGATTTTATACATTTGATCAGCTCATTTCTCACTCACAAAAATAAAATCAGGGTTGTATCCACGATGCCATCTTTCACTTGAAAGATGGAGGAAGTTTATTATCATGTATCAGATGTGCAGATCTGCCCACTCTAATATGGCATCTCCATTTGGATTATCTTGGGAGTAACCCCAAACAGTGCTGTGACTGTTGAAGTCACCAACAATAACAGATGGTATCTGACTTAAAATTAGCAGGAGGATTAAATAAATGTTCCTCATTGGGAGGCTTGTAGACGTACGAAATTACAAGGTTCCTAAATACTACAGTGATGATTTCAATATTATTTTACTCTGTGATGGAAGTCTTAAGAATCTGGATATCTGGTTTGGCAAAGATGGCACTGCCATACGGGCCATGAGGTCTTTCGGCCACTAATATCATTCCTCGAATCTTAGGACGTGTTTGGTGAATGGCCCTATGGGTTTCTTAGTTTCTTACTCCTTGGTGCTACAGCTCATTCCTTGCATCATTCATACTCATTGCGATTTAAATGCACTTTTGTCGTTTCACTGTATTTTATCCTGGATGCCGGCATGTACTTGGTCATTGGCTGGTTTATCTTTAGCCCCATCTCAGTGCCATATTTTTCTAACTTTCCCAGTTTTCTGTCAAGATCCCGCTTCCTCCTAGCCATTATGTCAATATCATCTGCATAATATGCGAGATCGTGTGTCAATCGGTTCAATAATGTGTTTCTTGGACACATAATAAGTCACTTTTGTAGGTACAACAAAGATTGTGTAATAGCTTACCTTATTCATATAGACCATAAGTCTCCAAACTATTTAGCCTAAGGGTCACACTGACTCCTCCGCCAAGTCCCAAGGGCGAAGACCTAGCTAGCTCATCACACCAACACACTGTAGTTTTGAATTACGCGCACAGTTTTGTTTCGGGACTGGCCGGCGAGTGATACATACATAGACTACATATAATTTATTTGCAAATGTGGACGCTGTCCATGGTGGCAAATTACAATAATTAAACAAATCAATTCATTCATACAACCACAAAAATTTTAGAAAATAAGGAATAATTAGAAAATAAGTATTAATTGCTAAAAGAAGATACCGGTAATCATAATAATAATTATTCTAATAATAGAAATAAATATAAAATAATAATAATTTACAATTTCCTTCAAACTTCAACTTTGGCACCGTACATCACTGTCTCCTGATCTGGTGCTTCCTTACCAACTCCTTGAATTTACCAACATCAGAAGGCAAAGGGCTGAAAATGCCCTCTGGTAAACTGTTCCATTCTTATTCCCCCCTCCCAATGAACGAATATTTGCCCCAGTTACTATTCCACTGACTTAATTTTAATTTACAGGAATGACTATATATGCCCATATATGACCCATTCATTCACAATCTCTCATGAATGTCTTCCCATGCAATTTCCCCTTTGTAAACTATGAACATACCCCTTAGTCTTGCTCTTGAACATATACCAGCCAGACTTTCCCAACCCAAATCCTGAATTATTCCACTCACACTCAAGATCGAATCCTGGCGCAATCAGCTGGCATTTGTGGGTGAGTAAATGCGAGGGAGAGTTTTACTGGCACGTTACACATTCTCTTCGAGGCAAAATTCTGGCGGCCCGGCGTCTCTGAAAACCAAAGTAGTTAAAAGGGACATAAAACAAATGACATTATTAATCATTATTGGCTTTTAGAATTTCTTGTTCTTTGCTTAGGTAATATTCTATAAAATAAATGTACCAATTGTCCTCAGGATTCTATCAAGCTGATGATCTTCTGTCAGGAACTCCAGTTCCTTAACCTCTGCAGTATTCTCTGGCATCGCTTCGCTTCATTGAATGGTTTGTTACTGAAACTCCCAGTCCCCTACGGCAAGCAGACCACGCAATTACAATCCCTTCAGCTTCTAGAGCCCATTGGTGCCTGGACAGTACCATTGAAATCAGGTGATTTATTTAACTTTATCATACATTAAGATGGATCGATTTTATAATTTCTGATTCATTAATTAACCCCCCAGGGGTTCACAAATGGACGTAGGTTGGTGACCATAGGACCCCTGCACAGACCGACACTGCGTCTATTTACTTGTACCGGACTCCTCTCTTTTATCTTTCATGTTGCTTGCCACGGTGGGTGAGCTTGCAGGTTTGCTCCTGGCCGTGGTAAGGGATTTTTGAAAGGCGACAAAGATCACGACTTGCATGTCATACGTTGTTGGCATAATAATGAACCCATTTGAATACAGTAGGCTGTGATCATAATGGCAAAATTTAACTCGGGATTTTCCGCCAACACAAAGTTCCTCCATTCTCTACTAGAAAGCGCTATAGTGTCAAGGAGCTTAGATAGCTAACCTCCTTGACTTTCATAGCACTCAAAGGAACAACAAAATTCGACATACAAGCTGCCTTCTGGGCGCAAATAAAAAAGCTTGCACCAGGCACCCGGGGCCTTACGATATTATTATTAGCTTTCATGTTGTCCTCACTTCGTCAAATTGTGTTGTCTTCCGACCCAGGCATTACTAGGGTATGCGAGACCGAGCGTGTCTTTCATTTTACTGCTTTAATTTGCCCCTGTATTTGCTTTACTACTCCGTGTTGTAGCCGTGTTTGTTAATTCGTTGAACTTGACTTTGAAGGGGAACTGCAGCAAGTCCGGGAATTGGATGTGTTTTTTTTCCTCGCATTCTTCCACACTATTTCATGAAGTTGCCGGATTAGTATCTTCCTTCAAGAGAGGAGCATCTACCCCATTCCTGTTAATAATAATTGCAATTCCACCACAGAAACTCAGGTTACCACACAAATTGAACATGGGGCTGATGGCTAAATATATTCCAAGCCCCTTAAATGAATTAGCTATAACAGCATATCTTATCTGATACCATCAGTTATTGAAGAGTTAGACGTCTCCTATAAGTTTTTATAATGGTATATCCTATCTTCTGTAACGCTGCGGTTTCCTCCAGTAGCGGTACCGCTTTCTAGCTGCCGTAATGTGACGGCGAATGACGTATAGAATCTGGGGTCCGGCTTGACGGTGAACAATGGTCTAAAGTTAGAGCTATTTATCAGTGTGTGTCGTGACGGCATGTTGTCATAAAGTAAAATACAAATCATTGACATGGCGATCGTAATATTATTGGAAGAAGAGTCATCCGAAGACGATAGGGTGAGTGGAATTATCAAAAGGCATCCTGCAGAAGGAGTGTATGAAATTTTAGTTCGTCGTCATCTGCACTGCAATGAAGATACATTCAGAGAATATTGTAGGTCGACACCAGTGTTATTTTATTATGTTCTGAATCACATAAAGGATGACATAATTTCAGTGCCGTACAATAGAAACAAAAGACCAACATCTCCTGAACAAAAATTCTGTGTATTATTAAGGTTACTCTTGACATAATAGTGATTCTTTATGAAATGTATTAAAGTGTCCTCTTCTTCCACACTCCAATAGATCATCATTGTAGTGTCCCCTTGAGAAGCGTACACGAAACTATTTTCGGGGGTGTACAGTTCATCGTCGCGAGGTTGGATAATTTGTACTTTGCTTCATAAATTCAACGTGACATAAGTAGAATATATCTAACAAAAAGGAGACCCAAACATTTAAATAACAAAACAACTTTAATAAAACCGATAAAATGACACAATTTCACAAACAACCTCCCAATACTCCCTTAACCAACACAAAAATTAAACAATCAAACTGGGGCAAACCGATAGTTTCCCGAACACAACAAGTTACCAGCATCGCACCAAAATATGCGGCAACTGCTGTCAAAATAAAACAATAAAACATGGACCTCGTCCTAAAATTCACTCATCGTTGTGTGTTTGCGCGAGTGGCTGCACGAAAAAAACTAAGATAGAACAAGTACTGTGTCACGAGATATGCTTCCTTAGAACCAGGTCACGGGATGCATATCCATGAACGTTCACCATGCCTTGGCATCGGGATCCAGACTTAAATGGCTAAACAAATTATAAATGACAACCGGCTACGCTACCCTTATAGTTATAATCCAAAGTACTTCCGCGTGAAGTTTTACACCAGTGCAAAAAGCACAAAAACACAAACTGCCTAAAAATAGGTCTTACAGACACAAACATAAAATGCGCAATCGTGGTCATCAGCAGCTAACACTGGGGCAAACCAATAGTTTCCCGAACACAACAAGTTACCAGCATCGTACCAAAATATGTGGCAAATATTTACAAAATCATGAGACATTGACTAACATGAACAACAAAACACAGATCAGCATAATCGTGAACCACATTTCTGATTATGAAGAGCTCCCAAAATATATATAGTCTAATTTGCTTCACAGTAAACAGGCTTCAACTGATCGCTTAACTAAAGAGAACACTCCTCAGCTGTTAATGGCCTCACACTCCTTATCTTTACATGAGATCTGAACCCACGGTTTGGACTCTCTAACTAGCCCTCTGTCATATTGTGTCACACCAGGTGGTCTTACTTTGTCTCAAGCACCTACTTGAGAACCATAGAGATTTCAGCCAACACATCTGAAATAAAACACATCGTAACTTTGTCTCCAAAACTGTACCTAGCAGTTTGAGACCTGTAGAATCATTATCAGTGTCATCACACTTGTGAGTCCTGACTTTGTTGCCAGCAGCAGACAGATACTGACCTCGGTCAGATCCCGCGCAGAATAATAAAATAGACCTTGCCATGGTTCAACACATCACCTCTATCAAATTGTTTTCAGATACCAGATATCCTCATAAAAATGTGTCCCAACACACAATATCTTTAATTTAGTGCTCAAATACAAAGAAAATTACTACAGAAGCTGACTGCTTCCTGCTAGGAAATATGCAATATCGCATAAACTTTTCAGCCTGTGTAATCCAAAGTTTCCTCAACAAAATCATATTTTCCCCCTCAATGCTGTCATTACATTCACTGTCAAGCTTCATTTGTTATCAGCGATCTAGTTCGTTCATGTGCTGTATCCGTTATCAAAAGACACTCTGTACACGTGAGTACAATTTAATCCACAGTCCCGCACTATTCTAACATAAAATTACAAAAGATAAACCACGCTGCGTTCCATAAAATACAATGGTAGCCGGTTAACAAAAAAAAAACTAAACACACGAAGACAAAAAAATACTACACAACAAAATATATACAAGGATTCCCGATGACCAAAACAGGCTACATGATGAATAAATTCATTCAGTACTTATCCGTTCTCAGCTTCCCCATAGTTGATGCCTCCGGGCATGACCCCAAGCATTGAAATTGGCACTCCATCAACATGTTCGTGGTCGGTTCCAGGTATGTCTTCCTTCTTTCAGAGGCTGATACCACGTTTTCCATCGCTGGCTGTCTGCTTCAATGAGAATGTCAATATTTTAAAAATAATGCCTCACACAATTTTCCCTAATAGGTTGCTCGGGTGGATTTCTAAATCCCTCCACCAGTCCTTGAGCAATATTAACATGTTGACTGGCCCTAATTAATAGCAGTGTGCTATCTCAACATTTCACACGCAAACACTTTATTTTACACTTGAGATGTACAGAATTCATCTCCAAGAGCACTGTTTAAGTTCAAATACTAAGTTCTCTTATCTCGCTGTCTTTAGCTTGAAAATTTATTAAGTCCACGGACTTATGACGACTGACATAGTAACGTCTTCAAAATCATTTACCAAGTGCTCCCTCAGTGAACACTCCACTCAGTATTTATTCATTTCTGTCCAAAGGTGGGGGTGAGACAGCAAACTTTTTATCCAGAGCTCCTTCGGACAAATAACTTATACCGGCGATCTCGCCATGACGCGAATCGAACATATCCGGCGTGCGTTACTCATTCTGATCATAGGATTAAGTGTAATCAATTTCCCACCATAATTTCATCAGTTGGTGTGATTTTGGAAGCGCGGGAAGCCTTCCGCGTCCTCTGTTCTCATTTGTAGATGCTGTTTCCAGCTTCGCGGCATTTTCAGGCCCCTCCCACGTGGGCATCGCCGAACCGTAGTTTTCCCTCAATATTTTCTTTGTCTTCTCTGCCAATCTCCTGTCTTACAAAGAACAGACGCACCCTTGTGACTCGCCCTGTCCACCGCGCCATCCTGGGTTCTTGAATCCCCGCAAATGGTGTCCAGCTATTTCTAAGGTGCGAGCCACATTCCATTGCTCAACCCTGTCTCATTGTCCTCACAGGATGACTTGCTTCCCTTGCTAGGTTCAGGTAGTTACATATTTCCTCATACAGGCTAGTATTTCCTTCACAAATATTACTTGCTACTCCACACAGAACAGATAACATGAAACACTAATATATGGCAATAATATTAAGGGTTCAGTAGGTCTAATTCACTACTTTCAGCACTCACCTTAACGGTACAAAAACGTTGACGAACTGTTTGCTACCGCACTCGCTACCGCCATATGAATGACGCCAGCGCAACTTTATGTGACGGTGGTAGTCAACGCTTGCCTTTGTTTCTATGCGGATCGTTTTTGTGACGTCATTCACAGTCACATTACAGCCGCTAGAAAGCGGTCCCGCTACTGGAGGAAATCGCAGCTTAAGGGACCCTCCTAAATGATGCTGGGTGTGTGTTGCACTACCACACATGGTGCATCCTGGATAGCACTACACCCTCAAGGGTTCACGAGTTTGGGGATGGGCGACCCACAGGGATTCCTGATCTGCACTTGCTTTTTCATAATTTTTAATTTATCTATATCACAGAACAACAAGCCTAGGTTTTTACGTAGCCTATCTGCTGTACTCACACTTCAGATGTTTAAAAAAGGAAAGAATTAAAGCTTTAGAACACGTAAGGTTTTAAAATAAGCTAATCTTACTTTTTAAATTTTATGATGCAATGTAGTGAAGCATTCAGATGCAAGATTTTGATGTTACAGTATTTCAGAGACAGTGTTCATGTCGAACCTATTATTCTAATTTTGTATGGGGAGTACGTACTGCCTATGCTGCCAATGCTATTTTTCTCATATTTAGGTACGCTCAGCTTAAAATTTCTTTGTCCTACATATTAGAAACTTTGTAGTATTGATGTACAGAGCTTCTGCTATTCATTGCTGGCTTTTGATTTTGGATTAAATGCATAGTTATTTTTTGAGGGATTTTTTCCAAACTTCAAAAATTACATGAAAAATTTGGGGATTTAAATTTCTTCCTGTCCCCATATATTAACATACCAAAAATGAAGTAGCTGGTTTTAAGAGGTCAGGTATGGATGCATCACTGACATTTATTTCAGATTTCAGATTTCTATCTTATATAGTTCTTTAACCTAGCGTACCTAAAAAAAAGAAAACAAAATCTGAGAAAATTAACATTAAAGGTTAACTCATAAAAATCTTACTTGAGATCTAGTTTAGAACCGCCTCATTTTCAGTTATAGCCTCCTGAATGGCTACCTTCATGCTGTGTTTCCTGTCTTTCTCTACTGCCCCACTAATAATGTCTGTGAACCTATGAAATCTTGTAGGAGAACTAGGCAAATTCAGTATAGAACATAGCATGTCACCCCCTGCCTCCCCCTTACCAATTGACCTGAGGCCACACACAAATCGATGGTTCACCTTATGTCCACCGTTCAAGTATTTTTAGGTGAAAAACTCGGTTTCTTTTCCACAACTTTAACATGAAGGAACTATGATGAATGCGAGGCCCTTACGAAATGCTGTCGTTTCAGACACTGTCACACAATCAATATATTTACAAAATTTTCACTCCTCAGACGATTTCACAGCAGCACACAAGAGCTAAACGTCTATAACCTGGTATCCTACTGAAATGTTTTCACTATTTGCACCAGTAAAGGCGCTACCTGAATCATACTCTTTACATACCTATACATTTTCAGAAGCTGCCAGCTTTTTGTGACACGAACTCATAGGCGAAATAATTGAACCTTCCTCACTATTGTTTGAGGTTATGGGACTGGCGGGCAAATACTCACTGCTCCTAACAGCAAAAGCGTCAACCATCTCTGTCTGCAAGCATGTCTTCTTGTTTCTAAATTGATTCCCACGGCACTTACTTCTGCCGAACTTCTTTACCCTGGGCATATTGAAAATAAACACTTGGAATAGGCCTAACCGTAACAATATCTCACAACATGCACCAAAGTAAGCAAACATAAACAATCACAGCGGCATCAAACGTTGTTGACAGTAGCACCAATCGCTTAGCAACGAATTGCCTTCAAAACGAGGGTATGTTCATAAATACGCCTGAACTTTCTCGAAAGTTATCAAATATTAAAGTCCTGCGTTCAGAAGGGGGTGTGGCACTTTTAGATGACAGAGGTGAAGAAAAATACGAATTATGGGTTGTTGTCATGTCGTACACATGTCAAAGAACACCAAAATACTTTTAAACGAAATTCGCAATTTTTGCGAAAATTGAGGTACGGTACGTACTTCCCTTAAGAAATTAGAATGTTCTTTTTTAATGTTGAATACTAATGGATGCATTGTTTTAGTTCTTCCTCTTGGGTACCATGCCATAATTGCAAATAAATAAATAAATAAATAAATAAATAAATAAATAAATAAATAAATAAATAAATAAATAAATAAATAAATAAATAAATAAATAAATAAATTAATTAATTAATTAAGTAATACAATAATAAATAAATAATTAAATAAATAATGAATAAATAAATAAATGAATAAACACATAAATAAATCTTCTAATATATAAAAGTGAGTGAATCAGTATTTCTTGAAAGGGCATTAGTCACAATTCCGGTCATTTTCACTTTCTTATTGTTCTGACATCTCCAGATATAGATGCACCTAATGGACATTAGAAGGGCTTCAGTCACCTTACTGTTGACCTTCGTACACCTTATTGAAAACTGCGTTTTTTTCTGAATTGGTATAAGTCCGGACTTATGCCTTTTTGAAAGCAATCCAGATGGCAGTCATTTGTGAGGACTAATGCCCTTTCAAACAAGGAGTTCCGTGACGAACTAAAGAGCCTACTTTTCTCAAAATTTAAGATTCATGTTAAACTATATAGACCTATCTAGAATAATGACGAAATTAAGTTGGTAATATCGAAATTTATAATTCGTTCGAAATATACCAGGTATAATGTAGCCTAATAGAGCACTACAGTTGGCAGCCGTGGTGACTGAATATATTGTTAGTTCAATCTCTTAAGGTCCAGAATACAAAATTTGGTCCATTGGATAGCATGGACGTTACATGCAGTTAGACATTGGAAAAATCATGTTGGCAACAATGTCATGCATGTCATGTGATGGTCAGAAAGAATCTGAAATATTATGATCTCTTGTTGTGCCAATTTTGGATGAAATCAATTTGTTAGTATAGAAGTTACACGTATTTTAATATTGGACCCATCAGCAAGCTTAGTGTCATGTTGGCAGCACTGACGTATACTAGTTTCTCCAAATTAATCTAGAATGTCTGTTACTATACGTGTGAAAATTTTAAAGCTGTTGGCATACATACTTTCCGGTATATTAATATTAGGGTAAAAACTAGAGACAGCATTTATTAACAGTTGGCAGCCCTGATTGCCCTTAAGAATAAGCATAGACATATCTGTTATGGTACACATAGCACATAAGAATGTTGGTTGAAATCCAATTGATAGTATAGAAGTTACATGTATTATAAAATTGGTCCTATGAACAGGCTTAGAATCATGTTGGTAGCACTGACGTACATACGTTACTCCCAACTAATCTAGAATATCAGGTACTATACTTGTGCATAGTTTAAAGCTGTCGGCTTGCATACTTTCTGATATATTGGTATTTGGTTAAGAAAATAGAGAGAGAGCATTTATTAACAGTTGTCAGGCCTGGTGGCTTTTATGAATACGCTCAGTCATAACTGTTTATATACACATAGTACATACGAAATTTTGTTGAAATCCAATTGATAGTATAGAAGTTATATGCATTAAAAAATTGGACCCATCATCGGGCTTAGAATCATTTTGGCAACACTGCCATGCATGGCCTCCTGGAAATTAAACTGAAATAGTATTGTTTATATGTGTGCCAATTTTGGAATAGCTCCCATGCATACCTTCTAAGATATCCAACATGGTGCTCAAATTTCAATTGCGGTCTTTCAGAAGTTGGTAGCACTGACATCATTTTCAAGGCTTGTTATATTCAGGTATAGATCTGTACTCTTACCAAATTTGGATTCGATTGCTGCAGCCATTTAGGAGTTGATAGGAACACACACACACACACACACACACAGACATTTGCCCGGATCGATCTCATAAGTCTACTTTTTCCTCATTTTTCCAAAATGTGAAAAGTAGGCTAAAAATACTGATTGATTTGTTTCTTGGTTTCTTATGCGTTCATTTAGTCTACCATTCATCCGATTGCGATGTAACCTACCCCCATCCCTGTCCCCTAATACAGCTACACGTATAGTCCTACTATTCTTTATACAGTCATCATAGCCTATACATTAATACAGGTTATCAGACAAATTCAACACACCCCCTACTATAAGGGGGTGATGACCAAGATATCCCCAGTTTCTAAAATATTGAACATAACACAATATATCCCTTTTAACATCTTGTAATTGTATGTCCTGAATAGCCTCTGGTCGAAAGCTGATAGCATCACCCTCAAGAAAAGCTGAGTCGTCAGCAGAGACGAGACTGTCAGAAGTGCTGGGTTTCGTGAGTGACTCTCATCGCCAGTTGAGTGACGTCATGGAGGCAGTGATCTCAGTATACCAAGTGCAACTTGTTGCGACCCTCATGGACAGTGTGCTAGTCATCATCAGCAACGCCTATCTCAGTCTGTATCTTCTCAAGAAAGCTCTCAATAAGGAACAGATATTGGTGATAATACCGATCTCATTGTGGTGCTTTCATCACATCATACGTGTGGCAATATTGTGTGTTGTGCCTTCCATGACTTCAGCTCAGGTGAATTACACATTCATCATTAGGTGATTAAATATTCTTTTATGTAAATACATATTTTAATATTTTTCTATACTTACATAAATTCCCGCTTTTCACTTATTAGCACATAAAAAGACATAATATTTACCTTGTTTAAAATAAGTATGCTAGATCTTTTAGTTTATTGCATGTTTGTACTGTGTTACTTCAACGGAAATGAACCTGTGAGCTATCTTATCTTCATGCAGAGCGTATGCCAGCTTTGAACTGTGTTATTCTTAACTTAACGCCCAGTGCCACTCACCGTGGAAGCCAGGGATTTCCTTGTCCATAGCCATATTGCACCACGTGCTAAACCTTCCCCCTCCTCCCAGCTACCTGGAACCCGTGTCACTCACTTGCAGTTCATTTCTGGTACTGTGAAGTGTAAGGCACTTTTACGATGCCTAAAGTTAAAGCAACTACAAGTTATCGTCTGCAGCAGTAGTTTCAGAATTTAAGGATAATTTAACTTATGATGAGGGCGTTCTGTTCTACCAACCATGTGGTAAAACAATCAAGGCTGAACAAAGATCTCAATTTACACAACACCTTGAGGGCAAGAAACATATTGCCGCAGTTTCGCGATAATCGTCGGTCATTTGTGATAGAAATCCTGAAGATGTATCTCGTTGTGTAATGTAATTCTTCAGGAGTCAGTGAGGCTAGCATAAATTGTATTCTTGAGCACTGCATATTGTTTATATTCACATCAATATACTAAATTATAATTAAACATTTCTACTTTTTTGTCACATCAGTTTTTTTTAATACCGTACGGTACATATAAAATATTTCCCCGATTTTTAGAACCCAAGAAAACGAGCCGTATTCATCACTTCTATTAACTTGGGTTGTTCCACACAAACAGGGCCTTAGAACTAAGCTGTGGTGAGTGAATTAAATAGCCTACAGTAGTAATGAGAAAATTCGAGAATCGATAATATACACCGCCTTACAAACTCATCCCAGCCTCAGAAATATATATTCCACATTCTCGATTACAAATTCCGTAAACGGAAACCGATGTCCGCGTGCAAGACTGAACCGGATGACTCAGTGGCATTCAGTCAGGTAGGAGCTATTTACCGTGAACACCTGTGAAATGACTGTGTTTGAATAGGAAACTCTAACGGTTAAGTACTCATAATGTTAAGTAGAAATTCGTCTGTATGCTCTAATTTTATTATATTGTTGTGTAGCTTTTTAGATTTTACAAATTTAATACCCATGCCCAAGCTTTTCTTCAAGTTGAAAATATCGAATCTCCGTGTTGTCAGCCATCGTTACAATAAGGTAGACGGTTCTAAAAAAAGTGAGGGCCTACTTTCACCTATTAAACCCGACCAGAACTAACCGACTCTAACCTCACCACAAGTAAAATAGTGCAAGGTGCATTCTGGTTCTAAGGTTCCTACTTTTAATATCGATATCGGTTTGGGCTGGGGGTCAATCTAAAATTTTTCGTAATAAAACCTTAAAGTGTGACTTTCATCTAGGGCTCCTATGTGGTTACCAAGGCAACTAGTATTTATCATCTAAATTGGAAGAGTGGCCAACTAGGCCTCCTATATGGTTACCAAAGCAACAAGCATTCATCATCTAAATTTGAAGTGTAAGGACCATCTAGGCCTCCAAATGGTTACCAAGGCAACAAGTATTCAACATCTAAATCTGAAGTGTAAGGACCATCTAGGCCTCCTATATGGTTACCAAGGCAACAAGTATTCATCATCTAGATTTGAAGAGTAAAGGTTATCTAGGCCTCCTATATGGTTACCAAAGCAACAAGCATTCATCATCTAAATCTGAAGTGTAAGGACCATCTAGGCCTCCTATATGGTTACCAAGGCAACAAGTATTCATCATCTAGATTTGAAGAGTAAATGTTACCTAGGCCTCCTATATGGTTACCAAGGCAACAAGTATTCATCATCTAGATTTGAAGAGTAAATGTTATCTAGGCCTCCTATATGGTTACCAAAGCAACAAGCATTCATCATCTAAATCTGAAGTGTAAGGACCATCTAGGCCTCCTATATGGTTACCAAGGCAACAAGTATTCATCATCTAGATTTGAAGAGTAAATGATATCTAGGCCTCCTATATGGTTACCAAAGCAACAAGCATTCATCATCTAAATCTGAAGTGTAAGGACCATCTAGGCCTCCTATATGGTTACCAAGGCAACAAGTATTCATCATCTAGATTTGAAGAGTAAATGTTATCTAGGCCTCCTATATGGTTACCAAGGCAACAAGTATTCATCATCTAGATTTGAATAGTAAATGTTATCTAGGCCTCCTATATGGTTACCAAAGCAACAAGCATTCATCATCTAAATCTGAAGTGTAAGGACCATCTAGGCCTTCTATATGGTTACCAAAGCAACAAGTATTCATCATCTTGATTTGAAGAGTAAATGTTATCTAGGCCTCCTATATGGTTACCAAGGCAACAAGTATTCATCATCTAGATTTGAAGACCAAAGGTTATCTAGGCCTCCTATATGGTTACCAAGGCAACAAGTATTCATCATCTAGATTTGAAGAGTAAATGTTATCTAGGCCTCCTATATGGTTACCAAGGCAACAAGTATTCATCATCTAGATTTGAAGAGTAAATGTTATCTAGGCCTCCTATATGGTTACCAAAGCAACAAGCATTCATCATCTAAATCTGAAGGGTAAGGACCATCTAGGCCTCCTATATGGTTACCAAGGCAACAAGTATTCATCATCTAGATTTGAAGAGTAAAGGTTATCTAGGCCTCCTATATGGTTACCAAAGCAACAAGCATTCATCATCTAAATCTGAAGTGTAAGGACCATCTAGGCCTCCTATATGGTTACCAAGGCAACAAGTATTCATCATCTAGATTTGAAGAGTAAATGTTATCTAGGCCTCCTATATGGTTACCAAGGCAACAAGTATTCATCATCTAGATTTGAATAGTAAATGTTATCTAGGCCTCCTATATGGTTACCAAAGCAACAAGCATTCATCATCTAAATCTGAAGTGTAAGGACCATCTAGGCCTCCTATATGGTTACCAAGGCAACAAGTATTCATCATCTAGATTTGAAGAGTAAATGTTATCTAGGCCTCCTATATGGTTACCAAGGCAACAAGTATTCATCATCTAGATTTGAAGACCAAAGGTTATCTAGGCCTCCTATATGGTTACCAAGGCAACAAGTATTCATCATCTAGATTTGAAGACCAAAGGTTATCTAGGCCTCCTATATGGTTACCAAGGCAACAAGTATTCATCATCTAGATTTGAAGACCAAAGGTTATCTAGGCCTCCTATATGGTCACCAAGGCAACACGTATTCATCATCTAGATTTGAAGAGTAAAGGTTATCTGGGTCTCCTATATGGTCACCAAGGCAACACGTATTCATCATCTAGATTTGAAGAGTAAAGGTTATCTAGGCCTCCTATATGGTCACCAAGGCAACACGTATTCATTATCTAGATTTGAAGAGTAAATGTTATCTGGGTCTCCTATATGGTTACCAAGGCAACAAGTGTTCATCATCTAGATTTGAAGAGTAAATGTTATCTAGGCCTCCTATATGGTTACCAAGGCAACAAGTATTCATCATCTGGATTTGAAGACCAAAGGTTATCTAGGCCTCCTATATGGTTACCAAGGCAACAAGTATTCATCATCTAGATTTGAAGACCAAAGGTTATCTAGGCCTCCTATATGGTCACCAAGGCAACACGTATTCGTCATCTAGATTTGAAGAGTAAAGGTTATCTGGGTCTCCTATATGGTTACCAAGGCAACAAGTATTCATCATCTAGATTTGAAGAGTAAATGTTATCTAGGCCTCCTATATGGTTACCAAGGCAACAAGTATTCATCATCTAGATTTGAAGAGTAAAGGTTATCTAGGCCTCCTATATGGTTACCAAGGCAACAAGTATTCATCATCTAGATTTGAAGACCAATGGTTATCTAGGCCTCCTATATGGTCACCAAGGCAACACGTATTCATCATCTAGATTTGAAGAGTAAAGGTTATCTGGGTCTCCTATATGGTTACCAAGGCAACAAGTGTTCATCATCTAGATTTGAAGACTAAAGGTTATCTAGGCCTCCTATATGGTTACCAAGGCAACAAGTATTCAGCACCTAAATTTGAAGAGTAAAGGACATCTAGGCCTCCTATATGGTTACCAATTCATCACCTAGATCTGAAAACGTATCCATAATTCGATATATTTCAGTGTAACGGAGGAACTTAAATTAAACTTGTTCTCAAAATTGGGAGCAAATAGATCATGCAGTCGTACATTTATACATACCCATCGGTAGTTTACAGAGACATGTGGTGTTGATGTCACAGGTGTGAACAACGTGTGTTCATGGCTGAAACAAATCACAGCAGGCCGAACGTCGTGTGAGAACGATCCGAAACAGACTCGTGCACTCAAAGCGAGTGGTTTAAACAGATCATAAAAAGCGTTAACATCGACCATGCAATCTTAGTGGCGATGTTGCAAATATGTGTGCTTCTAGATTTCCAGGACGCACTGTATAATTATATATTATTTTTGTCAACAGGCTTTAAAAACCCACCCCCTGACTGAGCGAATCAACAGTCGAGCTCTGGACCGAGACTCCAAGGCAGAGGTAAGAAATCGTACTCTTTAACTATAGGAATTTTATTACATGGCAGCATGGCTAGTAGAACTGCTGGAGAGCACATCTTACGAAACATAATTAATAAACTACTGAAATTAGCCAAAATATATTTCGTAATGATGAAAAACAAATCTGGAAATGATATAGTAATAGATGTTTTCACTCCCGCTGGCTAAAACCGTCCCACAATGCCCTCTTTACATCACGACTTGCTGTATATAGTAAAAGTCCAGCTGACTCTGCCATTATACCCAAGAACTAAGGACAAATATGCGTTGCTAACCCCTGAATAATCTTTATCCAGACGAACAGTGTTTTGCCAAGACCTATATTTACAAGGTTGAGCGGCTCGCAGGTATTACCTGTACCTATATTTACCCCTGGTTTTGTCAAGCACAGTGGGAGTACTCACGCATCAATAATCTTTATCCAGACCAATCGGTTTGGTATCCTACACATTGGTAACCGTAATGTGACGTCCGTGGCTTAGGCAGCAGCACGCCGGCCTCTCACCGCTGGGTCCGTGGTTCAATACCCGGTCACTCCATGTGAGATCTGTGCTGGACAAAACGGAGGCAGAGAGGTTTCTCTACGGGTACTCCGGTCTTCCCTGTCAAAATTTCATTCCTGCAACACTCTCCACTATCATTTCATTTCATCTGTCATTCATTTAATCATTGGCTCAGAGGAGTGAGACAGGCTTCGGCAGCCGGCACAGTTAATATCCTCGTCGCTAGATGGGGGATTCATTCCTTTCATCCCAGACCTGGTCGGTCAAATGGAAGCAAGGTATGGAATTTCATTTTCAATGTGACGCCAATGTTTGCGCCCCGGTAACAGTTGAAGAGACCTCATGCGCCTGACAAACATGGCTGCCGTCGTTGAATAAGAAAGAAATAAAAAAAACATATTTACTTAATTTAGCACATTTTTCCGGCGAAGTAGTGATAACTGACGGTAATTTCATTTGGTAATGACTCCCAAGGTTTGAAGATCATAATACTATTCATGTAGAAGTGTAAAAGCCTGGCTCTGCTCTCCTCCAGAATTAATGCATGGATAAGGGCTAAATCAGAAACCTCTATGGACATCAAATTGGCAGATGAAAAGCTAAAGGAAGTAGGAGATTTCTGTTACTTAGGAAGCAAAATAACCAGGATGGACGAAGCAAAGAGGATATAAAAAGTAGGTTGGCTTAGGCACGGAAAGCATTTATACAGAAACAGAATCTGTTGACATCGAATATAGATTTAGGTATTAGGAAGTCATTTTTGAAAGCCTTTGTCTGGAGCGTGGCGCTCCATGGAAGTGAAACCTGGACTATTGGTGCAGCAGAAAAGAGGAGAATTGAAGCGTTTGATATGTGGTGTTACAGGATAATGATGATGATCAAATGGGTAGATAGGGTAACGAATGAAGAGGAGAGATGTTTCTGGCGACTGCTAATGAAGAGAAGAGATTGGTTGGTTGGATACATACTAAGACACCCAGGAATTGCAAAATTAGTTATGGAAAGAAGGGTCAAGAACAAGAGCTGTAGGGGTAGACCAAGGTTAGAATATGTTAAACAGATTACCTCGGAAGTAGGGTGTGGTAGCTATGTAGAGATGGGACGATTAGCTCAGGACAGGGAGGCATGGAGGGCAGCAACAAACTAGTCAAAAAACTGAAGACTCACACAACAAGGGCTAGAGAACCAGTACACAGTATTTTCAAGCCACAGGGTTATCATGATTACTACGTCATGTGGAGGGAAAATAAATCACCACAATTCTCCTCCTTTCTGCTGCACCAACAGTCCAAGTTTCACTTCTATAGAGTGCTACGCTCCAGACAGAGGCTTTCAAAGATGACTTTGACCTATCAATGTATTGTTAATGCAGACGCATCTATGTGCTATGCTGTTACAGCTCAAGATCCTGACGAGGCACATTGCAGCTCGCAATCTGACTTTCTGTGTTTGTGGAATGTTCAGTTTGGACGTGAAACTCTTCTTGTCGGTTAGTAATCCAATATTTTGTATTAGGATGAGTTTGTTTTGACAAACAGTTTTTATTGTTAATGATAGAAGCAGTAAATTGCATGTTTATAATCAATCTACAACCTGAATTTCTCTACCTAGTGTTGTTTATAACTGGGAGTGAAAAGATATGAAAGTTTATGATCACGAAATGTTTGATACACTCATCGCAAACATGGGATTTTAGCAGTGGCGTAACTAAGGGGGGGGGGGGAGGAGGTGGGGGGGTGTTATTAGGGAGATCAATTTTCTCCCAGAGCCAAATAATGACAATAGAATAGCATAAAATACAATAGAATATAACAAAATTTACTAGTACGCAAAATTCTCGGATCATTACGAACTACAGAGTTTTGGAAATTAAGAAGTAACGAAGAAATAAATCGGAACATTGAAAACATAACGGAGACAATAAAGAAGATGCGATTGTTATTTTTCGGACATTTATATAGAATGAATGATAGCAGGTTAAACAAACAGATATTTAAATATCTTTGGAAAAAGAAATCGACAACAGCCTGGTTTCAAGAAGTAAAGAAAGATTTAGAAGAAAAAAAAACAATGTAAGAGATTAAGATGCACTAGAAAGAGAAATTTTCAAAAAATAAGGTATAGGGAAGGCAATATAAAAAAAACAGGCTCAAAATGGTCAGAAAAGAGAAAAAAGGCACACCGCGAAAGATGAAGGAGCACTGGAGGAAGAAGAACGAACAACAAAGGACTGAACATTGAAATTGGTTCGTGGTCCTCAGAAGACTCTAACGGAGAAAGATAGAAGAAAATACACTAGAATAGAATATAAAATAATAAGACAACATTAAAATAGCAAAGAATGGAACAGAAGGGAGTCGAATACACTATAATATAATAAAATACACTGGAATAGCATAAAATACAATATAATTGCACAAAATACACGAGGATAGAATAAAATACAAAATAATGGAATACAATAGAATAAGCTTACATTAGAGGAGAACAAAATTCACTATATAATAAAATGGAATAGAAGAGAATTGAACAGAATATTCAAACTTATTAACTTTAACCATACAGGATAAGTATATTTCCATATTACGTGTTGTCCGAACGAAGAGCATTTTTCTTACATTCTAAAAGGCAGTTCTGAAGGATTGGCCTTTACCTTTTCTATAGCACTTAATAAGCAAATCTTTGCATCCAAAATATGATTTTAGCATATTTATAACTTTATTACAATTCTCTGCTGAGAGAGAGAATCCATTTTATGATGGGCTCGTGTTCCTGGTGTCGTGGTGTCATTAACTCTGAAGGTTTTTTCTAAATAATTGAACTCATTGCTGCAGTGAATCATTTTGAACTGAGCCGAAATTTGTAACCAGGATTTAATTTCCCCAGAGAACTTCACAATAGTCAATTTGGTTGACTTGTTTAACAATCTGTTGAGCTGAGACATACCTGAGATTATGTTCTGAGCATTACCTCGCACATATCCGTGAAGAATTTGTTCATATTGACTCTATAGTGTCAGCCATTGGTGCCTGCAGGTTTGAGATTCCTCAAATTCCCTAGCTTCAGTCCCATATTTATCTTCACTGGCATTTATAACCTCGCAAATATTGTAGTCAGGTCAAGCAAATGTTCTCATAATAGCTCATGTTGTTTTTGTTCCTTCATTAATGATCTCTTCACGCAAAGGCGTTTAGCGATGGCCTGAAGTTGTGAGATAACCGAATTATACAGCATAGCATGAGATGTGCATTGTATTTGGACGGTAACATTAACCGATATCTCATTCCGATTTATTTTCACAGGTTGGCGTTGCAGTAGCTACATACATCATAGTTCTACTTCAGTTCAACGCGTCGGACTGAGAATTAACTACAAAGTGAAAATCGTTCAGAAGTTTATTGATTTGATTTTCTTCGGTTATAGAAGAGTCATCCACATAGTGAATATTTCAGCACTATTGTCTGTTGAAAATAACCCAAAGAGCGAGTGTGTGCGTCAGGTTACAATATAATAACGGTATTTTATAGAGTCTTAAATCTAATACTGGGATCAGTGTTGTCAGCCCTGAAACATATTTATATGGTACAGAATTGTGAATATTGTGGTATGCACTGTTCTACGAATCAATAAGTTTTAATAAGATCTCAGAATCCAGATCCATTTTGGAATTATAAACATTCATTCAGAATTATATAATTTCAAAATTCAAAAACGTGTTTCATATTTCACTGTAGTTTACAACGATTCTTGAAAAGATATAACTCAAAGTATATTCAGGGGTTTCCTGATGGCCCTCCACCCATGCTAACCTATTTCCCACGCTGTCCTGATTTCTCGCTATTTCCTCTCTCAGCATACAGTATGTTCTCTCTCCTCTATCTTATCCTTGAGATCCTTCTCTAAGTTCTACAACCTACTGCTCTTGACCGATTTCGTTGTAATCCCGAAGGTGCATCCTGAGGGTTGATTTTAACGTTTGAATAGTGTGCCCAGTCACACTATTGAAAGTAGCGAGTCGCTGATCTATTGCCATAAGCATAGCAAAGCAATCTCCATAACCACCAACTTAGCAAACAGCACAAATATGAAATGGGCTACGAATATTATAGATTGTTGAAGTGGAACATCAAGGTCATCTGTCCATTTCATATGGCAATGAAATTTAAATATGGTAACCGCGCATAATTTTAAATGATTATAAACGATAACTCACGTCCCAATAGACCATTGATCACCGAAATTGGTATTTAGAAATATCCGTATGACAGATATTATTTCATCGTGTTGCAACGGAATTGTATTGCTCATTACGCGCATCCGCTTTCTTGAATATATAAAACACTAAAATCACTTATTGATCATCTAATAAACTTATAATTTCTGAACTTTGCATAAATGTGTAGAAGCGTTACGCAAGTGAAGACATGAGTGCCTCGAGTTCATATATTCAAGATGGTGGCCATATGTTCTAATAAGATATTAAAATTGATATATTAGTACTTAATTGAATAACTAACGCACAAATTGTTAAAGGAGGAGTCCTTTATCGAAAAACGTTTTTAATCAACACTCCTGTGACCTAGGATATAGTTATGTTATGTTTGTGGCACACTTCATTGTCAGTTACGAGAAAAATGTTGAACATCATTCTCAGTTTGTTCATAACACTGTGGGGTGTCTAAATGACGAAATGATTTTAATATGTGTATGATATTTGGTCAAATTATTTGTAAGAAAACTTTAAGGCACTGTATATTAGAAAACATCATATAAATACCCTTTATTCCCCTACAGGAGTTCTGGTTGAAACAATTGATCATGGTTATTTAAGAGATAACAATATATTTTCTGCGAGACTTACATTTGCTACGTGTTCCCGTGCTCCGCTTTCATTGGCCTTTCACCATGGCGCGGATGGATCTCATAAACATGATGTATCAATACCTCATACCAATTTATGAATCCAATAACTCATAAGCCGAGTTTAATAACTGTCCTTTATTAAAGACCTCAGTCATTAACACAGCGGCAATTAAAACCCATTTTGATGAACTCCCGGTCAATAGACTACATTTATTAAATTCTTGTAATATATTACATGAATCATCGTGTCCCTCCGACTGTCAAATGAAAGGATTCGCAATATATTTGACCGCTCTCTTATATGGCTAGGGAAAATGCCTATCCTGAACATGTCTCATCCGATCGCACTTCCTCCGGCTGTTTTATTCTCCAACAAGAGGAGCTGTGTGTTAGGCCTATGTTAGTGAATGGCTGGAAAGATTGTTCATTCATTCATTTATTTCATATTTAAATAGGGGTGGTTCCCCGGTGGCAAATTTTAAAGTAACAGAAAATGTCCAACAATATCAAACACACTTGAATGTAAACAAGTCGCGATTTGGGAACTATAGTAATTACATCGTAGTATTTACACAAAATTTCAGTCTTCTCTTAAACATATCAATATGTTTGGGGAAAGGCTCTAATTATACTTATATTGTATTAGAATTATTATAAGGTACTCGTAATAAACAAATACATACGTGGTACAGTCATTAAGTTCTGAATCTGACCACATGACGGCGTTGAGGGGCACTATAGCGCATAGGTGGTGCCGTGGTATGGTGCCATGTCAGATAGTCTCTCGCCCCTGCAAGATACAGTTAAGTGCATGTACTGGCAGCAGACGTATGGTCGTTGTTGTGACGGTGATTTGAATGCGCCAGTCGGACCTGATGATCATCCGACGTTTCTCAACCGGTTAATAACGGGAGACGAAACATGGTGTTTCCTTTACGATACGCAACTGAAACGACAATCAGCCACCTGGAAAACGCCATCATCACCACGGCAGAAGAAATCACGACAAGACAGGTCAAAAAGCAAGGTGATGCTGGAGCTGGTTTTTGATTCAAATGGCATCGTTCACATGGAATTCCTACCAGACGGTATAACGGTAAACAAAACCCGCTAAAAGGAGATCCTTGGCCATTTACGCGATGCAATTCGCCGTAAGCGACCTGGGCTTTGGCGTACAAATAATTGGCTGTTGCTACTCGACATCGCCCCTGCACATCGCTCTGTCCCTGTCCAAGAGGAACTTGCAAGGCAACAGGTGACAGTTTGCCCCACCCTCCGTACTCACCTGATTCGCAACATGCGATTTTTAGCCTATTTTCATTTATGAAAAAAATAGGCTTATGAGATCACCTTTTGTCCGTGTGTCTCTGTGTGTGTGTGTGTGATGGTGTGTTTTCCCCCCTAATAATTTTATAAACGGCTGAAGCTATTCGGGCAACCCCGACCGTTTCCTTCAAATTTTGTTACCTCTCACCAATCCAACATGGCTGCTGTGCGAAATATTTCACCAGCATTCAATATCTCCGAAACTATTACCGATATCACCCTGAAATTTTGTACGGTGATAAAGGGAATTACTAGAAGTTCACCTATGTGACTTTTGAAAATCTGGTAACTACAAAGCCAACATGGCGGCAAAGCGAATTTGCGACCTTTAAATAGACGTTTCTCGCGATTTAACCAACCAATCGTAATGAAACTTGGTACAGTATATGTTTATACAAATTGTAATGCACCGACATCTAACTTCGTTCAATTGTCGACATAACCTCAAGATGGCGGCTGTGCGAAATATTACACCGGCATTCTATATCTCTGAAACTATTACCGGTATCACCATGACATTTTGTACGGAGATAAAGGGCACTACTGGAAGTTAATCTATGAGGCTTTCAAAAACCGGTTAACTACAATACGAACATGGCGGACAAGCGAATTTGAAAGTTTCAAATAGATTTTTCTCGCGATTTAATGATTCAAACGCAATGAAACATCGTACAGGAAATGTTTCTACACATTGTAATGCACTGGTATCTAATTTAGTTCAATTGTTTACGTAACCTCTAGATGGCGGCTGTGCGAATTTCGAAAATTAAGTTTTTATTTCTTGTGTTCTATTCATAGGAACGAAATCAACATTTGCATAACGAACGTACACAATAATCATCATCTAATCTTTATATATATAATTCTTCGACACGTGTGTATGTGACTGAACTCCTCCTAAACGACTGAACCGATTTTGATGGAATTTGGTATGTATATAAGGGTGGGTCCATGTATGGTTTAGATTCACAATCTGACCCGGTAGGTGGAATGAACACAATTTTAGAACCACAATTTACACACAATTTTAGAACCACAATATACAGTCAAAAACAGTCGTCATGGAAACCACTAGCCTTGGCCTTCGTGAAAGCTGATGTATTTGGACGGTTCGTCTCTGCACGTTAGAGCCACCTGGTCGCAACCTGTGCAACTACCGCCATAACATACACTCCGCTCGTGGCGAAAAGTTGTGTTTTTTTACCAAAGGTGGCAGTGATGTCGAATTCTACTGTTTGTCTCTGCTCGTTAGAGCGTTTCAAAGTCCCGTATGCGTTCATATACCATTCATCCGATTGCCATGAAACTTGGGTGATATGTTGAGTGAGCTCCAGGAAAGGTGTTTGGCTTAGTAAATCCATTTTACAATAGATAGCGCACGAATAGATTCAACAAATGAGTGACGACGCGCGAAGCGTTTCAACAAAATCCCGTATAAGTTTATATTCCATTCATAGATTGAGATGAAACTTTGATGATTTGTTGTGTACACTTAAGTGAAGGCTTCTAACTTAGTAATCCATTTCACAGGAGGTTGCGCACGAGTAGATTCAACAAATGAGCAACGACGCGCGAACTTTTAATCAAAGTCCCGTATGCGTTCATATAACATTCATCCGATTGCAATGAAACTTGGGTGAGATGTTGTGTACACTTACGTGAGGGTTTCTAACTTAGAAAATCCATTTCACAGGAGGTTTCGCACGAGTAGATTCAACAAATGAGCGACGACGCACGATGCGTTTCAACAAGGTCCCGTATGCGATCAAATACCATTCGTCCGATTACGATGAAACTTGGGTGAGATGTTGTGTACACCCTACGGAAGGTTTCTGGCTTAATAAATTCATTTTACAATAGGTAGCGCACGAGTAGATTCAACAAATGTGTGACGGCACGCGAATCGTTTAAAGAAAATCACTTATGCGTTCATATGTCATTCATCCGATTCCGATGAAACTTTGATGAGTTGTTGTGTACACGCCAGGGAAGGTGTTCAACTTGGTAAATCCATTTTACAATATTGGTAGCGCACGAGTAGATGTAACAAATGAGTGACGACGCGCGAAGCATTCCAACAAAATCCTGTATGCGTTCATATGCTATTCATCGATTGCGATGAAACTTTGATGAGTTGTTGTGTACACTTACGTGAAGCTTTCTAACTTAGTAAATCCATTTCACAGTTGGCAGAGCACTAGTAGATTCAACAAATGAGTGACAGCGCACGAATCATTTAAACCAAATCCCGTATGCGTTAAATGCCATTTATCCGTTTGCGATGAAACTTTGGAGAGTTGTTGTGCACGCTCCAACGAATGTTTCTAAATTAGTTAATTCAATTCACGATAGTTTAGAGGCAGCCAACAGAAATAGAAAAAAATATTGAGTATCCAAAAGCACTTCAAGAAACAAAGTTACAACACTTTCTTTGATTGGCAGGACAACGTCTGCCGGGTCAGCTTGTAGTACATAAATCTATGGCCTACATATTGAACCCTTGCAAAGAAGCTTATGAGACTCAGTTTCGGGGGTGTAACAGTCCATATCGTAAGTTGTTGTTAAAGCGCTTCATTAACATGCAGGGTAACATATAACAAAACAAGTAGTTCCGTGAAGAACTATACAGCCTATTTTCATATATCCTGCTCATGTTAATTGCCTCTATCAACATACACAATTTCAGTTTAATTGCTGTAACAAATTCGTAGATACTGAGAACCATCTAAATATTTCAGATGGTCGCCAGGTTGGATTTTTATTTTTGTACTATTACATGAAGATTATTGTGTACGTGTGGTATTCAAACATCAATCGCATGATTAGAACACAAGAAGTAAAAACGAGATTTTAAAATTACGCACAGCAGCCTTCTTGTGATTATGCAAACAATTGAAATAAATTAGATGCCAGTGGATCAACATTTGTATAAGCATTTAACGTGCAACGTTTCACGGCACTCGGATAGTTAATTCGCGAGAAACGTCCATTTAAATATTTATATTTCGCGTCGCCGCCATGTTGGATTTGTGCTCACCAGGTTACTCAAAGTCCTATAGGTGAACATATGTTCATAGTCTCTATGAACATTTAAAAAAATCTGTTTGGTTGCTGTAAAAGATTCATAGATATTGAGAACCGTCTAAATATTTCGGAAGCTCGCCATTTAGGATTGTTATATGTATAGGCCATAGAGTTATGTACCATTCAAGGACAATTATTGCCTAGGTTCATTATTCAAACTTTCACTACGTTCGCATGATTACGACACAAGAAATAAAAACATAATTTTAATATTTCGCACAGCCGCCATCTTGAGGTTATGTAAACAATTGAATTAAATTAGATGGCAGTGCATTACAATCTGCAAAATCATTTACTGTACCACATTTCACTGCGCTCAGAGAGTTAAATCACGAGAAAAGTCTATTAAAATATTTCAAATTCACTTGGTCGCCATGTTCGTTTTGTACTTTACAGGTTTATGAAATATACATAAGTAAACTTGTATCAGTACCCTTTATCAGCGTACAAAATTTCAGGGTGATATCTGTAATAGTTTCGGAGATATAGAATGTCAGTGAAATATTTCGCACAGCCGCCATTTTGAGGTTATGTAAACAATTGAACTAAATTAGACTCCAGTGCTTTACAATGTGTATAAACAATTGCTGTACCCAGTTTCATTACGATTGGGTAGTTAAATCGCGAGAAAAGTCTATTTAAAAGTCTCAACTTCGCTTGGCCGCCATGTTGGGTTTGTAGTCACCAGGTTTTTGAATGTCTCATAGGTGAACTTCTAGTAGTGCCCTTTATCTCCGTACACAATTTCAGGGCGATATCGGTAATAGTTAAGGAGATATTGAATGCTAGTGAAATATTTCGCACAGCCGCCATGTTGGATTGGTGAGACGAAACAAAATTTGAAGGACACGGTCAAGGTCGCCGGGAATAGCGCCATGAACTTACCGAGTTTCATTGAAATCGCTCGAGCCGTTTAGATTTTATTAGGGGGGGGACACACACACACCTCACACACACACCTCACACACACACACACACACACGCACACACACACGGACAAAAGGTGATCTCATAAGCCTATTTTTTCAAAATTGAAAATAGGCTAATAACATGCAGGAAAAAGTGAAGCCAGGGTTATAACAAATGAATTTAATGACAGATCAGGTATTTACAAAAATGAATTAACAAACAAAACTCCCATAATGACTCCCACTGAATAAATTAAATTTGCCAAAACTAGGCCAAATCTCAGGAGAGATTATTACACGGACCAAATGTCCCCCCCCCAAAAAAAAAAACAACAACAATAATAACAATGTATGCGCGAGTGCTGTTCTACATGCTTCACGATGAGTACAATTGAATGCATGATTCTTCATCATCCTGAATACTTTCAGAAGACGAATCCGCATTACATAGAGCAAGACAGACGCGGGGAACAACTATACAACACTTAAAAACTAAACCGACACTTCCTATACTTAAAATAAACAACACAATAATTTCCGCATGAAATTGGAATCAAGGCTGCCGTAGCAAAACATTACTGCCTAAAATTAGGACTTCTCACAAATCAACACAAGTAAGTTAACACGTGACCAACAAAAGAAAATACACATATGACCGCCGTCATTTTTACAAGTAATATACCACTACACCACACGGGCGTCACATACTAAATTACATGAACTGAGTCATAAAGAAATCACTAGGCTCAAAGCCAACATTTACATCATTAACACAACATTCCACCCATACGACATGCAATAATCCGTCACAAACATGGCGAACTCCCCAATTAATTATGGTTCAAAATAACCATCACAAAGAACAGGTTTGCTAAATGAAAGCTTAAAGGGGCCAGTCGGACAACAGGACTGCCTAACAAAATAAGTCACCCGGCTAGACGGGCGATTCGTGGAACATCCGCATATCTGTCAACCCACGTGTCAAAATAACCTCGACCTCCCAAGGCACGGGATCGAGTCTCGAAGAAGCGTGCCCCAAAGCACAATAATACGTGTGTGTGTGTCAGAACAAAAATATATCTCAGCATTTCCCCTAGGAAATCCAAGAATCAGCATATGGACAAGGAATAGCGGTCTCCCCGGAACACCCTGCCTTTCCATCAAAATACATCAACAACAAAATATGAGGGCGGTAGGACCTCTACCCCTCTTCACGTAGAATCAAAACACACACCTGACACGATAACACACACAGAATCACACGTATGGGTTTGACAGACCCTGAAATAAAATGATATAAATATTTTCCACCTGCTGGCGCCTCCGTTCTATGCCTGTGACTATCGAACCTGAAAAGGACTCAAAAAAATCTAAAAAAAATTAGAACTAAGGTGTTCTACAATTACATCTTAATTTTGTTACGCTCGGCAACCCTAATATGAATAATAACCTGTTCAGCAAACATCTTACAGTAATTACCTCCCTTTCCTATCAAAAATATGAACTTTAATAAAGCACCACTTATCGAATGTAACGGGTTTCGCATTCGCATGGATAAAATCACGTACACGCGCCGTGTACACTAAATATGACTCCAAAGAAAAATAATACACAACAAACAACTTTGGCCACGCGCCAACGTACATTTAAAACATTTAGTGTCGGTGCAAGAAAAACAATCTAAAACAAGAAAAAGAAGAAAATGAACTATATACAAAGTTCCCCCGCCGTATCTAACTACGTATTGAATAATCAATTTTTGTACATCACCGTATCAGCTTGTAGAACATATAACTTCCATCTCGGACCATTTCCCTACGGGAAATAAGCCCTCCATCGTTGTCTTCGTAGAAGCGTTGGACATCACTCCGGCTCCTGACCACACGTCGGACATCTTGGTGTAGTCTCCTCGACAGAAAAGTTCAATGTTATTATAAATTGACCTGGCTATAATCGCTTGCGAGTTACTAATTTCGCCCACGATTGTCCTATGCGATTAATCAACGAAGACTTTCCCTAGCTCTCGCTTACACACGCACAATACAACACTTGAAAAATACAATAAAATTTTACATGAACTATACACTTCAAACCCATCGTCACTGGCTTGACAATACAAGTTTTAAATCTGACCGTCTCGCAGTCGTTATCTCGCTCGGTAATCTCTACTGCTCTTGTGAACCTTCGTCCGCGTTGAGCGCTAATTGGAATGTTACTCAAGTCTTGCCCCTAAGAGCTGAAAAAAAGTTGTCTTCAAATAATATAAGTACTTAAGATCACGACGCAAACCGGCGTGAAGTTAGCTCACCAGAGCTCAAAACGTTAGACTTCAAATAATATTAGAGCTTTAAAAATCACTACGCAAACTGGCGTGAAGTTAGCTCACCAGAGCTCAAAACGAATGACTTCAAATAATATTATAGCTTTAAAAATCACTACACAAACTGGCGTGAAGTTAGCTCCCCAGAGCTCAAAACGAATGACTTCAATTCTGGTGCATGTTGTTACACAATTTGGCCTTGAACTCAGCTTACCCGGCCGTTCTCAAGAATAGCTACCAAGCTCTGTCTCTGTGGCAATCATTGCAACTCGCTAACTTGCCTTCCTCTTTGTCAACTTCCACAAGTACTGCCTGGGCCGCAGTAATAATAATAATAATAAATCATGAATACTTATTTATCGCAGATTAATAAGGGTTCAATATATTAAAATCCAACAGTATAGGAAGTGTCGGTTTAGTTTTTAAGTGTTGTATAGTTGTTCCCCGCGTCTGTCTTGCTCTATGTAATGCGGATTCGTCTTCTGAAAGTATTCAGGATATCCGAAATATTTAGACAGTTCTCAATATCGATTAATGTACTACAGCAATCAAACTGAAATTTTGTAAGTGTATAGAGGCTATAAGTATAAGTTCACCTATGGGACGTTCAATAACCTGGCGAGCACAAATCCAACACGGCGGCTACTCGAAATTTAAATATTCAAATGGACGTTTCTTGCGTATTAACCATCCGAGCATAGTGAAACTTGATACGGTATATGCTTGCACAAATTATAATCGACTAGCATCTAATTCATTTAAATTTATTTCATAACCACAAGATGGCGGCTGAGCGAAATTTTAAAATCCCACTTTTATTTCTTGTGTCGTAATCATGCGATTGAGTTTTGAATAAAACACCTACACAATAATCTTCATGTAATAGTACTTAAATCTAAGGCCTATAATATAAAATCCAACATGGTGACCATCCAAAATGTTTAGACGTTTCTCAATATTTACGAATCTATTACAGCGATCAAACTGACAATTTGTATGTTGATAGGGGCAATTAATATTGGTGGGATATATGAAAATAGGCTATTTAGTTCTTCACGGAACTACTTGTTTTCTCTTTCTTCACCTGAAAGCACTCCTACGTGGGCGCAGATTTCGGTCGTCCGAAGAGGTCATGATGGCTACAAGAGAAGCCATTCGGGATCTTCTTGCCAACTGCTTTAAGCGGTGCCCCCAGCAGCTATACCAACGTTGGCAAAAGTGCATAAAGGCCAACGGCGACTATTTTGACGGTGGATGTGTGTCTGTGTAGATGTACGCCGGGCAATGCGGCAGCATGGCAAACATACAGGGACGTGTGGTGGTCTATCCACCAGGCGTCAAGTCTCAGAATTTAATGACTGTACTACGTATTGTCTACATACCGGGTGAATCAGCTACCCCTAACAATATTGTTAGCTTGCCAAGGTGGGTGAGTGGATAGCGTGTCGGTCTACTAACTCCAAGATTGCTGGTTCGCCCCTGGCCGTGGTAAGTGATTTTTGAAAGCCGGCAAAAATTCGATACGCATGTCATACGATGTTGGCATGTCAATGAACCCATTTGAATTCAGTAGGCCGAGTTCATAATGGCAAAATTAATCTCGGGAGTTTCCGCCAACACAAAGTTCCTCATGTATCTAGTAGAAAGAGCTATAATGTTCAAGGAGCTTAGATATCTATTATCTAACCTCCTTGACTTTCATAGTGATTCAAGGAACAACGAAATTCGACATGCAAGCTACCGTCTGGGTGTCAAATTACTAAGCTTGCACCAGGCACCCGAGGCCATACGATATGATTATTATATTATTATAACAATATTGTTTTATGCAGCTCAACTAACGTGTGTTGGCAGGAAAGTCGATATTTCTCTGCTTACATCCCGTAAGGCACTGTTACGAGAGCGGGGTTGCTTCATTCCCACTCGCGTGACTCACAGCCGCCTGAGGCTACCTCTGGTCTCTGTCGGCCGGCTACTTGCGCAGCGGGAACAAAGACATGGTCTGGAATGTTCCCGGCGTACCTGGTGATGGAACTCTCGGGAGGAGCTGTGAACTCTCCTACTCTGTAAACGTCCATTGAGTCACCACCCCCCATATATAAAGCGGCCTCACCAGCGATGGAGAGACTGTGTTTTTGAGCTAGTGCGTGTTTTTACCTGTGCGACAGTAGTGTGGCGACGTGACGTGCGAAGTTACGAAACCCGAGTGAGGCTGATTCTCCAGGCAGCGAGGCAGTGTGAATCATACGGAGGGACTGAGTTTTGAGGAGTGTGTACTTAACTAGTGAACCCGAGGGGGGTGAGGCTGACTGGTATCGAACGTGGATCTCAGAGACTGTGAGGTCAGAATGAAGGTTCCACCTAGGAACGAACCCGAGATCTTTAGAGGGAGTTTTAGTTGTAAAAACCCCTAGAGGAAATTTTATATGAAATCACTGTGGTGATATCAACTGATGCTGACATTATTTATTAATATAATGCAGGGAATATGAGTGGAATACAGCATTATTGGACTGCATGAAGTAGGCTATGCTGGACTTGAGCACAAAAGTTGGAGAGTTTGACACCTAACTAATGGCCCCAGAATTGTGGGAGGAGATCCGTGGAGCCGGTCAATCTTGCTGACCTACTTATGTCGTCTGGAGCAAGCCAGGGGGCTAACTAATGACCGAGTTCTTCCCCGTTTCAGAATAGAAACGAGAATGGAGTGGGAAGATCCCAGTGAAAATCATTGATTACTCGTGATTGGAGCAACGCAATGACATGAGAGTTGCACACAGGTGAATGTTTAGCCGGGAGGCTAATTATCAAGCCTTTAAACTGTGAAATCGAGGCATATTATGTGGACTGCGCAAGGACACAGGACTTGGAAGTTAGCGGAATGCTATAACCATGTCGCCGGGGATTTTTACAGGACGCCGCGTACCCACGCCATGGCAAAGGCAATTAATATTAATTAATTGGCCGATCGATCCTCGAGCACGCAGATATTTTTGTGACCAGCAAGGAAAAAGGAACCCTATGAGCATTATTTCAAGATCAGAATCATCCTGGGACAGAAGTTGACTCTGCGAGGGAATTCTCGATCTACTTTTTCTTGTGAAACGAATATAAGGGAATGGACTCAGGTCAGAGAGGACAGTTGTAACAGACTCGAACGCGGAGCGTATGTCGCCCGACTCCAGGGAAAGACGCGCGCACAAAGACTTGAACATTTTAGTGTTAATCAATATATTCGCCGTGCAGTGTAATGCACAAATTAAGTCATGAAGTAATAATAAGTACTGTAATCAATAAACTTTATTAGGCAAAATGCGCGTTACCGAAGTCAAGAAGGGAGGCTCGGACTTCAGTATGAGAAGCCGTGCCGCGAAACATTTATTATACTCTTTATTAAGGACTGTCGTGCCAGATTTGTATAGTCGGCAGTACGAACGATTGTTAGTGTGCACATAGGAAATGTACCGTGTGATATACTATGTAGAACTATTGAGAGTAATAATTTGTATAAGTACAATGTATAATGTTGAGCGCAGTATGTAAAATATTGAGTGGACTTATATTAGTATGCCGGACGGCGCAGGGATAAACTTTATGATGCGTTTGGTGAAATGTCATAAGAATACCAATAAGTAACGCTCAGGACGAAATGTAAGCATATTCATACAAATCAGGACGTTTATAGTAGGATAATGGATAGACAGTCGGTGAATCTATAGGAATCCGTAGGCAGATGATCGAGACATTCAGTCAGGATGTGGATACGAGCGAGGAAGAGTCCGTCAACACCTGCAGTTCTGATATCTTGCCAGGAAAATTCAACCAGTAAGAAATGTAAATAGTAACGTGTGTTTTATAGTGTTGATCTGTGAAATATCTATAAAATTAATATTGTAACAAGTGTTATACAGTGTTATGTGCCTCAATATGGAAAAGAAAAGTGCCGTGTTTTCGGGAGGCAAAGGTCATATAAAATGTGTGTTATCAGTGTAGAAATGTCTCGCTAATTATGCAAATAGCAGGCGTTACTGGGATGATTGAGTGGTTGGAGCCACCTGGATAGCCTACAGTATGTAAGTACCCAAAACCGTGATGTTATAGTAGCTATAGTCCACTGTATGCAGAGTGATTTCAAAATTATAACATGTGCCAGTAAGAATCTATATTAGGAGGTAGACCCTCAAATATTTATTGTTGTGTTGTTTTGTTTTGTAGAGTTGTGATGTTCTTATACATCATTGAGTGGATTAATCGTTACCACTATTATAAAACGGCAAATCAGTTATGTAAAAACTTAACGTAACGAACACGGATGTTCGATTATTAAAATGGTTGCATTGTGTCGGGTTATGGTAATTCATGTCAGTAATAATAATAATAATAATAATAATAATAAATAAAAGGAATAAACGAGTACATCAGGAAAATGTTGTTGTAAGAAATATTTACGCTAATTAGAATATTTATCTATCCAAGCAATAAGATTATACATTAAGGGATGAGAAAAGAGTTTAATATCAGAATATATTGTGTTAATGGGAATATAATTATGCAAGAATCTAGGAAATGGAAGAGTTTAATAGTGAATTGAATTTGCAGCTTGTGAATAAGCTTGTAGAGTAATTGATAGATTTCTCTTACTACTCAAAGGGCGAGATCATAGCATCGGGTCATGGAGCCAGGTAATCTGTTCGACGTGTGAAATCTCGTATAGCCTTGGGCGTACAGAGATATTTATTATTTGCGAGAGTGTATTTAGTGTTGTACCCTAACTCTGATGATGGATATGGAATGTTCCGGGTTCGAATCCTGTGGTATATGCGAGGATAACAATGGAAAGCTCTGCAGTCATACCTGATCGACCGAGAACTTGTTATTGAAATGATTCTGCTCGTGAGAAGCGAATCTTTAATTGACGGCAGCATGGGCCTGACCGAAGCAATTAAAGATACCGGTTATCCAGTTCGACCAGTGTTTTATGAATCTCGTGCCTTCATATGTTGAAATGGACCTGTTGAGGCCAGTTATTAATATCCTAAGGTTAGGAATAAATGTTTAAACTCGACCAGAACCTAAATTGCTTACCCTTCTGTTTAAATCATATGGGATATGTGTGTCATTGTGACTACACTATTGTATTGAAAGTTACGATTTACTGCTTGAAAATAAAGAGAGAGTAAAAGCTAGACGGAGCTAGGGGAAGGCGGAACGAGGGTCTCGTTTCCGTCCGCACTAGCCCATTATGCAGCAAAAACCCAAGGGGAGACGTTATACGACCCTTGTAGGTTGTCATTTAAAAGGGACAGACTTTCAAACATGTTGTTATTGAAAGAGTCATTGTTATATTGTATAAGGTAATTGTGTGGTTTGAAACACATTGATAAGTAAAGAGCACCCTGATGGGTTAAATTTTAGCAATCTTATGAATGGTTGGAAGTTGAATTTAATTCTGACACTGACACGTAGCTATGCAGCTTGGCACTAGATGCCATAGGCTATGCTCTCGCAAGGGTAGCCTAATATACCATCCGACACAGCGGTAACGAATGTTTTGAAATTGAAATCACAACGGCATGCAGTGGAACTATAAAAAGGGAACTTTAGGGGTATATTTACATAATTGTGGAGTTGCAAGTAGATTTGTAGTGCAACCCATGAATGGGCTAATGCATGCTAAAGCATTTTGGTAGGAAGAGAGATACAGAACACAGAAGGCACTCATAATGTAGAGTAAAACACAAAAGGCACTCATAATGTAAAGTAAGATGTGTTTTGAGAACATAATGTAAAGTAAGATGTGTTGTGAGAAATAATTATTTTTCTGAAAATTAAAGAAGTCACACCAGGTGACATATGATAAACAAGATGTTCAGTAAAGAACATATAGCCTACTTTCTCCTAAATGCATGGGTATTGTTATAACTCTTTGTCCTTTTCAAGGAGTATGATTGAATGTTGGTTGTAGTAGCTTGTTGAAATACAACGTGCAATAGGGATATTAAACATGAATATGAGGTGCCCTTTGCTAGTGCTAACTCTGTACCAAATTTCGTTCAATTCGGTTTCACCGTGTTTGAATTGATAGGGGGAATCGATTTGCACACATACTTGGCCACCATCTGCAAACTATTGGGCTGATGTTCTTGCAGTTTGGTCTGAATATGTTTCCCACATAAAGATATGGGGTTGCAAAATTTGGTAGAGACTAGATTACTAGGTTGGTCGTAATTACATTTTAGCTTTTAACATTTGGGTGGCCGCGATTACGTTTCCGTCAAGATAGCGGTGATATAAAACATGACACTGAGGTGCCCTTTGCTAGTGCTACCTCTGTACCAAATTTCGTTCCATTCGGTTTCACCGTGTTCGAATTGATAAGGGGAATCGATTTTCACACAAAGATGGCCGCCATCCGCAAAATATTAGGCTGATGACATATTAGTTTGGTCAAAGGATGCTCCCTCCATAAAGGTATGTTGTTGCTAAATTTGCTAGAGATCGGATGATTAGGCTAATCGTAATTTGATTTAAGCTTTGAACATTTGTGTGGCCGCCATTACGTTTCCGTCAAGATGGTGGCGATATAAAACATGACACTGAGGTGCCCTTTGCTAGTGCTACCTCTGTACCAAATTTCGTTCCATTCGGTTCCACCGTGTTCGAATTATTAGGGGGAATCAATTTTGACATAAAGATGGCCGCCACCCGCAAACTATTAGGCTAATAACCTATTAGATTGGGCAAATGATGCTCCCTCCATAAAGGTATGTAGTTGCAAAATTTGGTAGAGATCGGATGATTAGGTTAATCGTAATTTGATTTAAGCTTTGAACATTCGTGTGGCCGCCATTACGTTTCTGTCAAGATAGCGGCGATATAAAACATGACACTGAGGTGCCCTTTGCTAGTGCTACCTCTGTACCAAATTTCGTTCCATTTGGTTTCACCGTGTTTGAATTAATAGGGGGAATTGATTTTCACACAAAGATGGCCGCCATCCGCAAACTATTAGGCTAATGACCTAGTTATTTGGTCAAAGGATGCTTCCTCTATAAAGGTATGTTGTTGCAAAATTTGGTAGAGATCGGATGATTAGGTTAATCGTAATTTGATTTAAGCTTTGAACATTTGTGTGGCCGCCATTACGTTTCCGTCAAGATGGCGGCGATATAAAACATGACACTGGGGTGCCTTTTGTTAGTACTACCTCTGTACCAAATTTCGTTCCATTCGGTTGCACCGTGTTCGAATTAATAGGGGAATCGATTTTCACACAAAGATGGCCGCCATCCGCAAACTATTACGCTGATGACTTATTAGTTTGGTCAAAAGATGCTCCCCCCACAAAGGTATGTTGTTGCAAAATTTGGTAGAGATCGGATGATTAGGTTAGTCGTAATTTGATTTAAGCTTTGAACATTTGTGTGGCCGCCATTACGTTTCCGTCAAGATGGCGGTGATATAAAACATGACACTGAGGTGTCCTTTGCTAGTGCTACCTTTGTACCAAATTTCGTTCAATTCGCATTCACCGTGTTCGAATTGATAGGGGGGGACAGACATTCAGAGTACACACACTCACACACACACACACAGACACACAGACACACACACACACAGACTCACACACACACATACACACACACAGACAAACACACTTTTTTCGCCCTGTGTTGATCTCATAAGTCTACTTTCATTTTTTGCAAAAATCGAAAGTAGGCTAAAAAAAGTACAGTTTTTATGGAAGTTACATGTGCATCAGCGCACTTGAGAGTGAAATGTTGAAGTCAATCTCAAGGTAAAGGATTGAATAATTATGTGAATTTAATAGGATGTGTGAATAATTAGTGGATTGTGGGAGTAATTTTGTTTGATTTTGTATTATGTTTGTTGGGATTGTGTTCTTATATGTTTGAAGCCATGATTTAGTGCTGAATTAAAGTCTTTAGATTAGAGTTGTGTTTTATCATTGTAGAGTTGATACCTTTTAGTCTCAGATCAAAACTATGCAACTGCTCAGTGGGTGGACGGTACACGCCTCAGAACTGAAGCTAGCTGGAGGCAGGAGCATATTTGCCATGGAGATTACCCACATGGGTACATGGACATTGATGTCCTGTACTGTGATTTGAGCTATCGGTACAACTTAAGTCGGTCTAGATTTAGTGCAAACAACTCTATTAAAGTAACGAATAACAGGAATTAGGGGATGACCGCACCTAACCTTAGCTAAGCTCCGATACAAACAATATAAATTTTGATAAACACCTTATTTACCATGATCCAGGTAACATGGGGCGGTATTATTCTATCGTGGAATCGCCTCAGTAGTGCAATATGTGTATCTTGGCATTGTAGTGCCAAGCAAAGCAAGCTATAATTTTATTTGTCATGTCGCCCGTGTGTGGGCAAAGCATGTGTTACTCCTTGTCTTATTTAAATTATCATGGCGCCCAGGTTTGTGGAGCTTATGGGATTTAGGGAAACCCCATAGATTTTTTATTGTATTTCACGGGGAAAACCATAATAATTATTATTTTTGCCTCAAACTGGGTTTGAGTGATTGTTGAGTTCAGTAGGCGTTTGATGTAACGCAGAATCTCTCTAATGAGAAGAGAATTACCCAAGGGTATGAGCGCTATGCACCCAATCCACAATTTATCCTAAAATCCAAAGTTTTAGTACAATCTTGCAATATGTGTGCAGTGTCTTGTATCTCTCTTCAAAACGAATCCACACATATTTCCAGGAAACCTGCCTGTATTTCAAAGTGTAATGTTGTAAGAATGGATGGTACAGAGGAGATTTTGCAGGTGATTGCAGGGTTAAGACAGCATTTTGACGCTGTTAATGAACAGAATAAGCTGGAAGCCAAGGCTTTCCAGGATGGAATAAACACTCGGTTAGATGCCAATCAGGAGGCAATTAATGCAAATCAGGTTGCAATGAATGAGAATCAGGTTGAATTGAGTAACCGGTTAGATGCCAATCAGCTGGCAATTAATGCAAATCAGGTTGAAATAAATGATAAGCTAGGTCAAATGCAAGAGACAATTAAGACCGAAGTAACAGAAACTGTTGTAAGCATTATATCAGAAATGCAGGTTAAGACAGATAAACGTTTCGAGGCTATAGAAGACAAGCTTGAATGTAATTTACAGGCGTGTAAGCATGCGCAGGATGAAACCAACAGTAGGTTAGATGCGCTGTATAATGACATTAAGGATATTCAAATCCAAAATGAGGCGAATCTCGAAAGCCAAGCGAAACAGTTTTCAGAATTTACTAGAACGGTAGATCAGAGGTTAGAAGAAAACGACAATAAGTGGGACGATAAGTTGAAAAGCTATGCTAGAGCAATTAACGATGATCTAATGAAACAGGATCAGAATATATTAGATCAATGTCAGGAAATAGGAGAGATTAAGGCTATCGCTAATGAAAGTAAAAAGCTGGTAGGCAACATGAAAGGTCAGTTGAGCAAAGTTCATCAAGAATTGGACCAAATTCACAGTGACATTATTATCGTTAATAAAAGGCAAGAGGAGAACAGAGGTGAAATTATTAAGGACCTAAATGAAATGTCAAAGGTCAATGGACATATACAAGAGGAAATTAAAGGGTTGAGAGAAGAACTCGAAGTGAGAGAAGGTCAGAAGGCAGAGGCAAGAGACAAGACCCTTGCTCAAATAAAGGAAGATGTAGAGGATGATATTTCCCATATCAAGCAAAGTCTGAAGGAAGATATGAAGAAATTATTTCAAGTGGCCGAAGAGAATAGAGATAGGCTTACCAGAATCGAAAAGGAGGTAATTACTCGACTGGAAAGAGCAGAGATGCGCCACAATCAAATGGAGACTAGGATAATCGCACAAGAGGAAACCCTAATGAAAGATCCTAAGTCAAGTGAAGGCAGCGTGGAAGATATGAGGAAAACTAGGTGGGCAGATTTGGAAACCCAACCTATAATAAGGAATGCTACAGGCCCAGGCGAAAGTACTTATATGACGCCAGGTGTACCAGTTGCAGCCTCTACGCCGCATGAAAATGCTATGCACACCCAGGTGATACACGTAATTAGGGCAAGGGAAGAGAAACCAAGGAAATTCTCGGGTAGCCATTGTAATATGACACCGAAGTATTGGCTGAAAGAAGTGTCTGAATATTTGAATGATGCGCGGATACTACAAGAGCGCAGGCTACGAGCCATAGAGAATCTAACAGAGGGAGAATGTGCGTTATGGTTTCGCAGTTTCCGTTATACTTTCGATACTGTAGAGGAGTTTTGGGAGGCCTTTTTGAAGCGGTACTGGGATCCAATGATACAGCAGAATTTGCGATTGGATTTATATTCAAAAAGATACAGCACCAACAATCCAACGAAGTACGCAGAATTCTTCATCTCTCAGATGTGTCGGTTCAAAGAACTTGACCAAAAACCTAGCGAGCTGGAGCTATGAATTGCTATCGCCAAACAGCTTCCTTATGAAATCCAAAGGCTGCTGATTTCGGCAAATGCAAAAACCGCTATGGAAATGGAGGCAGTTCTCAGGCAACTAGACCTCACGACATCCAATACTATGCGTCAGAATAGAACCGTGGAACAGGTACACGTGACCAACACGCAGACTGACCAGTACCAAGCTCCGAAGAACAACAAAGCTACTAGCACTGAAACGTTAGATTCCAACGGACGTCAATGGGAACATGAACCCAGAAGATGGCAGCCGAAGTACAAATGGAATGCTGGTAGATGAAGAGGAGGCCGAAATTCTTGGAATAAACAGAATACCAGGGGTAGACCGTACCAAAATAATGGAGGTAACAATGCCCAAGAAGGCAACAATAGGAATTGGAGACCCCAGGAAAGAAGACGTAACTTCGATGACGAGGTAGAGGAACGATATCACGCTTCATTGCAATACCTCAATGAAAGGGGAGAAGAACCCCAGAAACAACAAGTCCGCTGGCAAGAAGCTATGCAAAATAGGACATAGCCAGACGGATATGGAGATGGAGCCAAGAGTTTGGAATTACAGCGCAGCGAACAAGAGAGAAGAAACTCTAAGGGGACTGGCGCTGTAGAAAAAAACTCCAAAATTAGAAGAATTCGAATATGATGGATGGAAGTCGGTCAACATCATCAATTGGATAGCCAAACCAGAAGAGTTAATCGAGGATACAGGAGGATCACAGGTCATGGTCAAGAGAGAATTGCCTATTATAATAGTAAGAGTGGCAGGATTGAAAATAAGAAGTCTGTTAGACACGGGTTCAACTGTGTGTCTTATGACACAAATTTTGTATAATGAAATAGCCCAGAGAGAAAATGTTTTCAAAATACCTATCTCCAGTGTCAAAATAAAAGGTGTAATTCCAGACAGAACGATGATATGCAAATATCAGGTATTCCTAGATTTACAGATAGGAGGCTCTATGTTTTCACAGAGTTTTCTACTAGTAAACAAACTGCCTTTTAACCTGCTTATTGGGGCAGAGTTTATCAGGGAATACAGAGTGGTAATAGACCAATCACAGGACAGAGTTATGTTCCGTGTAAATGAGGAAGCCGAAGGCTTAGAGGTCTCACTCAATCAGAATGAACCAGGGACAGATGAACAAGTATGGCATACATACAGAGACGTGGCTGAGGAAGAAGTGTTAGCTATTGAGCAGTTAGAAGATGAACTGAAAACACTAGCCCCAGACATGGAGAAAGATCTGGAACCCGAACTGGAAGAACATATTTCGGAAAAAACTAGAAGAAGCAAAAATTGGGCCAAGAGAGAAAGAAAATCTGAAGAAATTATTATTGGAACAGAAGGAAGACTTTGACTCGAGACCTGGTCGTATAAAGAACTTCACTCATGCTTTCCAAGTTAGGCAGAAACCCTTCCCTATAGCCGAAAAGCACTATGCAAAGGTCAAAGCGGCAATTCAGGAGATGTTGGAGGCCGGTGTTATTGAGAAAACACCTACGCCTTATGTAAGCCCATTGGTAATCGATCCTAAGACAGACGGGACTGTCAGAGTATGCCTGGACCTGAGACACTTAAATATGAAGGTAATTCCGGAGTTCGACCAAGTGCCACCTATTAAAGATATCCTCAGAAAATTTAAAGGGAAGACCATATTTACAAATTTAGATATCAGTTCAAGTTTTCACCATCTTGAATTAGAGAAGAAAACTAGTCTGTTGACAGGATTTATGTTTGATCAACATACATATACATTTTTAAGGCTACCTTTTGGTTTGAAAACAGCTGGTTCAGCCCTGATAAGAGCGTCAGATCGCAATCTATCAGATGATGTTAAAGAGAGTACCATCAGATACGTAGACGACATTCTACTCACATCAGAATCTCTGGAGGAGCACATGAGAGACCTGAAGAAGTTGCTGGATAACCTTCGAGAAGCGAATTTTAAGGTTAATATCAAGAAATCGCACTTCTGTCAGAGGGAAGTTAAATTCCTAGGGCACGTTATTGATGAAAATGGAGTTAAGCCAAACCCTGAGAAATTAGAGGTAATTCGAAATTTTCCTCGACCCACGAAAGTAAAGCACGTCCGACAGTATTTGGGAGTAATTGGATTCTGTTCGAACCACTGCCCAAACTATACTACGACTGTAGCACCCCTGCAGGATCTATTGAAGAAAGGCGGCAGGTGGAATTGGACGGAGCAATGCCAAGAAGCATTCGTGAGGTCAAAACAAATGCTTTTGGAATATGTGAAGCTGGGATACCCCGATTATACCCAGAAATTCATCATACAGACGGATGCATCACTTGTTGGGATAGGAGCGATGCTGTTCCAAGAAAATGTTGATAAGCCCGAAAAGAAAGTCTTTATTGCCTTTATAAGTAGGAGGTTGAAGGCCCATGAGAAGAATTATACGATTACAGAGATAGAGTTGCTCCCAATTTTGTACGCACTGCAGTACTGGCGCAAACTCATCTATGGTTTTCAAATAGTCCTCAGAACAGACCATAAAGCTTTAACATTTTTGTTAAAAACGGACTTGTCTAGCCAGAGGTTGACAAGATGGCCCCTGTATATTCAACAGTTCAATGTGGAAATAGAATACTGTCCAGGGAAAGAGAATGTAATACCGGACATATTAAGTCGATATCCAAGAGAAGAGGCAACTCTAGCTGTCCAGATTGAAAATCGAGATCAGAAGACTTTGGATGACTTGAAGAATCTTACCAACCTACAACGCGAAGATCCGTTGTTGAAGATGATGATTGATTACTTCGAGGGACGCTTAGCAAGGGGAACTGCCATATACAGAGAGGCAGAGGCATTATCAACAGATTATATATGGTACAATCAGATGCTACACAAGTGGGATGATGTGGAACATACCCGCCAAAGAATTTCTATTCCTGCATCTTTGCAGAGGAGATTGGTATGGCTAGCACACAGAGCGTTTGGACATCCCGGGATGGACAAAATCACTGCTCTACTGAAAGTTGAGAGAAACTGTGAGAAATGCTATTAGGACATGCGATTTGTGCCAAAGGGTAAAGCCAAATCCCTTTTTAATGAGACAACGACCATTCCGTTGTTACCAGAAAAGCCAAGGCAGCTAATGAGTGTAGACAATTTTGGACCAATGCCTAGAGCACGTAGAGGCAATAGACATATTTTTGTAGCCATGGATGTATTCTCAAAAATGGTGGTATTATGCCCCATACAGAAGACCAGCTCAAAGCAGGTATTGAAACGCCTGAAAGAAAGAGTTATTCCGATTCTTGGGAAACCGGATAACCTACTCTCAGACCATGGGAGCTGCTTCACTAGCGCAGAATTTCGTCGGGAATTGGAAAATCTAGGAATTAGACAGATTTTATCTACCATTCGCCATCCTGAGACAAGTCCTGTTGAGCGCGTTATGAGAGCGTTACAGAAGTACATGAAAATTTATTGCTCTGAAGAGAACTGGAAATGGATCGATTTCCTGGAAGTAATAGAATATTGCATAAATAATGATGAGAGAATGCCAAAACAAGTGATGGAGAGGCAGATGACGGGAAAAAGAGGACGAGGAAGACCTAGAGGTCGGTGGTTGGACCTTGTTAAGTGCAGCGTGATAAACCGGAACATGGAGTGGCGTTCAGTGCTTGAGGAAGAGTGGTGGTCAGACCGAGTAAAGTGGAGGGGACTCATGTTTGCTCCGACCCGGCCTAGGCTGGAAAACGGAAAATGATGATGATGATGATGAATACTGTGCAAGAGGCGACAGGTCAGGTGCCCGTGACTCTACATTTGTATCAGAGACCGGAGATACCATGGACTGGTGTTATTCCATTACCTGTAGACGCACAGCCAGGACGAGAATTCAGGATCCAACGAACCTTCGAATATCTCCAAGCACAGGCAGAGAGACGCCAGAGATGAAATCGTGCGAAGCGATATCACAGACCGCTTCTCATTGGGGAAAAAGTTTTAGTCAGAAAACCAGCCAGTTCAGATCCAGAAGCACGGAAGTATATAAATTTCAATTTCGGTTATCACGGCCCGTTCGAGGTGATCAGAGACATACAGAATAATGCATACAGAATAAAGCATTTAGAAACAGGAAACGAGGTCGTTATGAATGCAGCCAATCTCAAAATTTATTATTCACCCGAAGAATTTGATGAACAAGAGGAGGTGATAGCAGCACACACCCAACTGGACGTGGACGGCAAAGTCAGCCAGGCAGTCAGGCCTGAAGGTTCGCGCAGCGAGACGGAACGAGAAACAAACAGCTTGCCTAGTGAAAGGAACCGACGGCTAGAATGCCAGTGTTTGCAACAACTTTACAAAGACTTGGTCGAAGCGGCCAGGGAGGTTGAAGCAATAAATGAGACCCTCCGCCGGGAGAATGCACAGCTTAGAGCTGAACGCAGAGTGGGAGGGGGAACCAGACAAACACACTCGCAGCCAGACGAGGTGAAGGACCCCTAATGTAAACACAGACAGTGGGACAGTCAGCTGGTTACTTAAAGAAGGTCACTTGCAATTGACTTCTATAAGTTTTGCAAGGGGAATATGAACCCGAGGGGGTGAGGCTGACTGGTATAGAACGTGGATCTCAGAAACTGTGAGTTCAGAATGAAGGTTCCACCTAGGAACGAACCCGAGATCTTTAGAGGGAGTTTTAGTTGTAAAAACCCCTAGAGGAAATTTTATATGAAATCACTGTGGTGATATCAACTGATGCTGACATTATTTATTAATATAATGCAGGGAATATGAGTGGAATACAGCATTATTGGACTGCATGAAGTAGGCTATGCTGGACTTGAGCACAAAAGTTGGAGAGTTTGACACCTAACTAATGGCCCCAGAATTGTGGGAGGAGATCCGTGGAGCCGGTCAATCTTGCTGACCTACTTATGTCGTCTGGAGCAAGCCAGGGGGCTAACTAATGACCGAGTTCTTCCCCGTTTCAGAATAGAAACGAGAATGGAGTGGGAAGATCCCAGTGAAAATCATTGATTACTCGTGATTGGAGCAACGCAATGACATGAGAGTTGCACACAGGTGAATGTTTAGCCGGGAGGCTAATTATCAAGCCTTTAAACTGTGAAATCGAGGCATATTATGTGGACTGCGCAAGGACACAGGACTTGGAAGTTAGCGGAATGCTATAACCATGTCACCGGGGATTTTTACAGGACGCCTCGTACCCACGCCATGACAAAGGCAATTAATATTAATTAATTAGCCGATAGATCCTCGAGCACGCAGATAGTTTTGTGACCAGCAAGGAAAAAGGAACCCTAAGAGCATTATTTCAAGATCAGAATCACCCTGGGACAGACGTTGACTCTGCGAGGGAATTCTCGATCTACTTTTTCTTGTGAAACGAATATAAGGGAGTGGACTCAGGTCATAGAGGACAGTTGTAACAGACTCGAACGCGGAGCGTATGTCGCCCGACTCCAGGGAAAGACGCGCGCACAAAGACTTGAACATTTTAGTGTTAATCAATATATTCGCCGTGCAGTGTAATGCACAAATTAAGTCATGAAGTAAAAATAAGTACTGTAATCAATAAACTTTATTAGGCGAAATGCGCGTTACCGAAGTCAAGAAGGGAGGCTCGGACTTCAGTATGAGAAGCCGTGCCGTGAAACATTGATAATACTCTTTATTAAGGACTGTCGTGCCAGATTTGTATAGTCGGCAGTACGAACGATTGTTAGTGTGCACATAGGAAATGTACCGTGTGATATACTATGTAGAACTATTGAGAGTAATAATTTGTATAAGTACAATGTATAATGGTGAGCGCAGTATGTTAAATATTGAGTGGACTTATATTAGTATGCCGGACGGCGCAGGGATAAACTTTATGATGCGTATGGTGAAATGTCATAAGAATACCAATAAGTAACGCTCAGGACGAAATGTAAGCATATTCATACAAATCAGGAAGTTTATCGTAGGATAATGGATAGACAGTTGGTGAATCTATAGGAATCCGTAGGCAGATGATCGAGATTTTCAGTCAGGATGTGGATAGGAGCGAGGAAGAGTCCGTCAACACCTGCAGTTCTGATATCTTGCCAGGAAAATTCAACCAGTAAGAAATGTAAATAGTAACGTGTGTTTTATAGTGTTGATCTGTGAAATATCTATAAAATTAATATTGTAACAAGTGTTATACAGTGTTATGTGCCTCAATATGGAAAAGAAAAGTGCCGTGTTTTCGGGAGGCAAATGTCATATAAAATGTGTGTTATCAGTGTAGAAATGTCTCGCTAATTATGCAAATGGCAGACGTTACTGGGATAATTGAGTGGTAGGAGCCACCTGGATAGCCTACAGTATGTAAGTACCCAAAACCGTGATGTTATAGTAGCTATAGTCCACTGTATGCAGAGTGATTTCAAAATTATAAAATGTGCCAGTAAGAATCAATATTAGGAGGTAGACCCTCAAATATTTATTGTTGTGTTGAATTTTTGTAGAGTTGTGATGTTCTTATACATCATTGAGTGGATTAATCGTTACCACTATTATAAAACGGCAAATCAGTTATGTAAAAACTTAACGTAACGAACACGGATGTTCGATTATTAAAATGGTTGCGTTGTGTCGGGTTATGGTAATTCATGTCAGTAATAATAATAATAATAATAATAAATAAAAGGAATAAACAAGTACATCAGGAAAATGTTGTTGTAAGAAATATTTACGTTAATTGGAATATTTATCTATCCAAGCAGTAAGATTATACATTAAGGGATGAGAAAAGAGTTTAATATCAGAATATATTGTGTTAATGGGAATTTAATTATGCAAGAATCTAGGAAATGGAAGAGTTTAATAGTGAATTGAATTTTCAGCTTGTGAATAAGCTTGTAGAGTATTTGATAGATTTCTCTTACTAATTAAAGAGCGAGATCATAGCATCGGGTCATGGAGCCAGGTAATCTGTTCGACGTGTGAAATCTCGTATAGCCTTGGGCGTACAGAGATATTTATTATTTGCGAGAGTGTATTTAGTGTTGTACCCTAACTCTGATGATGGATATGGAATGTTCCGGGTTCGAATCCTGTGGTATATGCGAGGATAACAATGGAAAGCTCTGCAGTCATACCTGATCGACCGAGAACTTGTTATTGAAATGATTCTGCTCGTGAGAAGCGAATCTTTAATTGACGGCAGCATGGGCCTGACCGAAGCAATTAAAGATACCGGTTATCCAGTTCGACCAGTGTTTTATGAATCTCGTGCCTTCATATGTTGAAATGGACCTGTTGAGGCCAGTTATTAATATCCTAAGGTTAGGAATAAATGTTTAAACTCGACCAGAACCTAAATTGCTTACCCTTCAGTTTAAATCATATGGGATATGTGTGTCATTGTGACTACACTATTGTATTGAAAGTTACGATTTACTGCTTGAAAATAAGGAGAGAGTAAAAGCTAGACGGAGCTAGGGGAAGGCGGAACGAGGGTCTCGTTTCCGTCCGCACTAGCCCATTATGCAGCAAAAACCCAAGGGGAGACGTTATACGACCCTTGTAGGTTGTCAATTAAAAGGGACAGACTTTCAAACATGTTGTTATTGAAAGAGTCATTGTTATATTGTATAAGGTAATTGTGTGGTTTGAAACACATTGATAAGTAAAGAGCACCCTGATGGGTTAAATTTTAGCAATCTTATGAATGGTTGGAAGTTGAATTTAATTCTGACACTGACACGTAGCTATGCAGCTTGGCACTAGATGCCATAGGCTATGCTCTCGCAAGGGTAGCCTAATATACCATCCGACACAGCGGTAACGAATGTTTTGAAATTGAAATCACAACGGCATGCAGTGGAACTATAAAAAGGGAACTTTAGGGGTATATTTACATAATTGTGGAGTTGCAAGTAGATTTATAGTGCAACCCATGAATGGGCTAATGCGTGCTAAAGCATTTTGGTGGGAAGAGAGATACAGAACACAGAAGGCACTCATAATGTAGAGTAAAACACAAAAGGCACTCATAATGTAAAGTAAGATGTGTTTTGAGAACATAATGTAAAGTAAGATGTGTTGTGAGAAATAATTATTCTTGTGAAAATTAAAGAAGTCACACCAGGTGACATATTGTACAGTACCCCAGGGGTATGCACCCCTTGGAGACCATCCCCCCAGCATCTATATAAATATCCTAACGGGCAACCCTCGTAAAGCCAGGCCAACATACATCAACGCCGCAAGGACAGCTTGCCATTCTAGAAAGCAGCTCAATCCTTGCACAATTATTACACACAGCGACGTATTATTAACTGGGGCAGCTATGCCATCACATTGCTGACAGCATAGCGCCCAAGAATATAAAAGGAGGCCTAAGGAGGTCACAAGGATCTCTCCATTATCAGTCTTTCAGTGGTACAGCCGGAGGCTACGCTGGTGTCATCAGAGGTGAGTCAGTCGTGTTCAGATTTCCTTCTTTTGTAACCTTAACCCAAAGCTTGTACTTTCACATTGTGAACATTGTTACATTCCCTACAAGGGACTCATACTATAACATCACAGACCAATGAACACTTGGTCAACACTCTACACTCGCCTTACTGTTTATACGCCTCTTTACATCCCAACGCCCTTCCTTATTCCCGTCACGGTTAGACGTGACATACGGTAGTCTGATAGTGCTAGCTCAGATATCATTGTATTCCTCGCGGCGGCCCGGCTGCTAGAGAGCAGCGCGTGCCACTTAGCTGATACAAGCACGTTCAGTTATATAATAAGCCAGTCAGCTGAGCGACCAGCACAGTGACCCTTGCATTGGGTCCCATCCCCTAAAACACTACTACGTTATTTGTAGGAGCGCCCCCTAGCTCCAACCACACAACAACACTCTACACTGGTCGACTTACCCTGACAAGGGAAGCTACCCCCTTTTAGGCACAGCTCTATAAATTAACACACTAACTCTGTCTTTTAGATCCAACCACCCCAAAATAAGGGATCTAAAACACTGGTGGAGGGGGGGTACTACGCATAGAGAACAGGACTCAACCAACGAGCCCTAGTAGTTAAAACGACTCCTTCCGTACCGCAAAAAGCCAAGCAAATAGTGAAATTTTTGTTGTTGTTGTTTTAACCTCATATTGCGTCACACATTTTTTTAAATTAAATGTCCACATTTAGAACTACACTAAGAGACTTTGCACACCATTTGTCGGCTAGTACGACTCCACTCCTGCCGAAGCTAAAAGTTAGTAACGGCGACTTAATAACTGACCAGACTGCAGTACAACTTCTCAGGGACCTTGAATTCAAAACAGCACAGATCCGTGCTCAACACCCTGCCGCCGCAGCACAAGTTATACATTTTACACGGTCCCAGGCCAGTGAACACACACACAAGAGTCACCAGTATCCAGCGCTAGTGAAGTAGATTGCCTGCCAACACTCCATCCCCTATTGTTGCAGCAACTGCAGATCACAGAGCAGAAAGCCAGTAACCTGCTCGAGCGCATTACAGAGCTATTAGAGACAGACGCTATCAAAGCCAATAATCACACGACAGAAGCGGTTCTTGACATCCACACTATTTTGGAAACAGTAAAACAGGATTTAGACAGAACCGTACACATAGTCAAATCCACACAGTACGACAATACACCATCCATAAGCACAGACATATCAGGTGACGAGCCACCTGGTAACGTAACACAGGTGTCGTACACGGGAAGCGAGGCTAATTCCCCTCTAAACAGCCCAAACACCTCGGCACACGACAGCGGGGTGAACGGCACAAACAGACCCGAAGCACTACACAGCCAACGAGACACAGCTGAAAACGAGATGAATAGACACACTGAGTACCCCATGATCCACACCACAAAGTTCACGGGGGAAGGCCAAGATCCCGAGGAATACCTCAAGGCCTTCAATAGAACGGCCCGGATCAACGGTTGGAGCGAGGAAGTTAGGAAACGGCTCCTTCCTGCTTACCTCACAAAGGCGGCCGTGACATGGTATGAGCTCCATGAGGACGCACTAGAGGCTGCCACATGGGAGGAAACCGCTGTAATGTTGAAGGATGAGTTCCAGCTTATACCAGACGATGACGATCTCTATGACCAGATTAGACAGAGGTCACAGGGACCCAAAGAGAGCGCCCAGGCATACATCAATGTTAAATTGATAATGTGCGAAAAGTACAATGCAGCCATGACAAATAAACAGAAAGTCAAGCTGTTAATGCAGGGCCTCAGACCAGCCATAGTGGAAAAGCTATGCATCATGAACAACCCCACGGTCCAACATATGTTAAATAACATAAAGACCATAGAGGAGGGGAGAAAGATCACGGAAAAGGCTACGGAAAAAGCCGTGGATCTGCACTTCCAAACTCAGAAAGACGACACTAACGACAAAATGGACGAATTAGTGGACAGGATGGAGAAACTTACCATAGCTGCCATCCAAGCGGGCGGGAGACCGCTAAGGGATGAGCACGCAGACAAACGAGAACACTATCATACTGAGAGGGACAGGGGGTACACAGAGAGGAGACGCTACGGGAGGGAGGAAAATTACTACCCTCCACAGCGGCCAACAACACCTCCCCCACAGGATAGGCCACACTACCCTCCTCGATACTCACCGATGTCATACACGGACACAGACCCGACATACCCCTCACGGCGGTCACCATCCCCGTACACACGGGAGTACTACCCTGAGGAGTACGACCACGACATCCCCCGACGAAACAGCCCGCCACCAAATAGACAGTCCTACGCTGCCCCACAATACAGGGCAGACAGGGAGTACCGGGAAAACCCGCCCCCACGCAGGCAGGGCTATGCAGCCCCGCAGTACAGGGGAAATGGGGAATATCGGGAGAACCCGCCCCCACGCAGACAAAGCTATACACCCCCACAATACAGGGGAAATAGGGACAGGCGAGGAAACCCACCCCCGACCAGACAGTAGTATGCAGCTACCCAATATAGGGAAAAGGGGAACCGACGGGAAAACCCGCTCCCCCAGCATCAGACATACACCCCACCCTGGAGGAAACAGGAAAACAGATCCCCGGGCAATAATAGACAGGGAAGAAAACACACGAAGGGCCCGGAACACTACCCCCTCCCCGACGAATACCCGAGGGAGTTCAGGGATGAAACACCCCACAGGACAGACAGGGGGGCAATACTCCCTACGCCTAGACACACACCGCAGGCGGGGAGCTGGCGCAGCCACCCCGAGGGGGGGCGCACATACATTACAGGCAGGCGTACACCCACATTTTCAAAAAACGCCTAGACGGGGAGGTTCGGCCAGCTAATGAAGCGGCTGAGGTTCCTCTCCCAACACAACACAAGAAAGGCCCTTCCCCCAAGCAAACTCGCAAGAGTAAGGGGAAGAAGCAGCCAGCTAAGGCTGAGGCTGACGATCCGCCCCCGGACCGTTTCCAAACACACCCCGTGCAAGGAGACGGCAACTGTCTGTTTAGGGCCATGAGCTTCCTAATCCGGAATACCGAGGACTATCATGGGGACTACAGACAGAAAACGGTCAAACATATCCTGGCCAACTGGAAAGAGTACCGGGACTTTGTGTCGGACGAGCGGGAAAACCCATTCCAGACCGGGGCGGATTACAGTAAATACATGGGTAAGGACGGCACCTATGGCAGTGCCGTAGAGGTGACCGCTCTCGGCAAGGTGCTGAAAGCCAACATCCATGTATACACTGATGTGCACTCGCCTCCGCTATTCTCAACTGCGGGATTCGATAGGGACCTACATGTACTTTTTACAGGAAACCCTAAGGCGGGGCATTACACACCCCTCACAATCATAAGCAAACAGCCTGAGAGCACGCCCACACCCTCCAAACAGAAAACCCTACCCCCTTCACCACAACACAGGGGGGGAATTGACCACACACAGGCGCATGACGCGAGCTCGCTCGGCATAGGGAAGCCAGCAACAGGAGTCGAACTCGCGACCGCCTGGAACAAAAGGCAGGGTAACAAGGGCAAGCTCAGGGTCACGTTCGCAGACACACCTTCCCGAAAGGAAGAAACCAACAACAACATAACTACACAAAGGCTGGGAACGGTTAATACATTAAACGTTCGCCAGCAAACTCCTAGTCTAACAGCAAGACCGATTAAAAGAGCTGGCAATGTATTTAGCGAACGCACTTTGCTGACCGGGGCAAAGTATTCAGGACAGGAAGTCAGCCGAGAGGCGAAGCGTGCCAGGTACGATAAGCGGACAGCTCCTTGCCTTCCCAGCACAAATGTCACTCCAAGCACACAACAACACTCTACACTGGTCGGCTTACCCTGCCAAGGGAAGCTACCCCCTTTTAGGCACAGCTCTATAAATTACACACTAACTCTGTCTTTTAGATCCAACCACCCCCAAATAAGGGATCTAAAACACTGGAAAGCTGACGTAGCAATGGTAGACCAGAAGTAGTCTATGTACTTAGAAGATCTACAACCCCACAACACTGGAAATATTTTACATTTCACACAGAGATTAAACTGTTTACACAGGTTACGACCACATTTTTTTTTACAAAGGAATCTGATACGCTCTGATTGATGATACCGGCGTAAGCCGAAGGTCAGAGGGACCACACTGAAGCAGAGCTGGGGAAGGCGATGTGGACCCTTACCCCAGTTGGCTCAACAGCGCAGCGACCTCACTTAACTTGACGGCTAGACCACACAGACGAACCACGTAAGGTCAAAGCATTCGCGGCCTGGCCGGGCAAGCTCTGGAATCCTAGGTGCGCATAAACCGCCCCTAGGAGGAAGGGATGCTACACCCACTTTGTGCCACGGTCGTCGAAGCCAAGACCTGCAGGGAGACTTTCTGAGAATGGCGGGAGAAATAGCTCACTCAGCGCCGGACTCGGGAGCTATCCCTAGAGACGACCCATATTATGACTAGACTGTTAGTTTAATTTACGTAAGTAGGACTTCCATGGCGGGGAGTCAGACTCCTATTCGTCAGGAGTGAAGCAGGATCCTAGGGTTCAGCAGGACCAATCCTAGATCCGACAAGTCCTTACCCCGCGAGGTGAAGGTGAAGACCACGACGTTAATAAATAATGGAACATGAAATATGAATATATATATGGAATGTACGCGCTCATTCGGTCCTGCGCCCACGTAAATGGATGACAACGGGTCGCCAGAGATCTTAAATGAGTAGCATAGCGGGCACTCAAAGGGGTTCAGTGGGCCACCCCAGCAATGCCGACAAAGGCGAAGAGATTATTATAATGCGAAAAGCATACTACTACGGCCGGTACAGGCGAATATTAATGCGAAAAGCATCCTACTACGGCCGATACAGGCGAAGATTACTGCGAAAAGCAGATTACGATTGCCGACAAAGGCGAAGAGAATATTATGCCATTGGACGACAATGTCCAATGCCCACATAAATGGCGATGCATCGGGCAGCCAATGGGCATTAAGAGAGGGGCATTGCGAGCGCCTCATAAGGGTTACGTGGGCGGCCCAACTACGACCACATACGCAATGGCAACGGCAAAGAAATGATAAGTACAGCGGGCGAAACGGTTTGCTTAGTGGCACCGTAAGCCGCCTGCGACTAGATTAGTACTAGTAATAGACGTCGACACCTAGAGTTAAGGGGGCGGAATCCAGCGGTTCTAGAGACAACCGGTGTTTCTGGAATCGTGCGGGTGGTGTCCTGGGGAAGTAAATTGCCTCAGGCGATCGCCCTGGTCGAAATTTAGCTGTAAGACGGTTGCATTTGACACGCAACCTAGGATTAAGCAAATTTATTCACCGCTGTTGCCAGGTATGGCACAGCACATTTCGGCAGTAGATTAAGGCAACCCTTTCGGCTTAGAAATAGCATTTTTTTTATTTAGACCATAATTAAGATAGATAGCATTAAGTAACGCCGTTCGGCGCCTGATGGCCCACAAACCCGGCATCAGGGTAAGTCCGACAATTCATGACAAATTCATGACAACTCATGACAACGCCTGGCAAACTCATGGCAAACTCATGGCAAACCCATGGCGAGCGCATGGCAAAATCATGACAACTCATGGCAAACTCATGGCAACTCATGGCAAACTCATGACATTTCATGACTACCCATGATACCTAGTGATAAGGCATTACAATACAGTCTACATTTAGGGCAATTTTTTTTATGTGTATATTAAGGTAAAATTTCGGCACTCGGTGACTAAAAATCCGTTACCGATGTAAGCCCGACAATACTTAGGCTAAACTAGACTAACATAGGCTAACATAGATTAAGTTAGACTTAAGTGGCACCATAATTGATTTTATATACTATGCGCAGCGATGGAACTGCTATATGTATTAATACACTCTATTTGCAGGAAAGCAAGGAAGCGATTGAATGTACATGTTTCCAGATATATGGCCATTAACACATTTTGTTTTTCAGATAACGAGGATTATACACAAACCTGTTGTATATATATATATCCCAACACAGAAATACCACACTCTCTCCCTCTTGTACAGAAACATACACCCTTTTTCAATTTCCGTTGCACCTCCTAAAGGTGACAGCATAGCGACCACCGAAGCACTGGGCATCGATGAACGCCACAAACAAGATGCACGCAAATAAGGCGTGACTGCGGCATCTAAGGGCGGCACAAATATTGTAAGGGCCGAACCTTCGACGCCAAGGTGGAATTTCCCAAACCACGGCGGGAAAGCCACTAGGACATAAGCTCAATGGAGAAGGAATTAGCGGCCTAGCCACTAAACTACGATAAAATGGCTGAGTGGAACATGGCCAGGAAAGAATCAGCGAATGGTATACAAAGGTCAGGTAAAGAGCTCTACGAAATGAAAGGTACCAGGCTCATGAGCAAACCGGTTTAATAATAAGATTCTTATTTTTATATATACATTTTATCATGCTTGTAAATTAAAGGTTTATATATACATTATATCATGCTTGTAAATTAAAGGTTTATATATATATAATATCATGCTTGTAAATTACATGTCAACAATATGTCACGCCATTCACAATATCATGCTTGTAAATTAAATGTAAACAATATGTCACGCCACTCAACACTGCCATAATGGCAACACTGGATATACGGTTTTGTTTTTTCCTTTCTACTCTACTAACGCCCAAATTTGTCAGGGTGTTCCGTTTTTTCCCAAACAAATAAATACTTTGAATATTTCCCTTAAATTATACCCTGGAACACCCATTTTTTCTATTCTCTTCTATCTTTCTCTTCGCAGGGAGCACTTTTTCCCCTAAATAAAGCCAGACGGCACAATTCCTCGTCTAGCTGGGTTTTTCCTCCCTGCACAACTATGTAACTAGCAAACCCATGTTTTTTTGAAACTAGCAACATGCCAACAATGGCAACGTCCATTTTTTTTTCAATGTCAAATTTTTCTCAATGTCAATTTTTTCAATGTCAATTTTTTCTCGATGTCAAATTTTTCGCAATGTCAATTTTTTCTTGTCAATTTCCATTTGCACAATGCCAATGTCAGTGCTATACATATATCTGTACATCCCATAACCCTCCCCTCTGAACACGGGCTGATCTCACACCTACACTTCACGACATCACCCATTCTCTACGACGACGCCAACGACGACGAGGAAGACACCGCCAGACGATACAAGGGGGCTGCAAGAACGCCTACATCAGCATCCCAACCTCAAGTTCCGTTCCCGTTCGCGGGGACGCGAACTAAATAGGAAAGGAGGCTTGTACAGTACCCCAGGGGTATGCACCCCTTGGAGACCATCCCCCCAGCATCTATATAAATATCCTAACGGGCAACCCTCGTAAAGCCAGGCCAACATACATCAACGCCGCAAGGACAGCTTGCCATTCTAGAAAGCAGCTCAATCCTTGCACAATTATTACACACAGCGACATATTATTAACTGGGGCAGCTATGCCATCACATTGCTGACAGCATAGCGCCCAAGAATATAAAAGGAGGCCTAAGGAGGTCACAAGGATCTCTCCATTATCAGTCTTTCAGTGGTACAGCCGGAGGCTACGCTGGTGTCATCAGAGGTGAGTCAGTCGTGTTCAGATTTCCTACTTTTGTAACCTTAACCCAAAGCTTGTACTTTCACATTGTGAACATTGTTACATTCCCTACAAGGTACTCATACTATAACATCACAGACCAATAAACACTTGGTCAACACTCTACACTCGCCTTACTGTTTATACGCCTCTTTACATCCCAACGCCCTTCCTTATTCCCGTCACGGTTAGACGTGACATACGGTAGTCTGATAGTGCTAGCTCAGATATCATTGTATTCCTCGCGGCGGCCCGGCTGCTAGAGAGCAGCGCGTGCCACTTAGCTGATACAAGCACGTTCAGTTATATAATAAGCCAGTCAGCTGAGCGACCAGCACAGTGACCCTTGCATTGGGTCCCATCCCCTAAAACACTACTACGTTATTTGTAGGAGCGCCCCCTAGCTCCAAGCACACAACAACACTCTACACTGGTCGGCTTACCCTGCCAAGGGAAGCTACCCCCTTTTAGGCACAGCTCTATAAATTAACACACTAACTCTGTCTTTTAGATCCAACCACCCCCAAATAAGGGATCTAAAACAATATGATAAGAAAAGTACAGTTTTTATGGAAGTTACATGTGCATCAGCGTACTTGAGAGTGAAATGGTGAAGTCAATCTCAGGGTAAAGGATAGAATAATTATGTGAATTTAATAGGATAATGTGTGAATAATTAATGGATTGTGGGGGTAATTTTGTTTGATTTTGTATTATGTTTGTTGGGATTGTGCTCTTATATGTTTGAAGCCATGATTTAGTGCTGAATTAAAGTCTTTAGAATAGATCTGTGTTTTATCATTGTAGAGTTGATACCTTTTAGTCTCAGATCAAAATTATGCAACTGCTCAGTGGGTGGACGGTACTCGCCTGAGAACTGAAGCTCGCTGGAGGCGGGAGCATATTTGCCATGGAGATTACTCACATGGGTACACTAGTGCGACAGAGATATTGTGGTGAATTTTGAAACGCAGTGGCCTGTTCCCCAGCCAGCGGACAGCGAAGCAGTGTGCAGTGGTGAGTGACTGGCTGTCGTAAATAACTGTAGTTTGTGTACAAGGCAGAGTTGCAGGTATTAATAGTGAGGACAGTAGTGTGAAAGTAGGCTAAGTGTAGAAGCTATAGTGACTAGTAGTGTCTTATGAAGTGAGATTCATTGCTTATTGTGTGGTGTATTTTCCTGGCCTGCAATGAAGCTAATATTTCGTTAAAGGAACAATTGTGTTGTGCTTTCACCCACCGTTATCCAGTTAACGAACTTGCTACTAGGGATGGCACATATCAGTACTAATGTACTGCAAGCATATCTCGCAAACGATACTCAGCACTATTGTTTTTCCCTCGTATTTGTCTGTAATCTCTTCGAGGGAAAGGTAATTGGGTTCAGTATCGTTTGCAGAATATGCTTGCAGTGCGTTAGTACCATACGCGATGCAAGCAGAGAAATATTGAACTTCCTGATGACGCTAGTTGGGAAGGATAAAACAATATTATTGGGGGCAACTTCTTCACCTGGATTCATTAATCCATTCTTTGAAAAAATATCCATTTATTTTAATAATTATTTCTGAGGTTTAGTCATAGCAAATTTTATTATAGGGTTTGAAGCCATTTTCAGTGTTGCCTTAGTAAACAAAAGTTTGGTGCTTTTCAGTCGGTCAACACCAATGTATCCAAAACAGATGGGTTATACCCTAATCCAGAAAAAATTACATGAGGGTACATTCGTGTTGACCGACTATTTATTTATTAGCCTACTTTCGATTTTTGCAAAAAATGAAAGTAGCCTTATGAGAACACTACAGGGCGAAAAAAGTGTGTCTGTCTGTGTGTGTGTATGTGTGTGTGTGAGTCTGTGTGTGTGTGTGTGTGAGTGTGTGTACTCTGAATGTCTGTCCCCCATATCAATTCGAACACGGTGAAACCGAATTGAACGAAATTTGGTACAGAGGTAGCACTGGCAAAGGGCACCTCAGTGTCATGTTTTATATCGCCGCCATCTTTACCAGAACTTAATGGCGGCCACTCAAATGGTCAAAACGTAATAATGCATTACAACCAAACTAATAATCCGATCTTTACCAAATTTGGTAACAACGTTCCTTCATATGAGGCGCGTCTTGTGCCCAAACTACGAGGTCATCAACCGTACTATTTCAGAATGGCGGCCGTGTGAATTATGCAAACTTTATAATCCTTAACATGGGACCCACCAGTTCCGACTATCGAACCAAGAATCGTTTAATCTGTTTGAAACGACGTGGCCCGTTTGAAATTAAAAGTTTATATTTTAATATTATAGTCTAGAAGTGATTTTAAAAAGCTGAGTCTTCTCGGTTATTTGACAAGATGGCAGCTGATCTCTCGTTCTGACCTATATTTTATTAATTTCAGTATGTTGCATGCAATATAGGCTAGTGGTTACAAATATATGAACTTTCTATGAAATGAACTCGGTTTAAAATATACTCCAGTAAAGAAATCGTTTAGTCAAAGTCATGATTTGCTATAACGTGGTATATGTATTGGTTCCTAACGATCTATAAGAGTGTGCACGATTGGCTGCGTGGTCAGCGCGTTAGTCTTTCACCAGGCTGGCAGTGGTTCAAATCCTATCCGAGTTGGACTATTTTTCTTGATTTTTTTTTATATTTATTATTTCTTGAGTACTGAGACCTTAGATCAGAAATGCAATAGATGGCTGATGACGTCACATTGGTGAAACCAACATCTCGATCAGCTGACTAAAGGGAACTGCCGGGAACTGCGGATAGTTTGTAGCACTGAAATACTACACGTGATGATAGAATTGGGCTATTATATTCGTTACCGTGCTAAGCCAGAATGGTGTATTACTGTGCAGCGTATGGATGTAAGGAGACGTTTAGAAAAGGATCGGGCATTTCTTTCCATAGATAGGCCTAAGTTAATTCATTCTAAAATAACCCTAAAATTCTTGACTTCACTACTTGCATTTCCTTACGTTTCCTCTTAACTCCGAAACATGAAAGAAACATAATTTAACATGTAAATTTATTACAAATTATAAAAATTTACCCTATCCCTTACTCTACTGAACAGGCCTATGAAGCAAAATTAGGACCTTCACAACATCAAAAAACCTTCCTTTTCAATCACGTTCAGTGTCTAATTGCAGGTTATGCTACTGATGTGTCGACGTAGTCTTCGATAATAAATACGCTGAGGTAATATTTGTCATCTAATTAAACGTATTCACAGAGCGTTTGGTCAAGGAAATTTTCTGATTCTTCTTAAAATGTATGCAGCCCTAAATTAGTCAATTCTTCGTAGAATTTCAAAGTTCTGGGTTATTTTTGCGAAGGTTTCTATGATTCATGGAAAATGGAACTTAAAATGAAACAGTTCATTGCTTGTAATGTTTTCCTTTGTAGCAAATGTAATGCATAGTTAAAAAGCAACGCTTACTAAATCAATAGACTTCCTTATTTGCATTTGCCCATGTTTTGTTTACTTTCATAAAATACTGAAGTGGAAGGTAACAGTGAATAAGAGCTAATCGTACGATAACATTTTGTAAAGTAATGTACTGAAATTGGCCAAAATATATTTTCTAATGATGAAAAATAAATTAGGAAATGATGTAGTAATAGATTGAACTTGTTTGGAGCTCTCGGGCGTACAATCAAAAATGACCAACTACACAAACACAATTCTGTTCAATAATCAGTAGGCCTAATTCAGACTTGGATTTGTTATTAATAATTTACAAGAGAGGATCCTGGATGTATGAATATTACGGAACACGACAGCCACTTTTTACACAAACACAATTCTGTTCAAAAATCAGTAGGCCTAATTCAGAATTGGATTTGATATTAATTATTTACATGAGGGGATCCTGGATGTATGTATATTGCGGAACACGACAGCCACGTTTAACACCAAATATGTTACATTCTTAACCTTTGCTACCTTCCTGTACGTAAAGAAACATGCGATGCTTCTTCCAATGTCGTATAAATTACGAAAATATGTGTTTAAATCCTCATTAAAAATCATTTCCTCGCCAACTCCTATCACCTTCCATTACGAGTTCCTCTGTTTTCCCTTTAGTCAGCTGATCAAGATGTTGGTTTCACGTCAAAGTACAGGCGCAGTGTGGCAATGCGCACTCTATTGTATTTATGCTCGAAGACTGAGACGTTATAAAATAAAGCATTATATGGTGCATTTTGAAATGGAAAATATATATTTAATTAAAACAACATTCACCACCGGAGTGACATCTAAGAGTAATTACTTGAACTATGTTATTTGTAACCACAGCCGTCTAGATCCGAGCTAAGCTCTCTACCGGCCAGTTAGTGAACCCATGTCTACAGTATAATTGCGAAGGTTATTATTTTTGCCGATAGAGGGTACACATCCCTAAGATAAGGCGCGATTATCACGGCCAACGAGAATGACTGGCTCTGGTGAGTTTTCGTGATGTCAGCAATGTAGTTCTGTTGCACCACTGCCTGGTCATCGTTTTACTGCCGGTGTGGTACCTAGTCATCTTGTCTACATCATTGAACCTGTATAAACGTTGGTATTCATTTATCACTTGTCTGCATAGAAGGTATTGATACAAGTCGTTAGTCGGTGGGTAGTGTATTCCGCAGATCTCTTCTATGAACGAATTAATTTATGTTCCGCCCCTTGAAACAACAATAAGTTAATGATATCTATAGTGTGCTGCAAGATTCTTTGATCTAATTATACTAATGTGCACATAATTTAACTAAATAAATAAGAACTTTATTGCAGCCAATGGCCAAATTAATAAATTAACATTAAAAAACAAAAAAAATTGCCTTAGTCTTCACTACAAAACATTGTAAGTGTGACCCGTCTTTGTTTGCACAACATCACGTGATACCTATCACACTGCTCTCCTTCGGGGCCGATAGCCTAGATGTTAGGCCCCTTAAATCAACAATTATCATCATCATCACACTGCTCTCCACATAGCAAACAGATGCACTGCTGGTCCGGCTGATGAAATCTCTTCTTGGTGCATACTTTAAAGTGAAAACCATGCACCGAAAATCTCGTGACTATATGACGCAAATCGTACAATGCATTTGTCCATTCAGTTGAAAGCATCGCGTCAGTGCCGTAAAAGTCGTCCCATATGTCTTCTCTCTTCCTTTTCAATTCTGTCATTAGGGTCTCATATCCAGGTGTAACGGGCAGCAGTAGGTTCAGTCTCAGGTCTTCAACAAAATATGGCTCTCTAGCTAGCAGGTAAACCAAACGGGATGGCGTGTACTTTGAAAGGCATAAAGCTCTCTTGAGATAGATGGATTTTACTCTTTCCAGATCTGCCAGGTGTTTTCTCTTGAGGTGTATCCATATATTTTCCAATCCATACGATGCAATTGGTGCTATTTTTACATGAAACAATTGGATTGCAGTCTTTAGGGACAATTTATGAATTTGTTTTATGTCACTCATCGCTTTCACTGCAGCGGTCAGCTTGTCTCTCATATGGATTGTAAAAACGTTTCCCAGAGTCTGCAAAGTTATCCCAAGATACTTAAAATGAGTCACCGATGGAATAAGTCTGTCTTTATAGCTTATCTTTCCCCGCTTCCCTCCTTTCCTGAATGTCATCATAACTGTTTTGTCCTCGTTTAAGCGTAATTCATTGACTTCAGCCCAATCCACCAACTTGTTGAAAGCTCTTTGGAGATATTCCATACTTGATGATGATAGAACCATGTCGTCTGCATATATATATAACCTGACTTTGTCCGTCAATGTTGCTTCTACTATGTCCTCAGTGGCGGTGTTGAACAACAGGGGACTTAGAGGGTCCCCCTGTAGTACACCATTAGTTTGTTGTATCGGCTTAGACTTGGAGATGTTGTCATTAATCTCCACACAATTCCAGCTAAGAATATTCCGTATTATAGTGGTCAGGTAGTGCTCCTCGCCTATGAATTTCTCCAATTTTTTTAATAGGATAGTTCTGTTTAATGTGTCAAAAGCCTTGCTGTAATCAATGAACACTGCGTAAAGTTTTCCACTTGGTGGTGCTAATGCCTCCTCTATTTCCATCTGAAGACACTGAATAGCATGTAAGGTGGATCTACCTCTCCGGAAACCGAATTGCATATCTGGCATTTTTATATCCACATGCTCTGTCAGACGTTCACATATCGGCTTCGTCAAAGTTTTGAAGAGTGTACACTCAAGAGCTATACCTCTGTATGCATTCGGGTCACTGGTATCCCCTTTTCCCTTATAAAGCATCTTAATTGTAGATCTCCTCCAGCTGTCCGGTATATTTCCACGGCGTATGCATTCATTTAAAATAGACAATATTCCCTCTTTAAGGACTGGTGCTACGCTTTTAAGGTGTTCATTATAGATAAAATCTGGACCACATGCCTTGTTATTCTTCGTACTGTTTATCACTCTCAACACCTCTTCTTCTGTAAACAATTGTAAATGATCTGTTACATGGGAGTTTCCTGATGGACGTGTTTCCCTGTCTTGGAGAATAAGCGACAAATGTTCTTCCCAGATCTCCATTGGGAAACTCCTTGGGAATCTGGGCTGTCTTGGGTTTAAAGCCCTGTAGGGGTTCTGTTCTGCTTCTTCAACAAGTTTTCTTTCTTCATTCTCTTGGTATGAAATCCGTGTTGCTTTCAAGATGACCTTATATTGTCTCCTTTTTTCGCTGTAAGCTTGAAGATTCTCTGGTGAGGAATATTGTAAGGCCTGATGCAAGGCTGTTAAAGCCACCTTACGGGCAACATAATATTCTTCATTAAACCACAATTTAGATTTCTTCGCCACAACATGTACAGGATATGCTGCATGCAGAATAAGCTGTTCAATTTCATTCGTTGCTGCGTCAAGGTCACCCATTGATATTAATTTCTAAATGGCCTGGTTGTCCGTGAGGTTTATCAGTTTCTTATCTATTTTTCTCGAGATCTTCACAGGCACATTTTCATTTTGGAAATTCTCTGGTTTTAAACTGAAAACCGTTACAACAGGAAGGTGTTTCCTCGTTGAATCCCTTATTATTCTTTGGCTTACAGGAACGATATGTCTCCTGTTTGTAAGGACTAAATCAATAGCACTAGATCCATTGTAGCATATATAGCTCATCTGCTGCGCGTCATTCACAAAAGTCAATCCTTCCCCTTCCAAGTAGTCTAGCAATGAAGACGTCTTGTGACATGTCTTATCGATGCGACAGTTATGGTATCCGGCCAATATCAAAGCATCATTTACTGTTGTCTTGTTCATTGCATAGGCTATCTCTTCAATTATATCAACAGCTGACTTGTCAGGTTGAAAATAAACTCCCATGATTACACATAGTCTTGATTTTATCATTAGTACATTGTCTGTTTTACGTAAAATTCTGAATGGTGCTAGTTTGGCTTTAAGCAGACATTTAATTCCCTCTTTTGGTCTACCCAGAGGTCCCTGATTCGCTAGTATATTAAACGTATACGCATAGTTTGCCGTCCATTCTACTGTCAGCATTGTTTCTGTAAGTATCACAACATCATGCTCCGCAAAAACGTTGTCCGGTACAATATTTGTGACGCTCCTTAGACCTTCCACATTCCATAGAAATGTTCGTAAAATCTCTGATCTACTTTTCGTGTGTGGAAAATGCTCTATTTCCTTCCAAATCGGCTCCTCTGTTGTACAGTCCCTGTCTTCGAATACGAAAGGGCCTTACGAGTACATCCTTTGGCCAAAACTCTGGTTTCTCTGTTTCTTGAAGATACTGATATGGTACTCCTAACTTGCACGCCTTATTCGTTCCCATTGTTTTCAGTTCCTCACAAGTGGTGTTACCACGTATACCCTTTTCCGAAAGGAAGCCTTTCAATTTCTCTGTCGTCGCTTGTTGAGAACATCGTCCTACATAGAGCCAGGCGAATCTTTCTCCTGCTTGTAGTTGCTGACTTCTTCTTTTCCTCCTATTGCTCTCTACCAAAATAAAACCATCCTCTTTCTCAATTCTCCTCTCCTCTGTGTACTGAAATTCATTGCTTTTATGAACACCCTGTGGCTTGCTTATTGAACCCACCTGGTTGATCAATTGTTCGACTGGAGACCGAGGAATTTCCAAGCTTCCATCATTGACCTCATTTGGTTTCTGCTTAGCTTCTCCATGGGATATGGTGCTGCAAACAGCTGGTGCTTTCGGGAATGATATTACCGTATTGTTTCCTTGATTGGTATGATCTGATATGGTGCTGCATACAGCTGGTGCTTTCGGGGATGATATTACCGTATTGTTTCCTTGATTGGTGTGATCTATAGCTGGCAGAGACCCAGCCTTACTGTTTCCCTTCACACGATGATATTCGTTTCCTAAGATTGATGAGATGGAAGGTCGACGTTCGTTGTGCAATTTACTAAGTGCGCTTGTCATTTGATCTATTGTTATGTTGATTTCTGCTCTCATATCTTCAAGTTCATTCTTCATAGTTTTCCCTGCTTTGTATAAAATGAAATCCTCTTGACATCCAGAGCAAAGCCATAACAGCTTAGATTTTCTTTTATTGGATGGTTTAAGGGCATTAAATTGTCCCTGTTGCAATTCAGCACAGTGAAGATGATGCCATTTCTGGCATATACCATCACAAGCAACAGCAGTCTCATTTTCTTCCACCCTCCGTTCACATATTGGGCACATATCCTCATTCCCTTTAGCATATGACTCTTGGGAAATACTACACGGGTCTGCGGATGTAACTCGTTTCCTACAGGCATTATCCTTGCCATCTCTATTTTCCATCCTGAGATCACTCACAACGAAGGTCACAGAATCTACAGCTCGACTTACTGTAGCCTGTTCGTTGCAGCTATTAAAGACACAACGAACCCTTGAATCCTAGTTCGCGTGGATTTATGTAAGGAGTAACTTCAATAGGCGTAGTTTTGCAAACCTATACAGTATAATTTATCGTGTTTGAAAACACACGGAACATCTTAACTGCGTCCATTTTATGAAGATTGATATAAAATATTGCATTTCTGCTGCTTATGAATTTCTCTCGACTTAAACGTACAAGCATCATCAAGCAGTACCGGTACATTGCCTACGTCACAGAAGGGTTTGGTTTACGCGCCATGGCCTGTCTTTCTCGTTAGCCGTGCGCGATTACAAATTAGCTGTGTAATAGTTATATTAAATATGTTTCTCCCAGTGATACGTTTAGAGCAACGAAGTTTAAATTATTGTAAGTAGTCGGTGTTAATAAACTGAATACCTACGTTGTTCGGAGTGTTTACTGATGAAATTGCAAAATGCTGGGGTAAATTATTTGAACGCCACTCCTCAAATCCAGTGTGCCAATTTGCACTTCGAATTGGAAGAAATTAGGAGATGATAAAGACAAAGAGTTATAACTATACCCATACATTTAGGAGAAAGTAGGCTATATGTTCTTTCCTGAACATCTTGTTTATTTCTCGTGTCGGAAACATACAAATGTACAGTTGCTATACAGGTACATAAAAGGGCAAAGCTGTCTAATTATATAACACGTGCCCAATACTCAGCAACATCCAAGGCGCTCGGAGTGGCTAACAGGAGATCTTCCTCTGCACAAGATGAAGGGCACGGAGGGCAATGAAGCATGTGTCTTGTGGTTTGTTCTTGTCCACATTCCCAAGACGACCGACTGAAAAGCACCAAACTTTTGTTTCATAGCAAATTATTGTTCTTTATATTCAGGAATTTCTCCGGCCTCTCACCGCTGGGTCTGTGGTTCAAATCCCGGTCACTGCATGTGAGATTTGTGCTGGACAAAGTGGAGGCCGACAGGTTTTACTCCGGGTAGACCGGTTTTCCCTGTCAAAACTTTCATTCCAGCAACACTCTCCACTCCCATTTCATTTCATCTGTCATTCATTTCAGCATTGCCCAGAGGAGTGCGACAGGCTTTGGCAGCTGGCACAGTTCATATCCACGCTGCTAGATGGGGGGCTTCATTCATTGCATCCCTGACCCGGTCGGTCGACTGGAAGCAGGCTGTGGATTTCCATTTCATAATGAGTAATTTATAGTTTTGACACAACGATACCTTAATTAATATTTTTAAATAATTGAACTTTTAGCTGAAAAAGACTTCATTGTGAAGCCAAAACATCTACAACAATTGACCAATTGAATAGATTTTCAACAATTGAATATCTGTTTCCTAATTTGTATTGATTAGCGGAGGGAACCGGGACGTGTGATAGGCTCAAAAATGTAAATTTTTATTTTTTAGCAAAAAATATCTTCCATCTTTCCTGAAGAATTTGGTGTGTCTATTATTGAGCTGAAGCGATATTTGATGCAATAAAATTAGGTTTAAACATAATGTTTTAAGGCTATATTGTAGCTACCTACCAGCCAAACATTCTTGTTGTGTTTACCGTAAATCATATAGGCCTATTTGGAAACTTCATGTACCATTTTCTAAGAAACTATGTGACCAATGTATTTGAAACTTGGTAGTCTCTAAGATACTACATAGATCTACTAGTGGAATTAAATTTATTCAGGTATCTTGAATTGTTCATGGAGCCCAGCTTGAAACACACTGAAAATGTCAGTTTTCAAAAAGGATGAAAAAAAAAGAGGATAACCCAGCTCCTGTAAACGATAGGGCAATACTTTTACTTCAGTAGCTCAAAAATGGTTGAAATATTATGCATGCAAAGTTTGATGCGTCTGGTTTGAGTATTTGCTCAGAAAAAGGGACATGAGTTAAGAGAATTTTTAACAATATATTGTTTTAACACTGCTTTTGTGATGCTCTCTCGGACACAAAATATTCAACATAAAAGTTTGAAATTGTACCCAAATAATGACGTATGTACTCTGAATATACCAAAGACCATTCAAGGAAATATCTATTGTAGTTTCTGAGATATGTAACGAAACATCGGAACCTACATTATTCTATAGATTCACACGTCTCGGTTCCGTTAAGAGTAAATATCATACAATCTCCTAGCCTGGTGAATGTTATTGCTTATTCCTGAAATGACGTCCACTTCACTTCCAACTGTAGACATTATTTAATGTTAGGCCTAATGCATTTCAGACAGCTCAACCAAAGGTGAGGTTGACCATTGTTGTTTTAAAGGGTGGAACAGCAAGGTCACCTGCTTCTCATCTCACCTATTTGCTAACATATCGCCCCGAGATACAATTGTAAAATATCCTGGTGAGAAATAAGGCAAAGAGGATCCTATTTTAGGATTCTTCCTTTGAGGGCGGTGTTATGTAAGGTTCGCACCGCGTGATGAACGAGGTATTTTTGTTTCCTACTTTAGATGTTACATTACAGATATTAATCACGCAGGTGAAGCCGTTTATTCCCAAAATAGAATATCTCCACCTCTAGTGTGGCGGTTAAAGATGTTAGTGCTCTATTTATGCCTTCCCGTTTGTAAACGAGTGTCTCATTCCTTAATTAAGTCTAAAGCGCGCCATAAAGTAGCGACGCTATCATTTTATCGCCGTAGATTATTAAATTCGCTGCCTCGAGTGAGCCAGCTTTATGTTCCCCTCTCCGTTTCATTAACTACACTTTAGTGTATTTAACTTTAAATCATTAATTTTAGTTGTGCGGATTTCGTTCTAATACAATTTTTATTGCTGCCTGAGATTGCTGTTTCTCTTTCTGCTTGCTATCTAAATTATGCTGTGTCATGGGAGAGAGAGAGAGAGAGAGAGAGAGAGAGAGAGAGAGAGGGAGAGAGAGAGAGAGATAGAGAGAGAGAGAGACAGGTGAACAGTGTTGCCAATTTCGAGGAAAATTTACTAAGTTTAGGAATTATAACCCTTTCGAAGGTCTGGGAAGAGGTGGGTTCGATTCGTACCTCAGTTGAAGTGGATTACCGTGGTTTCTCCTAGAACTGGTTATAGTCGATTTTTAATAGTAGATTGAAATGAAATTAATCAAAAATGGTTAATCGATTAATCGAATGACCGTTCAATTGATTAATCGACTAACCAAAGAATCGATTAATCGATTAGTAGACACAAGATAAGAAAATAAGTTCAAATGAGAGGTTATCTCTTAAATTGAGTTAGCTTATTTTCGGAATGATGTATAGAAAAGTTATTTTTTGCCTAAATATAGTCTAAAAAATGTCCTTCCTTGTTTATGCTGACAATAGGCCTAACCAAATTAGAGTCACTGATTGTGGAACGACGAACATCAATCAAATTGGGTAGAGTCGAAAAAAACGAACAGTTTTCAGGAAAGACTTTGAATACTTGTTCAATGTTTACAATTTAGGACAGGAAGATTTTTGTTTTACTTTGTTTCACAAAGGAAGTAATTTTATTTAAAAAGATATACAATATATTTTAATTAATTCAATATCTGTTTTGCTTCTGTGAGAGCGTAGTTAAAAAAGTGAATTACTTTGATTAATTGACAAAACAAATAATACATTATTCGACCAATCAATTAATCGATTAATCACACAAGATAAATCGTTATTTGTAGCAATGAATCGATTTTTCCGCTTCAATTAATCGATTACGCAATAACTGAAATTAATCAATTAAAAGTACCAGCCCTAGTTCTCCACTTCTACTCTAGACAAATGCTTCGAAGTTTGCTAACTTAGGGCCACGGCCGCCTCAGTTTTAATTGAAAATACAGTACATACAGTACTACTGTACAGCCCTCACAATGATACTGGTTATCGGACAGTTTCAACACATATCAAAATACACGGGGCTACATGACCACGATAATGCAAATCCCCTAAATGAGTCAATAGAAACAAAAATGTTAGTTTGCAAATGCCAAGGACGATTATCTCTTATATAAAAACAAGTAGTTACGTGAAGAACTATACAGTCTATTTTCATATATCCTACTCATATTAATTGCCACTATCAACATACAAAATTTCAGTTTGATTGCTATGTTAGATTCGTAGATACTGAGAACCGACTAAATATTGCAGATGGTAGCCAGGTTGGATTTTTATTTATGTACTATTACATGAATATTATTGTGTACGTGTGGTTTTCAGACTTCAATCGCAAGATTAGGACACAAGAAGTAAAAACGAGATTTTAAAATTTCGTACAGCTGCCATCTTGTGGTTATGAAAACAATAGAAATAAATTAGATACCAGTGGATTAACATTTGTATACGCATTAACGTGCAAAGTATCACTGCACTCAGATGGTTAAATCGCGAGAAACGTCCATTTAAATATTTATACTTCGCGTCGCCGCCATGTTGGATTTGTGCTCATCAGGTTACAGAAAGTCATATAGGTTAACTTATGTGCATAGCCTCTATGAACATAAAAAAATCAGTTTGATTGCTGGAGAAGATTCTTAGATATTGAGAACCGTCAAAATATTTGGGATACTCGCCATTTTGGATTGTTATATGTATAGGCCATAGAGTTATATACCGGTACCATTAAAGGAAAATTATTGCGTAGTTTCATTATTCAAACTTTCACTTTGATCGCATGATTACGACACAAGAATAAAAACTTAATTTTAAAATTTCGCAGAGCCGCCATCTCTAATTTATGTAAACAATTGAACTAAATTAGATGCCAGTGAATGACAATATGTATAATCATCTACTGTACCACATTTCAATGCGCTCATATGATTAAATCACAAGAAAAATGTATTAGAATGTGTCAAATTCGCTTGGCCGCCATGTTCGTTCTGTAGTTTACAGGTTTTTGAAAATTACATAGATAAACTTGTAGCAGTGTTCTCTATCACCGTACAAAATTTCAGGTTGATATCATAAATAGTTTCGGAGATATTGAATGCCTGTGAAATATTTCGCACAGCCGCCATTTTGAGGTATGTAAACAATTGAACGAAGTTAGATGTCGGTGCATTACAATGTATATAAACATTTACTGTGCCAAGTTTCATTGCGTTTGGTTGGTTAAATCGCGATAAACGTCCATTTAAAAGTCGCAACTTCGCTTGGCCGCCATGTTGGTTTTGTAGTTACTAGGTTTTCAAAGGTTACATAAGTGAATTTCTAGTAGTTCCCTTTATCACCATACAAAATTCCAGGGTGATATCGGTAATAGTTTCGGAGATATTGAATGGTGGTGAAATATTTCGCACAGCCGCCATGTTAAATTGGTGAGACATAACAAAATTTGAAGGGCACGGACGGGGTCGCCCGGAATAGAGCTATGAAATTAACGAGTTTCATAGAAATCTCTCCAGCCGTTTAGATTTTATTAGGGGGGGGGGGCACACACACGAATCACACACACACACGCACACACACACGGACAAAAGGTGATCACATAAGCCTATTTTTTCAAAATTGAAAATAGGCTAACAAGTGTCCTGACTGACTGACTGATTCAATGACTCGCTGACTCATCATCGCCCAGCCAAAACTATTAAAGATAGAAACATGAAATTTTGGGGATATGTTCGTGGTAAGTCGAAAACGCGCACTAAGGAAGGATTTTTGAATATTCAGGTTCTAATGGGGTGTTAAGGGGGTAGACCTGCATTTCACTGAATAACAATATCTCCCGATTGGTTTCATTGGGGCATGTGATACTGGGCATATAATCTCATCATTAAAAATAAGAAGACACGTGTCTGAGGACTTTTGGATGTGGTGTATATTATGAGGTGAAAGGGGTGAAAAGTGGGGGTTGAGGGATTCCTAACGGAGCGTGAATCTCTTAAACGACATAGGCGAGGAGTTTGAAACTCAGCGGAAAAAAATCAGCTTAAAAATAAGTAAATAGGTATTGACCGTTTTTTTCATAAATTCAATTTAAGGGGCCCATGGGGAGGGGTGAAATTCGGGGGGAGGGACAGGAAAGAAAGTGTCCTAACTGATTGACTGACTGACTCACTCATCAAACTCACAGGAAAAAACTGCTTTAAAGTAAGTAAATAGCTTTTCGACAGTTTGTTTTTCAATCAAATTGAAGGGGTTCATCGGGAGGGGTGAAATTCTGAAGAAAAAAAAATTGAAAGGAAATGTCCTGACTCATTCACTCACTCATCATCGCCCAGCCAAAAATATTGAAGTTGGAAACATGACATTTCGGGGATATGTTCGTTGTATGTCAAAACCGTACACTAAGGGAGGTTTTTTGGATATTAGGGTTCTAAAGGGGTCTTAAGGGGGTTAAACCTGCATTTCATTGAATATCAATATCTCACGAGTGGTTTCATTTGTGGATGTGATACTCGGCATATAAACTAATCATTAACAAGATGTTCAGTAAAGAACATATAGCCTACTTTCTCCTAAATGTATGAGTATAGTTATAACTCGTTGTTATTATCAAAGAGTATAATAGAACTATTCTTTGTTGAAGACCTTAGAAACGATTTACCTCTACCAAACGCCACGACCTAGATAAAAACTGCTACCATCATTGAAGAAAGAAAGAAAGAAAGAAAGAAAGAAAGAAAGAAAGATAAGAAGTATATCAAGAATGTTATGGATCTGGAGACATAATCGACCGGACTGGCGGCGTGGCTCAGCGGTAACGTTCTCGCTTGCTGGGCCCTAGGTTGCAGGTTCGTATCCTGGCGCAGTCAGCTGGCATTTGAGGGTGCACAAATGCGAGGGAGCCGTGTCAGTACATTTACTGGCACGTTAAAGATCCCCTTCGGGCCAAAATTCCGGCACCCCGGTGTCTCTAAAAGCAGCAGTAGTTAAAAGGGATGTAAAACCAATAACATTATTATTATTATTATTACGACCTGCCGTGGGCAACATCCAACTTTGAGTTGAGGCATGTCTTTACACGTCTGGTTGTGCATGGCTTTCACAACCCTAATTGAATTAACAAATCTTTCCATGACCCTACAGAGACGTGTGTATACAAACTATGTGGATATTTTCGATAATATAATCCTAACAGAGCGAGTGCATTCTAGCGGCCAGAATAAGAAACTTTTCAATAAAATCTGGAAGTTACCTTTTTGGCAGCTAGATGTCTCGAGTAAATCTGCTGGCGAATTATGTTTTAATTAAATATATATTTTACACCATAATGTGGACAATATAACGCTTAATAACATTTTCAAGTAACGCAAAATAGGCTGTTACAAACCCTTTAAAATAAAAAGTTAAAATGTATCGTAGTATCAACTTGTCATTCTTCAAATTCGATGCGCATAGAATGATAATGGTATAGTAATCAATGGATCCCCACGTAGACTAGTCGGGACATCTAGTGGTGAAATATCGAACAATATAATCCTAACAGAGCGAGTGCATTCTAGCGGCCAGAAGAAGAAACTTTTCAATAAAATCTGGAAGTTACCTTTTTGGCAGCTAGATGTCTCGAGTAAATCTGCTGGCGAATTATGTTTTAATTAAATATATATTTTACACCATAATTTGCACAATATAACGCTTAATTTTAAAACATCTGAGTCATTACAAAACAATAAACATATAACATTTCAAGCAAAAAAACTAGCTCTGATCGGGTTTGAACCATAGGAATCTGAGCGACAGGCTATCGCTCTACCACTGAGCTAATTGTGTCAACGAATATGGTTCTATTTAAAATGACTTACATAGAACTTGTTAGCAAATAATGATTTATACTAAACGATTTCATCACTGGAGTATATTATTTATATATAAAGCATTTCATACAAAGTTTATTTATTTTTTATGAGTACGCTATATTGCAGTCAATACTCAAATTAGTGAAATATAAGTCAGGCACAAGATATCCGCTGCCATCTTGTCTTATTAATGAATCAGCTGAGCTTTTTAAAATCACGTCTGCACTATAGTATTACAAAATAAACTTTTAATTTCGTACGTGCCTCTTCCTTTAGAACAGTTAAAACGATTCTCGACTCGATAATCGGAACTGGTGGGTCCCATGATATGGATTATAAAGTTTGCATAATTCGCACGGCCGCCATCCTGAAATGGTATGGCGGACGACCTTGTAGTTTGGTCACAAGACGCATCCTATACGAAGGTATGTTGTTACCAAATTTGGTAGAGATTGGATGATTTGGTTAGTCGTTATTTGATTTTACGTTTTGAACGTTTGAGTGGCCGCCATTCAGTTTTAGTAAAGATGGCGGCGATATAAAACATGACACTGAGGTGTCCTTTGCTAGTGCTACCTTTGTACCAAATTTCGTTCAATTCGCATTCACCGTGTTCGAATTGATAGGGGGGGACAGACATTCAGAGTACACACACTCACACACACACACACAGACTCACAAACACACATACACACACACAGACTCACACACACACATACACACACACAGACAGACACACTTTTTTCGCCCTGTGTTGATCTCATAAGTCTACTTTCATTTTTTGCAAAAATCGAAAGTAGGCTAAAAATACGCAGACATGTGTTTAAACGTTTTTCGATGTGGTGTATTATTATGAGGTGAAAGGGCTGAAAAGTGGGGGTTGAAGGATTCCTAATGGAGCGTGTAGGCCTATCTCTTAAACGACATAGGCGAGAAATTTGAAACTCAGCGAAAAAAAATCAGCTTAAAAAGTAAGTAAATCGGTTGTCGACTGTTTTTTCATAAATTAATTTAAGGGGCCAATGGGGTGGGGTGAAATTCAGGGGGAAAAAAGGAGAGAAGGTGTCCTAACCGACTGACTCAGGGTAAAAAGACAGCTTAAGAAATAAGTTAATAGGTGTTCAAGCGTTTTTTAATCAATCCAATTTAATGGGCCCATGGGGAGGGGTGAAATTCTGGTAAAATAAATGAAAGAAAATGTCCTGTCTGACTCACTCACTCATCACGCCCAGCAAAACTATTAAAGTTGGAAACATGAAATTTTGGGAAGATGTTCGCTGTATGTCGAAAACGTTAACTAAGGAATGATTTTTGTTTATTCGGGTTTTAGAGACGTGTCAAGGGGGTAAACGTGCATTTCATTGAATAACGATATCTCATGAGTTGTTTGTTTGGGGATGTGATATTCGGTATATAAACTAATCATTAAAAATAATCAGACATATGTCTAAGGGTTTATCGATGTGGTGTATATTATGAGGTGAATGGGGTGAAAATTGGGAGTTGAGGGATTCTTGACCGAGCGTGTATCTCTGAAACGACATAGGCGTGAAGTTTGAAATTCGGTGGGAAAAAACAGCTTAAAATACAGGTAAATAGGTGTTCGAACGTTTTTTCATGAATCCAATTTAAGGGGCCCTTGGAGAGGGGTGAAATTCTGGGGGAAAAAAAAAACAGGAAAAGAATGTGCCCTAACTGATTGACTCTCTTACTCACTCATCAAACTCAGGGGGAAAACAGCTTTAAATAAGTAAATAGGTGTTTGACCGTTTGTTTCATAAATCCAATTTAAGGGGTTCATAGGGAGGGGGGAAATTATCAAAAATAAATGAAAGAAAATATCCTGACTGACTCACTCACTCTTCATCGCCGAGCCAAAATTATTGAAGTTAGAAACATGAAATTTTGGGGATATGTTCGTTGTATGTCGAAAACGTCCACTAAGGAAAGAGTTTTGGATATTCAGGTTCTAAAGAGGTGTTAAGGGGGTAAACGTGCTTTCCATTGAATAACAATATCTCACGAGTGGTTTCATTTGGGGATGTGATACTTGGCACATATACTAATCATTAAAAATAAGCTGACACATGTCTAATGGTTTTTCGATGTAGTGTATATTATGAGGTGAAAGGGATGAAAAGTGGGGGTTGAAAGATTCCTAACTGAGCGTGTATCTCTTAAACGACATAGGGAGGAGTCTGAAACTCGGAGGAAATCTATCAGCTTAAAAATAAATAAACAAATGAATAAAATAAATAAAATAAATAGGTGTTCGACCGTGTTTTCATAAATGCAATTTAAGGGGCATATGGGGAGGGGTGATTTTCTGGAAGAAAAACGTCCACTAAGGAAGGATTTTTGGATGTTTGCTCTCATCGACCAACCAAAACTATTAAAGTTAGAAGAATGATATTTTGGGGATATGTTTGTTTGTTGTGTGTCGAAAACGTCTACTACGGAGGGATTTTTGGGTATTCAGGTTCTAAAGTGGTGTTAACGGGTTAAACCTGCATTTCATTGAAAAACAATATGATACAACTATGACGCGAGCGATGCGAGGCTAAAATTGAGATGATGTGTGTCTGTGTATTAATCTCGCAAGTACCACTGGTCCGATTTACGTGAATTTTACATGGAAGTAGCTGATTTACCTGGTTAACATATAGGTTACTTTTGATTTCAATACTTTGCACTATTTAAAATTGCGACCATTTTAGTGACGTCACTACACCCTTTGGTTTCAAACTTTCATATTTCCATTTCAAATAAAAAGAGAACGCTAAGAAATAGCAAACTTTTGATGGCATATGCGAGGTTTAAAATTACATTTCTATCCGAAAGGTATCTGCAACTGTTAGCGAGTAAAACCTAAATTTGTGCTATAAAACACGGTCAACGCCGAGCGGTGTAGTTGGACAAAATGTTCCATCCTTAATCTCCCTCTGCGCAGCACCTCGCCTATCCCCTGTTTTAACTGTCACCTTCACATTTTAATTTATTTATGACGCGTAGCGAAGCACGGGTACTTCAGCTAGTCTATTATATAAAACTAAGTGTCCTGATTGACTGACTGACTGACTGACTGACTCATCATCGCCCAGCCAAGACTATTAAAGTTAGAAACATGAAAGTTTGGGAATATGTTCGTTGTAAGTCGAAAACGCCCACTAAGGAAGGGTTTTTGGATATTCAGTTTCTAAAGGGGTGTTAAGGGGGTACACCTGCATTTCATTGAATAACAATATCTCCGGATTGCTTTCATTGGGGGATTTGATACTCGGCATATAAACTCATCATTAAAAATAAGAAGATACGAGTCTGAGGTTTTTTCGATGTGGTGTATATTATGAGGTGAAAGGGGTGAAAAGTGGGGATTAAAAGATTCTTAACGGAGCGTGTGTCTCTTAAACGACATAGGCGAGGAGTTTGAAACACAGCGAAAAAAAAATCAACATAAAAAAGAAGTAAATATGTGTTTGACAGTTTTTTCATAAATCCAATTTAAGGGGCCCATGGGGAGAGATGAAGTTCTGGGGGGGGGGGGACAGGAAAGAAAGTGTCCTAACTGATTGACTGACTGGCTCACTCGTCAAACTCAGGGGGAAAAACTGCTTTAAAGTAAGTAAATAGCTGTTCGACAGTTTTTTATTCATAAATCAAATTTAAGGGGTTCATGGGGAGGGGTGAAATTCTGAAAAAAGAAAATTGAAAAAAAAATGTCCAGACTCACTCACGTACTCACTCATCATCGCCTAGCCAAAATTATTGAAGTTAGAAACATGACAGTTTGGGGATATGTTCATTGTATGTCAAAACCGTCTACTAAGGGAGGATTTTCGGATATTCAGGTTCTAAAGGGGTCTTAAGGGGGTTAAACCTGCATTTTAATGAATAACTATATCTCCCGATTGGATTCATTGGGGGATGTGATACACGGCATATAAACATATCATTAAAAAGTAACAAGACACGTGTCTGAGGGTTTTTCGATGTGTTTATGAGGTTAAAGGGGCGAAAAGTGGGGATTGAAAGATTCCTAACGGAGCGTGTATCTCTTAAACGACATAGGCGAGGAGTTTGAAACTCAGCGAAAAAAAAATCAGCATAAAAATAAGTAAATATGTGTTTGACCGCTTTTCCATAAATCCAATTTAAGGGGCCCATGGGGAGGGGTGAAATTCGGGGGGAGGGACAGGAAAGAAAGTGTCCTAACTGATTGACTGACTGACTCACTCATCAAACTCACAGGAAAAAACTGCTTCAAAGTAAGTAAATAGCTTTTCGACAGTTTGTTTTTCAATCAAATTGAAGGGGTTCATCGGGAGGGGTGAAATTCTGAAGAAAAAAAATTGAAAGGAAATGTCCTGACTCATTCACTCACTCATCATCGCCCAGCCAAAAATATTGAAGTTGGAAACATGACATTTCGGGGATATGTTCGTTGTATGTCAAAACCGTACACTAAGGGAGTTTTTTTGGATATTAGGGTTCTAAAGGGGTCTTAAGGGGGTTAAACCTGCATTTCATTGAATATCAATATCTCACGAGTGGTTTCATTTGTGGATGTGATACTCGGCATACAAACTAATCATTAAAAATACGCAGACATGTGTTTAAGCGTTTTTCGATATGGTGTGTTATTATGAGGTGAAAGGGCTGAAAAGTGGGGGTTGAAGGATTCCTAATGGAGCGTGTAGGCCTATCTCTTAAACGACATAGGCGAGAAATTTGAAACTCAGCGAAAAAAAATCAGCTTAAAAAGTAAGTAAATCGGTTTTCGACTGTTTTTTCATAAATTAATTTAAGGGGCCAATGGGGTGGGGTGAAATTCAGGGGGAAAAAAGGAGAGAAGGTGTCCTAACCGACTGACTCAGGGTAAAAAGACAGCTTAAGAAATAAGTTAATAGGTGTTCAAGCGTTTTTTAATCAATCCAATTTAATGGGCCCATGGGGAGGGGTGAAATTCTGGTAAAATAAATGAAAGAAAATGTCCTGTCTGACTCACTCACTCATCACGCCCAGCGAAAACTATTAAAGTTGGAAACATGAAATTTTGGGAAGATGTTCGCTGTATGTCGAAAACGTTAACTAAGGAATGATTTTTGTTTATTCGGGTTTTAGAGACGTGTCAAGGGGGTAAACGTGCATTTCATTGAATAACGATATCTCATGAGTTGTTTGTTTGGGGATGTGATATTCGGTATATAAACTAATCATTAAAAATAATCAGACATATGTCTAAGGGTTTATCGATGTGGTGTATATTATGAGGTGAATGGGGTGAAAATTGGGGGTTGAGGGATTCTTGACCGAGCGTGTATCTCTGAAACGACATAGGCGTGAAGTTTGAAATTCGGTGGGAAAAAACAGCTTAAAATACAGGTAAATAGGTGTTCGAACGTTTTTTCATGAATCCAATTTAAGGGGCCCTTGGAGAGGGGTGAAATTCTGGGGGAAAAAAACAGGAAAGAATGTGTCCTAACTGATTGACTCACTTACTCACTCATCAAACTCAGGGGGAAAACAGCTTTAAATAAGTAAATAGGTGTTTGACCGTTTGTTTCATAAATCCAATTTAAGGGGTTCATAGGGAGGGGGGAAATTATCAAAAGTAAATGAAAGAAAATATCCTGACTGACTCACTCACTCTTCATCGCCGAGCCAAAATTATTGAAGTTAGAAACATGAAATTTTGGGGATATGTTCGTTGTATGTCGAAAACGTCCACTAAGGAAAGAGTTTTGGATATTCAGGTTCTAAAGAGGTGTTAAGGGGGTAAACGTGCTTTCCATTGAATAACAATATCTCACGAGTGGTTTCATTTGGGGATGTGATACTTGGCACATATACTAATCATTAAAAATAAGCTGACACATGTCTAATGGTTTTTCGATGTAGTGTATATTATGAGGTGAAAGGGATGAAAAGTGGGGGTTGAAAGATTCCTAACTGAGCGTGTATCTCTTAAACGACATAAGGAGGAGTCTGAAACTCGGAGGAAATCTATCAGCTTAAAAATAAACAAACAAATGAATAAATAAATAAAATAAATAGGTGTTCGACCGTGTTTTCTTAAATGCAATTTAAGGGGCATATGGGGAGGGGTGATTTTCTGGAAGAAAAACGTCCACTAAGGAAGGATTTTTGGATGTTTGCTCTCATCGACCAACCAAAACTATTAAAGTTAGAAGAATGATATTTTGGGGATATGTTTGTTTGTTGTGTGTCGAAAACGTCTACTACGGAGGGATTTTTGGGTATTCAGGTTCTAAAGTGGTGTTAACGGGGTTAAACCTGCATTTCATTGAAAAACAATATGATACAACTATGACGCGAGCGATGCGAGGCTAAAATTGAGATGGTGTGTGTCTGTGTATTACTCAATCTCGCAAGTACCACTGGTCCGATTTACGTGAATTTTACATGGAAGTAGCTGATTTACCTGGTTAACATATAGGTTACTTTTGATTTCAATACTTTGCACTATTTAAAATTGCGACCATTTTAGTGACGTCACTACACCCTTTGGTTTCAAACTTTCATATTTCCATTTCAAATAAAAAGAGAACGCTAAGAAATAGCAAACTTTTGATGGCATATGCGAGGTTTAAAATTACATTTTCTATCCGAAAGGTATCTGCAACTGTTAGCGAGTAAAACCTAAATTTGTGCTATAAAACACGGTCAACGCCGAGCGGTGTAGTTGGACAAAATGTTCCATCCTTAATTTCCCTCTGCGCAGCACCTCGCCTATCCCCTGTTTTAACTGTCACCTTCACATTTTAATTTATTTATGACGCGTAGCGAAGCACGGGTACTTCAGCTAGTCTATTATATAAAACTAAGTGTCCTGATTGACTGACTGACTGACTGACTGACTGACTCATCATCGCCCAGCCAAGACTATTAAAGTTAGAAACATGAAAGTTTGGGAATATGTTCGTTGTAAGTCGAAAACGCCCACTAAGGAAGGGTTTTTGGATATTCAGTTTCTAAAGGGGTGTTAAGGGGGTACACCTGCATTTCATTGAATAACAATATCTCCGGATTGCTTTCATTGGGGGATTTGATACTCGGCATATAAACTCATCATTAAAAATAAGAAGATACGAGTCTGAGGTTTTTTCGATGTGGTGTATATTATGAGGTGAAAGGGGTGAAAAGTGGGGATTAAAAGATTCTTAACGGAGCGTGTGTCTCTTAAACGACATAGGCGAGGAGTTTGAAACACAGCGAAAAAAAAATCAACATAAAAAAGAAGTAAATATGTGTTTGACAGTTTTTTCATAAATCCAATTTAAGGGGCCCATGGGGAGAGATGAAGTTCTGGGGGGGGGGGGGAACAGGAAAGAAAGTGTCCTAACTGATTGACTGACTGGCTCACTCGTCAAACTCAGGGGGAAAAAACTGCTTTAAAGTAAGTAAATAGCTGTTCGACAGTTTTTTATTCATAAATCAAATTTAAGGGGTTCATGGGGAGGGGTGAAATTCTGAAAAAAGAAAATTGAAAAAAAATGTCCAGACTCACTCACGTACTCACTCACTCATCATCGCCTAGCCAAAATTATTGAAGTTAGAAACATGACAGTTTGGGGATATGTTCATTGTATGTCAAAACCGTCTACTAAGGGAGGATTTTCGGATATTCAGGTTCTAAAGGGGTCTTAAGGGGGTTAAACCTGCATTTTAATGAGTAACTATATCTCCCGATTGGATTCATTGGGGGATGTGATACACGGCATATAAACATATCATTAAAAAGTAACAAGACACGTGTCTGAGGGTTTTTCGATGTGTTTATGAGGTTAAAGGGTTGAAAAGTGGGGATTTAAAGATTCCTAACGGAGCGTGTATCTCTTAAACGACATAGGCGAGGAGTTTGAAACTCAGCGAAAAAAAAATCAGCATAAAAATAAGTAAATATGTGTTTGACCGCTTTTCCATAAATCCAATTTAAGGGGCCCATGGGGAGGGGTGAAATTCGGGGGGAGGGACAGGAAAGAAAGTGTCCTAACTGATTGACTGACTGACTCACTCATCGAACTCACAGGAAAAAACTGCTTTAAAGTAAGTAAATAGCTTTTCGACAGTTTGTTTTTCAATCAAATTGAAACGGTTCATCGGGAGGGGTGAAATTCTGAAGAAAAAAAATTGAAAGGAAATGTCCTGACTCATTCACTCACTCATCATCGCCCAGCCAAAAATATTGAAGTTGGAAACATGACATTTCGGGGATATGTTCGTTGTATGTCAAAACCGTACACTAAGGGAGGTTTTTTGGATATTAGGGTTCTAAAGGGGTCTTAAGGGGGTTAAACCTGCATTTCATTGAATATCAATATCTCACGAGTGGTTTCATTTGTGGATGTGATACTCGGCATATAAACTAATCATTAAAAATACGCAGACATGTGTTTAAGCGTTTTTCGATATGGTGTGTTATTATGAGGTGAAAGGGCTGAAAAGTGGGGGTTGAAGGATTCCTAATGGAGCGTGTAGGCCTATCTCTTAAACGACATAGGCGAGAAATTTGAAACTCAGCGAAAAAAAATCAGCTTAAAAAGTAAGTAAATCGGTTTTCGACTGTTTTTTCATAAATTAATTTAAGGGGCCAATGGGGTGGGGTGAAATTCAGGGGGAAAAAAGGAGAGAAGGTGTCCTAACCGACTGACTCAGGGTAAAAAGACAGCTTAAGAAATAAGTTAATAGGTGTTCAAGCGTTTTTTAATCAATCCAATTTAATGGGCCCATGGGGAGGGGTGAAATTCTGGTAAAATAAATGAAAGAAAATGTCCTGTCTGACTCACTCACTCATCACGCCCAGCGAAAACTATTAAAGTTGGAAACATGAAATTTTGGGAAGATGTTCGCTGTATGTCGAAAACGTTAACTAAGGAATGATTTTTGTTTATTCGGGTTTTAGAGACGTGTCAAGGGGGTAAACGTGCATTTCATTGAATAACGATATCTCATGAGTTGTTTGTTTGGGGATGTGATATTCGGTATATAAACTAATCATTAAAAATAATCAGACATATGTCTAAGGGTTTATCGATGTGGTGTATATTATGAGGTGAATGGGGTGAAAATTGGGGGTTGAGGGATTCTTGACCGAGCGTGTATCTCTGAAACGACATAGGCGTGAAGTTTGAAATTCGGTGGGAAAAAACAGCTTAAAATACAGGTAAATAGGTGTTCGAACGTTTTTTCATGAATCCAATTTAAGGGGCCCTTGGAGAGGGGTGAAATTCTGGGGGAAAAAAACAGGAAAGAATGTGTCCTAACTGATTGACTCACTTACTCACTCATCAAACTCAGGGGGAAAACAGCTTTAAATAAGTAAATAGGTGTTTGACCGTTTGTTTCATAAATCCAATTTAAGGGGTTCATAGGGAGGGGGGAAATTATCAAAAATAAATGAAAGAAAATATCCTAACTGACTCACTCACTCTTCATCGCCGAGCCAAAATTATTGAAGTTAGAAACATGAAATTTTGGGGATATGTTCGTTGTATGTCGAAAACGTCCACTAAGGAAAGAGTTTTGGATATTCAGGTTCTAAAGAGGTGTTAAGGGGGTAAACGTGCTTTCCATTGAATAACAATATCTCACGAGTGGTTTCATTTGGGGATGTGATACTTGGCACATATACTAATCATTAAAAATAAGCTGACACATGTCTAATGGTTTTTCGATGTAGTGTATATTATGAGGTGAAAGGGATGAAAAGTGGGGGTTGAAATATTCCTAACTGAGCGTGTATCTCTTAAACGACATAGGGAGGAGTCTGAAACTCGGAGGAAATCTATCAGCTTAAAAATAAACAAACAAATGAATAAATAAATAAAATAAATAGGTGTTCGACCGTGTTTTCATAAATGCAATTTAAGGGGCATATGGGGAGGGGTGATTTTCTGGAAGAAAAACGTCCACTAAGGAAGGATTTTTGGATGTTTGCTCTCATCGACCAACCAAAACTATTAAAGTTAGAAGAATGATATTTTGGGGATATGTTTGTTTGTTGTGTGTCGAAAACGTCTACTACGGAGGGATTTTTGGGTATTCAGGTTCTAAAGTGGTGTTAACGGGGTTAAACCTGCATTTCATTGAAAAACAATATGATACAACTATGACGCGAGCGATGCGAGGCTAAAATTGAGATGGTGTGTGTCTGTGTATTACTCAATCTCGCAAGTACCACTGGTCCGATTTACGTGAATTTTACATGGAAGTAGCTGATTTACCTGGTTAACATATAGGTTACTTTTGATTTCAATACTTTGCACTATTTAAAATTGCGACCATTTTAGTGACGTCACTACACCCTTTGGTTTCAAACTTTCATATTTCCATTTCAAATAAAAAGAGAACGCTAAGAAATAGCAAACTTTAGATGGCATATGCGAGGTTTAAAATTACATTTTCTATCCGAAAGGTATCTGCAACTGTTAGCGAGTAAAACCTAAATTTGTGCTATAAAACACGGTCAACGCCGAGCGGTGTAGTTGGACAAAATGTTCCATCCTTAATCTCCCTCTGCGCAGCACCTCGCCTATCCCCTGTTTTAACTGTCACCTTCACATTTTAATTTATTTATGACGCGTAGCGAAGCACGGGTACTTCAGCTAGTCTATTATATAAAACTAAGTGTCCTGATTGACTGACTGACTGACTGACTGACTCATCATCGCCCAGCCAAGACTATTAAAGTTAGAAACATGAAAGTTTGGGAATATGTTCGTTGTAAGTCGAAAACGCCCACTAAGGAAGGGTTTTTGGATATTCAGTTTCTAAAGGGGTGTTAAGGGGGTACACCTGCATTTCATTGAATAACAATATCTCCGGATTGCTTTCATTGGGGGATTTGATACTCGGCATATAAACTCATCATTAAAAATAAGAAGATACGAGTCTGAGGTTTTTTCGATGTGGTGTATATTATGAGGTGAAAGGGCTGAAAGTGGTGGTTGAAAGTTTCTTAACCTAGCGTGTATCTCTTAAACGACATAGGCGAGGAGTTTGGAACTCAGCGGAAAAAAAATCAGCATAAAAATAACAAAATAGTTGTTTGACCGTTTTTTCATAAATCCAATATAAGGGGCCCATGGGGAGGGGTGAAAATATGGGGGGGGGAAACGTTATATGTCTCAGTGTAAAATTATACATGGCCTATGTTGTAGACAATAACACATTACATCTTTTTTGTATCTTGCTATTTCATCATACGACGAATACTTAGGGAGTTATTAATGATTTTGTACTTTTTGGCCGGAATTTTCTAAGTCCCAGGAATGACATAAAAATTGATTCGAATGAAATTTCGAAAAATACTTTTATTTAATACTTTTATTATATTTTTCACGTATTTTAGGGTCCGAAACCAACATGATATTTTGATGGTTTTTTTCGTCCCATGCATTTTTGGTTTCAGGTGATAGAATTATTTTCCACTAGGACCGATGCTTATCTATTATATAAAACTAAGTGTCCTGACTGACTGACTGACTGACTGACTGACTGACTGACTGACTGACTCATCATCGCCCAGCCAAAACTATTAAAGTTAGAAACATGAAATTTTGGGGATATGTTCGCTGTATTTCGAAAGGGCGCACTAAGAAAGGATTTTTGGATATTCATGTTCTAAAGGGGTGTTAAGGGGGTAGACCTGCATTTCATTGAATAACAATATCTCCCGATTGGTTTCATTGGGGAATGTGATACTCGGCATATAAACTCATTATTATAAATAAGATGACACGTGTCTGAGGGTTTTTCGATGTGGTGTATATTATGGGGTGAAAGGGGTGAAAAGTGGGGGTTGAAGGATTCATAACGGACCGTGTATCTCTTAAACGACATAGGCGAGGTGTTTGAAACTCAGCGGAAAAAAATCAGCTTGAAAAATAAGTAAATAGGTGTTCAGCCGTTTTTTCATAAATCTAATTTAAGGGGCCCATGGAGAGGGGTGAAATTATGTGGGAAAAAAAACAAGAAAGAACGTGTCCTAACTGATTGACTCACTCACTCACTCATCAAACTCAGGGAAAAAATATAGCTTAAAAATAAGTTAATAGGTGGTCGACAGTTTTTTTCATAAACCCAATTTAAGGGGTTCATGGGGAGGGGTGAAATTCTGAAAAATGAAAATTGAAAGAAAAAGTCCTGACTCACTCACCACCGCCCAGCCAAAATTATTGAAGTTAGAAACATGACATTTTGGGAATATGATCATTGTATGCCAAAACCGTCCACTAAGGGAGGATTTTCGAATATTCAGGTTCTAAAGGGGTCTTAGGGGTGTTAAACCTGCATTTCGTTGAATACCAATAACTCCCGATTGGTTTCATTGGGGGATGTGATACTCGGCACATAAAGTCATCATTAAAAATAAGAAGACAAGTGTCTGTGGGTTTTTCGATGTGGTGTATATTAGGAGGTGAAAGGGATCAAAAGTGGGGGTTGAAGGATTCCTAACGGAGCGCGTATCTCTTAAACGACATAGGCGAGAAGTTTGAAACTCAGCGGGGAAAAAATCAGCTTAAAAAATACGGTAAGTAAATAGGTGTTCGACCGTTCTTTCATAAATTCAATTTAAGGGGCTAATGGGGTGGGGTGAAATTCTGGAGAAAAAAAGGAGAGAACGTGCCCTAACTGACTGACTAAATCACTCACTCTTCAATCTCAGGGGAAAAAGACAGCTTAAAAATAAGTTAATAGGTGTTCGAGCGTTTCTTCATAAATCCAATTTAAGGGACCTATGGGGAGGGGTAAAATTCTGTTAAAAATAATTGAAAGATAATGACATAACTGACTCACTCACTCATCATCGCCCAGAAAAAAAAAAATAAGAAGTTGGAAAGATGAAATTTTGGGAATATGTTCGCTGTATGTCGAAAACGACAACTAAGGAAGGATTTTTGTTTATTCGTGTTCTGAAGAGGTGTTAAGGGGGTAAACGTGCATTTCATTGAATAACGATATCTCATGAGTTGTTTCTTTGGAGATGTGATATTCGGCATATAAACTAATCATTAAAAATAAGCAGACATATGTCTAAGGGTTTATCGATGTGGTGTATATTATGAGGTGAAAGAGGGTGAAAATTGGGGGTTGAAGGATTCTTAACGGAGCGTGTATCTCTTAAATGACATAGGCGAGGAGTTTGAAACTCAGCGGAAAGAAATCAGCTTAAAATATAAGTAAATAGGTGTTCGACCGTTTTTTCATAAATCCAATTTAAGGGGCCCTAGGAGAGGGGTGAAATTCTGGGGGGGAAACAGGAAAGAAAGTGTTCTAAATGATTAACTCACTTACTCATCAAACTCAGGTCGGAAGAACAGCTTAAAAATAAGTAAATAGGTGTCCGACCGGGTTTTTTAAATCCAATTTAAGGGGTTCATTAGAGGGGTGAAATTCTTAAAAATAAATGAAGGAATATGTCCTGACTTACTCACTCGCTCATCATCGCCCAGCCAAAATTATTGAAGTTAGAAACATACAATTTTGGGGTTATGTTCGTTGTATGTCGAAAACGTCCACTAAGGAAGGATTTTTGGATATTCCGGTTCTAAAGGGGTGTTAAGGGGGTAGACCTGCATTTAATTGAATAATAATATCCCCCGATTGGTTTTCTTGGGGGACGCGATAATCGTCATATACTCTCATCATTAAGAATAAGATGACACGATGTCTGAGGAATTTTTGATGTAATGTATATTATGAGGTGTAATGTGTGAAAAGTGGGGGGTTGAAGGATTCCTAACGGATCAAGTACCTCTTAAAAGACAGAGGCATAAAGTATAAAACTTAGGGGTAAAATAAACTTGATAAATAAGCAAATACAGTAGGAGGTCGACCATAATTCATAAATCCATTTTTAGGAGCCCATGGGGAGGGGTGAAATTCTGGGGAAAGAAGTCCACTAAGGAAGGATTTTTGGATATACACTCATCATCCTTCATCCAAACCTATTGCAGTTAGAAACATGAAATTTTGGGGATATGTTCGTAGTATGTCGAAAACATCCACTAGGGATGGATTTTTGGATAATCATGTTCATTGATTAACAATTTCTTACGAGTTGTTTCATTTGGGGATGTGATATTCGGCATGTAAATTAATCAATAAAAATAAGCAGACATATGTCTAAGGGTATATCTATATGGTGTATATTATGAGGTGAAAGGGGTGAAAATTGGGGGTTGAAGAATTCTTATCGGAGCGTGTATCTCTTAAACGACATTAGCGAGATGTTTGAAATTCAGCGGAAAAAAAAACAGTTTAAAAATAAGTAAATAGGTGTTCGACCGTTTATTTCATAAATCCCATTTAAGGGGTTCATGGGGAGGGGTGAAATTCTCAAAAATAAATGAAAGAAAATGTCCTGACTCACTCATATTCGCCCAGCCAAAATTATTGAAGATAGAAACATGAAATTTTGGGGATCTGTTCGTTGTATGTCGAAAACGTCCACTAAGGAAAGATTGTTGGATATTCAAGTTTTAAAGGGTGCATTTCATTGAATAACAATATCTCACGAGTGGTTTCATTTGGGGATGTGATACTTGGCATATAAACTAATCATTAAAAATAAGCTGACACATGTCTAATGGTTTTTCGATGTGGTGTATATTATGAGTGAAAGGGGTGAATAATGGGGGTTGAAGGATTCCTAACGGAGCGTGTATCTCTTAAACGACATAGGCCAGAAGTTTGAAACTCAGCGGGAAAGAAATCAGCTTAAAAATACGGTAAGTAAATAGGTGTTCGACTGCTTTATCATAAATCCAATTTAAGGGGCCCATGGGGAGGGGTGAAAATCTGGAAGAAAAACGTCCAATAAGGAAGGATTTTTGGATATTCACTCTCATCGACCAACCAAAACTATTGAACTTAGAAGAATGATATTTTGGGGATATGTTTGTTGTGTGTCGAAAACGCCTACTAAGGAGGGATTTTTGGATATTCAGGTTCTAAAGGTGTGTTAACGGGGTTAAACCTACAATTCATTGAATAACAATATGACACGACTATGACGCGAGCGAAGCCGCGGGTACCTGCTAGTCTATTATATAAAAACAAGTGTCCTGACTGACTGACTGACTGACTGACTGACTCATCATCGCCCAGCCAAAACTATTAAAGTTAGAAACATGAAATTTTGAGGATATGTTCGTTGTAAGTCGAAAACGCCCACTAAGGAAGGATTTTTGGATATTCAGGTTCTAAAGGGGTGTTAAGGGGGTACACCTGCATTTCATTGAATAACAATATATCTGGATTGGTTTCATTGAGGGATGTGATACTCGGCATATAGACTCACCATTAAAAATAAGAAGACACGTGTCTGAGGGTTTTTCGATGTGGTGCATATTATGAGGTGAAAGGGGTGGTAAGTAGGGGTTGAAGGATTCTTAACGGAGCGTGTATCTCTTAAACGACATAAGCGAGGTGCTTGAAACTCATCGAAAAAAATCAGCTTAAAAAATAAGTAAATAGGTGTTTGACCGTTTTCTCATAAATCCAATTTAAGGGGCCCATGGGGAAGGGGAAATTCTGGGGAAAAAAAAAACAGGACAGAATGTGTCCTAACTGATTGACTGACAGACTCACTCATCAAACTCAGAGGGAAAGAACTGCTTAAAAATAAGCAAATAGGGGTTCGGCAGGTTTTTCATAAACCCAATGTAAAGGGGTTCATGGGGAGGGGTGAAATTCTGAAAAAAGAAAATTGAAAGAAAAAGTCCTGACTCACTCACATTCGCCCAGCCAAAATTATTGAAGTTAGAAACATGATATTTTGGGGATATGATCATTGTATGTCAAAACAGTCCACTAAGGGAGGATTTTCGGTTATTCAGGTTCTAAAGGGGTCTTAAGGGGGTTAAACCTGCATTTCAGTGAATGACAATAACTCCCGATTGGTTTCATTGGGGGATGTGATACTCGGCATATAAACTCATCATTAAAAATAAGAAGACTCGTGTCTGAGGGTTTTTAGATGTGGTATATATTATGAGGTGAAAGAGGTGAAACGTGGGGGTTGATGGATTCCTAACGGAGCGTGTATCTCTTAAACGACATAGGCAAGGAGTTTGAAACTCAGCGGAAAAAAATCAGCTTAAAAAATAAGTAAATAGGTGTTCGACCGTTTTATTTCACAGAGCCAATTTGGGGGGGGGGGCATTGGAGGGTGGGTGAAATTCTGGGAGATGGGGAAACAGGAAAGAAAGTGTCCTAACTGATTGACTGACTCACTCACTCCTCAAACACAGGGAGAGATAGTGCCTAAAAGTAAGTAAATAAGTGTTCGACAGTTTTTCATAAATCCAATTTAAGGGGTTCAAGGGGAGGGGTGAAATTCTAAAAAAAATGAAAGAAAATGCCCTGACTCAGTCACTCACTCACTCACTCATCATTGCCCAGCCAAAATTATTGAAGTTAGAAACATGACACTTTGGGGATATGTTCGTTGTATGTCAAAACCGTGCTCCAAGGGAGGATTTTGGGATATTCAGGTTCTAAAGGGGTCTTAGGGGGTTTAAACCTGCATTTTATTGAATAACAACATCTCCTGATTGGTTTCCATGGGGGATGCGATACTCGGCATATAAACTAATCATTTTTAATAAGCAGACATGTGTCTAAGGGTTTTTCGATGTGATGTATATTATAAGGTGAAAGGGGTGAAAAGTGTGGGTTTAAGGCCTCCTAACGGAGCGTGTATCTCTTAAACGACATTGGCGAGAAGTCTGAAATTCAGCAAAAGAAAGACAGCTTAAAATATAAGTAAATATGTGTTCGACCGTTTTTTCACAAATCCAATTTAAGGGGCCCTTGGAGAGGGGTGAAATACTGGGGGGGAAAACAGGAAAGAAAGTGATGTAACTGATTAATTCGCTCACTCATCAAACTCATGGGGGAAGAACAGCTTAAAATTATGTAAATAGGTGTTCGACCGTTTTTTTTTCATAAATCCAATTTAAGGGGCTCATGAGAGGGGTGAAATTCTGAAAAATAAATGAAAGAAAATGGCCTGACTTACTCACTCACTCATCATCGCCCAGCCAAAATTATTGAAGTTAAAAACATGAAATTTTGGGGTTATGTTCGTTGCATGTCGAAAACGTCCACTAAGGAATGATTTTTGGATATTCAGGTTCTAAAGGGGTATTAAGGGGGTAGACCTGCATTTAATTGAATAACAATATCTCCCGATTGGTTTCCATGGGGGATGCGATACTCGGCATATAAACTCATCAATAAGAATAAGAAGACACAGGTCTGAGGGTTTTTCGATGTAGTGTATATTATGAGGTGAAAGGGGTGAAAAGTGGGGGTTGAAGGATTCCTAACGGAGTAAGTATCTCTTAAAAGTCAGAGGCATAATGTATGAAACTCAGTGGGTAAATCAGCTTGAGAAATAAGTAAATAGGTGGTCGACCGTTTTTCATTAATCCAATTTAAGGGGCCCACGGGGAGGGGTGAAATTCTGGGGAAAGAAGTCCACTAAGGAAGGATTTTTGGATATTCCCTCATCATCCCCCAGCCAAACCTATTGCAGTTAGAAACTTGAAATTTTGGGGATATGTTCGTTGAATGTCGAAAACGTCCACTAAGGATGGATTTTTGGATATTCATGTTCTGAAGGGGTGTTAAGGGGGTTAAACTTGCATTTCATTGATGAACAATACCGTATCTCACGAGTGTTTCATTTGGGGATGTGATTTTCAGCATATAAATTAATCAATGAAAATAAGCAGACTTGTGCCTAAGGGTTTATCGATATGGTGTATATTGTGAGGTGAAAGTGATGAAAATTGTGGGTTGAAGTATCCTTGACGGAGCGTGTATCTCTTAAACGACATTAGCGAGAAGTTTGAAATTCAGCGGGGAAAAAAATCAGCTTAAAAATAATTAAATAGGTGTTCGACCGTCTTTTTTTTTTCATAAATCCCATTTAAGGGGTTCATGGAGAAGGGTGAAATTCTCAAAAATTAATGTAAGAAAATGTCCTGACAGACTCACTCACTCATCATCGCCCAGCCAAAATTATTGAAGTTAGAAACATGAAATGTTGGGGATATGTTCGTTGTATGTCGAAAACGTCCACTAAGGAAAGATATCTGGATATTCAGGTTCTAAAGGGGTGTTAAGGGGTAAACGTACATTTCATTGAATAATAATAACTCACGAGTGGTTTCATTTGGGGATGTGATACTTGGCATATAAACTAATCATTAAAAATAAGCTGACACATGTCTAATGGTTTTTCGATTTGGTGTATATTATGAGTGAAAGGGGTGAAAATTGGGGGTTGAAGGATTCCTAACGGAGCGTGCATCTCTTAAACGACTTAGGCGAGGAGTTTGAAACTCAGAGGAAAACGATCAGCTTAATAATAAATAAATAAATAAATAAATAAATAAATAAATAAATAAATAAATAAATAAATAAATAAATAAATAAATAAATAAATAAATGGGTGTTCGACCGTTTTTTCATGAATCCAATTTAAGGGGCCCATGGGGAGGGGTGAAATTCAGGACGAAAAACGTCCAATAAGGAAGGATTTTTGGATATTCACTCTCATCGACCAACTAAAACTATTAAAGTTAGAAGAATGATATTTTGGGGATATGTTTGTTGTGTGTCGAAAACGTCTACAAAGGAGGGATTTTGGATATTCAGGTTCTAAAGGAGTGTTAACGAGGTTAAACCTGTATTTCATTAAATAACAATGACATGATTATGACGCGAGCGAAGCCGCGGGTACCTGCTAGTCTCTTACATAAAAACAAGTGTCCTGACCGACTGACTGACAGACTCATCATCGCCCAGCCAAAACTATTAAAGTTAGAAACATGAAACTTTGGGAATATGTTCGTTGTAAGTCGAAAACGCCCACTAAGGAAGGGTTTTTGGATATTCAGTTTCTAAAGGGGTGTTAAGGGGGTACACCTGCATTTCATTGAATAACAATATCTCCGGATTGCTTTCATTGGGGGATTTGATACTCGGCATATAAACTCATCATTAAAAATAAGAAGATATATGTCTGAGGGTTTTTCGATGTGGTGTATTTTATGAGGTGAAAGGGCTGAAAGTGGGGGTTGAAGGTTTCTTAACCTAGCGCGTATCTCATAAACGACATAGGCGAGGAGTTTGGAACTAAGCGGAAAAAAATCAGCATAAAAATAACAAAATAGGTGTTTGACCGTTTTTTTCATAAATCCAATATAAGGGGCCCATGGGGAGGGGTGAAAATATGGGGGGGGGGGAAACGTTATATGTCTCAGTGTAAAATTATACATGGCCTATGTTGTAGACAATAACACATTACATCTTTTTTGTCTCTTGCTATTTCATCTTACGACGAATACTTAGGGAGTTATTAATGATTTTGTACTTTTTGGCCGGAATTTTCTAAGTCCCAGGAATGACATAAAAATTGATTCGAATGAAATTTCCAAAAATACTTTTATTTAATACTTTTATTATATTTTTGACGTCTTTTAGGGTCCGAAACCAACATGATATTTTGAGTTTTTTTTCGTCCCATGCATTTTTGTTTTCCGGTGATAGAATTATTTTCCACTAGGACCGATGCTTATCTTATATATAAAAGTGAAAGTCTGTATGTATGTATGTGGGTGGGTTGGTTCCGTATACAAATCCACACCGTTGCACCAATCTCAACCAAATTTTGCATACACATAGTTTAGGACCCAGAATGAACCGCTGGCTACATGAATTTTCGGTAGTCTTTCTCATTCTTCTGATTTCGGCCCTTTTGCACTCAGCACAGGCTAATCAAATCATAAAATATACTCATGAAAGAATGGCAAGGCAGAGAGTTTCCATGGCAACATAGCTCAAGTCAAGACACGGCTGACTGGATTCGAGTTGCGCTCTGCACTACCGGTATAGAAAATGAGCATCTTTACTTGAAATCCCGTTAGTTACTCAATTGCTCACACAGCACTGTCAACCGGGTATAGCATAACAAAGACTTGACACTATCTACTAGATATTTGTCAAATACCACTCATTCACTCACTCACTCATACATTAATCACGAAATCTCAGAAACCACACAACGGATTGGAATGAAATATGGTATGCAGCTTCCTCAAGGGCCGCAAACACCACTAAGAAAGGATTTTTGGATATTCAGTTTCTAAAGGGGTGTTAAGGGGGTAGACCTACATTTCATTGAATGGCAATATCTCCCGATTTGTTTTCATTGGGGGGATGTGATACTCGGCATATAAACTCATCATTAAAAATAAGAAGACACGCGTCTGAGTTTTTTTTTGATGTGGTGTATATTATGAGGTGAAAGGGGTGAAAAGTGGGGGTTGAGGGATTCCTAACGGAGCCTGTATCTCTTAAACGACATAGGAGAGGAGTTTGAAACTCAGCGGAAAAAATCAGCATAAAAAATACGTAAATAGGTGTTTGACCGTTTTTTCATAAACCCAATTTAAGAGGCCCATGGGGAGGGGTGAAATTCTGGGTAAAAAAAACAGGAAAGAAAGTGTCCTAACCGATTGACTAACTCGCTCTTCGAACTCAGGGGGAAAAACTGCTTAAAAATAAGTATAAAATATATACATATTATGTATTCGCCATTTTTTTTGATAAATCAAATTTAAAGGGTTCATCGGGAGGGGTGAAATTCTGAAGAAAAAAAATTAAAGAAAATGTCATGACTCACTCATTCACTCATCATCGCCCAGCCAAAAATATTGAAGTTGGAAACATGTCATTTTCGGGATATGTTCGATGTATGTCAAAACCATACACTAAGGGAGGATTTTTGAATATTCAGGTTCTAAAGGGGTCTTAAGGGGGTTAAACCTGCATTTCATTGAATAACAATAGCTCACGAGTGGTTTCATTTGTGGATGTGATACTCGGCATATAAACTAATCATTAAAAATAAGCAGACATGTGTCTAAGGGTTTTTCGATGTGGTGTATTATTATGAGGTGAAAGGGGTGAAAATTGGGGGTTGAAGGATTCCTAACGAAGCGTGTAGGCCTATCTTCTAAACGACATAGGCGAGAAATTTGAAACTCAGCGAAAAAAATAGCTTAAAAAATAAGTAAATCGGTGTTTTACCGTTTTTTCATAAATTAATTTAAGGAGCCAATGGGGAGGGGTGAAATTCTGGGGAAAAAAAGGAGAGAAAGTGTCCTAACTGACTGACTAACTCACTCACTCATCAAACTCAGGGGAAATAGACAGCTTAAAAATAAGTTAATAGGTGTTCAAGCTTTTTTTCATCAATCCAATTTAAGGGGCCCACGGAGAGGGGTGAGATTCTGGTAAAAATAATTGAAAGAAAATGTCCTGTCTGACTCACTCACTCATCACGCCCAGCGAAAACTATTAAAGTTAGAAACATGAAATTTTGGGAATATGTTCGCTGTATGTCGAAAACGTCAACTAATGAATGATTTTTGTTATTCGGGTTTTAAAGAGGTGTTAAGGGGGTAAACGTGCATTTCATTGAATAACGATATTTCATGAGTTGTTTCTTTGGGGATGTGATATTCGGTATATAAGCTTATCATTAAAATAATCAGACATATGTCTAAGGGTTTATCGATGTGGTGTATATTATGAGGTGCAAGAGGTGAAAATTGGGGGTTGAGGGATTCTTAAAGGAGTGTGTATCTCTTAAACGACATAGGCGAGAAGTTTGAAATTCGGCGGGAAAAAACAGCTTAAAATATAAGTAAATAGGTGTTCGATCGTTTTTTAATAAATCCAATTTAAGGGGCCCTTGGAGTGGGGTGAAATTCTGGGGGAAAAAACAGGAAATAAAGTGTCCTAACTCACTCACTCATCAAACTCAGGGGGGGAAAGAACAGCTCAAAAAGTAAATAGGTGTTCGACCGTTTTTTTTTTCATAAATCCAATTTAAGGGGTTCATGAGAGGGGTGAAATTCTGAAAAATTATTGAAAGAAAATGTCCTGACTTACTCACTCACTCATCATCCCCCAGCCAAAATTATTGAAGTTAGAAACATGACACTTTGGGGATATGTTCGTTGTATGTCAAAACCGTGCTCCAAGGGAGGATTTTGGGATATTCAGGTTCTAAAGGGGTCTTAGGGGGTTTAAACCTGCATTTTATTGAATAACAACATCTCCTGATTGGTTTCCATGGGGGATGCGATACTCGGCATATAAACTAATCATTTTAAATAAGCAGACATGTGTCTAAGGGTTTTTCGATGTGATGTATATTATAAGGTGAAAGGGGTGAAAAGTGTGGGTTTAAGGCCTCCTAACGGAGCGTGTATCTCTTAAACGACATAGGCGAGAAGTCTGAAATTCAGCAAAAGAAAGACAGCTTAAAATATAAGTAAATATGTGTTCGACCGTTTTTTCACAAATCCAATTTAAGGGGCCCTTGGAGAGGGGTGAAATACTGGGGGGGAAAACAGGAAAGAAAGTGATGTAACTGATTAATTCGCTCACTCATCAAACTCATGGGGGAAGAACAGCTTAAAATTATGTAAATAGGTGTTCGACCGTTTTTCTTTTTCATAAATCCAATTTAAGGGGCTCATGAGAGGGGTGAAATTCTGAAAAATAAATGAAAGAAAATGGCCTGACTTACTCACTCACTCATCATCGCCCAGCCAAAATTATTGAAGTTAAAAACATGAAATTTTGGGGTTATGTTCGTTGCATGTCGAAAACGTCCACTAAGGAATGATTTTTGGATATTCAGGTTCTAAAGGGGTATTAAGGGGGTAGACCTGCATTTAATTGAATAACAATATCTCCCGATTGGTTTCCATGGGGGATGCGATACTCGGCATATAAACTCATCAATAAGAATAAGAAGACACAGGTCTGAGGGTTTTTCGATGTAGTGTATATTATGAGGTGAAAGGGGTGAAAAGTGGGGGTTGAAGGATTCCTAACGGAGTAAGTATCTCTTAAAAGTCAGAGGCATAATGTATGAAACTCAGTGGGTAAATCAGCTTGAAAAATAAGTAAATAGGTGGTCGACCGTTTTTCATTAATCCAATTTAAGGGGCCCACGGGGAGGGGTGAAATTCTGGGGAAAGAAGTTCACTAAGGAAGGATTTTTGGATATTCCCTCATCATCCCCCAGCCAAACCTATTGCAGTTAGAAACTTGAAATTTTGGGGATATGTTCGTTGAATGTCGAAAACGTCCACTAAGGATGGATTTTTGGATATTCATGTTCTGAAGGGGTGTTAAGGGGGTTAAACTTGCATTTCATTGATGAACAATACCGTATCTCACGAGTGTTTCATTTGGGGATGTGATTCTCAGCATATAAATTAATCAATGAAAATAAGCAGACTTGTGCCTAAGGGTTTATCGATATGGTGTATATTGTGAGGTGAAAGTGATGAAAATTGTGGGTTGAAGCATCCTTGACGGAGCGTGTATCTCTTAAACGACATTAGCGAGAAGTTTGAAATTCAGCGGGGAAAAAAATCAGCTTAAAAATAATTAAATAGGTGTTCGACCGTCTTTTTTTTTCATAAATCCCATTTAAGGGGTTCATGGAGAAGGGTGAAATTCTCAAAAATTAATGTAAGAAAATGTCCTGACAGACTCACTCACTCATCATCGCCCAGCCAAAATTATTGAAGTTAGAAACATGAAATGTTGGGGATATGTTCGTTGTATGTCGAAAACGTCCACTAAGGAAAGATATCTGGATATTCAGGTTCTAAAGGGGTGTTAAGGGGTAAACGTACATTTCATTGAATAATAATAACTCACGAGTGGTTTCATTTGGGGATGTGATACTTGGCATATAAACTAATCATTAAAAATAAGCTGACACATGTCTAATGGTTTTTCGATTTGGTGTATATTATGAGTGAAAGGGGTGAAAATTGGGGGTTGAAGGATTCCTAACGGAGCGTGCATCTCTTAAACGACTTAGGCGAGGAGTTTGAAACTCAGAGGAAAACGATCAGCTTAATAATAAATAAATAAATAAATAAATAAATAAATAAATAAATAAATAAATAAATAAATAAATAAATAAATAAATAAATAAATAAATAAATAAATAAATAAATAAATAAATAAATAAATAAATAAATAAATAAATGGGTGTTCGACCGTTTTTTCATGAATCCAATTTAAGGGGCCCATGGGGAGGGGTGAAATTCAGGACGAAAAACGTCCAATAAGGAAGGATTTTTGGATATTCACTCTCATCGACCAACTAAAACTATTAAAGTTAGAAGAATGATATTTTGGGGATATGTTTGTTGTGTGTCGAAAACGTCTACAAAGGAGGGATTTTGGATATTCAGGTTCTAAAGGAGTGTTAACGAGGTTAAACCTGTATTTCATTAAATAACAATGACATGATTATGACGCGAGCGAAGCCGCGGGTACCTGCTAGTCTCTTACATAAAAACAAGTGTCCTGACCGACTGACTGACAGACTCATCATCGCCCAGCCAAAACTATTAAAGTTAGAAACATGAAACTTTGGGAATATGTTCGTTGTAAGTCGAAAACGCCCACTAAGGAAGGGTTTTTGGATATTCAGTTTCTAAAGGGGTGTTAAGGGGGTACACCTGCATTTCATTGAATAACAATATCTCCGGATTGCTTTCATTGGGGGATTTGATACTTGGCATATAAACTCATCATTAAAAATAAGAAGATATATGTCTGAGGGTTTTTCGATGTGGTGTATTTTATGAGGTGAAAGGGCTGAAAGTGGGGGTTGAAGGTTTCTTAACCTAGCGCGTATCTCATAAACGACATAGGCGAGGAGTTTGGAACTAAGCGGAAAAAAATCAGCATAAAAATAACAAAATAGGTGTTTGACCGTTTTTTTCATAAATCCAATATAAGGGGCCCATGGGGAGGGGTGAAAATATGGGGGGGGAAACGTTATATGTCTCAGTGTAAAATTATACATGGCCTATGTTGTAGACAATAACACATTACATCTTTTTTGTCTCTTGCTATTTCATCTTACGACGAATACTTAGGGAGTTATTAATGATTTTGTACTTTTTGGCCGGAATTTTCTAAGTCCCAGGAATGACATAAAAATTGATTCGAATGAAATTTCCAAAAATACTTTTATTTAATACTTTTATTATATTTTTGACGTCTTTTAGGGTCCGAAACCAACATGATATTTTGAGTTTTTTTTCGTCCCATGCATTTTTGTTTTCCGGTGATAGAATTATTTTCCACTAGGACCGATGCTTATCTTATATATAAAAGTGAAAGTCTGTATGTATGTATGTGGGTGGGTTGGTTCCGTATACAAATCCACACCGTTGCACCAATCTCAACCAAATTTTGCATTCACATAGTTTAGGACCCAGAATGAACCGCTGGCTACATGAATTTTCGATAGTCTTTCTCATTCTTCTGATTTCGGCCCTTTTGCACTCAGCACAGGCTAATCAAATCATAAAATATACTCATGAAAGAATGGCAAGGCAGAGAGTTTCCATGGCAACATAGCTCAAGTCAAGACACGGCTGACTGGATTCGAGTTGCGCTCTGCACTACCGGTATAGAAAATGAGCATCTTTACTTGAAATCCCGTTAGTTACTCAATTGCTCACACAGCACTGTCAACCGGGTATAGCATAACAAAGACTTGACACTATCTACTAGATATTTGTCAAATACCACTCATTCACTCACTCACTCATACATTAATCACGAAATCTCAGAAACCACACAACGGATTGGAATGAAATATGGTATGCAGCTTCCTCAAGGGCCGCAAACACCACTAAGAAAGGATTTTTGGATATTCAGTTTCTAAAGGGGTGTTAAGGGGGTAGACCTGCATTTCATTGAATAGCAATATCTCCCGATTTGTTTTCATTGGGGGGATGTGATACTCGGCATATAAACTCATCATTAAAAATAAGAAGACACGCGTCTGAGTTTTTTTTTGATGTGGTGTATATTATGAGGTGAAAGGGGTGAAAAGTGGGGGTTGAGGGATTCCTAACGGAGCCTGTATCTCTTAAACGACATAGGAGAGGAGTTTGAAACTCAGCGGAAAAAATCAGCATAAAAAATACGTAAATAGGTGTTTGACCGTTTTTTCATAAACCCAATTTAAGAGGCCCATGGGGAGGGGTGAAATTCTGGGTAAAAAAAAACAGGAAAGAAAGTGTCCTAACCGATTGACTAACTCGCTCTTCGAACTCAGGGGGAAAAACTGCTTAAAAATAAGTATATAATATATACATATTATGTATTCGCCATTTTTTTTGATAAATCAAATTTAAAGGGTTCATCGGGAGGGGTGAAATTCTGAAGAAAAAAAATGAAAGAAAATGTCATGACTCACTCATTCACTCATCATCGCCCAGCCAAAAATATTGAAGTTGGAAACATGTCATTTTCGGGATATGTTCGATGTATGTCAAAACCATACACTAAGGGAGGATTTTTGAATATTCAGGTTCTAAAGGGGTCTTAAGGGGGTTAAACCTGCATTTCATTGAATAACAATAGCTCACGAGTGGTTTCATTTGTGGATGTGATACTCGGCATATAAACTAATCATTAAAAATAAGCAGACATGTGTCTAAGGGTTTTTCGATGTGGTGTATTATTATGAGGTGAAAGAGGTGAAAATTGGGGGTTGAAGGATTCCTAACGAAGCGTGTAGGCCTATCTTCTAAACGACATAGGCGAGAAATTTGAAACTCAGCGAAAAAAATAGCTTAAAAAATAAGTAAATCGGTGTTTTACCGTTTTTTCATAAATTAATTTAAGGAGCCAATGGGGAGGGGTGAAATTCTGGGGAAAAAAAGGAGAGAAAGTGTCCTAACTGACTGACTAACTCACTCACTCATCAAACTCAGGGGAAAAAGACAACTTAAAAATAAGTTAATAGGTGTTCAAGCTTTTTTTCATCAATCCAATTTAAGGGGCCCACTGAGAGGGGTGAGATTCTGGTAAAAATAATTGAAAGAAAATGTCCTGTCTGACTCACTCACTCATCACGCCCAGCGAAAACTATTAAAGTTAGAAACATGAAATTTTGGGAATATGTTCGCTGTATGTCGAAAACGTCAACTAATGAATGATTTTTGTTATTCGGGTTTTAAAGAGGTGTTAAGGGGGTAAACGTGCATTTCATTGAATAACGATATTTCATGAGTTGTTTCTTTGGGGATGTGATATTCGGTATATAAGCTTATCATTAAAATAATCAGACATATGTCTAAGGGTTTATCGATGTGGTGTATATTATGAGGTGCAAGAGGTGAAAATTGGGGGTTGAGGGATTCTTAAAGGAGCGTGTATCTCTTAAACGACATAGGCGAGAAGTTTGAAATTCGGCGGGAAAAAACAGCTTAAAATATAAGTAAATAGGTGTTCGATCGTTTTTTAATAAATCCAATTTAAGGGGCCCTTGGAGTGGGGTGAAATTCTGGGGGAAAAAACAGGAAATAAAGTGTCCTAACTCACTCACTCATCAAACTCAGGGGGGGAAAGAACAGCTCAAAAAAGTAAATAGGTGTTCGACCGTTTTTTTTTCATAAATCCAATTTAAGGGGTTCATGAGAGGGGTGAAATTCTGAAAAATTATTGAAAGAAAATGTCCTGACTTACTCACTCACTCATCATCCCCCAGCCAAAATTATTGAAGTTAGAAACATGACATTAATGGGCTATGTTCGTTGTATGTCGAAAACGTCCACTAAGGAAGGAATTTTGGATATTCAGGTTCTAAAGGGGTGTTAAGGGGTAGACTTGCATTTAATTGAATAACAATATCTCCCGATTGGTTTCCTTTGGGATGGGATACAAGGCATATAAACTCATCGTTAAGAATAAGAAGAGACATGTCTGAGGGGTTTTCGATGTGGTGTATATTATGAGGTGTTTGTGTGAAAAGTAAGTGTTGAAGAATTCTTAACGGAGCAAGTAACTCTTAAAAGACAGAGGCAAAAAGTAAGAATCTCAGGGAGAAAAATCAGATTTAAAAAGTAGTAAATAAGTGTTCGATCGTTTTTTTTTTCATAAATCCAATTTAAGGGGCTCATGGGGAGGGATGAAATTCTGGGGAATGAAGTCCACTAAGGAAGGATTTTTGGATATTCACTCATCATCCCCCAGCAAACCTATTGCAGTTAGAAACTTGAAATTTTGGGAATATGTTCGTTGTATGTCGAAAACGTCCACTAAGGATGGATTTTTGGATATTCATATTCTGAAGGGGTGTTAAGGTGGTTAAACTTGCATTTCAATGAATAACGATATCTCCCGAGTTGTTTCATTTGGGGATGTGATATTCGGCATATAAACTGAACCCTTCAGAATAGCAGTGTTTTATGCAAGAATCTTAGATCAAGGGATCGCGTTCAGTTCATAGTGTGGTGTTTACGTCCGCCAAACAACGTGCTTTTCTGAGGCAAGGGTTATAGGATAAAAACTATAATTAAGAAAGAAAGGAGACAAAACGTAAGATAATAACAAGATTTAATAACTAATTTGTGCATAAAAGAATAAAACAAACAATAATAAACAAATCCTCCCTGAATTTTCCCCTGACAGGAATATTTATCACTTTGAGGAGTCAGATGGATCTCCCCTTTTCTAATAAAATGTGGATCCAAGTTCCACTCTCTTGCATATGAATTTATGTTCGCGTGGTGACTATCTACGAGAAATGAGTACTTTGATGATCGTTCGTTCACAACGGGTTAACAGCCACGGTGCTCACGAACAATCATCTCGTAAATCAATGTTTATGGATATGGGCATAACATTAATAAAAATCCTTAAATCTAACTCTGACACACATATTACAACTCTACTATTTACAGGCATCTCTCTGAGACCCTTATTAGTGTGGTGACACACTTAACCAAATGAGCTGCCACAATGGCCAGATACTCAACAACACGGAAAAACAGCGCCGCACGTGACTCACGGGTCACTGACATGTAAAATAAACAAAGAATAAACCAACAACAACAAACAACCTGAGTGGTTAAGATTACTTTATATTAACAAAACTGCATGTTAAAGAAACGCTTCGAATATTATCGTGTTTCGTAGGCAACTCCCATTTATTTAAACAATTTTACCATTGATCAGTTTCTCACATTTATATTTATTTTCAAGTAATTGGGAGCCAGACGTGCACTCCACTTTAATGAGCTTGCTTGCGAAACTCAGCCAGCCCTTGTGACCACAACTCACCCTTTCCTCAATACCTGTCATGTCCCCCTTCCAGTGTATATAAATAGCCGACCAGCTGGACTGTTATCTCAAGGAATCAACAGCAACTAACATCTCCTCCAACTCAACATATGGTCAGACAATAATCACATATCCATAATTGTCCTCGCAAGGATACAATATGAATCTGGTACCAAGCTGACAGAAATCAGTCTCTGCTGAAATTCCCGCTTGTAATACCATAAAAATATATTCACAATACACACATCTGGGACTGACATAACGCCTTTCACACGGGTCTGCTGAATTAGAGCTCGCAAACATTTAACACAATATTTAAAACTTACGATAGAGCTGAATACTCTTCGTCACAAATTACATTGCTCCAAAGGCAATAATCACACTGAATCTGACCAATAATAAATCTCAACAAAATTTTAATTACCCTCCAATCTACTATATAATTAGATTAATTCAGTCCTACTTCTGAAACACGACATATCTCCGAGAGACGTTTTTAACCGCACTTCGTAACATAGGCGAACACGGCCGTTCACATAGCTACGTTAGCTAACACAACACAAAGAAAAGAACCTTCCAAAAACTACAATTGTGCGAGCTGCTTCCAAACAAAAATGTGTCAGATCAAACTAAATATACTACATTAATCACACAAGCAAAGTATTTACAAAAATATGTCCCATAAACCATAAGTTAATTTAACAAATAATAAAATATTATTTTGTACTCATCTCTTTTTGTAGTCACCCGTCAAAGAACATCAGACGCCTTTCCCCAACTGGATGATTCTTTATCTCATATCAGCCATCTGGACGGAGTGTTGAGAATTCCAAACTTCCTCTGCATTCATCGATGTCATCACTTGCGCTGATACAAAATTTAGGTTATTATACACTTTATGTCTGACTACTAAATTCGCTTGTTCAGGTACTAAATTCCCTGTCACTGTTCGTTGGCGAATTATCGACGCTACTGCCCCTATAACTATAGTACTATGACTATCTATCACTGAATTTAACACTTTACAATGAATATCTTGTGTCCTCGACACACAAAATACAAGTCTATCTCTTGTGTCCTCGACACACGGAATAAAAGTCTTGTGTCCTCGACACACGGAAATAAAGTCTACGTCCTCAGACGAACAGAATAATAGTCATGTCTTGGCTCTTCGACACACTTATAAATGAACTGGCCCTTGGGTCTAGATGGTGGGGGATTTTATGTAAAAATTTCTCGAAATAATTGTGATACAGGAATGTTATAAATATCACTGAACTCGTAATATTGCACAGGTCAAGAATATGCCCATTAATCCTAGAATCGATCGTAGAGATTTTGTCTAGGCGATTTCCCGCGTGAATGCTAGCCACCGCGTACCCCAGCCGGAGTTGGCGCGCAAGTAGGCATTCTCTTCTCATTGGTTCTCCATTTTCTGTAATTTGGCGGTTTCTAGTAGATCTTGGCGTCTTGGGAGTGTCTATTTTCTTCATCAGCCATTCACGTTACTGCATCATATTTCTTCTAGGCGCGAATATCACAATGAACATACCAGAACCATGTCTCACCGCGCGTCGCTTCTAAAATTGAGGTAGCCACACCTGTCCCTGTGATACATAGCTATGCTATTTCTTTTCATAGCTCACGTATTTAGCCTTTTGTTAAACTGATGCAGGTATGTCCCTACTGTCTCCAACAAATGCTTGAAATTTCCTCATCACTGTCTGGCTACTTTCATGATGCTGGTTGAAATATTTATTAATTGAAGATATAAAAAGTAGAATCATTTAACCAACATAGGGTAAAGGGTTCACAACTCTCCCACTCACAAAATTTCGAACTTAGGAATAAAGTCGACAATTTTACAATACTTCCGTAGGCCAATTTGTTTTAATTCCAGAATCACCCCTTTTTCTTACTTGGTCTAGGCGCTCCTGTCTTCAATGGCATTTACTCGTTTTCATTTCCTGCTTGTCTCTCCCCCTTCCAATCTTGCGTGACGCTCTGATGCCTGCGGCAACACCTTGCTCGCCTCGTTAATGTTTGTCAACGACAGCTCTACTTCCTCCTTCATCACGTGCCGTACTCAACTGCTCCCCGTTGACTTTGTTGATAGTAGGACGTCCGTATATTCAAACAGCGTCATTATATCGGCGCTACCATGGTTCACTTCGACGATATCTTTTTTTTGTTGGCAGCGTTGTAAACTGACATTGTTCCTGTGCTCAATTCTTTCACTCTGTAAGCATTATTTCCAAGGTTTCTTACGATAGAATAGGGTCCTATGAATTTCTCGCAGAATTTACTAAAGATTTTCTTTTCTGGGTCCGATGTAGCAGGTCGTTTTACCAAAACGAGCTGGTTGACTTCAAGATCACCGTGGAACCTCTTATTTCTTACTCGCCGTAATCTGCGGTCTGCTTGTTTCCTCGTGTATGCTCTCGTTCTTTCAATTCTCAGGTCTGGTGCTATCATGGGATCTTGTGGACAGTTAATGATGCTTTTCCACGTTCTTACTGGATACTCGTTCTTGTGTAGGACCATAGGGATTTGTCCTGTTGACTCGTGCCTGGTAGAATTCATGCATGTCTCTACATCCTTAATTTTATCGACCCATTTGTGGTGTTCGTTCGGAATGAAGATTCTCAAATATGCAGTTACACATTTAATTACTCTCTCGCTTGGATTTGCTTGGGCATGTCGGATACTGCTTAAAACATGTTTTATACCCATGTCTTCCATTCCTTTCTTGAATTCGGCGCTTGTGAAATAACTGCCATGATCTGATAATATAAACTCTGGTTTTCCAAGGGTTGGAATAACTCTATTACGAATGCGACTGAGTACCTGCTTCGATGTGGTTTTCTGAATAGGGCATAGTACTACAAACTTAGAAAATACATCAATGCACACTAGCAAATGACGGCAACTTCTCCTTCCCTTCGGAATTGGACCAAGACAGTCCACCGCCAGTAGCTCACATGGTTTCTGAGGTAGCAATGGTCTAGGATATTGCCTCAGTAAATAATTATTTGGCTTTGTTCTCTGACACGGGTCACAAGTTGTAATGACGTCACATATAGTTGTTCTCATACGTGGCCATGTAAATGTCTCTCCTATAGTCGCTTCGCACTTGTCTAAGCCCACGTGACCGTAACTTTCGTGCGTATGCCATGTCAATCCTCGTTGTAACGATGCAGGTACTAATATGCGTAACTTGGTGTGGTCATTATCTACCCATTTGTGCAGCAAATTGTTGACATAAACATATCTTCCTTCTTTGGCTTTCGCTTCTCGAAATGCAGGTGTTCCTGTAGGTAGTTGCTTTTTGAAGTATTTAATTAATAGCATCATCCATGGTTCCGCTTCCTGTTCTCGCTGTATCTCACGTAACTCCTCCAAGAATTCCCGGTCCTTCGGTGTTAACTCCAAGTGTTGTACCATCGCTGTTTCTTCATTATCAGGCTCTGGGTTCCTGCTGAGTGCATCCGGTATCACGTTCATCTTCCCTGGACAATGTTCAATTTCAATGCTGAACTGCTGAATGTATATAGACCAACGTGTCACACGTTCGCTTGCCATTGACGTCTTAAACAAGAATGTTAGTGCCTTGTGGTCAGTCCTGACAACAATCGGGTAACCATATATTATTCGTTTCCATTGTTGGAGCGCATGCAGGATGGCCAACAATTCTAGCTCGGTTACAGTATAATTTCGCTCGTGCTTACGCAATTTTCGGCTGACAAATGCCAAATATGTTTTGTGCTGCAGGTTAGCTGGATCCTCTTGGTAGAGCATAGCACCTATCCCAATTAGTGAAGCATCCGCTTGGATTATAAATTTGTGCTTGAAATCTGGATATCCTAATTTAATGCAGTTTTCTAATAGCTGTTTTGTTGCTTGGAATGCCTTCTCACATTCCGCGTTCCATGACCATTTGTTATTTTTCTTTAACATTTCTTGCATTGGAGCTACAGTCTCTGTATAACCTGGACAGTTTTCTTTAAAGAATCCCGTTACGCCTAAGAAAGCCCGAATGTGCTTGACTCTCGTTGGTGTAGGGAAATTCTTTATCGCTTCAATCTTAGCTGGGTTTGGCTTCACTCCCTCCTTGTCAATGACGTGACCCAAATATAAGATCTCGCTCTTGAAGAAATGCGATTTCTTCAGGTTTACTTTGAAATTCGATGCTTTCAAGTTGCCCAATACTTTATCTAAATTTTCCATGTGAGTTTCAATGTTGTCGGATGCCAACAGAATGTCGTCGATGTATCGCACCGTCATCTCCTTTACTTCCTCGGTTAGGTTCCGGTCCAGTGCTCGGATTAAAGCACAGCCCGCTGTTTTGACTCCAAAAGGCATTCTGACGAAACAATATGTCTGGTTATCGAATAAGAAGCCAGTTAGAAGCTGTGACTTCTCATCCAACTCAAGATGGTGGAACGAGCTCGTCAGATCGACTGATGAATAAATGCTCTTGTTTTTAAAGCCTTTTAATACGTCTCTGATAATTGGCGCTCTGTCATACTCAGGAAAAATGAGTCTCATGTTGAGATTTCTGGCATCTAAACAAAGTCTAATAGATCCATTTGGTTTTGTGACTGCCAAAATCGCATTTAGATAAGGTGTAGGTGTCTTCCTTATCACTCCAGCTTCTAACATCTCATCTATAATGATTTTAACTTGACCACGATACTTTTCAGGAATTGGGTACAATCTGCTTTTGAAAGGTGACCAGTCCTCGACTTGCATAGAGTACTTGAAATTTAATATTTTCCCAGATACTGTATCAAATACTGTTTTGTGCTTCCTTAAAATCTCTTCCAACTGTTTTCTGTGTTCACCCCCAAGTTGAATGTCATTGAGCCGCTCCTGTAGTAACTCTTCAAACTGTGCATCGCTGTTATCTCCTTCTGTTAATAAAGACCATATCTCCTGGGATTCTATCTCCTCATCTAGTTCCACAACAGCCCCTTCTACGATGTTATCTTCCGCCTTTCGTACCTCCTCTTCCGTCTCTTCTGATATTGCTTCCAATGCCCAAGAATTTACATCTCTTCCGGTAGTGATTTCATCCATATGCAATCCCACGTTTTTCAGCTGGTCATATTCTCTAAAACTGACTGTATTCTTGTGTAAATCTATCACTGCTTGATAGTCACAAATGAAATTTGCACCAAGAATTATATTGAAATTCATCTTTGCCATGATAATGAATGTTTGCCCAAAAGTATGTTCCAATATGTTCAGCTCTAAGTATGCCTGACGTTTACAAGTAACGGTGCGTTCAGGAATAACACCCCTCACTTTGAGCTGTGGTACCGGAATTACAGGAATATTCTGAGTCCGTCCCAACTCTCGAACCAAGGCCTCCGATACTAGACTGATCTGTGACCCTGTATCCAATAAACATCTTATATTAATTCCACCAATCCTTGCGTAAATAATGGGTAATTGCCTAATTTCATCGTTCCGTGGTTTCACCGTCTCCTCCAGGCAGTCTTCTGGTAAAGCAATCCATTCTTGTATGTTCGCTACTATCCATCCATCTTCAACTTCCGACTGTTGTGTTTGGAGACTGTCTCCTTGATCCAAAATTAACATTTTTTTTAGCTCCATTTCGACTCCCATCATCCTTCTGTCGCTCATGTCCTTGATATTCCTCTTGTCTCATTAGACTTCCAGCTTCCTCAGTATGTGTATCTGGGTTCTTTCTGTTCCCAATGGCCTTTTCCCATCTTCCTAGCTCTCCACCTTGATTAGCGTGTAACTCCTCTAAGTAATTTTGTGATTGAGCGTGCCTATCATCCCAGTCATCTCGATAGTTACGTTGATCTCCTTGATTTTGATCTCTCCTTCCTTTCCATCTTTGATTGGCATTGTAATCGCCGTATCTTCCATAAGGCCTGTCATTCCTTCGATTATCACGCCATTGTTGATATCCTCTCTGTTGGTATCTATTGTTGCCCTGGTATCTATTGTTGTAGTGATTTTCGTTGCGCTGATATGGTCTGTTTTCCCCTTCTTCCTGGTTTCGCCTAGGCGTGGAGGTGCTTGTATTAGTACCCTGCGTTTTAGTATTTCCTTGTTTTGTTTTTACGACCTCTGTGGTGTTGACTAACTCCAGCTGTCTTCCTCCTCTAAAATGACTATGGGATGTGGTCTCATCTATTTGCCGTAATATCTGCTCTGCATGTAGGGCCGTACTAACGTTTGCTGCTACTAGTACTTGCTGTACATTAACTGGCATTTGCCTTGCTATTGTCATCACCAAATCTGCTTCGTTTAATGGGTAATCTAGGTCGCGAAATTTTAGCATTTGCATGTTAAAGAAATCTGAGTATTTTGTCTGCTGGGTAGTTTGATATTTTCTAGAGTAAAGCTCCATTCTTAAACTCTGTTGTATGGCGGGAGACCAGTATTTGCGCAGAAACGCTAAATTAAAGTCTGACATGGTTCCAAATGTATATTTGAAACTTAAAAACCAGGTGAGAACATTTCCTGATAAAAATCTCTCCATCATCCTCAATCTACGTGCTTCAGGTACCCCAGTGTCATTGAAATGGTCTTCAATCTCTTTGATAAAGGCCTTAGGTGTTACCCCTGAATTTTCTGTGTATTTCTGCGGCTTGTAGTCATTTGAGCGAATTACTTGAATAAGTTTTGTGGGCTGATGACCGTCCTGTGGTGTCGAGCTCCGATCTACGTTCTTGCGAAATCCTTCCGTGTTTGTTGTTAATGGGCTCTCTGCTTGAGTCTGACTTCCTGCTATGCTGGGTTGGGAAATATGTGAGTCATCCTGCTTGTCTTTCAATGCTCCCGTTTTAAATATAGACGATTGTTCTAATGAGCGGAGTTCGGCTTTAATGATCCTGTCTGTCTGCTCTTTAAGTTTATTTTTTACCTCTTGCTCCAAAGCTTGAATACGCGTGTGGTTTTCGCCTACTGTTTTAAGAATGGTGGATCTTTCCTCTCTAGAATCAATATTCATTTTCTTCCAATCTTTCCTGATCTTGTTCTTTAATCGTGCTTATTTTTTCTTCTATTTGGCTCTTATTTTCATCCTGATTATTTTCTATCTGGCTTAGCCTTTCGTCTAATGTACTCTTAAATTGTTCTTGTTCCGTTTCTAGGCTTTTCCACTGTTCCGCTGATTTAATCTCGAGACGGTCCATATCTTTAATTATGCCTGATATGTTCTCATCTACTGCTGATATTTGTTGTTGAATGACCCTGCCACTTTTCTCCATCTCCTTAAATCGACCTTCCAACTTATCCTGAGCTATTTTGACCTCGCTTGTATTCATTGTGCATGCTATTTCAATCTGCTCTAATTTAGCTAACACTGTTTCATCGAGAATGCTAAGTTTTTTATCAAAAATACTCTCCATTTTTTCAATCTGCTCTAATTGTTTCTCATTATTTTTGCTTACATCACGGGCCAGTAATATCATCTGTTGGTTTGTGTGCTCTTTCATCTCTGCGGTTAACGAAGCTAATTGGTTCGTGTTTTTATTATTTTGCGCCTCTAACTGTGAATTTATAGTGTCATTAATTTCACTCTTTAATAACCTAGCTTGTTCCGCCTGATATTCATTTTGCTCAATTCTACTGTTATTTAACTGTGTCCGCAATGATTCACTTTGTTCTAACAGTTTAGTATTTAGCGATTCACTTTGTTCTGACATTTTCATATTTAGCGATTCACTTTGCTCTAACATACTAGTGTTTATTTGTTCAGATAAGTTTGTATTCAACGCTTCACTTTGCTCTAACATACTAGTGTTTATTTGTTCAGATAATTTTGTATTCAACGCTTCACTTTGCTCTAACATACTAGTGTTTATAGATTGACTCTGTTCTGCTAGTTTAGTATCCGACAATTCCTGCGTTCTCCTCGCTGCACTTTCAATGATCTCCTGGATCTGCGCCACCGTTGCCATGTTTTATAATTTATATGAGACATATGGGAAATGGCATACACCAATGCCCTTTGACACGCACATAAATCCAATGCACATTTAATTTCTTTATCCTACTCAGTTCATTTATTTTTACCTTAAATCCCATTAATTGATTGCATCTCTGAGTAGTTCTAGTTTTACTCAATTTAATTTTAACCCCAAGCACATATTTAGTCATTAAACAGTTATCCTGATCTGATATTAACACTGACTAATTAACAAAGTATTAATTGTCATTTTAGGCTACAGCCTCCTAATATTTCCATGAGTTTGACTTTCTACACAAATCTAGTTTTAACTTTATCATTGGGCGCCCGGTATCACATCTTAATTTTACTTTAATTTAAAAGACAACAACGTGAACCGTATTTTACATTGCAAACTCCTGATTTTAATTTATTTTTCACACATTTGGCGGTATCCACTTCGCCTCAACTACTTTTAATAAAATATCACTTCCCGGTGATTAAATACTGTCATATCTGCCTGCACTTGCGGCATGCCAGTTTTACTCAAATACGCCACTATTGACATGTGTAATCTCCCCGTTACACCACAGTGAATAGCCCCACCGTTGGCCGCCAGTTTTCATCTATGAACCCTTCAGAATAGCAGTGTTTTATGCAAGAATCTTAGATCAAGGGGTCGCGTTCAGTTCATAGTGTGGTGTTTACGTCCGCCAAACAACGTGCTTTTCTGAGGCAAGGGTTATAGGATAAAAACTATAATTAAGAAAGAAAGGAGACAAAACGTAAGATAATAACAAGATTTAATAACTAATTTGTGCATAAAAGAATAAAACAAACAATAATAAACAAATCCTCCCTGAATTTTCCCCTGACAGGAATATTTATCACTTTGAGGAGTCAGATGGATCTCCCCTTTTCTAATAAAATGTGGATCCAAGTTCCACTCTCTTGCATATGAATTTATGTTCGCGTGGTGACTATCTACGAGAAATGAGTACTTTGATGATCGTTCGTTCACAACGGGTTAACAGCCACGGTGCTCACGAACAATCATCTCGTAAATCAATGTTTATGGATATGGGCATAACATTAATAAAAATCCTTAAATCTAACTCTGACACACATATTACAACTCTACTATTTACAGGCATCTCTCTGAGACCCTTATTAGTGTGGTGACACACTTAACCAAATGAGCTGCCACAATGGCCAGATACTCAACAACACGGAAAAACAGCGCCGCACGTGACTCACGGGTCACTGACATGTAAAATAAACAAAGAATAAACCAACAACAACAAACAACCTGAGTGGTTAAGATTACTTTATATTAACAAAACTGCATGTTAAAGAAACGCTTCGAATATTATCGTGTTTCGTAGGCAACTCCCATTTATTTAAACAATTTTACCATTGATCAGTTTCTCACATTTATATTTATTTTCAAGTAATTGGGAGCCAGACGTGCACTCCACTTTAATGAGCTTGCTTGCGAAACTCAGCCAGCCCTTGTGACCACAACTCACCCTTTCCTCAATACCTGTCATGTCCCCCTTCCAGTGTATATAAATAGCCGACCAGCTGGACTGTTATCTCAAGGAATCAACAGCAACTAACATCTCCTCCAACTCAACATATGGTCAGACAATAATCACATATCCATAATTGTCCTCGCAAGGATACAATATGAATCTGGTACCAAGCTGACAGAAATCAGTCTCTGCTGAAATTCCCGCTTGTAATACCACAAAAATATATTCACAATACACACATCTGGGACTGACATAACGCCTTTCACACGGGTCTGCTGAATTAGAGCTCGCAAACATTTAACACAATATTTAAAACTTACGATAGAGCTGAATACTCTTCGTCACAAATTACATTGCTCCAAAGGCAATAATCACACTGAATCTGACCAATAATAAATCTCAACAAAATTTTAATTACCCTCCAATCTACTATATAATTAGATTAATTCAGTCCTACTTCTGAAACACGACATATCTCCGAGAGACGTTTTTAACCGCACTTCGTAACATAGGCGAACACGGCCGTTCACATAGCTACGTTAGCTAACACAACACAAAGAAAAGAACCTTCCAAAAACTACAATTGTGCGAGCTGCTTCCAAACAAAAATGTGTCAGATCAAACTAAATATACTACATTAATCACACAAGCAAAGTATTTACAAAAATATGTCCCATAAACCATAAGTTAATTTAACAAATAATAAAATATTATTTTGTACTCATCTCTTTTTGTAGTCACCCGTCAAAGAACATCAGACGCCATTCCCAAACTGGATGATTCTTTATCTCATATCAGCCATCTGGACGGAGTGTTGAGAATTCCAAACTTCCTCTGCATTCATCGATGTCATCACTTGCGCTGATACAAAATTTAGGTTATTATACACTTTATGTCTGACTACTAAATTCGCTTGTTCAGGTACTAAATTCCCTGTCACTGTTCGTTGGCGAATTATCGACGCTACTGCCCCTATAACTATAGTACTATGACTATCTATCACTGAATTTAACACTTTACAATGAATATCTTGTGTCCTCGACACACAAAATACAAGTCTATCTCTTGTGTCCTCGACACACGGAATAAAAGTCTTGTGTCCTCGACACACGGAAATAAAGTCTACGTCCTCAGACGAACAGAATAATAGTCATGTCTTGGCTCTTCGACACACTTATAAATGAACTGGCCCTTGGGTCTAGATGGTGGGGGATTTTATGTAAAAATTTCTCGAAATAATTGTGATACAGGAATGTTATAAATATCACTGAACTCGTAATATTGCACAGGTCAAGAATATGCCCATTAATCCTAGAATCGATCGTAGAGATTTTGTCTAGGCGATTTCCCGCGTGAATGCTAGCCACCGCGTACCCCAGCCGGAGTTGGCGCGCAAGTAGGCATTCTCTTCTCATTGGTTCTCCATTTTCTGTAATTTGGCGGTTTCTAGTAGATCTTGGCGTCTTGGGAGTGTCTATTTTCTTCATCAGCCATTCACGTTACTGCATCATATTTCTTCTAGGCGCGAATATCACAATGAACATACCAGAACCATGTCTCACCGCGCGTCGCTTCTAAAATTGAGGTAGCCACACCTGTCCCTGTGATACATAGCTATGCTATTTCTTTTCATAGCTCACGTATTTAGCCTTTTGTTAAACAGATGCAGGTATGTCCCTACTGTCTCCAACAAATGCTTGAAATTTCCTCATCACTGTCTGGCTACTTTCATGATTCTGGTTGAAATATTTATTAATTGAAGAAATAAAAAGTAGAATCATTTAACCAACATAGGGTAAAGGGTTCAAAACTAAGCATTAAAAATAAGCAGACATATGTCTAAGGGTTTATCGATATGGTGTATATTATGAGGTGAAAGGGGAGAAAATTGGGGGTTTAAGGTTTCTTAACGGAGCATGTACTGTATCTCTTATTCAACATAGGCGATACGTTTGAAATTCAGTGGAAAAATCAGCTTAAAAATAAGCAAATGGGTGTTCGACCATTTCTTCATAAATCCAATTTAAGGGGCCCATGGGGAGGAGTGAAATTCGGGAGGAAAAACGGGAAAGAAAGTGTCCTAACTGATTGACTCACTTACTCACTCATCAAACTCAGGGCGAAAACAGCTTTAATTAAGTAAATAGGTGTTCGACCATTTCTTCATAAATCCTATTTAAGGGGCCCATGGGGAGGAGTGAAATTCGGGGGGAAAGAACAGGAAAGAAAGTGTCCTAACTGATTGAATCACTTACTCACTCATCAAACTCAGGGGGAAAACAGCTTTAAATAAGTAAATAGGTGTTCGAACGTTTTTGTTTCATAAATCCAATTTAAGGGGTTCATGGGGATGGGTGAAATTCTCAAAAATAAATGAAAGAAAATGTCCTGACTGACTGACTCTCTCATCATCGCCCAGCCAAAATTATTGAAGTTAGAAACATGAAATTTTGGGGATAAGTTCGTTGTATGTCGAAAACGTCCACTAAGGAAAGAGTTTTGTATATTCAGGTTCTAAAGAGGTGTTAAGGGGGTAAATGTGCATTTCATTGAATAACAATATCTCATGAGTGGTTTCATTTGGGGATGTGATACTTGGCATATATACTAATCATTAAAAATAAGCTGACACATGTCTAATGGTTTTTCGATGTGGTGTATATTATGAGGTGAAAGGGATGAAAAGTGGGGTTTGAAAGATTCCTAACGGAGCGTGTATCTCTTAAACGACATTGGCGAGGAGTTTCATTTTCTCCGAGTTTCAATCAGCTTAACGATAAATAAATGAATCAAAATAATTAAATTAAGTAGGTGTTCGACCGTTTTTTTTTCATAAATCGAATTTAAGGGGCCTATGGGGAGGGGTGAAATTCTGGAAGAAAAACGTCCATTAAGGAAGGATTTTTGGATGTTCACTCTCATCGACCAATCAAAACTATTAAAGTTAGAAGAAGGGGATATGTTTGTTGTGTGTCGAAAAAGTCTACTAAGGAGGGATTTTTGGATATTCAGGTTCTAAAGGGGTCTTAACGGGGTTAAACCTGTATGTCATTGAATAACAATATAACACGACTATAACGCGAGCGAAGCGAGGCAAAAAATTAGATGGTGTGTGTCTGTATATTACTCAATCACGCAAGAACCACTGGTCCGACTTACATGAATTTTACATGGAAGTAGCTGATTTACCTGGTTAACATATAGGCTACTTTTGATGTTAATAATTTGCACTATTTAAAGATGGTGACCATTTTAGTGACGTCACTACACCCTTTGGTTTCAAACTTTCTTATTTCCATATCAAATAAAAAGTGAACGCTAAGAAATAGCAAACTTGTGATGGCATATACGAGGTTTAAAATTACATTTTCTCTCCGAAAGGTATCTCCAACTGTTAGCGAGTAAAACCTAAATTTGTGCTATAAAACACGGTCAACGCCGAACAGTGTGGACAAAATGTTCCATCCTTAATCTCCCTCTGCGCAGCCCCTCGCCTATCCCCTGTTTTAACTGTCACTTTCACGTTTTAATTTATTTATGACGCGTAGCGAAGCACGGGTACTTCAGCTAGTCTATTATATAAAACTAAGTGTCCTGACTGACTGACTGACTGACTGACTCATCATCGCCCAGCCAAAACTATTAAAACTAGAAACATGAAATTTTGGGAATATGTTCGTTGTGAGTCAAAAACGCCCACTAAGGAAGGGTTTTTGGATATTCAGTTTCTAAAGGTGTGTTAAGGGGGTGTACACCTGCATTTCATTGAATAACAATATGACACGACTATGACGCGAGCGAAGCCGCGGGTACCTGCTAGTTTATTATATAAAACAAAGTGTCCTGACTGACTCATCATCCCCAGCTAAAACTACTAAAGTTAGAAACATGAAATTTTGTGGATATGTTCGTTGTATGTTGAAATCGTCCACTAAGGAAGGATTTTTGGATAGGGGTGAAATTCTGAAAAAAAAACTTCCCATAAGGAAGGATTTTTGGATATTCACTCTCATCGACCAACCAAAACTATTAAAGTTAGAAGAATGATGTTTTGGGGATATGTTTGTTGTGTGTCGAAAATGGCCAAAAAGGAGGGATTTTTGGATATTCAGGTTATAAAGGGATGTTAACGGGGTAAAACCTGCATTTCATTGAATAACAATATGACACGACTATGACGCGAGCGAAGCCGCGGGTACCTTCTAGTTAAAAATATAAAACTTCCCATATTTCAATTGGAACATAGATGATAAGCTTCGTCGATCCCGTACTGTAGGGTATTACACTTGCCCTTTAACTATGAGGTCCCGGTTTCGATATCAGACTACTGTACGTCTCGGATTATGGAACTGACGTAAGGACTGGAACGGGATGCATGTATCCTCGTGAAATCATTTAAGACAAATTCATTCGTGAATTGTTTCAACAAAGTCCCGTATGCATTCATACACCATTCAACGTATTACAATGAAACTTCGGTGAATTGTTGTGCACACTCCCGCGAACGTTTTATAATTAGTAAATCCATTTTATAACATGTTTTGCGCGGTTAGTTTCAACAAATGGGTGCTGGCACACGAATCGTTTCAAGAGAATTCCATATGCGTTCTTATAGTACCATTCATCGGTTTGCGACGATTGGACCTTGATGAGTTTTTGTATACACCCCCACGAAGGTTGATGAATTGGTCAATCCATTTCACAATACAGGGTGCGCGAGTCATTTAGGTGTGATTTGTGATGACTATCAACAAAGCACAGGGACAAACCCTACAAGTGTGCGGACTAAATTTGGAAAATCCAAGCTTCCCACTTGGACAGCTGCACCCGGCCGGCTCAAGCCTCAGAAATCCTTCTGATTTGTTAATGCGCGCACCAGACAGAAAAACAAGACAATATAGTATGTCCAAAAGCACTTCGATAAAAACAATTACGACACAAAAACTTTCTTTATTCAATTGGCATTGCAACACATGCCGGGTACAGTTAGTATTATTTAAGTTTTTAGTTTTGTTGGTGATTACTGTTTTAAAGAGAGAAACATCTAGGTCATCTGCCTCTAATGATATGGGTCATATTAAAAAAAATACAACTTTGCCACTACTACAGTAAGTAGCCTGCTGAGTTATATCTAACTTAACACAACATGAGAGAGCGCCTCGTGGTGTAACCGATAGCAATCATGCCTGTCACCCCGGAGATCCGGATTCGATTCCTTGCTCTGCCATGATGATTTACATTGATCTGAGGGCTGGAATGGGATACACTCAGCTTCTTGAGGCAAATCTGAGAAGAGGTGGGCTCGACTCCCACCTCAGTCATTATGGAAGTGTTTTTTCGTGGTTTCCCATTTCCATTTTTGGCAATTGCCGGGATGGTTCCTAACTTAATACCACGGCCGTATACTTCCCAATCCTAACCTGAATTACAATACATACACTACTACAGACACCACGGATAGAAAGGATATCAGCAAAATTCTACACACACCCAGGTATAATTACATTCAAATGAAACAACAACATAATAGGAGAAGGAATTGACAAAGAAAGAGGTATCCGGGAAATGAAAGTCAGAGTAAAGAAATCCCCTCAAAGCTCCAAGAATGAGGATGGAAAGGATTAGAAAGAAGTAGAGCCATGAAAGAGAGATAGAAATGGGCCAGAGAAGAGTGTCTTGTTTAAAATTCTAAATATAGCATTGCTTATTTATATTTAGGTCTGGTGACTGTGGAGTTCAGAGAAGGTAACTTTCTGGTCACGGACCACTCAGCACCACTGGACTCTTTTAACGAATAGGCATACTGTCATCAGTTAGGACAGTATGTGAAATGTTGTCTTTATATTTGGACACTTGCATGAAAAGGAAAAGTCATGAAAAGCTAGAACTGATTTCGGGAATGGTTTGCCTCATACAGTGGAGGTCGGAAGAGAACACGATTTGGCCAATAAGAGGTAGCCAGGTCAAGAGTAGAAGACCATTGGAATCAGCTCGAAGTCACCATCCACGTCTTATGAGTTGTAACTCCTTGAAGAAATACCTACTAGAGTGAGAACCTTCCCTAAAGAACGGAATCTCGCAGGGGAATGCTGGACCTCTATGGCTAACTGCCTGTCGAGCATGGCACTGCAGCCCGCGCCCAACTAGTTCAATACATTTTTACATGAATTTCAGAGTAGTTGCTGGAAATGCTGTCCATTTTCTAAGCATTCATTGCACCAACGTAAGAAGTGTTGGTACACTCGCTGTAATTCATACTCCAGAGTACACGGATTGTTTCCGTTTATTTTTTATTTGAGGTTCCCTCACAAGTAAAAAATCCACGGCACAGAAACGTATGAACACATTTACTGGAAGACTTCTTCTTGAGAAGATAGGTTCCATACCTAACCATGTTTTCTAGATACAGTACTTCACAAGTCTTGACTCTCTCAGCCAAGGTATCTTGCGAGCTGGAAATGTAATCAAGCTATGATCGTATGCGGGGCTTTCCGACGTACTGTTGCGTAACGGTAGATGCTAGTCAACTGGCGCTGACTCTACACGCTTCATCCGTCACATGGCGCATGCGAAGTTCCGTTCTGTAGGTTAGGCTCTCACTGTATTCGTCCATGACTGGGAAAATAGCTCCGATGGAGAAAATAAGGATCTATCAAAGTATTTGGTTGAGGTGAGTGTAGAAGGGCACATACGTTGGGTGCTCTAAGCGTTGGAATCCTAACTATCGTCGATACGCAACACTCTCCTGTTTTGTATGCGAGTAGCAGTATAATATGCTCTTAAAATGAATAATCGAAACATTTAAATAACACTGGTTAACAGAATTTTTGTTACAAAGAAGGTGAATGGTGTTCTTAACTACGTCGTGGCTTCTGAATTCGAAAATGAAATCCATTTTCCTCCATCGGGCTCAGATTTCGTATTAAGGTACCCTCTATCTTTAAACACCTTGAAAATAAGGGTCTAAAACAGTATTTGGTTACGTTGGTATTGATGCATTAATTTGTTTTCAGTTTTCTTTTGCGGATGTAATTGTTGGAATGCAATCGAAATATGTATACAAGGACGTTCATTCATTATGCTCAGTCCTGAAATTCACCGCCAGGGTACGAATGAGACTGTTGAGTCATGAGGCAAAGTATCGTCCGAAATATGGAAGGAAAAATAAACATTTTAGGGATGTTTATTCACTTTACTCGAATGTGGCTCATTCCTTTGAATAATTTGTCTACTAACACAGATTTTTATATTTTCCTTCTGCAAGATGAAATAAAAAAGGCTGACGCAAGCATTTACAAAATCCATTATAATATGGTAACTGAGGCCGATACATAAATTCAGAGATTAGATCTGGATTCAGGGAAAAACTATCTTCCAGAAACAGCTTGTTTTGTTTTTGTAACAAAAAAAAGGTGTCTTCCTCTTCTTGCGGATGGGTCAATTAGGACCACGTGGAATCAACGTATGTTGCCCAATAGCTCTTCAAATGCATGGATTGTTGTAGTTTCTGTTCCTCCGACCATGCACGTCGTGTTGGTTTCTTCTGATCTTCCTCAAATCTCCTGGACTGGCTGCGTGGTTCAGCGGTAACGTTCTCGCTTGCTGGGCCCTAGGTTGCAGGTTCGCATCCTGGCGCAGTCAGCTGGCATTTGAGGGTGCACAAATATGAGGGAGCCGTGTCAGTATATTTACTGGCACGTTAAAGATCCCCTTCGGGGCAAAATTCCGGTACCCCGGCGTCTCTAAAAGCCACAATAGTTAAAAGGGACGTAAAACCAATAAGATTATTATCAAATCCCCTGGTGTGAACAATATTTCTGATTACATTCATCTGATCTGGTGATCCTATCTCCACTAGGTCCCTCTCCACTTGTTTGTACCACTTTGGTCTTGTACGTTTGTTCAGCAGAAATTTGTGGATTCAGTAAGTACGTCTCGTATGATTCATTCTTTCCAAATGGCCCAAAAATTGAATTCATCTCATTCTCATGGTAACGGTGAGTTTAGAAATTTGTCTATACATTTCAGAGTTGGGTTTGGGATAGTGTATGCCATTTTTAGCCTACTTTCGAGTTTTTCAAAAAATGAAAGTAGACTTATGAGATCTACACAGGGCCAAAAATTGTGTGTCTCTGTGTGTGTGAGCGTGTGTACTCTGAATGTCTGCACCCTCGCCCCATCAATTCGAACATGGTGAAACCGAATTGAACGAAATTTGGTACAGAGGTAAAATAGCAAAGGGCACCTCAGTGTCATGTTTTATATCGCCGCCATCTTGAAGGAAACGTAATGGCGGCCACCCAAATGTTCAAAGCTTAAATCAAATTACGACTAACCTAATCATCCGATCTCTACCAAATTTTGCAACAACATATATTTAAATGGAAAGTGTCTTTTAACTAAATTACAAGGTCATCAGCCCAATAGTTCGCAGATAGCGGCCATGTATGTGTGCAAATCGATTCCCCCTATCAATTCAAACACCGTGAAACCGAATTGAAGGATTTTTTTTACAGAGGTAGCACTAGCAAAGGGCACCTCATATTCATGTTTAATATCCGCATAGCACGTTGTATTTCGACAAGCTATTACAACCAACATATTATTATACTCCTTTAATAGGAAAACGAGTTTATTTAGCGTATGGCTTTTAGTGCCGGGAGAGTCCGAGGACATGTTCGGCTCGCCAGATTTGTAGCTGCTTCGAGACGGACACCCAATGGGTGAGCTACAAGTACCGTGGGGGAGGAAAGTTGGAAGGGAAGGTCGAGGAGTTGGAAGGTAGCGGCTGTGGCCTATAGTTAGGGATCAACCCCGGCATTTGCCTGGAAGGAAGATGGGAAACCACAGAAGACCATCTTCAAGGTTGCCGGCGGGGGGATTCGAACCTCCTCGCCACCCGGATGTGAGCGACTGTCAATAGTCATGCCGTAACGACCAAGGCTAACTCACCCGGTGGAAAAAGTGTTATAACAATACCTTTGCATTTAGGAGAAAGTAGGCTATAATGTTCTTAACTGAACATCTTGTTAATTCTGGGCTCTAAGATCTTTCGCATAGGCTAGTAGTGTGTTTTGGACAGTTCTGTGACCTCCTCCTCCTCACCCTCCTCACAAGATGGCGGCAGCCCGATAACTCCCGAACCAGTGGTCGGATTTTGACGAATGAGGTGTCATTGAACTCGGGCTGACACTCCCTTTCCAACGGACAACATATTTCAACCCCAAAATAAAACCTACCTCTACTAGAGGGTGAAATTGTATTTTTTAGAGAATCTCTCATTCCAACTGCAACATGTGAGAGTTTGAATGCTAATATGGAATTAAACGTTGTTCTACATAAAGTGCATGTGTTCGGTGGATAGCCACTATGAATTAACATGCTTGTTTTTCGTTTTTACGCATGCCCACTCATAGGTTTGGTAAGAGGGCGGGCTTTTTAAAAGATGGTGGCTGTAGTGTAACCTAACCCAACCTAACGGGTCCTTGTGGACGAGCCTTTGTTGATGGGTCCTTGTGGACGAGCCTTTGTTGACAGGTCCGTGTGGACGAGTCCTTGTGGACAAGTCCTTGTTGACAGGTCATTGTGGACAGGTCATTGTGGACGAGTTTGTGTGGACAAGTCCTTGTGGACGAGTGCTTGTGGACGAGTCCTTGTGGATGAGTCCCTTTGGACCGGTCCCTTTGACCTGGTTCCTACGGATGAGCCCATGAATTTATTTAAATTATGTCACAGGGCCTAACTACATTTGTGTGTGTTGAACTGACGTTGTTCACCACTACTATAATGGGATAACGATATGATAGGAAAGTGATGAAATACATGTGAACACGTGTGAGATGACCTTATTACCGTCCTCCTTGTGAAACAAGTCACATCCTGTTTTTGGTTCATACGTGAGAAAATGCGAGTTCATGTGTAATATGATCTAACACACAGGTGTTCACCTGTACACGCGCACGATAAGAGCTAACAAGTCACAACCTGTTTTGACAGTGGTGGGAGGTGAAGGGGGGGGGGGGAGGGGTTGGTGTAAGAGAGAACCCAGGTGAAGAGAGAAAGAAATATGTATTGCTCATAATACATGTATAGCTGAGGACTGTACATAGGACTGTAGGTTAAGTACAACATGAGTGAATAAATAAATACAAGACACACAGGTTCACACAACATGTAATTTATTAATCCAAGAATTAAAGGCTGAGCTAAATCCCAACCATTTTACATATAGTTTATTTCCTTTTAGTTTCAACACTTTTCCACAAGGTAATGTTTAGGAAACGCTGTCTTTTGGAGTTCTTGAAGATAAAACCTGCCTTTTATGGGTTGATGGTTGAGGTCCTCGAGTAAATAGGTGACTGGACTGTTCAGGTTGACTTGACGAATTCGAAATAGTTCAGTCCCCCAATTTGGTGTGTAGCCCTTGTCGAAGACGGACTTGATTTGCTCTCACGAACATGGTCCCCAATGTTAAGGCGATGACGTTTAGGGTCTGCTGTTTTTATGGGGTTAAACAGTTTATCCAATCGCTGAATATTTTTGGTCACGAGGCGTGGCTTGGTCCCAATGGTTCTGTGTTTGGTGTCATTGTAACATGACACTAACTCAGGTAACAAGTCCAACTAACGATAAGTGCCCTGAGCGGTAAACGCTTTCCACATATGGGTTTTCAATGTTCGGTTGAACCGCTCGACCACGCTGGCTTTGAGATTGCTGTACGTGGTGTAATGGTGAATATCCTTAGATTTGAGAAAACTGGAGAAATCCTTGTTGAAAAATTATTTTCCCTGGTCGGTTTGTAGCAGCTGAGGTTGACGTTTAGATTGTTGAATAATATGTTGAAAGGCTTTGATGACTAGTGGACTAGACTTGCGACGCACAGGTTCAACAAACGCCATTTTGGAATAAACATCAATGACCGTCAACATATAGCGTACACCATCGTTAACGCTAGCATAGGGAATCATTTCAACCAAGTCTGCTTGCCAAAGTTCATCCACACCCTGTGAAATCACATTGAGTCGCTGATAGTGACGTCTAGCTGGACGATGCAACTCGTGAGCAATACCCATTTTAATGGGTGAGGGCTTAAACAATAATTTTGGCATTTCGAAGTTCTTCCTCAATTTCTTGAATTTCCCAATCGTGACCAGTATGGGCGGCTTGACGTGAAGCATGCAACAGCTGTAGTCGCTGGACGAGTTTATTTGGATTGTGCCAGTAGGTAACATCCACAAGGGGTTTTAATGGTTTAAATGTCACTCCTGAAGCGGACACTTGACGACGACCACTTTGACTAGTGGGGAACATTTTTGCAATGATGTTTTTATATTTTTGAGATATATTGGCATTCACTTGTTGAGTGGGATCATACTGTCTTTTGTGAGCATGGGTGTCCAATAAAATGGATTTATATTTACTAAGGTCCTCTGGCGTATAATCTTGAGATGAGGGAGTCCGAGAGAATAGTAGCTTTACCAGTCCTGGTTTTAATTTATAGTTGATCTTTTTAATGACAGCTTTAGTACGACTAAATTTAATCGATGAATCACCAATTTTAAAACTATCATCCACATAGCGAACGCCATATGTAGTATCTGTGTTTCCAATAAATAGATTGGTGAAATAGGGTTCCAGTGTTGATCCATAATATTTTATTAAAATGTTTTTCAGTTGAGCTTTATGTTGAGGGGTGGCCAAGAGATGTGAAAATGGAGACGATCTGGAAGGGCAAGGTGTTTCGACCATGGCCAAGGATTTCCTTTTTCTTAAAAACTCTGCAAGGGGTGATGCCTTTTTTTGAGGCGTCAACACTTGTTCCTCATTATCCTCAACTTCGCTAACACTAGTTAAATCTTCCTGTTCCTCTTCCTCTTCCTCTTCCTCGGGGTCCATGTGGTGCGTCGGAGTGGCTTGTGAAACGGTAGGTAGCGTTTCAGATGGCTTGAAAGAGGGTTTCAACATGGCTTTTAGCGGAGGTGCTAAATGTTGTTGAATAAACAAAGCATGATCCGCACGCGATCGTTTCAATTGACGAAACTTTTGGCGAATAGTATTTTTGCTCTAATAATATGCTTTTTCAATTGACTCTCTGCTATCGCCATGATGACGTGACAAATGACTTGAGAGGGAATGATACAGTGCCTTAAATAGCAATAAAATGATCAAATCCTAAGCGATACCGCCCTTGGTTGAGTTCACTTTGTTTGTCAATCACTAAACAGGCATGACGTTGTGTGTTCCAGCACATGCCACACAATTCTGTAAACATTTGAAAGGTCATATCCGGATTTACATGTTCGTTATAAATGTAACGACTGTTCCTCTCGTCCTGGCGAAATAAAACAATGACATTGGCAATGTCACGAATCAACTGTTTGGACATTTTAGAATACGTTTGTCCAAGATAGAAGCAATCGATATGTTTGTGTCGACCCATGCTGAAATAGCTTTGAATGATACCTTGTCGTTCAGTGGATACATCATCGAAAATCATGAGTGAATCAGGCTTTACCTCATCCAGTGAAATAACATTTTCTTGCGTGGAAAATGTAAAATACCCCATATTCTCATTTTTAATCCAGACATGACTTGATCCAGAAACACGTAGAGGGGTTGGTAGAGAGATTTTGCGAAAATATAAATATTTTGAAAACACAGACCGTTGGGCGCTGTAATAAGTGTCAGCAAAAGATTCGTTTTTGCACAGCCGGAAGGTCCCACAATGATGCAGCGAATGGAAGATGGAAACAGTGAACCATGGCGTTGTTCACGTGATGTAGGGCAGAGATGGGAAACCATATCCCTCACGGGGAATGACTCTTGCTGCTTAATTATCTTCATTTCAACTAAGGCTTAGAGAGGCTAGCAGGCTGTCTATATACATCGCACCGAGCCTTGTCATAGAAACAGTAGACTCGTACTACAGGTTGACGATGGATGTCTTTGGACGTGCGTTGATGGTCAAAGCTAGGTCTGTTCCCATACATGATCCTAAACAAGAAACAGATCCTGCTAATAAACACTATGTGGATAGGTCTGTAGTGCCACGCACAAAACAGGGAGATTATGACTTTAAAGGAAAGCGGTTAACCCATGTAAAACATCCTCAAGTGTCTACAGACGTTACTGCAAAAAATATGTGGATAACAAGGTGTATGAGTTTTATGATAAAGTGCCTCAGCTTACAGTGGATGGCTATAGCGCTAATCATCACCGCATTATTCACGTGGAAGACCCTCAAGAAGATGATGATGTCTGTACCAAGCGATACGTGACCTATGAAATGAAAAGGCTTTATAAATTTATCCCATCTGTATTTTTAGTGTATCTGACAAATGTAAAACCTGTGAATGAGAGAAACCATATACCGCTAGTTCATGACCAGCACTTGACCTATGTGCTTGCTTCGGGTTTAAGCCACTATCAATTACACTATAATGGAACCATTCACATCAAATACGCCATACCTGATGAGAACCATTTAGAAATAGAGATAAATGGTCATAGGATGTTGGTCCATAACCATGAAATGGTCAATGTAGGATACGAATTATCCTTTCATCTCATGTTGACATGGGATGAAAAGCAAGCTGGAAAAACCATAAATGATTTCCCACTTTATGTAGAATTGAAATATACAGCCATGAAATAACAATCTGACGTTAGTTGTGACTTAAACTTTCTTGTAAAAGGTTGTTGGTCATCATCATCATGGTGAAACAAAGATATGTGGTGAGAAAGACTAAAAATATGACCCTGTCCTTGGCAAAGCCTGGGCTTATGACATTCGTGGACAAGCCCTTGCGAAAGAAAAAAAAGAAAAAATAATGTGTTGACCATAAAGAAAGCTCTTCGAGTAGCACAGAGACATGTTATTCCAAAACGTCAGCGACAGGGTTCAAAACAAGGGCGAGTGATCCCCGTCCCTAAACGAGCGGGATTTTTACCTGCATTATTCGCTGGTCTGGCTGCTCTAGGTTCATTATTTGGCGGCGCCAGTGCAGTGGCAAAAACTATTAAAGCCGCGCAACAGGGCAAGCAACAACTCAAAGAAAGTCAGCGACACAATGAAACATTGGAAGCCATTACTATGGGGGCTAGAAATGTCAATTTGAAGCCAGCCTTTTATCAACAAGGATTTGGAATTTCACCTTTTCGAAATAAAATAAAAACATCTTTAACCTCAGCCATAGCAAGACATGCCCTGACGCATCAGCAAGTGGAAAGCTATGCTAAACAACTGAAGCTTTCTCATTTTCGAGGTGTGTTTATGCGAAACCAATTACCCTCACAACCCTGGAAACATGAATGTGCTGTTGTCAATTTGGATGATCACCGAGGACCTGGAACACATTATGTAGCTTATGTCAAAGAGGGATCCACTGTATGGTACTTTGACAGTTTTGGGAACTTGCCTCCGCCCATGGAACTAGTGGCCTATTTTGGAAACAGGATCAAGATATATTATAATGTGAAACGTGAGCAAACGTTTAACAGCCAACAGTGTGGACGTTTGTGTTTAAAATTTTTATATAAGACGCAACATAAGCAAAAACGTCAACAGTATGTCGGTGGAAAGTAAGTCGTTTACACTGCATGGACGTGGACCTGAAGTGAGCCTAGACTTTTACCCACCTATAGAATTGAGTGAAAAACCCTATGGTTTAGGACTTGTTTCTCTTGAAACGTACAATCGAATATATAACATACGTGAAAATGTGAACAACATGTTTTACTATGATGATTCTGTGCTCACCCTGAACTCTGGTGGATACACTTTAGATGATATTTATGAACACATTTATGTGGTGTTGATCAATGAATATGGTTTCAAGTCATTTCTGGACGGAACGCGCAAGTTTGAACTTGTAGGAAATACCAACACTCATCGCTGCAGTATTTTTTCTACATTCAAAATTGACTTTAAAACTCACCCCGATTCCATAGGTCCATTACTAGGATTTAAACCACGCGTGTTGGAGCCCAACAAAAAACATGAATCAGACCATGAAGTGAAATTCATTGAGGACCATCATGTGTCGGTGACGTGTAATATTATTAGCCAAGTGTACACCAAACAAGAACCGTCGCATTCGCTTTATGACTTTATTGTAACATCGCCCAATGGCTATATTATTCGTGAAAACCCTCCAGTGGTGCTTTTTCATTCTGTGGCTGCCGATGGTATTAGTAATATAACATTAAGACTGATCAATAGAGAGCAACAACTCATTGATCAAGAATCTACCACACCAGTGACTTACAAGTTGGTGCTAAAACCACTATGAAGTTTGTATATAAAGCAACAGCACCGTCTAGGAATGGTATTAGTTGTTTACCACGTGAATACACGTTAACATCTCAGAACAAGCAGATTTTACAGCATTTGGGTTACCACATTAACCCTCACGATGAATTCTATCCTAGAGGTAGCGAACCACATCGAGGAGCAACCAGGAGTGGTAAGAATTGATCTCCATTCTTATCAAGCTCAAACACCTGGACTCAATAACAATGATGAAATTAAATTTGTTATCAACAACCAAGATATTTACACTCTACCGCGTGAAAGTGTTATTCAGATTGAAGGTCGGCTCACCAAAGCCGATTGCTCTACACTCACTACATTCAAGTTAGCCAACCATGCTTTCGCCTTCCTGTTTTCTGAAGTGCGTTATGTGATTAACGATATCGTGGTGGATAGCACTCGAAATGTGGGCATTTCCAGTGTCATGAAACTATATCCCTCTTATAGCGAGGAAGAAGCTAAAACACTTTGCATGGCGGGTTGGTGCCCTGACTCGATCAATGACTGGATGGTACACACCGATGGCACCTTTACTGGATATTTACCTCTTAAACTGATTTTAGGCTTTGCTGAAGATCACCAGCGCATTGTGGTCAACGCAAGGCAAGTGCTTTATCTGGTGAGAGACAGGAGTGATAATAATGCACTCAAGGGAGTCGACAATGCCCCCATTGATTCAAAAATTCAACTACAACGCTTGCTATGGAAAGTGCCTCATGTGACCCTTAACGATAGCAAAAAACTGGACATAATCAAAATGGTAAAGAGAGATATACCTCTACCCATGGAATTTAGAAGCTGGGCACTCCATGAGTACCCGTTATTGCCCACCACCAACACACACAGTTGGTCTATAAAAACAGCTCGCTATACAGAGAGACCTCTCTACATGATAGTGGGTTTTCAAACGAATCGCAAGTATCAACAAACCAAAGATGTCACGCAATTTGATCACCTGCAATTGAGAAATGCACGTCTTTTCCTCAACGGTGCTGTGTTTCCCTATGAAGGGTTGGATTTAGATTTTTCAAAAAATAAGTTTGGCCCCCTGTACGACTTGTTTTCTAAATTTAGATGGTCGTATTATCTAAAAGAGAATTGTCCAATGTTGTCACCCCAAGCTTTTAAGACAAGGGCACCACTGATTGTCTTTGACTGTTCCTACTTGGAAGAGTCTGTCAAACCATCCAATATTGACATTCGACTAGATTTTGAAACGCATGACAATGTTCCAGCCAATACCACGGCCTACTGTTTGATTATTCATCACAAACAAGTCAACTATTATCCACTGTCCAACCAAGTGACAAGTGTATAAATAGCAGGTCAACACACATCAAACCGCTCAGTCATGTCTTGCTTTCAAGCCTCGAGAGAAGTTACATCGATGAATTTAAAATCTGAGGAACAATGTTTCAAGACCTTTGCAACATGGCCGGTGCCTTTTATAAACCCTCAAGCCTTAGCGGCCGCTGGATCCTACTATTTAAAAAGAAGAGATGAAGTGAAATGTGTGTTTTGTCCCATCATCTTAGACCAATGGCAAGAGAGTGATGAACCCATGCAGGAACATCAGCGCTGGTCACCAGCCTGCCCCTACCTATGCAGAATGGAGGTGGTTAATATACCCTGTCATTCAAGTTACCCCTCACTCATGCCTCTAAGTGATGAAAAAAGTTATGATACGTGTGGACTTTATGGTGTCAACAGTGCTTCAGTGAACAGCTCACAGTCAAAAACACCCAGTTTAGAGACATTAGAATATCGTCGATGTTATGGACACTATAAACACAAAAGACTTTTTTGTTGTATGAGATGGTACCGCCTCTATCCTAGAATGAAAAAGGAATGTAAAACTTGTTATGCTAATAAAATAATGCAATAAAATTGGTTGTTGTTGTTATATTATTATTTCTTATGCCCCCCCCCCTCCCCCTGTCATATCCTAACCCCTATAGTGACTACTCGATGTTTTTATTTTCTTTTACTAGAATGGAATGTAAGTAAATGACATGGGTACACCTTACTGAACAATTGTCAGTCTGTGGTCAGTTGGACTTGATCCAGACAAGAGTGAACATGTTGCGTACACTGATTGTCGACTGTCAAGGGTTTAAAATTGGAGATAACAAATTTATATTTAAAGAAGTGCCTATTATTGATTGTTCCACTTTTTGGATATTGCAAGCTACCCATTTGGTGTTTAAACCACCTTATGCGTTTGATTTGTTGTGTGATAAAGACCGTATACAAACCCAGTGGATTGAAACTCATATGCAACTAGACTGGAAGCAAGGAACCATTTCATATAAGCACCTAGACATGGTCATGAAAGCCCACTTGTCTTCCGCTCATGTAGTATTTGTGAAAGGTAGTGAAAAACGGCAATGGCTACAACCATTTTTAGCGTCTTACTGTCAATGTATCGATTTAATGGACATGGGCTGTCCCTCGCTGCAAACACTCATGGACCGCTGCCCCTGTGACAATATTACCCATAAAGCTCTGGCACAGGTGTGGCAATTGTTTCATTGGCTAACCACCAATGCCTGCTGGGAGTTGTTAAATAAAATTAAAACTGAAGGTTTACCTGTGAATGCCACCAGTGAGATTTCTACAAGCGACGTGTAAACATCAACGTGATACCATGGAGAAAGGGGATGCTACCGATAAAGCGATTGGAAAGTTCTTCGTGTGCAAAAAGAAACTAGACAGTTTTACCAAAGAAGAATTATTGGCTCTTCCAAAATCATTCATTTATTACGTCGCAGCAAATGCAGTGAAAGAAATCTGGCAACATGTACCAAAATCATGGACTCAAGACCCTGTGTTAAGTGAATTGCAACCATGTACGGATTATGATCACCATAAGCAAGTGGCTATGGCAAAAATACCCTCTATGCGACAGTGTGCTACTTGCCAGCTGGTCAAACTGTATCATGGTCATAAAAGTCAGTGTAAAGACTTTGTTTCCTCATTCCACGGGTGTAATGGATATAAAAAGCAGCAACAACAAACATCATCCACAGAGGAGGAGGAAGATCAAACCCTTTCTCCACCAATGGAAAAGGATATGCCAGACCTATACTGGCAATGGCGACATTGACAAAGTAATTCAATACTTGACTTTCGAAATCTACCTACCTGGTTATTATTTGTGTGGTCCTGGAACTTATCTTGAAGAACCTTTGCAGCGTGGTGATATACCTATTAATCCTTTGGTTCGAGCATGCACCTTTCTTATCACCACAGTCATCCTGCATTAAGATGTGTAGCGGATAAAGTATCGTTGAAAAGCTAAACAACGTTTGACATCCTGTAATGTCTCAGTGAGAGAGAGGTTGGCAGCCCTCATTGTGATTAGTGCTATATAAGGAAAGTTAATGATGAGTGGACATGAACAATGAAAAGGATTGAGGAATTGGTATTTCTTGTATTCTATTTTTGTAAAGCACTATTTGTTGTGCAATAAAAACAAGGTTTACAAGATCACAATGTCTTTTAATTTTTTTAAATGGTGATAGCCATTTTTTCATTTTCATTTTTTCTTACATGAATATTTACATTTTCCACTTCCCTTTTTTACATCCCTCTTGTTTAGTTCACATATTCTGTACATTTTTTGTTGTGAAATAAAAAATAAGGTTCACTAGATCACTATATCTTTCAATTCTAAAAATGGTGATAGCCATTTCTTCATTTTCATTTTTTCACACATGAATATTTACAATTTACACTTTACATTTTTTACATTCCCCTTGTTTAGTTCACACATTCTGCACATTTTTTGTGTGAAATATAAATAAGGTTCACGAAATCACTATATCTTTTAATTTTTAAAAATGGTGATAGCCTTTCCTTTTTTCACACATAAATATTTACAATTTCCACTTTTCATTTTTTACATTCCCTTGTTTAGTTGACACATTCTGTACATTTTTTGTTGTTGTGAAATAAAAACAACAAGGTTTACCAGATCACAATGTCTTTTTATTTTTAAAATGGTGATAGCCATTTCACTTTTTCACACATGGATATGTACAATTTCCACTTTACATTTTTTACATTCCCCTTGTTTAGTTCACACATTCTGTAAATTTTTTAAAATCTTTTTCATAATATACAAAAGCAAACATTTTACACTAAAATGTATTACTTATCTTATTTTTACTAAACTACTGTAGCCTAACATTATACATTCTACTTACAGTTTTTACAAAAAATATTACAATATAAAACACACTACAAATATTACAATATAGTGATCATTAGACTTAAGTAAAGTAATAGTCGTCAATGCGACTGTTTCCCCAAGCAAGAGTATTAAATGTGTTGGGTATAATGAATCGTTTGTTGTCTTCGTTACTTAAAGCAACTTTGTTCAACAAATTGGTATGTAGCTGATGATTTTTACTTCTAAATACACACATTTTCTTATATAATACAGGTGGGTTACTAACTATACAGTTTTTATAATCATTTTTCACTCCTTTTAATTTTTTTACTACTACATCATCAATTGTCATATAGCTGTATGATTTAGATTTTGTGCCTACAAAGGTGTCTATAATAACACCAGCACATTCATCCTTAAATTTCCCAAGAACCTTTTTGTTTACTAGAGGTAAATGGTAAATATTATCCTCGGGATAGTCACTTGTATCAAACCTATTTAGCTCAGTTTTGATATCCTCATAAAAATCATCAGTTTTAAACTCATAAATAAAAGAATATGTGTATGTGTAGAGTAATTTAGCATTATCAAGATAGTTTTTCTTTACATAATCATAGTGAAATTCATACATAAGTGTTTTTGACAATTCCAGAATGGTGTAACCCACATATATGGGTTTGTTGTAAGTTACTTTAAGACGATTCATTTGTATTACAACTAAATTCTCATGAATAATTGAACAGCTATGAAAGTTAGGCTTGCTTATTAAGTTGCTCGCACCATACCTTTTACCATCATTCTCTCACTTTGTTATCAGCTTTACATCAACTCGTTTATCAACATTCTCCATAGTCTTTCCAAAAACACTATTATTCATGAGTTTATAAAAATCTTTTTCAAACGCGTTTGTTGACTGTGTTCTTAAATTATTGTTTAGATCAATATACGGTTTGAGCCATGCTGACTGATGAAATTGCAATACGCGATGAATTTTAGTTAATTTTAATCCATGCTGTAGACACTGTTTCAAGTTTTGATAATGTATTACATATTTACATTTATCATTTACATTAGCAATTAACATTTTTGTTCGTGATGAGATGCATGGAGATTTCATATTCCCAGGACAAAATGGTAAATCATTATGATCATCATGTAACTCTTTAGGGCACTCAAGATTTACCTCTAAAATATATCCTTTATCATCGTTATCATTAAGAGTGTCAACATGTAAGACATCAATTTCAGGTTATGTCAGCCAGCGAAAATCTTTCACTGGTAGATATTGACTCATAGCCCAACCATATTGGTTATTTGCATCGAGGTAGACAATATACTTTGACTCTTCACAAGGGTTGTAGCTAGGCATGTATTTATTATTCGCTTTAGAGTACCGTCCACTACATTGGCTTAATCCACCTCGAATTGATGATTTTATAAAATTGATCATGTCTATATCAGTCATTAATTCTAAATTTACTTTCGTTTTTTTTTTCAACATTGAACTGAAACTTAACCCAGGAGCAGTGAAATACTGACAAGGATCAAGGTCATAAGTTTTCATACAAACATTTCGAAAATTTTCAAAAACATCTGCTAATAATAACACATCTGTCTTCAAATATATGTCTGAAAATTCTCCTAAAGTTTGAATGTGGAACTGTGTCCATACACGTTGTGCATGTAAATATTCCTGATCACTGATATGACTTGTGTTTAAGGAACTGTAAAATGCATCTTTCGGTGGTAAACAACACTCCTCAAGACATTCCACACAGTTAATATATTCATAAGGGAATATACCCTTTTGACGAATCAAATTAAAATCATCTTCTTTGGGAAAGACACGATGAATTTCATGAAACTGATCTGATTTTAAATTACTAGCCAGCTTATCAAGACTACTCGGCATAAAGCGGAATGAATCTAAAAATCGCAGTTTAATGGTTTTTTTATTGCTAGTTTTGATGTATTTTGTGAACGATATGTATTGTTCCTTATTATTTGCAATCACATCAATTTTCACATCTGAAGCTCCAAATTCTTTAACAATAAAGTGGTTATCGTATTTGCTACCGTTATGTAGAATGACCGGAATGAATTTACTTACTCTATAATTTAAATTACATTCTTGGTGAGCAGCACCACGATATTTTCCTGTTAAATGGTCATGATCGCGAACCCTGTCTGAATATAAACATTCACCACATATAAAACAATTAGTTTCAGTTTCAAAATTCATTTGCTCTGAGGAAGTTAGTGGCTCCATTGGAGTGATCGTATTTAAAATAGAGGATATACGAATGGCATCTTTCTCAAGCCTTTCCATAAAAACTTTAGGTGCATCAGGTCCTCTATAGAGCTCAAACTTATTTAAAGAGTCATCATAACTACATATAATATAATATGCAAAGCTAAAAGGTTCATGAATGTGAGTTGTGTTGGTGAAAGGTTGGGCTGGATTTGATGAACATGTATTAAATGGTTTTAGCAAAGCCTCGAAGTCAGCATATATAACAAATGGTACTCGAAGCTGTTTCTCATAATCCTTAAATTTTAGAATGTTATTTTTAGGAGTCGGTAATACCGTACACACATGATTACACCCCCATTTTTGATGTTGAGTTAGTTGATCCTCTTTCTGGAAATGTGGCAAACAGCCATCACACAACCACTTCTTAGATTTATCTTTTGATATCTGACTACCGACAAGTCTACTTAAATGTTTTATCCAACAATAGTGGGCGTTTTCACCTTTAGTTATGTACAGTAAATTTACATGAGCATCCTTTTTTCCTGAGTATAATATAGAGGACCAACTATACTATTATTTTCAATTCCATAAACATTAATACTTACATTGTTCAGCTCTTCAAAACGTTGAATGTCTTTTATCGCCATAGGAAATTCCATTTCTTCTAAATCTAACACTGAAGAATAGTGAGGATATGATGATGTTCTATCCATATGCCCCACTGCTGAATGGAGAGCTGAGGTTACAGCCCACGCAAAACATGCTTGATCACTATTCCAAACGTTCACAACAGCTTTCTTCCGTTTGATCCATCCTGGCAAATCAATATATGATGATGCTCGAAGGGGGTTGTATTTATTCAGGTTGGTTTCTAAATAAAGTACTTCAACCAACGCCCAGCCTGACTCCCTTTCCTGGAACTCTTCACTCTTCACAATGATAGCACTTGAAATATTTTGGTATATATCACTAATATTAGTTGATTCGCTAACAATTATGGTTTTTGTATTACAGGATTTGATATCCGTAATTTCACCTTCACTCCCAGTTTTTACATAGAGTCCAAAAAGTTCAAAATTCATTTTAATTGTTTTATGGTCTAATAAAACATTACCTACCAAGCCAAACACAGTAGGTTGAACATTTTTTTAAAATGATTCAATACTTTGAGTTTTTTCTTTACTATAAAGTCTATAACTAGCAATTCGACTTTTAAACGCACTACCAATTTGTTGAATATTTCCAGAATTTCTTTCATGGCAAGCGTTATTTTTATGTTGAATACTGCGTAAATGTCCATGAATAATTGAAGAAGGTATATCAATATTACATACATCACAATGTGTTATCGAAGGTTCACCATTCTTCTTTCTTTTTGTTGCACAACTATTTTCACAATCTTGAGAACGTTTACGCTTTTGAGCATTACATTCGTTTAAAGGTTCCGTGCTAGTTGATGGTTTTACAGTTTCTAATTCTTGTTGTTCACCATGCACTTCAACCATGTGGGATTGATATCGCTTTACAGCAGAAAAACCAAGTTCACAAACTGAACACGAAAATGGTGCTGAACTAACATGCATTAAATTAACATGTCGTGTAAGACTATCCTGTCTGTTAAATGTTGTAGCACAATGACTGCACACAAACATTTTATTGTCATGTTTAACATTTGCATGCCGTTGAAGGCTGTCAGGTCTTGAGAACTGTTTCTTACAGTCACCACACTTGAACATGATGATCACTTTCCAAGTTATCTATAAAAGAAAGAAATCATAAATGTTAATAAATGATAAACAAAAGTACAATATAAATAGTTTAATTATATTCCAGTCAATGGCTATAGCAGGGTATTTAAATCGATCAACTGTGAACTCCTAGCAAGTCTAACTTCATGTAGTTCTGAGGGTTACTACATACCACTGTCACTGACACTTAGCGGTGAACATTGGAACTTGATAGAGTGGTAGAAACCAGCGGTCACCAGTTAAGTGAGCTAAGTGTGACGTCATAGCCAGTCTTAAAGCAAGTCTAAACTTGTAGAACATGTCACGTGATAGAAACCAGCGATCGCCAGTTAAGTGAGCTAAGTGTGACGTCATAGCCAGTCTTAAAACAAGTCTAAACTTGTAGAACATGTCACGTGATAGAAACCAGCGATCACCAGTGAAGTGAGCTAAGTGTGACGTCATAGCCAGTCTTAAAACAAGTTTAAACTTGTAAAACATGTCACGTGACAAGGTTAAGTTAGGTAAAGTTAGGTTATGATAGGTGAACTGAGGTTAAGTCTTTAAATGTTCCCTCTGTCACTGACACCTAGCAATGAACATTCGGACTTAATAGAGCGGTAATCAAAATCTAACCTACAAATTTAGCTTTACACATCATGGTCAAGTAGTTCCACCTTTTGACTGCCAAATATACCATTTTCACTGACATGTAGTGGTGAACATTGGAAAATATCACTCTAGCTGTTTAAAAGTTATTAGAGGGGCACTTACCTTTTTATAATTGATCAACTGCTGCCACTGAATGAACAGATTGTAGGAATCTGGTAACCTACAGGTACCCAATTATCTGTAAACAAATCAATCAATCAATCAATCAATAAATACATTCCAATCAATAACTTCAACATCAATTAGTAATAAAAGACTACAATCCATTAATAATAAGTACTTACCATGCAAAATAATTTAATGATTTTCTACCAAGAAGCCTTTTTTCAACTCTTGAGCAGTAATAGAGCACTGTTCACTCAAAGCGAGTAATAAAGACTGACAGTAGGGAAATGTAGGACATCTCTCTTATATAAACTCTCATCGCTCGTGTCAGCAGTTTTTTGCAGATCATTGCAATTCCTTTCCCAATACAGCTGAGAGTCCAAAGTACACTAGGAACACCTGTGTGGTATCCAATGACTGCAGACTTTGCATGATCATCACCCATTGTCTTAATCAACACCTGAGGTTTCAAATTACTGGAGTGTCAGTCATAGCAACAGCAGTGTGCGCTCCCTGCCATGTCAGCAACATGACACCGGAAGGAACACCTGTGTAATATACAATAACTGCTAACTTTGCATGATCATCATCCATTGTCTTCATGAACACTTGCGGTTTCAAATTACTGCATCGTTAGTCATAGCAACAGATCTGCGCGCTCTCTTTCATGTCTGTAATATGACACAGGAAGTAACAAGTCGGTTTACTGCACGTACCATCTCCTCAGTTTATACATCTTAAGAACATGTATTATTCTATTTCAACTACAAATGACTCGTTAGAACACATCCATCCACCAAGTTAGATCCCTTGTATGTTCACATGTATTTCTTCACTTTCCTTTCATATCGTTATCCCATTATAGTAGTGGTGAACAACGTCAGTTCAACACACTGCTTTACACGCAAAATGTAGTTAGGCCCTGTGACATAATTTAAATAAATTCATGGACTCATCCGTAGGAACCAGGTCAAAGGGACCGGTCCAAAGGGACTCATCCACAAGGACTCGTCCACAAGCACTCGTCCACAAGGACTTGTCCACACAAACTCGTCCACAATGACCTGTCCACAATGACCTGTCAACAAGGACTTGTCCACAAGGACTCGTCCACACGGACTTGTCCACAAGGACTCGTCCACAAGGACCTGTCAACAAAGGCTCGTCCACAAGGACCCATCAACAATGACCTGTCCACAAGGACCCGCTAGGTTGGGTTAGGTTACACTACAGCCACCATCTTTTAAAAAGCCCGCCCTCTTACCAAACCTATGAGTGGACATGTGTAAAAACAAAAAACTAGCATGTTAATTCACAGTGGATTTCCACCGAACACGTGCACTTTATGTAGAACAACGTTTAATTCCATATTAGCATTCAAACTCTCACATGTTGCAATTGGAAAGAGAGATTCTCTAAAAAATTACAATTTCACCCCCTAGTAGGGGTAGGTTTTACTTTTGGGGTTGAAATATATTGTCCATTGGAATGGGGGTGTCAGCCCGAGTTCAACAACACCACATTTGTTAAAATCCGACCATAAGTTCGAGAGATATCGCCATTTTAGTATTCCAGCGGTGGAGCGGTGGCGGTGGTCACAGAACCCGTACAAACACACTACTACGGCTAATTTTCCTTTCCTTAATCTCTAATGGTTCCTTTTATATGTTAAGTTGTAAATTGAGCGTTTCTGAAGCATAAAGAGCTTCCAGTTTAATTAGGCTACTGTTAAGTAATGGCGAATTTTACTGTTCCATGACAAGCATTGCTTGTTATAAACTTTTTTGTGTATTGGAAAGCAACCTTCATTTTCTGGATTCTTGATGTTACAGATTTATTTTAATTGGCATTTTCTGTAACCCATTCACCTAAGTATTTAAATGCCTTTACTCTAGCAATTTTGTTAGCGTTAATATCAATTTCATGTGGAACATTTTTTATGTTTCTTTTTGTAGACCAGTGTAATATAAGGGACTCTTGGCATGAGTGAATTGGCGACACTGGGATGTGATGGAGGCGTTGTGTTAACAAATATGACGTTCTAAACATTTAATGACTGAGGGGAAATGTTCTGGCTTTATTTGTCATAAATCAGTAACTGGCTGTAATGACTAATGAGAGCTATGCATCAGCTGTTTTAATTAGATTAAGAGCGAAACTACTTTTTGACAGGCTGGAGGCAAGGCGCGTGGCAACTTCCCCAGAACCTGGTCCATAAATCACAGTAATTACTGTGGTCTCTAATAACTCCTTAGCGGTGATGTAGATTTATACTCATAATTATTGTGGGGAAACGGGAACACATCCATCTCGGAGCCCGTGCAGCGCGATGACAGCAGTCGATGGCAGGCTATTTGCAGACGCAGGAAGATGAATGGTGCGCCGTCACACTGGCTGATAAGATAACAGTTGAAGTCTGCCATACAGCCCTTTCACACTTGATGTGTAAGTTGTTAATTACCACTCTTAGACTTAAGAGTTACTAAGTCTCGGCAACATGGTCACGGGTTCTTACAATGAAGTCTGACGTGGGATAATTTAGAATAAGGGTGTACAGTCCGTGGTACTCGAGGCACATGCTGACTGATTCTGTCGTTCACCGTTGCCCAAAGGGGCCGACCGCATATATTTTAGAACTTAGGATGACCATATTGTGAATGATTTGAACAGTATTATTAACCAAACAACTTTACTTCGTGTATGTTTTCAATTCATTCATTCATTCATTCATTCATTCATTCATTCATTCATTCATTCATTCTTTCATTCAATCATTTGATATTGTAATTTTCAGTCGGTCAACACAAAATAAATCCAATTACTGGAATATGTGAAAAAATAACCTGAAATAAATATTTCAAGTGATTAAGATATGTACACCAGGTGATTCAGCAGCCCCTTCCAATAGCATTTGCTGCAACCCAACTAACGCGTGTTGGGAGCAAGATCGATAATTCTCTGCTTGCATCCCGTGTGGTACTAATGCATAGCAAGCATATCCTGAAAAAGATAGTGAACCCTATTAGTTTTCCCTCGATGTGACTACAGCCTAATACATTCGCTGTAATTGATCCCGACCGATAATTCGTATAGTGTAGTTATTTCGTTCTCGAGATACTCCAGGGTTGGCGTATTGTTTCTGTATACCTTTTGTTTGAGATTGCCCCACAGGTAAAAATCGCACGGTGCATCTTCCCGACAATTTTACTGCAAACTCCTTCTTGAGAAGATAAATTTCAACTAGGGATATTATGACTTGTTCTGTACAAAACCATGTTCACGGTATACGAGATATGCTACAGTATTTCATAGCAAGTCTTAATTATCTCAAGTTATATTGCCAACTGCAAATGTAATAAATGTTATGACAGCATCCAGGGCTTCCCGCCTAGCTGTTGCAATATATGCTACTGTATATATGTCCCTTGAAACATAGCGACCCTTCCCGCGGCACGGCCTTTGAAAAGCTCCGTTCTATAGGGAGGGCCATCACTGTATTTTAGTACTCTAGATCCAGAGTTAACATTTTAAGCCAGATCTGTTCAGGTATTTGGCATGAGAAGCATTTCATAAAAACAAAACAAAAGATCAAAAATATTGTAATATTTATTAATATTTCAAAAACTCTTGATATAAACTTGACACTTGGTGTGTTTTATCATATTGCATGGTCCAAATTTCAAAGTGAAAGGATCAACATAGTAGATTTTAGGATTTTCACAGATGCATTGCCTTACCGCAACCCGGTGCATACTGAAGGCAGGAACGTTGCTCCTCTGCTTTCCTAAAAAGGAAAATGAATGCACGCAAGGAGATAGTGACAAGTTTTCTGCCTTAGCTGTTGGTTGCCCGAGAGGTGAATTACGAATTGCATTCCGGAACGAATTTCATCTGGAACTCAAAATTGTCATTCACGTGTATTCTTGAACAAACATAACTACAGTATTATAGAGGTTGAAAGAGGAAGGAGGAGGCACTATGGATTCCTCAGGCAATGGAAGTTGCTTATACTGTAGGTACTTCCCTGACATGCCTCCCAATTTGAGCACAATCCATATTTATCGGATCATGTTTAATAGTGAGAGCCGCCTCCACGTAAGGTGGCCATCCAAATAGTTTACGTTATTTAATGCCTCAAAAATCGTTTGTGTGCCCCTATTATTAATTAAACAAATTTAAAAATATATTTCGTTTAATTGTGGGGCTCATCCCCGCCCTAACCTGTGGCCATCATCCAAAACGTTTGTCGCCGCATTTTATTTCGGTGCCGCACTTAACAATAGATTTAATTGAATAAACAATAAAAACAGAAGTAAAGAGTTATTGGTTAGCTGCCTAGCCGGTATTTGCTGATACCGCGTGGGATTAGACGTTCTAGGGATTTGGACAACAAGTTGCCCTCTTCCCGGAATCGGCAGTTACCTCGAGATCCACAAACGCCTACAACAAATAACTTAGCAAGCTCAAATTGGTGAGGGCTCTTCCCCGCCCATACCCGTAGTGACCATCCTGAGGAAATGCGCTTGTCAGCCTCGAAATCCTTTCGGACACGCACTTGATGCTTGCTTAGATATTCGTTAGCTACAGTACCTCGCCAGTAGGTGTGAGACCCACCTCGCTCACACCCGTGTTGACCATCCTTAAGAACCGTGAGCTAATCACCCTAGCAATCTATTAGGACGCGCACGTGAAATAAACGTTATTTCTTCATTGTTTACAATAATGAAATAGTATATTAGCAAAGTTGTGGCTGCCGATGCACCCTGACTTCCAAAGTGGTGAAGCCTCCTCCCCGCCACACACCCCTGACGACCATCCTGAAAGGCAGTGCGCTTTGTCGTCCCCGGAATCCTTTCAAATGCGTACTTGAGGGTTGAAAGGCGCCACCAGCCAGCTTCTACTCTCAAGCAGTAAGGCAATATACCTTTTAAGGGGTGTACGCGAGGGGGTGAGATTCTGGTGCCCGTAAACCGGGCTCCTTTTACTCTATTTTGAAGGTTTGATATTTGTGGGTTTTAAATATTATACGCTAAGGTGTATGTTTCACAAACCTCAAGCTCCAAACCAGAGGGAGTTTGAAGGTGTGGTTCGTACCAAAATCTTCCAAATCATCTCAATATTACAGGAAATATCTTGCATTTCTTGAAAAGTCAACGGAAATATATTTATTTGTTTATAAAGTGCTATTAAACAAATAAACAAGACGATAGCCCCTTCCAGAACGGTCTCGCGTAAAGCCCGCTTAGCACCAGAGCTAGGCGGGTAGTCTGTACACAACCCATTATGCGAGAGTTCTCGCACGGGTCCGCTAGTAATAATAATTAGTTAATAAATTACCCCTGACTATAAATAGCGGACTATTTAAAAACTTATAGTCGGAGTATTTGTTGTGATGTGATTTTGCGTTGTGCGATTTGATTTTAATAATTGCTAAGGGGCTTGCAAAAGGGGGATTTGAGAGCAGAATTTCGTTCGGTATTGGGTTCGATGGAGACCGACAGTTGCCATAGACATGGGCTAATGACTATCATATTTCCATCGATGCCATGAGATGTTATCTAGCCCACTCGCTCGCCGTGGTTGATTTGTGTGTGATTTTTGTTGTGTATCTAGGTTATAAGTATTACAGCAGCTTCATCCAGTCAGCGCCAAATTCCTGTTACTTTACATATAATTGCGAACCGCATAATGAACGGCCGAAACAATAGTACCATGTTTTTATTGTTGTCACTTTAATTGGAGGCCAGGGACATCTTCGATCATCAACGCTGTATACTTGATAACCCGTATTATAGTAATGGCTAATTATAGGTAGATATTCTAATGATTGAAATAAGAAACACTCTCGGCCATTGTAAGCAGTAGGAATTAAATAACCCGGGGTCAATCCACACACAGGATGGGTGATATCAGTGCCGGAATTCAAACCTTGGATTTCAAAGCAAGCAGTGTTGCATTGTATCCGTCAGAGATGACTTACGCGCTCGGCTGCACTAGTGGGCATTTACTTCCGTGTTCTGTATTGATTTGTCTTGCTGATCGTGTAACAGTTTCCCACCTTTACAGTTATCGAAGCGAGGAAGAATAATCGTGTAAACAAAATACATAATATGTTCTACCCTCAGCTGTTTGTTATATGTCCGCCTCTTATGACTGAAACTGCTCAGACATATTTTACTTAAATTAACTACTGTGTTTGTGGTTTCATTTTAGCGACTTTGGTCATTTAGCCCCGTGTAGGTGTGTGTATAAAATTTGTCTGATAACCTGTGCCATTGTGACGTCTGTAGTAAAAGTGTGTGTGTATTTGTCATTCAGATGGTGAGTGGGAAGTAGGCGGCCGTTGATTTCAGTTAGGAACCATCCGGCATTTGCCGGGAGTGTAGTGGAGAAACCACGGAAACCCACTTCCTGAAAGGCTGAGATGGGAATCAAACCCACTTCAACTCAGTTCTGCTTCAAAAGGCACGGTTTACTCCGTTCTAGCCCTCAGACCAGAATTACATTTCTTGAAATCGATCCCCGACCTCAGGATTGACACCCAAGAATGCTTGCCACTGCGCCACAAGACAGTTAAACGAAATAATAATTATAACAATTATAATTTTAGTCAACTATTTCACGGAGTAGTGAAATTTCGTTTATCAGGCCCAGGTACTCGGGTGTGTGTTGAATTTAACTCCTGATAACCTGTGTCTCTCTGGTGACAGTTCAATTGTTTGTGTTTGCGATTGGGGTAGGCGGCCTGGGAATCGTAGTACAGTAAGGTATCATTTTCCTGGATGGAATGTGGAAAACAGCGGGAAAACCAGAGGCTTACTTTGAATGGCTGTCGTCAGAGCTGAGCTAAAAACGTTTATTCTCTGGACCTTCAGCTCTCTCATGCAGTCAGTGTGTGCAACTTAAAGCACGGGGCTACGCTTTGGATAATGAATCCTTTGACGTCGTCATTAAACCAATAAAATTGCTGGACAGCATTTCACAGATATTTCTTACAACTGTGTTATTAATTGGTTGTTGCGTTTTGGATACAACATAGGCTATTTGCGTCGTGGATCTGATGATGATCGCTTGACGACCGAAACTGGTCATCCAAATGTATTTATTAGCCTCATGTAATTTGTTTCTGGATTAGGGAATAACCCATCTCATTTGGGTACAATCATGTTGACCGACTGGAAACCCCTAAACGTTTGTTTGCTAAGGCAACACTGAAAAGAGGCTTAATCGTACCAACATACTGTGGTTTTGAATTAGGCACAAATTTTGGTTTCGGGACTGGTCGGCGAGAGAGAGAGAGTCTATCTATGGCATAAGGGTGGACTCCACTCCATTTACTCGTGGCTTCCTTTTTCGTTATCACCACTACTTATCTTTGTGAAAAAGCATTATCCAAAATGAAACAAAAGCTCCAAATTAACTAATGAGCATTTGAAGTCGCTACTGATAATTTCCACTTGTGAACTTGAACCACAACGGCAAACAATATTGTCAGTGGAAATTTACAGCTACATTACTCTCATCGATATATATAAAAGAAAGTCGTGTTAGTTACACTATTTATAACTCAAGAACGGCTGAACCGATTTGGTTGAAAATTGGTGTGGTGGTAGCTTAGAACCGGGAGACGGACATAGGATACTTTTTTTTTATCCCGAGACGTGACATAAAACGTCAGAGAATACAAGTCACTATAAAACGTAACGCAAATGACAGGAATGGCAAGGCAAGTCGTTTCCAGGCAACAGTAGCTCTTGACGAGACACGGCCGAATGGATGCGAGTAGCGCTCTCCACTACCGGTATAGAAAATGAGGCTCTTTACATGTTGATGATTCGTCAAAATGCTGACAACTATTTGCTGCGGTTTCGTCGATTGTTTCAGCAGTATTGCGTCGACATGTACGTCAAAATAGAAACGGAGCGTTTAACTTTCATTAGGTTGAACCAAGCCAAACTGCGTTCTGAGGAGTATATCCATTTACGTGATGCAATTCGTACTGAAGGAAATGCAGCTAATATTGGTCGATTAACTATTCTGCCGGCGACGTACATAGGTAGTCCACGTCATATGCATGAATATGCGCAAGATGCAATGACATATGTTCGTCATTACGGTCGGCCAGATCTCTTTATTACTTTTACATGTAATCCAAAATGGATAGAAATTGTTCAATTGCTGCTTCCCTGACAAACATCAAGTGATCGACACGACATCACAGCACGTGTATTCAGGCAAAAAATGAGGTCCCTGATGACCTACATTGTTAAACAACGCGTCTTTGGAGATACTCAATGCTGGATGTATTCAATCGAATGGCAAAAACGAGGCCTGCCGCACGCATACATTCTTATTTGGTTTGTGGAAAGAATTCAACCAGACCAAATAGATGATACAGTATCATATGTAGCGAGATTCCCGATCACGAAGCCGATTCAGACCTACATGATGTTGTAATTACAAATATGATTCATGGACCGTGTGGCGCTAACAATCCCCTATCACCTTGCATGGTCGACAGAAAGTGTTCCAAACGATATCCACGGAAATTAACGGCGGAGACCGTCACTGGCAACGATGGTTATCCACAGTATCGGCGTCGATCACCCGATTATAACGGTCGAACTATCACAACACAAGTGAAAAGAATGGATTTCGTTGTCGACAACAGTTGGATTGTTCCATATTTGCCACTTATTTCCAAAACGTTCAAGACACATTGCAACGTTGAGTATTACAATTCAGTAAAGTCCATAAAATACATTTGCAAATATGTCACGAAAGGCAGTGATATGGCGGTTTTTGGCATCCAATCCTCCAATACCAACGATGAAATTGCGCGCTATCAAGTTGGTCGTTATGTGAACTGTAATGAAGCGATTTGGCTTATATTCGCATTCCCTATTCACGAATGTCATCCTACTGTTGTGCATTTGGCGGTGCATCTGGAGAATGGTCAACGAGTATATTTCACGGCTTCGAATGTTGTTCAACGTGCTGAAACACCTCCAGCGACAACATTGACCAGTTTCTTTGCGATCTGCCGAAGCGATTCGTTTGCACGAACTTTGCTTACCCGGAGATGCCACGTTATTACACTTGGAATGCTTCATCGAAGAATTTTCAACGACGGAAGCAAGGCGATGCGGTTCCTGGTTATCCGGATGTGCGTTCTTGGTCGTATGTATACAGTTCATCCAAAGCATGATGAATGCTTTTATTTGCTGTTGTTGCTGGTAAATGTGCGTGGGACTACGTCATTTGAGACACTACGGACTGTTAATGGTATAATATTCCCAACATATCGTGCTCCATGTGAAGAACTCAATTTACCAGAAAACGATACCCATTGGGATACGACAATCGTTGAAGCCATTATCTCAGCATCTCCAAGTCAGATACGCACATTATTTGCTATCATCATTTCGACATGCTTTCCATCGAACCCATCTGTGGCACAAATACAAGGATAATATGTCAGAAGATATTTTACATCAAATTCGTATCAGTTCCAGAAATCACGATCTTGAGATGAATGAGGAGATACATAATCGGGCTTTACTCTTGATCGAAGATATGTGTTACCTCATGTGCGGTAGTTTATTAGTCACGTTAGGAATGCCAGCGCCAAATCGTGAAATGAATGACGAATTTAATCAAGAATTGGAACGGGAACGTGAATATGATCACCAGGAATTAGATTTAGTAGTTCAAACGATTGTACCCCTGTTGAATCCCCAACAAAAGGAAGTTTATGATACATTAACGAAGGCAATTGATGATGGAAATAGTGGTTTATTTTTCCTGGATGCCCCTGGTGGAACTGGTAAAACGTACGGCTCATTCAGCATTAAAATTGCCGTTAAATCTTCAAACTATTGAAGAACCAACATGTAATATTGCAAAAATATCAGCAATGGCCAAAGTTTTATCAGCATCGAAAATTATAATCTGGTACAAATGCACTATGGCGCATAAACGTGCGTTAGAAGCACTTAACCGAACATTGAAAGATCTACGCAATGACACCAGATGTTTTGGAGGAGCAATGGTTTTACTGTCTGGCGATTTTCGCCAAACACTGCCAGTAATTCCAAGATCAACGGCTGCCGACGAAATAAACTCTTGCCTCAAATCATCGAATCTATGGCGCTATGTGAAGAAACGTCAGCTGACAACAAACATGAGAGTTGCATTGATTAATGATACATCTGCTGAAGATTTCTCTGATCAATTGCTGACTATCGGTAATCGTCGAGTACCTATCGACGAATCGAGCGGATTGATTTCATTTCCTCATAATTTCTGTAACTTTGTCTCATCGAAAGACGAACTTATCAACAAAGTATTGCCAAACATCATTACTAATTACAAAAATAATGAATGGTTGAGTGAGAGAGCAATTTTAGCGGCTAAGAATAAATATTTAGATGACCTAAACTACATAATTCAGAATGAGATCATTGGAACAACGCATTCATTCAAATCTATTGACTGTGTAACAAATGAAGATGAAGCCACCAACTATCCAATTGCATTTTTAAACTCCTTGGATGTGCCTGGCTTACCACCGGAAAATTTACGCCTAAATGTTAGCTCCGTAGTAATCATGCTTCGAAACATAAACAAACCAAAACTGTGCAACGGTACGCGTTTGGTTGTAAGTAAATTGATGAACAATGTGATTTACGCGTCGATACTCAAAGGAAAATTCGAAGGTGAGGAAGTTCCCATTCCGAGGATCCCGATGATCCCAACCGATATGCCGTTTGAGTTTAAAAGACTTCAATTTCCGATCCGTCTCGCATTCGCCATGACCATTAACAAATCACAAGGCCAATCGTTGAAAATTTGTGGTTTGAATCTGGAATATCCATGTTTTTTCCACGGTCAATTATATATGGCATGTTCATGGGTCGGAAGACCATCTGCGATGTTTGTTCTTGCGCCTGATAATAAAACAAAAAATGCCGTGTATCACAAGGTACTGTACGTAACTCAAGAGTGTAACCTATGCACCAAAATACATGAACAATAAAGAATCATTATTTGTATTTCCTAATGAAAATTGAACTTAATAAAATCGAAAATCTGCTTATTTATTGCCTCTAAGGCGGAACAGAGTTCGCCGGGTCACCTAGTTACTCATAATTATAATGTTCAATTTTATTATGTGAATTATCAATGTATGCTACTACAGTGAGCTTTTAAGATAAATTGGTCGTTAAAAAGCAATAACATTTACCATGCTAGGATGTGTAAGATATTTCCGTATTGATAAAAAAAACTCTTAAAAATAATCATCTTCATCGTAGACTATCGCTCGCGAACGAGTATAAAATTGTCTTCCAAATAATTCATTGGTGGGTTCTCAGGTGACTGTAGAGACCAATCCTCGAGCCACAAACTCTTCCACACTGGTGGCAAGTTTTATCTTCACCTAGTTGCTGAGGGTTGTATCTTCTCACTTAAAAGCAAGTAGGTCCGTGACGAACTGAAGAGCCTACTTTTCTCGAAATGTAAGATTCATTCCAATGATTAATCTATATGGACCTAATTAGAATAATGACGAAATTGAGTTGGTAATATCAAAATTTCTAATTAGTTCGAAATATAACTGGCATAATGTAGCCTAATAGAGCACTACAGTTGGCATCCCTGGTGACTGAATATTTTCTTATTTGCATCTCTTAAGGTACAGAATACAAAATTTGGTTGAAGTCAATGGATAGCATGGACGTTGCATGTAGTTAGACATTGGACCTATCAGCGCGCGTAAAATCATGTTGGCAACAATGTCGTGCATGTGTTGCTCAGAAATAATCTGAACTATTATGATCTATTGTTGTGCCAATTTTGAATGAAATCTATTTATTTGTATAAAAGTTACGTGTATTTTAAAATTGGACCAATCAGCAGGCTTAGTATCATGTTGGAAGCCCTGGCGTATATTAGTTACTCCAAATTAATCTAGAATGTAAGGTACTATACGTATGTAAAGTTTAGAGCTGTGGGCTTGAATACTTTCTGATATATCGATATTAGGGTAAAAAATAGGGACAGCATTTATTAACAGTTGGCAGGCCTGGTTGCTCTTAAGAATACGCATAGTCATATCAGTTATGGTACACATAGCACATAGGAAATGTGGTTGAAATCCAAATGATAGTATAGAAGTTACATGTATTTAATGTTGGACTTCTCGGCAGGCTTAGAATCATGCTGGTAGCACTGACGTATATAAGTTACTGCCAATTAATATAGAATGTCAGGTACTATACATGTGCATAGATTAAAGCTGTCGGCTTGCATACTTTCTGATATATTGGTAATTGGATAAAAACAATAGAGTGTTCATTTATTAACAGTTGACAGCCCTGGTGACTCTTAAGATTACGCTCAGTCATATCTGTCAATTTACACATAGTACATTTGAAATTTGGTTGAAATCCAATTGATAGTGTAGAAGTTATATGCATTTAAAAATTGAACCTATCAGCAGGCTTAGAATCCTTTTGGCAACACTGGCATGTATGACCTCCTGGAAATTGAACCGAAATATTATTATCTATATGTGTGGCAATTTTGGAATAGCTCCCATGCATACTATCCAAGATATACAACATGGAGCTGAAATTTCAATTGCGATTTTTCAGCAGTTGGTAACACTGACATCATTTTCAAACATGGCATTGAGATATTCAGATGGAGATCTTTACTCATGCCAAATTTGGATTCGATTGCTACAGCCGTTTAGGAGTTGATATGGGGGGGGGGGGCACACACACAGCCAGCCAGCCAGCCAGACAGACAGACAGACAGAAGGACGGACACACATTTTCCCGGATCGATCTCATAAGTCTACTTTTTCCCCATTTTTACAAAATGCGAAAAGTAGGCTAATAATACTAATAATACTATGCATATCAAAACAAATTATGAAACATTTACAGTATTCAATTGTTGTACATTTTCGACCCTTCAATGGAGTCTTGTTCAGTTTAAATCTAATTTGTAACCTATTCTAATTAAAAGATAAGAGTAAAGAACTGAACTGTGAATAAATAATTAAATAAATAAATAAATAAATTTGTGAGGATAACCATGTATTTATTTATTTATTTATTTACCTTTTAGTTAATTTTACTCTTACTTTTCAATAAGAATCTCTACACAGTATAAAACAAAGTCCTAGGGGCAGATGACCTCGTAGTTCCGCCCCTTAAAACAACAATAACTAACTAACTAACTAACTAACTAACTAAAGTCCCCTATTCTTGGATGTATCGGGTAATCTCGAGAACCACTGGATGGATTTTGATGCAGTTTTCACCATTGTGAAAAGGATTTCTCTAGGTAGGTTTCTGTAGAAAACATTAATTTATGACCAAAGGAAACCAGGCAGTAACGATTTCAGAGCATCAAGTCGAAGAAAAACGTGCCGTCCGTGCGCCTTTTAAGCTTACGCTGGGGTAAACCGTTAAAATATCTATATAGACTTACTATGTGTAAGAATTGTTAAGCAAGAAAAGTTCTTCAAAAAGGTTCGCTACAGCATAACTCTATCTTTAATACATCGCCCTCTACAAGTTTATTTTGCGTTTTCATTTCTTCCCATAAGCTCCATTCAGAGGAAATTTAAATTATTAGCTTCAGAGCGAGTTTACAAGCTAGCAAGCTTCCTATCACCCCAGCTTCAGCCATCATCAAACTGTCGAGTCGTGACTAGTTAAGATTTCAAGGAAGAGTATACAGTATATGTTTGGAGTTTCACTGTTCACCTCGGCTTTTCTGAATTGCTTCTGGGACCTGCTGTCCGTGCGCCTTTTAAGCTTAAGCTGGGTAAATCGTTAAAGTTACCGGGCGAAGCCGGGGCGGATTGCTAGCAGAGTATAACTTAGATTTAGAAACAAGCAGAAAATCGTGAAGGCTGGTGACATGTGGTGGAGCAGGCCAAGATTCTTCGTGAGCTGTAGCGCCACCGGGGAGGGTAAGTATAAATTAGATCAAAGCTGTAGAAGACTCCATTGAAGTGTAGAGACATGTACATCAATTAAATATTATATGTTTCATAATTAGTATTGATATGCGTAGTATTTTTTGAGTTAATTGGTTCGTTAGATAAGAATAAAAACTTATGAGTATAACATTTTTCGATTTAGCTACAAAATCATTATACATTTTTCAATGTAATCAAAATAATCTATGGTGGGCTGGATTGGAGGTGGCCGGATTTGCCCTGGTTTGGAGATCCCTGGTGTAGATATATGACTAAAATATGTTAAGTTATTGGGCGCTGTTATATCATGTACGTATGCCCATTAATCTTCCTATCTTTTGTTCTATTTGACATTCAAGTTATTACGGTACCCTGTGAACACTTGATTGTACTGTAATTGGTTTGCTGTGAAGTCAAATACACGTGGAGTGTAGGTAATTACAAGTCTTCAAAGGAGGAAATTAGCAAATCTAATGCAGTAATAATCTTGACTTTACGGCGGACAATATCAGTTGGAGACACTTTAAAAAATAATTTACGGAGAGAGAGAGAGAGAAAGAGCTATAATCCCATGGGGTGTATATAATAAGGCTAGAGCTATGATTGTTTTAAAGTACCGCGTGTTATCTCTATTGCCTGGGATTAGAAGAAAATCCCTTAAGTTGTGTGCTCTGCCGGGTCGGAGGTTATGTATTATAAAATGCCTTAACTCCCCATGCTCTCTCCTCCCTCCTTCCCTCTTCCTCACCCTCCGAGGGAGGCAGCACCAACCGTAAGATCATGAAATAATGACGCAATTTTAGTTTCAGATCTCCCCCGCTCGTGAAAATAATCCGCAGAATATCGGTCGTTATACGCCTTCTCTTTTGCATAGTAATGTCTGTGTGTGGCTTGAGGAATGGGTTACCGTGTTCACGGAGAAGAGCCGAGTTTTGTAAAAGGAGAGAGGTCTTGCTTTGCACTCCTTACGCCAAGCTCTAGCGTCTATAAATCCTTAGCCCAAAGCACTTGGGCGTCCAAATGCGAGCCGCAATTTTGTTAAAGCGGTGAGAAATTATGAGACAAAATGATTTAGAGCATCACCACCCTTTACGCTAGCGTAAAGATGGAGGAGTTGTAGTGAGGGGGGAAATGTATTGCACACGCTATACAAGCTTCTCTCCCCCTCCCCATTCCAAGTCGCAACATCGAGATATATAAAACCCAGAAAACTCTACTAAACTAACCCCCCATCCGTTTCCCCGCCAGTGCCTTAATTTATATCTGCGGCTGCCGTCGCAGTTAACGTTCAAGCAAGGGTGCAAGTAGAAAACAAAAGAAGTACGTGACAGGAAGAAAGAGAGAGACAGCAAGAGAAATTCTGCAAGCGAAAAAGAAGTCGCAAGATTTTAGCCACTTTGTGTCAGTCGAGCTGATGAATGCCGGCAGGTTTGGCTGCCAAGAAAGTTGGTCAAACTTGTCTGCTATTCTAGAAGACTTACACACGCCAGCAAGCTTTCTCGCACACACACATACATACGTATATTTATGTAATTGCATCCCTTAAAACAAGACGCTAAACACTGCAACACAGTTTCTCCAAACGTATTTGCTTACATAAGTACCCACTCATCAGTAAACCCTTTATGTATAGGATTGTTATTCTTTTTTTTTATACATTAGCCCTACGTTGTCAAGATTTACCCAGAGGTGTGTAACTTATTAGACTAGATTCCAATTTTCCAACATTTAATTTTTAGCTTTTAACAACTTAATGAAATAAATATGTTTATGTTCGACCCTGACTATTATGTGTCAGAAAACTGTACTATAATGAGGCACATTATAACACTATTTTACATTATGAAACAGTTTCTCCCACAAATCAGAGCTCAAGAAACAGTTGTTTGACCAATTAGATAATTAGATGCGCTGAGTTCCACGGCCTTCTAATTTTATTTCACTGCCTGACTTAGTGTCATAGTAAGGTAATCGAGGAGCCATGGTCAAATACAAGGCATTCTCTGCGTCTTATGCGCTCTGTTCAGTACATAAATCTGGCAAAATCTCGCATACGCTCGTTTTATAAACATACTCGTGTCTTAATTATTGCCATTATAGGCGCGTTGCATAATGTACTATTGCAAAGCGCTGAAAAAAATGAAAATCCACAACCTGCTTCCAGTCTCCGACCGGGTCAAGAATGGAATGAATGAAGCCCCCATCTATTGGCGAGGATATGAACTGTGCCGGCTGCCGAGGCCTGACGCACTCTTCTGGGGCAATGATTGAATGAATGACAGATGAAATTGAATGATAGTGGAGAGTGTTGCTGGAATGAAATGTTGACAGGGAAAACCGGAGTACCCGGAGAAAAACCTGTCTGCCTCCGTTTTGTCCAGCACAGATCTCACATGGAGTGACGAGATTTGAACCACGGACCCAGCGGTGAGAAGCCGGCGTGCTGCCGCCTAAGCCACGGATTTTACTTTTAGTTACTCGAAGTAAAATGATATTTTAGAATTTCCACTAAATGAGGGGACTTGCTAATGTAATAAGCCTCTCGTTTTGTTTTGATGCATAATTCTACTTTTCGCGCGAATTTAGAGCAGAGGGGCTTGAAGTTTCTTTTTACTGATGGTCCACTCTTGAACTATTGAAAGGTTCGTGGACCACGAATTGAAATCACCTGATTTAGAGGGTGTATTCCAAGGTCATTGAAAACAAAACCGGACTCCACTCTGGTGTCCCTATAAATACCCAATTCCTAAAATTTTAGATATTATTCCTTAAGGGAAAAGTTGTAAGTCCATAGGGAAGAAAGCGTTACTAAGACGGCAATAAAAGATGGCATCAGCTGGGCAGTAAAATTATTTATAAATAAAAATGTAAAAGATTTAAATTCTTTATTTGAGTATAATAATATGCACTCCTCTGTAGTTATGGTACTGGTTTATCAACTATCTGAAAGAACGGTTCAGTAAAACAGCATTAAGAGATATCTTTTTCGGAAATTAACGTCAATATAGGCTACGCTAATCTAAAATGTACGATACTTTAAGTAAGAATTGGGGCATCAGACCTCGATGTTGAAGTGGATACTTACCCAACTGGAGGATGAGCGTCAACCTTCTTGGAGAGTGTGAGATGTTAAGCATAGTGGATGTTTGGAATGGTTTTGTGCTGAGCCCGGGGTACAAAACCACATGTCGCGCCAAAGAAGATGGGCAAAAACCATACCAGAGGTGTGGACGCACGGTGTTTGAGAAGAAGAAAGTGCAATTTGCTACTTTAATGTCTACTATCTATACTCGAATACAATAGATACACACATCAATAAAACATATGAGTATGAATTCTCTTCTTTCATTAAGGCAATAATAAAACGTTATTCATTTTAGACTACTTTGATTTTTGCAGAAAATGAAAGTAGACTTATGATATCCACACGGGCCAAAGGTTGTGTGTGTGTGTGAGTGTGTATGATTGCGAATATCTGTCCCCTATCAATTCAAATATGACGAAACCAAATTGATCCAAATTTGGGTACAGGGGTAACACTAGCAAAGGACACCTCAGTGTCATGTCTTATATCGCCACCTTCTTGACGGAAACAGAATGGCGGCCACTCAAATGTTCAAAACTGAAATCAAATTACGACTAACCTAATCATCTGATCTTCACCAAATTTTGCAACAAGATACCATCATATGGGAAGCGTCCTTTGCTCAAACTACAAGGTCATTATCCAAATAGTTCGAAGATGTATGTGTATGTATGTGTGCAAATCGCTACCCCTTATCAATTCAAACGCGACGAAACCAAATCGAACCAACTTTGGTACAGAGATAGCCCTAGCAAAGGACAACTCAGTGTCATGTTGTATATTGCCGTCATCAAAACGAAAAAGAAATGGCGCCCACCCAAATATTCTGAGCTTAAATCAAATTACGACTAACCTAATCATCCGATCTATACCAAATTATTCAATATCAATCTTCTTTTTCTCATAGTGACAGAAATCCCTTGACACTAACATAACAGAGCTCTTGATTCCACCGCATTAGAAATGTATATCCACCGTCAGGTAATTTCTTGGGACCTAGAATTCTCCGAAAGAATTTCCTTTCTTTTTTCTTAATTTCAGTATTATTATTATTATTATTATTATTATTATTATTATTATTATTAATATTATTATAGAACTGGGCATACACCAGGCAAAGACATCTGCACACAATCATTGTATGGAACGATGGCAACAGAAATGGGTTGATGAGACAAGAGGTCGATGGACAAAGAAACGTATTCCGCGTCTGGCTGACTGGGTTGATCGATAACACGGAGAGATCAATTATTATTTGACACAGTTCCTGACAGGTCATGGATATTTTCGGAGATCCCTGCATCACATTGGCGTGGCTAATAGCACTTTGTGTCATTATTGTTATGAAGAGGATGCTGCGCTCCACACATTCTTTGTGTGTGAACGTTGGTCAACACATAGAAGAAATCTGCAAGCTTCTCTAGGGGTAATCACGCCGGACAACATCCTACAACGATGCTCCAAAATGATCAAACATGGAACCAGACAGCTATTTGCATAGAAGGTGTCCTGCGCCAGAAGAAGAGGGAAATGGATGCGTACGAACATCCATAAGAAAAATGAAGATAGAAGAAGTCTGAAAGGCTAAGTAAGCACGACATCACCCTGAAGTAATGCAAGAGTGGTTCCGGGGTGATGAACACATCGTGGGAAAAGGGATGTGGTTTTTAGTGGGTAAGAATCCCACACTACTGTGGAGTACGGACCCTTCACAAGTGTCTTTTGAAGATTTTCCACAGTCCCTCGTAAAAAAATAAAAAATATTATATTATTATTATTATTATTTTAACAACGTCAAGCCCAACTAGGGAGCACGATCGAACCTATTCAACAGATGAAGACTAATTGCTTTCTGCTGTTTCATAAATATCTCCATTCTCTCACTCTGATTTTTCTTCCGTTCTTCTGTCCATTTAGTGGTGGCTCCCATCCGGGGACTTGTTGCGAAGATATTCTTCTTCTTCTTCTTCTTCTTCGTCTTCGTCGTCTTCTTCTTCTTCTTCTTATTATTATTATTATGGCTATTAGATTTAGTAGGTTCCTGTTAAAGGCAGTTAAGTTTCGAGAATATGCATTTTGTTAAGTATTTCTCTGTTAGTACCTCTAAGGTACTGGTTCCCAGTCCTCTAACAAGGAACCAAATAATATTCGTGCTGTCATGTTGGTATGGTACTATTTTACAGTTTCTAAAAATCCATCGGTAGTTTTTCTTTATTGCCTTCTGTTCCGGTACTAATGTTCAGATGTAGCTTATACCTGTAATAGTTCACGAGAAAGGGCAGTTAAATTTTGAACATTTTTGCAACCACAAGTTTGAATTCGTGCTTGAATGGTACGTCTATGTCTTACAGTCTTATAACACGGTACAAAGTTTCTGACTTAGGCCTACAACTGTTTGCCAATTTTCATGTAATTAAAGATATGCTTATGAAATCACCTTTTGTCTGTGCGTATGTGTGTTAGCGCGCGTATGCGTATAATCCATAAAACGTTTTGATTGGCTGGAGCGCTTTCGTTGAAGTTTAGTAAGAACTTAGTAATATCCAGCCCAATTCTTATCATATCTTTCGAGTTTTAAGAAGTATCACCAATCCATCATGGTGGCTGCACGAAATATTTCACCGGTATCCAATATCTCCAAAACTATTTTTGTAATCAACTTGAAATTTGATATGATGATGAGGCCACATACGTAACATTCAAAATTCTGATCAGTGCAAAACCAAAATGGTGACCACGCGATTTTCAAATATTTGAATAGAGTTTTCTTGCACCTTAATCCTCCTAGCGCAGTGAAATTTCAAATTGGCAAATTATTATATATACCTCAAAAATGCGTTAAATGTAATTCATTTGTTTTGAAAAATACAAAATGGTGGCTGTAGACAATTTCAAAATTATATTGTTTTACAGTGGAGGACAGGAGGCAAGAAATGGAGTAGGAATGCTTATAAGAAAGGATGTCTTAGAGTATGTGGAGGAGGTGAAGGAGATAAGTGACAGGATGATCATAGGATGGATACAGTTCCAGACAGGGACAAACGATCTGTTCCAATTATATGCTCCACAAACGGGGAATAAAGAAGGGAATTTAGAAGAATTCCTAGAAGATGAATAAAAATATATAGTTGATAAAGAAGTAATGGTAATGGGTGATTTGAATGCACAAGTGGGAAGAGACAGACAAGGAAGGGAGGAGATTTTGGGACCAAATGGTTATGGCAGTAAGAATCCAGAAGGGGATTTCTTAATGGACTTCTGTCAGCGGAACCAATTAATTATAGGGAATACGTGGTTCAGAAAGAAAAATAGTCAGAAGATAACAAGGAATGGATGGGGGAGATAGAAGAACGAAAACTCTGATAAACTATGTGTTAGCCGAAAAAGGACGTCGGAAAGGAGTAATAGATGTCACAGCCATGCCAGAGGAAGTTTTGGAGGAGACCATAGGGCAGTGGTAGCAAAACTAAAAGTAGGAAAGGTTATCAGATTACCAGAAGAAAAGGAAAGAAAGATTAAGGTCAGCAGACTAAAGGAAAGGAGGTTGCAGAAGAGTTTAAGGAAAAATTGCAAGAACAGATACCAAGGGCGGATATTACCCATGTGGAACAAGATTGGGAAAAGTTTAAGAGCGCATTTGTAAGCAGTGCAGAGAAAACATGTGGTAGTAGACCAGGAAAGTTACGGGAAAAGGCGACAAAATGGTGGAATGAGAGGGTGAAAGAAAAGGTACGAGGGAAGAAGAAAACTTGGAAGGAATGGAAAACAAAAAAAAGACTGAAGAAAGTAGAGCAAAATATATAGAAGCAAACAGAGATTGCAAGAAAGTAATTGTAGAGGAAAAGAAGAAAAGCTGGGAAAATTTCACCCAAGAAATAAGGGAGGATTTAAATTTTGGAAGAAGAATGCTATATAGAAATATAAAAAGTAGAAGGAATGAAAAGGAGAACATTGGGCTCGTGAAAAACAAAGAAGGTGATATATTGACAGAACCAGAAGAGATAACGGAGAGATGGAATTCAGCGAGCTGTTGAAGGTGTGGCGTCGAGCATGCGGAGAAGTTACGCAAACAGCCACAATGGTGGAGGAAAAAATAGAAGAAGAACCAGACATTACTGTGGCAGAAGTGGAATGGCCAGTTAGGAAGATGAAGATGGGGAAAGCTATGGGAATCGACGGAGTGGCAATAGAAATGATCAAGGCGGCAGAACCAGTGGGACTGCAGTGGACATACAGACTTCTCAGGAGTGTGTGGGGAGAGAAAAAAGTTCCTGAGGACTGGGAAAAGGGAATAATACTGCCAATATTCAAGAAAGGAGACAGGAAGGTGTGTGGTAACTACCGACGAATCACCATCATCTCGCATGTTGCCAAAGTAAAGGAAAGAATCCTAGAAAAAATAATTAGAGAAAAGGTAGAAAGCCAAATAGAGGAGGAGCAGTTTGTATTTAGAGGGGGCAGTGCAACAGTGGAACCCATTTTCATTCTGAGACAGAACATTGAAAAGAGTTGGGAATATGGGAAGGATATGTTAATGACTTTTATTGATCTAGAAAAGGCATATGATAGCATCCCTAGAACAAAAGTTTGGGAAAGCTTAACAAATAGGGGGATAGGCAAGGAACTGAGTGACATTTTAAATGGAATGTGCATGGAGTGCTACAGTAGTGTGAAAACTAGAGTCGGGATATCGGATTGGTTTAAAATTGACACTGGACTAAAGCAAGGAAGTGTGTTGTCACCCTTATTGTTCTTAATGGTGATGAATGACATCATAATGGAAGCAATGAAAGACTATAGTAGGGCAAAGATGAAGGTAATGTTGTTTGCAGACGATGTTGTGATCTGGGGCGAGGATGAGATGGGGGTACAAGAACAGTTGGACGTAATACATGATAAGATTGAGCAATGGGCATTGAAGATAATGTGGAGAAGAGTAAAACAGTGGTGATGAGTAGAGCTAATAACGAAGGAAAATGAGTAATCAAAGTCGGAGATAAGGAATTGGAAGTGGTGAAACACTTCGAATACTTGGGAAGTGAACTGACTGAAGATGGAAGACTAAATTTGGAAATTAGCAGAGGAATACAACTCGGGAGTGCTTTTTATCAACAGGTACGGGGACTAGTATGGAACAAGGATATACCAATTAATTCTAAATAAGTTATGTACAAAGCATATTATGTTCCTATAATGACATATGCAGCAGAAACTTGGGCAATGACTAAAGGGGATGAGAGCAGAGTACAGGCAGCTGAGATGAGATTCCTGAGAAGTACGGTCCAAAAAACGAGGAGAGATAGAGTGAAAAATGAAGATATACGGAAAGAACTGGGAGTAAATAAACTAAATGACAAACTGGAGCAAAACAGATTGAGATGGTTTGGACATGCCAAACAGATGAATGAAGAAAGGCTACCATGACGAGCACTGGAACGACGGATGACAGGGAAGAGAGGACGAGGAAGACCAAGAATGCTTTGGATGGACTCGGTGAAGTATAGCGTTAGAAAACGGAACCTGGATTGGAACACCGTGTCGGAAGAGGAATGGTGGAACGATAGAACAGAGTGGAGAGGAACCATATTTGCCCCCACTCAGTGTCAGCTGGAAAATGGGAAATGAAGATAATGATGATGATGGTGATGATGATCGCTTCTTTCTTGTATCCTAATGACGTAACTGAAGTAAACCTTTGCATTATGAACCATTGCAATATTATTTATCACACGGTATGTAATTCTAGGGCATAAATATAAAACAATGCAACTTGGCGCCCTCGCTAAGTATTTCATCGGTTCACAAGATCTCTGAAACTATTACAGCAATTATGTATGGTAATCGACGAATGTTAGTAGTGTACTGTGCCCGTTAGAGGAGGTTATCTGGTCACCACCAACCGTGCGTGGCCTCCCAGATAACCTCATCCTCAAACACATTGCCGAAGAGGATCGGATGCACTCCTTGTGTGGCTAGCCGGCACAAGACTCAATATCACAAAGGGTCGGGTCCCCATCATAAGCAATGTCAAAGACACCCAAAGGAATGCACCCCCAAAACACAAAACTAATAAATGAAAAATCCAGGCTTAAGTAAAATTCGTGTAATTATTTATTGAAAAATCCAAACCCCTATCCTACTATCGGAGGGTTTGAAATCGGCTATACCGCAAAGTTAAATTTAAAAAAACCTAACCGAATGATATTATCCCTCTCGACAAGTCCTAATTACATAAGAAAAATCAAAGAAAAGCTTGGGACGTGGTACGAAAAACAACCCTGATTGAAGGATGGTTCTAGGAAGAAAACATCATCTCAGAAGAATGTCAAATCATGACAACAAAGCTAATTATACTGGTACCACTCCCGTATATACAGTTAACATTACCTAATCTAGCTAATCCTGGCTGATAATAATCTACGGCGATAAGCGTCCGTGTAAACAAAAACTAAGCAAAGCTAAGATAACAGTCATTTGATTACAGTCAGTACTTGAACAATAGCTGTACAACAAAAGCTATAAGATAACATTAGGGTACAATGGGGTTACACACATAATAAAATATAACACACAAAATCATTATTATTCGCCTGCCTACAACAGAATGGACAACTGTTTGTTACCTTTCGTCATCTAAAGTGTATGAATGAAACAACTAAATGGACTGACAAAACAGTCTGTTGCGTCCTGAAGCTCGTTATTCAGTGTTTATGTTTTATATTTTATGTCGTATTTCTCAACTTAATATCTGCTTGTTATAGTTAGTTTGTGGACCAGTGTGTAGTGGCTTCCGCCCTCGAGCGGGAGAATTTGGTATCATAGCGAATTTGGTTTCATTGCTATTGTATTCTTGTAAGCATGGCAACTCCATGTTTTCAGGCCTGAGCGCCAGTTTTTGTGATATTAGTAAGCATGGCATGACACCATGTTTGAGGATATAGCGCGATCGTTAATAAAATAATATACAGTCCACTTTTAATATCTAGAAAAGTTTATGTTTATTTTGAAGAGCTACCATTGAGATGTAGACGATACTACAACCTACATTTTTGGTCCAGCCGGAACCGGATTTATTGCATGAAGTTTCGTCAGACGTACCGCATGGCTACGAATTGGATTACTGACTAAGTACCCAGATCTGGCAATTATTTATATTGTCTATCTTTCTGTTATCCTGTCCTATTATTTATATTCCCAATCACTCTTACCATGGATGCTACAAATAGAAGAAAGTTGATTGCGACGCGTGCAGTTGCGAAAGCCAATCTCTCTCGACTCTTAAAATACATTGATGATTTTTCTTTAGGCTCTGATATCCAGGGTATAATAGTAAGGCTGAAAGAATTATCCAACATCCGTGATAAATTTGAAGGAGCCCAATCTCAGCTAGAAATGTTTGAAGACTTCGAACTGCATGCTCAAGACAGGGACTGTTTTGAAACCATGTTCTTTGACGCGGAAGCTAGAATGAATGCATTAGTCATGCCCAGCTCACGCGTATGCAACATTCATCAGGAAAGTGATCAACATCCTTCTTCAAGCACTAGTGCCAGTAAACGTTCAATTAAGCTCCGTACAATTCAGTTACCGTCATTTGCCGGCGACGTAACTCAGTTCAGACACTTTCACGACAAATTCGTCAGCCTCATTGTAAATAATGAATCTCTTGACAATATACAAAGATTCCATTATTTACTTAGCTCACTAACTAGCGAGGCCCACAATGTCATTGCAAATCTCCCAGTCACAAATGCTAATTTTCAAGTAGCATTCGACAGCATTTGTACTCGCTACAATAATGCACGTTTAATTGCATCTGCTCATATAAAACTATCACTCAGTTTTCCCTCTATGATTAAAGTTTCGGCGAGTGAACTTCGTGCTCTGCTAAATCAAGCCATGAGTAACATGAATGCTATTAAGGCCCTTGAGTTGACGGTCCCGCTAGGAGAATTGTTAATGTCTCAACTGATCTTAGAAAAAACAGAGATGTCGATTCGCAAGGAGTATGAATCCACATTAGACCCTAAAACATTTCCTACGCTTCAACAGCTTTATGAATTTTTAGAAACCAAGTGTAAATCGATTGAGATTATAAATTCTAGTCCTCCCACAAGGCTAAACAACTTGACTAGTAATAGGATCCAAGATTCCTCCAGCCGTAAGCATACTACAGTAGTAAAGCAGTATTATATGTCAACTGCTTTAAGTTGTATTTACTGCAACCAATCCCATGCATTATATAAATGTCACGCTGTCACCCGACTTTCTGTCCAAGAGCGCAGAGATATTGTTAAACAAAGAAACCTCTGCTTCAATTGTTTGAAATCGGATCATCAGGTAAATACGTGCAAATCTGTTGGCTGTCGTACCTGTGGTAAGTGGCACCATACGCTTATTCATCTAGATATCTCACAACCATCAGCCTCGTCATTATCAACAAGATGTTTCCCGTAACAATGGTGTCAATGACTGTCGTCAACCATCCGAGTCCATGACTGCTAGTTATTGCACATTAAAGGTAATGCCCAGTAAACAAATCCTCTTATCTACAGCTCTTGTGAAGGTCAAGGACAATAACGGTAGACTACAGACATGTCGTGCTTTACTGGATTCTGGCTTACAATCCTGCTTCATCTCAGAATCGTGTGCACAGCGATTGAAACTTCGTGGAAGGCCCAGAAGGGTACCAATTCAAGGCATAGGTAACACTACTTCGGAAACAAAACACACAATCTCTGTTGAAATCAGTTCATGCTCAAGTAATTTTACGGTGTCAGTTGATTGCCTAGTGCTTCCCAAGGTTACTGACGACTTGCCCGGGCACTTCATTGATTCTTCTAGCTGGAATTTACCCACACATCTCCCACTAGCAGACCCTGCATACTCTCAGCCTGGTAAGATTGACATTCTACTCGGTACAGAAGTCTGTTCTTACATTCAGCGGTAAACTAACCAGAGACCTCAATCACCCAGTTTTACAAGAAACTGAGTTTGGTTGGATCCTTTCGGGAAGGTACAAGGGTGATGCATCCTGCACCAATATTTCACGGCGGCCGGTGGTCTCATGCTTTGCCAAAACTGACACTGATATCCTACTCAACTCCAGAAATTCTGGGAACTAGAAGAGTTGCACTTGACTCCTAGAACCAGGGATGAAAGGGAATGTGAAACACATTTTGTTCAGAACACCATTAGAGACTCTTCAGGAAAGTTTGTGGATCGACTACCATTTCGAGAAGATCCCAAGAAATTAGGCGATTCCTTTCAAATGACAGCCAAGCGGTTCTATTTACATGAAAGAAAAATTAGTAGAAAACAAAACTTGAAAGAAGACTATACAAATTTTATGGATGAATATGAAAATCTGGGTCACATGGAAACAACCCACTCTACTGTTACCCCAGTTTACTACATGCTCCATCACGCTGTTTTAAAGGATTCCAGTTCCACAACCAAGACACGGGTTGTATTTGATTGTTCTGCCAAAACCAGCAGTGGCACTTCTTTGAACGATTTACTATTGGTTGGACCTACAATCCAACAGGACCTCTGTTCTATCATTGTTAGTTTCCGCACTCATCCTATAGCGTGTACTGCTGACATCGCAAAAATGTATCGTCAGATACAAATGGACCTCAGAGATTGTGCCTACCAACGAATCCTGTGGAGAAGGAAGCAGACTGATGCACTACAAGAATAATAACTTACGACCGTCACATATGGAATGGCATGTTCTCCATTTCTTGCCACACGTTGCCTACAACAACTTACCTGGGACGAACCTCTCTCTCCAGAACTTTCACGTTCATGACAAGAACTCTGCGATCAACTTCCCATGATAGACGCCATACGTATAAATAGAAGAATTTTGTCTGATGGGCCAGTTAACGACATTCAGTTCCATGGATTCTGTGATGCCTCTGAGAAGGCTTATGGTTGTTGCATCTACATACGATCAACTAACAAGCAAGGACTCACAACATCAACATTGTTATGCTCCATGTCATGAGTCGCCCCCTTGAAGAAAACATCACTCCTTCGCCTAGAACTTTGCGGAGTTCTTCTTCTCGCAAGGCTGTACAAGAAGGTTGTCAGTGCCTTGAATATGAAGTTAAGCAACGCCTATCTTTGGACCGACTCCACTATCGTATTAGCATGGCTGGCTGCGCCATCTACTCGTTGTAAGACCTTTGTAGGGAACAGAGTGTCAGTGATACAAGACGCTGCAACAACTGCTGAGTGGCGGTATGTGACTTCTCTCGACAATCCAGCAGATATGATTTCACGTGGAGTCCTTCCTGATGGCCTCATTGACAATCAATCATGGTGGGAAGGAGCAGCTTGGCTGACTCAACACTCCTCTTCATGGCCCAAGTTGTATGTTGTTCCCGCTTCTAAACATGTACTGGACGAGAAATCAAAGACAATATGTCACGTTGCAACGAACTGCCAAAATGACATTATTAGCCGTTTCTCTAAGCTGATTCGATTACAACGGGTTGTAGCATACTGCAACAGATTCGTGGCTAATTGTAGAAAAGCTCGCGATGAGAGAGCAACGAATGATATTCCCCTTCAAGAATTGCAATTAGGATTGCACCAATGCATTAGAAAGGCTCAACAAACTGAATACGCCAAGGAGATTAATCAACTGGAACACAACGTGCCTCTTGATGATAATAGTAAACTCAAATCATTGAATCCCTTCCTGGACAAGATGCAACTACTCCGCGTTGGAGGTAGACTGCAGCATTCCGATCTTATGTATCAAGAGAAGCATCAGATAATTCTACCACCACATCACCTGTCAAAGTTAATTGTGGAACATGAACATCAGCCCATGCTTCATGCTGGTTGCCAATTGTTGCTTTCGTCACTACGCCAGCAATACTGGATTGTGAAAGGCAGAACTACTGTTCGTCATATATTGTACCATTGTTTGACATGCCATAAGTTAAAGGCAGAAACCACACATCAGCTCATGGGATAACTACCTCGTTCTCGAGTGGAATCTACTAGACCATTTTCCAATTGTGGCACTGAGTTTACTGGACCATTTTACATAAAATCAGGCTCACGCAGGTCTAAGTTAAGGAAAAGTGTAATGTCGCTGTATTCGTGTGCATGGCAACGAAGGCGGTACACTTGGAGGTAGTCAGCAACTTGTCTACTCAGGCATTTCTGGCTGCTCTGAAAAGGTTTATTTCGCGTCGTGGAAGACCTCGAAATATCTTCAGTGACAACGGTACAAATTTCGTGGGAGCTGAACGGGAACTGCGAGAAATACAAACCCTTCTCGGACATGACCAGCTACACGGTGATATAAGAAGTTTCACCATTTCGGAATGCATCAGTTGGCACTTCATACCACCCAGAGCTCTTCACTTTGTTGGTATTTGGGAAGCGAGTGTAAAATCAATTAAGTATCCTCTACGACATACCATGGGTACCATGTGTCTTACATTAGAGGAAATGACAACACTCATTTGTCAAATTGAAGCGTGTTTGAACTCTCGACCCTTAATCCCTCTGTCATGTGATCCCAATGACCCTGAAGCTCTCACTCCAGGTCACTACTTAACTGGCACTGCCATCACCACCATTCCTCAGTCAGATCTAGGGAATGTTAAGCTTAGTTTGCTGTCAAGGTGGAATATTTTACAGCAGCAGCTCCAACTGTTCTGGCGTAGATGGTCCTGTGACTATCTTCACCATCTCCAGCAAAGATCCAAATAGACTAGTCCTGCTCGAGTGTGCAGCCTGGAGCACTTGCCATCGTGAAGGAGGATAAGGTGCCCTCTCTCTGCTGGAAGTTGGCAGTCATCGAAGGAGTTCATCCAGGCCCAGACGGTTTGGTGCGTGTGGTGACCATTCGTACACCACAAGGTCTTTTCAAAAGGCCAATAACAAAACTGTGTTTATTGCCAAAGGATGGTGATTCATAGTGCTTGATATAGTGTATCAACGTTTTTTCTTTCCTTTTATGTATGATTAATGTGCTTTATGAACAATTTTGTTAATTTGAAGAAATTAGACATTTCTTGGCGGCCGGTATGTTGCGTCCTGAAGGTCCCTATTCAGTGTTTATGTATAATATTTTATGTCGTATTTCTCAACTTAATATCTGCTTGTTATAGTTAGTCTGTTGACCAGTGTGTAGTGGCTTCCGCCCTCAAGCGGGAGAATTTGGTATCATAGCTAACTTGGTTTCATTGCTATTGTATTCTTGTAAGCATGACAACTCCATGTTTTCAGGCCTGAGCGCCAGTTGTTGTGATTTTTAGCAAGCATGGCATGACACCATGTTTGAGGATATAGCGCGATCGTTAATAAAATAATATACAGTCCACTTTTAATATCGAGAAATGATTATGTTTATTTTGAAGAGCTACCAGGGAGATGTAGCCGATACTACAACCTGTACAGTCTCTCACCATGAGGTCACTGTGGCCCCCGAGTTACAAACTACTTGTTGTCAGTGATCTCTGCCAGTCAAAAGGTAAAAGCTTCTAAACAATGCCTTCAGGAAAATATCTTACAAGCGCAATGCATCGGTCAGCTGTAGTCAATCAGATCAAGATTTAACAATCGGTTATTATTTAACAGGTTTCTTAACGTCGTAGATTTATAAGAATGAGTTTTCATGATTTAGGTCATGATTATTACAATCGTCGGATTAAGAGTTCATTATTTATGACGAATGACCATATGACACAAGGCTTCTAACAGGTGAGCTACATGAACGGCACTCACAACAAAGTAAACACGTGACATGCAACGTCACTTACAAACAAAAGTTATCTAAATGGCTTCCTGAGCACACTGGAAAATCCTCGGTCTGTCAAGTACAAAACTAACATCTGCTGGCCATCACAAATAACACTACGGGCTATGAAAAGACTCCGTTACCATTCAAAAGTAATCTACGTGGCTTCCTTAGCACACTAGAAAAACCTCGGTCAGTCTAGTACAAAACTAAAATCTGCTGGCCATCACAAATAGCATAATACTTCACGTGTCAAAACACGGACATAACAATTCACATAGAGTGAGAAAAATATCCTGATTATAAATGTCTGGTTCATCTAATGAAACCTCGGATCGTTATAACATCATGCGAATAATTAACTATCATTCGCTTACAACATGTGTGAAGATATACTCGTTTGTGACTTCTGGGTCACCCTGTATCAATGTAATTGGTAACTGCTGTTACTTGACCTTCATAAACATCGAGCATTCACAAGCTTGGCTCGATCTGAAAATCCCTTACAAAATATGAATAAGAAGTCTGTGTCATGAGTCGATGTCTCTCTGAAAATCACGTTGGTTTTATGGGTAGTATTGCAACGGGATGCCTGGCCTTCAGAACGTCTGTCATGTGCTCTGGCACAGTTCCATCGCTCCTCACTGCAGGTGAGTCAATTGCACTCTGGCAAAGTCTTTAAAATGTTTCAAACGCCTAGGGCTCACAAAATCAATGTTCTCTAGTGACCCTATTACACACTTGAGAAATGTTTCCTTATGAATGTTCATAATACGTTGTTGTAGACCTTCAAATATTATCTACAAAGATATAAATGCCTTTGTCAAAGCAAAGAAGCTAAAATCGAAGATATTTCTCCTATCTGAATGACTTTGAAAGATGTTCCACACCACTGCGGATTTAATTGATACAATCTTGTGCACTGAAGGCACGGCAAATGACAATAAATGCGTTATCACTTTCACCTTCTGGTGTTAATTCTAAATGATACGATATTATCATGTAATCGGGATCAAAGTGAGCTACAACTGGCTACACTTATTACACTGATATTAGATTCAGCTCGAATCTTGAGGCTTTCAATACCACTAAAAAGTATTTGCAATAATCACAAAGGTGAGATGAGTAAACCTTCTCATCCATAAGATACGCCCGTCAGTGGCGTGCTAATAATTTACAAAAAGGGAGCTTGAAAAATATAACATGAAGTTCAGCATGAGCTGATAAAGAAAATTACTGCTCCTCATTTAAAGAATTATTCCGGTTTCCAAGAGTTGGAGATTATATTTTTAGCCTATTTTCAATTTTGAAAAAATAAGCTTATGAGATCACCTTTTGTCCGCGTGTGTGTGTGTGTGTGCGTGTGTGCGTGTGTGTGTGTGTGTGTGTGAGGTGTGTGTGGGTGTCCCCCTAATAAAATCTAAGCGGCTGGAGCGATTTCAATGAAACTCGGTAAGTTCATAGCACTATTCCCGGCGACCTCGACCGTGCCCTTCAAATTTTGTTACGTCTCACCAATCCAACATGGCGGCTGTGCGAAATATTTCACTACCATTCAATATCTCCGAAACTATTACCGATATCGCCCTGAAATTGTGTACGGTAATAAAGGACACTACTAGAAGTTCACCTATGAGACTTTCAAAAACCTGGTGACTACAAAACCAACATGTCGGTCAAGCGAATTTGAGACTTTTAAATAGACTTTTCTCGCGATTTAACAATCCAAACGTAATGGAACTTGGTACAGCAAATGTTTATAGACATTGTAATGCACTGGAGTCTAATTTAGTTTAATTGTTTACATAACCTCAAAATGGCGGCTGTGCGAAATATTTCACTGGCATTCTATATCTCCGAAACTATTACAGATATCACCCTGCAATTTTGTACGGTGATAAAGGGTACAGATACAAGTGTACCCATGTATATTTCATAAACCTGTAATGTACAAAACGAACATGGCGACCAAGCGAATTTGAAATATTTTAATAGACTTTTCTCGTGATTTATCTCTCTGATCGCAGTGAAATGAGGTACAGTACATGATTTTGCAGATTGTAATGCACTGCCATCTAATTTAATTCAATTGTTTACATCACCTCAAGATGGCGGCTGTGCGGAATTTTAAAATTAAGTTTTTATTTCTTGTGTCGTAATCATGCGATCGAAGTGAAAGTTTGAATAATGAACCTAGGCAATAATTGTCTTTGAATGGTACATAACTCTATGGCCTATACATATAACAATCCTAAATGGCGAGCTTCCGAAATATTTAGACGGTTCTCAATATCTATGAATCTTTTACAGCAACCAAACTGATTTTTTTAATATTCATAGAGACTATGAACATATGTTCACCTATAGGACTTACAGGAACCTGGTGAGCACAAATCCAACATGGCGGCGACGCGAAATATAAATATTTAAATGGACGTTTCTCGCGAATTAACTATCCGAGTGCCGTGAAACGTTGCACGTTAAATGCTTGTACAAATGTTGATCCACTGGCATCTAATTTATTTCAATTGTTTGCATAATCACAAGATGTCTGCTGTGCATAATTTTAAAATCTCGTTTTTACTTCTTGTGTTCTAATCATGCGATTGAAGTTTGATTACCACACGTACACAATAATCTTAATGTAATAGTACAAAAATAAAAATCCAACCTGGTGACCATCTGAAATATTTAGACGGTTCTCAATATCTACGAATCTGTTACAGCAATTAAACTGAAATTTTGTATGTTGATAGAGGCAATTAACATGAGCAGGATGTATGAAAATAGGCTGTATAGTTCTACACGGAACTACTTGTTCAATATTGCATCAGTGTGCGAACACACCAAGGATGGTTAACTATGAGCTTTAGAGTCCAAACGGTGTGGAAGCTCATGAAGTTGGAAAATCACCAAAAATGGTGTCTACAAGAAGATAAACCTACCTACATGACTGTTATCAAGTACGGTTGCTAGAACTACTCCACCATGACCGATAACCTTTACAAGAGAATTAATGCATGACTCACGGCGTAACGTAGCTCACCTCGTCCATACAGGAAAATTTGAGGGGTAATTCCTTTCCTTCAGACTTGGGCTAAGTCCTCCACTCCTTGGCAATTCTCTCTTCTTCCTCCATCTCGTAATGCTGCTAGATGTTCGATGTCTCCCACATCAGGTGGGCTTAGGCCATGATGAACAGCATGGTCAAACAAGGAAAGATTCTCAGCAAGTGGTGTAGTCTCGGCATAGGTTCCACTGAGCAAAACTGTATCTACACTTTAGCAGACTTGAAGAAAAATGACCATGTGTCTTCTCACTGAAGTTAGGATACTTCACGTATCTTGCAACACAGGCTCTAGAATATGTGGAAAACTGCAATCACTGATTATCACAGTAATCTTAATGGTATGAATTTCGGCCTTTGCACGGCTCCAATGTAATTAATAATTCAGGCGTTTTACTCGTACAATTCACTGCACTACTCTGATATTTCTCATTACTTGGAACTTCACTGAAAATATACGTCTGCCATGTGGCAGGAAAATAGACCATGTGCTCGGTCACAAAATGTCGATTTCACGATTTCACTTCGAAATATTATACATGTTGCTTCCACAGGCAACTTAAATGATGCACTAGCACACTTCGTGCTAAAATAGACTCGATGCACTCGGATTATTAACCGATGATTGGACTCCTTGGTCCTTCAAATATACCCAGGTCTACAGTACCTTTAGACGTACACGTCTATGCGATTCCAACGCACAAGAGGGTGTGCTTCTTCACGGAATCTGGTGTTCCGGCGTCGATGCTTCCTGAGTCGTGTTGCGACTACTTACTTTCTGTTCGCATCTCTGCGATGTTATACCTAAGTCTCAAATAATAATTAAATAATTATTAGGCCAACACATCGTGCCAAATTATGCAGAATGACTGTAGATGATACATTATAGTTTGCATATTCAAGATACAATCTTTAATCTTATGTGAAACATATTTGTAGCATTTGAATAAAGTCAAAAGTGCGATCAACTGAGCGCATTGAAACAGCGAATTTAATTTAGAATTAAATATACAGGTATACAAATTGTTCGTTTCAAAAATTCAATATGGTGCCAGTGCTAAATTTAAAAGCAGATTTCTATTTCTCGTATCTTATTCAAGCACTCGAAGAGAAGCTTCGTGTAATGAGCTACCATGATGATCTGGCACAGATTTCTCTGTAGAGATTAGAAGCCATTCTTTTCAGTGTTGCTTATACAAAATTGAAATACCGACTGAAAAGCTACAAATGACAACATAATTCTCTTGCTTACTTTTCGTAAATTGTGGAAGGCGTGCATTTGACTTTTCGTAAAAATCTCTCCTGTCACAAGTTTCAAAAATATGTAGTCTCTACGGGAGGAGTCATCATTAACCGATACCGAACGTTATACATTCTAGCACGATATTTTTCATTGAACAGGTGGTTGTTTTAAGGGGTGGATCATCGAGGACATCTGACACAGTTTTTAGTGTAGATATCGTAAATTTTAGATTAATCACATGTTAATTTCCAGAAAGGTATTACTGATGTTCTCTTGAACCAGTCTTTTGAAAAGTTAATAATCCATTACCACGAACTAAATATTTTGGTACGCAATTCCTTCGTTTTGTGTTCATGTAGATAACGACTTTCGTGTGATTTTGGACACATATTTTCCATTGTTGAAGGTATGTTATCTTGAATAACGATGAAAGCCTTGGTTTAAGACGGAGTAAACGCTAGTGGGCTATTACAAGCTATTAAGAACACTTTGCTCTTGTAAAGTATTATACTTACTGTCTTAGACAACAATGATTGGATATTGAAATCTGATTTTGAAATTCTGGCCCTAGACTTTATGACAATATTGGTCATTTACCAGAAGCTACGCTTGCCACGGTGGGTGAGTAGTTAACGTGTCGGTCTACTAACTCCAAGCTTGCAGGTTCGCTCCTGGCCGTGGTAAGTGATTTTTGAAAGGCGGCAAAAATTTACGACACACATGTCATACGATGTTGGAATGTCAAAGAACCCATTTGAATTCATCAGGCCGTGTTCATAATGGAGTTTCCGCCAAAACAAAGTTCCTCATTTCTCTACTAGAAAGCGCTCTGGTGTTCAAGGAGCTTAGATATCTAACCCCCTTGACTTTCGTAGTGCTTCAAGGAACAACGAAATTCGATATGCAAGCTAACCTATGGATGTCAAATAACAAAGCTTTCACCCGGCAGCCGAGGCCATACTACATTATTATTATTATTACTATTTTTAGCCTACTTTTCACATTTTGCAAAAATGAGGAAAAAGTAGTCTTATGAGATCGGGCAAATGTGTGTCTGTCTGTCTGTCTGTCTGTCTGTCCTTCTGTCTGTCTGGCTGTGTGTGTGTCCCCCCTATCAACTCCTAAACGGCTGCAGCAATCAAAACCAAATTTAGAATGAGTAAAGATGTGCACCGGAATATCTTGCGTCCATATTTGAAAATAATGTCAGTGCTACCAACTTCTGAAAAAACGCACTAGAAATTTGAGCTCCAGGTTGGATATCTTGGAAGGTATGCATGGGAGCTATTCCAAAATTGGCACACATGTAGATAACACTATTTCAGTTTAATTTCCAGGAGGCCATACATGACAGTGTTGCCAAAATAATTTTAAGCCTTCTGATAAGTCCAAATTTTAAATGCCTATAACTTCTACACTATCAATTGGATTTCAACCAAAAGTTGTATGTAATATGTGTACATAAACAGACATGTCTGGGCGTATTCGTACAAGCCACCAGGGCTGCCAACTTTCAATAAATGTTATCTCTATTCTTTTATCCAAATACCAATTTATCAGAAAGTATGCAAGCCGACAGCTTTAAACTATGCACACGTATAGTACCTGACATTCTAAATTAATTTGGAGTAACTTATGTACATCAGTGCTACCAACATGATTCTAAGACTGCTGATAAGACCAATTTTTAAATACATGTATCTTCTATAATATCAATTGGATTTCAACCAAATATCCTATGTGCTATGTGTACCATAACAGATATGATTATACGTATTGTTAAGAGCAATCAGGGCTGCCAACTGTTAATAAATGCTGTCTATATTGTTTACCCTAATATCAATATATCAGAAAGTATGCAAGCCAACAGCTCTATAATTTGCACACGTATAGCACCTGACATTCTAGATTAATTTGGAGTAATTAATACAGGCAGTGCTGCCAACTTGATTCTATGCCTGCTGATATGTCCAATTTTAAAATACATGTAACTTCTATACTAACAAAGGGATTTCATCCAAAATTGGCACAACAAGATATAATATTTCAGATTATTTCTGACCAGCACCCGCATGACATTGTTGGCAACATGCTTTTACGCGTGCTGATAGATCCAGTGTCTAACTGCATGTAACGTCCATTGGACTTCAACCAAATTTTGTATTCTGTACCTTAAGAGATGGAACTAAGAATATATTCAGTCACCACGGCTGCCAACTTTAGTGCTCTATTAGGCTACATTATACCATGTACATTTTGAACTAATTAGATATTTCGATATTACCAACTTAATATCGTCATTATTCTAGATAGGTTCATATTCCGTAGAATAATCATTGGCATGAAAAGTAGGCTGTATAGTTCTTCACGGAACTTCTTGTTTTATAATCGTTTCGGTCGTCTATGGACCACGTTATTTCAACTGCCTTTCCCCTCTTTCTTTCACATTGGCCCAGTATTCGCGCATTCTTCTTCGGTGAGCTTCCTTCCGTTCTTCGGTCCACTTCTTGCCGGTTTTCAATATAGGTTTTGGCTGAAAACTCTGTATCTCCCCAAGTTTCTTCTTCAAAGAGTCACGTTCCAAGATGTCCTCATGTGATATCCCCAGTTCTTGTAGGTATTTTTCCACCTCTGGAAACCATATCCCTTTGGGTTTCTTTCCCACAAAGTAGGCACAGATTCGATCGGACAATCTTCCAGAGTTCATTCATGTTAAATAGCCATAAAATGAGAGTCTTCTTTTGCTAATGGTGTCCGTTATTTTCTCCACATGTATATAAAGTTCATCGCTGTATCGTCTTCTATACTCTCCTCGTTCCTTGACCGGGCCCAAGATCTTTCTCAGAATCTTCCTCTCTCTGGTTTCGAGTTGTTCTGCCAGGCCTTTCTTATTCATCGCCAGGCATTCTGATGCATATAACGCCTCCGGGCGAATAACGGTAACGTTGTGCCTCAGTTTGGCCTTGAAGGACATTGATCGTGTTTTGTAAATGTCTTTGGTTAAATGGTAAGCCATTTCCATTTTGTTAATCCGTGCCACGAAAGCTTCCTTTTCACGAATGTGGGGCTCAATCCATTCACCCAGGTATTTGCATTTCTCTACCTATGTTATTTGTCCTCCATTCACCATAAGTTCTCTGGGTTCTGACTCGATGTTCGTTATAAACTGCGTTTTCTGAAACGAAATCTGAAGACCTGCCTTTGCTGCTTGCATCTGTAATTGATTGATTTGTTGTGTGGCCGAGTCAAGAGAATTAGAGAAAATTGCAACATCATCTGCGAAATCAAAACAATAGATTGTCAGGTTTTTATTCTTACAACCTAGTCTGACCCCAATCTCTACACCATCCTTACACAAATCTTTACGCCATTCTCGAATAACTTTCTCAGGAACACACTTGAATAACAGAGGCGAGAGCCCATCTCCCTGTCACACCCCTGTCCGAATTGCGAAGGATTCAGAAATCTCTCCCCTGAATTTCACTTTGGAAGCTGTATCCACCAGGGATTGGGGAATGATTGCTCTTTTCTTATTATCTAAACAAAATTCTCTTAAAACCTGGATCAGGGTACTTCGATCCAGCGAGTCGTAAGACTTCTTGAAATCAACAAAGGTCACAACTAATTTCTTACTTCTCAGATTTATGTACGATAGAATTGATTTTAGAATCATGATTTGCTCAACACAAGAGCGCCCCTTTCGAAATCCACCATGGTATTCGCCCAGTTGTTGATCGAGCTGTGCTTTCGCTCTCGTTTGAAGCGCTTTCGCGAGAATCTTGTATGTTTTCGAGAGGAGTGATATGCCACGATAGTTGTTTTCGTCCGCTTTATCACCTTTCTTGTGCAGGGGGTGAATCAGGGCCGATGTCCAATCACTGGGCAGTTTCTCTGTTTCCCAAATCTCCCGGATGATATCCGTTATCTTGTCGATTGGTTTTTCATCTGCGTATTTCCAGAGTTCGGCAACTATTGAATCCTCACCTGGTGCTTTATTGTTCTTAAGTGAGTGAATGATCCGCTTGATTTCTTGCCTAGTTGGTGGACTTGTGTCTGGATTGAGGAGCATATTTTTGTGAAAGGAAAATTTCGATGTTGGAGCCTCACTATTGAGAAGGGACTCAAAGTATTTCACCAGGATCTGACAGTTGTCTTTGTCATTGTAAGCAACTTTTCCATCGGGATTCCTCAAGTGAAGACTGGGTGGTGTGTATTTACTGAGATTTTGCTTGAAGGTTTTATAAAAATCACGGGTGTTGTTCTTTTTGAAATCTTGGTCTATCTATGCCAACTGATTTTTGTGGAATGCTAGTTTTATACCGCGTATGGTTTTATCAGTCTGCTTTCTCACGACCAGGAATCTCTCTCTGTTTTCTTCATTCTTCTGTTTGTTCCATCGCAGCCAAGCAAGCCGCCATTAATGAATGGCATCGTCACATTCATTAGTCCACCAAGGATGCCTCCTCGACGTTGTCAGTGGGATGGTCTCCTGTGCCGTTTCATTCTTTGAGTTGTTCCCAATTCTTTGGTTCAAGTGCTTCAAGTTTCTGACTAAATTCGCTTTGTGTTCTCAATTTTTCCACATCAAACCTGTTGATCTTTCTTCCCTGAAATCTCTTGGTGGATCTTGGAAGAAGTTTTAATTTTATCATTGAAAGATAGTGATCAGAGTCAAGATTCGCGCTTCTTAAGACTTTATCATCTGGATTTCTCTATGAGATTTACGAGAAATAGCAACGTGGTCAATTTGAAATTCGACGAGATGGGTATTTGGGGATGTCCATGTTTTCTGTTTTGCAGGAAGTCGTTTGAAAGCGGTTGTCTTCATCACTAGGTTGAACGCCTTGCACAACTCCACTAAACTTTCTCCATTGCAGTTTGTTCTTCTGTGGGCCGGGTATTATCCAATAATATCCTTGAATTTATTTTCCTTACAGAGCTGAGCATTGAAGTCCCCGAGAAGGACGATGACGTGTTCCTTGGGAATCTTGGATAGAATATATTCAAGCTCTTCCCAGAAGATTTCCGTCACTTGTGGATCAATTCTGTTAGCTTGATTAATTGGGGCATGGGCGTTCACCATGGTGTAGATTTTATTTGTGCTTCGAAACGGAAGGATCGAGACTCGACTGTTGGGGGACGTGAAGTTGGTGATGGACTCTAAAATCTTCTTGAAATGAATGAAAATCCACAGCCTGCTTCCAGTCTCCGACCGGGTCAGGAACGGAATGAATGAAGCCCCCAACTAGCGGCGAGGATATGAACTGTGCCGGCTGCCGAGGCCTGACGCACTCCTCTGGGGCAATGATTAAAGGAATGACAGATAAAATGAAATGATAGTGGAGAGTGTTGCTGGAATGAAATGTTGACAGGGAAAACCGGAGTACCCGGAGAAAAACCTGTCTGCCTCCGTTTTGTCCAGCACAGATCTCACATGGAATGACCGGGATTAGAACCACGGACCCAGCGGTGAGAGGCCGGCGTGCTGCCGCCTAAGCCACGGAGGCTACTATAAAATCTTCTTACTGACCACAAATCCTGTACCAAGGTGGGGGATGGATTTTACTACACGTTTTCCGACTTTGCCTTTGAAGATTCTATACCCTTAGGAGTCAAAAGCTTCTGCATCAACAAACCTTGTTTCCTGAATTGCTGCGATCAGGATTTGATGATGTTGTAGGGTGTCAATCAGTTGTTTCAATTTACCGACCTTCATAAGGGAGTTAACGTTGAATGTTGCGAAGAAGTTGCGACGTTTGTGTCTGATCTTGTTTGTAGGAGTCTCCGATACCTCCAAGCATGTCTTTGCAGACTCCCCAGAGTCCAAAGGCCAGCATGCGTCGTTCAAGACGACGGTGGATTGGTTACCACCTGGGGTAGTTGCTTCAACAGACGTTTCCTCCATGATTTTCACAGTTGAAGAAACTGTAGATGGGGGGTCAGTGATATTGCACACTGATCAAAGTACTGCCAAGGTTGTGAGCCTTGGAAACCCCAGCACTGTTTGGCTCGCCGTCCCAGCTTCCCGCTGGGATTGGTTACCCAACCTCCCACTGGGTTGCTCGGTTTAACAGGGGGCACCTCTTGTAATTATTACTATTATTATTATTATTATTATTATTATACCAAAAGCTATTTAGTCCATCACATGGAAAATACACTTAACTGGAGGAAGAATTTTGTACAGGAAAATACCATTACAATATGTAAAAAGGGATTTCGTTCTTCACGGAACAACTTGTTAGTTTTGTGTCACTTCTTTAACCCGTTGAATACATCGCTCGTCTATAAACGTGCACAAGATTTTGTTCATGTTTCCATATCGTTTTTAGTTCCCAATTGACTCTGGATTGATCTGCCACCTGTTGGGTATTATATAGTACTACTTGGGTTTGAATGTTTGCTTCGGGAAGTAACTAAGAGATCATTTTGTAAACGTCTGTCCTCGACAGCTGGAGTCGATCTGTGATGTAGACAAGCATGGTGGAATAACAAGCAAATTCTTCACGCCACGTTGTGATTTTGGATCAATGAATAGGTCTATCAATTTCTGTACAAGTTAGGAGCAACAAGTATTAGTTGCCTACTGATTTTAGGAAATAATATTATTTTGAGTCCCTTACCTGGTGTGCAAATGATGCAAGCGTGGGTACACAAAAATAATATTCGATTCGTTTCGAAATGAAATGGAATATAGACGTAGGATTTTGAATTTAAATTTAGATTAATGAAGACCCAAAACCTATAAAGCTTATAGACATTTAAGCCCTTACTCCCTGATAAGTTAAAAATTACGACTTTACAATCTTTTAAATTCAAAATGAAACAAGATGTTCAGTAAAGAACATATAGCCTGCTTTCTCCTAAATGCATGGGTATAGTCATAACTAGGGCCCGGATGTTGATACCGTAAAAAAGTTCAAAAAATGCACTTAAAATTTTCAAAAATGACTAATAAATGACCTGAAAATTCGAAAAATGCACTATAAAATTGATAAAATGATCTTATAATAATAAACCCACCAATAATTCAAAAATGACATCTTAAGCTCAAACTGAATAGTCAATTAAAATAGATTTATAGCACTTAACAAAAGGTTTATGTTCACTTTAATGTAATTTGCACTGCACTACGAATGTCATTCTGATATTTGTCAAATTAAATGATCTGCCGTTTCAGCCAATAAGTTTTTATATTTCGAAAAGCAACGTTCAACATCAACTGATGTCATCGGAGCTTACTTGAAGTGAGGAAGGTCATTTGCTGCTAACTCGGAAAGACGTAACTCCCTCATATAAAGCTGTAAGATGACTAAATTGTAAAAAAAATTACCTTAAAAGGCCGGTTTCTCTAAAATATGACCCAAAAAATCTACCAAACATAAAAATATGCTTTTAAAATGGAGAAATAGTAAAAAAAAAATGCAAAAAGATGCAAAATTAAAAATGACATTTTTGAAGACGGGGTGACCCGTCCGGAGTTCCTATGTACTTCAGCATTGTTTTAGACAGCTTGTAACATTTTTAAGAAGCCGTACGTTGTGGTGACAACTATAATGGTTCAATAAACAAACATGATAATAATAAATTACACTGTGGTGTGACCTTACCTGTGATAGTATAATAGGATATAATAAGTGTTGAGCGCCAGATTCCTATTTAAGACAGTGAATCGAAATTTATAAATATTATCCTCGGCAGTCAGCAGTAGAGTTTGAGACCACTTACCCATGGTCGTGACGTAACTTAGTTGACTAACCATTCAGTATTTATTTATAAGGAGTAGTTGAATTTGCCTATAGTATGTGCTAACTACAAGAAAAGTTACAGTCATGAAGTTAAAAAAATAATTTATTGACTCAAGAACAAAATACTAATAGTTACAAAAAAAGAATTTAATTTACCAACTGCGGTTTAATTACTTAAAAGAAAATGAACATTTAAAAATACTTAAATAAAAAAAGCTTGACTCTAAATTGCAAATGGAGACGGAAGTAATAATTGTTTATGCTCACCAACTTGCAGCTTTGTCATATTGAATGTTATAACAGAAAACCTTGATGTTCCTTCTCATATTTCTAAAAAATATTGTAGTATGTCATTTGATAGAGTTTAACATAACCAAGTCCGTTGCGACTTGTAGATTGATTGTAAAACTGATCTATAAATCAGTGCGGGCTGATATGTATCTTGGGTAGACATCACGCTATATGGTTTGAAGTCGGAAGTCGAATATTGGCTCAGCTCATTAGCTAAGACCCTCAGTTGACACTCTCCTCTTGTGGTCAGAACAATTGTTCACTAATGACTTGTCATTTCTTAATAATTTTGTAGACGCGGGTTACAGCTTATATCCTCCTTGTCACGTGGTGTCCCAACTTCCCTCTCTTCATAGTCAAGTCACCCCTTCTACCCGGGACTTGTCCATTCATAAACTCGTGACTCCCTCATGCCACCATAATTTTCAATATGTTGACGCGTACCTTGGCCCCAGTAGTGACGTATTGGTTGCACCATGAGTGAAATATAATGTTATATTCCTTCTCGAAGGAACTTGATGGTCCGCACGTGATTCTTAGTCATTGTGGGTTTCTTAGCATCCCATGACAATGGCTACCTGCCGTTGTGAAATAACTACTACGTCGTTCTGTATGTGACACATAGGGTTGGTCCTTATTGTCAATCTTGTTGCAATGTATAATACTTCGTCTCTTTACAAGTAAATGTTAATAAAAATCTGTCTGACTATAATAAAAAAAACGCTTACAAGTATCTGATATAAAAATCATCTCATCGATGTACTAATTAATAAGAATAATAAATATGATAATTGTTAAGTGCAAAAGCCCATCCCAACGTTATTAAATATGTTTCACCCCTATATATGGGTTACCGACCTTTAAAACGACCGCCTGGTTGGCTTGGTTGGGCTTATGAACTAGAGATGGCAGCATCTATTGGCCTCTAGCCGAGCTTGTATCTTCGACCGCTAGAGTGAGTTTGTGGTGTCTTCTGATCTCATCCTAATCGAGCCATGTTTGAAGGATATTGTATTCTACGTCATTGAACAACAGATTATATATACACCATGCCGCCAAAATAAGTATATAATATGTACATTGTTACTTGATGTGTCAAGCTGTGATTGGACAATTACAATTAACATGAATGCAGTGCGGTATTTGACTTTGGATTCTCCGCCATCTTGTGATCCTCAAGAGTCTGTCGTCAAGAAAGCAAGAAGCCAGCTGGTGTGAAAGAGTATCTCTCCGTGTGCTGGGGGCTTGGCCCCTAGCCTTTACGAAATATGAATATATTCAAGAAAAGGAAACGCCTGTGCTCCTAAGGATTTAATTTCTTCTTTTCGCCTTGAAGATGAACTGAGGTATATTTATTTTGACTGGCTACAAGAAGAGAAGCTTCATGGGTGATCGAAAACGGTGTGTGTGATCTCGTGGCCATTTTGAGGCAGTTCATGTCTTTAAAATCATTTAAAATGTGTTAGTTTTTGTTCTTTGTGTCTCCACTTAGGAAGGATGTAAGGTACGTTGCATAAAATATTTATATTTATATTTTGTTATGGGAGCTCCGATATTGGTCTTATATTAATGTTTTAAAACTGTATTTTGTTTTGTTTTATAGGCCTAATATTTCTGTTTGTCAACGTTACCTGATATGTAAATATTGGTTTTTCTGTGCCTTCCGGAGACACGTTCCTAGTTACCGTACCTTGTAAATTATTATTTATTTAGTTTTTTTTTCTTTTGGGTAATCTTTGGGATTGGCCAATTATTAATTTGATGTAAGATCCGTAGCAGCCTAGATCGCCTCGTGTTAATAGTATTTAGATGTAATAATTATCCTCCTTTCATTTCTCTCTGGTGACGTTCTATTTTAATAAAAGTAATTGTTTGCCGTAATTCGATTGGGCATGTGGTCATCTGTTTTGGTGGCCATGTTTGTTTTTTTGTTTTGCCCGAGTGCATTCTGGTCTTGAGAAGGCATTCTCTAGGCGTCGAGCGGAGACTCAAACGTGTTGTGGTGATTGCTTAATATGTTTTTTGTTAATCTTGTTGGTTTAACTTTGTGTTAAGGTGAATGTTCCTGAGTTTTTCTCCGTCACGAATATTGTGGATTTCTTAATTTATCATATTTTATTTTATTAATTTAATTTTAAATTTTTCGTTTCATCGTGGCCTTGATGTCTGCATGTCGGGTCGGTATTGCACACCTTAGTAAATTATCAAGTCCTTTCTCATTTGGTAATACCTGTATTCCTGTTTTTTTAAATCTTTTGGGCATTATTATTTTAATTTTAAATTAAATGTTTTCATTTCGCTCAGCAAGCTTGTTAAACCGTCTCTTGCCTATTTATGTAAATAACTTATGTTTGCCTTAAGCCATATGCATCACCAGAGAGAGGTTGTTATGGCCATAGAGTTTCTTCTTTTTTTTAATGATTTTGTTAAATTTTTATTTTTTCTTGACCCCTTTTGGTAATTAAATTTTCTTTTAATTTTAATCAAATGTTGTGGCATTATTTCGTGGGTGACAGTTCTATTGGTAATCGGGTCTGTCCGTAGACGAGCCTGTGCGTTTCCCTCTTCTCTACCTTCCTTCCTCCCTTTTGGTGTTCTTCTGTTGTGGCATGTCATCTGGCGGGTGATTTTGCAGAAAGCGCCGCGGGCCTCTTGAAAACAAGGCAAGTAGGCCCATTCCATTCCACCCCGGGCAATGCAGTTGGTAGCAGATCGCGCTCGTGTTCGCTTCTGCAACGATCCCCTCCCCCATACCCGCAGGCTCATTTTATGGACCCTTCTGATGCTGATGGAGCGGTTGCTGATGGGATGTGTCATGTCAGTGCACTTAATGTTATTTAATGCTAATCCTTGTCGTTTGTTTGATTTCATGTTTGCCTCTGAATATCCATGTGGTGATATGTACGTGACCTGTTCCAAGGGAGGTTTGGTGTTGAGTTTTATCCTGTTTATAATGCAACATTCCCCGTGAAAAAAGAAGTTTGGTAAGTGACTGGCATGTGTTCTTGGCATGGGAAATGTGGGTTTCTTGATTTTCTGGTGGCCTACATGCTGCGAGTGAACGCTTCGAGGAGCCCTGTCTGAAGCTGTTCGCCATGTGGTTTGTAGCAATTTATTGTAATTTAGCTTCCTCTTCTGGAGCCAAGCAACCGATGGCGTCTGCAGTTCTGGGCAGCATTGTGCATGATTTTGTATAGTATTGTGGCAGTGTTCGAGTGTCAACCTAATCTATGGTGTTGGTAATTGGTAGTTTATGGTATTGTTGTGAAAGTGTAAACTGTCCTCGTAATTCCTGAAATTTGTTTCTTTCTGTATTGTCTGCCTGCATTCTGTGTTTTTCAAAATGGCCGACAATAATAGTGCTTTTGATTTAATTGACTTAAGAGATAACCTTGTGAATTTGGAGCGTTCTTCTGGGGTTGAACGTGAATCAGCTCTGTTTACTAGGTCTGAGGATTTGGGATCGATTACTGGTAGTGGTTTGCCTGCACCTCTAATGGCTGGTTCTGGCTCGTCCAGACCTCTTACCCCTGGATACGGTCATTCTTCTCATGTTAGGTCACCTAATGATTTCCTGCGTCCGGCCGACCCATTGCATCCCAGTTTTTCCTCTGGCAATGTAAATGTTTTGTCTCCTGTAGAGGGTGTGCGAGCGAGCTACCCTGGTAATAATGTCTCTTTTCCGAATGCTACGTACTCGCCTACCGTTAATTATGGGTCGATTCCTCACCCTATTTCTAGTTTCTTAACTAAGTTGAAGAGTTTCAACCTAGATGACGTTACCCAGGTGGTCCTATTTTTAAAGCAAGTGGTCGAATTGGGTTACCATGCCTCGATTTTTGGAATGTCGGAAAATCAACTGTTGTATCCTGTAGCATCCGGTATGCTGCGCGAAAAGCTGATTGAAGCTATCCACCTCCGCATGTCCTTAGCCATGTTCATTAGGGAAGTGTTGTGGTTTTTTGTCCCTGCGAGTGCCCTTAGTGCTCTCGAGCAAAGGTTTTTGTATCGTATCCAAAGGTTGGACGAGTCACTTAGCGACTATGCCAGTGATATTAAGATACATGCCCAGGTATTTGCATCCCCTTTAACTGAACGACAATTGGTGTCGTCTATTGTAAATGGGTTTTCGCCTCAATATAGGTCATACATGACTATGTGTACCAGGCCTTCGTCATTTGTCGAGCTGAAACAGGTCGTTATAGAGGCTATGGCTGTGAAACATGCAGATTCCCTTCGTGTAGCTAATGTTCCTCCTCCTTCCTTGATGTCTCGTCCCCCTCCTTCCTTGATGTCTCGTCCCCCTCCTAAGGTTATGTTTCATCCTAGACCCAATGTTAAGTGCCACACGTGCGGTGGCGTAGGGCATGTTAAGAAGGTGTGTCCGAATAACCAAGTTGTGTATCGCCAATGACGGGATATTTTGGAGACCAATTCGGATGTTACTTCTAAGGATATTTCTGTGCATGAAAATATGGGAAAACCGTGTGAAGTTTCTGGTCGCCCTACTAATGAAAATCTTGATAACTCTTTGAAAACTAAATCATCACGTGCTAATTCTGCTTATGTCTCTGACCTACCTAACCTGTCGGTGAGCAATGTCGTGGCAAGTCAGCCTTATTCGAAACATAATGTGAAACCTGTGGTGCGGGTGACCTCGCCATCTAATTGTAATCGTTTTAGAGTGAATAATGATTTAGGAATTTCTCCTGTGGCTAAAGGAATATCCCCGTTTATTGAAATTTGTGTTAATGACGAGCCCGTTTCTGCATTGCTTGATTCTGGTAGTGTTGCATCCTTTATAAGCGAGGTCTGGTTTTTATCTATGAAGAGTGTTTGCAATCTACCTGAGTTAGAGCCTAACAATGAATCTTTTATTTCGGCAAATTGTTCAAACTTAAATATTTTGGGTAGTATGACAGTCAAAATCCATTTCTAAATTTTTCTTGGAAGTTTAAATTTTTTGTTGCCAGAAATCTTTCTTGTTCTGTGGTCATTGGAGCTAATTTCATGTCCCACGTTGGTATGCTTCTTGATTTTGGTGCTCGCAACTTATGGTTTAAGTTTAATCCGCAAATTAAATTATCGTTTAACCCGGTGTTATCTTCTCCTGCTGTCAATTCAGTTAGTGAACCTGTGACTATTGAGGATCTCGATCTGGAAATTTTAACGAGTCCTCAAAAGGATGCCATAAAGAGGTTATGTCAGGAGTATAGTGATGTATTTACTGACAAGTTGGGTGTAACCCATTTGATGGAATACAAGATTGAGCTAACCGATTCTGTGCCGGTGCGTTCAAGCCCGTATCGCCTTGCCCCGCCCAAGATGGCTGAACTTCGGAAGATTATTGACAAAATGTTGGAAGAAGGTGTAATCCAACCCTCTATCTCTGCCTACTCATCCCCTGTATTCCTAGTGCCAAAACCTAACGGTGGTTTTCGGCCGGTGGTCGACTATAGGGCTCTTAATCAAAAGGTTGTTTTACAATCAATTCCTTTTCCGGACCTTCATACATGCTTTAGTTGGTTTCGCAACTCGAAGGTGTTCACGATCCTCGATTTGAATTCTTCTTACTTCCAAATTCCCCTCTCTCCGGAATCCAGGCATGTTACTGCTTTTTCCACTGACTGGAACCTGTTTGAGTATGCCCGTGTCCCGTTTGGCCTATCCCCCGGAGCCGCTGTGTTGAGCAGACTTCTCGACAAGGTGTTTTCAGAAATTAAATTCAAATTTGTGTACCACTACCTTGACGATGTGGTGATCTATTCTGAGTCCTTCGAGGAACACGTTGATCATCTGAAGGTTGTACTTGATCGGTTGCGTGACGTGTTTCCGAATCTGGTATCTCCGTGGACCAGTCTCGTAAGCAGGCCATCAGAGATTTTAAACCACCCAAGAACGCCAAGGGTGTTGCTCGTTATATTGGTATGGTGAACTTCTTTCGTAAGTTCATCAGTAACTTTGCCGACCGTGCTGCTCCTCTAAATCAATTACGCTAAAAGGCTGTGAAGTTTGAGTGGGGTCCCTCTCAGCAAGCAGCCTTCGAAGATCTAAAGCTTGCGCTCTCTAACGCCCCTGTATTAGCCATTCCGGATTTTGGGAAGCAATTCATTGTGCAGACTGATGCGTCTGATCGTGGTGTTGGTTGTGTCCTACTGCAAGAGTCTGATCTGGGTAGGCAACCCATTGCATACGCTTCTCGTAACTTAACGGACGCAGAGAGGAAGTATTCCATATACGAACTTGAGGGTTTAGCAGTGTTGTTCACCCTGGAAAAATTCCGTATGTATCTTGAGCACACTAAGTTTCTCCTTGAGACCGATAACCAGGCCTTGAGCTGGGTGTTAGGGAAACCCCGTAAAACTGGTAGGATTGCCAGATGGGCAACTAGGATCCTGTCATTCCAGTTCACGGTCCACCATATTCGTGGGTCCGAAAATGCGGTAGCTGAATCTTTAAGCCACATGTATGAGGAAACATCAGAAGAGGAAATTCAAAAATGTGAACCAGCAAACCTTGTATCTCCTGTAAATTATGTCAATGTCGTTCTCAGCAATTCCCCTGTGCTTTTTGAAGATGTGAGGAGATTCCAGAAAGAAGATCCCTCCTGACCTAGCCTAATTGACCGAATCGATTCTGGGGAAGTGATCAAGCCCTTCTCTCTAAAGGATGGTGTATTGTGTTGTTCGTCTCGTCATGACCGTCTTCCTAAAATTGTGCTCCCGTCGGTCCTCATTCCGGAAATCTTTCGTTACTATCACGAATCTCCTATTGGTGGCCACCTAGGAGTATTCAAGACCCGAGCTAAGATCAGACAGTTCTTCATTTGGCAAAGTATGGATGGCGACATCAGGAGGCTCATTAGAAATTGTGCTTCATGTAGTATTAGCAAACCTCTGGTTTGTACTAAGGTTGGCCTGTTGTCATCTGAACCGGCTTCTAGACCAATGGAGAGGCTTTTTATCCACCATGTTGGCCCATTCCCTCGATCTGGTCGGGGAAACCAATTTGCGCTTGTTTGCACTGACGGTTTCACACGGTTTAGTTGGATATTCCCCAACAGACAGGCTACGAACATTTCCGTCATAAAGTGTCTTAATTCCATCTTTTCATCTTTTGGGCCATGTCAGTTCCTGGTGTCAAATAATGCCAAATGCTTTGTATCACATCAGTTCCGTCAATTCTTATTTGATTATGCTATTTCGCATGTAACCACCACTCCCTATTTTCCTAACCTGTCTCTCGATGAGCGAGTCAAACGTAATCTCCGTTCTGCTCTGATTGCTTTCCTCCACGACGACCATTCCAAGTGGGATTCTAATTTGCATTGGCTCAATTTTGCTTTCAACACCGCCATGCATGAGAGCACGCAAGCCACCACTTTTTCGTTAATGTTTTCCTTTATGGCTAATTCTCCGTTGTCTAATCTGTGGAACCTGCACGATCTCCTTCCAGACAGTTTCACGCCCAAGGATATGAGGGCGAAATTCGACAAGGCTAGAGAGTGTATTAAGGTATCACATGACCAACTTGCCAAGCGACACAATGCCTGTCGCAAGCCAACTGATTTGGAAATTGGTGATGTTGTGTACGCCCGCAATTTCGAGCCCAAGGGCGTCAGTAATCTAGTTTCTAGCAAGTTGACCCCTCGCTTCAAAGGCCCCTGTTATGTAGAGGCATTCTTGACTCCCGTTACCCTTCTTATTCGAAACCCTAAGGCCAACAAAATTTCCAGAGTGCATCTGTCGCACATAAAACGAGGTGGAGAGGTATGTAATGAGGAAATGCTACCATAAAATTTGTAAACCGATTTTTGTATAATGTAGAGTATCCCTAACCTTCATTGAAGCCTTCAGGCATCTGTTCCATCTGGAATTTTAAATTGAGTTTGCAAACTCTACTGGGATACAACTTGTAACTGTTGGGTAATTCCCATTTAATGGTAAAATTGTAAAATTGTAACTAATTTTGATGTTCTCTTAGAAGATACTAGCATGTAAGTTGGACTCGGTGGGAGACCTAACTCATGGTGATATTATATACCTGTTTCCTTGGGAATTTGAGTGATCATTCCTCTAACGTAGCTCCTTCTAAATGTATTGTCGTTTAATTCATGTATTCTTGAAAGGTACTACTAGTCTGTAAAAAGGTAAGCTTGTTATTTAATTAACTATTGTGAGCACGTATCTAGGGCATGGTCAGGATTTTCTTCATATACATTCAAATTTATTTCTCATTTATAAAATGTATTAAGAGTTAGTAATTTCTGTAAACTTTTATTTTTGAAGTAAGATTAACGTCTGTTTTGTAAATGGCTGTCCACTCGTCGCATGATATCTTGCACATTGCTTCCACTTACTTCGTCTAAAGCTAACAACATTGTACTTTTGAAAATTTACCTAACTTGTCTCGGACTCTGAAAGCACTGCAGGTGCTGGTGTTCTGCGTTTCTAAAGACTTATGGACACAGTGATGCTGTTGACTAAGTGGTTTGCGAGGTGATCAATTATCCCATCACTGATAATCTGACCCTGCACACTTCCTAACCAAAACGATTCAGTTTTTATCCATCAATTGGAGTTAACTGGAGAACATTATCTTCTGGATGCATGCTTGGTGAATCGACTAGTTATGGAGTACTGCCCTATGCCTAGGCATATTCGGGAACGGTGTTCACGCTTAAGGGAGGGAGACTGTTACGTGCAAAAGCCCGTCCCAACGTTATTAAATATGTTTCTCCCCTATATATGGGTTACCGACCTTTAAAACGACCGCCTGGTTGGCTTGGTTGGGCTTATGAACTAGAGATGGCAGCATCTATTGGCCTCTAGCCGAGCTTGTATCTTCGACCGCTACAGTGAGTTTGTGGTGTCTTCTGATCTCATCCTAATCGAGTCATATTTGAAGGATATTGTATTCTACGTCATTGAACAAAAGACTATATATACACCATGCCGCCAAAATAAGTATATAATATGTACATTGTTACTTGATGTGTCAAGCTGTGATTGGACAATTACAATTAACATGAATGCAGTGCAGTATTTGACTTTGGATTCTCCGCCATCTTGTGATCCTCAAGAGTCTGTCGTCAAGAAAGCAAGAAGCCAGCTGGTGTGAAAGAGTATCTCTCCGTGTGCTGGGGGCTTGGCCCCTAGCCTTTACGAAATATGAATATATTGAAGAAAAGGAAACGCCTGTGCTCCTAAGGATTTAATTTCTTCTTTTCGCCTTGAAGATGAACTGTGGTATATTTATTTTGACTGGCTACAAGAAGAGAAGCTTCATGGGTGATCGAAAACGGCGTGTGTGCTCTCGTGGCCATTTTGAGGCAGTTCATGTCTTTAAAATCATTTAAAATGTGTTAGTTTTTTGTTCTTTGTGTCTCAACTTAGGAAGGATGTAAGGTACTGTCCCCGTAAATCCGGATAGTAGGCTGTCAGATATCCGCCCCCTCAATCGGATTGCCAATAATCAAACGCACCGGCACAGCTACATCAATGAAAATGGCACTGACAGATACTACCGAGATTAGAGCACAGCAGTTAACAAGAAAATTATTGTGGAACACACCAAAATATACGGGGGTTCATACTTACCTTTACTTACCTCTTCAAATTAATCTCGGGAATGGGTTGCCAACTGGATCACTAAAGTATGCCCACACAATAACCTCCACCATGATATTTAAAATGAACCAAGACGAAGACAAGAAACTTTCAACTGCACAATAATTTATTTCACTTAAAGGGAATGACTTTAACAAAAACTCAACAAAATACACGTGGCAATCAGAAGCCATTGTCAAAATAATCATGTCCTCCTGTAGGACTGGTAGACGTTACATACAAAATTTTATCTTTCACTTGCTTATAAAGAACGTAATAATAGTAATACACTTGGAATGGATGAGGGAATTGGGACAAGACACGTAGCAATTGTTTTCCTCTTTCATAAACATCACACTTTATTTATAACTGCCAGCCTGTTATGTAATCGGCCTTGGCTTCTAACATACAGTTGTCAGGCCAGCTGCGATCCACCCTTCAACAAGTCGGATGCCCACGTCGTCAAACGGACCCACCTGTTCGGCCAGTGCTAGCATATGCTCGTAACTTCAGAGCTTAGCTCCTTTTCAAACGCTTTAAATGTCCTCAAATCAACTCAAATATTATCACGCGAATCTTTTAAATGCTTCAATCACATGTTACTGGATTACTCTAATAATCCCAAAACTTGTTTAATGGTATAATCAACTTGTATAATTAGCGTTCTTTAGAGTATATTAACAAAACTCTTAATGTTTATAACAAATGCTCATTAATTGTTTATAACAATTACAAATTGTTTATAATATTGTCAAATGACAATTCAAAAATCTATACACGCCTCTATTAATTCCTTTCATTTCCAATTATTATTAAAGATAATTACATAATTTATTTACAATATTTATATTTATTTATTTATTTATTTTAGAAATACATTAAACCACACGTTTATCCGGTTGATAATTACTCAAATCAGGTTAATATAATCGACCAATGAAGGTTAGTTATATTTATGCTTATAAATCAGGTTTAATAAGTTTTAATAATTATTATTATTATTAGTGACGGTAACCTCCATTCAAAATCGTTATCTCAAATTATTTAACACTCTTGTTAATTTTAACAGTAATTTCACATGATTAATTTTCAAAGGACCTGGACAATAAACTCAGCGGAAAAATACTTCGCTTCAAATGCACAAATTGCATAAAATAGGCCCAGAATTCATCATATATTTCAATATATATGGCATAAAAATCTTCCATAATCCATACACGAAACCTCCACTTATAATCTCATCAACTTCATTAATATTACTGTGGGAATCTCCTTCACTTATTCAAGGGCATTATTCATCAGCGACTTTTACATGTCCACTGAACTAACGATTATACATCCATAGTTCCACTTCAAAAATTCTTATATTCATTAATTGTTTCAAAACTGTTATTTTATTTAACCTTCGTGGGTTTCATTCATGAATCGATATGAAGTAAAAATTTGCCAATCACAAAAATAAATTTAATAGCAAATACGATTATACACGCCTTTCTGGTCTATCAAAATTGAGATTAATATCTCCTAAGTAACGTAGTATAAAATACTATCTTCAAACAAAGTTCATCTAAACTGCATAAATAGTCGAATAGAATACAATTAGACTTTGGAATGCAAACATTATTGTTCCAATCTAGTATTGAGAAAAATTCCTATCAAATGTTCATTACTATAGTGTATTCAATAAATCGTAATCAATGTTCATATTTCATAAAATTGTCTGTAATGCAATGGTAATGACGATAACTGACGATAAATGTCTATGTTGCAATCATGTTCATATAACGACTAGTATTTCCAAGATCGTCGATACAGAAATAGATTTTAACGCTCTAAAATCTTTTAATTATTCTTCTTTCTTGAGGATGACAGAAAATTGGTCAAAGTAATTTACTGAATAGAATTACTTTAATAAAGTGACACGCTGTCTGAATTCAAATCTGCCAAAGAAAATCATTAACTTTACAGTCAAATCGTGACTTCAAAAATATGCAAATTACTGAAAGAATATTAATTATCAGTCTCAACTGATCCAAAATTATTTAAATCTGCCAAAGACCTAACAATGTCTTAATAAATCGTAGAAAAAGGCATAACTCATCGAAGGTGTACTGAGTACAGAAATCTCAAGCAAGAAAATGGGGCAAAATATATATAGGACTAAAATATGGGAAAAATGGTTGCTCAGACATCGCTAAATGGCTCAAATAAAACAAGAAACGTTCACGACTACCTTATCTGTTGATTGAAGTTCCAGAGGAAAATCTTCCAAAGAAGACTGGTGATGGTTCCATTTCACCAAAAGATGTGCTCCGTCCTCGAACCTGGAATCAGCGCCCTCGGAGAATAGAACTGCTTCCTCCTCCGGAAATTGCACTGCTCCGTGTATACGATAGACATCCTTCTGGCAAAACTCTTCTGTGTGAGCCGGGTCCACCCTGGCCTCTCTTGATAGTTCCTGAAGTTCTGGTAGTAATTCGCCATGAAGTTTATTGCAGTTATTTCCGCAGAAATATTCATATTTGTGGAGTATGAATATGTTTCCACTGCCATTTGATATAATTCAGCGTTGGACAACGATGCATGAGTGTAGTTGGATGTTCACTACATGCTCGCTTTTGTAGAAAGACGATTAGCGAAGTTCCATGCTGTTAATTCACTCCATCGATATATGTCCCAATTGCATTAAAGTCCTTAGTCTTCCATCTCCAATTCCGTTATAATAGTTGAAAGAACTGCCATATTATATTGTTCCATGTTAGAATGCAGCGTTATAACACCAGAAGGAATATGTAGTAGCACGGTTGCAATACCAGTGTCAGCCGTAGCGTACAATGTGATATTTTAAAAGTGCTTCTCAGGCGGCGAGAAAATCACTTTTGTCTGCCGTCTTAAAATGCCAATATCTTTCGAATTATAATCTTGAAAATGTTCAACCTTTCTACACACTTTAATATAGTACTGCACAATCGAATTAGCTTAAAAGCATTAGTCAACTCTTGATATATTGTCTTGTAGACTTGAAAATGTGTGCGTTTCAACTTCGCCTAGTTTTCAAACACCGTAAAATGGAACTGCGGCGCGCTCGAAGCTCGTTCGATGCGGTTGGCTTTACCACACGCTAAAGACGACTTGTTTCACTTATTCACTCGAAAACAACTATAACATCAGCAATATATATATGCGGTATCAGACACATGAGATATGAGAGCTCCTCTCTGCTGTGCAAGACCTTTTATCAACTTCTTAAGGGGCGTATCCATCCCTTCCATAGCTTGTTTCTCCGTCATAGCTAGAAGTTCTAACTTTGGCAATACTTGACGGATTTTCAAATTTCAAAAACTCAAAAATAATTTCTTCAAAATTCCAAATCAATGCCATAACTAAAAATAGATTTCCACAATTCTGCATTCCAAAAGTAATTCAATATGATAGTTTCAGTAATCTCCGTCTCCCTCCTAACTATCATTCATTGGTTTGAGCCTTTCCTCCAATCGCGTAACTTCTTCCTCAGCACAATTCCTCGTTTCCCTGCGACTGCGTCGTAAATCTCAGATCTTTCTCGAACAAACTCATGACGTCACCAAGAATCTCAGCTCAAGCAGCCTACTTGCGTGAAGTCTGCGTCATCCGTGCCTACGTCATGAATATCCACGTCACAACTATGACAGCCATAACTTTCTTCATATATTTGCCAATACAGCCACCGTGGTCTCAATATAATTCAAATTACGGGGGCATTCTCCCTTCACCACGTTTTAAAAACAGTTGCAAATTGTTTTTAAACTCTGTGTTATAAATATCTCTATTCACTTGAACACGAAATTGAATTATCATTGGCTTACTCTTGTATGCTATTTCTTCTATGTTCCTTAATCATAAGTCTCTTCTACTCTGGTTTGTGTGTGGCTAATGTATTCTCTCCTCTCTACTTTCTCTTCTGTCCAGTATTCCTATTTTGCTGACTTGTAGAAGGACCAGGATCGATCACTACATCCTGTCTTTTCTTTTGGTTTTCAGCTTCCTTCTCTCGTAATTCCTTAAGATACTGCTGACTTTCTTTCTCTCTCTCCTGATATTTGTCGGGTGTCATAACCTGACCTTGAGAATTCTGATTTTGATTCTGGTAATTTCTATTGTAATTCCTGTTGTAGCCCTGGTTATTGTAGTATCTACCTCTTCCGTTGTTGTAGTTTCCTCTATTATTATTCCAGCCTCTTCTTTGCTGATATGGACGGTAACCTTGCGATCTGTGGTTGAGAAAGTGATTATTCCTGTGAGGACCTACATTTTCAGTTTTTTCTTCATCAGGCTTGTCAGATTGCTGAACTTGATCCATATAGACAGTATTGATGTCTTTGAATTCGTGCCTCTGACCTTTTGTACCACATTTGGCATTGGACTCGTGTAGTCAAGCCTCCTCAACAATTCGTCCATACTGGTCAAATCCCTGATGTTTGACGATATGATGAGTCTTCTCACCTCCACAGGCAGCATACGAGAAATCGCATCTATCAACTGCTCCGTTGACAATGGGGGTTGCAAAAATCTCAAGCGTGATAGTTGGCTCGTGAAGAAATCAGCGTACCGTGTTGGAAGAGTACCTGAATACTTCCTTGAGTATACCTCAGCTCTTAATGAATTCTGCGCTTCGATGGACCAGAATCGTTTTATCAGTGCCTCTGCAAATTCGTCAAAATTACTGAACGTATAGCGAAATGCTCTGAACCATTCAAGGGGTCCTCCAGCTAGAAATCTCTCCACTATCCTCATCTCTCTTTCTCTGGGAATGTGAGCTTCAATGAAATAGTCTTTCAGGTTCCTGATATATTCTATCGGTGTTAGACTATCAGTATTGCTAAATTTTTGAGGTTTGTCCTCGAAGTTCGGGATGACTGTCACATTTCTCGGATATGAATCCATGTAATTCTTTCCACTATCACGATATCTCCATTCAGGTTCAATATTCCTATCCTCATCTTCTTCTCGGAATCTGGATATACGTTCCTCAGGACTAATATCTCTTTCTTCTGTAGCGAGGTTACATCTTCTGACGTAATTCCTATCATCGTCACCAGTCAAGCCTTCTGGATCCTTATCCGTGATTTCCGTGATGACTTTCCAAATTAACTCTTCTTTATTGGTTCCCATCATGCTGGCTTCTCCTAGTTTCAAATTCTGAAGTTTGCTCGTGGTTTCATTAACATCAGAGACAATCTTATTCATTTGTTCCTCTAACGGGGATTTTAATGCTTGCACGTCCTGACCTATTTGCGTTCTATCCTCTACCTGCTTTTCGGATAGCGAGTCCATCCTTATACTCAAATCTTTCCTAATTTGCACTACTTCATTATTGATGTCTACTTGTGTACTGGCAAGTTTTCTTTCAATTCGTTCCTGAATCTGAGTTACATGTTCCCCACTTGACCTGTTCCATTCATCTTTCCATACCGTTACATTTGCAGTTAACATTTCCGCAATATCTACTTCGATATCTTATTTAAGTAAACGATTATGATCTAATACTTGGGTTCTCATGACCTCTACATCATACTTTAAACCTGCTAAAGAAGCTGTTGTCCTAACAGACTCGTCAACTAACCTAGTTGTTAATGCACTAATGTTACGAGTACAAAGTGTTTTTGAAGTTTCTATTTCTTCTCTAACTTTATTAACATCAGTTTGAACTTTAGCAATGTCTACAAAAACAGTGTTAACTTCTACTTGTATCTTAGTTATATCGCTTTGCATCTCATTTACATCGGAATGAATGTTATTAATGTCTACTTGAACATTTGACACATCGGTTCGAACATTTATAATCTCTCTTTGAACCTCTTCAACTTTATCTTGTACAGTAGCAACATCGTTCCTAACAACAATTACTTCAGCTCTAGCAAATGAAATATCACCCCGGACATTAGCAACATCAAGATTCAACATAGTAAGATCTTTCTGTACCTTAAAAACATCAGTCTTAACATCAGAAACATCTTTATGCACATTGGACACGTCTGTGCGCATGTCAGTTACAGCATTCTCGATTCCCTGGGTACTGATCTGTAAACGCGACATATCATTTTCTAAGTTTGCAGAACTGGTCTGAAGAACTTTCAGATTTTCATCCAGCCTACTAGACAAATTAGCAGACAAATTACTAGCATTCTCCTCCATTCGACTAGTATTCCTAGCTTCCATCTCCTTCATACTGTTATCCATGCTAGCTTTCAAATTAGCAGACATATTACTAGCATTCTCCTCCATTCTAATAGACATATTACTAGAATTCTCCTCCATCATCTGCTTCATACTGCTATTCATGCTAGCTTTCATCTCCCTCGCACTTTCATTCATGCTAGCTTTCAACTCCTCTAACATCATCCTCATACTCTCATCTGCCATTTCAATATTATTCAAAAATAGACTGCTTTAGGGACATACATCAAACAGAGCAAAATAACAACATCTGAGCAACATTTTTCACCATAGATAAATTTGAGCAATTTTCTGTCTTAAATCTAACTTATAATTACCTTATAATTAACCTTCGTAGACATCGTATGTTGAAATAAACTCAAGCACATGTTCAAATTTCTTTGGTTCATTTTAAAATATCCTAACACAAATAATTTACATTTACAATCCAAATAGTTTAATTTTATCTTTAATATGACGAAACATGTCATAAGCCAGTCAAATAAAATAAGATTCCAGATCATAGGCGATTTTTCTAAGTTTCCAGCCTATTTAACCTCTCTCAAGTTGTATAAGATCTAATCTTTTCTGAGTGTAATTTTCCTAATACAACACAACATTTAATCCCTATATAATCACACTCTCAAATTCTACAATTGGCCAAGACATCTAACAAAGAATCAACCTCTTTATTTGAGTCTTCACAATCCCATTGACATCGATAACTTGGTAATCCAATGTTATTCGAACACTCCACAAAATTGCGGTGCCAATTCTACTGCAATAACTTGGTAATCCAATGTTTTGCTGAACGTGCCAATCGAGCTAATCGTGCTGATCGTGCCCCACGAAATTGCGGCGCCAATCCTACTGTCCCCGTAAATCCGGATAGTAGGCTGTCAGATATCCGCCCCCTCAATCGGATTGCCAATAATCAAACGCACCGGCACAGCTACATCAATGAAAATGGCACTGACAGATACTACCGAGATTAGAGCACAGCAGTTAACAAGAAAATTATTGTGGAACACACCAAAATATACGGGGGTTCATACTTACCTTTACTTACCACTTCAAATTAATCTCGGGAATGGGTTGCCAACTCGATCACTAAAGTATGCCCACACAATAACCTCCACCATGATATTTAAAATGAACCAAGACGAAGACAAGAAACTTTAAACTGTACAATAATTTATTTCACTTAAAGGGAATGACTTTAACAAAAACTCAACAAAATACACGTGGCAATCAGAAGCCATTGTCAAAATAATCATGTCCTCCTGTAGGACTGGTAGACGTTACATACAAAATTTTATCTTTCACTTGCTTATAAAGAACGTAATAATAGTAATACACTTGGAATGGATGAGGGAATTGGGACAAGACACGTAGCAATTGTTTTCCTCTTTCATAAACATCACACTTTATTTATAACTGCCAGCCTGTTATGTAATCGGCCTTGGCTTCTAACATACAGTTGTCAGGCCAGCTGCGATCCACCCTTCAACAAGTCGGATGCCCACGTCGTCAAACGGGCCCACCTGTTCGGCTAGTGCTAGCATATGCTCGTAACTTCAGAGCTTAGCTCCTTTTCAAACGCTTTAAATGTCCTCAACTCAACTCTAATATTATCACGCGAATCTTTTAAATGCTTCAATCACATGTTACTGGATTACTCTAATAATCCCAAAACTTGTTTAAGGTATAATCCACTTGTATAATTAGCGTTCTTTAGAGTATATTAACAAAACTCTTAATGTTTATAACAAATGCTCATTAATTGTTTATAACAATTACAAATTGTTTATAATATTGTCAAATGACAATTCAAAAATCTATACACGCCTCTATTAATTCCTTTCATTTCCAATTATTATTAAAGATAATTACATAATTTATTTACAATATTTATATTTATTTATTTATTTATTTTAGAAATACATTAAACCACACGTTTATCCGGTTGATAATTACTCAAATCAGGTTAATATAATCGACCAATGAAGGTTAGTTATATTTATGCTTATAAATCAGGTTTAATAAGTTTTAATAATTATTATTATTATTATTAGTGACGGTAACCTCCATTCAAAATCGTTATCTCAAATTATTTAACACTCTTGTTAATTTTAACAGTAATTTCACATGATTAATTTTCAAAGAACCTGGACAATAAACTCAGCGGAAAAATACTTCGCTTCAAATGCACAAATTGCATAAAATAGGCCCAGAATTCATCATATATTTCAATATATATGGCATAAAAATCTTCCATAATCCATACACGAAACCTCCAATTATAATCTCATCAACTTCATTAATATTACTGTGGGAATCTCCTTCACTTATTCAAGGGCATTATTCATCAGCGACTTTTACATGTCCACTGAACTAACGATTATACATCCATAGTTCCACTTCAAAAATTCTTATATTCATTAATTGTTTCAAAACTGTTAATTTATTTAACCTTCGTGGGTTTCATTCATGAATCGATATGAAGTAAAAATTTGCCAATCACAAAAATAAATTTAATAGCAAATACGATTATACACGCCTTTCTGGTCTATCAAAATTGAGATTAATATCTCCTAAGTAACGTAGTATAAAAATACTATCTTCAAACGAAGTTCATCTAAACTGCATAAATAGTCGAATAGAATACAATTAGACTTTGGAATGCAAACATTATTGTTCCAATCTAGTATTGAGAAAAATTCCTATCAAATGTTCATTACTATAGTGTATTCAATAAATCGTAATCAATGTTCATATTTCATAAAATTGTCTGTAATGCAATGGTAATGACGATAACTGACGATAAATGTCTATGTTGCAATCATGTTCATATAACGACTAGTATTTCCAAGATCGTCGATACAGAAATAGATTTTAACGCTCTAAAATCATTTAATTATTCTTCTTTCTTGAGGATGACAGAAAATTGGTCAAAGTAATTTACTGAATAGAATTACTTTAATAAAGTGACACGCTGTCTGAATTCAAATCTGCCAAAGAAAATCATTAACTTTACAGTCAAATCGTGACTTCAAAAATATGCAAATTACTGAAAGAATATTAATTATCAGTCTCAACTGATCCAAAATTATTTAAATCTGCCAAAGACCTAACAATGTCTTAATAAATCGTAGAAAAAGGCATAACTCATCGAAGGTGTACTGAGTACAGAAATCTCAAGCAAGAAAATGGGGCAAAATATATATAGGACAAAAATATGGGAAAAATGGTTGCTCAGACATCGCTAAATGGCTCAAATAAAACAAGAAACGTTCACGACTACCTTATCTGTTGATTGAAGTTCCAGAGGAAAATCTTCCAAAGAAGACTGGTGATGGTTCCATTTCACCAAAAGATGTGCTCCGTCCTCGAACCTGGAATCAGCGCCCTCGGAGAATAGAACTGCTTCCTCCTCCGGAAATTGCACTGCTCCGTGTATACAATAGACATCCTTCTGGCAAAACTCTTCTGTGTGAGCCGGGTCCACCCTGGCCTCTCTTGATAGTTCCTGAAGTTCTGGTAGTAATTCGCCATGAAGTTTATTGCAGTTATTTCCGCAGAAATATTCATATTTGTGGAGTATGAATATGTTTCCACTGCCATTTGATATAATTCAGCGTTGGACAACGATGCATGAGTGTAGTTGGATGTTCACTACATGCTCGCTTTTGTAGAAAGACGATTAGCGAAGTTCCATGCTGTTAATTCACTCCATCGATATATGTCCCAATTGCATTAAAGTCCTTAGTCTTCCATCTCCAATTCCGTTATAATAGTTGAAAGAACTGCCATATTATATTGTTCCATGTTAGAATGCAGCGTTATAACACCAGAAGGAATATGTAGTAGCACGGTTGCAATACCAGTGTCAGCCGTAGCGTACAATGTGATATTTTAAAAGTGCTTCTCAGGCGGCGAGAAAATCACTTTTGTCTGCCGTCTTAAAATGCCAATATCTTTCGAATTATAATCTTGAAAATGTTCAACCTTTCTACACACTTTAATATAGTACTGCACAATCGAATTAGCTTAAAAGCATTAGTCAACTCTTGATATATTGTCTTGTAGACTTGAAAATGTGTGCGTTTCAACTTCGCCTAGTTTTCAAACACCGTAAAATGGAACTGCGGCGCGCTCGAAGCTCGTTCGATGCGGTTGGCTTTACCACACGCTAAAGACGACTTGTTTCACTTATTCACTCGAAAACAACTATAACATCAGCAATATATATATGCGGTATCAGACACATGAGATATGAGAGCTCCTCTCTGCTGTGCAAGACCTTTTATCAACTTCTTAAGGGGCGTATCCATCCCTTCCATAGCTTGTTTCTCCGTCATAGCTAGAAGTTCTAACTTTGGCAATACTTGACGGATTTTCAAATTTCAAAAACTCAAAAATAATTTCTTCAAAATTCCAAATCAATGCCATAACTAAAAATAGATTTCCACAATTCTGCATTCCAAAAGTAATTCAATATGATAGTTTCAGTAATCTCCGTCTCCCTCCTAACTATCGTTCATTGGTTTGAGCCTTTCCTCCAATCGCGTAACTTCTTCCTCAGCACAATTCCTCGTTTCCCTGCGACTGCGTCGTAAATCTCAGATCTTTCTCGAACAAACTCATGACGTCACCAAGAATCTCAGCTCAAGCAGCCTACTTGCGTGAAGTCTGCGTCATCCGTGCCTACGTCATGAATATCCACGTCACAACTATGACAGCCATAACTTTCTTCATATATTTGCCAATACAGCCACCGTGGTCTCAATATAATTCAAATTACGGGGGCATTCTCCCTTCACCACGTTTTAAAAACAGTTGCAAATTGTTTTTAAACTCTGTGTTATAAATATCTCTATTCACTTGAACACGAAATTGAATTATCATTGGCTTACTCTTGTATGCTATTTCTTCTATGTTCCTTAATCATAAGTCTCTTCTACTCTGGTTTGTGTGTGGCTAATGTATTCTCTCCTCTCTACTTTCTCTTCTGTCCAGTATTCCTATTTTGCTGACTTGTAGAAGGACCAGGATCGATCACTACATCCTGTCTTTTCTTTTGGTTTTCAGCTTCCTTCTCTCGTAATTCCTTAAGATACTGCTGACTTTCTTTCTCTCTCTCCTGATATTTGTCGGGTGTCATAACCTGACCTTGAGAATTCTGATTTTGATTCTGGTAATTTCTATTGTAATTCCTGTTGTAGCCCTGGTTATTGTAGTATCTACCTCTTCCGTTGTTGTAGTTTCCTCTATTATTATTCCAGCCTCTTCTTTGCTGATATGGACGGTAACCTTGCGATCTGTGGTTGAGAAAGTGATTATTCCTGTGAGGACCTACATTTTCAGTTTTTTCTTCATCAGGCTTGTCAGATTGCTGAACTTGATCCATATAGACAGTATTGATGTCTTTGAATTCGTGCCTCTGACCTTTTGTACCACATTTGGCATTGGACTCGTGTAGTCAAGCCTCCTCAACAATTCGTCCATACTGGTCAAATCCCTGATGTTTGACGATATGATGAGTCTTCTCACCTCCACAGGCAGCATACGAGAAATCGCATCTATCAACTGCTCTGTTGACAATGGGGGTTGCAAAAATCTCAAGCGTGATAGTGGCTCGTGAAGAAATCAGCGTACCGTGTTGGAAGAGTACCTGAATACTTCCTTGAGTATACCTCAGCTCTTAATGAATTCTGCGCTTCGATGGACCAGAATCGTTTTATCAGTGCCTCTGCAAATTCGTCAAAATTACTGAACGTATAGCGAAATGCTCTGAACCATTCAAGGGGTCCTCCAGCTAGAAATCTCTCCACTATCCTCATCTCTCTTTCTCTGGGAATGTGAGCTTCAATGAAATAGTCTTTCAGGTTCCTGATATATTCTATCGGTGTTAGACTATCAGTATTGCTAAATTTTTGAGGTTTGTCCTCGAAGTTCCGGATGACTGTCACATTTCTCGGATATGAATCCATGTAATTCTTTCCACTATCACGATATCTCCATTCAGGTTCAATATTCCTATCCTCATCTTCTTCTCGGAATCTGGATATACGTTCCTCAGGACTAATATCTCTTTCTTCTGTAGCGAGGTTACATCTTCTGACGTAATTCCTATCATCGTCACCAGTCAAGCCTTCTGGATCCTTATCCGTGATTTCCGTGATGACTTTCCAAATTAACTCTTCTTTATTGGTTCCCATCATGCTGGCTTCTCCTAGTTTCAAATTCTGAAGTTTGCTCGTGGTTTCATTAACATCAGAGACAATCTTATTCATTTGTTCCTCTAACGGGGATGTTAATGCTTGCACGTCCTGACCTATTTGCGTTCTATCCTCTACCTGCTTTTCGGATAGCGAGTCCATCCTTATACTCAAATCTTTCCTAATTTGCACTACTTCATTATTGATGTCTACTTGTGTACTGGCAAGTTTTCTTTCAATTCGTTCCTGAATCTGAGTTACATGTTCCCCACTTGACCTGTTCCATTCATCTTTCCATACCGTTACATTTGCAGTTAACATTTCCGCAATATCTACTTCGATATCTTATTTAAGTAAACGATTATGATCTAATACTTGGGTTCTCATGACCTCTACATCATACTTTAAACCTGCTAAAGAAGCTGTTGTCCTAACAGACTCGTCAACTAACCTAGTTGTTAATGCACTAATGTTACGAGTACAAAGTGTTTTTGAAGTTTCTATTTCTTCTCTAACTTTATTAACATCAGTTTGAACTTTAGCAATGTCTACAAAAACAGTGTTAACTTCTACTTGTATCTTAGTTATATCGCTTTGCATCTCATTTACATCGGAATGAATGTTATTAATGTCTACTTGAACATTTGACACATCGGTTCGAACATTTATAATCTCTCTTTGAACCTCTTCAACTTTATCTTGTACAGTAGCAACATCGTTCCTAACAACAATTACTTCAGCTCTAGCAAATGAAATATCACCCCGGACATTAGCAACATCAAGATTCAACATAGTAAGATCTTTCTGTACCTTAAAAACATCAGTCTTAACATCAGAAACATCTTTATGCACATTGGACACGTCTGTGCGCATGTCAGTTACAGCATTCTCGATTCCCTGGGTACTGATCTGTAAACGCGACATATCATTTTCTAAGTTTGCAGAACTGGTCTGAAGAACTTTCAGATTTTCATCCAGCCTACTAGACAAATTAGCAGACAAATTACTAGCATTCTCCTCCATTCGACTAGTATTCCTAGCTTCCATCTCCTTCATACTGTTATCCATGCTAGCTTTCAAATTAGCAGACATATTACTAGCATTCTCCTCCATTCTAATAGACATATTACTAGAATTCTCCTCCATCATCTGCTTCATACTGCTATTCATGCTAGCTTTCATCTCCCTCGCACTTTCATTCATGCTAGCTTTCAACTCCTCTAACATCATCCTCATACTCTCATCTGCCATTTCAATATTATTCAAAAATAGACTGCTTTAGGGACATACATCAAACAGAGCAAAATAACAACATCTGAGCAACATTTTTCACCATAGATAAATTTGAGCAATTTTCTGTCTTAAATCTAACTTATAATTACCTTATAATTAACCTTCGTAGACATCGTATGTTGAAATAAACTCAAGCACATGTTCAAATTTCTTTGGTTCATTTTAAAATATCCTAACACAAATAATTTACATTTACAATCCAAATAGTTTAATTTTATCTTTAATATGACGAAACATGTCATAAGCCGGTCAAATAAAATAAGATTCCAGATCATAGGCGATTTTTCTAAGTTTCCAGCCTATTTAACCTCTCTCAAGTTGTATAAGATCTAATCTTTTCTGAGTGTAATTTTCCTAATACAACACAACATTTAATCCCTATATAATCACACTCTCAAATTCTACAATTGGCCAAGACATCTAACAAAGAATCAACCTCTTTATTTGAGTCTTCACAATCCCATTGACATCGATAACTTGGTAATCCAATGTTATTCGAACACTCCACAAAATTGCGGTGCCAATTCTACTGCAATAACTTGGTAATCCAATGTTTTGCTGAACGTGCCAATCGAGCTAATCGTGCTGATCGTGCCCCACGAAATTGCGGCGCCAATCCTACTGTCCCCGTAAATCCGGATAGTAGGCTGTCAGATTTCCGCCCCCTCAATCGGATTACCAATAATCAAACGCACCGGCACAGCTACATCAATGAAAATGGCACTGACAGATACTACCGAGATTAGAGCACAGCAGTTAACAAGAAAATTATTGTGGAACACACCAAAATATACGGGGGTTCATACTTACCTTTACTTACCACTTCAAATTAATCTCGGGAATGGGTTGCCAACTGGATCACTAAAGTATGCCCACACAATAACCTCCACCATGATATTTAAAATGAACCAAGACGAAGACAAGAAACTTTAAACTGTACAATAATTTATTTCACTTAAAGGGAATGACTTTAACAAAAACTCAACAAAATACACGTGGCAATCAGAAGCCATTGTCAAAATAATCATGTCCTCCTGTAGGACTGGTAGACGTTACATACAAAATTTTATCTTTCACTTGCTTATAAAGAACGTAATAATAGTAATACACTTGGAATGGATGAGGGAATTGGGACAAGACACGTAGCAATTGTTTTCCTCTTTCATAAACATCACACTTTATTTATAACTGCCAGCCTGTTATGTAATCGGCCTTGGCTTCTAACATACAGTTGTCAGGCCAGCTGCGATCCACCCTTCAACAAGTCGGATGCCCACGTCGTCAAACGGACCCACCTGTTCGGCCAGTGCTAGCATATGCTCGTAACTTCAGAGCTTAGCTCCTTTTCAAACGCTTTAAATGTCCTCAAATCAACTCAAATATTATCACGCGAATCTTTTAAATGCTTCAATCACATGTTACTGGATTACTCTAATAATCCCAAAACTTGTTTAATGGTATAATCAACTTGTATAATTAGCGTTCTTTAGAGTATATTAACAAAACTCTTAATGTTTATAACAAATGCTCATTAATTGTTTATAACAATTACAAATTGTTTATAATATTGTCAAATGACAATTCAAAAATCTATACACGCCTCTATTAATTCCTTTCATTTCCAATTATTATTAAAGATAATTACATAATTTATTTACAATATTTATATTTATTTATTTATTTATTTTAGAAATACATTAAACCACACGTTTATCCGGTTGATAATTACTCAAATCAGGTTAATATAATCGACCAATGAAGGTTAGTTATATTTATGCTTATAAATCAGGTTTAATAAGTTTTAATAATTATTATTATTATTAGTGACGGTAACCTCCATTCAAAATCGTTATCTCAAATTATTTAACACTCTTGTTAATTTTAACAGTAATTTCACATGATTAATTTTCAAAGGACCTGGACAATAAACTCAGCGGAAAAATACTTCGCTTCAAATGCACAAATTGCATAAAATAGGCCCAGAATTCATCATATATTTCAATATATATGGCATAAAAATCTTCCATAATCCATACACGAAACCTCCACTTATAATCTCATCAACTTCATTAATATTACTGTGGGAATCTCCTTCACTTATTCAAGGGCATTATTCATCAGCGACTTTTACATGTCCACTGAACTAACGATTATACATCCATAGTTCCACTTCAAAAATTCTTATATTCATTAATTGTTTCAAAACTGTTATTTTATTTAACCTTCGTGGGTTTCATTCATGAATCGATATGAAGTAAAAATTTGCCAATCACAAAAATAAATTTAATAGCAAATACGATTATACACGCCTTTCTGGTCTATCAAAATTGAGATTAATATCTCCTAAGTAACGTAGTATAAAAATACTATCTTCAAACGAAGTTCATCTAAACTGCATAAATAGTCGAATAGAATACAATTAGACTTTGGAATGCAAACATTATTGTTCCAATCTAGTATTGAGAAAAATTCCTATCAAATGTTCATTACTATAGTGTATTCAATAAATCGTAATCAATGTTCATATTTCATAAAATTGTCTGTAATGCAATGGAAATGACGATAACTGACGATAAATGTCTATGTTGCAATCATGTTCATATAACGACTAGTATTTCCAAGATCGTCGATACAGAAATAGATTTTAACGCTCTAAAATCATTTAATTATTCTTCTTTCTTGAGGATGACAGAAAATTGGTCAAAGTAATTTACTGAATAGAATTATTGTGGTGTTTGAAGCCATATTTTCAGTGTTGCCTTAGTAAACAAGAGTTTAGTGCTTTTCAGTCGGTCAACACGAATGTGTTGACATTCGTGTTGACCGACTGAAAAGCACAAACTCTTGAATAGAATTACTTTAATAAAGTGACACGCTGTCTGAATTCAAATCTGCCAAAGAAAATCATTAACTTTACAGTCAAATCGTGACTTCAAAAATATGCAAATTACTGAAAGAATATTAATTATCAGTCTCAACTGATCCAAAATTATTTAAATCTGCCAAAGACCTAACAATGTCTTAATAAATCGTAGAAAAAGGCATAACTCATCGAAGGTGTACTGAGTACAGAAATCTCAAGCAAGAAAATGGGGCAAAATATATATAGGACAAAAATATGGGAAAAATGGTTGCTCAGACATCGCTAAATGGCTCAAATAAAACAAGAAACGTTCACGACTACCTTATCTGTTGATTGAAGTTCCAGAGGAAAATCTTCCAAAGAAGACTGGTGATGGTTCCATTTCACCAAAAGATGTGCTCCGTCCTCGAACCTGGAATCAGCGCCCTCGGAGAATAGAACTGCTTCCTCCTCCGGAAATTGCACTGCTCCGTGTATACAATAGACATCCTTCTGGCAAAACTCTTCTGTGTGAGCCGGGTCCACCCTGGCCTCTCTTGATAGTTCCTGAAGTTCTGGTAGTAATTCGCCATGAAGTTTATTGCAGTTATTTCCGCAGAAATATTCATATTTGTGGAGTATGAATATGTTTCCACTGCCATTTGATATAATTCAGCGTTGGACAACGATGCATGAGTGTAGTTGGATGTTCACTACATGCTCGCTTTTGTAGAAAGACGATTAGCAAAGTTCCATGCTGTTAATTCACTCCATCGATATATGTCCCAATTGCATTAAAGTCCTTAGTCTTCCATCTCCAATTCCGTTATAATAGTTGAAAGAACTGCCATATTATATTGTTCCATGTTAGAATGCAGCGTTATAACACCAGAAGGAATATGTAGTAGCACGGTTGCAATACCAGTGTCAGCCGTAGCGTACAATGTGATATTTTAAAAGTGCTTCTCAGGCGGCGAGAAAATCACTTTTGTCTGCCGTCTTAAAATGCCAATATCTTTCGAATTATAATCTTGAAAATGTTCAACCTTTCTACACACTTTAATATAGTACTGCACAATCGAATTAGCTTAAAAGCATTAGTCAACTCTTGATATATTGTCTTGTAGACTTGAAAATGTGTGCGTTTCAACTTCGCCTAGTTTTCAAACACCGTAAAATGGAACTGCGGCGCGCTCGAAGCTCGTTCGATGCGGTTGGCTTTACCACACGCTAAAGACGACTTGTTTCACTTATTCACTCGAAAACAACTATAACATCAGCAATATATATATGCGGTATCAGACACATGAGATATGAGAGCTCCTCTCTGCTGTGCAAGACCTTTTATCAACTTCTTAAGGGGCGTATCCATCCCTTCCATAGCTTGTTTCTCCGTCATAGATAGAAGTTCTAACTTTGGCAATACTTGACGGATTTTCAAATTTCAAAAACTCAAAAATAATTTCTTCAAAATTCCAAATCAATGCCATAACTAAAAATAGATTTCCACAATTCTGCATTCCAAAAGTAATTCAATATGATAGTTTCAGTAATCTCCGTCTCCCTCCTAACTATCGTTCATTGGTTTGAGCCTTTCCTCCAATCGCGTAACTTCTTCCTCAGCACAATTCCTCGTTTCCCTGCGACTGCGTCGTATATCTCAGATCTTTCTCGAACAAACTCATGACGTCACCAAGAATCTCAGCTCAAGCAGCCTACTTGCGTGAAGTCTGCGTCATCCGTGCCTACGTCATGAATATCCACGTCACAACTATGACAGCCATAACTTTCGTCATATATTTGCCAATACAGCCACCGTGGTCTCAATATAATTCAAATTACGGGGGCAGTACGTTGCATAAAATATTTATATTTATATTTTGTTATGGGAGCTCCGATATTGGTCTTATATTAATGTTTTAAAACTGTATTTTGTTTTGTTTTATAGGCCTAATATTTCTGTTTGTCAACGTTACCTTATATGTAAATATTGGTTTTTCTGTGCCTTCCGGAGACACGTTCCTAGTTACCGTACCTTGTAAATTATTATTTATTTCGTTTTTTTTTCTTTTGGGTAATCTTTGGGATTGGCCAATTATTAATTTGATGTAAGATCCGTAGCAGCCTAAATCGCCTCGTGTTAATAGTATTTAGATGTAATAATTTTCCTCCTTTCATTTCTCTCTGGTGACGTTCTATTTTAATAAAAGTAATTGTTTGCCGTAATTCGATTGGACATGTGGTCATCTGTTTTGGTGGCCATGTTTGTTTTTTGTTTTGCCCGAGTGCATTCTGGTCTTGAGAAGGCATTCTCTAGGCGTCGAGCGGGAGACTCAAACGTGTTGTGGTGATTGCTTAATATGTTTTTTGTTAATCTTGTTGGTTTAACTTTGTGTTAAGGTGAATGTTCCTGAGTTTTTCTCCGTCACGAATATTGTGGATTTCTTAATTTATCATATTTTATTTTATTAATTTAATTTTAAATTTTTCGTTTCATCGTGGCCTTGATGTCTGCATGTCGGGTCGGTATTGCACACCTTAGTAAATTATCAAGTCCTTTCTCATTTGGTAATACCTGTATTCCTGTTTTTTTTTATCTTTTGGGCATTATTATTTTAATTTTAAATTAAATGTTTTCATTTCGCTCAGCAAGCTTGTTAAACCGTCTCTTGCCTATTTATGTAAATAACTTATGTTGGCCTTAAGCTATATGCATCACCAGAGAGAGGTTGTTATGGCCATAGAGTTCCTTCTTTTTAGCCTACTTTCGATTTTTGCAAAAAATGAAAGTAGACTTATGAGATCAACACAGGGCGAAAAAAGTGTGTCTGTCTGTGTGTGTATGTGTGTGTGTGAGTCTGTGTGTGTGTCTGTGTGTGTGTGAGTGTGTGTACTCTGAATGTCTGTCCCCCCCTATCAATTCGAACACGGTGAATGCGAATTGAACGAAATTTGGTACAATGGTAGCACTAGCAAAGGACACCTCAGTGTCATATTTTATATCGCCGCCATCTTGACGGAAACGTAATGGCGGCCACACAAATGTTCAAAGCTTAAATCAAATTACGACTAACCTAATCATCCGATCTCTACCAAATTGTGCAACAACATACCTTTATGGGGGGAGCATCCTTTGACCAAACCAATAGGCCATAAGCGTAATAGTTTGCGGATGGCGGCCATCTTTGTGTGAAAATCGATTCCCCCTATTAATTCGAACACGGTGCAACCGAATGGAACGAAATTTGGTACAGAGGTAGTACTAACAAAAGGCACCTCAGTGTCATGTTTTATATCGCCGCCATCTTGACGGAAACGTAATGGCGGCCACATAAATGTTCAAAGCTTAAATCAAATTACGATTAACCTAATCATCCGATCTCTACCAAATTTTGCAACAACATACCTTTTTAGAGGAAGCATCCTTTCACCAAATGACTAGGTCATTAGCCTAATAGTTTGCAGATGGCGGCCATCTTTGTGTGAAAATCAATTCCCCCTATTAATTCAAACACGGTGAAACTGAATGGAACGCAATTTGGTACAGAGGTAGCACTAGCAAAGGGCATCCCAGTGTCATGTTTCATATCACCGCCATATTGAAAGAAACATAATGGCGGCCACACAAATGTTCAAAGTTTAAGTTAAATTACGACTAACATAACCATCCGATCTCTACCAAACTTTGCAACAACATTCCTTTATGGAGGGAGCATGCTTTGACCAATCTAATAGGTTATTAGCCTAATAGTTTGCGGCAGGCGGCCATCTTTATGTCAAAATTGATTCCCCCTATTAATTCGAACACGGTGGAACAGAATGGAACGAAATTTGGTACAGAGGTAGCACTAGCAAAGGGCACCTCAGTGTCATGTTTTATATCGCCGCCATCTTGACTGAAACGTAATGGCGGCCACACGAATGTTCAAAGCTTAAATCAAATTACGATTAACCTAATCATCTGATCTCTACCAAATTTTGCAACTACATACCTTTATGGAGGGAGCATCCTTTGACCAATCTAATAGGTCATTCGCCTAATAGTTTGCGGATGGCGGCCATCTTTGTGTAAAAATCGATTCCCCCTATTAATTCAAACACGGTGAAACAGAATGGAACGAAATTTGGTACAGAGATAGCACTAGCAAAGGGCATCTCAGTGTCATGATTTATATCGCCGATATATTGACAGAAACGTAATGGCGGCCACACAAATGTTTAAAGCTTAAATCAAATTACGACTAACATAACCATCCGATCTCTACCAAACTTTGCAACAATATACCTTTATGGAGGGAGCATCCTGTGACCAATCTAATAGGCCATTAGCCTAATAGTTTGCGGATGGCGGCCATCTTTATGTCAAAATTGATTCCCCCTATTAATTCGAACACGGTGGAACCGAATGAACGAAATTTGGTACAGAGGTAGCACTAGCAAAGGGCACCTCAGTGTCATGTTTTATATCGCCGCCATCTTGACGGAAACGTAATGGCGGCCACACAAATGTTCAAAGCTTAAATCAAATTACGATTCGCCTAATCATCCGATCTCTAGCAAATTTAGCAACAACATACCTTTATGGAGGGAGCATCCTTTGACCAAACTAATAGGTCATCAGCCTGATATTTTGCGTATGGCGGCCATCTTTGTGTGAAAATCGATTCCCCTTATCAATTCGAACACGGTGAAACCGAATGGAACGACATTTGGTACAGAGGTAGCACTAGGAAAGGGCACCTCAGTGTCATGTTTTATATCACCGCTATCTTGACGGAAACGTAATCGTGGCCACCCAAATGTTAAAAGCTAAAATGTAATTACGACCAACCTAATAATCTAGTCTCTACCAAATTTTGCAACACCATATCTTTATGTGGGAAACATATTCAGACCAAACTGCAAGAACATCAGCCCAATAGTTTGCAGATGGTGGCCAAGTATGTGTGCAAATCGATTCCCCCTATCAATTCAAACACGGTGAAACCGAATTGAACGAAATTTGGTACAGAGGTAGCACTAGCAAGAGGCACCTCATATTCATGTTTAATATCCCTATAGCACGTTGTATTTCAACAAGCTACTACAACCAACATTCGATCATACTCCTTGAAAAGGACAAAGAGTTATAACAATACCCATGCATTTAGGAGAAAGTAGGCTATATGTTCTTTACTGAACATCTTGTTTTTAATGATTTTGTTAATTTTTTATTTTTTCTTGACCTCTTTTGGTAATTAAGTTTTCTTTTAATTTTAAGCAACTGTTGTGGCATTATTTCGTGGGTGACAGTTCTATTGGTAATCGGGTCTGTCCGTAGACGAGCCTGTGCGTTTCCCTCTTCTCTACCTTCCTTCCTCCCTTTTGGTGTTCTTCTGTTGGGACATGTCATCTGGCGGGTGATTTTGCAGAAAGCGCCGCGGACCTCTTGAAAACAAGGTAAGTAGGCCCATTCCATTCCACCCCGGGCGGTGCAATAATAAATGAATGAATAACCCTTTATATCTAACAGGTATGGGATCGAATCGTTACAATCGCCCCTAAGATAAATAATTTAAATGACGTTTAACATTATTTCTCTTACCACATCCAACATAAAAACTATAAATATAAATATTATAACCCCCAAAAAGACAACATACAATATACTCTTCATCAATACACAAAAATATACAAGAAATATACTCTTTTCTCTTTACATATTTGTACTATCATTTCTTAAAATGTTCATAGTACTTTCCGTTTGAATACATACATTCTTCTTTATGTTCAAAATGTTCCATATTTTCTTCTTTATATAATGTATTAGCGAGCTGTAAAAATATACATAAATGCCCTTCACTTCTAATTTGGCATTTATGTCAACGCTGTACTTGTTTATCTTGGTGATCGTATGCTTCACATACAATTTTGTCTTCATATCTAGTGAACGTAGTTTTCGTCAGTCTTGTGTAGAATTACATGGATGTCGTACCAGCTGAATAACACATTATAACTATCACAGCACACGATATGCAAACAACACAATATTCCTTTCGTCTCTATAAAGGGATTACTCAAATGCAGTAAAATTTCAATAAATGAAGAAAAAAAAACTTAGCAAGATACCTAAGGCAATTCCAATTTCAGTGCATATGTCATACATGTAAATACTTCCCCAAATACATAATGACATCGAAGTACCTTAAAGCAGTTATTAAACAGTTCACTTAAATACCCAAGTGACTACTCACCTGCCTTCGTGGCTTCATTCTTTCTTAGGCCACGGCCGCCTCCTTTCAAATTAATACTTCCTAAGTCTCCACGACTTCTTAACTTCTCATAAAACTATGATTCCTCTTTACTACTTCTCGAAAACAAAAACTTGAATTTTCAAAATCACAAATAAACATAAAATCTGACTTCTCGTTCATCTTATAAAATTTAACTTAGCCTCAAGATATAACTTTACTGTATTGTCATTCTTACCTACCACAACAAAATGATTAAGACTTGGACAAAATACTACTCAATAAACCTGAATTACGTATATCACTAAACTATTTCACAAAAGCACATGACAAACTCCTCGGAATAAATATTTCTTTCCCCAAAATATTAATGCTCTTATACTTTAAACTTAGTCTATTCATGATTTGACTTCTTTCTGAATACCTAAAAAAAAAACTTAGTTTTCTTTCAAAACTTATTGTGACATTTCTCGTCAACACTTCCTTACATGCTTCGATCGCCTGGACTATAGCTGATTCTTGCTATACCAGAATCTCTCAAAACTCATCGTGACATTACTCGTCACCATTTCTATACTTCTTCCACCTTTCAATACGTGGTAAAATCCCACTTCTTCTTACTGTTACAGGTCACCTCTTACTGACCAATAACATCCTAAATTTCAGCTAAAAAATCTTACATGCTTCGGCTAATTCCTTGGAATAATTACAACACACTTAGCTTTCCTAACTATTCTTCCTAAAATAATGACAGTGTTCCAGTTGATAGTCAATAACACCGACACTCATAATTGGCAAATATTCTCCCATAAACACTTCATAAAGCAAGTTCTGAGTTATAACACAGTTCAGATACTCTCTGCTCTACCAAATTAAATGCATAAATTACACCTGCCTTGAATTGAAACTTCATATTACCCTTAGGTATACACTTATCTTACTAACTTATTCTTGTCCTCAAAAAGATAGTTACACACTTCTCTTTACTAACTCCGTATGACATAAATAAAACTTAATTTCTCCTCTGACTAAAAAAATGATATTTATTTAAAATCATCAAAACTTCGAATTATAACAAATTCCTTTCAATACTAGTAAATATTATGCCAACCATCTAATTATTATTATTATCTTTACTTTTACCTGTGTGTAGGACAACAATCTACCACATCATTAATTCGTTATTAATCATCAGTAACTTTTTTACTAAAAGTGGTTTAGCTCGATAACAAGCCTTGTATTATCTTTAAAACGTGCGTAACTGTAACTAAAACTTGGATCATCTTACCTCTGTAATCCCTTTGTACCTTTGTATGCGTATAACCATATATACTTAAAAAAAACTCCCAACATTAACTTCACGTAGTCCCGTAGACACCATAAAAAACATTGCTCAACGGAATATACCTCGTTGGCATACTTCATCCTCCAAAAACTTCTTAAAACGTCATTTGGCATTTTACCAAAACTTCCTCCATTATAACTCCATCTGGCATCTTACCAAAAATTCAAAAAAACATTGCTCAACGGCATTATACCTTCGTTGGCCTACTTCTTCAAACTCACGTCCATTTACGTGAAAATACACACATACACACACACATATCTATCACCAAGTACCAGATGCCCTAATTAGTTACTACTTCCTTATTTCAACCCGATGTTGGTTAATTCATACAACGCATTACAATCAACTATTCTAAACCACTTCTAGATTTCTCAAAATATATCCACTGATAACCTCGCTATCCTCAAAATGAAACTTCTTTATTAAATCAATACTTACTTCTTCAACTCATTAATTTTATTACCACTGAATCATCTTATCTTCTCTCATTTTAGAATTAAATCTTCATTACCATTATATTCGTAATTATGGTTGCCATAATAATTATTACTTTCTTTCGATTACTTACCTTTGTAATAACCTTCCTACTTTGTTAAATTTAATCCTCACTTCCTCCAACTTACCTGCAGTTTAAGGACCCACATCAACTTACCTGAATCGCTAAATAGCATCACAACCTCTATCTTCCAAATTAAATGACTTTAGACAACCTAAATCAATAAGCGTAGGCACTACGCACCCCTTACCATCCTAACTTCACGACTGAATTAAAATTACACACAGCAGGTTTCATAGAGACCTCTGTTAAATCCTATAAAACTTCATTACTTAATATTTAAGTCATACGGAAGAGTAACTATCGTTAATATAAATTTACATCACTATTTTCTCTGGCATTTCACAGTTCTTACCACATTCATCTTCAATTCTATCTTTCTCTAGGATTCCACTTTCCTCCTTCCTTATAACATTAATTTCTACCTCTTTCGGACTTCATTCATCAATAGTAACATTATACTTCGGCTTTCCCCCTCTCACTTCTCCAAGTCTAGCTAATTCAGTACGACACTGCACGTCATATGCTTTCTTTCTCTCTCTCAACCTGATTTCTTTCTCCTCTAGCAACTTAATTCTCTTCTCTTTCATTTTACTTCCAAAATATCTACCTACATGACTTCCCTTCACTTCTCCATTACTATCACTTAATGCTCTCTTTAACCGTGGACTATTGCTTCTGCTCTTATCTATCTCTCTCCTCCTCTTAACCTGTTTACTAATTATGTTCTTCTGACTATGACTTAACGCACGCTTCTCTGCCTCTAATAATTTCACATTAATTTCCGCTACACCATCATTAAATTCTTCCCTAGTCAGCATATCCTCTTCACCTAAGATTTTCTGCATCTTAATTTCTTGAGTGCCTAGTACTTTCTTTATCTTACCTACTTCTATCTCTATATTTTCTCTCATCTTCTCCACTTCTTTTTCACTACGTTCTATAGTCTCTTCTATAGCTGTCCTGCTTTCATCTATCATCTCCGCTGATTGCTGTTCCTTACCTAAGCTACTTTCGGGTCTAGGATCTCTACCAACTCTACTATGTTTTCTCCTATTATATCCGCTAACTGCTGTTCATCACCTATAATTTCTTCTACAGCTATCCTGCTTTCATCTAAAATCTCCTCTGACTCTAATATGCTTTCACCTACAATCTCCTCCAACTCTACTATGCTTTCTTCTACTATCTCCTCCGACTCTAATCTACTTTCACCTACAATCTCCTCCAACTCTACTATGCTTTCTTCTACTATTTCCTTTGACTCTACTTTCATCTAAAATCTCCTCCAACTCTGCTATGCTTTCTTCTACTATCTCCTCTGACTCTAATCTACTTTCGCTTAAAATCTCCTCTACCTCCAATCTGCTTCCACCTAACATTTTCATATTCTTCTGATGTTCTCTATCTGAGTTCTCCATCCACTCCTGATGTTCTTTCCTTTCTTTCTCTCTCCTTTCCTGACTATCTTTCTTATCCTCTTCACTGTTTTATACATCAAATTCATATCTTTACTCATCTGCCTTATGAGCGCATCTAATGAGATTTCAGGAACCTCTAAAAACTTCTCTTTCTCATCCGCCATATCGAAGTAAACCGTATAAAGATTGGCCCTTCCAAAATTCCACTTCACTTCACTGTCCCCCAAAATCACTGACAATTTGCACTGAAATCATACACTCCTCTCCTAAATACCGAATGGTTTTCGTGTCCTACTTTGTGGCACCAAATGTAACATTTTTAAGTAGCCTTACGTTGTGGTGACAACTATAATGGTTCAATAAACAAACATGATAATAATAAATTACACTGTGGTATGACCTTACCTGTGATAGTATAATAGGATATAATAAGTGTTGAGCGCCAGATTCATATTTAAGACAGTGAATCGAAATTTATAAATATTATCCTCAGCAGTCAGCAGTAGAGTTTGAGACCACTTACCCCTGGTCGTGACGTAACTTAGTTGACTAACCATTCAGTATTTATTTATAAGGAGTAGTTGAATTTGCCTATAGTATGTGCTAACTACAAGAAAAGTTACAGTCATGAAGTTAAAGAAATAATTTATTGACTCAAGAACAAAATACTAATAGTTACAAAAAAGAATTTAATTTACCAACTGCGGTTTAATTACTTAAAAGAAAATGAACATTTAAAAATACTTAAATAAAAAAAGCTTGACTCTAAATTGCAAATGGAGACGGAAGTAATAATTGTTTATGCTCACCAACTTGCAGCTTTGTCATATTGAATGTTATAACAGATAAACTTGATGTTCCTTCTCATATTTCTAAAAAATGTTGTAGTATGTCATTTGATACAGTTTAACATAACCAAGTCCGTTGCGACTTGTTGATTGATTGTAAAACTGATCTATAAGTCAGTGCGGGCTGATATGTATCTTGGGTAGACATCACGCTATATGGTTTGAAGTCGGAAGTCGAATATTGGCTCAGCTCATTAGCTAAGACCCTCAGTTGACGCTCTCCTCTTGTGGTCAGAACAATTGTTCACTAATGACTTGTCATTTCTTAATAATTTTGTAGACGCGGGTTACAGCTTATATCCTCCTTGTCACGTGGTGTCCCAACTTCCCTCTCTTCATAGTCAAGTCACCCCTTTTACCTGGGACTTGTCCATTCATAAACTCGTGACTCCCTCATGCCACCATAATTTTCAATATGTTGACGCGTACCTTGGCTCCAGTAGAGATGTATTGGTTGCACCATGAGTGAAATATAATGTTATATTCCTCCTCGAAGGAACTCGATGGTCCGCACGTGATTCTTAGTCATTGTGGGTTTCTTAGCATCCCTTGACAATGGCTACCTGCCGTTGTGAAATAACTACTACGTCGTTCTGTATGTGACACATAGGGTTGGTCCTTATTGCCAATCTTGTTGCAATATATAATACTTCGTCTCTTTACAAGTAAATGTTAATAAAAATCTGTCTGACTATAATAATAAAAACCGCTTACAAGTATCTGATATAAAATCATCTCATCGATGTACTAATTAATAAGAATAATAAATATGATAATAAATGAATGAATAACCCTTTATATCTAACAGGTATGGGATCGAATCGTTACAAGCTCAGTAAAAAGATGACATGTCATCAACATCCCGGCCCTAGTCGTAACTCATTGGCATTTTCAAGGAGTATAATTGAATGTTGGTTGTACTAGCTTGTTGAATAACAACGTGCTCTATCATATGTGTTGATTGATTGAATCCTCACCTAAAATATGGACTAGCGAGCAAACAATAGCCTCCATTTTGACCCAACGGGACGGCACGGCCAGCACGATACTGCACGGTCGGCCTAAACTGTTAGTCACTACTATGGTATATTAATTCTATTACAAGATGGTAATAACCTACATCTTGAGGACAGTTTAAACCACCCTCTGAACGATAAACGGATTTGGTTAGGCCGGGCCTTGTTGAATCGTAGGTAACGGTTAGGCTATAATACTTGCATGATTCATACGTCCACCATCTTGAAACTATTTGGCTGATGACCTTGTAGTTTATGAATAGAGCACCTCCCACATTAAGGTACATTTTTGTAAAATTTGGTAGAGATCGGATGATTAGATTAGTCGTAATTTGATTTAAGCTTTGAACTTTTGGGTGACCACCATTACGTTTCCGTCAAGATGGCGGTGATATAAAATATAACACTGAGGTGTCCTTTGCTAGTGCTACCAGTGTAAGAAATTTCGTTCAATTCAGTTTTGTCGTGTTTGAATTAATTATGGGGTGGGGGGCGCAGATATACCCACTCACACACGTGATTTGCACACATACATGGCCGCCATCTTCAAACTATTTGGCTGATGACCTTATAATTTGGTGGAAAGACGCTTCCTACATGAATGTATGTTGTTGTAAAATTTGGTAGAGATCGGATGATTAGATTAGTCGTAATTAGATTTAAGCTTTGAACATTTGGGTGGCCGCTATTACTTTTCCGTCATTATGGCGACGATATATAACATGACACTGAGGTGTTCCTTGCTAGTACCGATTTTCGTTCAATTCGTCGTGTTCGAATTGATAGGGGAGGGGACAGATACACACACACACACACAAAGAACAGACTGACAACTGTTGGCCCGTATGCTCCATTACACGCTCTTAACCAGTTTTACATAGTTGTGTGTGGGGATCGGATTTTTAGGTAAATACATATTTTTTATGTAAATACAAATTTTAAGCTTTTTTTCTATAAATACATAAATTCCTGCTTTCCACTTATAAGCACATAAAAGACATAATATTTACATATTTTAAAATCAGTATGCTAGGTCTTTCAGTTGATTACATTTTTGTTCTGTGTTTGGTCGACTTCAACGGGGAAGAACCTATGAGCTATCTAATCTTCATGCAGAGCGTATGTGAGCTTGCCACTGTCTTATTCTTAACTTGTCGCCCCGTGCCACTCACTGCGGAAGTCGGGGATTTCATTGTCCATAGCCATATTGCACCATGTGCTATACCTCACCCCCACTCCCCTCCCCCAGCTACCTGGAACCAGTGTCACTCACTTGCAGTTAATTTCTGGCACTGTGAAGTGTAAGTCAGTTTTACGATGCCTAAAGTAAAAGCAACTACAAGTTAACGTATGTTGCAGTATTTAAAGATAATTTTACTTCTGATAGGGGCGTTCTGTTCTGCCAACTAAGTGGGGAAGCATTAAAGGCTGAACAGCGATCTCAAGTTACACAACACCTCAAGAGCAAGAAACATATTGCTGCAGTTTCGAGCCTTCAGAATAAGTGTTTCGTGTTAATCGTCTGTCATTTGTGATGGACAACCTGACGATGCATCTCGTTGTCTATTGTAATGCTTCAGCAGTCAGTCAGACATAGAATAAATTGCATTCGTGAGTACTGCATATTGTTTATATTTACATTAAAAACAAAATTTTATTAAAATATTTTTACTTTTTTTTTGTCACATATTTCAGGTATATCGAATACAAAAATAAACATTTTCCAGATTTTTAACACCTAAAAATCCTAGCCCTAGGTGTGTAAAACATAAAATACTTTTGACAGACATATTTGTTGATGCCTATTAAACTTGATGCATTTTCAATACTTGAAAGTCTAGCTAGAGAGTTCACAAATTTTGCAAATTGTATTGAATGCTTTTTGATTAGGTCAGACTTGTGCATTGGCCAGTTGCCTCCCATTACAACACTGTTTATTAACAATGTCTCTCACTTTTGACCTCATTGCTCTCGAATATTAAATGATCTATTGTTTGAGGACTTCTATTACAGGACCACTCGGAGCTGCGTACAATCCTAAGCCTGTGCAAGTACGAGGCAATATTTCCATGTCCGGTTACTATTGTATCGCGGGGTGTTACGAAGCCACCACCTACTACGCACACAGATGGTATAGAGACGAAGGGAACGGTGAGCCTCGAACCCGGGAGCGGAGATCGTCAGAGCCGACAGGCCAAACCTCTTATCCCTTCGGACCCTTAAGGTCTGAAGTTCGGAACAAGAAAATCGGATGACGATCCCACATCCCGATGGATGGAGGAATGTCCCCCTATAAGCGCAGAGTGGGGACTGGCACTCAGAGGTTCGTGGAACCTTAAACCTGTGTCGAGTATAGTCGGATGATGAACTAGATGGAGATCGACTAGAGATTGAAAACACATTTCATGTAAAGGTCGAAAACCAAAGGGTCAAATTTAATATTAAAGGGTATCAAACCTATACAGAAATATAAAAGAGGGGAAACGAGGGACATATGAAATGGAGGATGAGGATGATGTAACGGGAGGAATATAAAAATCATAATATCAAAGAATAAGTATAAAAACATACGCACAATAAGAATCAGTATAAAAAAATCTGTAGGTAAGAAGAGACTGGTAGAGATGAGATGCCCTAACGTCATACTTTGGGAAGGAGATCGTCTTAAGTCAAAAAACACAAACAAGGGAAAAATTAAACATGCAAGTAATTAAGGATAATGGGATAGTACGATCGTTCCACCTCTGGTTAACTTATGGAATCGTAGTTAGAAGAAACAGTCTGATTAACTGTTGAAGTCGTATTTCCCATGAGAACTGTCTAACCCTTAAAACAACCCTTAACACAAACGTATGTCACCCCCAAAATTAACATAACTTGCCAAGTAAAACACCACAATAAATCAAACAATAACATCACATTAGGTTAATTATACAATTAACTCGACCAACAACAACAATAAACATAACGTGACAATATGTGATATACGAAACACCTTTAAATAAAAATCATACAACAGTTCACCAATAAACAAGACAAAGTGAATGAAAGAGAAACGAATTAAAATCACAACAACAAATTAAAATAACTTCACAAATTAATAGAGTAAATCTTCTTTACGAACGAACTCACGACGTTCGATCACCTAACAAGAAGTAAGATGCGAATCGAGTTTAGTCTCCGGAAAACATGAAAACAAGACGACATGAAAGATTGATCGATACGCCTCATTTCATAACGCAGAGAATTCACGTATAGTTTCTTAACTGGAAGCGCAAACAACCACAAAGGAACAATTACAAGTAAAACCCGATTTCCAGTCAAGACCCATTTACTGAAAAAATCTACCCTCCCGCAATAATATGGAAAATCAAAGCTTATAAGTGAATGGCAAGAAGGATACGTACTCCTCACAGAATAGACTACCCCCAAAACACAACACAACATTAAGCTACCTAATCGTATTGCAACATAACCTCAACAAACAAATAACTGGCTCACGGCATTCATCTTCGTGCACCCACAACAACATCAAACATTACATGATATGAAGGAAAACACATAGGAGCACGCATCTTCCCTGTGATTCAATTATCTAGAAAAATAACACGTAAACACACACGCAGGAAATAAAATACAATACGATAAATTAATATGTCCTCCTAACTGAATCTTAAAAGTAGTAGCGGGTCAGTCATGTTTGATGTTAGGTTGATTATGATTTTTAGTCTGCCTGCAAATGTTGGAATTATTCCTTTGTAATAGTGCCGTTTGAAGTATCTCCCCATTTTCTCTGCCATTCATTAATTGATTCTTCTCGGAGGTAGTTTTTACTGTGATGGGTATTTTATCGCAATAGCTTTCATTTAATTGTACAGCCCCCTTTGCAATTTGATCAGTCAGCCGTTACCTTGAATACCTATGTTTGCCTTAAAAGGGGGGAGGTACACCTTCACTAGTGTAAAAATACTGATATTTAAAATATTGTCCCTCGATATCCCTTCACTTTGTTGAAATGTAATTTTGCACACTCATAGTACTGTCATTTCTCTTCAGTATTCTATTTAAATAGTTGCAATTAACTGTCCCTGGTTAATAAAAATTAATTTTCAAAATTTTGGAAAAGTTTATACATTCATCATGCTTTTCCCTGATAATTTCTACAAAACTTCAAATTTATGGAAGATTATGATTTTAGAATGTTCATAATGCCTGTGTTAACAATGTGAACTAACATCTTTTGCTTATCTTTTGAAATAATATTTCTTCTCGCTTTTTTTATAGGTGAAGATTTTTTGGGCATTTTTGTGGGGTGTGATCACTCATAAATTACAAAAAACAAATGTTACAGCAATGGTTCTAGTTCACATTATTAAGATACAAACGATACATATGCATACAAAATTTCATCAAAATATCTCAAAAAATGTTCGAGTTATGAAGGAAAACAAAAGTAAAATTTTAAGTTTTGGGAAATGAAGGTTAAACTTACCAAAGGGAGGAAGAGGCATCAAATTTCTCCTGCTGCATAAACAATCCCCTCTTGTTGACATTGTCGTCCTTCCCCCTCTAACCTAAGCCGTTTCCTGCATTTTCTGGCCTCTTTTGTTGATTCTAGTGCCCTTTTATTTGCAGAAAGCACTCGCATATTGTCCTCTTCATGTACCATCTGTGTACAGAAATCACCAAACCCTAGTTACAATTTTTTCCATTACCTTTAACTTTGCCTTCATACCACCATTAAATGTTATTAAAGCATCATTAGCAGCTATTTGTACAGTTTTTCTACCTACAAAACCAGTTTTGGGGGAAATTTTCCAGATTTTTGATTTCAAAGACTCGCTATTATTCTGCGAGTAGCCCCCTACACACCTTTTCAATAAATCTGTTACAACGAGATTTTTGAAAACGGGCTTTATTTCTTCCATGATGGCTGGAGGTAGATTATTATTGTGTTGGTAGCTCTTCTCAGTCCCTTCAGCAACTGCTCGTTGGAATGGGCACCATGAGTCAAGGCCCTTTGGACAAAAGTAGTGAGTTGGGTTCTCATCTGTGGAACATTTGTGATACCAAATTGCCCAAATTGTAGTTCTCATTCCATCTACAGATGAACTGATTGCCCTTATAGCATTACCATAATACACTGTAAGGGTATTAATTACTGCATCAGTCAGCCTGTTCTTCCCTCCGAGTGATTTCCCATCACTCAACTTCTTCCCTCTTGTTGTGCTTTTGAGCTTCCTCAACTGACTCCCCATTTGCTATTGGACGTGACCTACACATTATTTCTGTAATATTTTAGTTCCTGAACCACAAGGTTGGTCATCAGGAACTGCCATGTAACTTTTAGTGTCTCCATCACCAATATACAGTAGTTGATGTAGCGTAGCTTATACTTCTCAACACTCCGACCAAAAATAGTTTTCATACCTTCCATTTCCATACTGCCTGAACTACCTTTGTGGTTAATATTACATACACTTCCAAGCTTCTCTACCCATTCTGCATATTCTACGGTGTCTGTCTTCTTTTTCCACTGTTCTCATCCCTTGCAGGATGAGGACATCACCTCTACGTCCAATACCTTCCCTGCTTTTACACCAATAACAGTACTCACTTCATGTTGGGAACTGTGTCCTCTGGTAAGCCAAGTGCCATCACAACTTACTGATATGTCTCTACTGTTAGTAAGACTTGCTACTTCTTCAGCTGCTGCACTTGTGGATTCATTAGCTACTTCTGTAGTAGCAGTCAAAATTCTGTCATTTATTTTACTGAAAGTACTTTTCTTAACTGGTGGTGCCAAGTTCATAAGACCATAAAATACTTTCAGTGCAGCTAAACCCTGACCTATGCACCTCATAGCATACACTACTCTTCTGTTTATAGAATAAACATTGGCATTCTTCCCAATTTTGTTACAGTTATTGAATGTTCCAATTTCGTTGCATTTTTCACAGACAACTGCAATTTTACAACCTAGGCCTACACCACTATTTACACTAAAATGTACACTGCCCCACAAACACAACGTAGGCACTTCAGTATTTCACGAAACATAATATTAACATCACAAATAATATTAACATCGATATTGGTGTTTGTTGCACTGTCACATTCACTTCCAAATTTCTTGGCAGAAGCACTTTCTAGGTTAGGGGAGATGTGTGGCTTAGAAGAGTCAGGTTTAATCTTCGCTACAAACCTATTCCCACTAAATTTTCGCTTCTTTGTTTTATAAGTCGGTTTCTGATTGCCCATTTTATATTTGTAGTTGATCACTTGGAGAAGAATTACTACTGGCACAATTTTTCACAACAAATATACACGCGAGGTTCACCTTTGAATTTTCCAGGCAAAATCAAAGAATATGAGCAAAATATAAACAAAACAAAAGCTTTACCATCACTTCCTGTTGCTATAATGTCAGAGAGATTCTATATGCCAACTAACAAGTAGAAACAGAGCGAGAAATTGGAGCAGCAACAAATTATTTGCAATAACTGTGTGATAGAACAAGTGGGTGTGGTCACAGACAGTTTAAAAGGACAAGCTACATGACACGCGTAAACGTTACGGGACATATCTCGGGTACCGCAAGAGATAATTATGAAATTCCTTCAACATGTTAAAGAGAAACGATTATTCTGCAAGGAAAAAAATTAATTGAACAAGTAGATCCATGAATAACTATACAGCCTATTTTCATATATCCTATTTAACTGCCACTATCAACATACAAAATTTCAGTTTGATTGCTGTAATAGATTCGTAGATATTGAGAACTGACTGAATATTTAGGATGGTCGCCATGTTGGATTTTATATAAGTAGGTCCTAGAGTTATGTACTGTTACATGAAGATTATTGTGTACGTGTAGTATTCAAACTTCAATTGCATGATTAAGACAGAAGAAGTAACAAGGAGATTTTAAAATTTCGCACAGCTTCCTTCTAGTGGTTATGGAAACAATTGAAATAAACTACATGGCAGTGGATTAACATTCGTATAAGGATCTACTGTACCAAGTTTCACTGCACTCGGATGGCTAAATTGCGAGAAACGTCCATGTGAATATTTATACTTCGCCTCACCGCCATGTTGGATTTGTGATCACCGGGTTATTTAAAGTCCTATAGGTGAACTTAAGTTCATAGCCCCTATGAACATAAAAAAATTCAGTTTGATTGCTATAATAGATTCGTAGATATTCAGAGTCGTCTAAATATTTCGGATGGTCGCCATGTTGGATTGTTAAATGTATAGCCCATAGAGTCAAGTACCGTTAAAGGAAAATTATTGCGTATGTTCATTATTCAAACTTTCACTTTGATCGCATGATTACGACACAAGAAATAAAAACTTAATTTTAAAATTCGCACAGCCGCCATCTTGAGGTTATGTTAGAAATTGAACTAAATTAGATACCAGTGCATTACAATGTGTATAAACATTTCCTGTACCAGATTTCATTGCGTTTGGAACATTAAATCGCGAGAAAGGTCTATTTAAAATTTTCAAATTCGCTTGGCCGCCATGTTCGTTTTGCAGTTAACCGGTTTTTGAAAGTTTATAGATGAACTTCCAGTAGTACCCTTTATCTCCGTGAGAAATTTCAGGGTGATACCGCTAATAGTTTCAGAGATATAGAATGCCGGTAAAATATTTCGCACATCCGCCATCTTGTGGTTATTTAAACAATTGAACGAAGTTTGATGTTTGTGCATTAAAATGTGTATAAACATATACTGTACCAAGTTTTATTGCGTTTGGTTGGTTAAATCGCGAGAAACGTCTATTTAAAAGTCGCAAATTCGCGTGTCCGCCATGTTGGTTTTGTAGTTACCAGTATTTCAAAAGTCAAATAGGTGAACTTTTAGTTGTACCCTTTATCACCGTAAGAAATTCCAGGGTGATATCGGCAATAGTTTCGGAGATATTGAATGCTGGTGAAATATTTCGCACAGCCGCCATGTTGGATTGGTGAGACGTAACAACATTTGAAGGGCACGGTCGGGGTCGTCCGGAATAGTGCTATGGACTTACCGAGTTTCATTGAAATCGCTCCTGCCGTTTAGAAGTTATTAGGACACACACACACACACACACTCACACACACACACACACGGACAAAAGGTGATCTCATAAGCCTATTTTTTCAAATGTGAAAATAGGCTAAAAATGACATTTTTTGACCTGTAAAGGTGTACCTCCCCCCTTCCCATATGAATATTAATGTTGAAAACATTACTCATCAGACCTTAGCCTCCAATAATAAAATGCCTACCCAATAGCCTCTGGGAGCTCCCCGCCCAGATGATGCTATGTTTGCCGCTAGAGGCACTGCCTACCCCCCTATATGACCAATTCAGTTGGCGGTATTTATACACATTGTGTACGCACGAATCAAGAATGTTCCTGAAATAAGGCTATTGTATTACGATGGTATACTGTTTCGTGCCGTTTTGTAAACAAGGCTCTAGAAATAATGTTCCTGGAACTAGTTTTCATGAAGTTCCTAGTCCAGAGCCAACTAGGAAATTATGGAGTAAAGCAGTAAGACAAGGTAATGCAGCTTACGCTGACCATGCGACTGAAAATTAAGTGATCTTGTATTATTGCTCCAGTTCTGATGATGATACCTGATCTCCTCGTCCTGTAGTGGCTAGCATTCTTGGTTGTCGCCCACAGAGATCCATGTTAGAATCCAGGCTCTGCCAAGAAATTTAATTTTGGTCTGAGGCTGGAACGGGGTACACTCAGCTTCATGAGGTACAACTGAGAAGAGGTGGGTTAGATTCCCATCTCGTCCTTCCTGGACAGGTTTTCCGTAGTTTCCCACTTCTACTCCAGGCAAAAGCCGAGATGGTTCCTAACTTAAGGTTACCTTCCAAATCATCACCGGATTTACAAATACACACGCCTCAATGACACAGGGTAGCAGAAATGGGGCTAAATGACCGAATTTCTATAACGAGAGCTGCAATGGCCTAGGCTATATTGGAGGGTATTTGGTACGAGCTGCCGAGCCCACCTCGTTGTGTAGTGGCTAGCATTCCTGGCTGTCACTGCGGAGGCCCAAGTTCGATTCCTGGTTCTGAGGGCTGGCACGGGGTACACTCAGCTTCATTAGGCAAACCTAAGAAGAGGCGGGTTCGATTTCTACCTCAGCTATTCCGGAAGTGTTTCCCCACTTCTACGCCAGGCAAATGCCGGGATGGTACCGGTACCTAATTTAAGGCCACGGTCGCTTCCTACCCAAATTTTACCTCAATTACAAAAACACACACTATTACAGACATTACTGTGACACAGGTTATCAGACAAATTCTACACACACCCAAGAACAAGTGGCTACATGACCACGATGTTGCAACGCCCCTAAAGAAACAACAAAAATAACAACGAGCTGAAGACCATAACCTACCTACATCATGTCAAGAGTGTAACGTGTTTTTCGTGGGGTTTTATGCAACTGGCATAAGTCAGTAGGAAGCCATTCTATATTTATTTACGCGGCAAATTGTTCAGCCAAGAGAATTTTTCATGTTAATTTATTATTATTATTATTAATTTATTATAATTATTATTAAGGTATTTTCGGAGCATTTTATAAAAATTATTAGCATGCAGATAGGTTTTCTATGTCTTAGAAAACGCTATCAAGCAAATTATTACGAACGACAATATTATAGAAAATTATGTGATTACGGAATTTTACGGAGTTTTCGTCAGTTAGGGTATATCGAGAGACGTGACTCACTGGGATTTCAAGTACACGCTTAATCTTGTCGAGAAGCATGACGCAATCTTGGGTCGCAAGGTCTAGAAAAGGCGAATTGTTGGGACGGAAAACGACTTCTCCCTCTCGCGCGCCGAGTGTAAAGAAACCAGAGGAGGGGAACTAGCGGCGTGCTCTGCCAATCAGTGAGGACGACGTAAGCTAGATGTCGGTACCATGGTGGGGGAGCCAACGTGTGGATATATCGTTCGACGCGCCGTGAAACAGGGACTATCTGTGAAATACTTGACGAGTATGGATGCGCGTGCGAGTGGCTCCGATGTTCGGTGGAGTTAGCGACAATCTGTGTAGAACTTGCAGAGTACGGTCGCAAGTGCGTGTCGCTCCGATGTTCAGTGGAGTTAGCGACGAACTTTTGTAAAACTTGGTTGTACGAGTGTTTGGGTCCGAGGTACGGACCATAGAATTATCTAATCTACCAGAATATCATCAAATTCCGACGGAGATGACGACGTCCAGGAGACTGTGGGAAGCTCACAACATCATCAAGAACGAGGGAAATGCTTTGGCAATTTCCAGTGGTAAGCGCAAATGACGCAGAAATACGCAATCTCTCATTTTTCTTTGTTTTACATTTCATATTTCAGTAACTTCATAGCTTGGAAATAAGAGTAAAATCAATTTATCAGACTCCGTTTTCACGTAATTTTCTATCGGTAATATTCAAATCACAACGCTCCAATTTAAATTTTGTACTTATTATTATTATTAATTTTGCTATACTTGTTTTATATAATAAATTCATTTCTTTTACAATGCAATCTTTGCTTTCAGTAGGTAGCATTAGATATAGACCAATTCCTTCTCCTGATACAATTGTTTGTTGGGTTAATGATCAAATCATACCACGATCTGAGTGAATAGAGTCTTGAAGGTGTTCTGCCAGAGCTAGACGTTGTTAAATACAAATTTAGATTTCAACATTGCATTGAGGTCTTGGCGCCCATTAAAACAACATAGCTTAGGCAAAGGTAAACAGTTACATTTATCACCCAACAGTGTGGGCTAGCAAAACTGCTACATTTGTCGCTACCAACATGGGGCACTAAAAACCGTTACATTGTACGCTCAACGTGGAGCAAAGTAAATACCGTTTCACTTGTCATCCCAGCCTAAGCAAAACCGTTACATTTGTCGCCGACAACTTGGGGCTGAAAACCTAATAACATTTGTGGAAGGAGAAGGGTATATATTTCTGTGCCTGTATTTTGGGGGTTATTTGTCTGTATCAGTGTATATCATTATGGGGGATGAGAAAGAAAGACAGATGAGGTTACGTAGTGGTCATCAACGGGAGAGTGATGATACGAGCAGTATGTCGAGTGATGGTAGTAACGGGGTAGCGGAGGTAAATCCCGATACTGAAACAGGGAGTGTAGGCGGCCAACCAGAATTAAAAACTTTACTTCTCGAGTTCATGTATCAGAACAAAGTTAGTAGTGATGCCTTAAATGCAAAATTAGAACAAAACAGTAGGGAAAATAAAGAAAGTACAGATGCATTAAACGCCAGATTAGAACAAAACAGTAGGGAAAATAAAGAAAGTACAGACGCTTTAAATGCTAAACTGGAACAAAACAGTAGGGAAAATAGAGAGAGTAATGAAACATTAAATGCCAGATTAGAACAAAACAGTAGGGAAAATAGAGAGAGTAATGAAACTTTAAACGCCAGATTAGAACAAAACAGTAAGGAAAATAGAGAGAGTACTGAAACTTTAAATGCTAAATTAGAACAAAACAGTAGGGAAATGAGTGACAAATTCGAACTGATTAGAGGTGAGATCAGGGGGGTGATGGAAGAAAAGGCTAAAGAGATTATTGCAGATGTAGACAGAAAATTAGGAAAAGTACAGGAGGAGTTGGAAATTAGAATCAGTACACAGGCTGAAAATTTAAAAGAACTAGTGCAACTGGAAACACAGCAGGTCAAAAAGCAATTGGGGGGAGAAATTGACAAAATTCAGGTAGCAACTAAAGAGGTTAAGGAACAGCTGGGGGGTAGAATTGAGAAAGTCCACTCGCAAATATTTGCAGAAGTAAATGATTTAAGAGAGAGTAATAGAGAGAGCATTAGCAAGATTGAGGAGAAACAAGCAAAGCTATATGATAAAGTAGAAGAATCAGAAGGAAACATTAAATTAACAGTAAACAGTATTGAGAGGAAGGCTGAGGAGAAAATCGCAGAATTAGAGTTAAAATTAAAAGCTAGGATCAGGCAAGAAAATAGTCAGAATAGGCCAGTTTTTGTGAATAGCACACACAGGGAGGTAGAACTGGGTAAGTTCAGCAATCGACAGGGGTGCCCAATGGAGTTCATGAACACTATAGAAAATAAATTCGGGGAGAGGTTGGAAAATGGTAGTATTGAGTGGTGCCAGGTAGTTGAAATTTTAGAACAAGTGTTTGTGGGGGAAACGAGGAATTGGTTTGCTGTCTACAGAGACAAGTTTACTGATATTAATGATTTTAAAATGAAATTCTGTGAAAAGTTCTGGAATGAGGTTATTCAGTCGCAGCATCGTGAGGGAGTAGTGTGTGGTAAATATAACCCTAAAGGAAGCTCCACCATGACCGAATACTTTTTAGGGCAGGTATTAGTGTGTAAATATCTGGATGGCTTGAAGGAGGAAAGTGATGTGGTGAGGTTGCTACTTAGGCACTTTCCCTATAGGATCAAGGAGGCTGCTTGTATCCAGAATGTAAAGACTATATCACAAGTAGAAAATTTGTTAAGCACATTTGATGCACTAGGGAGAGGGGGTTATGAGGACAATTTCAATCGGAACCAGGGTAATAATAATAATAGACCTAATGAAGCCAGGCATCAGGAAGTTCAAGGGAACGGTGGCGAAGGGGCCAACGCTCAAAATAGAAATAATAATAATCAGCTAAATCAGAACAGAGGAAATTACTATGGTAATCAGTATCAAGGGAGGAATAATGATTTCAGGGGAAATCAAGGGAGGAACAATGATTACAGGGGAAATCAAGGGAGAAACAATGATTTCAGGGGAAATCAAGGGAGAAATTATAATGACAATAATTACAACCAGAATAGGGGTCAAGGAAGAGGACAGCCTAGTGGTAGTAATATACAGCCAAACAATGACAACACAGCCCAGAACAACCAGACCAGTTTAGTAGTTAGTGGTACTACGGCCAGCTGTAGCGGTTCTTTAAACGCGAACCAGGCTGCGAAGTAAGGTCAGAATCTCAGTCTGTAGCATGCCCTGTCCATACAATTATACAGGAACCCTATGACCTAAATGTAAGAAATGAATTATTACATGAACTAAATGATGAAGGTACTATTCAGGAAGTGGTTAGTAAGAGCCCCATAGTTAAATTTAACGTGTCCGAGGCGTACACAGATGTTTTAATTGATAGTGGTTGTATGAAGAGTTGCATAAGTAGTGCATTTTATGATAAAATGAAAGGAACTGGAGTAAATTTTGAGGAGATGCCAATTAAAAGCACTTTTGTTATCACAGCTGTTGGGAAGAGGTCTAAAGTAATTTCTAAGCAAGTTTTAGTAGACATTAAAATTAATAATCATGTAGAGAAGCAGATTTGTCTTGTAATTCCAAATTTAGTATTCAGTGTTATCTTGGGTTCAGAGTGGCTAAGTAGAGTGTCTGGTAACTTATGTTATGATGTAGGGAGTTTGAAATTTAAATGGGGAGATTCTGAAGTAGAAGTAGCGTTCAATGACCATATTCAGAGGAGTAGTATTGTAGGTGTGATTTGTACTTTAAATGAGATATCGCCAGCCGTAGAGCGGGGTTCTCCATGTTTTGTGGGCAGTGTGATTACGAACGGAAGTCTAGAGGACTCGTTACGTGAGGCTGCATTTCAGGGAAATATAGAGGATGAACAGTGTGTTCGGCTCTATGATGTGTTATGGTGTAATATGAGAGTTTTTGAGGATCGCATTGGTATGGCCAATTGCTATACACATTCATTGAACGTTATTGATAGGTCAGTATTCACAGGACATAGATATCCTGTACCTTTCGCTTATCAGAGTGCAGTTGAGGCACAAATTAACCAGATGCTTGAAGATGGGATTATTGAGCACTCGAACAGTCCATATGTTAATTCTTTGATCACGGTACCCAAGACCGACGGCACTGTTCGTATTTGTTTAGACGCTCGTTTGGTTATCAGTAGAATTATTTCAGATCAGCTGAAATCTATGTCAATAGAAGAATTAATGCAAACATTTGAGGGGAAGAAGTATTTCACTTGTGTAGATTTGAGTTCCAGTTTTTGGCAAGTGCCACTTATGTACGAAGATAGACCATTTACAGCTTTTAGTCATAAATATAACCTTTATCAATTTTGTAGAACACCTTATGGGTTAAAGAGTAGTTCAGCAGCTTTAATTAGGGCTTTAAACATCGCATTAGGGGATGACACAGGAGAGTTTGTAACCATTTACATAGATGATATGGTAATTAGTTCACGCAGTTTTGAGGAGCATCTACGTCATTTAAATATAGTTTTTCAGAAGTTAGATCAGGCAGGGTTCACTTTGAAGCTGTCTAAGTCGTCATTCTGTCAGTCAGAAGTGACATTTTTAGGTCATAGAGTGTCGAGTAGAGGTGTGACACCATAGGAAGGTAGGGTTAGCATGTGTGGACAGTAGCAACAGGGCATCGTTACAGACACTGAGTAATATGCTAGTGGAGCAACGTGATGACGTTAAGTTAAGGGAGCCACTTGCAAGGTTGGAAGCAGGTGACGCAGAAACATTTATAGTTTCCAAACGTATTGGGAAAACAGCATATGTGCTGGAGAATAGTGAGGGAAACAGATTATACGGGACGTATAATATACATAGTCTACGAAAATATGTGTCATAAAGTGAGTGTGTTTAGCTGGCGAGCCAGCCTATCAAATGAGTAAGTGTGGTATTTGGTGCGTGGGAGGATCTGGTCTTAAGGCAGGCGTATCAGAAGTCACACAGGGGGGTAGTATGTAAGTAAATGAGAGTTTTTAAGGTACAGGGAAATATGACGGGATTGTCGGATGCTGTTGAGCACTAAATTGTCTCGATGCACCAAGGCCATTTTGGCAGCGCTGATGGGTTCCCATTTATCTCCAAGAGATGGGGGAGCGCTTGTATAGGGCTTGTTAGCTTAAGGCGTCCACGAGATAAAAGATGGGCCATCAGAATGCGAGACAGTCCTTCATGAAACTCATACATATCAGCACACGTGATTTCTGTTTACGGCCTCGCCATGTAAGATTTGTAAGTGTGTAATTTAAGATAATTTGTACAATGGTATTATTTGTGTGAGGAGAAATGGACTGTGTTGAGAACTAGTATTAAGTAGAATATGGTTAACGGGAACTTAACAAGACAGGGCGATTACGGCACAGAAATATTTGGTGTTATATGTAATGCGCATTTACTGTTTTTTTTCAGAAGTCAATATTAATTTAATCTACTTTAAAGAGAGATTAAGTATTATGGTCACGAGGCGCTGCCACAGTAGTGTGATCGTGTGCTCAGTGATAAGTGAGATTAAATTTCACCATAAGGAGGGGACCTCCAGTGAAATTAGGAAGTTCTATGGTGATATAAATATATCAGAACACCTTCAATGCGTGTGATATGACATCATAAATACATAGTGCTCACACATTAATTATGTCTATTTCTCCAACATAGAGAAATTTGAGAGGCGGAAATATCCGTGGAACACTATTCCATATGTAAAACATTGGACTGGTTGCAAAGTGCAATCCATTGTGACAACAAACTTTGACGCAAAGTGCGTGAAGAAAAATTATGAGTGTATATATCTGTAATTTAGGGTGATTTCATTTATGTAATATGTATTTTGGATGGGGATTATTAACGTGTCTGGGATAATCGGATAATGGACCGTCGTCACGGTAAATCATCCGATGATCCGAGGCGAATATGTAACGTGTTTTTCGTGGGGTTTTATGCAACTGGCATAAGTCAGTAGGAAGCCATTCTATATTTATTTACGCGGCAAATTGTTCAGCCAAGAGAATTTTTCATGTTAATTTATTATTATTATTATTAATTTATTATAATTATTATTAAGGTATTTTCGGAGCATTTTATAAAAATTATTAGCATGCAGATAGGTTTTCTATGTCTTAGAAAACGCTATCAAGCAAATTATTACGAACGACAATATTATAGAAAATTATGTGATTACGGAATTTTACGGAGTTTTCGTCAGTTAGGGTATATCGAGAGACGTGACTCACTGGGATTTCAAGTACACGCTTAATCTTGTCGAGAAGCATGACGCAATCTTGGGTCGCAAGGTCTAGAAAAGGCGAATTGTTGGGACGGAAAACGACTTCTCCCTCTCGCGCGCCGAGTGTAAAGAAACCAGAGGAGGGGAACTAGCGGCGTGCTCTGCCAATCAGTGAGGACGACGTAAGCTAGATGTCGGTACCATGGTGGGGGAGCCAACGTGTGGATATATCGTTCGACGCGCCGTGAAACAGGGACTATCTGTGAAATACTTGACGAGTATGGATGCGCGTGCGAGTGGCTCCGATGTTCGGTGGAGTTAGCGACAATCTGTGTAGAACTTGCAGAGTACGGTCGCAAGTGCGTGTCGCTCCGATGTTCAGTGGAGTTAGCGACGAACTTTTGTAAAACTTGGTTGTACGAGTGTTTGGGTCCGAGGTACGGACCATAGAATTATCTAATCTACCAGAATATCATCAAATTCCGACGGAGATGACGACGTCCAGGAGACTGTGGGAAGCTCACAACATCATCAAGAACGAGGGAAATGCTTTGGCAATTTCCAGTGGTAAGCGCAAATGACGCAGAAATACGCAATCTCTCATTTTTCTTTGTTTTACATTTCATATTTCAGTAACTTCATAGCTTGGAAATAAGAGTAAAATCAATTTATCAGACTCCGTTTTCACGTAATTTTCTATCGGTAATATTCAAATCACAACGCTCCAATTTAAATTTTGTACTTATTATTATTATTAATTTTGCTATACTTGTTTTATATAATAAATTCATTTCTTTTACAATGCAATCTTTGCTTTCAGTAGGTAGCATTAGATATAGACCAATTCCTTCTCCTGATACAATTGTTTGTTGGGTTAATGATCAAATCATACCACGATCTGAGTGAATAGAGTCTTGAAGGTGTTCTGCCAGAGCTAGACGTTGTTAAATACAAATTTAGATTTCAACATTGCATTGAGGTCTTGGCGCCCATTAAAACAACATAGCTTAGGCAAAGGTAAACAGTTACATTTATCACCCAACAGTGTGGGCTAGCAAAACTGCTACATTTGTCGCTACCAACATGGGGCACTAAAAACCGTTACATTGTACGCTCAACGTGGAGCAAAGTAAATACCGTTTCACTTGTCATCCCAGCCTAAGCAAAACCGTTACATTTGTCGCCGACAACTTGGGGCTGAAAACCTAATAACATTTGTGGAAGGAGAAGGGTATATATTTCTGTGCCTGTATTTTGGGGGTTATTTGTCTGTATCAGTGTATATCATTATGGGGGATGAGAAAGAAAGACAGATGAGGTTACGTAGTGGTCATCAACGGGAGAGTGATGATACGAGCAGTATGTCGAGTGATGGTAGTAACGGGGTAGCGGAGGTAAATCCCGATACTGAAACAGGGAGTGTAGGCGGCCAACCAGAATTAAAAACTTTACTTCTCGAGTTCATGTATCAGAACAAAGTTAGTAGTGATGCCTTAAATGCAAAATTAGAACAAAACAGTAGGGAAAATAAAGAAAGTACAGATGCATTAAACGCCAGATTAGAACAAAACAGTAGGGAAAATAAAGAAAGTACAGACGCTTTAAATGCTAAACTGGAACAAAACAGTAGGGAAAATAGAGAGAGTAATGAAACATTAAATGCCAGATTAGAACAAAACAGTAGGGAAAATAGAGAGAGTAATGAAACTTTAAACGCCAGATTAGAACAAAACAGTAAGGAAAATAGAGAGAGTACTGAAACTTTAAATGCTAAATTAGAACAAAACAGTAGGGAAATGAGTGACAAATTCGAACTGATTAGAGGTGAGATCAGGGGGGTGATGGAAGAAAAGGCTAAAGAGATTATTGCAGATGTAGACAGAAAATTAGGAAAAGTACAGGAGGAGTTGGAAATTAGAATCAGTACACAGGCTGAAAATTTAAAAGAACTAGTGCAACTGGAAACACAGCAGGTCAAAAAGCAATTGGGGGGAGAAATTGACAAAATTCAGGTAGCAACTAAAGAGGTTAAGGAACAGCTGGGGGGTAGAATTGAGAAAGTCCACTCGCAAATATTTGCAGAAGTAAATGATTTAAGAGAGAGTAATAGAGAGAGCATTAGCAAGATTGAGGAGAAACAAGCAAAGCTATATGATAAAGTAGAAGAATCAGAAGGAAACATTAAATTAACAGTAAACAGTATTGAGAGGAAGGCTGAGGAGAAAATCGCAGAATTAGAGTTAAAATTAAAAGCTAGGATCAGGCAAGAAAATAGTCAGAATAGGCCAGTTTTTGTGAATAGCACACACAGGGAGGTAGAACTGGGTAAGTTCAGCAATCGACAGGGGTGCCCAATGGAGTTCATGAACACTATAGAAAATAAATTCGGGGAGAGGTTGGAAAATGGTAGTATTGAGTGGTGCCAGGTAGTTGAAATTTTAGAACAAGTGTTTGTGGGGGAAACGAGGAATTGGTTTGCTGTCTACAGAGACAAGTTTACTGATATTAATGATTTTAAAATGAAATTCTGTGAAAAGTTCTGGAATGAGGTTATTCAGTCGCAGCATCGTGAGGGAGTAGTGTGTGGTAAATATAACCCTAAAGGAAGCTCCACCATGACCGAATACTTTTTAGGGCAGGTATTAGTGTGTAAATATCTGGATGGCTTGAAGGAGGAAAGTGATGTGGTGAGGTTGCTACTTAGGCACTTTCCCTATAGGATCAAGGAGGCTGCTTGTATCCAGAATGTAAAGACTATATCACAAGTAGAAAATTTGTTAAGCACATTTGATGCACTAGGGAGAGGGGGTTATGAGGACAATTTCAATCGGAACCAGGGTAATAATAATAATAGACCTAATGAAGCCAGGCATCAGGAAGTTCAAGGGAACGGTGGCGAAGGGGCCAACGCTCAAAATAGAAATAATAATAATCAGCTAAATCAGAACAGAGGAAATGACTATGGTAATCAGTATCAAGGGAGGAATAATGATTTCAGGGGAAATCAAGGGAGGAACAATGATTACAGGGGAAATCAAGGGAGAAACAATGATTTCAGGGGAAATCAAGGGAGAAATTATAATGACAATAATTACAACCAGAATAGGGGTCAAGGAAGAGGACAGCCTAGTGGTAGTAATATACAGCCAAACAATGACAACACAGCCCAGAACAACCAGACCAGTTTAGTAGTTAGTGGTACTACGGCCAGCTGTAGCGGTTCTTTAAACGCGAACCAGGCTGCGAAGTAAGGTCAGAATCTCAGTCTGTAGCATGCCCTGTCCATACAATTATACAGGAACCCTATGACCTAAATGTAAGAAATGAATTATTACATGAACTAAATGATGAAGGTACTATTCAGGAAGTGGTTAGTAAGAGCCCCATAGTTAAATTTAACGTGTCCGAGGCGTACACAGATGTTTTAATTGATAGTGGTTGTATGAAGAGTTGCATAAGTAGTGCATTTTATGATAAAATGAAAGGAACTGGAGTAAATTTTGAGGAGATGCCAATTAAAAGCACTTTTGTTATCACAGCTGTTGGGAAGAGGTCTAAAGTAATTTCTAAGCAAGTTTTAGTAGACATTAAAATTAATAATCATGTAGAGAAGCAGATTTGTCTTGTAATTCCAAATTTAGTATTCAGTGTTATCTTGGGTTCAGAGTGGCTAAGTAGAGTGTCTGGTAACTTATGTTATGATGTAGGGAGTTTGAAATTTAAATGGGGAGATTCTGAAGTAGAAGTAGCGTTCAATGACCATATTCAGAGGAGTAGTATTGTAGGTGTGATTTGTACTTTAAATGAGATATCGCCAGCCGTAGAGCGGGGTTCTCCATGTTTTGTGGGCAGTGTGATTACGAACGGAAGTCTAGAGGACTCGTTACGTGAGGCTGCATTTCAGGGAAATATAGAGGATGAACAGTGTGTTCGGCTCTATGATGTGTTATGGTGTAATATGAGAGTTTTTGAGGATCGCATTGGTATGGCCAATTGCTATACACATTCATTGAACGTTATTGATAGGTCAGTATTCACAGGACATAGATATCCTGTACCTTTCGCTTATCAGAGTGCAGTTGAGGCACAAATTAACCAGATGCTTGAAGATGGGATTATTGAGCACTCGAACAGTCCATATGTTAATTCTTTGATCACGGTACCCAAGACCGACGGCACTGTTCGTATTTGTTTAGACGCTCGTTTGGTTATCAGTAGAATTATTTCAGATCAGCTGAAATCTATGTCAATAGAAGAATTAATGCAAACATTTGAGGGGAAGAAGTATTTCACTTGTGTAGATTTGAGTTCCAGTTTTTGGCAAGTGCCACTTATGTACGAAGATAGACCATTTACAGCTTTTAGTCATAAATATAACCTTTATCAATTTTGTAGAACACCTTATGGGTTAAAGAGTAGTTCAGCAGCTTTAATTAGGGCTTTAAACATCGCATTAGGGGATGACACAGGAGAGTTTGTAACCATTTACATAGATGATATGGTAATTAGTTCACGCAGTTTTGAGGAGCATCTACGTCATTTAAATATAGTTTTTCAGAAGTTAGATCAGGCAGGGTTCACTTTGAAGCTGTCTAAGTCGTCATTCTGTCAGTCAGAAGTGACATTTTTAGGTCATAGAGTGTCGAGTAGAGGTGTGACACCATAGGAAGGTAGGGTTAGCATGTGTGGACAGTAGCAACAGGGCATCGTTACAGACACTGAGTAATATGCTAGTGGAGCAACGTGATGACGTTAAGTTAAGGGAGCCACTTGCAAGGTTGGAAGCAGGTGACGCAGAAACATTTATAGTTTCCAAACGTATTGGGAAAACAGCATATGTGCTGGAGAATAGTGAGGGAAACAGATTATACGGGACGTATAATATACATAGTCTACGAAAATATGTGTCATAAAGTGAGTGTGTTTAGCTGGCGAGCCAGCCTATCAAATGAGTAAGTGTGGTATTTGGTGCGTGGGAGGATCTGGTCTTAAGGCAGGCGTATCAGAAGTCACACAGGGGGGTAGTATGTAAGTAAATGAGAGTTTTTAAGGTACAGGGAAATATGACGGGATTGTCGGATGCTGTTGAGCACTAAATTGTCTCGATGCACCAAGGCCATTTTGGCAGCGCTGATGGGTTCCCATTTATCTCCAAGAGATGGGGGAGCGCTTGTATAGGGCTTGTTAGCTTAAGGCGTCCACGAGATAAAAGATGGGCCATCAGAATGCGAGACAGTCCTTCATGAAACTCATACATATCAGCACACGTGATTTCTGTTTACGGCCTCGCCATGTAAGATTTGTAAGTGTGTAATTTAAGATAATTTGTACAATGGTATTATTTGTGTGAGGAGAAATGGACTGTGTTGAGAACTAGTATTAAGTAGAATATGGTTAACGGGAACTTAACAAGACAGGGCGATTACGGCACAGAAATATTTGGTGTTATATGTAATGCGCATTTACTGTTTTTTTTCAGAAGTCAATATTAATTTAATCTACTTTAAAGAGAGATTAAGTATTATGGTCACGAGGCGCTGCCACAGTAGTGTGATCGTGTGCTCAGTGATAAGTGAGATTAAATTTCACCATAAGGAGGGGACCTCCAGTGAAATTAGGAAGTTCTATGGTGATATAAATATATCAGAACACCTTCAATGCGTGTGATATGACATCATAAATACATAGTGCTCACACATTAATTATGTCTATTTCTCCAACATAGAGAAATTTGAGAGGCGGAAATATCCGTGGAACACTATTCCATATGTAAAACATTGGACTGGTTGCAAAGTGCAATCCATTGTGACAACAAACTTTGACGCAAAGTGCGTGAAGAAAAATTATGAGTGTATATATCTGTAATTTAGGGTGATTTCATTTATGTAATATGTATTTTGGATGGGGATTATTAACGTGTCTGGGATAATCGGATAATGGACCGTCGTCACGGTAAATCATCCGATGATCCGAGGCGAATATGTAACGTGTTTTTCGTGGGGTTTTATGCAACTGGCATAAGTCAGTAGGAAGCCATTCTATATTTATTTACGCGGCAAATTGTTCAGCCAAGAGAATTTTTCATGTTAATTTATTATTATTATTATTAATTTATTATAATTATTATTAAGGTATTTTCGGAGCATTTTATAAAAATTATTAGCATGCAGATAGGTTTTCTATGTCTTAGAAAACGCTATCAAGCAAATTATTACGAACGACAATATTATAGAAAATTATGTGATTACGGAATTTTACGGAGTTTTCGTCAGTTAGGGTATATCGAGAGACGTGACTCACTGGGATTTCAAGTACACGCTTAATCTTGTCGAGAAGCATGACGCAATCTTGGGTCGCAAGGTCTAGAAAAGGCGAATTGTTGGGACGGAAAACGACTTCTCCCTCTCGCGCGCCGAGTGTAAAGAAACCAGAGGAGGGGAACTAGCGGCGTGCTCTGCCAATCAGTGAGGACGACGTAAGCTAGATGTCGGTACCATGGTGGGGGAGCCAACGTGTGTATATATCGTTCGACGCGCCGTGAAACAGGGACTATCTGTGAAATACTTGACGAGTATGGATGCGCGTGCGAGTGGCTCCGATGTTCGGTGGAGTTAGCGACAATCTGTGTAGAACTTGCAGAGTACGGTCGCAAGTGCGTGTCGCTCCGATGTTCAGTGGAGTTAGCGACGAACTTTTGTAAAACTTGGTTGTACGAGTGTTTGGGTCCGAGGTACGGACCATAGAATTATCTAATCTACCAGAATATCATCAAATTCCGACGGAGATGACGACGTCCAGGAGACTGTGGGAAGCTCACAACATCATCAAGAACGAGGGAAATGCTTTGGCAATTTCCAGTGGTAAGCGCAAATGACGCAGAAATACGCAATCTCTCATTTTTCTTTGTTTTACTTTTCATATTTCAGTAACTTCATTGCTTGGAAATAAGAGTAAAATCAATTTATCAGACTCCGTTTTCACGTAATTTTCTATCGGTAATATTCAAATCACAACGCTCCAATTTAAATTTTGTACTTATTATTATTATTAATTTTGCTATACTTGTTTTATATAATAAATTCATTTCTTTTACAATGCAATCTTTGCTTTCAGTAGGTAGCATTAGATATAGACCAATTCCTTCTCCTGATACAATTGTTTGTTGGGTTAATGATCAAATCATACCACGATCTGAGTGAATAGAGTCTTGAAGGTGTTCTGCCAGAGCTAGACGTTGTTAAATACAAATTTAGATTTCAACATTGCATTGAGGTCTTGGCGCCCATTAAAACAACATAGCTTAGGCAAAGGTAAACAGTTACATTTATCACCCAACAGTGTGGGCTAGCAAAACTGCTACAAGAGTGCTTGATAAAATTAGTAGTATCCCGAGTTAGTTATTATTTTAAGGGACGGAACAGTGAGGTCAACTGCCCCTCGGTATCAAAAGTCCATCTCGAGTAATGTCACTAATTTAAAATTCAAAGACAGAGGGAGAGGTGGTCTCTGGTATCGTAAGCCAGGTTTTGTTTCGCTGGAAGAAGTAACGGACGAAATGATATCGGTTACGCTGAGCAGGAATAGCATGACCATTAACTAGAATACAGTACTGTTGCCACATGTTGCTAAAAATCATATTCTACAGTATGGAGTAAGTGATCATCCTGAGGAACTGGGCAGGATAAAATTGCAAATTTTCTGCGCCCATCTGTCACTAACTGCACCAATGACACGAGACTACGTCTTGAGAAGAAAAGCAAATTATGAAAAGAAAGAAAGAATCACAAAAATTAAGAAAAGTCGTACTTTTCACTGAAACTCTATGGTACACTGGTAAAAATATTCAGTGCATCCATCTACTGACAGTACCGACCTTACTCTTGTAAGCCTACATACCAGACAGTGTTGTGCGTGCTATCTAATAAGGGAAATCCGCAGTTGAAACGAACTCCTAGTAGTAAGAGATGAACTTCTATTATATTTTACTTCATTCTACTCAACAATGTGTATTCATGTACTGCAAATATAGTGTATTAGGTATATTTTTGCTGGTAATAGCAATGCTATTACAATCATGTAAATGTTAGGTGGGTACTCAGCGCTGCAGTGGTCAATAGGCACACTGCTATAGAGCATCCAGCGTTTAGAAAAGACTGTGGAGCCTTATGGCGACAGTGTTGCTAACTCTAGGCAGAGGTAGCGCTGACGTCATACGTTATGTTCACCCGCTTCGAGTACTGCGCTTTCATAAGTTAGCGAGACAACCACAACCCCAGCAGCTACCTGAAATAGAACACGCCCAGGAAGGAGCAGTTTTGCAGGTGTTAACGGATTGAACCAGTATTAAGGATACTGTATGCGAAGAGAACCAATAACGACATTCATTTCGTTGTGATATGACGCATTACTGATTGACAGATGTCGAGAGCACAACCTTTCCTTCCTTCTCGGATGTACTGTATGCTGACGATGTTAACAATTTTTACGTCAGCAATACTGTTGATCATCACCTTTTCTGTTATTAGTTAGGCTATAATTTAGTTTCTTTCAATTTTATTCTTGTTGTTTTGTTTAGATTAATATTTGTAATATTGTAGTGAGTTAGCTGTGCGGTTAGGGGCGTGCAGCTGTGAGCTTGCATTCGGGAGATAGTGGGATGGAACCCAACTGTCGGCAGCCATGATTCGATCGAACAGAAAATAAAACAGACACACAACAGTAACACCAATGACGGATAGTGCTTCAGAACTTATGTTGCCGGCGGAACTGAGCTCGTGCTCCACTCCGGGCGAGCATGCAGCACAGGGCGAGGCTCTTCTTTCCAGCGTGCTAACCTCGAAAATGTTTAAATCACTAAGACGTAATATAAGCGATACTTGCACGCAATAACAAAGGTAATCAGTAGGCAGATAATTGTAGGAAACTATTATGACGAAAAATATATATGTTCAGAGTTCCTTCATGATAAAAGGCGAGGCAACAAAACCAGTGTAGGGGGGATTTCCGTTAAAAGTAAAAGCCCATAAGACCCACAGTCTTTTCTAAACGCTGGATGCTCTATAGGAGGACAGCGTTGATGCAGAGAATGCCAAGATTGAGAAGGCGTTATATTATTGGAGGCTAAGATCAGACAAAGTAGGGGTTCCCATGTCAGCAAACACGTAAAATTTGCAATTTCCTCAATTGTGCCAAATATGGAAAGGCTAAAGGGAGCGGAAAGATTGAAAATTGTGAGTCTTAGCGAGCTCTATCAAACTTAAAAACCAAATTTCGAAAATCTCTTCGGGCCTAAACGCAGTTCCAGAAAAACTGCCAAAAATCGATTGTTCCTTTACTCTTTTTCTTTTTGATTCAAATCCTAGGTAGATTAATTTATTTACATAATTCTTTCTTTAATGTGTTCCTTGGTTCAATACCCTCAGGTGTTTCTTTTTCTTTTTTTTTTAAACTCTTCACATCAGAAATAGTTATAAAGGCTTGAGTGATACTCTGCATTGACTCACACTAGCGCTCGTAGTGGTAGAAATACAAACTGCTAATCTAATCGAACCTAATAATCCGGACATAGCGTATAGAAGAGAAAGTGACGCGACTTGTGGAGTTTGTATGGTCCAGCCGCTAGGTGGCTCTAGCGTCGGCTAGCGCTGAGTGAGGACGGTATCAATACAAGCAGTTGAATGTTACTTTTCAGTAACTGAATGTTATCAGCTTACACTACGTTGTATTAGACAAGATGATTCAAATATAAAATTCTCCGCACTGAGTATATACAACGCTAACGTCCGTTGTGTTAATTATGAAACATCAGATTGCGTCATAGGTTCATATAATAAGGAAATAAAACATTCTGACGGGGGTCAAAATGTAACTGAATGTGTGAAAATCGTAAAGCTACAGACCATTCACTACTGCACAAATAAAGTAAATATAATATAATACAGTATAATGACAAACTCACCCATATAACTTATAGCTCTCAGTTGTCCGAAGCTTTGGACAGCTTACGTGATGATTTTCCAGACTTAGAAGTTGACTGCTCTTTTCTAATTTCTTTCGTACGAAAGAAAAAGCGCACTTCATGAAAGGAAAAACGAGTTTTCCAATAAGGTCCAGTTTATGTTCCATACACCATCAAAAAATCACGGCCCTAAAACAATCTCATCAATGCTGTCCTAACACTCATAAAATATATCAACCCACAAATTTGAAAGGGAAGATAATTCCATTTCAACGACTACTTCGACCTGTAAAAGAATGTTGAAGACACTGTCAGACGGTTGAGTTAGGTAAGTAAGGGCATTTATTGTGCCAAAGTCCTTTATATTAGTGAAAGTTGCAGCTGTTGTGTCCGACGGCCTTTTCACTTTGAAGGGTTGTTGCACACTTCACACAGCTGATCCCTTTCCTTAGTCGCTTGTCAATATACCCGGCTAGATAGTGTGGGAGTGCACCAGGCTTCAAACTCCATCTCATTCTCGCCATTTCGACTGTCTTTCCTTCTATAATGAAAGTGTCCGTTTTTATAAGGAAATTATCGGAGCGATGTTTGTCACATAGCCTGCATATGACTTACTTGACAATTTAATGTCTTTCCTCGGAATAGCCTTAGCCCATTTAAATAAATCATCTTCGGCTTTTGGAGGTCTAAAAAAGTGCCTACCTGTTGCAGATGACTTGTCGTATCCAGATCGGCACCCGGGAACAAAACAACACGGCATATTCACTTACACAGTTTTGTTTGACGAATCTTACCAGGTTATAATTCACTCGACAGCACAAACGTAAAGAAATAAGTGTAAAGGCTTACAAATACTAAACACACCAGTGTCATAACGTATGTATTATTTCACTATCGCTTCTTGATCGCATACACTTTTCAACACCAAGAAATAAGGACTAAACACGGCAGCATTTCCATGTTTTCAAACTCGCGAGCGCTTAGAAAGTGTCTCCAGCCAGCCACAACCAACCGCTGCGCAGTCTACCGGCGGGCGCAGCAACTACCCATACTAAAGATACGGCAAACACTTTCTCTTCTAAACGCTATGGTCCGGATAAGGTTGAGTTTCATTGACTCACACTAGCGTTTGTAGTGGAAGAAAAGGCAAACTGCTAATCTAATTGACCGGATATGGCTGAGTTTCCGGTGAACAATCAAAAGTCTACCGCGTGTCATAATGCGCCACCTCGTAAGGAACGTTTAGTGTGTCCTCAGCATTTGGAAAAGTGGAGAAAACAACGAAAATTAATTGAAAACGCACCGAAAAAGTAATAGTGTTCAAGGAAGGTCTAGTCTATGACATTAAAGGATGATTTGAACATTCAGTTTCTTGCCTGGAGGGCTAAAACTGCTGAGTTTTTCCTTTTTACAAGTCAGCACCTTGTACATGAGTTATGGAGGTTGCTGACCAAGTTATCCAAATACGCTAAATCAATAACAAGTGTACTAGGGGACCTGTGCGAGGAATCTCGCATTTTCATTAACCACCCGCCCGGCTTTACTGTTATGCGGGCTTCTATAAATATGTTTATTTGTTTAAACAAATTGTAGATATTTATGTAATCAGAGTGCAATTCGTCACTGCTGCGGGTAATAATTCTGTTTGAATAATCTTTTCAATGCAGAATGGGTTGTGTGGGGCATGTGTACAGACTACCCGCCCGGCACTAGTGTTATGCGGGTTGAACGTGACACAGTTCTGCCAGGGGCTATCGTCTTTTTTATTTTTTTAAACATACTTTTTAGACAATTAAATATATTTCCGTGGATTTTCAAGGAATGAAAGATTTTCCCTGTACTATTGAGACGATTTGGAAGATTTTGGTACAAACCACACCTTCTAACTCCCTCTGGTTTAGGGGCTTGAGTTTTGTGAAACATACACCTTAGCGTATTATATAATAGGATAGTTAATGCATCTCTGAACAAGCGGCTTCGGTGGCGTAGTTGGTAGCATGCTGAGCTTCTATGGCCAAGATCGCGGGTTCAAACCCGGCTGAAGTCGTTGGATTTTTTAAGAGCGCTAAAAATCCCTCAGTAGGCTATGCCTTCCTTCGGAGGGGAAGTAAAGCCGTCGGTCCCATGTCATAGATTTATGGCATGTTAAAGAACCTTCCACTAATTGCACCTGTGTAAGGCTAAATTGTTCGTTAAACATTTGACAAACGCTCTTAGGTTCCGACGTTCGTCGCCAGGAATCGACTACGGTGGCATCTTGTAACCAATTTCTGAACTCGTAGTCGTTGACGTTGGCGTTTGGGGGAAAAAGTAGGAACTATTTGAAAACATTCAATGTCTGCAGTCCTTACATGAATTGAAAACTTATAACACACACTAATACAGTCATCACAATTAACACCGGTTATCAGACAGATTCTACACACACCCAAAGTACACAGGGCTACATAACCGCGTTGCCGCAGCCCCTAAACTGAAGAACCAACCAACTCTGAACAACTTTGTAGGAATTGTGTGAGGAGTTTGCCATATATTTCAACATAATTTGTATTTTCTTTCAAAACAGGGGTGAAAGTCCCTATTTTAATTAGCATTTTCAATGCAGCACTGAATGTCGTGAAGGTAGCTGGAGGTGATGAAGAGAGCAGAGAGCTAGCAAGTTCAGCACAGCAAGAGTGTATAACAGTTATTTTTGCTTATCGTGGTGTTGATTTGCTGCTCACCCCCACGCTTACCCACCCAGCAGTATTATGCAGAATGCGCGGAATTTAGAGCTACTGGGTTGTTAAGCCACGTTACTGCCGCTGATAAGGCAAAATAGCTGTAACAGGGGTAGTATATTTGAGGGAGTGTACTAACTCGTACTTACACCCTACTTAGAGAGTGGGGGTGCACGCTCCAACATTTTATACGGCATTGCTATTTCTCTATTCAGCTTGCGAGTCCTGGTTTTGTCAGCTAATTTCCTTCTCTTACCGTAAATGATAACGATAATGCCACTCATTTTCTAAACTTTAAAACTCCTCACAAGCGACTATGATTTTTTAAATACGAATAACGCCGGTCAGAGGATTACGACCATCAAGGTTTATAAAGAACGTTGCTTCGTGCACAAACCCGGAGAATTACAATCCAAGCGGCTATCACGTTATGTACACACTTTTATAGCCCTGAGCTACGTTGAATATAATTAAATTAGGAACATGTATAACTAACGTAAATACTTGCTCTTTTTAACAGAGTAATCCTACATCTCCGTGCGTTTATTTTCCAGGTAGTCTACTGTTATGCGCTGTACATTACTGGTTACAACTTCCGGCCCTACATGCCGGAAGCTTTCTTCGTCCCTATGATAACTGATAGAGACGGCTATTTACCATCACTTGACCACCTCATGCCATGAAAGACCCAATTGTTATTTAAATAATTAAATTTGGTAATAAAATTACGAAAGCCTTCGTGGCTTAGGCGGCAGCACGCCGGCCTCTCACCGCTGAGTCCGTGGTTCCAATCCCGGTCACTCCATGTGAGATTTGTGCTGGACAAAACGGAGGCAGACAGGTTTTTCTCCGGGTACTCAGGTTTTCCCTGTCAACATTTCATTCCAGCAACACGCTCCACTATCATTTCATTTCATCTGTCATTCATTTAATCATTGCCCCAGAGGAGTGTGTCAGGCCTCGGCAGCCGGCACAGTTCATATCCTCGCCGCTAGATGGGGGCTTCATTCATTTCATTCCTGACCCGGTCGGAGACTGGAAGCAGGCTGTGGATTTTCATTTTCAATAAAATTACGAACAGGTGTGAATTCAGACACCTAATCAAAAATTACCAGGGATTTATACCGGGTGAGTTAGCCGTGGTCGTTACGGCATGACTGCTGGCAGTCGCTCACATCCGAGAGGCGAGGAGGTTCGAATCCCCCGCCGGCAACCTTGAAGATGGTCTTCTGTGGTTTCCCATCTTCCTTCCAGGCAAATGCCGGGGTTGGTCCCTAACTATAGGCCACAGCCGCTACCTTCCACCTCCTCGACCTTCCATTCCAACTTTCCTCCCCAACGGTACTTGTAGCTCACCCATTGGGTGTCCGTCTCGAAGCAGCTACAAAACTGGCGAGCCGAACTTGTCCTCGGACACTCCCGGCACTAAAAGCCATACGCTAAAAAAACAGGGATTTAATGTAGGGGCAGAACCCAAATGACGGAGGGGACCTCTTTCAGAAGATCGGTAGAAGGCGCTGAGCGATGGGCTCAAGAGATACTGGCAGGACATCAAAGCTGGCAGACGATCTAGAACGAAATATTGATTTTGATTGTTACTCCGTAGTCCATAGTGGCTCAATTCGAATGTAAAAAAGGAGTTATAATTATTAGAATTTTACTTGGCCATGTACATCCCAGATCAGGGGCGTATACAAGAGAGGAGTGCCCCCCGAAAAAAAAACATTACAAATTAAGAAAGTGTTGCTTTGGTAAGTGCATAAAATAATTGTACATTTGGTTGTACCCTAATCTTAACTTATTGGCTATGTTATAAACATTATTAAGATTGAAATTATACTACCTCGTGGTGTAGTGGCTAGCATTCTAGACTGCCACCCCAGAGGTCTGAATTCGATTTATAGCTCTGCCAAGAAATTTTAATTCTGGTTTGAGGGTTCGAACGGGGTACACTCAGCCTAGTGAGACAAAACTGGGAATTCTACAGTACGGTACTTTCAAGAAATAAATTATCAATTTGTAAAAAAAAAAAAAAAAACTTTCTGCTTAATAAATATACACATATTTAGATATTTGTTATTCATTGTCCATAGGCCATAATAGAAAATGTATGAAATATAATATTTTATTTATGTATTGAGTTGTATTTTACAACTTTTTTATATTGCCACTAAATGTAGGCTATATAAACTTAGAATTTTACGATCAACTTAACTCTAATTACATAAAGTTATATTGGTTGATATTTCTGGGTATTTGGCAGTGACAATCCCCTGAGAATACTCACAATTTTCCAGGTTAGTCAGCCCCCACCCGAAAATAAATTGTATATACGCCCCTGTCCCAGATTTCTGGGTTGCCTGAAAGACAAAGTCGACTGTTTAGAATTATTGTTTGCAAAAGGATTAGAAAAAATAATCATGGAAAGGATGATTGACTATGCTGTCACCCCAGAGATCCGGGTTTGATTCCCGGCTCTGCCATCTTGTAAGCGATTTTCCCACTTCTGCTCCAGGTAAATGTCGGGATAGCTCCTAACCCAAAACCACGGCTATTTTCTTCCCAATCCTCACCTGAATAACAAATACACACACTAATACAGCCATCACAATAACACAGGGTACACGGGGCTGAATGACCACGATTTTTATTTTTTGGTCGTGTGATCTCCCGGGAGGCCGAGTGCAGGTCTTTCTAGTCGACGCCCGTGGGTGACCTGCGCGTAGGGCTGAGAGATGGAATGATTAAAGTTGAATGAAACTGTACAAGGATGTGGAAGGAAGCGGCTGTTGCCTGTCATAAGGTACCGTCCCAGCATTTGCCTGGTGTTGAGAATGAGAAACCACGCAAAACCATTTCAAGGACGGCCGACGGTGGGGCTCGAAGCCACGCGTCTACCGAGTCAGCAGAGAGCTTGGCCTCATGACCTAACGCTGCGCTTTAGCGAGCGTAGCCATTGCTGTCGGTAATGACCACGATGTCCAAGCCACTCAAGTGAAACAACAACAACAACAAACCGTATCATCTCTTAACGATTGCAGAAGTTTTGCATTTTTTCAGTTGGCACAGGATAGAGCAAAAGATGGCTCTTCGCTGATGGACTCATTCATTGCTGTGATTATACGGAGGCTATTGAGGTATGGGAACAATGCTGGAACAGCCAGTGCCTGCCGACGTTGTGCAAGGTTCTAGTCTTGGGGTAATACTACCGTACTGGCTCAGTGGGGAAAGAAATGGCAAAATACCTCACTCCCCCTCTCCCTTGCTTAGTACACCTCATTATGCTGCCCCTTTGGGATTTTGTATGTTTCAGCCCACACAACAAATAGTGGCACTTTTTCAGTATCCGACCAGCCTTCAAAGTTTCTAGGGCTACCAACTGTTGATAAATTATCTATAATTTTGAACCCTAGTCTCCCACCTTTATATATAGGCTCCCGTTAACGTGTTGACCAACTGCAGAGGAACCTACAATCTGGATTTAGCCACCTAATACTGAAATGTATGCAACGAACCTATCTGTATAATTTATTTCAATAAAATTCCATCAAAAGGGGTGTATGTATTTTTCATAAACTTTGTGTATTTAAGCAAGAATATTCTACTTACGGGGAAATATTGAATATTGGGTGTGGTGTAAGGTAATACTTATTAGCTCTCTAGATGCTAATTTTATGCGATTTCTATTCACACAAGTAGTCACGATCCGTGCCAGGCATGTCTAAAACCACCCAACTGACGGCAAGAGGAATGATCCGCAATTTAACTGCGGAATTTCCGTCCTTTATGAGATCTGGCTGAGTGAATATGTGTAGCCTCTGCTAGCATGTTGATTACCATTTCCAACATACTGCCAAAGACGAACACAATAAAGTTGTTCTAACTTGAGAACATTCTCATTCCAGGCAACACAAAGACAAGTCGAATTATTGAAACTGTGTGAAAGAAGCTGAACAACATACTAAACTCCCGTCAAGAAGTCAAGTCTGTCTTGATTGCATTCTACTGCCGAGTTCACGAGACGCAATATTGGTAATATTGCTAATTCCAATGCCACAAGATTGGCTTTCTCAAAGACTGTATCGGAGAGCAGCTCAAGGGAGCTTGAGGGCTTGCCTTTTATCTTTGGAGTCTTGAAGTGAATAGAAAGTTCTTCATTTGGCATGTAATAAGGCTGCAGCGGAGAACTCCTTTGTGAGTTCATTGAGGCGTGAATCAGGGTGGATACAACTAGCACACGTCTTATAGAACCGCTCAAGCGAGAGGCTTCACCCATCACACACACATACACAAAAACATCTAATATTCCAAAGGTAATGTAATAGACTAGAAGGAGATTTCATGTTTCTCTTTGCCACTAACAATATTATAATACCAAAAAATAAGACCTGGCCTTCGGCTGTAATATCGAACATGTCTGGTTTATCGTTACAAAGGCTACAGAGGGAATCTGAGAGTGGGCTTGGATGTACAACTTCGTGGAGATCATCACTTTAGTAAACTCTGTGGCACTCATTTGTGATGTGCTAATGTTAGCACGCGTTTGTTAATGGTAGGTATAACTTTGAGTTCATACAGGGGTAACTACAGGCAATGAAGGTAGCGTAAAAATAATCACGGTGGGAGAGTTTTCAACATGCTAATTAATCCTGGACTGGGCCAAAAAGAGAGCCCTACCATATTACAACCAGTATTTCCAGGAAACATTGCCTTCTCAAGTTGTGGCAAGTTAATTACTACTGTTTGAGATGGATCTGATAACATCATCATATTATCCCACAAGTAACCGATCGTAACAAACGAGCATTCAAAAGAAAGAGAATTAATAGGAAGAGTGACGAATTGCAGACTGATTTCACATACATTGACAATGTGTTTAAAAACAAATATTTAAACAATTTTCTTGTCCAAAACAACTGAATCTTCTTCCTCTTCTCTTGATTCGAATAGGCCTACTGTACTTGGGACCACGCTTGTTCAACTATTGGGCCTGGATCTTTGCCCGATATTGTCGCTACTTTTCCCGATACAAGTCCTTTCGTTTCACTGTCCAGTGGGTACCTTTCCTCCGAATTTTTTCCTGAAATCCACTGCCTTCCTTGAGAGGTTTGTCTCACAGCTTGTCTATTTTTATTTATATCAATTCAAATCTTTGTTGATTTAGATTTATAAAAGTGACCGCTTTTACTCTCTTGTTAAGATCAAGCAAGTACAACTCTTGCTTCCGTACAGCCGTACTACAGTATATCAGTAATGCAAGTTGTGAAGTGCTCAGTTAAAATCTGATTGACAAGGGCCGAGAAAAAGACAGCTCAATAAAGCTGACGAAGGTTTGGGGAACAGGAAAGAGGCAATGAGCCGTAAACTTTGACGTGTAAGTTGGATAGCAAAACAGGGAAGACCTATTTGCACATTCCTTGTTAGCTACAGAATCAACTGTTACATCAGACAAGGTAGACCTCACAGGGTGCCTTAACATTTCCTAAATATTGCATTCCGTAACTTGGAAATTTTCCGTTAAATTGCGTATCATAGCTTCCTAATAATGAAGGGAATGTTACATGTTTTTCATCCCTAGTTTCTGTTTTAGAGAAGTTTGCTTTAATAAGGGGTCCGTTGAAGCAAGGTTTTCCTATATATGGGTGTACCTTTTCTCATTAGGCCTTTCCTACATCTTGTATGATCTACATTATGGTAAATAATTTCCTTTTTCTTTTTGGGAGGGGGGAAGAGATGCATTTACGCATGTAGTTTCGGGCTCCTGAGTGGCAGACTACCGACTAAAACCCCCCTCCCCCCTGCCATTACTTCTGAACACTAGCCAGGAACCGTTTATCACATTACTTCAGGCTAGAGTCAGTTTATCTTTGCCCGTAGGGCACTCTACCGTAGTGAATTATCCTCAACGGCGATCCAGATCTGTCTTCTATGTTACCGGCTTCAAATTTCCTTCACTGTGTAGCATTACCGCAACAATATTCTCAGAAGATATCTTCACCTCAATGCGCTTCACCCAACGCCCACAAGAAAACAAGGTGTGATAAGCATTATCTAGCTCATTGACACAGTAGATACAATCTGGCAAATCCACCTTCCCCATTTTCTTAAGAAGATGGTGAATAAATAATAATGATAATAATAATAACAATAATAATAATCCCCGTCTACCCGTGTACTTCCCTGTCACAGCCCAGAAAGCCTCAAAGGAATACCCGCAGTCTTGCTCAAAAGATGCCCTAAGAAGATGGTTGGTTGGTTCCTTAGTTTAGGGGCTGCGACAACTCGGTAATGTAGCCCCGTGTACTTTCAGTATGTATAGAATCTGTCTGATAACCGGTGTTAATTATGATGACTGTATTAGTGTGTGTTATCTGTTTCAATTCAAGTAAGGACTGCAGACGATAATTTAAAGTAGTTCCTACTTTTGCTACCAAATGCTACCGTCCTTGACACCTAGCTAAAAACGTGGCTAATAGATACCATCGCAACCAGCACCTGGTGACGAACGTTATCAAACTAACCAGAAAACCTACAAATTTAGCTTCAACAATTGTAGTTAGTGGAAGGTTATTTTACATGCCATAAATCTATGACATGAGCCCGCCAGCTTTACTTCCCCTCCGAAGGAAGGCATACCTAAGAAAAAGATTAAGGTGTTTGAAGCCATTTTCAGTGTTGCCTTAGTAAACAAAAGTTTGATGCTTTTCAGTTGGTCAACACGATTGTACCCAAATGAGATGGGTTATTCCCTCATCCCTAATAAATATCATGTACATTTTTTCAGGTTTAGGGAATGTTGTTGTTTGCGTCTTCAGTTTTTTGACTGGTTTGATGCGGCTGTCCATGCCTCCCTGTCCTGAGCTAATCGTTTCCTCTCTACATAGCAACCACACCCTACATCCGAGGCAATCTGTTTAACATATTCTAACCGTGGTCTAGGCCTACAGCTCTTGTCCTCGACCTTTCCTTCCATAACTAAGCTTGCTATTCCTGGGTGTCCTAGTAAGTGTCCTACCAACCTATCTCTTCTCTTCATTAGCAGTCGCCAGAAACATCTCTCCTCTCCCACTCGTCTTAATACCTCTTCATTTGTAACCCTATCTAGCCATCTGATCTTCATTATTCTCCTATAACACCACATTTCAAACGCTTCAATTCTCCTCTTTTCTGCTGCACCAATAGTCCAAGTTTCACTTCCATACAGCGCCACGCTCCAGACAGAGGCTTTCACGAATGACTTCCTAATAACTAAATCTATATTCGATGTCAACAGATTCCCTTTTTGTACAAATGCTTTCCTTGCCTGAGCCAACCTGCTTTTTATATCCTCTTTGCTTCGTCCATCACTGGTTATTTTGCTTCCTAAGTCTCCTACTTCCTTCAGCTTGACCGACTGAAAAGCATCAAATTTTCGTCTAAGAAGAAGATCAATAACTATTTCATATTTCTCGCATTAACAATCCAAATATAGAGTGGTTTTTCAATTGATAGGAAAGAAAAAGAAGAAAAAGGAGAATAAAAACATAAATAAATTAGTAAATAAATAGATACATGATAGAGAAGCTGGTATTCAGAAAGGTGTAAGGCAAGGCTGCAACTTATCACCCATACTTTCCAATCTTTACATTGAACAAGCAATGATGGAAATTAGAGAAAAATTTAAAGTGGGAGAGAAGATTCAAGGAGAAATAATTTCAACTCTGAGATTTGCTGATGACATAGTCACCTTGGCCGACAAGCCTGAGGATTTGAATGAGTTTTTGAATGGTATGGACTCCGTCTTACGGAAAGAATTCATGATGAAAATTAATAAATGTAAAACAAAAATACTGGAATGCAGCCGAAATAAATCAGAAACCTCTATGGAGATCAAATTGGCAGGTGAAAAGCTGAAGGAAGTAGGAGACTTCTGTTACTTAGGAAGCAGAATAACCAGTGATGGACGAAGCAAAGAGGATATAAAAAAGTAGGTTGGCTCAGGCAAAGAAAGCATTTCTACAAAAAAGGAATCTGCTGACATCGAATATAGATTTAGCTATTAGGAAGTCATTTTTGAAAGCCTTTGTCTGGAGCGTGGTGCTGTATGGAAGTGAAACTTGGAGTATTGGTGCAGCAGAAAAGAGGAGAATTGAAGCATTTGAAATGTGGTGTTACAGGAGAATGATGAAGATCAAATGGGTAGATAGGGTTACAAACAAAGAGGTATTAAGACGAGTGGGAGAGGAGAGATGTTTCTGGCGACTGTTAATGAAGAGAAGAGATAGGTTGGTAGGACACATACTAAGACACCCAGGAATAGCAAGCTTAGTTATGGAAGGAAGGTTCGAGGACAAAAACTGTAGGGGTAGACCAAGGTTAGAATATGTTAAACAGATTGCCTCGGATGTAGGGTGTCGGAGCTATGTAGAGATGAAACGATTAGCTCAGGACAGGGAGGCATGGAGAGCTGCATCAAACCAGTCAAAAGACTGAAGACTCAAACAACAACAACAACAAATAGATAAATAAATTAACGAATTAATTAATCACGGGGCTGATGTCCACGTGATCCAACCACCTGTTTAAACCAACAACAACTTCCACCCTTCCATCAGGACCTCTAGTTTGTTGATTCCGGCTACGTCCCTGAACATAGTACTGTACAGAGAAGCCTCTTACGTCTGCTGCGACCTAGTGGGCTGTTGTGTAACTGGTAGTAGGTGTCGGTAAAGCAGACTGCTGCAGTGGCGGCTCGCGTGAGTGGCAGGCAGGCACGCACGTGGGCTGGCTGGTCTCCGGATGTGGCCGCCTGACACATGCAAACAGGCCGCCTCGCCTCGCCACGTACACCGCCTCGAACAGTTCTTGGAACAAGACACTCAACTCACAAAACACGACTAGATGCTATCTTCCGAGCACAGACCCGGAGAATGTGACACGAAACACAAGGTGATTACCACATTCGGAAGCAGGGGCGTATATACAATATATTTCGGGGGTGGGGGCTGACTATCCTAGAAAATTGTGAGTATTCTCAGGAGATTGTCACCGCAAAATACCCAGAAATGTCAAACAAAATCTTAGAGCATAAAATTTTGTATAATTATTTTAGATAAGAGTTAATTATAACATTCTAAGTTTATATAACCTATAATTAGTGGCGATACAATAAAAGTTGTAAAATACAACACACAAATACAATTTTATACTTAAAGAATTTTATATTATGGCCTATGGAGTATGAATATTTGTCGATTTACTAACCAGAAAGATAAATAGGTTTCTGTTTTTTACAAATTGAAATTTATTTCTCAAAAGTACCGTACTGTGGAATTCTCAGTTTTGCCTCACAAGGCTGAGTGTACCCCGCTCCAGCACTCAGACCAGAATTAAAGTTTCTTGGCACAGCCGGGAAAAGAATCCGGACCTCCAGTCAAACAAGCCGGCCACTACACTACGAGTTAGTATAATTTCAATCTTAATATTGTTTATAACTTAGCCAATCTGAATATAGCAAATTGAGATACAAACAATTAAGAAACAAGACCAAAACAGACATCAAACTAGCTCATAAAGGATATATAACAACAGTTGAAAATAACATTAATAGTGATTGTAAAAATTTTTGGACTTATGTGAAAAGCAGGAGAAGGGCCAATGGTGCATGTACTATAATGCAATACAATGAGGAAGAGCTAAAAAGCGGGGAAGCGGTTGTTCTGTGTTTTGCAAAATACTTCCAGTCGGTGTATTCACAACACCCTTCTTCCTACAGAATATCGCAAGATGAGGCAAATACGCCAGTAACCCTGCACATAAGCGAAGTAACAATGGCGGAAATTGATAGAGCGTTTAAAAAACTGAGACCAAAAACATCAGCGGGCCCGGACCAAATACTCCCTTACGTAATTAAGGGTTGCTCACAGATTTTAAAAGATCTCCTTCATTTTCTTTATAACCTAGCAATTAGTACAAATATATTCCCAGATATTTGGAAAAAAAACTCGCGTCTGTCCTATTTTAAAATCAGGTACCCAAACATTAATAAAGAAATATCGACCCGTGAGTATAGTATCAGCTGTTGCAAAGATATTTGAATTTATCTTACATGACAGAATTGTTACTCATGTAGCGCCAGCCATATCAGAACAACAACATGGATTCATGCAACGTGCAGAGCTTTCTGCGTCCACTGCTGAAGCTTGATGGCTGAACATTCCACATCAGTGGCTAACTGTATATCCCTTACGTGAAGAAGATCCAGCGGCGTGCACTTGTCATCTGCCTTCACAGCGGCTTGATGTATGAGAGAGTCATGTCAGTCCAGAAAATATCTCTGAAGGTTCCTCACTTGCCTTGCATGCAATTGGATAATGTCCGTAAGCCCTCGTCCACCTCTTTGGCGCGGGATTGTCAGTCGCTCAACAGCTGACTTAGGGTGGAGACATCTGTGTTTTGTTAAGATGGTAAGTGTCCTAATTAGGATGTTCTCCAAGTCAGTCTGCGTCCATTTGATAATACCGAAAGTGTATGTCAGAGCAGGAATAGCATAGGTATTAATGGCCTTAAAGGTGTTCTTTCCATTCAACTTTGATTTTAAAATCTTGTTAAGGCGTTGATTGTAGATAGCTACGGTTCTATCTTTAATACCTTTATGATCAATTCGGTTAGATTGCAGGAGACCAAGATATTTGTAGGTCTCATTACCTTCCATAGCCTTTATGAAACAGCCGTCATCAAGTTGAAATGCTCGGGCCTCTAATTTTCCACGCCGAATGGTGAGGGTGCGACACTTATCTAATTCGAAGGACATTCCAATATCAGAAGAAAATGAAGCAGTTATTGCAATTAGATTGTCGATGTGTTTCTCAGAGGATGCATACAGTTTTATGTCATCCATGTACATCAAATGAGAAATTTTGTATTTGACTATACCATGGTGCTTAATTGAAAAACAACACTTTGCATTGTTCAGCAATGATGATAACGGATTGAGCGCCAAACAGAACCATAGAGGGCTCAAGCTGTCACCCTGAAAGTTACCCCTTTTGATTTGAATAAATCGCGATTCCATATATTGAACCCTTTATCCGCAGGCTATATAAAGGATTCTAATAATTATTCATCGTCTTCTGATACATTTCTACAGACAACAGATATGAGAGCCAGACGCTGTTGGGAAATATTGAGAAATCAGTGGCCGAGAGGACACAATGGTTTAAGCTCCTGTGGTATTTTAGGAGGATGCGTATATATTCTTGAGACATAGAACAGGTGCAACTTTTAGCGCGAATGTTGGCTTGGGGACGCACACTATGGCTTGTTGCTATGAAGGTTGGCGCCAAGGAAGAAATCGAATGCCACAAGGTAATTGGTCTATCATCATGTGAACCACTCCCTACGGCAGAAATGTATGTAAAAACGCACAAAGACATACAAGAGTCTAGGCCAATAATATCAAGACGCCTTGTCTTAGCGGGAACTCGGCTTGGGAACACGCACGAGTAGATTAACGCGGGAGTTATCTACAGATTAATTCCACGATCGATTCAAGCCGGCTTCAGCATAATCGTAACCTCCACACTGCTACGAACTCAATGATACCGATCGCATGCTAGTCTAATAGTTATTATGGAATATTTTTTTAATAGATCCCCTTCCACACCTACCCTAGTCAGTGTCATTTATAAGGATCCAAGATGCTTCGAGGACCATTCCTAATTTTTGTTCGTCTGAGGACGGAACGGATTACTAATTTTTGTTCGTCTGAGGACGGAACGTATTACTTATTTCTGTGCGTCTGAGGACGTGAGATTCATACTCTGCAGATTTTCATGTTTGTGAACATGGAACAGTGTCGTCAAATCATAAGTGTAACTTCAGTGATTTATTTATAGTCCCAGCACTATCAGTAGGACCAGTTCATCGAAGTAATTCACCAAATAGACTGTCAAGGAATTTAGTACTTGATAGGTGAATATAGTAGGAATTATATCGTGTGTGTATCTGACAAAACTTTATTTTATTCAGCACGTGATGACGTCTAAGAACGAGGATGGATCTGGGAACCAGCAGGACGTTTGCCTGAAGATGTCAATGACCAGATAAACATCTTAAAGGAGATGGCTGCAGACGTATTCTTGGCGCTGTTTTAAAGGATTGAGTACCAAATAAATGTATTTATTTATTAAGTCAGCTACGGTGTTATGGGATAGTTTTGTAAATATTTGTTTGCTTGCTTGGTAATGTAGATTATTAGTTTTTGTTTTACTGACACATTAAATATGGGACTAGCCGAGCGTTGCGTAATTTATATATTTTGTGATTGTATTTGGTTTAACTGTACGGGGCGAGACGCGAAGCCGATGCTCGATCTCGCTTGCGTAAATCGCGGTCAAGCATTATTATTCGGAGATTTGCCTTACAACAAAAATGGAACTGAATTAATTTTGAGATTAAAAATAGAATTTGGCGGGTAAAAGATTATTTGTGAGTAGAATTTTATGACGGATCAGGATTGTTTTTGATAGTTGCTTTCCAGCAGATTTGAACGGGATGGCACTTTGCACCCGAGTTTTTGTTGTGTATTTTTTTTGTTAATGTGTCAATGGACGCAGTATTGTTGATCTGTTTGAGCCGACCCAGAGTGAATGTGTTTGAGATTCAGTCCAAGCTATGGGTGCGTATGTGATTTTTATGATGTGCTAGCGAGAATATATCATGGTGATTATTCTGACTTGCTCCACGTCAACCCAGTTCATGACCTCGCGGGGCTGAACTCGTGGTATATATTTGTTTCTCGCCATCCAGAGGATGCGTGAGATATGTTGACTTTTCCAGAGGGAAAACTGCACTTATCTGGCCAGACTGAGAGAGGTATTTGAAGGACAGCGTGACTCATACAAGAGGGGGGAGCTCAATCAGATAACGTGTCTTGTCATTAGTAACAGATCTGCTTCCTATACTGCAATTTATGATGTTGTTTTAAATTCACAAAACCTGATCGGTTATAATGAGTATTGCTTGATTAAATGTGAGCTGTCCATAATTGTAAGGTAGCCACCGAAATTCGTGTTTGTCTGGCGTTTCATATAAATGTAAACATCGTTTTTCAGCCGTTAGGCTTGTATTTTGTTGTTGTTGGTTCAATTTTTTTTGGTGTGTTTATTTTGAAGCGTTCTTGACCCGTGTCAAGTTAGGGTGCGCGGAGCTATGTTCCCAAGTTGATGAGAGCGGTTTTTGGCCTATTTCTGGCAAGCTCTTTTTATTCCGTGTGCTCCTCCACCAGCTAGAATCTCAGGGAGATTCTTCATTCTGTTTATTATTATTAGATCTTGCATGTGTCAGTAGTAATTGTAGTGTATTAATTAAGGGTGGGTCCCATAGCCGTAGTGGGATTTAAAAGATGCACTCCGTAAGCAACATGTCTGTTTCAGTTGTAAACGGACTCGCATCAGTACTCAGTTTCTTATTAACGAACAGTACACCACACAACTTCTTGACCAGAATATGGACTTGTATCCATATGTCGTGACGAGTGAGTTCTTACCGCTCAAATGCTTATGTTATGATTTTATCATTTATGTGAAGCTGCATTCACATTGTCTTGTTGACGAGCGAGTTTCTACCGCTCAGTGTTATTATTATTATTTATTAAGGGGGTAAAAGTCAGGGAGGATTTGTTTTTATTTATTATTATTATTAAGCACATATCTTTCAGTCATTAAATTTCTTTTATTCTACTTGTTATTCATTTTATTTCTAGTATAGCCTCTGTCATGAACCTTTCTATTCATTAGAGCATGTTGTTTTAAGCGAACTTTGCTGTGTAACGCAGTCAGGACTGAACACGACCCCGTAGTCGACTCTCGACAAAACCATGCTTTATTGAAGGGTGCAATATGTGTCTCCATTTGACATTAATAAGTTGGTCCCCCAATGAGACATCATATGATGCTGACTTATAATGATGGCAGGATCAACTTTATATATCTTCAGGGTTTGGATTAACCAGGAATGTGGCACTGAATCAAAAGCTTTCTTGTAATCAATAAAGGTCATGTAGAGGTTACGCATCATCTTTCCTGCTTGTTCCATAGTAACTGCATCGATTACAAGATGCTCTTTGCAACCTTGAGACTTCTTCATGCACCCCTTCTGCTCCTCAGCCAGGATGTTATGAAGATTTGTGTGTTCATAAATCTTACGTGCAATGCAAGATGTAAATATCTTATACAGGGTGCATAGACAGGTGATAGGTCGATATTTGGAAGGGTCATTGGTTCTATCACCTTTTGGCAGAAGGTATGTTTTACCTCGCATCAAGTAAGAGGGGACAAGCTGTGGACTTCGGATGAAATCTGTGTAGCAGCGGGCAAGATGTTCATGAGTGCAAGTAAAACATTTGATCCAAAAGTTGTGGATGTTGTCTGGTCCTACCGCTTTCCAATTGTGGGTCTCCTTAACCACACGTGTTATTATTATTATTATTATTATTATTATTATTATTATTATTATTATTATTATTATTATTATTATTATTATTCTCGTATAGGAAATATACATTATTTAACACAGATATTATTTTTGCCCAAAACGTATCCACTTCCAATGCTTCTTCTGTTCCTTGAAGATCGTCTTCTGTGCAGGGGGCTGGACATAGTCGACATTGAAGCGCATGTTGAACAGTCTGGTCTTCTCCACAGTCACAATGAATAGCGTATTAACTTGATCAGTGTAGCCCTATCTTGCAAAATTAGCCTTCGATCTGCAAACTTCGGACCTCACTCTATTCAGGGATTTACATGTCGTCCATTCCTCGTCGTAGCCAGGACGTAAAGATTCACAGAGATCACGGGTTCAAACCCGGCCGAAGTCGTCGGAATTTTTAAGAGCGTTAAAATCCCTCAGTTAGCCTTCCTTCGGAGGGGAAGTAAAACCAGCGAGCCCATGTCACAGATTTATGACACGTAAAAGAACCTTTCACTAACTACAATTGTGTGAAGCTAAATTTGTAGATTAGATTTGATTAACACTCTATACGTTCCAACGTTCGCCACCAGGTGCCGGCTGCGGTGTCATCTAGTAGCCAAGTTCACAGCTAAGTGTCGTTGATGGTAACATTTGGCAGCAAATGCAGGAACTACTTGAAATTGATTGCCTGCAGTCCTTACCTCAATTACAGATAACACACACTAATACAGCCATCACAATCAACAGATTCTACACACATCCAAAGTACACGGGGCTACATGAACGCGTTGTCGCAGTCCCTAAACTGAGGTCCCCACCCAACTAAAGATTCAGAGACCCTTTTCCAACCAGGTATAAGGTAGCTCGTAGCATTCCACAGTTGCAACCTAGCTTTTTGAGCAGTGGTTCCTTCGATATTTTAAGGAAACGCTTCCTTGACCTCAGTCGTTACAGGTGTGGTTCATGCCCATACAGAGAATGGGTTCTTTCCTGGTCCATTGTCTTTCTTTCCTTGTTCGCAGCTACTTCTCTTCGAACAGGAGGTGGTGAATCACAAATACACACGCTACTGCAGACACCACGATAATAGAGACAAATAATACACACAACCAAATACACGGGGTTATATGACTACGATGTCCAAGACCCTCAAATGAAACAACTACAACTTGCTTCTTTCGGTGTATCCCTCTAAATTGAAAGTACATTTTAAGGCCCTAAATATGTATGGAATTTTCTACATTAAAAACTACGGTAGTCGATCATTTGTTTCTTACTGATACTGTGTTGACTAAATGTTTGAGTATTTTGAATATTTTACTTTATTCATCTATACAGGGTGCTTCTAAATTCCCAGTACAAAAATTGAAGGCTTGTAGTGGGGACCAAGGAACTTGTGCTCGGAAACGTACCGTCTTCCCTCTACCCACAAAATACCACCACAGCACACGTTCAAATCTCCCGCATTTTCGGCGCAACTGACTAGACTACGTACGTCATTGACCGATCATCTGATGTCCCATATCCCCTACAGGTTGTATCCCCTACCTTCTTCCACGAACTCTCATGGGTGCCGCGTACTTGGTAATTTTTAAAGGCCTTCTGCATGAGATTTTAGACGATGTGCCACTGCATGTGCGTCAAAATATGTGGTTTAGCTCTATGAAGTAGCACCTCATTTTTAGCCTACTTTTCACATTTTTTTCATGGAAGGTATGAAAGGGAGCTAGTTCAAAATTGGCACACGTATAGATAATAATATTGTAGTTTAATTTCCAGGAGGCCATACATGGCAGTGTTGCCAAAATGATTATAAGCCTTCTGATAGGTCCAAATTTTAAATGCATATAACTTCTACACTATCAATTGGATTTCAACCAAATTTCGTATGTGCTATGTGTACATAAACAGATATGACTAAGCGTATTCGTAAGAGCCACCAGGGCTGAAAACTGTTAATAAATGCTCTCAATTTTTTATCCAAATACCCATATATCAGATAGTATGCAGGCCGACAGATTTAAACTATGCACACGTACAGTACCTGACATTCTATATTAATTTGGAGTAACTTATATACGTCAGTGCTACCAACATGATTCTAAGCCTGCTGAGAAGTCCAACTTTAAATACTTGTAACTTCTATACTATCATTTGTATTTCAAGCAAATTTCGTGTGTGCTATGTGTACCATAACAGGTATGACTAAGCGTATTCTTAGGAGTAACCAGGGCTGCCAACTGTTAATAAATGCTGTCTCTATTTTTGTTACCCTAATATCAATATATCAGAATTTATGCTAGCCAATAGCTCTTAACTTTGCACATGTATAGTACCTGGTATTCTAGATTAATATGGAGTAACTAATTACGTCAGTGCTGCCAACATGATTCTAAGCCTGCTGATAGGTCCAATATTAAAATGCATGTAACTTCTATACTAACTAATGGATTTCATTCAAAATTGGCACAACAATAGAGCGTATTATTTCAGATTATTTCTGACCAACACATGGCTGACATTGTTGCCAACATGATTTTACGCGCTCTGTTAGATCCAATGTTTAACTGCATGTAACGTCCACGCTATCCATTGGACTTACCCAATTTTTGTATTCTGTACCTTATGAGATGGAACTAAGAATATATTGTCACCAGGGCTGCCAACTGTAGTTCTCTATTAGGCTACATTATGCCAGTTTTACAGTATTTTGAACTAATTAGAAATTTCGATATTACCAACTTAATTTCGTCATTATTCTAGATAGATCCAAATAGATTAAACATTGGCATGAATCTGAAATTTTAAGAAAAGTAGGCTCTTTAGTTCGTCACGGAACTTCTTGTTCACTTGCTCGATTGCTTGGCTTGCACATTCACCCGACTTGACACCGCTAGAAGACTAGTATTGGGGTTACATGTAAACCTTGATTTACGAGCCCCCTGTGGAATCCGAGGAAGACCTACTGGCGCGAGTTATGGTTGTGGTGGATGCTGGAGGAACAGCGATTGGTGATCGTGTGTACCAGAACATGGTACGGAGGTACCGTGTCTGTGTTGACGTCGGTGGTCGCCACATCGAGCCCCACCTGTAATATTGGACCCAGACGACAAGCTACAGGAGTCGGACAGAGCGCCGGAAATGTGGGAGCTGTAAACGTGTGCTGCGGTGGTTTCTTGCAGTTAGCGGGAAGATGGTACGTTTCCGGACACACGTTTCTATCTATGCTGAATTTAACCTTCTTGGTTCCCACTAGAAGCCCTCAAAGTGTGTAATGGGAATTCAGAAAGACCCTGTATTCTTCTTCTTCTTTCCTAGCGTGTATCCCGCGATGGTTGCTGTTCGCCACTTCTTCCTGTCAAGGGCATCTTCAGGTTTAAGTCCACACATCACCAAGTCTTCCTTGAATCTGTCCAGCCATCTTTTCTTTGGATGTCCACGGGGTCGATTTCCTCCTGGATCGTATTGAAGAGCTGTTCTTGCCACAGAGTTCTCATCACTTCTAGTGACATGCCCATACCACCGAAGCCGTGCTTCTCTCATTTTATCGGTAATGGCTGCAACTCCCATCTATTTCCGGATATGTTCATTCCTGACATGATTAAGCCGTGTAACACCCATGGACCAACGTAACATTTTCATCTCCATTCCATGTAGGGCTTGTTCATGATTGGTTGAAGCTGGCCAACATTCTGTGCCGTAAAGTGCCACTGGTCGTATCATGGACTTGTAAACTTTCCCTTTCAAAGGGATAGGTACTTTCTTATCGCACAGCACTCCTGTAACTTGGCGCCATTTCATCCATGCAGTGTTAACTCATGCTCGAGCATCGAGAAGCGTTTCGCCATCTGAAGTGATAAGGGAACCGCGGTATTTAAAGTGTGTATTTTTAGTGAGATGATGCTCTTCAATGCTGATAGTACCGTTACTCTGTGAACCACATTGCAAGTATTCAGTGATTCCTATGATGAGTTTCAAGACCCTGTAAAATTTCAAAATGGTTTGACTACTTCTTTACTTTCCAAATTTGGAGAGTCGCCCTTCTGAACAGACCACTGATCTCAAAGACACAAGATGAAAAACATTATGGAATAGGTACTACCCTGCCAGGAAATTGTTACCGCTAGACGTGGAGCGTGGCCGTTGTGTATACGTTACGTCAGCTCACCACATTATGGCTGCCGCGGGCGGGGGTGGGGAAGAGGGGAAACGCATGTACAGTCATACAATGAGAACAGTACTACTAACCTGCTTCACGTTACATTGTAGTAATCGATGAAGGTCCTGCACACAAGGGATATATACCGCGCAGCGCACGACCCAGCACGAACCATGCACACTCACGACATGCGATGAGGTTTCGCTAGGGCGACTGCACGTCCATTGCAGGCCTGTGGCTAGGCGGAGTGCGTTAGTTCCGATTCCCGCCACCGAAAACAATTCGTGTTTCAAAAATCTAACAAAGAAAATTAATAAATAAAACGGCTCAAATATTCATGAAGGCAATTTTAGCTTATCAATACATATTTAATGCATTCAATCGTCTTCAAATTAATGTGATTTTTTTAATACTTTGCAGGGGTCTGTATTTTAAATTTGGATGTTGTCTCACGGGACAATAAGCAACACCTTAGTAAACGACTCAACGTTCCTCAGGATATCCGGGCCCCAGGGATACAGCCCCATTTGCCCCTCCCTCTCGTCGGGCCTAGTCACGCCTCAACTAGGACACACTCATAATTAACCCTCTTTACACGCCTCGAATCCTGACGCGAGTTCAAGTGTGGAGCAATATAAGCTCCCCGGTTATTTACACAGTTGTGCAATCATCCTCCTTCAAATGCTTAGGCACTACTTTGGACAGTCAAGACTCAATGAAAGAGATAAAATCTATAATTGAACAGGCCCGGAAAATATTCATCGACATGACAAGTTTCTTCAAACGATCAGACCTCAGCTTACCATTGAGAATCAGAAAGATCCGTTGCTACATTTTCTCTGCCCTCCTTTACGGGTGTGAAAGTCGGACTTTGCACCCAAATACTGAGAAACAAAATGAGGCATTTGAAATGTATCTGTACAGACGTATCCTACGTATATCATGAACACTGAAAGTTTCGAATAACGAGATACTTCGTTGGATGGAAATGCAAAGAGAACTACTGCTTATAATAAAACAACGAAAAACAAGATACTTGGGACATGGTATGAGCGGCGAAAAATACCAGTTACTACAACTAATTATCGAAGGAAAGATTCATGGGAAAAGGTCTATTGGAAGACGAAAAAACTCGTGGCTGGAGGATATCCGAAGTCGACATTGTTGCACATCAGAAGAGGCCTCTCATGCAGCAATGCCAAAATCACACACAGTGGATCATCAACCTCTGTTCGGAGACGAGGTCTTAAGGAGAAGAAGAGAAATAAGTTATTTACAGGCTTTACTGTACATGAAATAATTAATTTTTTCCGTTATCTTTATGTGTCGAAATGTTTCACCGTTTCAATATGGTGGCAAAAGTCACGTTTCATTTCAGTAGCAGGTGCAGCCGCGTACCGCATGGCGAACAACTATACACCGCAGGTTGCAGATTGTTACCCTCGCCCACGCTTCTCGCTGCTAAAATTCCGCTTTCGATTCAGAGTTTATTTACTCAAGTGAGAATAGTAAAAGTGTTCAGAGTGTAAAATACACACACAACTACATTATATTTTTAATCGGACGAAGCTAGTATACACATTAAGGAGGCGTTTGTGTATCCCACCATGCATGAGGCACTATACCCTAAATGGCTTTCAGCTGGTGGGCGAATTCGCGGGATTCCTGAGCTACGTCAGTTTTTCCCCTATTTCCAGTAACTTTAAAGCGGACCCCACTCATCTCTCCATTTCATATCTGAAAGCCATGGCTCTACTTCCTACCATGTACTGTAGAACTCCAATCATCCGAACTCTGACTGTCCGAATCGCTTTCAGAAAAATATATTAAGACGGAAACGTACTGCGATTCACTGACAAGCGGATGCGCGACTTGACTGCCCGAAAACGGATCAAGACAGTTAAACACCTTACTTTGACCGAGATGTTCAGTAAACAACGACTTTCATTTACTCCTATTGTACAGCACTTGTAAGTACGTACGCTATATAACATGTAAAAGTGTTGCCTTTTCATTTAATTACATGATTAACAAGAAGTTCCGTGACGAATTAAAGAGCCTACTTTTCTTAAAATTTAAGCTTCGTGCCAATGATTAATCTACATGGACCTATCTTGAATAATGACGAAATTAAGTTGGTAGTATCGACATTTCTAATTAGTGACTGGTGACTGAATATATTCTTAGTTCCATCTCTTAAGGTACAGAATACAAAATTTTGTTGAAGTCCAATGGATAGAATGGACGTAACATGCAGTTAGACATTGGATCTATCAGCCCGCGTAACATCATGTTGGCAACAATGTCATGCATGTGTTGGTCAGAAATAATTTGAAATATTATGATCTATTGTTGTGCCAATATTGGATGAAATCCATTTGTTAGTATAGAAGTTACTGGTATTTTAAAATTGGACCTATCAGCAGGCTTACAATCATGTTGGCAGCACTGACGTATATTAGTAACTCCAAATTAATATAGAATGGCAGATACTATATGTGCGCAAAGTTTAGAGCTGTTGGCTTGCATACTTTCTGATATATTGATATTAGGGTAAAAAGACAGACAACATTTATTGACAGTTGGCAGCCCTGATTGCTCTTAAGAATATGCATAGTCATATCTGTTATGGTACACATAGCACATACGAAATTTGGTTGAAAACCAATTGATAGTATAGACGTTACATATATTAAAAATTGGTCCTATCAGCAGGCTTAGAATCATGTTGGTAGCACTGATATACATTAGTTACTCCAAATTAATCTAGAATGTCAGGTACTATACGTGTGCAAAGTTTAAAGCTGTTCGCTCGCATACTTTCTGATATAGGCTATTGGTATTTTGATAAAGAAATAGAGAGAGCATTTATTAACAGTTGGCAGCCCTGGTGGCTCTTACGAATACGCTCAGCCATATGTGCTTATGTACAGATAGTACATACGAAATTTGGTTGATATCCAATTGATAGTATAGAAGTTATATGCATTTAAAATTGGACTTATCAGTAGGCTTAGAATCATTTCGGCAACACTGACATGTATGGCCTACTGAAAATTAATCTGAAGTATTATTATCTATATGTGTGCCAATTTTGGAATAGTTCCCATGTTCAGTATACCTTCCAGGATATCCAACATGAAGCTCAAATTTCTATTGCAGATTTTCAGCAGTTGGTAGCACTGACATCATTTTCAAGTATGACATTGAGATGTTCCGGTATAGATCTTTACTCATACCAAATTTGGTTTCGGTTGCTGCATCCGTTCAAGAGTTGATAGGGGGAGGGGGGCACATACACAGACATACATACAGACAGACAGACAGACAGACACACATTTTCCCGGATCGATCTCATAAGTCTACTTTTTCCTCATTTTTGCAAAATGTGAAAAGTAGGCTAAATTACACACTCATTACCAGAACACAGTCCTGCGAAGCGAGAAATTTTCCTGTCTTGGCTCGTAGCATGCTCGTGTTGCAACAAATAGTTTTAGATCCTTCGTGACAATTAAATGTGAAGTAGCACCACTTTGCAGTTACGATGTGCTATAACTCAGCTCTCAATCTCTTTTGCCAGTCTTTAATCGTCCCATTTCTAAATGCTAAGCATAAACGTCTCTATCAGAGAAGCTCTTGGGAATCAGGAGCATTCATATTACAGTGGATAAGTACCTCCCGGCCCCTTTGTGTTCCAGCCGTAAAATAATGCCGCCTCATTATCGTAACTAGGGCACAGCGCAGTTTGTCGCATTGCTAAGATTAAGACATTGAACCGTAAATAAAGACGTGTATTGCCACATCTAGTGATATAAATGCGGATTAAAACTGCCATAACATGTATACGAGGAATTCACAATGGGAGATAGACTTACAGGAGTAACGTGCTTCTAACCGAATGTGAGATTCAGAACACGCAATAAAGGGAAAGCATGATAACCCAACGACATAGCTGAGTGATGGCGCAGCGGTCAATTGCCTATTACTTAATGAGGGATTTTGCAAGTGAAATTTAATGACCAGAGGTTCGTATTCCACGTGAAACTAAGGAGGTGCCGTGGTTTATGATCGGAGGGATAACGGTCACTTGAAACTACAAGCTTCCTTCCTACTATCACAATTCTTCTAGGTTTGTGCCGTATCTTGTGTGTGGTTTCGCCTAGGAAACCAAGCAGGCGGGGATAGAGCCAATAAAACAGGCTTAAAGATCTGTAGAAAAAACAAAACTTATGACAAATATTAAAAATGTTCCAGAAACCCTAATAACAAAAATTGGTTAAATTAAGAGAGTAAATATGTTCAAATATTTGGGGGAAATAATTCAGGAGATTGGCTCAGAAAAATCTGCTGTAAAAGACAGAGTGCACAAGATTCAAAGACCATATGGTATAACCAGGAATATCTATAACAAAAAAGATACAAGCCTTACAGTAGTCGCATATGATGTGTAACATCTGACATGTTTTCCTACTCGTATACTACACAGCTTGGACATTCTTAAAATGTTAATTTACACTCCATTTTCATACTGGTACTATGATGAATGTATAGATTGAATTGGAGATATGCTACTGTAACATTTGTGGCACAGCGGTCAAGCTGTTAGTCTCTCACTAAGGTAGACCGGGATTGATTTCCGGTCAATACATGTGAGATTTTCGAATTGAAATGCCATGTCCTATGGTTCGCATTCCACGTAAAATGGAGGTACCGTGGATCATGATCGTGAGATTAACGGACACGCAAAACTACAAGCTCCCTTCCTTCCTTTTACATTAATAATTCATAATAACAAAGTGACACACAACGTCGACAGTACTCTCAAATACTGTGAGCACATTCCTCAGTAACTATAACATTCATTATTCACAAGGCTCTCATACAGTTCGTCGTAAACAATGAACCGTTTTTCTTTTCCACCTGTAGTCTTGCCTTTTTTTTTCTCTTTTCTTCGGCGTGTCAATTATCGGAATTGTTCTTCATGGTTATCACTGGCCAGGGTAGCCGAGCAGATCAGTGGACATTTCTATAATTGCTAATCAAGGTTCGTTATAGTGATTTCTTGCTATGTCGAATCGTAATTAGTGACACCTCTTGCCTTTTTATTCTTTTTCCGTCTCCTGTAAGAACCGTTTGTTACTCTCAGTCTTCTGTTTTTTATCTCCCTGGTAAGACCTTTTGGTTTGTGCACCCGCTTTCGTTTTCAAGATGCCTTGCCTTTTATTCCGTTTTGACTCGTTCGTTTGTGTTTTTATAAAGGTGCGCGTAGAGGTGCGAATCTAGTTCATTTAATGTAATTCCGTGATGCCGGATTATTGTTCATACCATCAAGGTAGGTTACGTATTTTTGTCTTTGCTCATTGTATGGAATACTAGGGCGTTTCGCCTACTCTAGTATGTCCATGGAGTATCTGTTTCGTTCCCGTTATTTCTTTGTCCCCATTTCGTCGTATCTTTTGTGTTGGTATTTGGTACGGTTTACTGAGTAGCGTGTGTTCAACAGTAAGACCTATGCCATACCTCTTATCTTTTGTTTGCCTCTTATCTTAGGATTGCGTTTTCATATGCAAGTCCATGAGTTTGGCTTAATCCCTTTCTGACGTAACTTATTTTGATGGGTATCTTTTATTTTGTGTTGTAATACCTTTCTCGTAATTATTAGCCTATTTTCAATTTTGAAAAAAATAGGCTTATGAGATCACCTTTTGTCCGTGTGTGTGTGCGTGTGTGTGTGTGTGTGTCCCCCCCTAATAAAATCTAAACGGCTGGAGCGATTTCAATGAAACTCAGTAAGTTCATAGCACTATTCCGGGCGACCTCGACCGTGCCCTTCAACTTTTGTTACGACTCACCAATCCAACATGGCGGCTGTGCGAAATATTTCACCAGCATTCAATATCTCCGAAACGATTACCGATATTACCCTGACATCATGTATGGTGATAAAGGAAACTACTATAAGTTCACTTATGTGACTTTTGAAAACCTGGTAACTACAAAACCAACATGGCGGCCAAGCGAAGTTGCGACTTTCAAATAGACGTTTCTCGCGATTTATCCGACCAAACGCAATGAAACTTGGTACAGTATATGTTTATATACATTGTAATGCACCGACAACTAACTTCGTTCATTTGTTTACATAACCACAAGATGGCGGATGTGCGAAATATTTCACCGGCATTCTGTATCTCTGAAACTATTAGCGGTATTTCCCTAAAATTTTGTACGGACATAAAGGGCACTACTGGAAGTCCATTTATACGACTTTCAAAAACCGGTTATATACAAAATAGACATGGCGGCCAAGCGAATTAGAAAATTTGAAATAAACCTTACTCGCGATTTAATGCTCTAAACGCATTGAAATCTGGTACAGGAAATATTTATACACATTGTAATGCACTGGTATCTAATTTAGTTCAATTGTTTACATAACCTCAAGATGGCGGCTGTGCGAATTTTAAAATTAAGTTTTTATTTCTTGTGATGTAGTGATGCGATCGAAGTGAAAGTTTGAATAATGAACCTACCCAATAATTATCCTATAATGGTACATGACTCTATGGCCTATACATTTAACAATCCAACATGGCAACCATCCGAAATATTTAGACGGCTCTCAATATCTACGAATCTATTGTAGCAATCAAACTGAATTTTTTATTGTTCATAGGGGCTATGAACTCAAGTTCACTTATAGGACTTTAAATAACCTGGTGATCACAAATCCAACATGGCGGCGACGCGAACTATAAATAATCACATGGGCGTTTATCGCAATTTAACCATCCGAGAGCAGTGAAACTTGGTAGAGTAAATCCTTATACGAATGGTAATCCACTAGAATCTAATTAATTTCAATTGTTTCCATAACCTAATGATGGCAGCTGTGCGAAATTTTAAAATCTCCTTGTAACTTCTAGTGTCCTAATTATGCGATTGAAGTTTGAATACTACACGTACACAATAATCTGCATGTAACAGTACATAACTCTAGGACCTACATATATAAAATCCAGCATGGCGACCATCCGAAATATTTAGTCGGTTCTCAATATCTACGTATCTATTACAGCAATCAAACTGAAATTGTGTATGTTGATAGTTGCAATAAGTGGGCTATATGAAAATAGGCTGTATAGTTCTTCACGGAACTACTTGTTTTTAATATTGGTTACTTGCCCCTTTTTGTGTTTATTCTTTTACGTCATATCTACGCGCGCTTTTATTAATACTCCGCCCCCCACGCACTCCCTCATCTCCTTCAGGGCTATTTGAGCTACCGTTCGCACCTTTGACGGTAGACTCACTTTCCCCGACTCTTTGTCTAGCCCTTTTAATCTTTATTTTTCACAATGTAATTTTACTCTTTACGAGTATACTTTCCCAGATGTGTTCCCCCCTTTATCGTTTCTCCCTATCGATCTTGACATTTACGTTTCATAGCATGTAATGCTTCCTCGTCATTCCTTGATGTTATCTCTTTGGTCAATACATTACCTGTTCTTTGCCTATGTGTTGAGTATGTGTACCATATTTATTAGTCTTTATTTCTTCAGGCTAAGCTAAGCTAGGCCCACATGGCAGTGAATGTACGTTCAATCCATCGCCACAGATACCTTCATAACCTTAGTCCGGTTTAATGGGCCCAGCGCTAGACTAATTGGTACACACTTCCACTGCGACTCCATCTTGCGAAAGGCCAGATGGCACAACAATCAAAACATGGCTTCCTACAATCATGAAATGATCTAGTCTCACATATGATGAAAAAAAACCAGCCTTTATTCCACTCATATAACAACATTCTGTTATGCATTTAATATTTGACTACTCACCCACAGCTTGACAATAATGCCGCTTACTTAAATGTCATTTGTCGTCTTTGTCCTATCCATGTGATATTCAACCTTGAACGTGAAGCTTCATAAACTGCTCAATGACAAATGGAAGTCGGTGAAACATTTGCCACTGTACTCGTCAAACCAGTGCATGCTAAATGCACTGCCTACTGTATTGCCATAACATTCTCGCGCTACAGACCACGCACTGCCATGTTTCCAATACACACATTTTCAATTGTACATCAAGCTGGCAGTGCATTTTCACTTCCGTCCGATCCACTTCCGTTCGATCCACTTCCGCCCGATTCACTTCCGTCCGATCCACTTCCGTTCGATCCACTTCCGCCCGATTCACTTCCGTCCCATTTTTCTGGCAGTGCGTCTTCACTTCCGTCTGATCCACTTCCGTTCGATCCACTTCCGCCCGATTCACTTCCGTCCCCAATTTTCGAAATCACTCCCACAAAACTATCCAGCAACCGAGCGGAAAGATGTTACACATCAAAAAAATTGTATAAGAAATTGAAAATACAGCACTATAGAACAGTAATTAAACCAGAATGATTATATGCCAGTGAATGCCTAATACTAAATTATAACTTGGATAAATTAGAAGTATCAGAAAGAAAAAAATATACGCAAAATTCTCTGTCCATTAAGAACTACAGAGTTTTGGAAACTAAGAAGTAACGAAGATATATATCGGAACATTGAAACCATAACGGAGACAATAAAGAAGAGACTATTGTTATTTTTCGGACATTTATGCAGAATGAATGATAGCAGGTTAAAACAGATTTTTAAATATCTTTGGAAAAAGAAATCGACAACAGCCTGGTTTCAAGAAGTAAAGAAAGATTTAGAAACAATTTAAGAGAAGAAGATGCACTAGAGAGAGTAATTTAAAAAAAGCAAGGAAGGCAATATAAGAAAACAGGCTCAAAATGATCGGAGGAGAGAAAGAAGGCAAACAGCGAAAAGGTGAAGGAGCACTGGAGGAAGAAGAAAGAACAACAAAGGACTAATCATTGAAATTGTTTCGTGGTCCTCAGAAGACCCTAACGGAGAAAGAAAAGAAAAATAATAACAATAATAATGATGATAATAATAAAAGAGGAAGAATTTTGCAATCTATAAGACAATATTTTACAGAGAATTCCACAACATCATGTTAAAATGTTTATGGGTGACTTCAATGCATAAACTGGCAAAGAGAATAAAATAATATCGATATTGGGTAGGGAAAGGATCTGGCCATAAACAAACTAATTAGAATGGAAAACGACTCATTGAGTTATGCACAAACAATTAACTTATTTATTTTTAAAATCAACCTCCATTAAGGAAATATTTTCTACAGCTAAGACTTAGGTCTCACCTAATTTCTTATTAGGTGAATATCAACAGGATCATGTATTGACTTTCCACTTCCATACTTCAGAAATCATGAAATACTAAGTCCTGAAAGGAATCGAATTACATTCTAATCATCATCCAACAATTTGTTTCTTTTGTTATATCTGAAAAATAAACTTTACGAAGCGAGTTCCACATCGAAAATATGACATAGAGAATATTGAAGGTAATGAAAATTTAAGGGAAAGGAAAATAAACCATAAAATTGTCCAAAACATCAAACAGGACACTTACAAGCATCTGAAAAGATAGCACTACGAACACGAACAAGAAAACAGCCTTGTTGGACAGATGAATGTACAAATTAATAAAACTTGGTATAATTAGTCAACTCCAACGACCTCTCAAAAACTTCATAATGTTAGAAAGGTAGTTGCAAAATCAACAAGGAAATGTCGTAAGCAACGTAAATAAACAAAATTTCAATCAATAGTAGACGAATTTAAGCAATAAATGACACGAAACTGTTATATAACTATCAACCAAAAGTTAACCAAATATTCCCCACAATCACTCCATTTTGTCCACGAAAACGGAGAAATGGCTTATGCTAACGTTGTTAACTGTAAAATCTTCGCAAATATTCCTTTATAAATTACTTGACAGTGAAACGCGTCAAGAAAAGTTTCAGTTCATATTTTACAAAACGACCGTAATAAAGCTTAAACCCCACTTACTTTCCAGGATTTTTAAGAAGTAATGCAATCACAAAAAATATACCAAGGCCTCAGGGGAAGATCAAATAACAGCAGAACTATGAAAATATGCTGGAGATAATTTCAATATGAAACTTTGTAACCGTACACATCTATATTGGGGTGTGGTGGTATTAAATTTACCATGAGGGACTCATTTCCTACAAATATAACCAACCTTTATTATATTCTCTTCACAATTCTTTCATATCTTCTCATGTATAACCAATAACCAGATCTTCAAGCACTAAATCTAGCAGTATCTTACTTCCTCTCAATCAGAATCATCTTCTTATCTATCACAATAATCTCCATAGAGAATCCCAACAGCTACTAACATGGAACAATACCCTATCTCCAAAGATAAAACGGACAGATATTCACTAATAATTAAATCCCCCAGTACGGACACCCAACAAAAACAGTCAAAAAATATATATAAAAACAAAATAGCAGCAAAAAAAGAATATAGAAAGGAAACATCATTGGCAAGGCCACCTGCCATGCCATACAGAGATGCAAACAGCACTCTCAGAAGGCGCTATTTTCTAACCCAAAAAGGCTGAGCTTTGTAACCAGAATGGTTGCAATTTCACGAAATTATGTTAGATATTGACAGCCTGAAAAAATCCCCATAGATTGGAAGCTGGCGATAATACATCCCTTACACAAACAAGTTGTTCTGAATACGTAAACATGTGGCCTACTTTCTCCTGAGTGTATGGGTATAATTATAACTCCTTGTCCTTATGAAGGAATATAATTGAATGTTCTTGTGATGAACGTTAAGTGTTGCATCTTACACAAGGTTCGTAGAAATTCCACTTTATGATCCAGAGGAATTGATTAAAACATTAGAAAATTACCCCCATCCACCATCTTGAATTTATGGAACCCTTAATCGTGCACCTTCAGCAGAGAATGCCTTTTATGTGAGACTATATACTTGCTGCGTTTCGTCATTGTACAGTAACTTTTATAAATGGTTGCTTGCCGATAATAATGTCTTATATATTCAAGATGGCAGATACGTGATAGTTTTATGATTAATGCAACAAGGTATCTTATCTGTTTCTCCCCTCTTACAAAGTGTCATGTTAATTGCGCAATTGGATCCTGTGTTATTGATCTTGACTTTTTAATACTGTAGTAGAGTCATGTTTTTTGGCGGCTTCGGTGGCGTAGCTGGTAGCATGTTGAGCTTCTATGCCAAAGATCGCGGGTTCAAATCCGGCCAAGTTGTCGGATTTTTTAAGAGCGATAAAAATCCCTCAGTATGCCTTCCTTCGGAGGGGAAGTAAAGCTGGCGGTCCCATGTCATAGATTTATGGCATGTTAAAGAACCTTCCACTAATTACACCTGTGTGAAGCTAAATTGTATAGGTTTAGGATGTAAACAACGCTCTTAGGTTCCTACGTTCGTTGCCAAGTGCCGACTGCGGTGGCGTCTGCTAGCTAAGTTCTGAACTAGTAGACATTGACGGTGGCGTTTGGCGGCAAATGTAAGAACTATTTGAAAAATTCAAAAGTCTGCAGTTCTTACTTGAATTTAAAAATTCCTCTCGGCACGCCGGAAGGTGGAGGAAGATTTCACCGGCCAAACAAGGGGATAGGCTATAATAGTCAAAATATGCAGGTTTTCGTAGAAGGACCTCATTTATTGCGAACAGGTATATTACAATTGGAGCTTAATGAACTTTTTTTCGTCTTTCTATGCCCATTTTTAACGTTTCATTGTCTTATGAGGTCGGTAACCTTCTTGTCATTTGGGGTCCATTTTAGCCTATTTTCATTTATGAAAAAATAGGCTTATGATATCACCTTTTGTCCGAGTGTGTGTGATGTGTGTGTTCCCCCCTAATAACTTCTAAACGTCTGTTGCGATTTCAATGAAACTCGATAAGTTCATAGCACTATTTCGGACGACCCCGACCGTACCCTTCAAATTTTGTTACGTCTCACCAATCCAACATGGCGGCTGTGCGAAATATTTCACCAGCATTCAATATCTCCGAAACTATTGCCGATATCACCCTGGAATATTTTACGGTGATAAAGGGAACTACTAGAAGTTCACCTATGTGACTTTTGAAAACCTGGTGTAGGGGTCCTATGTGTGAGCCCTCTACAATGTTGTGTTAAAGTGGATGATTGGGTTTAGTGTAGATCGGATGGTGTATGATTGAGCTGTCCGGAGGCGTGGACGTGGCTCGGAAGGAGAACTCCCAATTGTTCAGTCTATTTGGGTAGCTCGAGGGTGTGTTTATGGGGAAAGGGTGAGTTTACTGAATATGGGCTTAAAGTGCCACGGCGCTGCTTAACTTGCAGACGGTGCGTAAAACTGGGAATGGTGGAGCGATTCCGCTGACGTGAGCTCTCGCGCAGAGTGCTAAGCGGTGACACAACTAGAGCCTTAGAACAATTAAACAATTAACACATGCAGATCCTACTGGGATAAGGTTATAGGGGTAAGATCTAATTAGCTAACCAAATAATCTGTAAGACCAGTACTAGTTAATAATGATTTTAATGAATACCTCTATGAAGAGGTGTGAATGTTTCTCAGAGCAGCTTTGTGCAAACAGATGTGTTACAGTAGAAGTTAAGGGGTTGGAAGTGTGGAGATGTCTGTGTGAGGTGTGATGCTTGCTAATACACTCACCGGAATGGCAGCACGATGAGAGGTCCCAACTTCAGAGCTTCAGTACTACAGTCATCCAGTTCGTACAGATATGCCAGTTCTTATAGGGTTCGAGGTGCTACGTTTGCGTAAATGCACATTCCAGCCCGGTCGCCACACTTAGGGGGTCAACGGGGGTCGACAGGAAGCTCACTGAGGTCGATATAGCTCTTGGGCTGTGTAGAATGTGTTTGGGGAATATGTGAGTACTTGGGCGTGAATTATGGGATGGTGGTTGTTTCCACCCCTGGAGTTGTAAATAGGGGATGTATCCGAAGGATACAACACTGGTAACTACAAAACCAACATGGCGGCCAAGTGAAGTTGCGACTTTTAAATAGACGTTTCTCGCGATTTAACCAACCAAACGCAATGAAACTTGGTACAGTATATGTTTATACACATTGTAATGCACCGACATCTAACTTCGTTCAATTGTTTAGATAACCTCAAGATGGCGGCTGTGCGAAACATTTCACCGGCATTCTATATCTCTGAAACTATTAGCAGTATCACCCCAAAAACAAACAAGATGATGACATCTGTTCCACAAAGGACTTTGTCAAGGCTAACTATAATTACGTTTAATACAGAGGGACTTTCATCCCCAAAAGAAGAGCTCCTGAGAGAAATATCTCGAAGTAACAACTGTGATATACTTTGCATACAAGAGACCCACAGAGACAATCAGCTACGACGTCCCAAAATTGCTGGCTTGAGACTTATTGCCGAGAGACCTCACAGACAGTACGGAAGTGCTTTATTCGTTCGACCTGATCTTCAAATCGTGTCAACTTCCATCTCTGAACACGAGGATATGGAAATATTAACAGCTGAGCTGAGTAATTGCACCGTATCTTCTGTATACAAACCACCAGGTGCTGATTTTTCCTTTGCTACCCCTGATAGTTTCCATAAACATAGTGTCAATTTTGTAGTTGGTGACTTTAACAGTCACAGTGCAGTATGGGGTTATGCTATAGACGATGATAAAGGAGAAGAGGTGATAAAATGGGCCGATACCTTCCAATTATTCCTCATAAATGACAGCAAAATTCCTCCATCCTTCAATAGTGGGCGTTGGCATCGTGTATACAATCCAGATCTGATCTTTGCCAGTGAGCACATCAGCCAACAATGCATGAAGACAGTATGCTCTCAAGTTCCTAACTCTCAACATCGGCCTGTGATGTGCCAAGTTACTGCATTAGTCCAACCGATCACTATACCCTACCGTAGAAGATTCAACTTCCGGAAAGCAAATTGGGAAAAATTTAGTTCTACTTTGGATAGTTTTGTAGCTGGTATCCAGCCAACACCAGATGAATACGATGCATTTGTGAATGCAGTGAAGAAGGCTTCACGGTTGTCGATGCCTCGAAGGTGCAGGACACAATACATCCATGGCTTAACACCTAAAACAGCTGATCTGATGAGTAATTATCTTTCACTCTTCGAAGATAATCCATTTAGTGACGAAACCATTTCGGCACGAAAAGAGCTAATATCCACCATAGCATTGATCAAGAGAGAAAGATGGCTGAAACCTATGGAGGAAACTGACTTCTCTGTTAATAGTCAGAAGGCTTGGAGGCTGCTAAAGAAATTAAATAATGATCCATCTCAGAGTTCCACACATGCAAACGTCACTGCCAATAAAATCGCATCACAGCTCATAAATAATAGCACACCAAGATCGTCATTTAGAAAATCAGATTTCAAACTTCAGGATAAGGTACACAATCAGAACAGTGAACTCACAAGACCATTTGATCTTCATGAACTAGAAGCTGCCGTCCGTACATGTCGGAATGGCTGGATGATATTTGTGTTGAACAAATTAAACATTTTGGCAATATCACGAAAATTTGGCTTCTAAATCTTTATAATCACTGCATTGCAGTTTTCAAGATCAAAAATTATGGCGCAAGGCTCGGGTAGTAGCTATTTTAAGGCCTGGTAAAGTAACAAATGATCCTAAAAGTTTCAGACCAATCTCTCTTTTTGTCATCTTTTAAGATCCTAGAGAGAATGATCCTGAAACGTTTAACGCTTGTAGTTGTTCCTCTTCTAATCCCTAAACAAGCTTGGTTCAGACCAGTCAAAAATTGCACTTCTCAAGTCCTACACCATACTCAGTTCATAGAAGATGGTTTTGAAAGGAAAAAGATCTCAGGTGTGGCTTTTGTTGATCTCTCTGCTGCATATGACACCGTAAACCACAGAATACTGTTACATAAACTCTATAACCTAACGAACAACTATGGATTCACTAACATGATAGCTACACTTCTTCAGGATCACCGGTTCTTCGTTAACTTCCATGGACATCGCAACCGATGGAGAACTCAGAAGAATGGATTGCCCCAGGGAAGTGTATTGTCTCCTATTTTATTTAATGTGTACACCAATGATCAACCACAGCCTCAAGGGTGTAAAAGCTTCATTTACGCTGACGATCTTGCTCTTTCTGCCCAATCAGAACAGTTTGAAGTTGTAGAGCATACACTCACTCGTGCTCTCAAACAGCTGGGTACTTACTATGAAAGGAACCAACTCATGCCCAATCCTAATAAGACTCAAGTATGTGCCTTCCACCTGAAACATAAACAATCTAGTCGGAAACTTGAAGTATTCTGGAATGGTATGTTATTGGATCATTGTTTCCTTCCCAAATATCTAGGTGTTACCTTGGACCGAACACTCACATTCAAGGAGCAGTGCTTTAAGCTAAAACAGAAGATCTCTCCGAGGAACAGCCTCCTCCGTAGACTGGCAGGGACTAACTGAGGCACCCATCCCCAAACGTTAAGGACAACAGCATTGGCCTTATGCTATTCAGCAGGAGAATATGCCAGTCCTGTGTGGTACAAGTCAGCCCATGCAAAGCAGGTGGATGTAGCCTTAAATGAGAGCTGCAGGATTATTACAGGTTGCTTGAGGCCAACTCTCACCAGTAAAGTGCACTATCTTGCAGGGATTGCTCCACCTGACATCAGAAGAGAAGTGGCTGCAAACAACTAAAGAAGTAAATCATTTGCTATGACCTCACACCCACTCTTCGGATATCAACCTTCTGAGAGGAGATTAAAATCGAGAAAGAGCTTCCTAACAACTACTCAACCATTACAAGGAACAGCAGCAACAGCTCGAGTTGCCGTGTGGAAGGAGAGGACCAGCAGTCTGTCTGAATGGATGGAACCAAATGAATCTCTACCTCCTGGTCACACAGAGAACTGGCTAATCTGGAAGTCCCTGAACAGACTGAGGGTGGAAGTTGCAAGATCCAGGGACAACTTATATAAGAGGCATTTTCCGACCAAGCCAGTACTGTGTGATTGTGGCGCAACCCTGACAACACAACACCTCTTCTCCTGTCTATTGTGCCCGTACAGCTGCACAATGAATGAATTGAATGAAGCCAATTCAAGTGCTATCGAAGTGTTTAAGTTCTGGGAAGAAACTGTTTGAAGTCGTCTCTTCAACACATACTTTGTACTTCTGACACGAATAAATAAATTAAAAAATACCCCGAAATTTTGTACGGAGATAAAGGGCACTGCTGGAAGTTCATCTGTAAGACTTTCAAAAACAAGTTAACTACAAAACGAATATGGCGGTCAAGCGAAGTTGAAAATTTTAAATAGACCTTTCTCGCGATTTAACGATCCAAACGCAATGAAACATGGTACAGCAAATGTTTGTACAAATTGTAATGCACTGGTATCTAATTTAGTTCAATTGATTACATAACCTCAATATGGCAGCTGTGTGAATTTTAAAATTAAGTTTTTATTTCTTGTGTCGTAATCATGCGATCGAAGTGAAAGTTTGAATAATGAACCTACGTAATAATTTTCCTTTAATGGTATATGACTCTATGGCCTATACATTTAACAATCCAACATGGCGACCAATATCTACGAATCTATTAGGCCTACAGCAATCAAACTGATTTTTTTAAATGTTCATAAGGGTTATGAACTTAAGTTCACCTATAGGACTTTCAATAACCTGGTGATCACAAATCCAGCATGGCGGCGACGCGAAGTATAAATATTCACATGGTCGTTTCTCGCAATTGAACCATCCGAGTGCAGTGACACTTGGTACAGTAAATCCAAATACAAACATTAATCCACAGGCATCTAAATATTTCAATTGTTTCCATAACCACTAAATGGCAGCTGTGCGAAATTTATTATCTCGCTTTAACTTCTTGTGTCCGAATCATGCGATTGAAGTTTGAATACTACACGTACACAATAATATTCATGTAACAGTACATAGCTCTAAGACCTATATATATATATATATATATATATATATATAAATCCAACATGGCAACCATCCGCAATATTTAGTCGGTTCTCCTTATCTACGAATCTATTACAGCAATCAAACTGAAATTTTGTATGTTGATAGTGTGCCCCTATATACGCAGGATGCTCAGTCAGCACTCGGCTTTTGATACTGCGGTATCGGGGCGTGTAACGTTCCCTTCACCACTGACTTAACATCCGATATGGAATACTCAAGGTTCACAAGGATTAGATGAAAAACTCTACATTTACAATTTCGCATTATTTATTTCATAGAAGAAAAATAGATTCACTCAAAACATATCAAAAATCAAATCACTTGGCATAGTCTCTTCAAGTGTCACTCAAAAACTAAAAATCACTTTTTAAAATTTCATCAAAATTTACTATAATGTCACTTCATTATTCCACGAACTTTGTAACTACTTTGTCTTGCTTAAATTAAATTATTACCATTTTTAGTATACTTCACTCAGGCGTCGAACGCGCCTATCATTTAAGTCATGTAGTCTCTCCAAGGCTTTGGACATTTATATTCATTTCATTTTACCCTTCAGGGTTTCTTTTATGTTTACTTAAACATTATTTATTTATCATTTATTAAGTCCCTTGGACCTTAATAATATTTCTCCACAAAACCTTAGGTTTTAAACATTTAAAATATTGTACAAGAACATGCCATGACTGTGGATCGAACCCTTATTCCACCAGTTACATTCCATGCATCAGGTGATTTTTCCTCAGCATTGTACCATGCACTGTGTTATTTATCATATTGGGATCTTTATTCATATTCAAACTACATTGTTTCATAACCCGTTATTTCATTCTCTTTGAGGAAGGAATCCTTTTATCAACAATAAAAGTATTTGACAAAATCCGTCAAAATCTATATAAACGCTTCAAACTTATATTCTGGAGAATGGTCTCAATCCCAGCATTATGATTTTTAGGTTAATTTGAGCTTGCACCATTTAATAAAAACTTTCATATAGTGGCCTCTTTGTTATTAGTCTTTGCTAGACCCTACTTGACCGCGGAACTCGTTACATTTCCTCTCTCATTCCCTCACTACGGTAGGTCAGTCTCTAACAGCTGCCCTCTCTTCCCTTGACACTTAACTTGATTTATGACGTCTCGCCGACCGCCATGCTTTACAATGTTATTTACTATTTAACCATATGATTCCCAAGACTTACATTCACTTCTAAAGCGGCTTTTTGTTTCTGCTTTTAATATTATTATTATTATTATCATTAATATTTCGTGTCTTCAGGATATTTGTTACTCATTTTGGAGAGGATGTATAATAGTTGATTACACCAACCTTAATAACCAATTGTATGACGTCTTATCACATCACTATAATTATAACAATGCCTTATCGGACTTACTTGAATATTTCACATACGACGCTTTATTTCGACGATTATTGCCCACAATATTTTTATTATAACAATGCCAGGCCAGGAACACTATCCAATTAGGCGGGACTCACATGTAACTATCATTTACGAAGGTTTATTTCGACGATTATTGCCGACAATATTTTATTATAACAATGCCAGGCCAGGAACACAATCCAATTTGGCGGGACTCACATGTAACTATCATTTTGGACGCTTCAATATGGCAATACATTAGTGGGAAGTTCACCTACACAATATAACACGACATTTACATACAACAACAATACATTAATGGGAATCATTCATCCACAATATTTCGACGATACTCTCCATATCCCGTATAAATATATCCTGATTAACGCATATTTATTAGCTTGAAGCTACATTTATTTTATTATTAGGCCTTTTCGGCAACACGATTTCTTGCTTGGATATTCGCGGTTTATTTAATCTCTTGTATAATCTTTCATTTATAGCGGTAGGACCTCGGTCTTCCTATTATTTATTTTCACAATTTTGGCTTGATAGCCTGGAATAATACATTTTTCCCTTGGGTGTTTTATTCACCAATTACTTTAGAGATTTATAGATTGATCATTTTGACAACAATACGTCAAGATATTTATTTCGCTCCGATTTTATTACTTGAGTTCCTTATTACGACTTTTACCACCACTTTATTTTTAGAGTATAACAACTCGATAATATTTATTTTTATTATTATCATCTCAGATTTTTCAATTATTTTTATTACAACTTTTAGTTATTTGCCATTTAATTATATGGTATAAAATCAAACTATTTTTATTTTTCCTTATCATATCAACTTTTAACGATTTCATTATGGTGCGTATTTATTTCATAACCTGATTTTACTGTGGCAAAAATTCTAAGCCATTTAGGTTATTATTTCGATTCCTTCCTCCAAATCATTTATTACTTATTATTTCATTTCTTGGGTTTCCATTACTTTATATTTACTGATCCCATTTGTATATTTATTTCTGTGAGGTCATTATCGCAGTTATTCATTATTATTATCCCAACTATTCAATTATCTCAGTGCATTCAACTACCCAGCGAATCAATCGTTAAACTCCCTAGTCAACGACTCACTTCACTGGGTCAGTGCATAGTACAGCTGCAAATTTTAATGAAAAATCATAACTCACACGTGTGTTGCTCTTGTTTCATTCTTAGAAGGGTTCACCCATCTAACGGCATATCTAACACTTTTCCATGGCACTTTCTTTCGTGAACTGCATTTCACTTAGGCCCAATCGACCTTCACTTATATTTAAACACATTATTATTCGATAAAAACACTGTATTAACACTAAAAATATATTTCTTTTAAATTATTTACACTGCTCTTTTTCCACCATATCTCAGTGATCTTCGGCACTTCCTATCGGTGATCGACGCCCTGATGAGATCACAAGACCCTGCATTGGACGCGTGATCTCGAACAGTTCCTAGTTCTTCACTAGATTTAGTCTCTGCCTTGTCCTTTTAACAGTCTATTTCGGCTTCCCTTATCGTTTTTTTATAAGCGATTACCATCTTTCACTCGCCCTACGCTTATGTGGCGGTCTGTCGAACTTGTGGCCCTCCTATTCCTTGACCATAATCCGTCCTTTTTATATACTGCGACAAGATTTCTCTTCTTTCTCTTACGATAATGTTTTTCTGGCTACGTCCCTGTTTGACACACTGTAGCTTCGCTAAAGTTCACTGAATATGCTTTGGGTCTCGAACCCGTGTCCATTTACTTGAATTTTTTGATTCCGTTCCAATATCCGACCCTCAATAATGTGGTCTTTTACTTGACTTTTACGAAGACCAGTCTATAGTCTCAAACCAATGAATTCCAGCGTAATGTCTCTACTGATCTGGACTGGTGTTTTCTAGCTGACTAATGTTCTAGAATTTGACGCGGTTCAACTTATTTTGTCACGGTTTCCGTGTAGCGTAAAATTTTATCTGATCTAGCACAAGTGCTTTAGTGATCACTTAAAATCAACAGTACTTTCTGATGTGACGTATTTATATTACTACGCACATACGAACTTTTGTTGAAACCGCGGATACTGACGATTTGTTAATTTGACTTAACACGATCCACTTTAGTGGTTGGTGACGAACTGAGTTACTCGATGCGACATCTCCATACAGGAGTGCGATGAGTTTTTATCAACGTGATGACGAACTTCCGTCCAGGCAGACTATAATACTGCGTACTATGTACTGTATGAAATTGCGCAGAGCCTCTCCGGCTATATATTGGGAACTTGCAAAAATAAATTACTTTGGTCTTCTTCTCGGAGCTATCTTTTTGAACTAGACGTCGCACGTTTTTGAAAAATATACCATTATGTTTCCTATAATCCAAACGTTACATTATCATATCGTTTCCCGAAAATCGATCGCCTATGTATTTTAAATTAAATCTAAAAGGCTCTCAGCTGTGTGGGCGAGTTGGTTTTTATTTTCTCCTTCCCAAGACCTCTTCTTAACTCCGCCTAATGACGTAACTGCTTCGTAAGCGCTTTTTCCCTGTGCCTAAATTATTCGATTTTAGTCTTGATTAAGTCATAATTCCCTGGATTATTCTGATTGACGTAAACATATTTATGTGATTTTGCGTTGTTTCCGCGAAAACGGGTTATTTCACAATTTTGCGGTGTTGGGAGGCAATCCAGGGTTGTCATAAAAGTGCTGATATTTAAACTTCGCGGTGATTCCCCTGCCAATCTGCTCTGATCGCTTCATCACAGCATGACTGTCTTCGTGATTCATACACGGCTTGCATCTTGTGACTTCAGATAAGGCTGTCAATGCTCTGCGTCATTGCCTGAATCACTCCTATTTCCTCATGGCTAGGTTGTAACTGAACGTCTTTGCATCTCAGGGATCCGAAGTTCGTCTCCAGTACTATCCCAGTTGGGTACAGAATCCCTCCTTCAAAGGTAAATAAATTTATGAAGAGCTGAAGAAGTTTATTTATCAAAGTTATAGATTTTCCTTTACTTGTCTGAACTTCCTTCAATTATTTCTTTTAATTTCTTGAATGGGGAAAGACTCTCCATGCCCGTTTAATTAATTCAATATTATTATTTATCCTCATTATTTTTTCAGTTCCGTCATCGCCTGGGTTTGATCTATCCTTACCCGTTTCAACAGTACTTTCCTTTCTTGTTCTTTTTCCTTTCCAGTCTTATTCCTACAGATATATCATCAATTTGTCATTGAGTTGGGCCTGTCCTTACCCGTTTCAATTTAATTTTGTCATTTCCATGAAGTTTCTGAACCTCTCACCCCTTTCTCTCAACTCCCCATTCTCTTTCTCGACGTGTCTGATCAATTCTTTCATTTCTTCATACGTTTCCTTCAGATCACATTCGCACTCTAATTTCTTCCATCTCTTTTCTCTTTCATCCTCACTGTTATTTTCTACTTGGGTTAGCAATGCTTGGATTTCCTTCTCGTATTATTCTGGAGGATGGTAAACTTTTAAATTTGCCGCATTCATGATCATCTTGTGATCTGTTTCAGTGTGTTGCTCCTTATATGCGTTATTTTAACGGTCCTTAATTATTCGATATGGCCCATGATAAATATTTTTCCTGAATTTTTTGTATATCGATTCTCAGGATCTGATATCGCTGGTCGCTTCACTAGTGCTAATTCTCCTTCAACCAACGGCCTATGATACCTTTTATTACGATTTCTTTTCTGCCTTTTATCAGCTTGTGCCTTCAAATGTTCATATGTCCTCCTAGTTCTTAGTTCCCTTCCTACTTGAGCATCAGTAAAGGTGGGTAGAATTTGATCCCATGGCCTTTCTGGCTTCTTATCCAAATCCAACCTAACAAGTATCTCCCCTGTTGCTTTGTGAACAGTATTATTGATGCAAAATTCAATGGTTGGCAAAATATCAATGCATTTCCAGTTCTCCTCTGAACAATAAATTTTGCAGTATTTTTGCACTTCCCTCATCATTCTTTCGACTGGGTTTGCCTCTGGATGTCTTATGCTTTATAAGATCTGCTGAATTTCCAAATTTTCTAATTCTCGGCGAACCTCTACACTCGTAAAACAACTTCCATGGTCTGAAAGTAGATTTTCTGGTTTACCTAGAACGGGGATTACTCGTTCCTTCAATCACTTGAAAATCTGCTGTGTCGATGTTTTCTGTATCGGACATAACACGACCATCTTTGTGAAAACGTCCATGGATACCATAATATGTCTTTTACCTCTTCTTGCTTTTGGTAGCGGACCGAAATTGTCCACTGACAAAATCTGACATGGTCTTTCCGGCAAAAGTGGAATTGTTTTTTTTCCTCATTAGGAAGGAATTTGGCTTTATTCTCTGGCATGAGTCACAAGTTTTTACAGTGTATCTCACTGTATCTCTCAACCTTGGCCATGTAAATGCTTCCTGTAACATGTTGACTGTCTTATCAACTCCCATATGTCCGAATGATTTATGCAATAGCCAAACTAATTTGCTCTGCATGTCTGCAGGCACATTGATCCTTAAACGAGTGTGGTCTGCATCTGCAAATTTGTGTAGGTTCCCATTAAAATAACTGTAATCAGTAACTATTCTTTCTGCCTCAATGAACGCGGGTGATGCTCTATCTAGATTTCCCTCGAAGTAGCTTATCAACATCCTCATCCATGGGTCTTGTTTTTGTTTTTACTCAATTCTTTTCAATTCCTCAATTGTTTATTGATCTTTAGTATCTATCTGAATTGTACATGCCTCTTCACTGTTGCCTGGATTTCTACTTAGAAAGTCCGGAACAATATTCTCCTTTCCAGGACAGTATTCAATGTCCACATCATACTGTTGGATATATAACGCCTATCGCATTAACCGCTGACTTGATAAGTCCGTTTTCATCAGAAATGTCAACGCCTTATGGTCTGTCCATAATATATTCGGAAATCCATACACTGTCTTACGCCAATATTGTAGCGCGTACAATATTGCGAGAAGTTCGATTTCGCTAATAGTGTAGTTCTTCTCATGGGGCTTCAATCTTCTTGAGGCGAATGCTAAATAATTTCTTCTAATTGTTTGCTCTTTAATTTCCTGATATAACATGGCTCCTACGCCTATCTGAGAAGCATCTGTTTGAATGATAAACCTTTCGTTAAAATCCGGGTACCCTAATTTCAAGGAATTTAGGAACATGTATTTTGCCTTCTTGAAATCTTCTTCACATTCCTCCGTCCATTTCCACTTTCCTCCTTTCTTAAGCAAGTCTTGCAAAGGTGAAACTGTACCTGTGTACGCAGGACAATGGCTGTTAAAGAACCCTATCAATCCTAAAAACTGTCTTACATTTTTGACTTTGGTTGGCCTTGGTAAATTTTTGATTGATTCTAATTTACATGGGTTTGGCCTGACTCCGTGTTGGTCGATCACGTGACCCAAAAACGTCACTTTCCTCTGACAAAAATTTGATTTCTTGAAGTTTACTTTAAAATTAACTTGTTCCAAATCCTTTATTAATTTACTCAAATTTTCCAAGTGTTTTTCCATAGATTCTGATGTTAATAAGATGTCCTCGACATATCTAATTGTACATTCTTATACATCTTCAGAAACGCTCTAATTAACGCTGACCCTGCCGTTTTCAATCCGAATTGCAACCTTCGAAAACACATAGTTTGTTGTTCAAATTGAAATCCTGTTAATAAGCTTGTTTTGTCATCCAACTCCAAATGGTGGTAAGAACTCGTTAAATCAATTTTTGTAAATATTCTTTTCCCTTTAAATTTTCTCAAAATTTCTTTAATCGGAGGTGCTGCATCATTTTCTGGAATTATCCTTGAGTTTAAATTCCTGGCATCCAAGCATACTCTCACTGATCCATCTGGTTTGTTTACCACTACCAAAGGGATTACATAAGTCGTAGCTACTTTCTCTATCACCCCATGGTCCATCATCTTTAGAAGTGCTTCCTTCGTTTGTTTGAAATGTTTTTCGGCTACTGGATAAAGTTTTTGGCAAAATGGCGTCCAGTCATTTACTTGGCAGGCATACTTGAAATTTTTAATCTTCCCTGGCTTGGAATCGAATGCATTTCTCTTGTCTAGAATTATTTTCTTCTAAGTATCTTTGTCCTCTGCTGACATCTTAGCTTCTTCTAGTTTTTCTTTAAGGCATTCTTCAAATTTGACTTCTGCTTCCTTTTCGATATTTGCAGCAAGTGTACTCAATTCCCTTTCCGTTACATTCCTGTAATTTTCTTCTTCTATGTTCCAGATTTGTTCGCCCTCTCTAGGTTCTGCCTTCTGTGATGAGATATCAATTTCGGAGTTCTGATCTTCATTTTTTAATTTAATGCAATTCTGGGACAAGTCGATCACGACTTTATGTTCTCTTAAAAATCAATGCCCAAAATTATGTTGTACGGTAGCTTGTTCACTAACAAAAAGCTTTGAGACAACAATACATTTCCTATTTGCAATTCTAAGAACACTTGATATTTGCAAACTAAACTCTTTTCTGGAATTATTCCTTTTATTTTAATCACCGATATAGGTATCTTTATTACTTTCCCCTTTCTCTCTAATTCATTTACTAGTTCTTGGGTTACCAAGCAAACCGTTGATCCTGTATCTAACAAGCCTCGAACTAGAGTACCCTCGATTCTTGTTAATATTATCGGCAGCTCTCTTTTTATAGCGACTGGACCTTCTTTTATTTCCTCTATTAGTTCCTCAGGCCTTTCAATCCAATTTACTACTTGAATAGTATTCCATCCTCCATTTTCATCTCTTTCTAACCCTTCAAATTTTGGCGTTTTTTCCATCAGGATCCTCACGCTGTGATCTCTGATTATGTTCTTGGAGTTCCAAGCTCTCTGCTCCTCTCATATCATGAATATCTGGCGAGGTTCTTCTTTACATTGCATTACTTCATTTCACTTCAGGATGCTGATTATATTCATCTCCTCTTTCATCGTAATACCTCTGGGTTATTACTCTGCGTTCTTCAATTTCAGCCTGATAATCAATATCATTATTTCTCTGCTGAGTATTTCAGTGGTAATTTGGGTTCCTTTTTCTTGCCTGGTATGGCCTTTTCATTCGGTGATCCCTTCTGATTCCAGTGTTTCGATCCATAGTATCCTTTACTTTGTTATTACCTGGGCTATAATTTCCTTTGTAGTTACCCTTATAATTCCCTTTATAGTTTTTCCTATAAGGTGTGTTCTGTTCTCTCGGGTCATATCCTGGGGTATTTTGTTCAATCCTGAATTCCTCCGTACCCGTTGCTTTATCATTTCTCGATCTTTCAAATTTTCGATCTGGGCTTCAGTTACGTGCGCATGTTCTACTGTTCTGTGTTGTCGTGGTAACATATGTGCAGTAGTCATGTCTAATTGGCGTAAGACGCTTTCTACATCAATTGCTGTCTTCGCATTTGATGAGATTAGAAATATTTGTATTTCAAAAGGCAACTGCTTTGTTATTGCCAGACATGTCATTTTCTGACGGTCCGCAGTCTAATTCTCTAAATTTGCACAGCTGTGAAGTGAAATATTCGGAATAGCGAGTAGGCGTATTCGTACTATACTTTTTGGAATAGAGATCAAGCCATAAATATTGCTGGACGTCTGCTGCCCAATATCTTTTTAAGAATGCGTCTTTAAACTCGTCCACGGTGTCGAAAGTATACCTAAAACTTCTAAACCATGTTAAACAATCGCCATCCATTAATTTTTCAATTGATATTAATTGACGTTTAGGTGCAACTCGTGTGTCCTTTAGGTATTCAAATACCTCCTTTAACCAATATTTAGGCGTCAGAGAAGACATGTTTCCTGAAAACTTTCTGGGTTTATCAGAGTCTGATCTAATAATTGTTATCACCTGGTTCTGGACTTCATTATTATTGTTATTATTAAAAGGGGTAGACGTGAATATAGGTTACCCTGGTGTTTTGAATTGACTTTCCCCTTCTGGGTAGTTCTTAACTATGTTTTGGGGTTTCGTTTCTCCCCATTTGTCTCTCAAGTCCTCTGTACTTCCCAGATTTAACTTATGATCTCTCCCACTAATTCCTTCTATAGTAATCATTCTTGTTTCACTTCCTTCGAGTCCCTCGATCCTAGCAAATGATTCTTGTTCTATTTTATTTACACGATCTTCGTTGTCCTCAGTTCTTATTCCTATTTCCTCTTGTTTTCCTTTCAAGTTTCCCTTGAGTATTTCAAATTCTTCCTTTATTTCCTTCTTGGTTTCAAGGATCTCTTGTTCTTTGTCTTCAAATTTAACTTGTACTCTTGTTTCTACTTCCTCTTTTGCATTTTCTAAATTTTGCTTTACGCATTTCTCTACTTCTTTAAGATCATGTCTTATAGATTTTACTTCCCCTTGGGTTTTCTCCTGGGTCATCATTATCCTTGCCAGATCTCCCTTGTTTTGTTCTACTCTCTTGTTTGTTTCCCCTATACTAATTTTCAAAGGATTTATACTATCTTGGATTTCTTCAAATTGGGACTGTTGCCTTTCGATGAGCTCGCCCTGTTTTTCGACAATTTTTCCCTGTGTCTTTATTTGTTACTGTATGAGTTCTATCCGTTTACCATACGTGGTTTCCCATGCTTTATCCTGTTCATCTACCCTTTGATCTACATACTCCCTATCTTCCTTTGCTTGTATATCTATTCTTTGACTTATTTTATCCATATCGAACTTCCTTTGTTCATTCCTTTCTTGGATTTGTTTCGATAAATCATTTATTTCCCTTTTTAACACCTGTGTGGAATTTTTGCGTTGTTTTACATTGTTAACTAGTTGCTTGGTTACATCGTTCTTAAATTCCTGGAAATCGACCTTATTCATTTCTAATCTAAGATCTAATGTGTCTCCGAACTATTTCTCTAGCTCTTTGAATTTACAATCTATTTGCTCTCTTGTTTCGGTTTGGATACCGTTAATTTTCACATCGATCTCATTTAATTGCGACTTGACCTCTGTCTGTTCGCCTGAGATATGGTTTACATCATTTTTAATAGTATCAATACTTCCCTGTATTTTTTACAATACTATCATTTACATATGCCTGTACGGCGTCAACTTTATTACTTATTTCACCTAATCTATTGTTCATTGTTTCAAAATTCTGTTGACATTCCATCCTACCCTTACTGATATTATCTTGGAGTTTAACATTTAAAACTTCTATATTTTCTTGAAGTTTATTGATTAAAACTTCTGAGTCCTTTTTACTCGCATCCCTATTTTCTTGAAGTTTATTGTTTATTGCTTCCAAGAGACGTTTCATCTCTTCCGTTGTAGCCATTCTTTATCCAATTATTTGAGAAAAGATGGGCTACTATCCGCCAAGAATGAATCAATAACACAAGGTAAATATGGGCTAGACCCGACATGCTTGAATTTTTCCTTTATTTTTGATGTAGGCTATAGGGCATCCAACGTTTAGAATGAAGCATTGGTCTTATGACGCGTTACGACAGGCTTGCCACTCCATGGGAGGAGGCGGGACAAAGCGCTTCGCGTACACTTTCCGCACATTCAGCGATTGTGCAGTGACGAAGACTTGAAGTACTGTATAATAATACTAATAGTAGCCTAACATAACACATACAACGAAATTAAATTAAGTTAACTATAACGTCATTATAAAGTCATTATATTTAACATTCCTGCTATTCTTGCGAAGTGTATTACTTAGCCTTACTTTGTTGCGTGGCGATAGTACTGGACCCTGCCCACTCTCACTACGTATTTTAAAAACGCTGGTATTTGATATTCCTGTGGCCAGGGCAGTTTCAATGACTAAATTATTTATACTTTCGTTAGGTATAAGATTCTTAAAATAACTGAACACATTAATTACGACCTGATTTTCCCTCCTTCTGAGCACTTGACCACGCTTTCTTTTCACAAAACTATCCATTGTTGGACGTAAAATACGTAAAATACAACACGTTAAATCTAAGAGAACTGCTGCTCACACACTCAGGATAGAGTGCTGAACAACTGAAATACAAGCTCGAAGGACACATAAATAAAGCTGTGAGTAGTGAGCTGCACCCCGCTGTCCTTCGAAACTTCATCCATATAATCCGCGGTCAATGAACAGCCCGGCCTGTGTAAACAATTAAACCTACACTCGGGGTATGCAGGTAGAAAACTTCTTCCAACATTCCTCTACAACTCTCAAACAGACATGACATGGTTATCTTTAAAAATAGAAAAGTTGGCAGCATACAAACTTGCTGCTATGAGGTTATGAGAGAATATTCAGAAGTTTTACCCACATGAAAATTGTAATATTGCCAGCATAAAATATTTCAATAATCCATCATCAAGATGGCACATTTAGCTACACGTGTGTGAAAATTAGGCATCACAAAGTCAATGCAACATGATATAAGACCGATTTTAATAAAAAGGGGACACAGTTGATCGTTTTTAAAAAATATGGATATCTAGCTTTTTCTAGCATTTCTATCAAGTTTACGTGGTTCTAATATAGGACAAAAAAGATCGACAAAACATAGTTCTATCCGAATATGCTGTTTTTACGACAAAGAAAAATTTTCGACTGATATGGCAACAGTGGATTGCTAGAAAATGACAGCGTCATACATGTCTCACGTGCAACAGAAAGAGAGAAGAATATCCCTATCTAACCAGTGCTTCATTCTAAACGTTGGATGCCTTATAAAGTGTTTAACGGGTGTGTACACGTACGAACCCGTCCACACGGCCCTCATTCAAATACTTCAACAAACTTTATGCAAGATATTTTGAAATCATAATTCGAAAATTTTCGAAATTTTCCAATTTGTATTCTCGGGAGCCTCGAGTTTTTCTGTTTCTTCCTCTAGAAAAACCCTCCCCTAAAGATGGGCGCCAAAAATGAAATAGGGGTTAGTACCTTTCGGTCACCCTCCGCAAGACGAAGGCAAAAAAAAACAAGTTTTTGGAAAATCACTTGGGGAGGTTTTTACCGCCTATTTCCCCACGTTGGGCGCCATAAAATGATATAGGGGATATTTCAATTTCAAATTTATATATAGGGTTATGCGGGTTGCAGTCATTTACCTCTTCCTTATTTAAACTTTATTTAATCTTTAATTCCACCGGCTTTTCCTGTGACCTAGTATCCATATCTAGCACGCATTATATGCATTCCCCATGTGCCCGTTTATACGGAGGATGCTCAGTCAGCACTCGGCTTTTGTTACTGCGGTATTGGGGCGTGTAACGTTCCCTCCACCACTGACATAACATCCCATATGGAATACTCAAGGTTCACAAGGATTAGATGAAAAACTCAAAATTTACAATTTTACATTGTTTATTTCATAGAAGAAAAATAGATTCACTCAAAACATATCAAAAATCAAATCACTTGGCATAGTCTCTTCAAGTGTCACTCAAAAACTAAAAATCACTTTTTAAAATTTCATCAAAATTCACTATAATGTCACTTCATTATTCCACGAACTTTGTAACTACTTTGTCTTGCTTAAATTAAATTATTACCATTTTTAATATATTTCACTCAGGCGTCGAGCTCGCCTATCATTTTAGTCATATAGTCTCTCCAAGGCTTTGGACATTTATATTCATTTCATTTTACCCTTCAGGGTTTCTTTTATGTTTACTTAAACATTATTTATTTATCATTTATTAAGTCCCTTGGACCTTAATAATATTTCTCCACAAAACCTTAGGTTTTAAACATTTAAAATATTGTACAAGAATATGCCATGTCTGTGGATCGAACCCTTATTCCACCAGTTACTTTCCATGCAACAGGTGATTTTTCCTCAGCATTGTACCATGCACTGTGTTATTTATCATATTGGGATCTTTATTCATATTCAAACTACATTGTTTCATAACCCGTTATTTCATTCTCTTTGAGGAAGGAATCCTTTTATCAACAATAAAAGTATTTGACAAAATCCGTCAAAATCTATATAAACGCTTCAAACTTATATTCTGGAGAATGGTCTCAATCCCTGCATTGTGATTGTATAGGTTATTTTGAGCTTGCACCTTTTAATAAAAACTTTCATATAATGGCGTCTTTATTATTAGTCTTCGCTAGACCCTACTTGACCGCGGAACTCGTTAAATTTCCTCTCTCATTCCCTCGCTACGGTAGGTCAGGCTCTAAGAGCTGCCCCTCTTCCCGTGACACTTCACTTGATTTATGACGTCTCGCCGACCGCCATGATTTACAATGTTATTTACCATTTAACCATATGATTCCCAAGACTTACATTCAATTCTAAAGCGGCTATTTGTTCCTGCTTTTAATATTATTATTATTATTTTCATTAATATTTCGTGTCTTCAGGATATTTGTTACTTATTTCGGAGAGGATGTTTAATAGTTGATTACACCAACCTTAATAACAACTTGTATGACGTCTTATCACAACACTATATTTATAACAATGCCTTATCGGACTTACTTGCATATTTCACAAACGACGCTTTATTTCGACGATAATTGCCCACAATATTTTTATTATAACAATGCCAGGCCAGGAACACTATCCAATTAGGCAGGACTCACATGTAACTACCATTTACGACGCTTTATTTCGACGATTATTGCCTACAATATTTTATTAAAACAATGCCAGGCCAGGAACACTATCTAATTTGGCGGGACTCACATGTAACTATCATTTTCGACGCTTCAATATGGCAATACATTAGTGGGAAGTTCTCCTACACAATATAACACGACATTTTCATATAACAACAATACATTAATGGGAATCATTCATCCACAATATTTCGACGATACTCTCCATCTCCCGAATAAATATATCCTGATTAACGCATATTTATTAGCTTGAAGCTACATTTATTTTATTATTAGGCCTTTTCGGCAACACGATTTCTTGCTTGGATATTCGCGGTTTATTTAATCCCTTGTATAATCTTTCATTTATAGCGGTAAGACCTCGGTCTTCCTATTATTTATTTTCACAACTTTGGCTTGATAGCCTGCAATAATACATTTTTCCCTTGGGTGTTTTATTCACCAATTACTTTAGACATTTATAGATTGATCATTTTACAACACTACGTCAAGATATTATTTATTTCGTTCCGTATTTGTTACTTGAGTTCCATATTACGATTTTTACCACTACTTTATTTTTAGAGTATAACAACTCGATAATAGTTATTTTTATTATTATCATCTCAGATTTTTCAATTATTTTTATTACAACTTTTAGTTATTTGCCATTTAATTATATGGTATAAAATCAAACTATTTTATTTTTCCTTATCATATCAACTTTTAACGATTTCATTATGGTGCGTATTTATTTCATAACCTGATTTAACTGTTGCAAAAATTCTAAGCCATTTAGGTTATTATTTCGATTCCTTCCTCCAAATCACTTATTACTTATTATTTCATTTCTTGGGTTTCCATTACTTTATATTTACTGATCCCATTTGTATATTTATTTCTGCGAGGTCATTCTCGCAGTTATTCATTATTATTATCCCAACTTTTCAATTATCTTAGTGCATTCAACTACCCAGCGAATCAATTGTTAAACTCCCTAGTCAACGACTGACTTCACTGGGTCAGTGCATAATACAGCTGCAAATTTTAATGAAAAATCACAACTCACCCATGTGTTGCTCTTGTTTCATTCTTAGAAGGTTTAACCCATCTAACGGCATATCTAACACTTTTCCATGGCACTTTCTTTCATGAACTGCATTTCACATAGGCCCAATTGACCTTCAATTATATTTAAACATATTATTATTTTACAAAAACACTGTATTAACACTAAAATATATATTTCTTTTAGATTATTTACACTGCACTTTTTTCCACCATATCTCAGTGATCTTCGGCACTTCCTATCGGTGATCGACGCCCTGATGAGATCCCAAGACCCTGCATTGGACGCGTGATAACTCGAACAGTTCCTAGTTCTTCACTGGATTTACTCTTTGCCCTGTCCTTTTAACAGTCTATTTCGGCTTCCCTTATCGTTTTTTTTATAAGCGATTAGCCTCTTTCACTTGCCCTACGCTTATGTGGCGATCTATCGAACCCGCGGCTCTCCTACTCCTTGACCGTAATCTGTCCTTTTTATATACTGCGACAAGATTTCTCTTCTTTCTCTTACGAGAATGTTTTTTCTGGCTACGTCCCTGTTTGACACACTGTAGCTTCGCTAAAGTTCACTGAATATGCTTTGGGTCTCGAACCCGTGTCCATTTACTTGAATTTTTTGATTCCGTTCCAATATCCGACCCTCAATAATGTGGTCTTTTACTTGACTTTTACGAAGACCAGTCTATAGTCTCAAACCAATGAATTCCAGCGTAATGTCTCTACTGATCTGGACTGGTGTTTTCTAGCTGACTAATGTTCTAGAATTTGACGCGGTTCAACTTATTTTGTCACGGTTTCCGTGTAGCGTAAAATTTTATCTGATCTAGCACAAGTGCTTTAGTGATCACTTAAAATCAACAGTACTTTCTGATGTGACGTATTTATATTACTACGCACATACGAACTTTTGTTGAAACCGCGGATACTGACGATTTGTTAATTTGACTTAACACGATCCACTTTAGTGGTTGGTGACGAACTGAGTTACTCGATGCGACATCTCCATACAGGAGTGCGATGAGTTTTTATCAACGTGATGACGAACTTCCGTCCAGGCAGACTATAATTCTGCTTACTGTATACTATGTACGGTATGAAATTGCGCAGAGTTTCTCCGGGCTTGACTGAACTGCGACTGATGTGATGCAGCGTTCCTGCATTTGGTGATACAGCGTGTAGCGCCTCTACGCTTACTGATAGTGAAACTGCTTCTGATACAGCCTAACGCCCCACTGGGCTGACGAATACTGCAGGCTCTCTGGCTGAAACCTCGGCTATATATTGGGAACTTGCAAAAATAAATTACTTTGGTCTTCTTCTCGGAGCTATTTTTTGAACTAGACGTCGCACGTTTTTGAAAACTATAGCATTATGTTTCCTGTAATCCAAACGTTACATTATCATCTCGTTTCCCGAAAATCGATCGCCTATTTATTTAAAATTAAATCTACAAGGTTCCTCAGCTGTGTGGGCGAGTTGGTTTTTTTTCTTCTTCCCGAGACCTCTTCTTAGCTCCGCCTGATGACGTAACTGCTTCGTAAGCGCTTTTTCTCTGTGCCTAAATTATTCGATTTTAGTCTTGATTAAGTCATAATTCCCTGGATTATTCCGATTGACGTCAACATATTTATGTGATTTTGCGTTGTTTCCGCGAAAACGGGTTATTTCACAATTTTGCCATGTTGAGAGGCAATCCAGGGTTGTCATAAAAGTGCTGATATTAAACCTTCGCGGTGGTTCCCCTGCCAATCTGCTCTGATCGTTTCATCACAGCATGACTGTCCTCGTGATTCATACACGGCTTGCATCTTGTGACTTCAGATAAGGTTGTCAATGCTCTGCGTCATTGCCTGAATCACTTCCTATTTACTCATGGCTAGCTTGTAACTGAACGTCTTTGCATCTCAGAGATCCGAAGTTCGTCTCCTGTACCACCCCATTTGGGTACAATAGAGGCTATTTACATAAGTAGGATATATGAAAATAGGCTGTATAGTTCTTCATGGAACTACTTGTTATACTTGTGGTCTCACTGTCCTTATGCAAGGTTTGGAACTGATGTGTAAACAGTCTGTTACTTCTTCATGCCAAATTTCATCTCCCGCAGAGATGTTGTTTGGTTCCTCAGTTTAGGGGCTGCGACAACGCGGTCATATATCTCCGTGTATTTTGTGTGTATGTGTAGAGTCTCTCTGATAAACGGTGTTAATTGTGATGGCTGTATTAGGCTGTAATTCTGGTAGGGACAGCATACGGTCAATTTCAAGTAGTAGTTCCTAATTTTGGTACCAAATACTACCGTCAACAAAACCTAGCTGTGAACTTGGCAACTAGATGCCACCGCAACCAACAACTTGCAACGAACGTTGGAACTTAACTTCGAAGGAAAGCATACAGAGGGTATTTTAGCGCTCTCAAAAATTCCGACGACTTCGGCCGGTTTTGAACCCGCGACCTCGGGCATAGAAGTTCAGCATGCTACCAGTTACGTCACCGAAGCCGCTTCCCCCAGAGTCAAGTGGATGAGTGAATGTGATCTCGTGCAATGGTGCTGTCATGGCAACATCTGATAGCTCATCCCTTATAAATTTAGAAGTGTTGTCATGGTGACCTCTGATGGCTCTTGGCATTTTCTTGTAATTCCGAAATCATTTTTCTCATCCCTTGGCGTTGGGTTATTTTAAAAATTCTTTCATACAAAAGTTTTAGGTAATTATTAGGTAAATATTGTCCATTTTGTACGGTTTTGATATTGTGGCTATTAAGAGAGATATGATTAATGTTTCCCGAAAAAACACTTTTTACCACCCCTTTGGTCAATGGTTGGTGCTATCAAAAACTTCATAAACATAAATTTTTGGCACTTACTTGATACATAGTATGAACTTTGAATGGATTCGATATTTCACGTATTAAGAGAGTTATAGCGATATTTCACTTTTTAGAAAAATGCCCCATGCGATCGATTTTGCCCATTAACGAACTCCATCGGGATTTTAAAGGGATACATAGTTTATAAAAAATTCAAAGTGATTGGTGCAAAGTTACGGCAGTTATCGTGTCCAGAAGAAACGGATATATAGACTATAGATAGAAAGGCTAGATACATATATACAAAAATTATATATAAACTTTTGAACTGACGGTCGTCTTGGGGTCTAGGGGATGTGAAACGCGAAGATATGTCGAAATTTTCTGGAAGTCGAAACATGGTACGCATTGCAATAGTTAGCTTTCTAATGAAATCTACCTAAAACAGATAACACACACTAATACAGTCGTCACAATTAACACCGGTTATCAGACAGATTCTACACACACCCAAAGTACTCGGGGCTACATGACCGCGTTGTCGCAGCACCTAAACTTAAGAACCAACCAACCAGTGCCAGGTTTAACCACCTTCTTGAATGTAATTTTGCATTTGGCATTCGAAGCGTACATAAATCTTGGTTCTATATTAATGTTTATTTGAGATATCTTATCTCTAAAATATATAGAGTTATTTGTTTGTATATTTTATAATTTCAAGATGGCCGCTGTGCGCTAAATTCAGTGTCATATTACTACGAATAACGGTAGGGATGTCTTTTGTATATTACTTCTCTCTCACTCAATTTCACGTTAATTGTGCTATTATGTCGTGAGTTTACGATATTCAAGTTTTAAGAATACGCCCAGCCACCATCATGTACGTTTAGAGTCGCTGTTCTTTTGACTTCGACATAAGAAGACCCCTACAAGATTCTATAATACTGCTATTTTCGTGGATGTATCTAAAAGGATACTTTGAGTTATTCATTATCATGTTCCATTATATTCGTGATGGCCACCACCCGTTGTATTCAGTGTGTTATTCTCATGGCTTATTTCAGCAAGGTCACTTCTATGGTTCTTCTTTCTTACTAAATTTCGTTTTAATTGTTCAATTACATTCTGAATGATTCAATGTTACGTTCTAAGAATACCGGGAAAATCTCTGATTGGAATTTCTCAATTAAATGTTTAAAATTTCCCTGCTTTTTCGGATTTTTAGCCTATTTTTATTTATGAAAAAGAAGGCGTATGAGGTCACCTTTTGTCCGGGTGTGTATGTGTGTGTGTGTCCTAATAAAGTATAAACGGCTGGAGCGATTTCAATGAAATACGGTGAGATCATGGTACCATTTTGGCCAACCCCAACCATCCAAACGCAGTGAAACTTGGTACAGCAAATGTTTATACACATTCTAAGGCACTGGCATCTAATTTAGTTCAATGGTTTACATAACCTCAAGATGGTGGCTGTGCGAAATATTTCTCCGTCATTCTATATCTTCGAAACTATTACTGGTATCACCCTGAAATTTTGAACTGTGATAAAGGGCACTACTAGAAATTTGCCTATGAGACTTTCAAATACCTGCTAACTACATTATAAAACGAACATGGTGGCCAAGCAAAGTTGAAACATTTATTTAACTTTTCTCGTGATTTAACCATCCAATAGCAGTGAAATATGAAACAGCAAATGTTTATACACATTGTAATGCAGTAGCATCTAATTTGGTTCAATTGTTTACATCACCTTAAGATGGCGGCTGTGCGAAATTTCAAAATTAAGTTTTTATTTCCTGTGTATAAAACATGCGATCGAATAGAACGTTTGAATAATGAACCTACGCAATAATCGCCATCCAATAGTACATAACTCTATGGCCAACATATATAAAAATCCAACCTGGCGACCATCCGAAATATTTAGACGGATCTCAATATCTATTAATCTATGGCAGCAAACAAACTGAAATGTTGGGTGTTGATAGAGGCTATAAACATAAGTTCGTATATGGGATTTTATAACCTGGTGAGCACAAATACAGCATGGCGGCGACGCAAAATATATATATTCAAATGATCGTTTTTCGCGACTTAAGCATCCGAGCGCTGTGAAACATGGTACGGTAAATGCTTATACAAATTTTAATCCACTGGCATCTAATTTATTTCAATTGTTTTCATAACCACAAAATGGCAGATGTGCAGAATTTTACAATCTCGTTTTTATTTCTTGTGTCCTAATCATGCGATTGAAGTTTGAATACTACACCTACAGAACAATCTCCATGTAATAATACATAACTCTAAGACCCACATACATAACAATCCAACATGGTGACCATCCTAAACATTTAGACGGTTCTCAATATCTACGAATCTATACAGCAATCATACTGACATTTTGTATGTTGATAGAGGCAATTAACCTACTGTAAGTAGGATATATGAAAATAGGCTGTATAGTTCTTCACGGAACTCCATTTTTAAACATGCAAAGGGGGCGATTGTCAATTAGCATGGACAATATAGGACATTCTGAAGTCCATTAAGGCAGCCTCGTAGTGCAGATTAGCAAACAATGCAACTGGTTAATAAATCTTAATTCTTTATCAACCAAGACATCTAGAAATTTTAATCTTTCACAATCAATATCATCCATTGTTACGAGTTACTCAAGTATTATAGAAATCTATGATGTATTTCAGTTATTATGAACGTTTGAAGATAGTGAGCCCGTTAGAGAAGGTTATCCGGGTACCATCCGCTGAAAGAAATGGTACTTCGAAAGACCCCGTCCTTCGAACCCAACACCTGAGAGGATCGGGTGCATTTCTTTGTAGGCTTGCTCAGCACGATGGCTTGATCCAAGGGTTCTGGGTCATTTAGCACGGAAACAGTCATAGACGCCCAAAGAAATACATCCGAAAAATACAAAGCTAGCAATAAAAAGAGATCCAGTCTTAAGTTAGATTCGTGCATGATTTATGCAAGTAAGACCCCTAAACTACTTCCGAGGGTCGAAATCGGCTAAACCGCTACTCTAATTACAATAGTGAGTCGTTCCCTAGTTTGATGTTAAATACGCTCGCGAAGTCCTAGTTACATGAAACAACAGCAAACTAACTAGGCGCGTGGTACAAGAAGAATTAACGCGTAGCACATTTACAAACTAATCCCTAGGTTACGATAGTACCAGGTCCACAATTGATACTACATTTAAATTCTGTCTAATGCCTATGCGAACGAAAGTATTACGACGAGACGCGTCGTAAACAAATGCATATTACCAAATCTAATGATAGTTTGACCACTGACTATCAAAAAAACACAATCAAATAACACTCTTATATCTAACAGGGAACAATAGGGTAAATACACTCGGGAATGAATAAATAAACACTCTAATACTAGCCTGTCTCCGCGAACTGAGATACTGTTTGTACCCAGCCGTCATCTCATGCATGTGAATTAGGTTGGCAATGCGCAATCGTCACTGCGACTTACAAGCTTTGAATCGCGCGGGCCATAAGTTACTGATTACTGGTCCCGAAGATTCAAGTCGTCGAAAAAAAGGTGTCAGCTCATTTAACGGTCATATCCCACATGGAAAAGAATTGAAGTCTCGGTGTCAATTAATCAACAAGCAAATGGTTGCAAAGTTATGGCTGTAATTATTTATAAACAATTAATTAATCCGTTGGTTTAGGATAATTATGCTTTTGATTTATCAGAAGGTTTAAATACTGTTGAGTTAGTTCAGTTCATGACACCAGTCGTAGGCAGCAGCAAGTGATCTCGCTTGATATTCACTCAAAAAACATGACTTCTACAAGTCAACAATAACACAGGTTGGCGCGTCTTACCCCCATTGCACTCAAGTAACATCGGTCGTCTTGGCCGCAGCTAAAAGAACGCCGGAATAAACCAACAATAGGCGGACATTCATCCGTCCTGCCTAATTACCAAATAATGTGTTCACGGACAGAACAATTACACTTGCTAGCCTTAATTTATACAGAGGCTGGGTCAATTAACATTATTGTTTAAACCATTCTATAACACGCTAGATGAATCAATGTCATCAGCTCAAAACATTAAAGAAATTCGCATTAGCGAGCATCCCCTCACTCTTTAAAAGTGGAAAAGAATTAACAGGTGTTAGCAGCTCACATAGCTGTTCTCCCAAAGCAAGGTTATATTAATAACTGTGACCTTCAAAATTCCTAGGACTTGTGACGTAAATTAGCATTCGTAAAAAGTCTATATTGTCGTCTCCCGTTGCATCTCGGGTAGCAACCGGTTATCAGCTGGCGCGCTCAAACAATTTTCACACTGCATCGCATACAGCTTTAGCATAGCAAAGATTGTATTTCAAAATTGATCATTTTAATCTTGCAGTAGCACGAAATAAAGTCCTCAAGTGCTCTGCAGATTGTATTAAAATGCAACATCACTTCCCTAACAGTGTTTCTTGGGATATTTTACCCTTCAATAATATATAACGCAGTAATAACTTCAAAGAATACTAATGTAAAGATGGCACACTCGTGCAACTAACTGCACTGACATTCGAAGATATGTCACTCACTCTATTCTTTGTACACGTGGGTTTTGATATGCGTGGCTTGGCACTTTCTACAACAAAAATAAAAACATCTAACCTCTGCTGCGATGTTTGAAACGATACGATGTAGGTTTACTGTGTATGGGTTCGTTCCTCTGGAACTTCACGTAGTAAATGGTACTCACGAAAAATGTCAAATAAAGAGTACAAAAATGTTTCAGCGAATTTCGGCTGAGAAATGATACGATAATAAAGCTCTTTCAACTTAAAATAAGGGGCCTAACTATAGGCTGTCCCCTAAACTATCAGAAGCCTACTCCTTCTGTTCTCATGATGTCGTTTACATGACATAGAATCACAGCTCCTTGCTGGCTTATAAATACACTGAAAAATACATGTAAATGTGCACCTGCCGTATAGGACACAGACTGTGGTGACTAACTGAAAGATTGTCCCAGTGCCAAGTAGAACATATGTACATTCCTACCTAAGTGGTCAAATTATCGAGTCGTTTCGTCTAAAAATACATTCAAATTCTATATCAACCTGGACAAACCTTGTACAAAGACAATACAGGACTAACGATTACTTCATAGGGTAGATCACCTTCCATAATTCCCATTGGAAGGGGTAATATGCTTGCAGGGCTCCTAGCATATTCCTGGTTAAGGCTATGGGTTTCGGCCTTTCCTTTTGGTCCTTAGTTCTCGTCTCGTACATGGCTTGTACCTCGTGATGTTGGTTGGACAATTCCATGGTGGCGGTTTATTTAATCGGTGTTTCCCTCACATCAGGAATTACTCCATCTCGCCGCTCTCAAAATAATGTCGAAAAATCACCATCACGTGGCGCATTAACGTAGGCATCACGGTAATTAAATACACAGATTCTATGTGGAAATATCTTATACAAAGGCTTACTGGCAGGTGATCAAATACTCTGCTTTTTCCTGCCACAGGCTCTAGTAATACCATCCACGTGGTATTGCTCACAGATTTTATATGTTTTCAATTCACTAAAAATCTCACTAATAACAATGGCACATGAATGTTTTATAGCTTGGCCATGATTAGAATTTGATGTAGCACACGTTGGGCAATTAATCGTAGTTGTAAATTTAATATGACGCCTGTCTTCAGACGTGACCTCATGGTCAATGAAAAAAAATGTCGATTTCACTTAAATCACATATTACATTTTACGGTATTGTAGCACTGGCCTCGCATGGCCTAAATGAAACCTTTCGAAGACTATACTCATCAGTATCAGCCTGATGGCTGTCGATTTGTAGTCCTCCCAAAATATGGGGTTTCACTCGCCTAATGCGGCCTTCGTCGAAAATGACGGACTGAAAATACGACACGTCCTGCATTAGCGGACTTTCAAAACGGTGTGTCTGTGCGTAGCACGGCTTCCTGGTTTGAAGGAAGTAGTTGAGTCGATTAGCGACTATTTACATTGTCCTCCGCGTGTCTGAGGTGAAAAATACCTTTACCATAAAAGTGATTTACCATTTCTAAACCGCATAGAATATGGTAAATTATACAGACTTAATTATTATATGATCCTGAGATATGTGGCATTAAAATAGTAAGTAATATATCTCTAGGAAGAAATTAAGCTGTCCTCTCCGAAGTCAAAATAGCGGATTGTTCATGAGGAAGCTTCAAGGTGTGTTCTGTCGAACTGAGCATGTGGAGTAAGTATGCTCTCAAAGAAATATTTGACACATGAGCCTAGGCGGGCTCAATAGCTTTCTCAAAAATTGACATTTTCTATGTTATGTACCTTTTTCTTAGGAACAATAAGCCTGATCAAGTTGATATTTTGCACACTTTATGAGTTAAGGGTTGTAAACTAAAATGAATGTACCGTACTCAGAAAAAAAAATAATGAAAAATATCAGAGTGTCTGAAATAATAATGGCATTAAAATTAGCGAATTCAAATATTTATAAGATCTTAACCAAATGCATATAAAAGAACATAAGGTTGCTTTACAAGCTTAAGCTTTATTATTAGATTACTAATTATAGCTTTCAACCGATTACCTACAATAACCATGAGAGAAAGGATACCTAACTTGGAAAACGTAAAAAAAAAAAGAATATTTCTACTTTCTTCAAATGTCCATAATTATTAAGATTATTTTCCTAAGGTCCCATTCCAGTTTTGTACCAAAAATAAGGTCCCATTAACACCAACCTACACATATGGGGTACCTACAGGTTCAGCATAACCCAATGCGTAAGCGAAACGCACTCACTTACTCTTTAAATGCCTCACAATTAAATAAATACATAAAAATGTATATTTCCAATGAAATAATGCAAGAATGCAACACGGTAACCATGGTAACAGAATATCACAGGTCCATCTACTTCTTTAAGACGCAATGCAATTCCAATTATTACATTAATGTGAAAGTTTCCAGACGGTTATAAGGTTATCACTGAACCAAATTAAGCTGTAAAATTCATCAATACATAGAGTATAATGCGCTTAAGGGGGTCAAGGTGCACTCTAGAATTTTTTCACGCAATTTTCACGTGTGAGTGTGGTACGTAAGGTCTTTTTCACCCGACTATAAAGGGTCTCCGAAAACCACATTTAAAGGCCCAATTAACAGTGTCTGTGATATTCCCAGAAAACTAACTTTGCTCTAATATAGCTATGAAGGAATGACAAACCCCTAACCACTGCATCAGTAGCTGAATTGATAAAGTCTGATTATTCATACCAAGGATAAATCAGTCATCGCATTCATGATTGAGATTTTGCCAAGTGTACTCTTTACAACTAGAATATTCGCGACGGGTAATGCTAGTGTCATAAATTTCCATAATACTTTAGTAACACGCAACCATAAATGTTGTTGGTTAACTGTGGAAATTTGAAGTTTTGGGGTGTCATAATTCCCTAAGATGAAACTTTAATTAAGCGGATGCATTGTTGACTTATCTAGACTACACGGTTCTCTTTAAACAACGATCACCGGAACCACCATCAGCACGCTTAGCCAAAAGTTAGGCCTGATCTTTGTGCTATAACATTATAATTGGTTACCTACAATTTGTGCGAAAACGACTCATTCAGTGTGATTGATGACGGTAGAGAAGAATAGTAAGACATAAACATCAAAGTAATTCGATTCAGAGCGGTTTTATGAACCTTAAATCACTCTGTGAACAATGAATATTTAATGAGGAACTAAAATAATACGTACGTTAACAAAACTTGACAGCCATAAAACGTTTTGCGACATTATTTGAAACTTTTCTTAGGGTGAGAAGACCGATAAAAGTTTTAGGACTTAATTAAAAACTAACATTTAGATGTGTAATAGATCCTAAGCGGGAATATTTCCACTTCTATTGGAAAAATGACACGGTAATGGTACTCAAGTGGATTCTTATGATACTGTGATCTGATGAGTATCATTGTGCGTGTTTATTAGCAAGTATGGTATTGCATTCTTTGATGGAAATATAAAATTAAAATGTTTCATGAAGTCGTTACCGATCGAATTATGTTCACATAACTCTTAACTAGCCTTTTAAGCACCACCATTATAATCAATAATGATCCAGAGATTTGCGTATATTGATAAGGCACATTTCCCATCTTAAACAAATTTCTGTTATATGACAATACATCCTTCTTAATGTTCAATGAATGGAAATATCACTTCTTGAATTGAATTGCTTTATTTGATGACTAAATTACCCATGCTCGTTTTTGCATGTCAATCAAAATGTTTTACTCATTAAATCATTTTGTAGTGATAGAATGGTATTATTATATTTAAATAGCTTTTATGTAGAGCATGACACTGACGATGCCATTTTTCAGTGTTGCCTACTAATAATGATTTCGTGTTGACAGACTGAAAAACTTTCTTTATCATTATAGTACATTATAGTACATTACCATTATAGGCGAGTTGCATACGACTGTTTATGTTCGACGATAATTATAACGTTATTATATGTTTTAACATAAATATTCATAAATATCTGTTGACAGTCAGCCACTTGAATTTTGTGATCGGAGAGCGAGCGCTGGGTATGATATCTCTGTCTTTCAAGATCTCTGACCGACCGACGCATGCGCTCTGTGTGATTCCAATGCCATATTATGCAGGCCATATGTTTACATCTGCCGTCCTTCAGTAATATTGTCACCGGAGTCGTTTGAAGGCAATGCACTGTGTAGAAATTAGGGTTGGTGATATTAAGGTACAGTGCTATTTCTTGTCTCATATTCGACAGTTTATTTACGCGAACATATGGACAGTGCGTATTCCATGTCGGTAATTTATTATAGTTCGATGTTGTGTTCATGTCCGACATGTTGGATTTTGAGCGCATGCGCGAAAGTATCGTTACCTAATTGGTCAATGAACGAGCTCTGATTGGCTGAAGAAACTGTATCGTAATGAAAAACAGTGTTATAATGACCATCATTATGATACCGTTTTCTGACACATAATAGTGAGGGTCCAACATAAAATCATATAAAGTGTTTTCACGTCTCTAGGCACCTACCTCATTGCGGCGTGTTCTACTAAATTACCTTTAAATTTTGTTATTGGGAAGGCGCTGAGGAAGGGTTCCAACTGTTGTTGTTGTTAGGTGTGTGTAGAATTCGTCTGGTAACCTGTGTGTCACTGTGATGCCTGTACTAATGTGTGTATTTTTGGAATTGAGGCAAGATTTGGGTAGGAAGCGGCCGTGGCCTTAATATAGGTACCATCCCAGCAGTACGGTTTTACTCCCGGGAGTAAAAGTAGGAAACCACGGAAAACCACTTTCAGGATGGCTGAGGTAGGAATCGAACCCACCTCCTCTCAGTTTTGCCTCACGAGATGGGGTTACAACTGATACGGTGGGGGAAGGGGTGGACCGTAGATGATTTCAGGCTGAGTGATCCTCAGAATTCTACTGGTTAGTAATCACTGCTCTAATATGAATTACCAACAACAAAATCATTCACCTCGTTCCAAACTGGATATAGAAACTGTTTCGGCTCAGAGTTTTAATTTTGTTGCCGAACGCCTCGTAGTGAAGTGACTGGCATTCATGGCTGTCAGTCTGGTGATCGGGGTCGATTCCCGGCTCTGCCAAAAAAAAAATGTGGTTGGAGGGCTGGAACGAGGTACACTCGGCCTTGTGAGACAAAATGAAGAAGAGATGGTTTATATTCTCTCACCAGTCATCCTAGAAGTGGTTTTCCGTGGTCTTGCACATCTACACCAAGCAATTGACGGGAAGTTTCCTGACAGGTCCATTGAAGCCACCTTCCAGATCCCACCGTTAGTTACAAATACACTTCCACAGCCGTCAAAATGACACAGGTTAGCAGACAGATCCATTATGCACACATGTACATGTGGCTACATGACCATGACGTCGCAATGCCCCTAAATGAATCACCTGCGTTATTATTATTATTAATATTATTATCTATATATGTATATAATACGCTAAGGTGTATGTTTCACAAAACTGAAGCTCCTAAACCAGAGGGAGTTGTAACAAAATCTTCCAAATCATCTCAATATAACAGGAAAAATCTTGCATTTCTTGAAAAGTCAACGGAAATATATTTATTTGTTTATAAAGTGCTTAAACAAATAAACATGACGATAGCCCCAGGCAGAACTGTGTCGCATACAGCCGCATAGCACTAGTGATGGGCGGGTAGTGTGTACACATGGGGCGCACACAGCAGTGAAGAATTGCACTCTGATTTCATAATTATCGACAATTTGTTTAAAAAGTGCTTTTAAACAAATAAACATATTTATAGAAGCCCGCATAACAGTAAAGCCAGGCGGGTGGTTTATACACATGCTAGAGTTCTATCACGGGTCCGCTAGTTATTATTATTATTATTGTTGCGATTCGGCCAACTAAGGACCACGTCATTTCACCCGGTTTCACGGCCAACGAGAAATACTGGCCCTGGTGCGCTTTCGTGACGTCAGCAATGTAGTGCTGTTGCACCACTTCCGGTAGGGTTATGTATGACGGGAACATAAACCGTATTGTCTACAAGATGCTGAAATCACAGAATACTTAACCCATAATCATATCTGAAAACACGCTGTAAAAAGCATTGACCTAACACAACCATGGCTTCTGGCAAACGATACATGGTAATTACAACTCAAGTCTTACACTGATCAATCTTATGAAGTCCAATACTGCGCCACAATTTACTTATTTATTCATTACTCTAAGTATAACCAGTAGATCACTTATATTTAATCGTTGTAGTCGATCACAAGGTAATACCTTTCAGGAGTATGTTATCTTACCCTGGCGGTTTCTTGTTAATTATGTGGAATTACTTGACGGTAACGAAGCGTTCAGGAAAGTTATGGAAAGCTATGAATAGTGCCAGACAATGTATGCATGTATTATATAACTCTTATAGTTGAACGATATACATAAATGTAGGCCTATCAAACGTTTTTATAATGGAAAGATATTCACGAACATAATATTCTATCGGCTTCGTCTTACTGCCGGTGTGGTAGTCATCTTGTTTACATCATTGTACCTGTATAAATGCTGGTATTCATTTACCACTTGTCTTCATAGAAGGTATTGATATGAGTCGTTAGTCGGTGGCGAGTGTATTCCGCAGATCTCTTCTATAAACGTATTAATTTCTGTTCCGACCCTTAAAACATCAATAACTAAGTAATACTTTCACTGCAAGTTTCTTTGATCTAATAATACTCATGTCACTGCTCATGCCCACATAAGTTACTCACAAAGAAGGTCACAGGCTCTACAAATCAACTTCCTGTACTCGTTGCAGCTATTAAAGACACAACAACCCCTTGAATCCTAGTTCGAGTGGATTTTTGTTACGAGTAACTTCAACACGTAAATAGGTTATTTATAGCTGGCCTAGTTTTGTAAACCTATACAGTATAATTTATCGTGCTTGAAAACACACGGAACATCTAAACTGGGTCCATTTCAAGAAGATTGATATAAAATATCGCATTTCTGCTGTTCATGGATTGCTCTCGACTTAAACGTACAAGCACCATCAAGAACTACATTGCCTACGTCACAAAAGGATTAGGTTTACGCGCCATGGCCTGTCTTTCTCGTTGGCCGTGACCCGGTTTCTGTGTCGAGCTTTAATATTCGCCCAGTACTGTCACATGAATTCTTGATGTTGTTGCTTCCTTTCTTCCGACCACTTCATGCCTGTTTTAAGCTTAGTATTTTCCAGGAAACCCCGGTGAGCTGTCAGTTTCATCTTAAGTGACACACGCTCCTGCACATCGTCACATGAAGTCCCAATTTCTTGTAAATCTCTGCCTACCTCTGTGAATCAAGCCCTCTTAGTTATTATTATTTTGATTCGTGGTGCCCAAATATGGAGTGAGTTTGAACTTATTGGCACTTTTTCTTCTTCCCTTCCCAATGTCTCTTCATCCTCTCGCAGTGTTCCCTTTTACGCTGTTCTCTCCATCCTATATTTTTTCGGGTCAGATTTTTAGAAACTTTGTGTTTGTGAATTAAAGTTCTGAATTTTGTTCTGTCCTGAATGGTTTCTTCATGACAGCCAATTTCATTTATGTCTTCACTGATTTCCTTTAGCCAGTAGTTTTGATTTTTCACTGATAAGGCTAGGTTGAAAATTTTCGTTGTGAGCCTGTTATTATCCGTTCTATATAGGTGTCCGTAAAACTGTAAATTCTTTCTTTCTTTCTTTCTTTCTTTCTTTCTTTCTTTCTTTCTTTCTTTCTTTGCCCACTTAGGGAACGCGTATGAACTTGTCGAGTTGGGTTGAGGTGTTTTCCCCTTCTTCTCCTCCAAAAATCTCCTCATGAATACGCTATGCCCCTTCTTACGTTTTTCTGTCCATTTTTTTTTACCGGTGGTCACTTTAGCTTTCTATGTGAACGAGTTTATTTGTAACTAGACTTCCAAAAGCCTTGCGATTCATGATGATATCTTCTGTGATATTTATTTCTTTTAAGTCCTGCTTGATTTCTCCTAACCAACTGATTTTGACCTTCTTTGAATTAATTATATCAAGCAGTTTTGTTGTTGTTGCATATCTGGTGTTGTCCATTCTGCAGATGTGACCATAGAATTTCAATTGTCTCTTACGCACGGTATCAGTGAACTTATTGATTACTGTGTACAAGTCTGTGGTTTTCCTTTTAATCCATATACCATTAACATAAACAGGACCATATATTTTCCTGAGAATTTTACGTTCTTGGTTTTCGATTTCACAAACTGTAAATTATTGTTATTATTTTACGACGTTACACCCAACTAAGGAACGTGATTGAACCTGTTTCACAGATGAATTTGAATTAGCTTCCTTCTCCTCCCAAAATCCCTTCTTTCTCTCATTATGATTTTTCTTCCTTTCTGCAGTCCAAGTAGTGATGGCTCTCATCCGGGGGTTTACATCAAAATAATGTTTGTTCTCCAACGATCTGAAGCTAGGCCTGTCCCATAAAACTTTGTCTGTTACGTTGATTTCTTGAAGGTTATTTTCAGTTTCTATTATCCATTTTTCTTGTTTTTTTAATGAGGAGCCATGATTAAATATCCTTTTAATAAGGCTTTCATTGTCCATTATTTGATTATTCTTCTTTTTGTTGTTTCGTAAAGGCCATCTAAGGACCACGACATTCAACTATTACTCTGGGATTGGGCTTTGATGTTTGCCCAGTAGTTACGCATCATCTAGCTGTGTTGTTCCCTCCTCTCCTGTGTCCAGAGGGCACCTGTCTTCTTTCTTGGCATTTTGTCCTGGAACTTCAATTGCTGAAGCATCTTCCTGAGAGATGTCGGGTCTTTTAAGTCTCTTTCCGTCCCTCTAAGTTCTTGCAGATCTTTGCTCACTTTCCACAACCATGGTGACTTGGTCTTCCGCTTTTGCCAGTAACCGAGGAGCTGGTTGGTCAACCTGGTAGGATGCATCCTGTAGACGTGTCCATAAAATGCTAGACGTCGTTTCCTAGCAACATCCGTGATTCTTTCACAGTACGTGTAGAGCTCTTGATTAGGTCGCCTTATGTATTCATTCCCTTCTTTAACAGGCCCCCAATATCTTCCTCATTATCTTGCTCTGCTGGACTTCGAATTTGTCCGTGAGTCCCTTCCGATTGAATACTAGACATTGTGAGGCATATAAGGCTTCAGGATGTATAACTGTCTGGTAGTGTCTCATTTTAGTCTTTCGGGAGAGACTCATCTCATTATATGTGTTCTTGGTCAGTTGATAAGCCATTTCTAACTTGTTAACTCGAGTTGATAATGCCCTTACCTCCGAGAGATTCGGTTCCAGCCATTCTCCTAGGTAGTTGAGTTGCTTGTTCTTCCTTATTTCCTACTTCTGTGAACAACCTAGTTACGTGTAACTAACAGACTATACCCTGGCCCAGAAGACTGATCACCATTATTGCTCATCTAACGTGTGATATAAGCCCAAGGATTCTTTTAGATCGCCCTGCTGCAACGAATGTAAATTTTAGTACTTGAAGGTCTGTGTGGTTGGTTGATTGGTTCCTCAGTTTAGGGGCTGTGACAACGCGGTCATGTAGCCCCGTGTACTTTGGGTGTGTGTAGATTCTGTCTGATAACCGGTGTTAATTGTGATGGCTGTATTCGTGTGTGTTATCTGTAATTCAGGCAAGGACTGCAGACGATCAATTTCAACTAAATCCTACTTTTGCTATCAAACCAAACCGCCAACGACACCTAGCTGAAAACTTGGTTACTAGATGCCACCGCAACCGGCACCCGGCAGCGAACGTTGGAACTTAATAGAGCATTAATCAATTCTAATCTACAAATGTAGCTTCACACAATTGTAGTTTGAGGAAGGTTCTTTTACATGCCATAAATCTTTAACATGGGCCCGCCGACTTTACTTTCCCTTCGAAGGAAGGCATAGAGAGATTTTTAACGCCCTTAATAAATCCGATGACTTCCGCTGGGTTTGAACTCGTGATCTTGGGCATAGAAACTCAGCATGCTACCAACTACGCCACCGAAGCCGCCAAGGGCTGTTTGTTTGTTTGCCAAGAAGGAAGATGATCTCATTATTTTTATAGAAATTTTAAGCAATCAAATATTATGCAAATATTTCTTCAGAAAATATAAAATAATGTAATTATTATGGGAAGCCTTAATGCGGTGTGTATGAGCCTTTGGTTCTTGTTCTTAGACTGTTTTAATGCAGTTTCCTCCCACTGTCCTCAACTAATCATTGCATCGTTACATTAGCTGCTATCCTGGAAGAATTGGACCACCTCAGTTACCTCGGCTCTATAGCCTTCTTTCTAGAGATGGAGGATATGATGAAGAAATAGCGCAAAGAGTACAAAAAGCTGTACAATTTTACCATCAAGCAGGAAATCTTCTCTGGGACACCCAAAATACCAGCTCAAGTTAATCACATCCTATATAATAGCTATTTTGTCCTCATAACAGCATATGGACTTGAGACCTGCACAATCTTGAAGAAGGATGGCAGTAGACTGCAAAGTGCAGAAATGAAATTTCTAAGGCCAATGGTCCAGAAGACAAGAAGGGGAAAGTTCAGAAATGAAAGTATAAGGGAAGCAACACAGGTACATGAATATCTTCTAAGAAAAATTGAAGGTTAAGATGGTTTGGACATGCAAAAAGAATGGCACACTAAAGAATAGCAAAAGTATGGTTGAAGAAAACAGTTAAAGGCACACGACCCAGAGGAATACCTTGAAGTAGATGTCATAATACACTCAAACAGAACGTAACCAGTACGGTACTGTAGAGGAATGGATTGGACAGAGATTGAGGATACCTAGATCTATCTGGACCGACAAAGATGGAAGATGGTTATAAACCACACCCTGGAAACCACAACAACGATGATGATGATGATGTTGATGATTAGCTACTGTACCACACTGTACATCACTGGCAATTTGTTGAACATTTTGAACTTACTGTACCGTTCTCTTTCCTTCCATAACTGAACTTGCTATTCCTGATTCCTGGGTGCTTTAGAATGTGTCCTACCAATCTTTTCATTGTTTCCCTTAGCACTCACCAGAATACTCTCTTTCCTCACGCACCTTAATGCCTCTCCATTTGTTACACTAACTACCCTTCTAATCTCCAATAATTCTTGAGACACTACATTTCAAATGTTTGTACTTTTCTCTTTTCTGGTGAACTAACAGTCCAAATTTCACTTCCATTAGAGCGCTATGCTTTCAGAAATTGTTTCCTAATTCATAAATCTAATGCAACAGATTGCGTTTCAGCAGATAAACATTCCTTGTCTATGTTAACCGACTTTTTCAATATCATCTTTGCTTCGTCCATCACTACTTATTTTGTTTACGAAGTAGCAAAATTCTCCTATTTTCTTTAGCTTTCCACCTGGCAAATCGATGCCAATAGGGGTAGCTTTTTCTGCCGGCTGCAGAAAATGAAGAAACACTTGCCAGAAATGCAAGAACGTTGTTAACCTGTTTTGAAAAAAATCCTTAAGCAAAACGTTGCTAACACGAGTCCAACGTTTACCGGGATGTGAACAGCGTTCGATGAAGTTTGGTAAAGCAGTGTGCACATGTGCGACTACAACCCAAAGTAAAATGATCCATTGTGAGTGAGCATCTCGGAGCTAAACGTGTGTATTTCCAATTTGATGAACTTACCCTTGTTGTGGATTTAAATTTCTCTAACCTAGAAGTGCCTCGGGGCTATCAAAGTCTAAATTCGGTTATGGTCGAAGTTCATCTTACAGTCGCTTTCAGAAGGTGTCGACCTTACACATATCAGAATATGGCCAACGATTTAAGTTTGAAGTATCAACTGCTCATAATGTAAACGTCAGTCGATGTTAAGACAATTAGGTCGTTGTGATGACCACGTTGTTGTTGTCTAAAATGCAAGCTAAAGCATCATTAAAACAGAATTTACTAAGAACACCATTGAGGGTGACGTTAGTACGTCGTAAGTAAAGGCTTCTCTCGACATTTGCATCCCCCCCTTGATTGTCGCCAGGCAGTATACGTCAGCGCCTTATAGCAGCCCAGAGAAGTTATTACGTACAATGTAGCGCGTTTTATGGTTCGCCTCCTAAAAGCCCCTGTCAAATAAACTATGAGTTTGGAAGTCTTCTCTGCCCGTGAAAGGTAAGTTATGGGCCAGCTTGCGCCGCCAGTATTTCACACCATTAGTGTCACAGGGTTGTCTCATACGGTGAAACGTTTACGGCCCTGGTACACTCACGTGCGGGAATGTAAGGAGACATCTGTGTTTATTCTTATAAAACTCTACCACATAACGTGAACACTGTAATGCGAAATGGGCCGGAAGTGGGAGCCTCAAGAACACTCATCAAGGATGCAGGCCTACTCCATATGTTAGAGATGGCTCTGGAGGTTAACTTACACTTAAACGGATGTTTCTTCCAAAGAATAAGCTGAGAGTGATGAAAGGCTCTTAAGACTTGAACAGGAATCCTCACTGTTTCTAGACGGGGGGCATAAGTTGCACATCGATGGAGCAGGGGTTTGGATGGAGAGACTGAGCCTCTCTCGACTCACTTGGCTTCCTCCACCAAGATCATATTTACGTTTTGATATAAACTAATCAAAAATACTGTGAAGTATAGTCTATGTATTAATGATGTTCTACAATCCCTACTCACTCACTCTGGGGCAAACGACTTCACTGTTCCGCCCCTTAGAACAACAATCATCATCATCTTCAATCATCCTAGCACCACTCAGTTAAATATGGACGGGTGAAAGGCAAAGTGATATTACCCATTCAAGATTTGATTGCCACTGAGTGTGGCTGCGCCAGCGTTTGTTGTTTATTGTAGCATGAGCCCCGCGAGGCGAAGCGGAGGACACAGCGATGACAGAGTGTAGTCTACACATAAGTCAAGCAGCATTGTGTCAGATGAGCGTCACAGGAGCTCATGTCGCCACGGACAGTTAAACGATGACTGAGGCTACTGGAGCTCAGTCATATCCTACTCGCACAACTGTACCTGTCAACGAAGCAGGATGACAGTTTGACACAAGTAAACAAAGAATAGTTCCCATCTCCAACGCCGGCAATCAATTCGCGAAGGGGTAATATGTCAGTTTGTTTTTCAGAATTGAGATAAGTCAATATCTGGATACTACATGGACAGATGCACATTCTAGCGAAGTGACTAAGTCGTAGTTAGCAGCGGTTAGCTGTTTATTCAGAAGGTACAGTGGTCTAAGTCAGACTTAGACCAGTTTGACTGGAACTACACAGACCGGCAAAAAAAAAGAGGACGAGTTAAAAAAAGTAATATAAATAGTATAAATCTAGCCTTGAAAAGGATTTAATCACATTTTAAAAGCTTTTCATGCATTAGAACAAACATCTGAAACATCCGTGAATAGAAATTGATAATATGACATTTCTTAGGGTGGTTTATTACCACCAATTACCCCCAATCCTCGATGAGCCTTATCTTAATGGTTTTATGGCGGGAAGCGGACTGGAAGCGTTTAAGGTTTATGAGTGTTGCCGCTCGCTTATTGTTGTTCTAGGGATAACAACTGGCACTTGTTGAACACGTGTGAACCATTGTTACCCATTTTAGCAAGTTATCCATTTGCAGTTCACACTAAAACATGCCTCTTAGCCGTGAAAAAGCTGCACAGGCAGTTGCATTGGTGGAGGATGGCCGCAGCTTCCGTTATGTTGCTGAGGTCATTGAATCATCTCTCGGTAGCATACATCGTGCAGTGCAACGTTACAGAGAGCTCCGAACATACGACAGGAGACGAGGGTCAGGCCGTAGAGGAAGCACAAGTGCCAGAGATGACAGATTTCTCACCCTCCAAGTTCTGCGTGATCGGCATACCACAGCAGTTCAGGCACGAAATCAACTGGAAAATGTCAGAAATGTGAGAGTGAGTGAGCGAACAGTAAGAAGAAGGTTTGAAGAAGCTCATCTTTCGTCCAGGAGACCTGCATGTGGACCCGCACTCGAACGGCATCACAGAGAGGCGCGTCTTCGCTTCGCAAGGCAGCATCTGGGATGGACCCACGAGCAGTGGGCCTCTGTTCTCTTCACTGACGAGAGTCGCTTTAACCTTAGATCTCCTGATGGAAGAGCAAGAGTGTGGAGAAGGCACGGGGAGAGGTACAGCCCTGTTGCTTTCTCCTCCAGGACTCCATTTGGAGGTGGCTCGGTTATGGTGTGGGGTGGCATCAACGTTATGGCCCGCACTGAGTTGGTGTGCATCGATCACGGGACGCTCAATTCCCAAAGGTACATCGAAGAGATCCTGATGAACCATGTGATGCCCTTTGCGCCTTTCATTGGTCAGAATTTCATGCTGATGCAGGATAATGCCCGCCCTCATACTGCTCGCTGTGTTGTACAATATCTGCAGGAAGTGGAGATTCAAACCCTGGACTGGCCAGCTCGTAGTCCTGACTTGAACCCCATCGAACATGTATGGGATACGCTTGGAAGGAACGTCAGACAGCATGACCAGACCACCTTGGCACAACTGAGAACATCGCTGCTGGAGGAATGGGATCGCATCCCGGCAGATGCCATTCGACGAGTTGTGAACAGTATGCCTGAGCGTTTACAAGCTGTCATAGACGCTAAAGGTGGAAACACCCGTTTTTAGTGACCAGTGTTCTCTCGCAGTGCAGTGCAAACATTAATACTGTTTTGTTTGGCAATACGTTTGATAAACACCAGCCCAAAAGAGCATTACTAAAAACTAGAAAATTGTAAGATTTGCAAAATGTAACGACATTTGTGGGTTAAAGCGTGTTGTAAAACATGATTCGGTATTTTCTGTTGCCAACCATCTAAATTTACATGAATAATGCAAATATTGGAAAACCGATACATTTTAGTGGAATAAATTAAGAAATTACATAAAAATTAAAGTGTTCCACATTTTTTGCCGGTCAGGATGTTGTTCATTAGCGTGGTCTGAATATTGACACAAGTAACCAATAACACTGCGTTAGGCGCGTGGGTGAAGGCTGTTATCCAGAAAACGTTCAACGACGGTTATTTAAAACTCCAAGCAATTACGCATGCGCGGCTTTGTGTACGTCTCTGGCGATCTCTTATCCAATCACCCAAATTGGTCTCGACGATGTCATCAATGTGGGCGAAGTTGGAACAAGACAACAAGAAGGTGGTGCACAAAGTGACATAATTGGACCAGCCCTGACTATCTGATGGACGTGTGTGGCAATTGTTTTCAAGAGTAGGAAAATTTGAACATCTGAATCTACGAAATTCTTCATTTTTTTTGTAAACAAGTCATAACTTAATTAGCAATAAAGAATCAGTGATGGCGTGTCTTTATCTTAATACTGTATTATATTTATTAAACGATCAAATACGCAGCATTAAATTAAGGCTTTTGTATTAGGTACAATTTCAGTAGCTAATAAACCCCTCCCTATATTATTCTGCTAAGGTCCCATTCAAGTTTTGTACCGAAAATAAGGTCCCATTAACACCAACCTACCCATATGGGGTACCTACAGGTTCAGCGTAGCCCAATGCGTAAGTGAAACGCACTCACTTACTCTTTAAATACCTCACAATTAAATGAATACCTTAAAACATGTATATTTACAATGAAATAATGAAAGAATGCAACACGGTAACCATGGTAACAGAATCTCTTAGGTCCATCTATTTCAGGTGGCTTCGGTGGCGTAGTCGGTAGCATGATGAGCTTCTATTCCCAAGATAACGGGTTCAAACCCGGCCGAGGCCGTCGGTTTTTTTAAGAGCGTTAAAAATCCCTCAGTATGCCTTCCTTCGGAGGGGAAGTAAAGCCGGCGGTCCCATGTCATAGATTTATGGCATGTTAAAGAACCTTCCAATACTTGCACCTGTGTGAAGCTAAATTGGATAGGTTAAGAATGTAAACAACGCTCTTAGGTGTCTACGTTCGTTTCCAAGAGCCGACTGCGGTAGCGTCTATTAGCTAAGTTCTGTGCTTAGCCTAGTAGTCGTTGACGGTGGCGCTTGGCAGTTAAAGTAGGAACTATTTGAAAAAAAATCCAAGTTGCAGTACTTAAATAAAAATAAAAAAAAAACAGATACCACACACTAATACAGTCATCACAATTAACACCGGTTATCAGACAGATTCTACACACACCCAAAAGTACACGGGGCTACATGACCGCGTTGTCGCAGCCCCTAAACTTAAGAACCAACCATCTATTTCTGTAAGACGCAATGCAATTCCAATTATTACAATACTGTGAATGTTTCCAGACGGTTATTAGGTTATCTCTCAACCAAATTAGGCTGTAAAATTCATCAATACATACAGTATAATGCGCTTAATGGGGTCAAGGGGCACTCGAGAATTTTTTTCACGCAATTTTCACTTGTGAGTGTGGTACGAAAGGTCTTTTTCACCCGACTATAAGAGGTCACCGAAACCCACATTTAAAGGCCCTTAAATTAACAGTGTCTCGATATTCCCAGAAAACTAACTTCGCTCTGATATACCTATGAAGGGATGACAAACCCCTAACCACTGCACCAGTAGCTGAATTGATAATGTCTGATTATTCATACCTAGGATAAATCAGTCATAGCATTCATGATTGAGATTTTGCTAAGTGTACTCTTTACAACTAGAATATTCGCGGGCGAATCCGCGACGGGTAATGCTAGTAAGTATTAAACCTTCTCTAGTTATTAAGTTACTCATACAGCACGAGTTTCAAAACGGATGACAAGTGCACCAACGCGCCTATACTAGTCGCTGAATTACACGCGCCTAACGTAGGGAACCTGGACAGCCTAGTGGAAGCTTCATTGTTAGAGAACCATAACACCTAGAAACCTCATAGTTTCTCAGAGAAACAATAACAGTCATTAGTGAATGTCACTAAAGTATTATAAAAGATCTATATATATATAAGAATGAAAGTTTGTCTGTTTTTTCTGAATTTCTACGGATATTTGCGTTATTTCCGCGTTTCAGACTGTTTTATGACGGATGCGCGCGAAAATAAAATTTTTGTCTGTCTGCCTGTCTGTCTGTATGTCTGTCTATCTGTTTGTCTGTGGACAAGTATGTTCCCTTATAACTTGAGAACGGCTGGGTGGATCAACGTAAAATTTGGTACAGATATCCTTCAGAGGCACGACACTAATCATTGATGTAACTCTTCTCCGTATCTCTCATATGAGTGGCATACCCCCTTAAAATGCATGCTGAAATAGGTGTAGAAGGGCCAGACAAAGCTCATTTTCAGCCCTCAATATCAGAAACAAACCCGGTAACTATGGCAACAGAATCTCACAGGTCATTGTTAGACGCAATACAATTCCAATTATTACATTACTGTGAAAGTTTGTAAACGGCTATACGGTTATCACGGAACCAAATTACGGAGTAAAATGCATCAATACATACAGTATACTGCGCTAGAGGTACTCTAGAATTTTTTCGCGTGATTTACACGTGTGGGTGTGGTACGGAAGGTCTATTTAATCCCTATCTCTATATAATTATACAATTATTATTATTATTATTATTATTATTATTATTATTTTTATAATGGCACACAACGACGAGACAAAGATCAATTTCAGCCCCTCTGTGTCGGAAACAAAACACGGGGGCCCTAAAGTGTCCCCGAAAACTAAATTTTAAGGCTCTATAACCCACAGTTTCTGAGATAATCCCTGAAAACTAATTTCATTTAATAAACTAATCAAGGAATATAAGCCGGTAACCATGACAACAGTATCTCAAGAGATGACATCCAACTTTCCATCTCTTTCTGTAAGAAGCAATACCACTCCATTTATTACATTTCTGTGAACGTTTGCAAATGGCTATAAGGTTATCACAGAACCAACTAAGACTGTAAAATTCGTCAATGCGCTTAAGGGGGTCAAGGGGCACTCCAGAATTCTTTCACTCGACATACACGTGCGATATGTTGTACAGAAGGTCTATTATATCTCCAAACAGCAATATTATTTTCAAAAATTCCTGAATTGAAATAGTATTTTTGCGGCTTTTTAGGAATTTGAGGTATTCAATTTTATTTTCACGTCAGGTAGTACACGTTAGGTGAATTTAGTTTGAGAGCACATTTTAACTAATCATTCTTTTTGTCAACAAACGGGTACATCGTAAGGATGATTTTGTTTGAGTTAGTTATTGTTGTTTTAAAGGGTGAACTACAAGGTCATCTGCCCCTTGAATTTGTTTGATACTGTGTGGTTGATATATCCATATTTGGACATCTGGGTGATACGTTGTAGTCAATAGAGTTAGTTTGCCTCATGGCCACTAGCTGCCTTTGCTCCTGCATAAATACACCTATCTATAAACATATGATTGTTTGTTTATTAAAGTTTCAATTTTGTTTCTTTTACGCGTTTCGGCTTGTTTTTTGACGGATGCAAGCAAAACGTGGATTTGTGTGTCTGTATTTCTGTGTATCTTTATGTACACCTATAACTCGTGTTCGGATGCTTGGAGCATCGTAAAATTAGGTAGGTATCCATGAGGGTCAATACACTAATCATTTATATAACTCTTCACTGTACTTCTCATAGAAGGGTGGGTATAGGGAAAAAAAGTTTCAAAATACATGCTAAAATAGGCGAAATATAAAAATTATTCTAGAAGGACGACCAAAGCATATGTTGCGCTTCTCAATGTGAGACACAAAATTCGGGGTACTATAAAGGGTTTCCGAAAACCACATTTTAAGGCCCCTAAATTAACAGTGTGTGTGATATTCCCAGAAAACTAACTTCGTTCTGATAAAACTTTTGAAGGAATGACAAACCGTTAACCATTGCAACAGTAGCTGAATTGATAACGTCTGGTTATTCATACCAAAGACCGTTCGAAGAACGGGTACTTCTGCTAGTATATAATATATATTTCAATAATTATGGACATTTGAGAAGAAACTAAATACTTCCTGACAATTTTGAATATTTCTCCGAGTTCGGCACTTTTTTCTTTGAAGTCACTTGATAGTGTTTAAAGCCCTTTTTAGTGTTGCCTTAGTAAACGAAAGTTTGATGCTCTTCAGTCGGTCAACACGATTGCACTCAAAAGAGACAGGTTATTTCCTAGTCCTGAAAAAAAAAAATACACGAGATTAATGAATACACCAAGTAAATAGGATACAACCAAGTGTATTTATTAATCTCAAGATTTTTTTCATTTTAAACTTATTTTTACTCTGATTACATCTATATTACTTCGCAGTTTCTAACTCATAAGCGCCTACAAGTATGAAAAATATTAATTTTATCGGGCACATAGTTCCTGAGGAAATGGTACATAACATAGAACCATTCAAGTTTTGAGAAATCTTACATCAAAAGGCCAAAATTATTGAAATATGCCATAACTTTCTACAGGGGTCCCAGCCAGAAAGTCTAACTAATTTCCGTGACATTTCCCTGACTTTCACTGACCAAAATATTCGATTTCCCTGTGAAAAATTTGGTATTCGCGCAATTATTAACAGCCTCCTCCGCCGCCATTAGCTGTGTAACACACAGTTGTACACAATATGTACAGTGTGTCCGCAAAGTTTCTCCGCAGCGCGTGTCTCACCTTGCGGGACGTGTTGGGTTGGCAGTGCATTCATGTTATGTTGTTACAAGGAAAACAATTACATAAAATTAAGTAATGCAATTATACATACGGTACACACCACTATCACACTATGCTCCGTAAAGGTTCCACCATCACGGAAAACTTCTTCCACTAAAAACGTACGCTCTTCAGTAGTAAGCATTCCCACTAGACTCAGCTTACACAAGAACTTGACAAGAACACAACATACAGCGTCAACACTGTCAAGCATAGGCACTCACTGTCGGCAATAATGAACCGGTATTTCCCATCCTATCACTCCAGTTGAAGGTCATCACGAAACAAGTGCATGCTAATGCCAACCGCTGCGGTGAGACTTTGCGTATGCAGCGACATACACGTCCCGTAGAACAAAACCTACGTAGCTCGCCGCTGCGGAGAGACTTTGCGGACGCTGTGTATTACTCAAATAGGAAATACAAGTCTTTGAACAGTAGAGTACATACAATTTAATAATGATCTGCCAGATAATAATAAATGTTAATACATTTTATTTATACATGAATGATGAAAGTACAGGGCGCCAGGAAATGTTCTCCGCAGTGACTGCGAGGTGCTGCCAGAGGTAGCGTCAACACTTTAGTTGGCAGCACTGTGTCCTTGACAGGGTGAATCCCACACGTGCGGGTTATGGGCTGTCGAAATCGTCAGTGTGTAAGCGAGCTTGTGTGACGTCAGTGTGTATTGCAGTAAGCGAGCGTTCAATTAGATTAGTGGAAGAGTGCAACAGTGTACAGTATACAGGCAGTAATGTACTACTGAAGTGAGAGTTTTTAGCCTACTTTTCACATTTTGCAAAAATGAGGAAAAAGTAGACTTATGAGATCGATCCGGGAAAATGTGTGTCCCTCTGTCTGTCCGTCTGTCTGTCTGTACTTCTGTCTGTCTGGCTGTGTATCAGTCCCACCCTATCAACTCCTAAACGGCTGCATGCAGCAATCGAAACCAAATTTAGTATGAGTAAAGATGTATACCGGAATATCTCAAGCCCATACTTGAAAATGATGTCAGTGCTACCAACTGCTGAAAAATCGCAACTGAAATTTGAGCTCCATATTGGATATCTTGGAAGGTATGAATGGGAGCTATTTCAAAATTGGTACACGTATAGATAATAATATTGCAGTTTAATTTCCAGGAGGCCATATATGGCAGTGTTGCCAAAATGATTATAAGCCTGCTGATAGGTCCAAATTTCAAATGCATATAACTTCTTCACTATCATTGGAATTCAACCAAATTTCGTATGTGCTATGTGTACATAAACAGATATGACTGAGCGTATTTTTAAGAGCCACCAGGGCTACCAACTGTTAATAAATGCTCTCATTTTTTAAAATCCAAATTCCCATATATCAGAAAGTATGCAAGCCGACAGCCTTAAACTATGCACACGTATAGTACCTGACATTCTATATTAATTTGGAGTAACTTATATACGTCAGTGCTACCAACATGATTCTAAGCCTGCTTAGAGGTCCAACTTTAAAGACATGTAACTTCTATACTATCATTTGAATTTCAACCAAATTTCGTGTGTGCTATGTGTACCATAACAGATATGACTATGCCGATTCTTAAAAGTAACCAGGGCTGCCAACTGTTAATAAACGCTGTCTCTATTTTTGTTACCCTAATATCAATATATCAGAAAGTATGCAAGCCAATAGCTCTAAACTTTGCACACGTATAGTACCTGGCATTCTAGATTAATTTGGAGTAAATAATATATGTCAGTGCTGCCAACATGATTATAAGCCTGCTGATAGGTCCAATTTTAATATGCATGTAACTTCTATACTGACTAATGGATATCATTCAAAATTGACACAACAATAGATCATATTATTTCAGATCATTTCTGACCAAAAATGTATGTCATTGTTGCCAACATGATTTTACGTGCGCTGTTAGATACAATGTTTAACTGCATGTAACGTCCATGCTATCCATTGGACTTCAATCAAATTTTATATTCTGTACCTTAAGAGATGGAACTAAGTATATATTCAGTCACCAGGGCTGCCAACTGTAGTTCTCTATTAGGCTACATTATACCAGGTATATTTCTAACTAATTAAACATTTCGATATTACCAACTTAATTTCGTCATTATTCTAGATAGGTTCATATACTGTAGATTAATCATTGGCATGAATCTTAATTTTAAGAAAAGTAGGCTTTTTAGTTCGTTACGGAACTTCTTGTTTTTGTTGGAATGCGTTTATCGCGAAGACAATTGGTTAACAGAAAACGTAAAATTAAAATTTCTGGCGTGGTTTCATAATTCAATGTGTCCAAACCGAGATACCGTTCGAGATTTATTAAGTACATTTCGTGTGACCGGTTCAGTTTGCACTTCAAGCAAATGTTATGAATGGTTGTGGTGAGTACAAAGTTTATTGTTTATTTTGATGCAAGCGGCAGCCGTGCTGCCAACGTAACTACTAATTCTGCAGTAAGTAGGCACTGCGGAGAACATTTACTGGCGTCCTGTATTACTATTAAAATTACGAAGAGTAACAGTATGAATCAGTATGAATTACCTGACACATAACAAATTTGAGTCAACTTCCCTGACTTTGCCTAACACACGCCAATTTTTAAAAGGCTACCCTGACTTTGCCTGTCAATTTTATAATTCCCTGACAATCTCTGACTTTCCCTGACTTTCCCTGTTAGGTAGTCAGCCCGAAGGCTGGTTGGATCCTCAAACAGTACCGCCGTTAGGTTATGTGAGTAGATACCCACAAAAACCCAAGGCAGAGCTATATTGAGGCGTACTAGGCAAAAAGAGGAGTGAGGTAGTTTGCCATTGCTTTCCTCTCTGAGTCAGAAAAGTAGTACTAACCCTATGAGTAGAACCTTTCACAACATCCACAGGCACTGACTGTGCCTTGAATGTCATTACTAAGCACCACCCATACCTCAGTAGCTTCCATATAATCACAGCCATGAGTGAGACTGAGACATCGGTGAAAAGCCACCTTTTACTCTAGCCTGTGCCAACATACAAATGCAAATGTACTGCATTCATCAAGGGGTGGCAACAACTATTATTTTTAAAATTATTTCTTCACTTAAATTTTTAGTATGTCGCGTCACTCTGCGTCACTTTCTACTTAATGTTAAAAAGTAGATAAAGTCTTGTAGTTTACGCCTGTTATACGATTTTTGGCATCTTTTTGCAACTTACTTAGTTATTTTACGTCTTAGAAGATGCCGCGCAACCAGTTCTCACACGTTTACAACTGATTGAAGCACTGGGTTCGACGATTATGTCAAAAGTGGACCTTTGTGACTTTGTTAAAAGTAACTTAGGGGTAGAAAATTGTTCTGAAGAGATAACTGAATGCTCTATCCAACTCCTAATCATAGACAATTTCTTGCATGTGTAGACGTAGCTTAAAAAGATCTTAACTGATGTTTATTATGAAATAAACAAATTATATACGTTGCTTTCACTCTAAATTCATGATTAAAACGTAAAAAAAATTGTCCCGTAGATTTCGATTTTTATCCACTGTGCACTGGTCTGGAGGGGGATGCCTTGCTAACACTCAATACTCTCTTCATGAAATGTACCCTCACGTTTTCAATTGCTGTTAAGTCGCTAAATGTGAGCTTTTCCCATAATATTTCTACACCATAGGTGCCTATTAGAGCTATTGCACTGTGGAAGAGTAGCATCGCCGTGTCTGTTGACAGTTGAGTTATATATTCTACTTTGTAAATGGCTCTAATGACCGATGCGGATTTTTCTTGAAAAAGTATGCTGAAGGATAACATGTATCCTGAAAGAGCGGCTTCGGTGGCGTAGTCAGTAGCATGCTGAACTGCTATGCCCAAGATCGTAGGTTCAAAGGCGGCCGAAGTCGTCGGGTTCTTTAAGAGCGTTAAAATTCTTCGGAATGGCCCATGCCATAGATTTATGGCCCATGCCATAGATTTATGGCATTGAAAAGAACATACCACTACAATTGGTAGTGTGTTGCCAAATTTATAAGTTATATTTCGTTAGAGATGGTTTATCAAGTTCCAACGTCCGTTGCTAGGTGTCAGTGTCATATGGTAGCCGAAGTTGGAACTACTTGAAATTGTACTTACTCATTCATCTTCATTCATTTCATCTCATCGACACGCGACGGGTGTCCGCATGGAAGCAGGTACAAACTCTGGCGAGCCGAACATGCCCTCGGACATTATCGGCACTAAAATCCATACGCTGAAGAAAACAAGAAGTTCCGTGACGAACTAAAGATCCTACTTTTCTCGAAATGTAAGATTCATTCCAATGATTAATCTACATGGATCTATCTAGAATAATGACGAAATTAAGATGGTAATATCGAAATTTCTAATTAGTTCGCAATACTGTATTCATGGCATAATGTAGCCTAATAGAGCACTACAGTTGGCAGCCCTGGTGACTGAACATATTCTTAATTCCATCTCTTAAGGAACAGAATACAACATTTGGTTGATGTCCAATGGATAGCTTGGACATTGCATGTACTTAGACATTGGACCTATCAGCGCGCGTAAAATCGTGTAGGCAACAATGTCATGCATGTGTTGGGCAGAAATAATCTGAACTATTATGATCTATTGTTGTGCCAATTTTGGATGAAATCCAGTTATTTGTATAGAAGTTACGTGTATTTTAAATTTGGACCAATCAGCAGACTTAGAATCAAGTTGGAAGCACTAACGTATATTAGTTACTCCAAATTAATCTAGAATGTAAGGTACTATACGTGTGCAAAGTATAGAGCTGTTGGCTTGAATACTTTCTGATATATTAATATTAGGGTAAAAAAATAGAGACAGCATTTATTATTAGTTGGCAGCCCTGGTTGCTCTTAAGAATACGCATAGTCATATCTAGTTGAAATCCAATTGATAGTATAGAAGTAACATGTATTTACAATAGGTCCTATCAGCAGGCTTAGAATCATGTTGGTAGTACTGAGGTCCATTAGTTACTCCAAAGTAATCTAGAATGTCAGGTACTATACATGTGCATAGTTTAAAGCTGTCGGCTTGCATACTTTCTGATATATTGGTATTTGTATAAAAACAATAGAGAGTGCATTTACAAACGGTTGGCAGCCCTGGTGGCTCTTAAGATTACGCTCAGTCATATCTGTCTATCTACAGATAGTACATACGAAATTTGGTTGAAATCGAATTGATAGTGTAGAAGTTATATGCATTTAAAATTTGGACCTGTCAGCGGGCTTAGAATCATTTTGGCAACACTGTCATGTATGGCCCCCTGGAAATTAAACTGAAATAATATTATCTATATGTGTGCCAATTTTGGTATAGCTCCCAAGTATATCTTCCATGATATAGAACATGGAGCTGAAATTTCAATTGCGATTTTTCAGCTGTTGGTAGCACTGATATCATTTTCAAATACGGCGTTGAGATATTCAGATAGAGGTCTTTACTCATACCAAATTTGGGTTCGATTGCTACAGCCGTTTAGGAGTCGATAGGGGGGGGGGGACACGCACAGCAGACATACAGACAGAAGGACAGGCAGACAGACAGACACACATTTTCCCGGATCGATCTCATAAGTCTACTTTTTCCTCATTTTTACAAAATGCGAAAAGTAGGCTAAAAAATAATAATCCTGAAGGATTAGGGTAGAAGGATACTAAAACCATTGTTGTGCCGAGGTTAGGGTAGGTGGATACTAGAACCATTGGTCTATGAAGGAGCGAGTTGATGATGGGTTAAACCCGCGCGTAAAATTATTAGTCTAAGTCTGAATTTCTGTATACCGCTTTGCCTTAAACTATGACTTGGGCCACTTATATGTTAACTATTGTTGCTGTAGTCTGTCAGTAAAACTGATATAAAGTAATGAATTCTGCTAGAAGCAAAGCATTTATTTACGTAAAAATAAAACGTCAAATGACACAATAGTAGCCCAACAAAATTACATACTAATTATAGATTCACAAAGGACCTTCTTTGAAGGCAGATGAGCAAGGTGAGGAAAAGTGTGCCCTATGTCTTTGGAATGAGAAATCTTCCCTAAAGGCGGATGATCCAGCAGATGGACAACGGCATAGGACCAGGACCAATAGGTATGAGTAAGGGTAGGTGAGACTCTATGAGCCGTGGAGAAGGCAACTCGCCTAGAAGAAGGTCACTTTGATAACAAACCGGGTGGCTCAGTACCCTAGTTGGCAGCTCCATCACTGAGCTCGGTCTCGGAAGGCTGATAACTAGGGCCCTGATGTTGATGGCATGTCATCTTTTTACTGAGCTGTCTGATACAATGCTGAAGTACATAGAAACTCCGGACGGGCCGCCCCGTATTCAAATATGTCATTTTTATTTTGCATCTTTTTGCATTATTTGCTATTTTTTTTTTCATTTTAAGAGCATTTTTTAAGTTGGGTGGATTTTTTGGTCGTATTATAGAGAAATCAGCCTTTTAAGGTGTTTTTTTTTTTCAATTTAGTCATGTCACAGCTTTATATGAGGGAGTTACGTGTCTCAGAGTTAAGAAGAAGCCAGTAGCTGATACAAGATAATTTAAAATATTGAAATACAATTCGAACTTCGATAATTCGAAATCTTCTTTAATTCGAATTTTTCTCTTGGTCCCCAGCATTTTATATACAATCAATGCTAAAAAAGCGTGGTTAATTCGAATTATATTTTGGATAATTCGAAGTTTTTAGTGAAAAAAGCCGATCGGAAGCCAAACAGTTGGGACAATTCCCGAAAAAACTGTTCCGAGTGCAGTCCCAAGGATCAAACCACATCACAGAACAGTTTGTTTAAAGTAGAAATGACGTAAGTAGTTCTGTTTTCCGTTCCTTAAATTTGTTAGATTTTTTGTGATGGCTGAGAGACTTAATTGTAGGAAACAGGTAAAAGTCTCAAACTATTTTGAAAAACAGTAGATTTCCCTAAGATTTAACTAGATTGCTGGATTACTCCTGTTGTTAAATAGGAGAATAGTACAGTTTGGTTTTATTTTTCATCTGAAACTTTTGAGGTTATTGACGATACCGTCTTTATAAAGTACCGTTGTCGGTTAATCTGCTTTGTTGAACGTAAATCATTATGTAAACGCAACAAGAGTTTAGTGCTTTTCAGTCGGTCAACACGAATGTACCCAAAAGAGATGGGTTATGCCCTAATCCTGAAATAAATTACATGAGATTAATAAAACACTAGGATGACCAGTTTCGATCGTCAAGCGATCATCATCAGATCCAATACACTTAGGCTATAAAATCTATGTTTGAAATACAGGTGAAAATATTTACAATATGTACAATTATTTAGTTGCAGTATTGGTACTGCAACTGTCAGTGTATGCTAAATGCAGTATATATGTTAGGTGAAATGCTAAATGGTGATGGCTATCCGGAGATTGTACTTTAGAGAGATTATATGGCTGTAAACTATGGTTAAACTATAAAATTTTAGGCTAACTACTTATCTGATTGCCTTCCGTACTACAGCTATTCGCAGTTTCCGTGCTCACTTGAACTCGCTGTGCGGTCGACTGCGGTGGTTATCTTAACGACTGGTTTTTCCCTGCCTTCCCCCCCCTGTCCCTACGTGCTGTGGGGAGTGATCGCGATGTGTTTATGTGAGGTGTTGCCAACCTAGATAAGATGTATGTTATTGAATGAGGTGGATCTACAACTATTAAAGACCGTGGATTAGTCCTCGCCACGCGTGGAGCATAACCCATTCGAACTAAGCGTTGACGGTCTTATGAGGACGTCCCGGCACCTTTAATACTGCCTCTAATATGGGCCTTGGTTTATTGCAGAAGAAAAGTACATCGTACACCTGATCCAGATAACATTTACCTATTAAAAAAACCCTAGGTAAATGTTATCTGGATCAGGTGTACGATGTACTTTTCTTCTGCAATAAACCAAGGCCCATATTAGAGGCAGTATTAAAGGTGCCGGGACGTCCTCATAAGACCGTCAACGCTTAGTTCGAATGGGTTATGCTCCACGCGTGGCGAGGACTAATCCACGGTCTTTAATAGTTGTAGATCCACCTCATTCAATAACATACATCTTATCTAGGTTGGCAACACCTCACATAAACACATCGCGATCACTCCCTACAGCACGTAGGGACAGGGGGGGAAGGCAGGGAAAAACCAGTCGTTAAGATAACCACCGCAGTCGACCGCACAGCGAGTTCAAGTGAGCACGGAAACTGCGAATAGCTGTAGTACGGAAGGCAATCAGATAAGTAGTTAGCCTAAAATTTTATAGTTTAACCATAGTTTACAGCCATATAATCTCTCTAAAGTACAATCTCCGGATAGCCATCACCATTTAGCATTTCACCTAACATATATACTGCATTTAGCATACACTGACAGTTGCAGTACCAATACTGCAACTAAATAATTGTACATATTGTAAATATTTTCACCTGTATTTCAAACATAGATTTTATAGCCTAAGTGTATTGGATCTGATGATGATCGCTTGACGATCGAAACTGGTCATCCTAGTGTTTTATTAATCTCATGTAATTTATTTCAGGATTAGGGCATAACCCATCTCTTTTGGGTACATTCGTGTTGACCGACTGAAAAGCACTAAACTCTTGTTTACTAAGGCAACACTGAAAATATGGCTTCAAACACCACAATGTAAACGCAATTCAATATATTTTCTCTACCCTTTTCAAATAACTTTCTTAATTCGAATTTTTGGATAATTCGAATTTTTTTACTGGTCCCTTGAGGTTCGAATTATTTAAGTTCCACTGCAGTAGAAAAATATATATCTTGGATGCAGAATAACGGTGCCGTAGAAATACAGATGCTGTTGTTTGCGACGCAAACCAGTTATTAGCGGATTAGAATATTACCTGCTCTGTTGATCAAGGTCAGCTGTGGCGGGCTAGAAAGGGGAAGGGGTGTATATTCTTGTCTCAGTTCATTTTCTCCATTTTATAGTGAATTTTTCGAATTTTTGAAATATTGTTGAGTTTATTATTATAAGTTCATTTTCTCCATTTTTCGAATTTTTCGGTCATTTATTACAGTATTTTTTTAAAATTTTAAGTGCATTTTTTAAACTTATTACGGCATCAACATGCGGTCCCTACTGATAACCTTTTTTTTTTTTTTTTTTTTTTGTCGTTTACCCTCCAGGTTGGTGGAACCCACGGACTCAGCGAGGGAACTCCCCACTACCGCCTCTACGGGCAGTGTCCTAGAGCTGAGAACATCGAATCGGAAGGGATACAACTGGTGAGGTGGGATTGGCACCTCGCCCAGGCGGCCTCACCTGCAAAGCGAACAGGGGCCTCATGAGGGAAGGTAAGGGATGGTTAGGATGGATAGACAAGGAAGAGGGAAGGAGGCGGCCGTGGCCTTGAAGAAGGTACAATCCCGGCATTTGCCCGAAGACGTAGTGGGAAACCACGGAAAACCACTTCGAGGATGGCTGAGGGGGAATCGAACCCTCTCTACTCATTTGGGCCACCCGAGGCTGAGTAGACCCCGTTCCAGTCCTCGTACCACTTTTCAAATTTCGTGGCAGAGCCGGGAATCGAACCCAGGACCTCCGGGGCGGCAGATAACCATGCTGACCGCTACGCTACGGAGGCGACTACTAATAACCTACCAGTCTTAAATTATGAGATCAAAGAAAAAGGTAAAGGAAAATATCAGACTGATCAAATGGTTGACGACAATGGATAGTGTTACGCAATGTTGTATATTTGATGTGTGTGTTATGTTTCTTTGCTTTCTGTCATGGGCCTAAATGGTATGCTAGGTACAATAAATGATGATGATGATGATGATGAAAGGACATACAACTGGCAAAATGCTAAGCATCCATAGGACTATCTTTTTCAGGTATCAGTACATCTTCTAAAGGGCTAACGATTGTCCTCTACGGCAGCGGTTCCCAACATTTTTTTCCTACCCGTACCCCTTTATACATATTTAACTAAAATAGTACCCCCTAAAAAGTAAAACTTTTAAAACGTTTAATATTTTACGGGAAATGTGTACTCAACCTAATACAAACATTAATAATAAAAACTAAACACAACTATTTATAACTTTTTTGAATACAGTATAACTACTTTTTTAATTTATTATTTTGCGCTCTTAGTATGCATTTCATTTCAATAAATGATACATATAATTTTCATTTTACTTTTATTTACTTGTGCATATGAAGATATATAAACATTTAGCCGAGGAAAATATATAATTGCAGTACCGTACATACGATTATTTATTTTTGATTTTATTGAAAACCAATTTCTTCTAGCGATTAGTTTGGCAAAAATAGACACATCAAGACAATAGCAGTGCAGCGGTGAAAGTGACTGGGATTGGGGTAGGATGGTTTGTCGAGGGGGAGCATTGACCTTGAAGTGTGTGAATAAGACGGCACTGCGTGCTGGTACATTACGACTGACACGTACAATGGGAACATGGCGCCCGCCATTGCCGTTTATTATTGGCGTACCCCAGGTTGGGAACCGATGCTCTACGGTATCACAAGTAATTAGGCCACAATTAATGTTGTGGAGAATCGGTGGCGTGAAATGCAAGTCTAATTTACTTACAGTAAACAAACTCTTAAGTTGTACTCGGATGCTTTGGCCCTAGTTTAATATTGTAACAAGAGTGGGAATATGTTCGCTATGATTGTGTTATCTTATTTTTTGAAGCTCGCTCTTACATGTTGACAGTGACTGTATCACAGTGAGAGAGCAGTATTCTCTCGCTGTTATGACGTTGAACAGTAGCAGTTACTGTCGCGACACCTTCTTTATCGCGAGCGATGATACCGCTATCCACCGCGGTGCGGTGCCACATAACTTAGCGACGCTCCTCGTGTCGCTGTAATTTCCGGTAGCGGCGCTGAGGTGGGATGAAGGACGGCCCCGTCGCTAAGTAGAGGTGCAGGGGGAGTGTAATCTTACAGGTGAAGTGGAGCACGCCCATATTCTCCACAGATAACGTGCCAGCAAGCTTATAAGTTAGTTATTTTCTTCCGAACATTCACAGGGGTTTCGTTAGGGAATGTCAACACGGCGAACATGATATGTTACAATGCACAGACATGGCCAAAAAATTAAACAGCTGCTTGTGACCTTGATTAAGATTCTACATAATGATGTTATATTGGCTTTCACGGCCAGTGAACTAATACTCAGGAATTTTTCTAGGTTTGTGCCATGTCTTGTGAGGGGTTTCGCCCAGGACACCAAGCTGACTCATCAGCGGGCTGTTGGTGTCCCCGCCGGGACTCCCACAGGAGTAGCGAACTGCGCGCTACCTCCCTTTATATGAAGTGAACCTGCGCCTCTTCATTGCGAGAACTAAAAGCTCAAGCAGCCATGACCTCCTTGTGAAGGCTTCCAATAAGATGGTAGGCCTATATTGGATTTCGCGGCCAGTGAATTAATACTCAGCAATTTCTCTAAGTTTGTGCCGTGTCTTGTGTGGAGTTTCGCCTAGGCCACCAAGCTGGCCCATCAGCGGACTCTTTGTTTCCCCGCCTGGACCCCCACAGGAGTAGCGAACTGCGCGCTACCTCCCTTTATATGAAGTGAACCTGCGCCTCTTCATTGCGAGAACTAAAAGCTCAAGCAGCCATGACCTCCTTGTGAAGGCTTCCAATAAGATGGTAGGCCTATATTGGATTTCGCGGCCAGTGAATTAATACTCAGCAATTTCTCTAAGTTTGTGCCGTGTCTTGTGCGGAGTTTCGCCTAGGCCACCAAGCTGGCCCATCAGCGGACTCTTTGTTTCCCCGCCTGGACCCCCACAGGAGTAGCGAACTGCGCGCTACCTCCCTTTTTATGAAGTGCACCAGCGCCTCTATACTGCGAGAACTAAAAGCTCAAACAGCCATGACCTCCCTATGAAGGCTTCCAAAAAGATGGCGTATTGAATTTCACGGCCAGTGAATTAATACTCAGCAATTATTCTAGGCGTGTGCCATGTCTTCTGTGGGGTTTCGCCTGGGACAGCAAGCTGACTCATCAGCAGGGTGTTGGTGTACCCGCCGGGATCCCCACAGGAGTAGCGAACTGCGCGCTACCTCCTTTTATATGAAGTGCACCTGCGCCTCTTTACTGCGAGAACTAAAAGCTCAAGCAGCCATGACCTCCTTGTGAAGGCTTCCAAAAAGATGGTAGGCCTATATTGGATTTCGCGGCCAGTGAATTAATACTCAGCAATTTCTCTAAGTTTGTGCCGTGTCTTGTGTGGAGTTTCGCCTAGGACACTAAGTTGGCCCATCAGCGGGCTCTTTTTGTCCTCGCCTGGACCCCCACAGGAGTAGCGAACTGCGCGCTACCTCCCTTTTTATGAAGTGCACCTGCGCCTCTATACTGCGAGAACTAAAAGCTCAAACAGCCATGAACTCCCTATGAAGGCTCCCAAAATGGTGGCGTATTGAATTTCACGGCTAGTGAATTAATACGCAGCAATTTCTCTAGGTTTGTGCCGTGTCCGGGCGGGGACACCAAAAGTCCGCTGATGAGCCAGCTTTGTGTCCTAGGCGAAACCTTACACAAGAAATGGCACAAACCTAGAAAAATGCTGAGTATTAATTCTACATAATATTTTTCAAAATTTATAATATTCTTGCAAAGCCAAAAAGAAAATAACCAAATTGTGAAATGTATTGGTTATACGAATTAACTTGGAAGTTATATTCAAACATATAGTAAGATGCCTGTTAATACATAAAATGTAATGTATTGTAACATGTTTACGGCCCTTCATTAGGGACATCATCAGCTTACATTTAAGTTTATATTAACAGGTACTAACAGGCATCTTATCCCTCCCTATATTATTCTGCTAAGTTCCCATTCCAGTTTTGTACAGAAAATAAGGTCCCATTAACACCAACCTACACATATGGGGTACCTACAGGTACAGAATAACCCAATGCGTAAGCGAAACGCACTCACTTACTCTTTAAATGCCTCACAATTAAATGAATAGCTTAAAACCTGAAGCCTATATTTACAATGAAATAATAAAAGAATGCAACGCGGTAACCATGGTAACAGAATCTCACAGGTCCATCTATTTCTGTAAGACGCAATGCAATTCCAATTATTACATTATTGTGAAAGTTTTCAGACGGTTATAAGGTTATCACTGAACCAAATTAAGCCAAAGTTTCCAAAAAAGTGTTTTTTTCACTTTTTGTCCTAGAAAAATAGTTTTTTCACAAAAGAGTGAATCAGAAATTTGTTCTTCTCAAAATAGTCTGCAACATTTATTTAAACGTTTGTTTCCTCCGACTTACCGTTCCAAAGTTATAGCGCAGCAAATGCAACGCTGCGTAGTCAAGGCTACTATTGTTACTGCGGAGAGATGATGATGATAATTGTTGTTTTAAGGGACCTAACATCGAGGGTATCACCCCCACTGCGGAGAGAGCGGTGGGCATAATTTAGACAGGGACCGGTGTCGGACAGCTGCCTAAGGCTCGGTCAAACAGGACGCGGGCTGTGTTTGTTAATTAGCTCAAACAATCATATCTATTTCAATCGCAACGTATCAATCATAACTGTGCACATATTAACCTTTGTGCCATCTGAAAAGTACAATTTTCACAATTCGGCAGACTATAACTTTGGAATGGTAAGGCGGAGGAAAAAGACGTTTCAATAAATGTTGTAGACAATTTTGAGAGGAACAAATTTTTATTCACTCATTTGTGAAAAAAACATTTTTTCTGGGACAAAAAGTGAAAGAACACTTTTTTGGAAACATTGGCGCCACCTAGCTTTGCATTTCAAAACGTATGCTATGACCTCAATGAGACGAATTGTAGGTGGCAATGTCCTCTACATTTTTTGTTTAAAAAACTTTTCTTTAAAATACGTCGATTCAGAGAAAAACGCTTTTTAATGTTTTTTTGAGTTTTCCGACAAAATGATCGTGCAAATTATTCTAAAATTCAGAGTTAAGCTTTTTTTGTGCTTTTCTAACGATTTAAAAAAAGCCAACCATAGCACAGTTTTTGGAACAAAAGGTGTTTTTTCTTCTGTGCAGCTGTCCTGTACTATAACGTAGACCTACATCTACTGACACAGCTTTGTCGCATTCAAACGCTCTCAAAATGTCAGCAGACAGCGCTGGGATTCGATTCGGCAATCTTAAGCACATCAGGCGGGAACTTTTGTTGTTGTTGTTATTATTTTAATTGTGGCCACCGGGTTCGTGCCCATTCGGCCAAAACTTCAAACAAACAAACAAACAAACAAACAAAAAGGTAAATCAAGGTCCTGGAAAGCAGAACATATTAAATTCCTGGAAAGCACCAAGAAACAAGCAACCCATTTGAATTGTCTTTCCAAACGCATCCACAAGTTTAATTATAGCCTGATTACCACAGTTAATTCCAGGCACTAAATAGAATCTTCTTGTTGGCATGTTTCTCAAATTCTCTGAACACACATACATAGGAGAGACATAACTTCACCTGTCACTTCAACTAACCTAATGAAGGAGAGAAAATCAAGTTAAATTGTCATTTTGTTAGCGAATAAAACTTTAAACGAGAGATGGTAGGTGTCATAAAGAGCTCTGTTACAGGAAGCTTTCCAATTGGTCAACCTGAAAGAAATATTACATGGAATATTCATCAAAAAATAACACGCTTTTATGTTAACCCGGGAGAGGTGACGCTTGCTAGAGCAACGTTAGAGGTGGCGCAGGGTTATTTCTGACCCCTACCAATTAGTAGTAACGACAGTTATTTCGTTTTTGCTACTGATATGGCATGAAGACATTCACTGAACTAATGAGCAAGTATTTTTGTCTAAAATGAAAGTCATGCACATATTATAAACGGGTATTTACACCATAATAGAATTCGTGTGGATCTGACAGGTACTCATCTATTTTCATGAAATGTCTGATAATTCTTACTTCAGTTTGCCTATTGACAATTTCAAAATGAATGATTAGACAAATTTTAGATAATGTATGATTCTAGTTTTTCACCAATGCAACATTTTAGAGAAGTCTCTTGTTGTATTGTATTGGAGTTGTATTGTACATCATTTCTCTTATCCAGTAAGGGTACACATTCGCTGAGAAAGAGGCATATCGTCGTCACTTTCTCCATTTTCTTCTTCGTCTACACTCTGCTCAGTATCACTACAAGATTCTGCTAATTTTGGTTCATCTTCACTATCACTGTTTCCACCTTCCAATATTTCTTCCTCTTCGACGTCTTGCAGAAGAGAACCCTGGATTCTTGCTCTTCGTAGCTCAGACGATTCATAATGTTTTATTTTAACACTCAACTACAATCAATTCGATTTCGCTATCAGCAGATACATTTTCATGGAGTACGCGTAAGACTGGAACAGCTGTTCACTCTGTCAGCGGGACTGGTGGCGCGGTGTCTTTAAGAACACATTGCAACATGGCTCGACAAATATACATTTGTCTCGGCCCTAATACCTTCCCCTAATAGGTTACTGACCTCAGACAATAGATAAGGTATATGGAGAAAGGTATGTGGCAGGTTTAGTCTGTATGGAGTAAAATGTAGAAACCCCAGCATAACGAAACTGCGTGGGGTCACAAAGTCCCCCGCGCCACCTCTCCCGATTTAAACAAAAGAAAATAGGGAGGGGAAGATACTTTTTGTACAAAATGAAGCTTTCCCGTCTGATTCAATTGGGAGCAATTTGTGTTGACCGACTGGAAAGCTTTCTATAATAGAACAAGGCAAAGCTGAAAAAATGGATTCTAATACTTCAAAGGACGGAAACCAACCATTTGGCGGTGAACATCCAAAATCCAGAAAGGTGGGCGAGTTTCCCCACGAGACGTCTTACATTTTAAGCAATATGCAATTCAAATCGTAAACAACTTTAGATATCTTGGCTTAACCCTAAGGACTACGGCACGTTCCTACAGGATACACATAAATTAATTTACGAGCAACTGTGGCAGTAAAATCAATAATAACAATAATAATGTTATTGGTTTTACGTCCCTTTTAACTACCCTGGCTTTTAGAGACGCCGGGGTGCCGGAATTTTGCCCCGAAGGGGATCTTTAACGTGCCAGTAAATCTACTGACACGGCTCCCTCGCATTTGCGCACCCTCAAATGCCAGCTGACTGCGCCAGGTTTTGAACCTGCAACCTTGGGCTCAGCAAGCGAGAACGTTACCCCTGAGCTACGCAGCCAGACTCAATAATAACATTAAACTTCTCAACAGAATATCTCTGAAGACTGCCATAGCTTTATTCGATGCTAAAATTATTCCCATCCTGCCTTATGGGATAGAGATTATTTGGGATAGGCTGACGACGACCGGCCTAAGGACACAGGAAAACGTTAAAGCGCGCTTTCTAAAAACAACCATTGGAGTATCCAGGTCAGGCCCCGGGTTAAGGTGATAAGACGCCCTGTGCAAATGGTCTACTGGCGCCCTTTTTCTCAATTATGTGTTATAAAATAGCATAATAGTTTTTTTTTTCAAACAACTACGTTACTAATATTGTATCACAGGAACTAATAAGAAAAGTAATTCGTTCACACAATTTTGTGGCCATTTATTATTTATTTATTTATTTATTTATTTATTTATTTATTTATTTATTTATTTATTTATTTATTTATTTATTTATCGTATGGCTTTTGGTGCCGGGAGTGTCCGAGGACATGTTCGGCTCGCCTGAGTCTGTAGCTGCTTCCAGCGGATACCGTTATGGGTGAGCTACAAGTTCCGTTCAATTTCAAGTAGTTCCAACTTTCGCCACCAGATATCAATGATACCTAGTGGTGAACGTTGGAACTTTGATAGAGCGTTCTGACGAAATCTAACCTAACAAATTTTGCTTTACACAAGTTTAGTCTGTGAAAGGATCTTTTACATGCCATAAATCTATGACATGGGACCGCCGGCTTTACTTCCCCTCCGAAGGAAGGCATACTGAAGGATTTATTGATACATTAATCACACAAAAACCCAAGATTACAAATTCCAAAGTTAAATTTTAAAATTGCAATATACAGAAACATTCCAAATCAAAGTTTTTTTTCTGTCTTTTAGCCGAACTTTGCAAATTTATTTATGATGTCAGAGAAGTCTGTGCAAACAACACAAGATCAATAGAGAATTTAGTTTCCTCTATGAAAGAGTTATAATAGCGTACAGTATACAATGCAATCATGAATAAACATAAGTACTACGAATGTATGTGATATTTAATATTAATTTTATTTGATATTGACGTAAATTATAGTTATATTATATTATATTATCCTAATTTTTAAAGATTTCCTTGACTGCCATACTAATCCTATTAGCCTACTTTTCACATTTTGCAAAAATGAGGAAAAAGTAGACTTATGAGATCGGGCAAATGTGTGTGTGTGTGTCTGTCTGTCTGTCTGTCCTTCTGTCTGTCTGGCTGTGTGTGTGTGCCCCCCCCCCTATCAACTCCTAAACGGCTGGAGCAATCAAAACAAAATTTGGTAGGAGTAAAGATCTATACCTGAATATCTCACGGCCATATTTGAAAATGATGTCAGTGCTACCAACTGCTAAGAAATCGCAATTGAAATTTGAGCTCCATGTTGGATATCTTGGAAGGTATGAATGGGAGCTATTTCAAAATTGGCACACGTATAGATAATAATATTGCAGTTTAATTTCCAGGAGGCCATACATGGCAGTGTTGCCAAAATGAGTATAAGCCTGCTGATAGGTCCAATTTTTAAATGCATATAACTTCTACACTATCAATTAGAATTCAACCAAATTTCGTATGTTGTATGTGTACATAACCGGAGATGACTGAGCGTATTATTAAGACCCACCAGGGCTGCCAACTGTAAATAAATGCTTTTAATTTCTTTTATCCAACTACCAATATATCAGAAAGTATGCAATCCGACAGCATTAAACTATGCACACGTATAGTACCTCACATTCTATATTAATTTTTTGGAGTAACGTATATACGTCAGTGCTACCAACATGATTCTACGCCTGATGAGAGGTCCAACTTTAAATACATGTAACTTCCATACTATCATTTGGATTTCAACCAAATTTCGTATGTGCTATCTGTACCATAACAGATATGACTATGCGTATTCTTAAGAGCAACCAGGGCTGCCAACTGTTAATATGTGCTGTCTCTATTTTTGTTACCCTAAGATCAATATATCAGAAAGTATGCAAGCCAATAGCTCTATACTTTGCACACGTATAGTACCTGGCATTCTAGATGAATTTGGAGTAACCAATATTCGTCTGTGCTGCCAACATGATTCTAAGCCTGCTGATAGGTCCAATTTTAAAATGCATGTAACTTCTATACTAACTAATGGATTTCATTCAAAATTGGCACAACAATAGATCATATTATTTCAGATTATTTCTGACCATTGCATGCATGACATTGTTGCCAACATAATTTTACGCGCGCTGTTAGATCCAATGTTTAACTGCATGTAACGTCCATGCTATTCTTTGGACTTCAACCAAATTTTGTATTCTGTACCTTAAGAGATGGAACTAAGAATATATCCAGTCACCAGGGCTGCCAACTGTAGTGCTCTATTGGTCTACATTAAGCCAGGTATAAAGTATTTCTAACTAATTAGAAATTTCGATATAAGCAACTTAATTTCGTCATTATTCTAGATAGATCCATATAGATTAATCATTGGCATGAATCTTAAATTTTAAGAAAAGTAGGCTCTTTAGTTCGTCACGGAACTTCTTGTTTTTAATGTTGGGATTGTTGGGTCTACCTTTTTCTGCGTTCAGCGTCACCTAAATTTCGGCGCCCCCTAAAACTCGACGCCCTGGGCAAATGCCCAGTATGCCCGTTTATAGCCCGAGGCCTGATCCAGGTACATACGATCTCGATTAGTTTACGAACTTGCTGGAGAGCATTTCCAGCCATAAACCTCCTTTACCATCTACGGATAGTTGGACGTGGCAAAAGGATGAAAGGGAAATGAAGAGGTCCGAGATATGGCAAGACTTCTACTCTGCGGAGGCTATGCTGAACAAATCATGGGCAGACACAGACCAGGAACTACGACATTTTGTGACTTCGCTGGCAGTGCATGGGTATCACCACAAAGTCAAGTCCTTCCACAATCCAGATGACGATTGCGTGTGTGACCTCTGTGACAATTACTGCGAACGATATCACGTTGTCAATTGCAAAAGGTTCCCAAGTCAATCATAGAATTGTCTAAGAGCGCAGAGCGAGCCACTTGTTATCCCACAGTGATCTGTAATTTATCCACAATTTGTGCGATTTTACTTTATTTACTTAATTAATACTTCAATAATGACAAATATATATGAGTGGCGAACAACGACAGATGAAAGACCACCTAAAATCGAAGATTTACCGCACTGTCATTCGTCCCGTGGTGCTTTATGGTACTGAATGTTGGTCGATCAACAAGAAAGCAGAATGTTGGCCAAGTGTCATGGAGACCAAGATGCTTAGATGGACAGCTGGCATTACTAGGTTGGATCATATCCCCAATGAAAGAATAAGGGAACGATTTGGTATCGCGGCAATCAAAAACAAAATGCGTAAGGGTCGTCTGTGAAGGTTTGGGCATGTGCTACGGTCAGGAGCGGACACGATTGCAAAACAGGGCTACACACTAGACCATAGACCAAAGGGGCGACCGAGATGCCCAGGAATGTGAAAAGCGTCAACCTACAACCGGACATGGCCCATGACAGAGTAGAGTGGAGACAGCGGATTCACATAGCGGACCCTGCCACGAGGCGGGACAAACGCTAAAGCAAAAGAAGAAGACGAAGAAGAGATATGAGATTGATGTTGGTAAAACATGTCCAAGAGAGATGAGCAACTGTAGTAGGGTCGTTGACTTCACAAAATGATGAACAGTATTGAAAAAGAGGTTGTTCATATCGCCTTCAACGATACTAATAATAATATCGTATGGCCTCGGGTGGCGGGTGCAAGCTTTGTAATTTGACACCCAGAGGGTAGCTTGCATGTCGAATTTCGTTGTTCCTTGAATCACTATGAAAGTCAAGGAGGTTAGATATCTAAGCTCCTTGAACACTATAGCGCTTTCTAGTAGAGAAATGAGGAACTTTGTGTTGGCGGAAACTCCCTAGATTAATTTTGCCATTTTGAACACGGCCTACTGAATTCAAATGGGTTCTTTTACATGCCAACATCGTATGACATGCGCGTCGTATTTTTGCTGCCTTTCAAATATCATTTACAACGGCCAGGAGCGAACCTGCTATCTTGGGGTTAGTAGACCGACACGCTATCAACTCACCCACCGTGGCAAGCTGCCTTCAACGATGTTGTAACGGGAACATAGAGTTTACGGATCAGCCCGTAGTCTATGTAAGTTTGGGGGATATTGACCTTGGTTGCTTTTGAGACGTGCGATAGTCATAATAAAGTTCCCCGTCGTCTTCTGGTACCAATCTGGCGGGAACATTACTGCAGTGCCTGTAGCCAGTCTACAGTAAGCACATAGGTTTGATGGTCATGATGTCTCCATGTTATACGACTAAGCCACTCTAACTCTAGGCTACTAATGCTGTTTCTGTCAGCCTTTATCTGAACAAACAACTGACTTGTTTTAATACTCAATTTAATATTTCAGCATGAATTACTACTTTTCTTGATCCGCATCTCCATCTTGTTTTGTTTCTCGTCACGACTTGGTAATCATTATGTGTTTGTGAAAAACCGTCAAAATAAATTCAATCTTGGGAGCGGGCTCGAAAAGCGCGTCGAATTAGCTTCACGCCGCTGATCAAAGGCCTGCACGCTCAGTGGGGTCGCAGCATTGTTCATTGAGTTACTGTAAGAAGACGGGCCAACAAAGCACAGCCTGTCTTTCTCAATAATTGATCGTGACACCAGGCGATGTTGCTGCCATCTGGCTACACCAAACATTAAGAATGCCTCATCGATTTCAATCATGACCAACTGCGATCAAGCTCGCATCCAAGGTAAGGGACGTGGACTGACAATCTTCATCTATGCTAAGATACATAACAATCTGGTGGTAAACTCCAGTAAATATTCTAGGTTTTCGCCTTAACCCTACAAGGTCCAAGATTTGATTGTTACACAGAGGACCAAGGGGTGGCTACTGCGGCCCATTGTAAAAACTGTCATAATTGCGCATTATACTGAAATAAATTTTATGTTCTACGATGTCGAAATGAAAACATTATGTCTCAGAAAACAGTATCCTAATGAGGCTCATTATAACACAATTTTTAATTATGAAAAAGTTTCTCCTACCAATCAGAGCTCAAGAAACAGTTGTGTGACCAATTAGGTAAGGATACCTTCGCGCATGCGCTCAAAATCCAACATGTCTGTATAAATTACCGTAAGTGCTCCGTCCATATGATTGCGTAAATAAACTGCCAAGCACACAGAGCGCATGCGTCGGTCGGTCAGAGAGCTTTAAAAACAGAGATATCCTACCCAGCGCTCTCATTCCGATCACTACATTCTAGTGACAATCTCAACAGATATTTATGAATATTTATGTTCAAACATATAATAAAGTTATAATTATCGTCGAACATAAACTGTCGTATGCAACTCGCCTATAATGGTACGGTAATTAAGACACACGTATGGATATTATAAAACTCGCTTACGCTCGTTTTATAAACATACTCGTGTCTTAATTATTGCCATTATTGGCTCGTTGCATAATGTACTAATGAAACACCATATCATGAATAATTTTAAGGAAGACTTCAGTATAAAACATTAAAATGAAATTAAATTCACCCAAATATTAATTACAAACACAAATCAAACACAGACATCTTTCTAGTCAGTGTCAGTGACATTTCCAGGCTCACATTGTAAACAGGTTACAGTTGCTATGTTTGCCATTTCATTTCCATAGTTGTGCATTATTGGAACCTATATGGGAATGGCTGACGTGAACAACCATAGTATTTATAAGTAAAGCTCTGCGTGCATAAACAGAACGTTACCCGCATCCGCCCCGCATCCGCATGGCTGTTATCCTTATCCACTCTTCATCCGCACGACCGTTATCCGCATCCGCCCTGCATCCGAACGACTTCTAACCGCATACGCACGTTTGTTATCCGAATCCACTGGCATTGCAATGAAAATCCACAGCCTGCTTCCAGTCTCCGACCGGGTCAGGAATGGAATGAATGAAGCCCCGATCTAGCGGCGAGGATATGGACTGTGCCGGATGCCGAGGCCTGACGCACTCCTCTGGGGCAATGATTAAATGAATGACAGATGAAATGAAATGATAGTGGAGAGTGTTGCTGGAATGAAATTTTTGACAGGGAAAACCGGAGTACCCGGAGAAAAACCTGTCTGCCTCCGTTTTGTCCAGCACAGATCTCACATGGAGTGACCGGGATTTGAACCACGGACCCAGCGGTGAGAGGCCGGCGTGCTGCCGCCTAAGCCACGGAGGCTTACTGGCATTGCAATAATATCTTTAATTAGATAAAATATTAAAGCAACACCTTTAGACATTTGAGGAGAAAGTCGTTCCCTAAGGATATGTTGATGATGATGATGATGATGATAATTGTTGTTTTAAGGGGTCTAACATCTATGTTATCGGCCCCTAATGGTTTGGGTGATAGTGAAGATGATAATGAAATGTAAACTATAACTAAAACTAACTACTATCTTATATACTAGAAGAAGAAATGGAAAACAAAATAAGAATAAGGCAAATAAAGGACAGGAGGATAAGAAATGTCCTCAACCCTCGAAGAAGGTGGATTGAGGGACTTGGAAGGAAGGAGAGCCATGGAAGGCAGATAGGAAATTGGAAGAGGAGAGGGTCCGCCCCACAGGTAATGGATAAAAGGGAAAATACCGGACCCAGCTCAGGAATCCCTCGGGGTCGCCAACTCCCGAACTCAACAGCCGTGAGCCCCTGAGGGTGTAGCATTATCTAGGGTGAACCAGAAGTGGTGGGGCTACATAAACTCTGCCTCCTTAAGGGCCTTGAGCACAAGGCAGGATGTAAAAGGAAAAGAAAAGGAAGGCTGACCCCTCGCAGAAGGAGGGTATCAGAAAAGATGAGACAAGGACCAATTAAGGCGGGAAAGGAAGAGACTAAATAGGTCTCGAATACCCAAATAGGCTACCGTCGTGGTTGGAAGACAACAAGATTTGACCAAGTGAGGTCGACAGGAAAAAAGACGGTGAGGAGCCCGGCACAAGTAAGTGGAAGCAATGCCGGACTCAGCTGGGGCCCCGTGGTGGCCAACCCACGTCCCACTAGATGTGAGCCCCTGGGGGACCTTAGGCTATGTATGCCATGTGCTATGTTTAATATGAATGTTATACAGCCAGAATTGCAACCATCTTCAATTTGGAGTGTTATTGTGCTCTAATGGCATAATTTGAATGAGACTAGCGTAAATCATCATCTTACATTTGTCATGAAAAAAAAAACATAACGGAGAAATATATGGCTTAAACATCCGGGTCTTCGTTATAATATTCAACAAGTAAGGATTGCATTCTAAAACCTATCCGCAAATTTACTTCAAACATTATCCGTAGCTTATCGGCTATCCGCACAGCGTAGCAAAGTATATCCGGAAGGCGAAAGGTTTTGCGGATATCCGCATCCACGCAGAGCTCTATTTATAAGTGCACTAATTGGTCCTCACTTGGGCCAAGGGAGGGCCTGACAGGCCCATAGCGATTTCGATGACCTTTCTACGGTAAGAGAAATGTTGTAAAATAATTAAGTTTATGTTCGTTGATGTCGAAAAGTAAATATTATTTGTCAAAAACTGTATCATAAAGGGGGTCATTAAAGTACTACTTTTCATTATGATACAGTTTCTCCAACCAATCAGAGCTCATTCATTGACCAATTACGTAAGGATAGCTTCGTACATGCGCTCAAAATCCAACATGTCGGACATGAGTTTCATGATTTGAAAGTGGACAACGTATATTGGATCAACCATTGTAGTTACAATCCCAAACACAAACACAAAATCAGCAAGAATCTTTACGGCAACAGGAAAAATACTATGAAATGTGCATGAGTTTTAGGAATCTACATCCAGAAGTTTGCAACACACCATCCTTGTACCTTAGCCTATACCGACATTGAAAGTGTGCACTGTTCGTAATGTTTGCATTAACAACCTGCAGAATATTGCAAAATAAATAGCACTGTACCGTAATATCCACAACTCCAATTTCTACACAGGGCATTGCATTCGTAGGATTCCGCCGACAATTTTAATGAATGCTGCTGTTAATAAAAACACTCTAGAATATCATGGTGCAGATCGTCAGACTGTAAACATTATGGCATAGCGCATGCATGGGTTAGAGAACTTCTAAAGCATGAACAGCAAACTCAGCGCTTGCAATCCGATCACTAAATTCAAGTGACTGAATCTTGGAAGATATTTATGAATATTTCTGTTCGAACATAAAATAAAATAAAATAAAATAAAGTTATAATTATCGTCGTACATAAACAGTCGTACGCAACTCGCCTATAATGGTAAATAAGACACTAGTATGGAAAATATAAGACTCGCTTCGCTCGTTTTATAAACATACTCGTGTCTTAATTATTGCCGGTATAGGCTCGTTACATAATCATCATATATATTATTTCAGTAGTATAGATCCCTCCTGCGACACTCACAAGCGACCGATCGTGAAAATGAGCATTCAAATGAAAGAGAATAGACATTAGCAGTGACGAATTGCACTTTAATTCCATAAATATCCATAATTTCTTTAAAAGACGACTTTAAAAAATTTGTACGAAGTGTGCAATTTGCAAACACCATTGCTGAAGGAAAATACGCTCCATAATTGCTGTCCACGGGCCACTCTGACGCCTGTTTCATGTCATATTAACATTCTGAGGTCTTTCCTTTATCCTGAAATGTAAATAGTGTTCTATAATCATTTGGTTGAAACAAAAACATAACCTTTCTCCTTAAGTGTCTCATTATAAACCTATTGGGGAAAGTGTGGTTTATGAACATGCGAGATTTCTCGCACGGATCCGCTACTGTACTATTATTATGATAGTTAACTAATGACTCAAACAACAATACCATTTATTCTCAACAATTTAAAACTATATATCACATTACAAAAAACAATTTATTCTGATTGTGGGCCTCCGAGACCCCCCCCCCCCCCTGATCCTTGTAGGGTTAAGGAAACTGTGTACTCTTGAGCATGTGAATTGTGTACATTAGATGTACGGACGGGATTCTTAGGGTTTTAAAATTGTCATTTTAGGTTTTCAAAAACATAAAAATAATAGTCTTTTTAGATCTATAAACAAGATGTTCAGTAAAGAACATATACCCTACTTTCTCCTAAATGCATGGGTATTATTATAACTCTTTGTCCTTTTCAAGGAGTATAATTCAATGTTGGTTGTAGTAGCTTGTTGAAATACAACGTGCTATAGGGATATTAAACATGAATATGAGGTGCCCTTTGCTAGTGCTACCTCTGTAAAAAAAATCATTCAATTCGGTTTCACCGTGTTTGAATTGATCTGGGGAATGGATTTGCACACATACATGGCCGCTATTTGCAAACTATTGGGCTGATGACCTTGTAGTCAGTCATAAGATGCTTTCCACAAAAAGATTTGTTGTTGCAAAATTTGGTAGAGATTAGATTATTAGGTTGGTCGCAATTACATTTTAGCCTTTAACATTTGGGTGGCCGCGATTACGTTTCCGTCAAGATGGTGGTGATATAAAACATGACACTGAGGTGGCCTTTTCTAGTGCTACCTCTGTACCAAATTTCGTTCCATTCGGTTTCACCGTGTTCGAATTAATAGGGGGAATCGATTTTCACACAAAGATGGCCGCCATCCGCAAAATATTAGGCTAATGACCTATTAGTTTGGTCAAAGGATGCTCTCTCCATAATGGTATGTTGATGCAAAATTTGGTAGAGATCGGATGATTAGGTTAATCGTAATTTGATTTAAGCTTTGAATATTTGTGTGGCCGCCATTACGTTTCCGTCAAGATGGCGGCGATATAAAACATGAAACTGAGGTGCCCTTTGCTAGTGCTACCTCTGTACCAAATTTCATTCCATTCGGTTTCACCGTGTTCGAATTAATAGGAGTAATCGATTTTGACACAAAGATGGCCGCCATCCGCAAACTACTAGGCTAATGACCTATTAGATTTGTCAAAGGATGTTTCCTCCATAAAGGTATGTTGTTGCAAAATTTGGTAGAGATCGGATGATTAGGTTAGTCGTAATTTGATTTAAGCTTTGAACATTTGTGTGGCCGCCATTACGTTTCCGTCAATATGGCGGTGATATAAAACATGACACTGAGGTGGCCTTTTCTAGTGCTACCTCTGTACCAAATTTCGTTCCATTCGGTTTCACCGTGTTCGAATTAATAGGGGGAATCGATTTTGACACAAAGATGGCCGCCATCCGCAAACTATTAGGCTAATGACCTATTAGATTTGTCAAACGATGCCCCCTTCATAGAGGTATGTTTTTGCAAAATTTGGTAGAGATCGGATGATTAGGTTAGTCGTAATTTGATTTAAGCTTTGAACGTTTGGGTGGCCGCCATTACGTTTCCATCAAGAAGGCGGCGATATAAAACATGACACTGGGGTGCCCTTTGCTAGTGCTACCTCTGCACCAAATTTCATTCCAATCGGTTTCACCGTGTTCGAATTAATAGGGGTAATCGATTTTCACACAAAGATGGCCGCCATCCACAAACTATTAGGCTGATGACCTATTAGTTTGGTCAAAGAATGCTCCCCCATAAAGGTATGTTTTTGCAAAATTTGGTAGAGATCGGATGATTAGGTTAGTCGTAATTTGATTTAAGCTTTGAACATTTGTGTGGCCGCCATTACGTTTCCGTCAAGATGGCGGCGATATAAAACATGACACTGAGGTGTCCTTTGCTAGTGCTACCTTTGTACCAATTTTCGTTCAATTTGCGCTCACCGTGTTCGAATTGATAGGGGGGGACAGACATTCAGAGTCCACACACTCACACACATACACACACACACACACAGACTCACACACATACACACAGACAGACACACTTTTTTTCGCCCTGAAGTGATCTCATAAGTCTACTTTCATTTTTTGCAAAAATCGAAAGTAGGCTAATAGGTTTTTATGTTTAAAGTGTAGCAAAAGTTGTCGTAAACTGCGCAAAGCTTAAATTAATGCATAATTGTTAGTAGAAAATCTGATTGCAACGAGAGTGTAAATATTGTACATAATGATACGTCATCAAATTATCACCGAGAACTTGACACTTTTAGGCTATATTTGCTCTCCTTAAATACTTTTAGCCTACTTTTCACAATTTGCAACAATGAGGAAAAAGCAGAGTTATGAGATCGATCCGGGAAAATGTGTGTCTGTCTGTCTGTCCTTCTGTCTGTCTGGCTGTGTGTGTGTCCCCCTATCAACTCCTAAACGGCTGCAGAAATCGAAACCAAATTTTGTAAGAGTGCGGATGTTGTACCCGTTCGTCCTGGGGATGCGATGACCCATCTGCTATTACATCGCATTCCTGGATTTCCAGGACAGAGCGGAGTTAAATGAACCTCTAGTCAAATAAGGAATGTGTCGGAAATTCAGCTGAGATATCGAAAAAGCAGAGGGTAACACGAGACAAAGTATCTCTAGGGTCGTTACGGGCTTAAATTTAATTTAAAAAATGCAAATATAAATGGGCGCCATCAACTGAACTCCTAGCAAACCACATCCTTTCCGGTTAAGCCTTAATCAAGACAAGGAAATAAAAAGGAAAATCACACCATCATCAGATCACAACTAAGATAAAAACAAATTTATTTCACTTTGATAGTCAGACAGACATTTTAAATATTCATCCTACCTGAGAGCATGGTAGAATGCCAACGTTAAATTGTCATTGTCCAAAAATCGAACCATCTCTTTTCTAATCAAAAGTATTTAATCCACATAAAACAGGAAAAATCTCTAAAGTTCTCTTGGGTTCTCAGGATCACCGTAGCACTATGTCTTTCGTCACTGACATTCGTGATACCTGAGACCTAATTTCTCTTTAAATTAACATCATGAATGTGGATTTGAAAAAAATTGATGATGATGATGATGATAATTGTTGTTTTAAGGGGCCTAACATCTAGGTTATCGGCCCCTCGAAAAAAATTATTAATCTGTCTAAACACATATATTATAATCACATATTTTAAATATCACGTAATTTATGGCTTGCATGGCATAATTTAAACGTTGAATATGTTAGAAAAATGCTCCTAAACATTGAATAATTAATTTACACTATTTACATTGTCATTAATAATTGCTTGTTCGTGAATTACAGAAAATCCACTGCTCATTGGTCATAATGATCATCATCATCAAAGTTAAATATTTCTCACATTAATTCTCATCTCAAAATTCAACATATTCCTGTCAGAATCATTAACTCATCACCATTTAATCATTTAAATGAAAATTATTATCATCACTTCATTATACTTTCTAATTATTCACACAATCTTATTTTATCATCTCCTTCAGATTAAATCATCTTAAACCATCAATATAAATCGTTTAATTCATCAACTCAAGCTGCAATTTCTTCAAGTCATATCTCAATTAAATTTATTTAATTCCATATAAATTCATTAATCATCAGCTTCTTTAATTAATTATCACCTTCTAATTCAGATATTCATCATCTATCCAATCATCTATTAATTTATTTAAATCAGTTTATTTATTCAATCTTTAATTCATCCATTTATTTAATTCATTGATTTATTCCAAAATTTAATTTATTAATTTATTTAAATTTCATTCTTCTGGTTATTTAGATTTTTATTATTTCATCTAGTCATTCTGATTTTTATTTCATTAGGTCAGATCATTAATATGCTTAAATTTCAGATTATTATTTCATTAATTATTATTCTCAGAAAATCTTGTATTATTAACTTTATTTATTTGTTTAATTTCTTAACAAATTGTTTAATATGGGTTATAGAACGTTGTCTTACAGTTTTATCACTTCCAAGTTATATCTCGTGTTTAATTATCATGCCAAAAAATATTATTGCCTTCACGACATCACGTTGGATCTGACTTTCCACAACTACATTATATATCCTCACTTCTTCAAATATCACATTTGAATACCACAATTATTCCACAAAATTCCATAAATATTCAGCATACAGCCTGAATCTCAACAATTACGCTAGACTGGGTTCGACAACCTCATGTCTGCCTCAAAATACATTAGCAACATTGCAACTATCACTTGGCAACTTCTACAAAATGCCTATCACAAACTTCACTTAACCATGTTGCATGATCTACAAAAAATATATAACTGGCTTCAAATTATCAACGCACACAATCTCCAATAACTGTAATTACTCTGATCACATCTAGACAACTTCTTAAACAATTAGAAAAAATATTACCTTAGTAATTCAAGATCTGCCTTCAAATAGCATAAATTCTCTTACAATTCTCATAATTCACATCACAGAAAATCACCAATGTGCTATAATCTCTCATATCAAAATATGCAATACTGATCTGCCTTAAAATAAATCTGACCATTAATGATTCATCTTAAAGATTCAATTACTTTAAATCCTTCTCAAAGGTATCAAACACAATTATAAAAATCATCAAAAGCATCAGCTGTACCAGCTGTTAAACTGAAAGTACTCTCAAAAGAGTATAGCAATAAAATATTGGATTGGCAAACAAGAATTACAAATGTAACCCTGCTGACATTTATCTTTAATTTATTTAACAAAAATTCGACTGATATGTGACTAGTAGTTCCTTGTTTGATTCTCTTACAATCTCAAGTACTCTCGGATGATAAAAAAGAGTCCCTCAATGGCAAGTAAGATGAGTAACCACCATACAATCGTATAAATACGAAAGACCTTGCCCCGTCGACTAACATGATAGTGCCCTGAACGATGGGTAAGATGAGTAACCACCATACAATCGTATAAATACGAAAGACCCCATCTCGAAGACTAAATGAGTGAATGTACCAGATCGGAATCAACAAGTCTCTAGTTGTCATATAAAAGCGATATTCATTCACTAAAGTGAATAACATCTTAATATCTCCAAACAATCCAATGGAAAAAATCCCTACTGATGAATAATACACACTCGCCAGTATGCAATGAACTGACGAAGTAATTTAGATAATCAATTGCAAATCACGAGTTCGAAATACTCGTCACACAAAAAAAACTATTCATGAAAACTATGCTTGCTGGAAAAATGTCTAAAAGACCAAACATCTGCTTTATAAAGCCAACCAATGGTGAGAATTTCGTATAATGATGTCTGCCATATCATATGGTCACGCCATATTCTAGCAAAATTTGAAGCATATAAAGTCAAAGCCATGTCTAAATAATCGTATCACTCCTACTATTAAAATATACATGTGTGCCCAGTATTCATGAAAATAATCGTATCAGGAAGTTATAACTCTTACAGTACCTTCTCATAATCAGCTGTTATTAAATTTCAAAGATCGTCGATTATCCTTATGTAATGAATTTCTCGAAAGATCGGCGTGAATATTATTCCATCCACGCAATGACGATTGCCTTCAAATCCCAAGTGAATCAGCTGGTGGACCTCCTCCTCTTCAGGAATCGAATCCATCGCTCTGTGGTGCCATCGCGTCTCTGTCTTCGTTTACTCCGACATGATAAACTGCTGGTTATCCATAGCGGATACTGTCCAAATCCTCACGAAAAAGTTCATAGAAACAGCGGACCCCATATTCCTCTTCTACGTTACGCCACTGTTCCATAAAATGTTCGGTTTGAGTGTTGAAAGTTCAATCTCCACAGCGGTTAAGTCTCACTTGCAGAAAATAAAATTTTATTTATGAGAGTGTCTAAGTTTATGAAACACCCTGTATCTGTGTTCGTACTCGGTATTTTATAACACTTCATAAGAAAGAATTGCATTAATGCACGTGCCAATGTTCATAAGTGCATTTGCTTGTAACATTTCGTTTGCCTTAATGTGTTCATGTTACTTGGAATGCGTTATGAAATGCATAGTCGTAATGTCATTGAATAACTATGTTCATTTAAAGTTCACAGTTGCAGTATCTCGTAACTATCTGCCTGTACAATTCAATTACTGAATAAACGTCCCAACTCAATGTTGTAATGAAGTTCAGCCTCTATCATATTGCTTGCGTATAAAATTGGAAATAACCCGCTCGTCTCTACTGCAATGTTCTAGAATAATCTCCGCCTAAAGCTGGCCTCGCCATGCCGCTCTGCTATGCTGTTCTGCTTTACAAAATGCAGCTCGAAATAAAGTTCTCCAACTACTATTACAGTGCTGTTCTAAACCCCGGCCTTCTATGCTTGCTTGGCCCGTACAGCTGGTTTCGTAACCGGTCTTCACGCTGCCTACTGCGGGTGTCTGCCTGGCTCACTGACCTACTTTCCGTTCTCTGCTTGGTGAAGTCAAACTTTCGCTTTCACTTTCCGTGACAAAAGCTGTTCGCTGCGCGACTTTACCATACGCTCGGCATATGTCCTACTCAGCTCGCTGTCTGACCTCGTCTGCCTTGCTTGCTGTACTTGACTCTCTTGCTCACTGAGCTCGACTCCTCTGCTTACAGAGCTCGACTGACTGCCTCTAGACTGCCTTGACCTGCACCTCCCTGGCGCAGTCACGTGACGTTTCCCCACCTCTGTGGTCTTGCGTCACAAATATAATCTCGAACCCCGATCATCTCGGCTATTAAGTTATACAATAACTTAAAGGTTATCTGACTTCCTACAAATTATTACCATATATAATGCTTGTTATATCTTCTCTTCTGAGATGTTTAAATACCATGTTCCATATAGATCTTAATAAAGCTTCATATTTCCATCCATAATTCCATCTGCTTGACTGCTGTCAGTGCCTTCTTAATCCTAGACCTTCTACGTCATCTTGACATTCCTCTTGACTCGATTTGAGCGCTATCTTTTCATAACTCTTCCCAAAATCTCAACTACGGCTTAATGTCTGCTGGCGTAGCCGATAGCCTCAACTAGGTATAGGGTATATCTCTCCCGTACCTCTCCTTTTTTATCAGGATTGAGAAAAAATACACTCTCAGGCATTCTATATATAACACATGTACTCGATAGCTCTACAATCCTCTTATTCAGCATGATGGTACTTTCTAATGCTAGCTGCATTAAAAGTTCCCACAACTTCATTAGTATCCATTCTGACAATCTTGTAGCTATTATTTCGGTACGTTTCTTCAATACGGAATGGACCAGCGTACAACGGCGCAAATTTATGGTAGATCTTCAGTTGAAGATTCGAAGTGACTGGCTTTCTAATCAGCACCTCATCATTTTCTTGAAACGGCTCGTGGAACCTCCTTCCTGCTTGTCTCCTGGCTCTCTTCTCCGCCTGTCTTCTGAGTCTCTCTCCTGCCATCTCGACTCTTCTTTCTTGTGTGGGTTGAGGATCTACTGGTGCCCTCACGACTAGGTCCCATGGTCTATCAGGTTTCAATCCATGGTGAAGCATGGACGGAATCTGTCCTGTGCTTTCATGTACTGTGGAATTCAAGCATTGACTAATGATGGGTATCACTTCCATCCATCTGTGGTGTTGCCTTGACACATATAAGCGACACATTTTACTAATTTCCGGCATAATTCTTTCGGCTGGATTTCCCTCTGGATACCGCACAGAATTAAACACATGCCTTATTCCTAAACGTTCCATAGCAGTAGAAAATTCCATACTGGTGAATTGTGATCCATGGTCACTCAACAAAACTTCAGGTTTCCCCATACTTGGAATAACTGTTTTCTCTAATCTGTTGATCACGTACTTGGATGTAGCTTTCTGGATAGGGCATAGAGATACGTATTTAAAAAATACGTCTACTGTTACCAAAACAAATTGGTTTCCTTTCGTCGAACGAGGAATCGGACCGAAAATGTCCGTAGCGAAAAGTTCTCTTGGCTTGCTGGGTAATATTGATCTAGGAACTTCTTTCATTAGCTTAGATGAATATTTACTTCGCTGACAACTGTCAGAGGTCTTTATGACGTCGCGAATTGTTTGTCCCATTTGTCTCCAAACGAAGGTTTCTTGAGCGAGAGCCAAAGTCTTGTCTACACCTACATGAGCTGCAGTTCGGTGTATCATCCAAATAACTGGTTTGACAAGCTTGGGTGGGATCACTACTCTAAGTTTAGTATGATCCTGGTCGATATATTGGCATATAACACCTCCCATAATGTGATATTTTCTAGCTTCTATCTCAGTTCTTCGAAAATCGGGATCAGCGTTGTCCATCCTGCGTGTCAAAAAACGGTAAATTCTTCGCAAAGGTGCATATCTCTTCTGAGTTTGCGCTAACATCTTCAACTTTTCTAGAGTACCATTATCCTCTTGAATCAAATTTATATGGTTGACAATTACTTCCTCACAAGGGTTTCTGCTCAACACATCTGCTAACAGATTTAATTTCCCAGGTCTATGTACAACAGTTGGGTTAAATTGTTGTAAGAACAGAGCCCATCTGGTGATGCGGTCACTCGCTAAGTCTGTCTTCATAATAAATTGGAGGGCTTTATGATCTGTGATCACTGTTATGTCATGTCCAAACAACACCTTCTTCCACGTCTTAAGAGCATGAACCACTGCTAATGCCTCTAACTCAGTTGCATAGTAATTCTTCTCACAATTGCTGAGCTTGCGACTGGTGAAAGCTAAATACCTGTGTTTGTTGGTATCGTCCAACTGATATAGGATCCCACTGATACCTATTTTGGATGCGTCTGGCTCCACAAAAAATCTTTTTGCGAAATCTGGGTACTCAAGCTTGATATTCTGGATCAACATGTTCTTAGCCGCTAAAAATGCTTGATTGCATCTATCGTCCCATTTCCATCGATTTCCCTTTCTTAGTAAATCCTGCAGAGGTGCCATCGTATCAGTATATTCAGGACAATGTGTTGAAAAGAACTGACACATGCCTAAAAACTGCCGTACCTCTTTAATCTTTCGTGGGGTTGGAAACTCTGAAATAGCCATGATCTTCTTTGGATTGGGCCTATAACCATCTCCATCGATTCTATGTCCAAGAAATTCAATTTCTTCATGAAAGAACTGACATTTGTTGAAATTCACCTTGAAGTTCGTCCTCCTAAGATCTTCAAAAAGCATTCGAAGGTGCCTGATATGTTCTTCCGCTGTCTCAGACGCTATAATCAGGTCATCAATATAGCTCACCACATGCTCCTTAACTGCATCTGACAAATTTTCATCTAGTGCTCGGATCATCACCGGACCACTATTTTTCACTCCAAAAGGTAACCTATTGAATACATATGTTTTATGGTCAAACAAGAACCCTGTGTATTGTTTGTAGTCTTCTGCCAGCTCCACATGATAATAAGAACTAGTCAGATCGATTGTAGAAAAGAAACTCTTTCCTCTGAATCTGCGCAACAATTCACGAATAACAGGTGGCCTGTCGTGTTCAGGAAGAACTCATTCATTAAGGGCTCTAGCATCTAGGCATATCCTCAGCTTACCATTAGGTTTCTTGACATCAGCTAAAGGATTCAAATAAGCAGTTGGCATCTTCTTGATTATTCCATCTTTCTCCATATCGCTTATCATTGTACTAACTTCCTCCTTCCATTTATCCGGAATGAGATATAAATTCTTATGGTATGGTTTGTCATCCATCAACTTGATGCTGTAGGTAAAATTTTCTATGAGACCTGGTTTGTCGTTGAATATGTCCTCATATTCTGAAATTGCTTGATCAAACTGCTCCTTAATTTCTGGATTTATTTTACTTTTCATGCTAGTTCTATCTTCTATAGACCTTTCAATGCTGCATACTATCTCATCCAATATATTCTCTCTAAAGAATGTCATCTCAGATTCCTGATTTTCCATGACCCCTTCTTGAAAGTACATGCGCCTACTCTGCATATCTATGATCAGGCCACTCTCACTTAAGAAATCCACTCCTAGGATCATATCGAAATGTAGTTGACCCACTACTAGGAACATCTGTTCAAAACTTCGGGTTCCAATCCCAACATCTAAAAGTACCTGACTTTTACATTTCATACTTCTGTCTGGGATCACCCCTTGAATCTTGCTAACAACAGTTGGCAACATCGTAATTTCTCTTGATAATTTCAACTCATCCAGGCAACCTATGGATATCAAGCTCACCATAGCCCTCGTGTCTACTAGTGTCTTTATTTCCTTTCCCATGACTTCCACACTGATAACTGGCAATTCATGTCTATTTCCTCGATGTACTACGTCTTCCTCTTCAATTAAATCCTCGTCCTTGACCTGATACGTTTCAACAATGATGATCGATTCCCAATGATTAGCATCTTGCTCTGAAGTTAATTTGTCGTTTTTTTCCTTCACCACTCGTGCTTGCTCGATTGACATCTCTGACTGTCTCCTCGGGTGGTGCACTAGGCTGTCTACTTTCTTGCCTCGATCTCTCATATTCACGATTATCTCGTCTTTCATTTGGATCGTTTCTTCTGCCATCCTGCCTGTCGTTCCGATTAGACTGTTGACCTTGGTTTCAGTTGTTTCTACCACGATATCTATCATTGTATCGATTCCTATTTTGATATCTGGAATTCTGATTATAGTTCCTGTATCGGCTGTCTCTTGCGTCCTGATCGTATGGCCTCTCATATGGTCCTCTATATCGATCATTTCCACGAACGTTATGGATGTTTCCTCGATTTCCTTCGTTCCTTCTGTTTTCCCAGGAATCTCTTCTATCCGTCTGAGCTGTGTTATACACGACTACCGCATTCACCTCTTGCGTGTTTCGATTGTCGTTTCTTGCATTTCTAGGTGTAACTTGAGCGCTTGTATAGTCTAATCGCCGTAAAATGTCGTCATAGTGCTCAAGTGTGTTCGCTCCCGATGCTATGAGTGATCGCTGTACCTCAATTGGTAACTGTCTCGCTATAGCTTGTAAAAGCTCTTCTTCTGGCAATGGAGGAATCAAAAACTGTAATTTAGCCAATTGTGAAGTAAAATAATTGGCATAATGCGTCAGATGTGACGTAGAATAACGCTTCGAATACATTTCTGCTCTTACGTTCAGCTGATCATCTGCACTCCAAAATCTCCTTAAGAATGCTATGGCAAATTGCTCCATGTTCGCAAAATTGCTCCTGAATGCTCTAAACTAAGTTAACGCAGGCCCGTCCAAGGCGCGTTCGACTATCCTTAGTTCTCTCTCCTTGGCTACTCTATGTTCCGCCATGTAATCGCGAATATCTCGCAGAAATTCGACTGGTGTGACTCCTGTGTTTCCTGAAAACTTCCTTGGCTTGTCATCCAGATTTCTGATAATGGTAACTGGACCTGAGTATCGTTCACTTGTACCCAACGTACTCCTATTCGAATTCGGATTATCCTGAGGGGTTGAACATGCCCTTTCGAATGTCACATACTGTTGCGTTTGACGGTCTTCTCCCATGCTAACCTCTTGATTACTCATACTGCGGTCTATCGCTGTCTGATTTATCGATGTTTCCCCTGATGTAATATTTTGACTTGTGAAACTATTAATCATAGATTCTAGTTTAGTTATCCTATCTTCTGCCAGTTTCTCTGCGGTTTTGACCTGAGTCTTCAAATCATCCAACGACGTAACAATCTGCGTTTTATTACTCTCTTCTAAATCGTTTTTCAACTTGTCTATCTTGTCTTCGCATGTATTCTTTACTGACACGACTTGTTCCTTTAAAAGATCAACATCTGTCCTAAATAGAGTTGAATCTATCTTCATCGATTCCTTGTTCTCCGTAAATCTCGCTTCTAAGTTCGCCATACCCGCGATTAATTTCTCATCTAATCCTGCACGTTTCTCTTTTGCTTCGGCATCGACCTCACTATACCGTTCTTCCACGATTGCACCGACTCTATTTTTGAATAAAGCTAAGTTTTCATTAACCTTTTGCTCTATATCATCATCCATTTTCCTAATATCTTTCTGCAATTGATTCTCTAATGATTTTAAATTAAAATTAACCTCTCCTAAGACTTCCTCTTTAATGGTCCCAATTACTGACTTTAAACCTTTGATCTCATTACCTAGATTCATCTCTAGACCTTTGATTTTAGTTTCGAAAGATACTTCGGTAGACCACTCTTGAATTTTGCCTACATCTGCCACTAAACCATCAATGTCGAATATCAACTTCGATACATCCGATTTAATGTCTTTCTGTATAGACATAACGTCTGTTCTTAAAGTAAGAATGTTTTCTTCTCCTCTACTTTCTAATTCAATAATATTCTTTCTTAATATTTGAACATTTTCCTCTCCTTTCATGTTTACTGCAATTATATCTAATTGTAAAGTCTTAAGCATCTCATTATTCTTTAAAGTTAATCTATTCTCTAACCTAGTTAACTTGTTTTCCAACTCTGTGTTAGTTTCTTCACTACGAGCTTGTAATTTCTCTTCCAAAGATTTAAAACTATCCTTCAAGTTAGCTTCACCATTTGACAGTAATCTTGTCTCTAATGACTTTAAATTATCATCACTAGTTGACTGTAACCTGGTCTCTAATGACTTTAAATTTTCTTCATTACTAGTCTGTAACGCTTGCACATTTTCTTTACATCTAGCTTCTAACCTAGCTTCTGAACTATTTATCTGTTCTTTAACTTCCGTTTCCATTTTAGAAATAGTTTCTGCAATACCAGACATGCCACTCTGTAACTCTCCTAACACCTTAGCTAAATCTTCCGGCAACATAATTATATTTTCAATAGACGTTTTATTCAGAGACGTTAGACAACAACACATCACAATGTCTCAATTCCTGCATTCACTTGGGTATAAGAAAAATGACTTATAACTAACATGATATAATACTAATACGATTAACATGAACACTGGAATGGGCACACAAGTATATTGTCTGACTAAGTTTAATAAATTTTGTAACACCATTAAATGAACTTGAGATCAATCTCTCAGTAATCTAAATCTGATGTGATTCCATAGAATAAACAAAATCGAATCCCCACGTTGGGCGCCAATTCTCACTCTCTCTCTGTACCCGTTCGTCCTGGGGATGCGATGACCCATCTGCTATTACATCGCATTCCTGGATTTCCAGGACAGAGCGGAGTTAAATGAACCTCTAGTCAAATAAGGAATGTGTCGGAAATTCAGCTGAGATATCGAAAAAGCAGAGGGTAACACGAGACAAAGTGTCTCTAGGGTCGTTACGGGCTTAAATTTAATTTTAAAAAATGCAAATATAAATGGGCGCCTTCAACTGAACTCCTAGCAAACCACATCCTTTCCGGTTAAGCCTTACTCAAGAGAAGGAAAGAAAAAGGAAAATCACACCATCATCAGATCACAACTAAGATAAAAACAAATTTATTTCACTTTGATAGTCAGACAGACATTTTAAATATTCATCCTACCTGAGAGCATGGTCGAATGCCAACGTTAAACTGTCATTGTCCAAAAATCGAACCATCTCTTTTCTAATCAAAATTATTTAATCCACATAAAACAGGAAAAATCTCTAAAGTTCTCTTGGGTTATCAGGATCACCGTAGCACTATGTATTTCGTCACTGACATTCGTGATACCTGAGACCTAATTTCTCTTTAAATTAACATCATGAATGTGGATTTGAAAAAAATTATTAATCCGTCTAAACACATATATTATAATCACATATTTTAAATATCACGTAATTTATGGCTTGCATGGCATAATTTAAACGTTGAATATGTTAGAAAAATGCTCCTAAACATTGAATAATTAATTTACACTATTTACATTGTCATTAATAATTGCTTGTTCGTGAATTACAGAAAATCCACTGCTCATTGGTCATAATGATCATCATCATCAAAGTTAAATATTTCTCACATTAATTCTCATCTCAAAATTCAACATATTCCTGTCAGAATCATTAACTCATCACCATTAAATCATTTAAATGAAAATTATTATCATCACTTCATTATACGTTCTAATTATTCACACAATCTTATTTTATCATCTCCTTCAGATTAAATCATCTTAAACCATCAATATAAATCGTTTAATTCATCAACTCAAGCTGCAATTTCTTCAAGTCATATCTCAATTAAATGTATTTAATTCCATACAAATTCATTAATCATCAGCTTCTTTAATTAATTATCACCTTCTAATTCAGATATTCATCATCTATCCAATCATCTATTAATTTATTTAAATCAGTTTATTTATTCAATCTTTAATTCATCCATTTATTTAATTCATTGATTTATTCCAAAATTTAATTTATTAATTTATTTAAATTTCATTCTTCTGGTTATTTAGATTTTTATTATTTCATCTAGTCATGCTGATTTTTATTTCATTAGGTCAGATCATTAATATGCTTAAATTTCAGATTATTATTTCATTAAATATTATTCTCAGAAAATCTTGCATTATCAACTTAATTTATTTGTTTAATTTCCTAACAAATTGTTTAATATGGGTTATAGAACGTTGTCTTACAGTTTTATCACTTCCAAGTTATATCTCGTGTTTAATTATCATGCCAAAAATATTATTGCCTTCACGACATCAAGTTGGATCTGACTATCCACAACTACATTATATATCCTCACTTCTTCAAATATCACATTTGAATACCACAATTATTCCACAAAATTCCATAAATATTCAGCATACATCCTGAATCTCAACAATTACGCTAGACAGGGTTCGACAACCTCATGTCTGCCTCAAAATACATTAGCAACATTGCAACTATCACTTGGCAACTTCTACAAAATGCCTATCACAAACTTCACTTAACCATGCTGCATGATCTACAAAAAATATATAACTGGCTTCAAATTATCAACGCACACAATCTCCAATAACTGTAATTACTCTGATCACATCTAGACAACTTCTTAAACAATTAGAAAAAATATTACCTTAGTAATTCAAGATCTGCCTTCAAATAGCATAAATTCTCTTACAATTCTCATAATTCACATCACAGAAAAACACCAAAGTGCTATAATCTCTCATATCAAAATATGCAATACTGATCTGTCTTAAAATAAATCTGACCATTAATGATTCATCTTACAAGATTCAATTACTTTAAATCCTTCTCAAAGGTATCAAACACAATTATAAAAATCGTCAAAAGCATCAGCTGTACCAGCTGTTAAACAGAAAGTACTCTCAAAAGAGTATAGCAATACAATATTGGATTGGCAAACAAGAATTACAAATGTAACCCTGCTGACATTTATCTTTAATTTATTTAACAAAAATTCGACTGATATGTGACTAGTAGTTCCTTGTTTGATTCTCTTACAATCTCAAGTACACTCGGATGATAAAAATGAGTCCCTCAATGGCAAGTAAGATGAGTAACCACCATACAATCGTATAAATACGAAAGACCTTGCCCCGTCGACTAACGTGATAGTGCCCTGAACGATGGGTAAGATGAGTAACCACCATACAATCGTATAAATACGAAAGACCCCATCTCGAAGACTAAATGAGTGAATGTACCAGATCGGAATCAACAAGTCTCTAGTTGTCATATAAAAGCGATATTCATTCACTAAAGTGAATAACATCTTAATATCTCCAAACAATCCAATGGAAAAAATCCCTACTGATGAATAATACACACTCGCTAGTATGCAATGAACTGACGAAGTAATTTAGATAATCAATTGCAAATCACGAGTTCGAAATACTACTCACACAAAAAAAAACTATTCATGAAAACTATCCTTGCTGGAAAAATGCCTAAAAGACCAAACATCTGCTTAATAAAGCCAACCAATGGTGAGAATTTCGTATAATGATGCCTGCCATATCATATGGTCACGCCATATTCTAGCAAAATTTGAAGCATATAAAGTCAAAGCCATGTCTAAATAATCGTATCACTCCTACTATTAAAATATACAAGTGTGCCCAGTATTCATGAAAATAATCGTATCAGGAAGTTATAAATCTTACAGTACCTTCTCATAATCAGCTGTTATTAAATTTCAAAGATCGTCGATTATCCTTATGTAATGAATTTCTCGAAAGATCGGCGTGAATATCATTCCACCCACGCAATGACGATTGCATTCAAATCCCAAGTGAATCAGCTGGTGGACCTCCTCCTCTTCAGGAATCGAATCCATCGCTCTGTGGTGCCATCGCGTCTCTGTCTTCGTTTACTCCGACATGATAAACTGCTGTTTAACCATAGCGGATACTGTCCAAATCTTCACGAAAAAGTTCATAGAAACAGCGGACCCCATATTCCTCTTCTACGTTACGCCACTGTTCCATAAAATGTTCGGTTTGAGTGTTGAAAGTTCAATCTCCACAGCGGTTAAGTCTCACTTGCAGAAAATAAAATTTTATTTATGAGAGTGTCTAAGTTTATGAAACACCCTGTATCTGTGTTCGTACTCGGTATTTTATAACACTTCATAAGAAAGAATTGCATTAATGCAGGTGCCAATGTTCATAAGAGCATTTGCTTGTAACATTTCGTTTGCCTTAAAGTGTTAATGTTACTTGGAATGCGTTATGAAATGCATAGTCGTAATGTCATTGAATAACTATGTTCATTTAAAGTTCACAGTTGCAGTATCTCGTAACTATCTGCCTGTACAATTCAATTACTGAATAAACGTCCCAACTCAATGTTGTAATGAAGTTCAGCCTCTATCATATTGCTTGCGTATAAAATTGGAAATAACCCGCTCGTCTCTACTGCAATGTTCTAGAATAATCTCCGCCTAAAGCTGGCCTCGCCATGCCGCTCTGCTATGCTGTTCTGCTTTACAAAATGCAGCTCGAAATAAAGTTCTCCAACTACTATTACAGTGCTGTTCTAAACCCCGGCCTTCTATGCTTGCTTGGCCCGTACAGCTGGTTTCGTAACCGGTCTTCACGCTGCCTACTGCGGGTGTCTGCCTGGCTCACTGACCTACTTTCCGTTCTCTGCTTGGTGAAGTCAAACTTTTGCTTTCACTTTCCGTGACAAAAGCTGTTCACTGCGCGACTTTACCATACGCTCGGCATATGTCCTACTCAGCTCGCTGTCTGACCTCGACTGCCTTGCTCGCTGTACTTGACTCTCTTGCTCACTGAGCTCGACTCCTCTGCTTACAGAGCTCGACTGAGTGTCTCTAGACTGCCTTGACCTGCACCTCCCCGGCGCAGTCACGTGACGTTCTCCCCACCTCTGTGGTCTTGCGTCACAAATATAATCTCGAACCCCGATCATCTCGGCTATTAAGTTATACAATAACTTAAAGGTTATCTGACTTCCTACAAATTATTACCATATATAATGCTTGTTATATCTTCTCTTCTGAGATGTTTAAATACCATGTTCCATATAGATCTTAATGAAAATGAAAATCCACAGCCTGCTTCCAGTCTCCGACCGGGTCAGGAATGAAATGAATGAAGCCCCCATCTAGCGGCGAGGATATGAAGTGTGCCGGCTGCCGAGGCCTGACGCACCCCTCTGGGGCAATGATTAAATGAATGACTGATTAAATGAAATGAGAGTGGAGAGTGTTGCTGGAATGAAATTTTGACAGGGAAAACCGGAGTACCCGGAGAAAAACCTGTCTGCCTCCGTTTCGTCCAGCACAGATCTCACATGGAGTGACAGGGATTTGAACCACGGATCCAGCGGTGAGAGGCTGGCGTGCTGCCGCCTAAGCCACGGAGGCTCTCATAGATCTTAATAAAGCTTCATATTTCCATCCATAATTCCATCTGCTTGACTGCTGTCAGTGCCTTCTTAATCCTGGACCTTCTACGTCATCTTGACATTCCTCTTGACTCGATTTGAGCGCTATCTTTTCATAACTCTTCCGAAAATATCAACTACGGCTTAATGTCTGCTGGCGTAGCCGATAGCCTCAACTAGGTATCGGGTACAATGTATACCACAATATTTCACGTCCATATTTGAAAATGATGTCAGTGTTACCAACTGCTGAAAAACGCACTTGAAATTTGAGCTCCATTTTGGATATCTTGGAGGGTATGCATGGGAGCTATTCCTAAATTGGCACGTATGTAGATAACGCTATTTCAGTTTATATCCAGGAGGACATACATGAGAGTGTTGCCAAAATAATGTTAAGCCTTCTGATAAGTCCAATTTTTAAATGCCTATGACTTCTACACTATCAATTGGATTTCAACAAAATTTTGTATGTAATATCTGCACATAAACAGATATGACTGAGCGTATTCTTAAGAGCCACCAGGGCTGCCAACTATTAATAATTGCTCTCTCTATTGTTTTATCCAAATACCAATATACCAGAAAGTATGCAAGCTGACAGCTTTAAACTATGCACACGTATAGTACCTGATATTTAAGATTAATTTTGGAGTAATTTATATACTTCAGTTCTACCAACATGATTCTAAGCCTGCTAATAAGGCCAATTTTTAAATACATGTAACTTCTATACTAACAAATGGATTTTGTCCAAAATTGGTACAACAAGATATCATAATATTTCAGTTTATTTCTGACCAGCACACGCATGATATTGTTGCCAACATGCTTTTACGCGTGCTGATAGATCCAATGTGTAACTGCATGTAACGTCCATTGGACATCAACGAATTTTTTAATTCTGTACCTTAAGAGATGGAACTAAGAATATATTCAGTCACCAGAGCTGCCAACTGTAATGCTCTATTGGGCTACATTATACCAGGTATATTTCAAACTAATTAGACATTTCGATATTACCAACTTAATTTCGTCATTCTAGATAGGTTCATATACTCTAGATTAATCATTGGCATGAAACTTAATTTTAAGAAAAGTAGGCTCTTTAGTTCGTCACGGAAATTCTTGTTATTATTCAAATTCAATAATATCAATGATATCAGAGGCCTTTTAATTATCTTTGTTTATTTAGAATATAGTATTCAAATAGTGTATACTACAATAAATGGAACAAAACAGGAATTAGGTATTTTTAGGTACTTGCATATAATTTAGATTCTTTTAGTTACCACGGTATTCATGAATAAGGCTCTTTTGATTGAGAATCGGAAAGGAATTAATGTATTTTTTGAATTTATAAGTAAGGAAATAATATCGTAGGTAAGATCCTAAGAATCCGATCCCTAATTATCAGGCATCATTATACTAAGGATTTTCTGTTTTAGTGGCAAGGCTATAGCTAAGATTCTTGAGACGTGCAAAACGTAACTTATTACAAACTAGATGATAGTCAAAATGATATTTTGAGGTTAGGTATTCCAGAAAATAAATACAAATTGTAACAAAAATTATTCAGAAGAGGAAATTACATTGGTTTATTCAGGTACACTTGTCTCTATTGTTTCTGTACCAAATAATACCCTTCAAGGTTTTTTTTCACATACTGAGAATAGCTAACTTCAGAATGTTCACCTATTTAGTTCATTAATGTTGGTGAAATTGACATCCGTCGGCAACGACGACCACGCTGCTCGCGAGGCGCACCAGCAACTTCAACTAACTTTTGTTTTTCAGTTCGTTTTTGATCTGTTCACGGCAACGACACTTTTAATCAGCTCTTGCATTTTGAGATAAATAAACAGTTGAATAACATTTAATCGAGCGTTACGTTTCATTGTCGCCTTAAAACCTCTGACAATTAATATTGGAATAGATCCAAGAAAAAAAATCCCAACCAACTTACTCATTTTTAATTTACTTTTTAATGGATTATATTTTATTTTCTCGGCTTCCTAATATTTGATGAAATTGATAATAGATTAACGTTCTAAAGTTGGCTATTACTATTATTAATAATAATAATAATTAAACACAATGTGTACAAAGAAAGAATATATGAATAAGATAATACTGATTTGTATCAGTCTTAGCAAATGTGCTGATCGGTTGTGATCTTTCATCACAGTCTCCAAGATGATACAGAGAGCATAGCTCCCCACATAGGCGACATATGGACTTTTCTGTTGGTTTGTGAAATTTTGGATTTGTACATATTTTACTATGAAAACCATGTGCAGCGTAACGCATGAAGACGTGGCGTAACTTGAAATTTGGTCCTTTCCATTCGTGATTTTTCATTGCTTCAGTATCGAAAAATTCCCTAGGAATTTGACGTGCTTTAGTTTCCCTATCTTCCAAGACCGCGTCCAAGGCAGCCGTGTTGGGTAGCTTGAGGAGCGATTTGATATCTTTCAGAAAGAATGTTGAATTTCCAAGGAGATATGCGATTCGATTTTCCGAAAACATGGATATCTGTAGAATGCGTTTTAAGAATCTGCCTTTTATATTTTCAAGTCGTTTTAAGTTTGTTGGCTATTATCAGTGTGAGAAAGAACTTAGATAGTATTTGATTGAAAATGAAACTGAGATAAGTGTTACTGACAAGTGAGTGTACCAATGTTACTTTTTTTCTGAATGTTATTTTGTTATAATTTGTATTAACTTTCCAGATTTCCTGTCCATAACATATCATATGGTTATCATCCAGCTCATAATAAATTACTTTTTGCACTATTACTAGAATCTTAACCATAGTCTCACCACAAAAGACTGATAATGTTCACAATTCGCAGTACCCATAATACGATGACGTTATGCGACTTCTAGTTATAAGAGAGATTACTATATAATAGGCTGCCACAAAGGCGTCCCACGCGTCTTCGGCCCCTGTTTTACCATGGATATTTTAGGGCTGAGGGTTTAGCTCTGTTTCGCGAGGACAAAAAATTGACATGGATGCCCGGTGGTTACCATGGTAACAAGTATTCGTCATGTGGGCATGTGAATTCTAGTCCAGTAGATATTTATTTGTTACTATAAGACCGTCTAATTTACTACAGTATTATTGAAAGTTAGCACGTCTATCGGTCGTTAGACACTACGAATTTTGTTGGACTAAAAGTCCCTAAAGCTACAAAAAGTCGTTTAAAAGTTAAGTTTATCTTCTAGCGTCTCCGAGTGTCATTTTTTTCCCATAAATCAGTGCTACCAATAAAACATTTTTAGTGTCAACGAAAATCCCTAAAAAGTTACTAAATTCAAATTTCTTCGAATGTGCGCGCGTAATCTAGGCCTCAAAATGTATCATTACTATGAATTACATCAAATGTTTCTCCATAATAATAATAATGGCGATAATAATAATAATAATAACAATAATAACAATAATATATTCATTTGGAATAAATAAATGATCCCCTACTAATATGTAGGAAAATACGGAAATTGTTGACGAAACATCGAATACACCACTTACAATATTAGCATATCGTAGAATTATGTTCTCTTTCTTGAGCGTAACATTGATAAAAATATTAATTTTCAATAATAAATAGACAAGTTGTTGTTGTTTGTCTGATATAATCTGTGTACGGAAGTTGTGGTGACTTTAGTACGTGTTAAGCAAATACGATTCAGTCAGAAGAATTCTACGGGACGTGAAAATTGAAAATTGTTAACCACGGAAACCCATTTCAAGAACGGAAGCGGTGGATTTCAAACTCAGTCGTCTCGCGACTCCCGAGACAGCATACACTTGTACCTTAATACGCTTAGCTACCTCGGTCTGTCTTGTATTGCATATAATGTACGTGTCAATACCCGCATATATTATAGGAAGATCAATAGGAATATTTGCGGTATCAAATCATATTAAAATTAACTAAATTATAATGAAGAGTAATGCCATTTGTTCATCTGAGTTCTTTTGAAGTCAAGTCTACCATTCTATGAAGCTGTTTGTGTCGCTTGTCAAAGAAACTCGTTCGTTATTTGAGAACAATTTTACAAAAGCCAAACATCTTAAATTAAAGAACCTCCATGCATCCCTCACGGCTTTCATTGCCTCAGGAGAAATTACAATTGAACTTGTAGACGCCTCGGGCGTCTTTGTATAGGGCGTCGCTTTGTGGTTTCAATTGGATTTTAATTTTCCGTCACAGTTAATATTGGTTCTGGTACCTCAAGGGCTAAACTGCGTGCAGTGCAATTGATTACGCGCTGCCGCCAGAATTGAATAAAGAGAGTTCATTTAGTGGGACTCGCAATATTGTGCACATTGAGTGAAAGAAGACTTGGGCGTTGCAATTGAGTTGCGTTTTGAAACAAACTGCAGGATTTCCTCAAATACAAATGGGATTTAAAAAAAAATCTGTTCAAAGATAGGGAGAGAAAGTTAGGCACAAAAACGCCGACCTTCCATAGCTGTGAAGTTTAAAGAAGCCGTCACTGGAACGGTCCGACGAGCTCCTTCAACATTAATTCTCCAAATAACGAAATACGACGTCATTCATGGGGCCTAGTTCAAGATTCACAATCCCAGTGCACAGTGGGTCAAAATCGAAAAGTAGGGGGGACAAAATTATTTTTACGTTTCGATCATGAATTTAGAGTGAAAGCATCGTATATAATTTGTTTACTTCATAACAAACATAAGTTAAGACCTCTTTTAAGCTACGTCTACACATGCAAGAAATTGTCTATGACTAAGAGTTGGATAGAGCATTCAGTTATCTCTTCAGAACAATTTTCTACCCCTAATTTACTTTTAACAAAGACACGAAGTTCCACTTTTGGCATCGTCGAACCCAGTGCTTCAAACAGTTGTAAACGTGTGAGAACTGGTTGCGCGGCATCTTCTAAAACGTAAAATAACTAACTAAGTTGCAAAAAGATGCAAAAAAATCTTATAACAGGCGTAAACTACAATACTTGATCTACATTTTAACATAAAGTAGAAAGTGACGCAGAGTGACGCGACATGCTTAAAATCTAATTGAAAATGTAATATAATAAATATATAATGCAAATATAGCTAAAATTACGTAACAATTACGCCCATTAATAACTGAAACACATTACAAAGATCATACCTTCAGCTGCATGATCCATCTTAAAGCATCACACTAACCACAAAGACAACCAAACCACAGCCACTTACATTCACCCTCCAATTCAGACTGCTCGAACATTGGTGACAGATTTACACTAAGATGCGTTTATATCCCAGAATAGTGAGCGGCAATTATATGAGAATGCTGTAGAAGTAATAAACTTTGATTTTTTAATTATGAAAAAAATAATTTTGTCCTCCTAGGTATCGATTTTAACCCACTGTGCAGTGGGATTCAGGAAGGGTGAATTAATAGCCTGTTGATGAGCCCAACAAGGTAGATCTGGACGAAACCTCGCAACAGTCACGGTAAAAACATAGACGATTTACGGGAGAAAGGGCCATTTTCACCAACATTAATTATCTCTTAATTCATCATTAACGGTTATTTAACTTTGCACAGGAATATCATCAAACAGAATCGCTCGTTAACTTACACTAACAAGCAAACCGGACCACTGAACTCTCTAAAGCAGACATGGGCGAGATTTTTAAGGGCAGGGCAGATGCAATACTGAATAATCTAGGCGGCCGATAAGAAAAACAAGATGCTCAGTAAAGAACATATAGCCTACTTTCTCCTAAATGCATGGGTTTTGTTATAACTCTTTGTCCTTTTCAAGGAGTATAATGGAATGTTGGTTGTAGTAGCTTGTTGAAATAAAACGTGCTAGCCTTTGCTACTGATACATCTGTAAAAAAAATCATTAAAATCGGTTTCACCGTGTTTGAATTGATATGGGGAGTCGATTTGTACACATACTTGGCCACCATCTGCAAACTATTGGTCTGATGATCTTGTAGTTCAGTAAAAAGATGCTTCCCACAAAAAGGTATGTTGTTGCAAAATTTGGTAGAGATCAAATGATTAGGTTGGTCGTAATTTTATCTAAGCTTTTAACATTTGGGTGGCCGCCATTCCGTTTCCGGCCAGATGGCGGCAATAAAAAAACATGACACTGAGGTGCCCTTTGCTAGTGCTACATCTGTACCAAATTTCGTTCAATTCGGTTTTACCGTGTTTGAATTGATAGGGGGAATGGATTTGCACACATACATGGCCGCCATATGCAAACTATAGGACTGATGATCTTGTAGCTTGGTCAAAGAACGCTTCTCACATAAAGGAATGTTGTTGCAAAATTTGGTAGAGATCAGATGATTAGATTGGTCGTAATTTGATTAAAGCTTTTTACATTTGGGTGGCCACCATTACGTTTCCGTCGATATGGCGGCGATATAATACATGACACTGAGGTGCTCTTTGCTAGTGCTACCTCTGTAACACCATCCACAAATTATTGGGCTGATGACTTCGTAGTTTGGTCAAGCGATTCTTTATATATATATAAATATAATATTGCAAAATTTGGTAGAGATCAGAAGGTAAGGTTGGTCGTAATTTGATTCAAGCTTTTAACATTTGGGTGGCCGCTGTTACGTTTTCGTCAAGATGGTGGCGATATAATTCATGATTCTGGAGTGCCCTTTGCTAGTGCTACCTCTGTACCAAATATCGTTCAATTGGGTTTGACCGTGTTTGAATTGATAGGGGAAATGGATTTGCACACATATATGGCCGCCATCTGCAAACTATTGGGCTGATGACCTTGTGGTCTAATCAAGGACGCCTGCCAAATGAATATATTATGTTGTTGCAAAATTTGGTAGAGATCAGATGATTAGGTTAGTTGTATTTGATTTAAGCTTTTAACATTTGGGTGGCCGCCATTACGTTTCCGTCAAGATGACACTGAGGTACCCTTTGCTAGTTCTACCTCTGTACCAAATTTCGTTCAATTCGGTTTCACCGTGTTCGAATTGATAGCAGGGGGGGGGGAGATTCAGAGTATACACACACACTCACACTCACACTCACACACACACACAGACAATGTATCGTATTATCAACTAGTTATTCTTCAAATTCGATGCGTATAAAATGTCAACGCAAGGCAAATCAATTTAGTCCCTAATAAAACAGTAACGGTTTCTGGCGGAAAAGTTTCGCATAATAAATCCATTTACTGAACAGGGAGCTGGATTATAATTTCCGTGACTCTAATGTCATAGGCCTGCTTCTTCCATGACGTTATGGTGTGTTTAAGTCAACATTTGCATTCACTAAATTTGTCGGCGAAAACTTACGAATGTGTAGAAATTGGAGTTGTGGATATTAAGGTACAGTGCTATTTCTTTTGCAATATTGCCCAGTTTGTTTATGCATTGTAACTACAATGGTTGATCCAATATAGGCTACATTGTCAACTTTCAAATCATGTAATTCATGTCCGACATGTTGGATTTTCAATGCATGTCAGACGTGATCCTTACCTAATTGGTCAATGAATGAAAATATTGAGCTCTGATTGGTTGGAAAAACAGTGTTATAATAAAAAGTAGTACTTTAATGACACCAATTATGATACAGTTTTCTAACATATAATATTTACATATCGACTTCGTCGTACATAAAGGGTATTTAAGTAATACGAACAAAAATGGTCTCGTTAAATGCATCGACGATAGACTCTCCTATTTAAGTTAAATAGGAATTAACTAATCGTTAATAAAGAGCTGGTGAAAGCGGCCCTAAGGATCGTGGGCCAATTAATTATACTCTTACAAATTCAAGACCATTTATTAGGTATTTAAATTGTGTTATATCGTGAATGATTTCTTCGTTAACAGAAGTGAATTAGGCCTACTCTAAGTATTTATTATACTGGTACATTTTAGTCAATAATAGTGAAAAAAGTAGACTGTGTTATACAAGTTTCGACCACATTGTGGCCTTCTTCAATAACTGTCTAAGGTTACTTACATCTAATTAAAATACCAGCAAAGTTGATTCTAAAATTAACTAAAGCTAATAGAAATACGAGAAAGTTTATCTTTTTCATAAAAAATATTTAAAACAACATGTTCACTAAAGAACATATAGCCTACTTTCTCCTAAATGTATGAGTTTAGTTATAACTCTTTGTCTTTATCAAAGAGTATAATAGAATCATTTCTAGGTTGAAGACCCTAGAAACTATTTACCTCTACCAAACACCAGAACCTCGAAAAAGACTACTACCATCATAGAAGAAAAAAGAAAGAAAGAAAGAAAGAGAAGAAATATCTCAAGAATGTTATGGATCTGGAGACATAATCGACCGGACTGGCCGAGTGGCTCAGCGGCAACGTTCTCGCTTGCTGGACTCTAGGTTGCAGGTTCCTATCCTGGCGCAGTCAGCTGGCATATGAGGGTGGGCAAATGCGAGGGGACCGTGTCAGTACATTTACTGCCACGTTAAAGATCCCCTTTGGGGCAACATTCCAGCACCTTGGCGTATCTAAAAGCCACTGTAGTTAAAAGAGACGTAAAACCAATAACATTATTATTAGCCTATTTTCAATTTTGAAAAAATAGGCTTATGAGATCACCTTTTGTCCGTGTGTCTGTGTGCGTGTGTGTGTGTGTGATTAGTGTGTGTGTCCCCTACGAATAAAATCTAAACGGCAAGAGCGATTTCAATGAGACTCGGGAAGTTCATAGCACTATTCCCGGCGACTTCGACCGTGTCCTTCAAATTTTGTTACGACTCACCAATCCAACATGGCGGCTGTGCGAAATATTTCACCAGCATTCAATATCTCCGAAACTGTTACCGATATTACCCTGACATTTTATATGGTGATAGAGGGAACTACTATAAGTTCACCTATGTGACTTTTGAAAACCTGGTAACTACAAAACCAACATGGAGGCCAAGCGAATTTGAGACTTTTAAATAGACGTTCCTCGTGATTTGACCAACCAAACGCAATGAAACTTGGTACAGTATATGTTAATATACATTGTAATGCACCGACATCTAACTTCGTTCAATTGTTTACATAATCACAAGATGGTGGATGTGCGAAATATTTCACCGGCATTCTATATCTCTGAAACTATTAGCGGTATCGCCCTAAAATTTTGTACGGAGATAAAGGGCACTACTGGAAGTCCATCTATAAGACTTTCAAAAACCGGTTAACTACAAAACGAACATGGCAGCCAAGCGAATTTGAAAATTTTAAATAGACCTTTCTCGCGATTTAATGTTCCAAGCGCACTGAAACCTCGTACAGGAAATATTTATACACATTGTAATCCACTGGTATCTAATTTAGTTCAATTGTTTACATAACCTCAAGATGGCGGCAGTGCGAATTTTAAAATTAAGTTTTTATTTCTTGTGATGTAGTCATGCGATCGAAGTGAAAGTTTGAATAATGAACCTACGCAATAATTTTCCTTTAATGGTACATGACTCTATGGCCTATACATTTAACAATCCAACATGGCAACCATACGAAATATTTAGACGATACTGAATATCTACGAATCTATTTTAGCAATCAAACTGCATTTTTTATGTTCATAGGGGCTATGAACTTAAGTTCACCTATAGGACTTTAAATAACCTGGTGATCACAAATCCAACATGGCGGTGACGCGAATTATAATTATTTACATGGACGTTTCTCGCAATTTAACCATCCGAGTGCAGTGAAATTTGGTAGAGTAAATCATCATACGAATGTTAATCCACTGGCATCTAATTTATTTCAATTGTTTCCATAACCTCAAGATGGCAGCTGTGAAAAAATTTTAAATCTCCTTGTTTTTACTTGTGTCCTAATTATGCGATTGAAGTTTGAATACTACACGTTCACAATAATCTGCATGTAACAGTACATAACTCTAGGACCTACATATTGAACCCTTATTGATCTTCGATAAATAAGTATTCATATTTATTATTATTATTACTACGGCCCAGGCAGCACATAAGGAAGTCGACTTGGATATTAGGGAGGCCAGCATTTCGTAATGATTGCAACAGAAGCTGAGTTGGTAGCTATTCCTGGGGGACGGCCAGAATTAGTCGTGTTCAAGGCCAAATTGTGCAACTACTGTACCAAAATTGGAGACATAAAGGAAGAATCACGAGGTCCTCTCAACGAACATACGATTGAATCAGCCAATCGCAAGAGACCAAGCCGTGACCACGAGGTGGACGGCGTCAGTAGTAAAAAGCGCGCGGAAGTGTATATCTAAGGAACCGCCGAACGGATTAATCTCCGCTCGAGTAATTTGAGACGTTGGATTTATTTGGAGAAGAATGACACTAGCCCCATCTTTGTGAGACAAAAACTCTGGAAGTTTTTATCCGACTCCACCCCACTCCTCCGCCCTTGTCAGTTTCTCATAAATAGTCTGGCCTGACGCCAATCTAAGTAATTAACGTGTGGAGCCTTCAGAGGCATACTCCACGCCAGTTTGAAGTGTGATTTTGACGCCAATCTAAGTACTTAACGTGTGGAGCCTTCAGAGGCATACTCCACGCCAGTTTGAAGTGTGATTTTGACGCTCGAATTTATCGGAGTACTATTCTTGTGGAGCCTTCAGAGGCATACTCCACGCCAGTTTGAAGTGTGAGTTTGACGCTCGAATTTATCTAAGTCTTATTGTGTGGAGCCTTCAGAGGTATACTCCACGCCAGTTCAAAAATGTGATTTTTACGCTCTAAAATCAGTGAAGCTAATTTATTTTCTGAGCTCTGGGAAGCTAAAGTCGCAGCGTTTGCAGTATCGAATTTTAAAAGCTATTATACATTTTGTTCTAAAATCAACTAAGTTGTGTGATCTAAATATTTCACGCCAGCGCGTGATAAACTGTAACATTCTTTTAAAGACGACGAGTTCAACTTTAAGGGGGAAGTATCGTATCACCCTAATTAGCGCTTACCAGAACCGAAGTCCACAAGACGGGACGGAAATACCGGACGAGATAGCGACTGCGAGTGCAGCCAGGATTTTGAACTTGTTAACGAGCCAGTGGCGCGGACTCGAGATGTATATTTTATGTATAAATTGTGTGTATTGTATGTGTTTTTATAGTGCGTATGTGCGATATAATTAGGGCCAGTCTTCGCTATTAATCGCAGTAGGACAATTGTGGGTGAACTGAGTAGCCTGCAAGCGATTATAGATAGGCAAATATTTAACATTGAACTTTTCTGCCAAGGAGTCGAGACCAAGATGATCAGCACGTGGTTTGAAGTTGGGATGAGCTTCAAGAAATCAACGCAGACGACTACTATGGAGTGCTAAATTGTCCATAGGGCAATGGGTTGAGGAGGATGTCCTTAGTCCTACATGCAGAAGCGGTGATGTACTAAAATTGGATTATTTCAATTATGTAGTTAGATTTGGCCGGGGAACTTTGTAAATAGTCATGTTTTTCTTTCTTGTTTTATAGCTGTTTTTCTTGTACCGACACTATATGTTTAAATGTCCGTTGGCGCGTGGCCAAAGTGTTTGTTGATATTTTGATTCTTTTCTTGAGTCATGTGTAATGTACGCGGCGTGCGTGCGTGATTTTTATCCTTGCAATTGCGGAACCCGTTACATTCGATAAATGGTGCTTTATTAACGTTAATATTTGAAATAGGAATGGGAGGAAATGATTGTAAAACATTTTGCTGAACAGGTTATTATTCATGTTAGGGTAGCCGAGTGCACCAACTTAAAAGTAATTGTAGAACACCTTCGTTCTAATTTTGATAGATTTTTCTTGAGTCCTTTTCAGGTGACTAGTCACGGCATAGAACGATGGCGCCAGCATGTGGATGTTATTTGTGTCTTTTATTTCAGGGTCTGTCACAACCCATACGTGTGATTAAGTGTGTGTTGATGTGTCTAGTGTGTGTTGATTCTACGTGAGGAGGGGGTAGTTGTCCTACCGCCCTTATATATATTTTTGCTGCTGTTGTATTTTAGATGGAAAGACAGAGTGCTCTTGGGAGACTGCTGATTCTTGTCCATATGTTTTTCTGACACACACGTATTATTGTGCTTTGGGGCACATTTCTTCGAGGTTCGACCCCATGTTCTGGGAGGTCGAGGTTATTGACACGTGGGTTGACAGACATGCAGAGTTCCACAAACCGCCCGTTTTGCCTGTGACTTATTTTGATAGGCAGTCCTTTTTGTCCGACTGAACCCTGTAAGCTTTCATGTAGCAAACCTGTTCATTGTGATGGCTAATTTTTAAGCCATAATTAATTGGGGAGTTCGCCATGTGTGTAACGGATTGTTGTACCTTGTATGGATAAGAATTTGTGATTAACGTAAATGTTGGCTGTTTGCCTATTGCTTTATTGATGACTCGATTTCATGTAATTTTGTTTGCCACACCCGTGTGGTGTAGTGGTAGAATATTTGTAAATTTTGACAGCGGTCATTTGAGTATTTTTCTATTGGTCACGTGTTAATGTACTTGTGTTGATTTGTGTGAGAAGTCCTAAGATTTTAGGCAGTAAATGTTGCTACGGCAATTCAAGTCCAATTTCACACGGAAATTTTGTGTTTGTTTATAGTAGATTTAGGAAGTGTCGGTTTAATTTAAGTATTGTAGTTGTGTTCCCTTGTGTCGGTCTAGCTCTAGGAAATGCGGATTCGTTGTTTGAAGGGTCATTCTGGATGATAACGAATCACGCATTCAAAGTACACATCGTGATGCATGTAGAACGGCGTACGCACTTATATGGTCACTTTTGCATCTTTTATTTAAGGACACTTGGTCCAGGTAATTAATCTCTCCAGAGATATCGCCTAAGTTTTTGGCATGTTTATTAAGCGGGAGTCAGTTGGGAGTTTTTGTTGTTAATTGTTTAAGTGTAAATATGGTGATTTGTTATTAAATTCAGTTGTTTTAACCCTGGCTTCACTCTTTCCTGCATGTTATTTTGTTATATGTTACCCTGCAAGTTAATGAAGCGCCCTGACAGCAACTTACGAATATGACCTGTTACGCCCCGAATCTGAGTCTCATATGCTTCTTTGCAAGGGTTCATAAAACAAAAATGGCTGCCCAAGTGGGGATTGTTGTTGTTATTGCTTCGCTGATTTCATATTTATTTCGTTGAGAAATGATGCCAGGTCAAGCGGACATGTAAATTCAGTAAATGGAGGCGATGTTGTACCGCCATGTGCATTAGTAAAATCACTGAGTTCCTAAAGTTAGAAATATTGAACAAGGTTAGAATTTGATTTGGTATTTGTTATAAACTTGTTCTGGCGCCCACATTAAAATTAGAAATTGGCATTATTAATGAACTCAGTCAAAGCAGGAAGATGTTGCCTTATATTTGACATTTAATTGACTTCGGTTAATTGGTGTTTCGTAAATTCTGTTGGTTAGGAATTTAAAAGCAGATCACTAGGGGTTATTTTGTTGTTTGGGAATAAATGTCATTGTATTCAGTAAATTTTGTTACTGAAATTTTCATTAAATTAGAGCCAGTAATATTTAAATGTGTGACATGTATGTGCGTATAGGGCTGAAACCTTAGCCCATAACCCTGTTTTTCTCTGAATATATTTTGTGTGTGATATGGCGAGTGTTGATGAGATAAAGGCATTGTTAGAACAGATGTCGATCCAAATGTCCGCGAAAACGGAAGAACAATTAGTGCAGATGTCCGTAAAGACGGAAGAACAATTAAAAGAACAATTAGAAGCTCAGCGTGAGCATAGTGAAAAACAATTACTTGATATGGGCGGTAACATTTCGGTCCAGTTAGAAGTCCAGAAATTAGACACTGACAAACAATTCAATGAACTAAACCACAAATTGTCACAACAGGCGGTAACACAAACCGAACAGTTAGGAAAAATCACGAATGATATTAATCAGAGCGTTCAAAAAGTAGAGAAACTGGCAGGCGAGGTTGCGGAAAACAACATCAAACAGTTAGGCGAAATGAAGAAATTGGAGGCGAAATTTGATAACAAATTAGTACAATTTGACGAGATGGTGGCAGATAAACTCAAGCAGATAGAGGCAGCATGTGTCAGTAACACCGCGGGAGTGAAGAAGACCCAAGAGAAACTACAGAAGCAAATTAATTCGGTAGATAACAACGTGTTGGAATTAATAAAGGAAATAGATAAAGTCGAAGTTAAGGCTGAAACCGAGCGGATACACTTGCGGGAAAATTTAGAGGAGCAATTAGGCAGAACACAAGAGATCATAAGAAAAGAGATGGAAGGCCAGCTAATAAACACACAAGAGGTCATAAGACAAGAAGTAGGGGAGCAGCTCGTCAAAACTCAGGATAATTTGGAAGAACAACTAGTAAAAACGCAGGAACGGATACGTGAAGAGCTAGAGAAAAATCAGGAGAGGAACGAGGAGAAAATAAATAGCTTAAAAAGTAGGATCCGGCGAGATTGGGACCAGCAGGCTCATGCGAATAAGGAAGACAGGCTGGCAGTTTTAAAGCGAATGCAGGCACTGGAGGAAAATATGAAGTCGAAATTACAGGAACATTCAGAATTAATCATAAAAAACGAGATTAGATCGTTAGAGAATGCGACATTATTTTCAAACGAAAATATTCCGGAAAAGCAAACAAGTATTGGAAGTCCGGCAGGTTCGAAGTTGGCTGAGGACACGAGTCGGGGTCAAAGTCCCAGACTAACGACTAATGCATTCCAGCAGTACAGGGGGGAGACTTCAACTCCGCAACCGAACTTGGCACCAGCCCAAGTCATCCAAGTCATTCGGGGTAATGATTTTAAGCCCGATAAGTTTAAAGAACATTCAGGAACCACTCCCAAAGCATTTCTACGGCAATTAACTGACTACTTTAATGACCAACACATCGGCCCGGAGAAAACAATTAAGACTGGTGGAAAAATTTTTAGAAGGACCTAGCCTGACCTGGTTTTTTTAAGTTTCAAGTACACGTTTACAGACATGAATCAATTCCGCGAGGCGTTTTTGAAGAAGTTTTGGAGTCCTTCGTTACAACAGGGGTTAAGAATGGACCTGTACACGCGCAAATACCACAGTACACATCCAACCCGTTTTTCAGAATTCTTCAGTCAGCAATTGGTAAAATTCAGGGATTTTGATGACCCGCCTAGCGAGCCGAATATGGTTCTAACCATCGGAAAACAACTCCCAATGCATATCCAACAATTATTAGTCGCAGGAAATATTCAGACCGCAGTCCAAGCCGAAGAATTACTCAGACACTTAGATGAGACGAGTATGGTAAGCCCACAGACAGGAAGAAGGAATTTGGAATGTGTCAACACGGCAGAGGTAGTTCAGGGACTCCAAAATAACCACGGCCAGGGGAACCAAAGTAAGACACAGTCCACAGGGACACAGTTCACGCCAAGAAGACAAGATTTTGACGGCCGAAACCAGTTCCATAACAACAATCAGAATTATCAGAATAATCGCGGGAGATATCATCAGAATAACCAAAATCAAAATAATCAGTGGATGTACCAGCGGGAATACACGAATTGGAGGGGAAACCAGAGACAAGGTAGACCTTACCAAAGAAATGGAGATGGTAGATGGAGTAACGGCAGGGACTATCGCCAAGAAAACAGAGGAGATTATAGGAATAACTGGGACGAACGATATATTGAATCCCGTAAATACTTGGATCAATTAAGTAATGAAGAAGCGGAGAAGGAGAAGTGGGGGCGTGCCATGGCGAACAGACAGAGCCCAGACAACCATCAAGGAGAGGGGGCAGAGAGTTTACTGAGGCAACAGGAGCGACAGAATGATAACCGGCGAAACACATCTAATGGGGCCCGGGATTAAAAAAAAACCCAAATGAACTGAAAGGAGACAGGCTAAAAACGGAGATCGCCAGGGAGCAAGAAGAGATGATAGTGGCCAATATAGAAGAGTGGGTAGCATTCCCAGACGACTGCCTGGAGGAAGTGGTGAAGAACCGTGAAAATGTTATCAGACAGCTACCAATTATTTACGCGCATATTGGAGGTATGAGGGTGAGATGTTTGATTGATACAGGTAGCCAGGTGAGCCTAGTCACTGAAATTTTGATTAAAGAAATAGCAAGAAAACAGACTGTTCCTATTATGCCAGTACCGCTAATGAAAGTCAGAGGTGTCATTCCTGACAAAACTATGAATTGTAAACAGCAAGCATTTCTAGATCTGGAAATATTGAACCATACTTTTTCACAAACATTCATTGTTATTCCAAAGATGAACTACAATATAATTTTAGGAGCCAACTTCATCTGCGATTTTCATGCTGTAATTGATTTACATAACAACACTGTAAGCTTCAAACAAGTAGAAGGATTGGATCATGTGGGTTTAAATATGGAAGAGAATCCGCTGGAGAGAGAGGCCAATACTTGGGTTGTTGAGGAATGCGCTAATGAGGCCGGAGATAAGATCTTGAGGGGAGAGCAAGTTAACCAGACAGCAGTGCTAGAAATTGACAGCCGAGATATTTCGCAGGAACTTTGGGTGCATTTGGCGGAAGAAGAAATGGGCGGAACCAAATTCGAAATTCTACTTCAGGAGCGACTTAAGGAAGCCATCGTAGGGGAATCTGATAGAAGAAGATTGGAAGAAATTTTAAGATTACATAAAGAAGCTTTTGACACCGTACCTGGGAAAGTTTTAAATTTTCAATATGCGATGCAGGTAACAGATTGGACCCCATTTAAAAGTAAATTGTACCCGATCCCAGAGAAGCATTTTTCTCAGGTGAAGGATATTATTACTAACTTATTAGATTCTGGCATGATAAGGAAAGCTGCAACTCCTTATCTGAACGCAATATTGGCTGTGACCAAGCCAAACGGATCAATTAGGCTATGCCTAGACGCGCGAGTTTTAAATAGCAAACTGCTAGTTGAGCACGACCAAGCACCGAGGATCAAAGATGTTTTGAAAGGCTTCCGCGGGAAGAAGATATACTCAAGTGTTGATTTGACGAATAGTTTCCACCATCTTGAACTTGAAGAAAAATCCCAACTGTTGACGGGATTTTTATTCGATAATCAAAGTTATATCTGGTGTCAAATGCCCTTTGGCGTGAAAACTGCGGGATGTGCACTCATTAGAGCACTCGATAGAAATCTGACTGAGGAGGTCAAGAACTTCACCACGAGATATGTTGATGACATATTAATCGCTTCTGAGACAATGGAAGAACACTTGGTAAATTTAAATAAACTGCTGGACAACCTGAGAACCATGAACTTCAAGATCAACTTAAAAAAGTCACATTTTTGCCAGAGCGAAATTTTATATCTGGGACATATAATTGATGTTGAGGGCGTGCGGCCTAATCCAGCCAAGATTGATGCTATTAAGAAATTTCCCACACCTACCAAAGTCAAACATGTTAGAGCATTTTTGGGAGTGACAGGTTCTTCAAAGAAAATTGCCCTGGTTACACAGAAACAGTAGCGCCTATGCAGGAGATGTTGAAGAAAGCGAATCGATGGTCGTGGAACGAGGAGTGCGACAGGTCTTTTAAAGCAACGAAGGATTTATTGGAAAACTGTGTGAAACTTGGATATCCGGATTTTGAGAAACAATTTATCATTCAAGCAGATGCTTCGTTAATTGGGATTGGTGCTATGCTGTACCAAGAGGACGCTGAAGAACCCAAGAAGAAATCCTATTTGGCATTTACGAGTCGTAAATTACGGAAACATGAGAGGAACTACACAGTTACGGAACTTGAGCTACTAGCAATTCTATATTCTCTCCAACAGTGGCGCAAGATGATCTATGGTTATTCCATCATTGTTAGAACCGACCACCATGCACTGACATTTTTATTTAAGACGACAATAGCAAGTGAGAGAGTTACGCGCTGGTCCATCTACATACAGCAGTTTGACATCACAATAGAGCATTGTACTGGGAAATTGAACGTCATACCAGATGCCTTGAGTAGAAACCCTGAGGACGGAAACGAAGTAACAGCGGAAGTTCACAATATTACCTCGACACCTAAGGCTCGTGAGTTTTTGGCAAGATTGAAGGATATTCGGAAGGAGCAAGAAGCTGACCCATGGATGATGATGATGATAAAATTCTATAGGAAGGAGTTACAACCAAATTCACCGGAGTACCGGGAAGCCAGTGCTAAACAAGCGAGATTTCACTACTTGAATAACTTGTTACATAAGTACGTGGATGAGCATCATACTAAACTGCGGATCTTAGTTCCAGCATCACTACAGAGGGGATTAACTTGGCATGTTCACGAGAGCCTAGCACATATCGGCACGGATAAGACTGAAGCTACGATAGGGGAGACCTTTACTTGGCCCAAGATGAGATTCACCATTGTTGAAGTAATTAGAACGTGTGACGCTTGTCAGCACACAAAGCCGAACAACTTTATTCTGAAACAACCTCCAAGACCACTATTACCGCAGAAACCATGCGAGATGCTCGCGATTGATTGCTTTGGTCCTTTAGTAAAAGGAAAGCGTGGATGCCGACACCTCTTGGTATGTGTCGATGTATTTTCGAAGATGGTCGTGCTATGTCCTATTCAGAAGACGACATCAAGACAAGTCCTTAGTCGAATTAAGAACAAAGTCATTCCGATGCTTGGGAAGCCGGAATCCATTCTATCAGATCACGGTACCTATTTCACAAGCAATGTTTTAGGCAAGGTTTGGAGAGCCTAGGAATCAAACACATATTTTCAAGTATTCGTCATCCTTGTGGAAATCCGAGCGAAAGAACAATTCGCTGTGTCGCTAAATACTACAGAGTAATGATTCCTAACGAACACAATAAATGGGTAGACAAAGTAGGGGAAATTGAGATGTGCATGAACACTACTAAGCACGAGTCGACGGGTCAAGTCCCACTGATTGTACACCACAACAGATTGCCGGAAAGAACTTGGGACAAGATTATTCCTTGCCCAAGGGATCCATTATTAGCGCATGATTTGCGAATCCAGCGAACGAGAGAGCACATGAGGAACCAAGCGGACCGAAGGCTGAGACGGTACCGAGGAAAGAAGTTTCACCGAGAGTTACAAGAACAAGAATTAGTGCTGGTTCGTAGACCACCAATCTCCGACCCTAAGAACAAAGTCTTCGCCAAGTTCTGTCCAAAATTCATTGGCCCGTTCCGGGTAATTAAGAATCTGGGTAACAATGCCTACAGATTAGAAGAAGTGAGCACTGGTGCAAAATCTGTTTTTAATAGCGCCAATTTGAAACCGTACTACAGAAGGGAACCATTTGATGATTAGGAAAGATGATATGTGCAGAATCTGTATTGCCAAAAATTTATATTTTTTTGAAAGCAAACACTCAAATCCACGGGGAGCGCGTGAGTACGCACTTTGTTTGTAAACAACGAGCAGCTGAGACGACGGGAGTGGCAACTACGTGAGGAGAAGGGGGAGACTTAGTGAAAATATGAATGACATTCCAGCGAGAAGGGAGCACACTAATTGAGTCAGAGGGGCATACACTCGAGCAGCTGAGTGAGATTTAAAGAGATGTGTTGTTACTACAGTGGATTTTGTTTTTGAAATCCAAACCAATAAATTGTTTCGAATTTCAAAACCTTGCTGAGGATAAATGAACCCTTATTGATCTTCGATAAATAAGTATTCATATTTATTATTATTATTACTACGGCCCAGGCAGCACATAAGGAAGTCGACTTGGATATTAGGGAGGCCAGCATTTCGTAATGATTGCAACAGAAGCTGAGTTGGTAGCTATTCCTGGGGGACGGCCAGAATTAGTCGAGTTCAAGGCCAAATTGTGCAACTACTGTACCAAAATTGGAGACATAAAGGAAGAATCACGAGGTCCTCTCAACGAACATACGATTGAATCAGCCAATCGCAAGAGACCAAGCCGTGACCACGAGGTGGACGGCGTCAGTAGTAAAAAGCGCGCGGAAGTGTATATCTAAGGAACCGCCGAACGGATTAATCTCCGCTCGAGTAATTTGAGACGTTGGATTTATTTGGAGAAGAATGACACTAGCCCCATCTTTGTGAGACAAAAACTCTGGAAGTTTTTATCCGACTCCACCCCACTCCTCCGCCCTTGTCAGTTTCTCATAAATAGTCTGGCCTGACGCCAATCTAAGTAATTAACGTGTGGAGCCTTCAGAGACATACTCCACGCCAGTTTGAAGTGTGATTTTGACGCCAATCTAAGTACTTAACGTGTGGAGCCTTCAGAGGCATACTCCACGCCAGTTTGAAGTGTGATTTTGACGCTCGAATTTATCGGAGTACTATTCTTGTGGAGCCTTCAGAGGCATACTCCACGCCAGTTTGAAGTGTGAGTTTGACGCTCGAATTTATCTAAGTCTTATTGTGTGGAGCCTTCAGAGGTATACTCCACGCCAGTTCAAAAATGTGATTTTTACGCTCTAAAATCAGTGAAGCTAATTTATTTTCTGAGCTCTGGGAAGCTAAAGTCGCAGCGTTTGCAGTATCGAATTTTAAAAGCTATTATACATTTTGTTCTAAAATCAACTAAGTTGTGTGATCTAAATATTTCACGCCAGCGCGTGATAAACTGTAACATTCTTTTAAAGACGACGAGTTCAACTTTAAGGGGGAAGTATCGTATCACCCTAATTAGCGCTTACCAGAACCGAAGTCCACAAGACGGGACGGAAATACCGGACGAGATAGCGACTGCGAGTGCAGCCAGGATTTTGAACTTGTTAACGAGCCAGTGGCGCGGACTCGAGATGTATATTTTATGTATAAATTGTGTGTATTGTATGTGTTTTTATAGTGCGTATGTGCGATATAATTAGGGCCAGTCTTCGCTATTAATCGCAGTAGGACAATTGTGGGTGAACTGAGTAGCCTGCAAGCGATTATAGATAGGCAAATATTTAACATTGAACTTTTCTGCCAAGGAGTCGAGACCAAGATGATCAGCACGTGGTTTGAAGTTGGGATGAGCTTCAAGAAATCAACGCAGACGACTACTATGGAGTGCTAAATTGTCCATAGGGCAATGGGTTGAGGAGGATGTCCTTAGTCCTACATGCAGAAGCGGTGATGTACTAAAATTGGATTATTTCAATTATGTAGTTAGATTTGGCCGGGGAACTTTGTAAATAGTCATGTTTTTCTTTCTTGTTTTATAGCTGTTTTTCTTGTACCGACACTATATGTTTAAATGTCCGTTGGCGCGTGGCCAAAGTGTTTGTTGATATTTTGATTCTTTTCTTGAGTCATGTGTAATGTACGCGGCGTGCGTGCGTGATTTTTATCCTTGCAATTGCGGAACCCGTTACATTCGATAAATGGTGCTTTATTAACGTTAATATTTGAAATAGGAATGGGAGGAAATGATTGTAAAACATTTTGCTGAACAGGTTATTATTCATGTTAGGGTAGCCGAGTGCACCAACTTAAAAGTAATTGTAGAACACCTTCGTTCTAATTTTGATAGATTTTTCTTGAGTCCTTTTCAGGTGACTAGTCACGGCATAGAACTATGGCGCCAGCATGTGGATATTATTTGTGTCTTTTATTTCAGGGTCTGTCACAACCCATACGTGTGATTAAGTGTGTGTTGATGTGTCTAGTGTGTGTTGATTCTACGTGAGGAGGGGGTAGTTGTCCTACCGCCCTTATATATATTTTTGCTGCTGTTGTATTTTAGATGGAAAGACAGAGTGCTCTTGGGAGACTGCTGATTCTTGTCCATATGTTTTTCTGACACACACGTATTATTGTGCTTTGGGGCACATTTCTTCGAGGTTCGACCCCATGTTCTGGGAGGTCGAGGTTATTGACACGTGGGTTGACAGACATGCAGAGTTCCACAAACCGCCCGTTTTGCCTGTGACTTATTTTGATAGGCAGTCCTTTTTGTCCGACTGAACCCTGTAAGCTTTCATGTAGCAAACCTGTTCATTGCGATGGCTAATTTTTAAGCCATAATTAATTGGGGAGTTCGCCATGTGTGTAACGGATTGATGTACCTTGTATGGATAAGAATTTGTGATTAACGTAAATGTTGGCTGTTTGCCTATTGCTTTATTGATGACTCGATTTCATGTAATTTTGTTTGTCACACCCGTGTGGTGTAGTGGTAGAGTATTTGTAAATTTTGACAGCGGTCATTTGAGTATTTTTCTATTGGTCACGTGTTAATGTACTTGTGTTGATTTGTGTGAGAAGTCCTAAGATTTTAGGCAGTAAATGTTGCTACGGCAATTCAAGTCCAATTTCACACGGAAATTTTGTGTTTGTTTATAGTAGATTTAGGAAGTGTCGGTTTAATTTAAGTATTGTAGTTGTGTTCCCTTGTGTCGGTCTAGCTCTAGGAAATGCGGATTCGTTGTTTGAAGGGTCATTCTGGATGATAACGAATCACGCATTCAAAGTACACATCGTGATGCATGTAGAACGGCGTACGCACTTATATGGTCACTTTTGCATCTTTTATTTAAGGACACTTGGTCCAGGTAATTAATCTCTCCAGAGATATCGCCTAAGTTTTTGGCATGTTTATTAAGCGGGAGTCAGTTGGGAGTTTTTGTTGTTAATTGTTTAAGTGTAAATATGGTGATTTGTTATTAAATTCAGTTGTTTTAACCCTGGCTTCACTCTTTCCTGCATGTTATTTTGTTATATGTTACCCTGCAAGTTAATGAAGCGCCCTGACAGCAACTTACGAATATGACCTGTTACGCCCCGAATCTGAGTCTCATATGCTTCTTTGCAAGGGTTCAATATATAAAATCCAACATGGCGACCATCCGAAATATTTAGTCGGTTCTTAATATCTACGAATCTATTACAGCAATCAAACAGAAATTGTGTATGTTGATAGTGGCAATTAACATAAGTAGGATATATGAAAATAGGCTGTATAGTTCTTCACGGAACTACTTGTTTTTATTACATAATCGACCGGACGTGGGCAACATCCAACAATGAGTTGAGGCATGTGTGTACACGTCTGGCTGTACATGGCTTTCACCACCTTAATTGTACTAACAAATCTTTCCATGACCCTACAGTAACGTGTGTATAGTCTACAAACTATGTGTACAAGCATGTCAACGCTACCATTTAGAGTTCTGTTGTAAAAGAAAACAATCAGTCAAAGACTGCAATTCAAATCCCCAGAGTGCAATTTTAGTGTGCACGTTCTTTCTTTATTTTCGATTGCTATTTGGCTGCAATAAAAGTATTAATTAACATCCTGAACTAGCACCAACTGCTAGAGTTCAGGTACTATGTAAGATCGTTTTATTCTTTAGTTCAAATAACATTTTAAAATAACGCACAATAGGCTGTTACGAACAATTTGAAATAATAAAAAATTAAAATATATCGTATTATCAACTTGTCATTCTTCAAATTCGATGCGCATTGAATGCCAATGGTATGCTAATCAATGGAGTCCCACGTAGACCCGTCGTGACATCTAGTGGAGAATTATCGAACAAGATAATCCTAACAGGGCGAGTGCATTCTAGCGGCCATAAAAAGAAACTTTTCAATTAAAGCTGTAAGTTAATCTGTGGGCCGTGGGCCGGTGCACAGTTCGCAACCAGTTGGCTATGATAATTCACCTGATTGCTGATAAATGTCTCGTGCAGATCCGGTGGCGAATTTTGTTTCAATGAAATATATATTTTCCATTGTAATAAGCACAATGTAACGCATAATTTTAAAACGTCTGAGTATTTACAAAACAATAAATATAAAACATTTCCAGCAAAAGAACCCAACTCTGATGGGATTTGAACCCCAGCCATAAGAGTGAGAGGCCAACGCTTTACCGCGCAGCCAAACGTGTCAACGAAAATTGGCCGATATCAAATGGCTTATATACAACGTGTTAGAAAATAATGATTTAGACTAAACGATTTCTTCAGTGGATTATATTTTTTATATACAAAATATTTCATGCGAAGTTTATATATTTTCTATCAGTAGGATAATTGCATCCAATACTCAAACTGGTGAAATATAGGTCAGGCACAAAATATCAGCTGCAATCTTGCATTGCAACTGAGACGGCTCTGCTTTTTGAAATCACTTCTGCACTATAGTATTACAATATAAACTTTTAATTTCGAACGTGCCACGTGCTTTAGAACAATTATAACGATTCTCGGTTCGATAATCGGAACTGGTGGGTCCCATGATATGGATTATAAAGTTTGCATAATTTACATGGCTGCCATCCTGAAATGGTACGGCGGATGACCTTGTAGTTTGACAACAAGACGCATCCCATTGAAGGTATGTTGTTAGTAGAGATCGGATGATTTGTTTAGTCGTTATTTGATTTTACGTTTTGAACGTTTGAGTGGCCGCCATTCAGATTTGGTAAAGATGGCGGCGATATAAAACATGACACTGAGGTGCTCTTTGCTAGTGCTACCTCTGTACCAAATTTCGTTGAATTCGGTTTCACACACATATACACACAGACCGATACACAATTTTTGGCCCTGTGTAAATCTCATGTCTATTTTTTTTCTTTTTTTTTTTGCAAAAATCGAAAGTAGGCTAAAAATCAGATCTGTTACTCGTAACTAAGTGCGCTTTAAATTGAAGGCACAGAATTATAATATATTTCATTTTCTGAAAAATATGTTTTATAAAAGGAAGAATTGATTTTATTTTAAATATCTTGTGAAGAGTTTTCATATGAAAAACAAGATGTTCAGTAAAGAACATATAGCCTACTTTCTCCAGAATGCATGGGTATTGTTATAACTCTTTGTCCTTTTCAAGGAGTATGATTGAATGTTGGTTGTAGTAGCTTGTTGAAATACAACGTGCTATAGGGATATTAAACATGAATATGAGGTGCCCTTTGCTAGTGCTACCTCTGTACCAAATTTCGTTCAATTCGGTTTCACCGTGTTTGAATTGATAGGGGGAATCGATTTGCACACATACTTGGCCACCATCTGCAAACTATTGGGCTGATGTTCTTGCAGTTTGGTCAGAATATGTTTCCCACATAAAGATATGGTGTTGCAAAATTTGGTAGAGACTAGATTATTAGGTTGGTCGTAACTACATTTTAGCTTTTAACATTTGGGTGGCCGCGATTACGTTTCCGTCAAGATAGCGGTGATATAAAACATGACCTGAGGTGCCCTTTGCTAGTGTTACCTCTGTACCAAATTTCGTTCATTCGGTTCCACCGTGTTCGAATTAATAGGGGGAATCAATTTTGACATAAAGATGGCCGCCATCCGCAAACTATTAGGCTAATGACCTATTAGATTGGTCAAAGGATGCTCCCTCCATAAAGGTATGTTGTTGCAAAGTTTGGTAGAGATCGGATGGTTATTTTAGTCGTAATTTGATTTAAGCTTTAAACATTTGTGTGGCCGCCATTACGTTTCTGTCAATATGGCGGCGGTATTTATCATGACACTATGATGCCCTTTACTAGTGCTATCTCTGTACCCAATTTCGTTCCATTCGGTTTCACCGTGTTTGAATTAATAGGGGGAATCGATTCTGACACAAAGATGGCCGCCATCCGCAAACTATAAGCGAATGACCTATTAGATTGGTCAAAGGATGCTCCCTCCATAAAGGTATGTAGTTGCAAAATTTGGTAGAGATCGGATGATTAGGTTAATCGTAATTTGATTTAAGCTTTGAACATTCGTGTGGCCGCCATTACGTTCCAGTCAAGATGGCGGCGATATAAAACATGACACTGAGGTGCCCTTTGCTAGTGCTACCTCTGTACCAAATTTCGTTCATTCGGTTCCACCGTGTTCGAATTAATAGGGGGAATCAATTTTGACATAAGGATGGCCGCCATCCGCAAACTATTAGGCTAATGACCTATTAGATTGGTCAAAGGATGCTCCCTCCATAAAGGTATGTTGTTGCAAAGTTTGGTAGAGATCGGATGGTTATTTTAGTCGTAATTTGATTTAAGCTTTAAACATTTGTGTGGCCGCCATTACGTTTCTGTCAATATGGCGGCGGTATTGCTATCTCTGTATCAAATTTCGTTCCATTCGGTTTCACCGTATTTGAATTAATAGGGGGAATCGATTCTGACACAAAGATGGCCGCCATCCGCAAACTATAAGCGAATGACCTATTAGTCTGGTCAAAGGATGCTCCCCCCATAAAGGTATGTTGTTGCAAAATTTGATAGAGATCGGATGATTAGGTTAATCGTAATTTGATTTAAGTTTTGAACATTCGTGTGGCCGCCATTACGTTTCAGTCACGATGGCGGCGATATAAATCATGACACTGAGGTGCCCTTTGCTAGTGCTACCTCTGTACCAAATTTCGTTCCATTCGGTTCCACCGTGTTCGAATTAATAGGGGGAATCAATTTTGACCTAAAGATGGCCGCCATCCACAAACTATTAGGCTAATAACCTATTAGATTGGTCAAAGGATGCTCCCTACATAAAGGTATGTTGTTGCAAAGTTTGGTAGAGATCGGATGGTTATGTTAGTCGTAATTTAACTTAAGCTTTGAACATTTGTGTGGCCGCCATTACGTTTCTGTCAATATGGCGGCGATATAAAACATGACACTGAAATGCCCTTTGCTAGTGCTACCTCTGTACCAAATTTCGTTCCTTAGATTTCACCGTGTTTGAATTAATAGGGGGAATTGATTTTCACACAAAGATGGCCGCCATCCGCAAACTATTAGGCGAATGACCTATTCATTTGGTCAAAGGATGCTTCCTCTATACGGGTATGTTGTTGCAAAATTTGGTAGAGATCGGATGATTAGGTTAATCGTAATTTGATTTAAGCTTTGAATATTTGTGTGGCCGCCATTACGTTTCCGTCAAGATGGCGGCGATATGAAACATGACACTGAGGTGCCTTTTGTTAGTACTACCTCTGTACCAAATTTCGTTCCATTCGGTTGCACCGTGTTCGAATTAATAGGGGGAATCGATTTTCACACAAAGATGGCCGCCATCCGCAAAATATTATGCTGATGACCTATTAGTTTGGTCAAAGGATGCTCCCCCCATAAAGGTATGTTGTTGCAAAATTTGCTAGAGATCGGATGATTAGGTTAGTCGTAATTTGATGTATGCTTTGAACATTTGTGTGGCCGCCATTACGTTTCCGTCAAGATGGCGGCGATATAAAACATGACACTGAGGTGTCCTTTGCTAGAGCTACCTTTTTACCAAATTTCGTTCAATTCGCATTCACCGTGTACGAATTGATAGGGGGGGACATTCAGAGTACACACAGTCACACACACACAGACACACACACACAGACTCACACACACACATACACACACAGACAGACACACTTTTTTCGCCCTGTGTTGATCTCATAAGTCTACTTTCATTTTTTGCAAAAATCGAAAGTAGGCTAATAGTCCTCTTCGCTGAGGGGAGCACCAATCATCATACGCCTATGCAAATACTTCTCAAGATATTTAAAAATAAATCTATTTATAAAACATATTTTTCAGAAAAAAAAATGTGCTGTTTCTTCAATTTAAAGCAGACATTTTTAACAGATCTGTTTTTTTTTAATATTTTTATAAAAAATAATAATCGTCTCAACTTAGCTCGTATTTCTATTAGTTTTAATCAATTTTAGAATAAACTTTGCTCATATTTATATTAGTTTTAATTAACTTTTGACAGTTACTGAAGAAGGCCGCAAAGTGGTCAAAACTTGAATGACATATACTTTTTTCACTATTATTGACAAAGGTGTACCATTGCAATAAATACTTATAGTATTTCACGTCTATTATAACGATAATAACGAAACCATTCAATATGATTAAATTCTTCGTAAATACCAATTTCTTGTATTGTTTCTACCAGTCAAATGTTGTGGTTTATCAGAGATAATGCTAGGTTTAACAATTTCTTAGTTATCTTATTGTCATCCTTTTTGTGGGCTTACGTGTGACCATAAAATTTCAGTTTTCTTTCTGATTTAATTGGAGCAGATGATCTCGCTGTTGCACCCCTTAAACAATAATATAATTAACTAACGCACTTTCTGATGCAATCAGTGATTTCTTCAATACTTTGAAGAACGACAAGTGGCTTCTTTTTAATCCAAATCCCGTTTTCATATTTATTATTACTACTATTATTATCACTACTACTATCCTAATTTTTAGGTTATTATTGCTATAATTATTAGCCTACTTTTCACATTTTGCAAAAATGAGAAAAAGTAGACTTATGAGATCGATCCGGGAAAATGTATGTCTGTCTGTCCTTCTGTCTGTCTGGCTGTGTGTGTGTGTGTGTGTGTCCCCTATTAACTCCTAAACGGCTGCAGATATCGAAACCAAATTTAGCATGAGTAAAGATGTATACCGGAATATCTCACGTCCAGATTTGAAAATGATGACAGTGCTACCAACCGCTGAAAAAACGCACTAGAAATTTGAGCTCAATGTTGGATATCTTGGAAGGTATGCATGGGAGCTATTCCAAAATTGGCACACATGTAAATATCACTATTTCAGTTTAATTTCCAGGAGGCCATACATGATAGTGTTGCTAAAATAATTTTAAGCCTTCTGATAAGTCCAATTTTTAAATGCCTAAAACTTCTACACTATCAATTGGATTTCAACCAAATTTTGTACGTAATATGTGTACATAAACAGATATGACTGAGCGTATTTTTAAGAGCCACCAGGGCTGCCAATTGTTAATAAATGCTCTCTCTATTCTTTTATACAAATACCTATATATCAGAAAGTATGCAAGCCGACAGCTTTAAACTATGCACACGTATTGTACCTGACATTTTAGATTAATTTTGAAGTAACTTATATACTTCAGTTCTACCAACATGATTCTAAGCCTGCTGATAGGCCAATTTTGAAATACTTGTAACTTCTATACTATCATTTGGATTTCAACCAAATTTCGTAAGTGCTATGGGTACCATAACAGATATGACTATAAGTATTCTTAAGAGCAATCAGGGCTGCCAACTGGTAATAAATTCTGTGTATATTTTTTTAACCTAATATCAATATATCAGGAAGTATGCAAGCCAACAGTCCTATACTTTGCACACGTATAGCACCTGACATTCTAGATTAATTTGGAATAACTACTTTAAGTCAGTGCTGCCAACATGATTCTATGCCTGCTGATAGGTCCAATTTTAAAATACATGTTACTTCTATACTAACAAATGGATTTCGTCCAAAATTGGCACAACAAGATATCATAATATTTCAGATTAGGCTATTTCTGACCAGCACACGCATGACATTGTTGCTTTTACCCGTGCTGATAGGTCCAATGTCTAACTGCTTGTAACGTCCTTTGGATTTCAACCAATTTTGATATTCTGTACCTTAAGAGATGGAACTAAGAATAAATTCAGTCACCAGGGCTGCCAACTGTAATGCTCTATTAGGCTACATTATACCAGGTATATTTCGCACTAATTAGACATTTCGATATTACCAACTTAATTCCGTCATTATTCTAGATAGGTTTATATACTGTAGATGAATCATTGGCATGAAACTTAATTTTAAGAAATGTAGGCTCTTTAGTTCGTCGCGGAACTTCTTGTTTTTGTTATCTTTTTACCTTGCCAACTGGCCAAAACTAAGGACCACGCATTTACCACTTCGTTTCCTTGACATCGTTCTTTCTTCCTTCCCCTCCCGCCAAATTTCCTTCAGAGTGTTGCGCTTTCCTAAGAACCTTTATGTTGGAAAGTCTTTCCCTGAATTGTTCTCTGTCTTATTTACAGCGTATTTTCCCAATATTGGGAAGCGTTATGCACTTTGACTCAATTCTTGACGTTCTTCTTATTTTGCCAGTATTGTTCTATTCTGTTGTAGAATGCCAATTTTCTTTCGTCAGACCATTGAGGTCTGTAAGGTGAAGGTGTTGCTTGCTCTGGTTGGACTTCCCAGTTCTTCACTTTGTTACGGAAGGAGTCTCTGTCTGATGTGTCGATTAAATTATCGGTTCGCATGTCTTTTTGTACTTCTTTCATCCATGGTGTAGTACTCTTGAGTGATGATATGTAATCAAGTATTCTTTTAATTAGTCGGGTATTCGGCAGTCTACTTATGTGCCCGAAGAATTTTAATCGTCTTTTTCTGATGTCGACTTCGATGTTTGAGTATTTTTCAGTTGTCTTGATTGACTGTAGTCGGTACCCGTCAGGAGTGAGTCTTGCTCCTAGTATTTTCCGAATGATTTTTAGCCTACTTTTCACATTTTGCAAAAATGAGGAAAAAGTAGACTTATGAGATCGGGCAAATGTGTGTCTGTCTGTCTGTCTGTCTGTCCTTCTGTCTGTCTGTCTGGCTGTGTGTGTGTCCCCCCTATCAACTCCTAAACGGCTGCAGCAATAGAAACAAAATTTGGTAGGAGTAAAGATCTATACCTGAATATCTCACGGCCGTATTTGAAAATGATGTCAGTGCTACCAACTGCTAAAAAAATCGCAATTGAAATTTGAGCTCCATGTTGGATATCTTGGAAAGTATGAATGGGAGCTATTTCAAAATTGGCACACGTACAGATCATAATATTTCAGTTTAATTTCCAGGAGGCCAAACATGGCAGTGTTGCCAAAATGATTATAATCCTCCTGATAGGTCCAATTTTTAAATGCATATAACTTCTACACTATCAAGTGGAATTCAACCAAATTTCGTATGTTGTATGTGTACATAACCAGATATGACTGAGCGTATTCTTAAGACCTACTAGGGCTGCCAACTGTTAATAAATGCTCCTAATTTATTTTATCCAAATACCAATATATCAGAAAGTATGCAAGCCGACAGCTTTAAACTATGCACACGTATAGTAACTGACATTCTATATTAATTTGGAGTAACTTATATACGTCAGTGCTACCAACATGATTCTAAGCCTGCTGACAGGTCCAACTTTAAATACATGTAACTTCCATACTATCATTTGGATTTCAACCAAATTTCGTATGTGCTATGTGTACCATAACAAATATGACTATGCGTATTCTAAGGAGCAACCAGGGCTGCCAACTGTTAATATGTGCTGTCCCTATTTTTGTTACCCTAATATCAATATATCAGAAAGTATGCAAGCCAATAGCTCTAAACTTTGCACACGTATAGTACCTGGCATTCTAGACGAATTTGGAGTAACTATTATACGTCAGAGCTGCCAACATGATTCTAAGCCTGCTGATAGGTCCAATTTTAAAATGCATGTAACTTCTATACTAACTAATGGATTTCATTCAAAATTGGCACAACAATAGATCATATTATTTCAGATTTTTTCTGACCAATACATGCATGACATTGTTGCCAACATGATTTGACGAACGCTGTTAGATCCAATGTTTAACTGCATGTAACGTCCATGCTATTCATTGGACTTCAACCAAATTTTGTATTTTGTACCTTAAGAGACGGAACTAAGAATATATTCAGTCATCAGGGCTGCCAAATGTAGTGCTCTATTAGGATACATTATTCCAGGTATACAGTATTTCTAATTAATTGGAAATTTCGATATTAGCAACTTAATTTCGTCATTATTCTAGATAGGTTCATATTCTGTAGAATAATCATTGGCATGAAAAGTAGGCTGTATAGTTCTTCACGGAACTTCTTGTTAGCCTACTTTTCACATTTTGCAAAAATGAGGAAAAATAGACTTATGAGATCGATCCGGGAAAATGTGTGTTTGTCTGTCTGTCTACCTGTCCTTCTGTCTGTCGGTCTGGCTGTGTGTGTGTCCCCCTATCAACTCCTAAACGGCTGCAGCTATCGAAACCAAGTTTGGTAAGAGTAAAGATCTATATCTGAATATCTCACGGCCATATTTGAAATTGACGTAAGTGCTACCAACTGCTGAAAAATCGCAATTGAAATTTGAGCTCTATGTTGGATATCTCAGAAGTTATGCATGCGAACTATTCTAAAATTGACACACACATATATATATTAACATTCCAGATTAATTTTCTGAAGTCCATACATGCCAGTGTTGTGAACATGATACTAAGCCGGCCGTTAGGTCCAATTTCTAAATGCATGTAACTTCTATATTATCGATTGGATTTCAACCAAATTTCGTATGTACTATGTGTACTAAAACACATATGACTGTGCGTATTATAAAGAGCTACCAGGGCTGCCAACTGTTAATAAATGCTCTCACTATGTTTTAACCCTAATGGCAATATATCAGAAAGTATACAAGCCAACAACTCTAAACTTTGCACACGTATAATGCATGCCATCTACCTTAGTTCGATGTAACTTATATACATCAGTGCTGCCAACACGAATCTAAACCTGATGATAGGTCAAGTTTTTAAATGCATATAACCTCTATACTAACAAACGGATTTCAAGCAAATTTCGTATGTGCTTTGTGTACCATAACACTTATGACTATGCATATTCGTAAGAACCAGCAGGGCTGCCAACTGTTAATAAATGCTCTCTATATTTGTTTAATCCTAATATAAATATATCAGAAATGTAGCCTATGCAAACCATCATCTCTAAACTTTGCACACGTATAGTACCTGACTTTCTAGATTAATTTGGAGTATCTAATATACCTCGGTGCTGCCAACATGATTCTAAGCTTTCTGATAGTTTCAATTTTAATTACATGTAACTTCTATACTAACAATTATTGCTAATTGGCACTATAATAGATCGTTATATTTCAGATTAATTCTGAGCATCACATACATGACATTGTTGCCAACATGATTTTACGCGCACTGATAAATCCATTATCAAACAGCATATAACGTCCTTAATATCCATTAGACTTCAGCCAAATTTTGTATGTGCATTCTGTATCTTAAGAGATGGAACTAAGAATATATTCAGAGTCACCATGGCTGCCAATTGTAGTAAGTTACTGTATTAGGCAACACTAGTTTAGGTGTATTTCAAACTGCAGTACTTAGAAATGTTGGTATTACCAACTTGATATCGTCATTATTGTAGATAGGTCTATATAGATTGGCACGAATCTTAAATTTTAGGAAAAGCAGGCTCTTTAGTTCGTCACGGAACAACTTGTTCTGTCTTCTTTCTTGATGTCTTGAAGTTCATATTTCTTATTGAGTTAAAATGTTTCGCTTGAGTAGAGACTTGCAGGTTTGATGACAGTGTTGTATTATTATTATAATTAGTATTATCATCGCCCTCGTTGTCACTTTCATCGTAAACCGATGCAGTAACGTTCTTTCCACTGACAATTCATGTAGAAGGGGAAGCATTGAATGGGCGATTATTATGATGTTACGAGGTCTAGTGGGTGGTGGTAGGGCGGTGAGCAACTCGTGACCACGCCTATTATGAACTAGGCGTGGCTTATATTCATGCAAGGGCGTGTTCATAACGCTGCCTCACACCAATTCGTACATTATTATGAACGAGCAATATTTTATGCTCCATGATTAAAAGTCGATTTCTCTTGATGCAGTGATATTTTTGAAATATGATGAATGGGCTGCCCGTTGAAGGTTTAACGGGTATTTCTCTTCTCTTTTTTCGTTTCTTTTTGTTCAATATTTTCCCCTCTCCTATATTTGTATATGTTTACATCATGCTAAACGTACGAAACCCGGTGAAATTTCTCGTATGAGTAGATTGATTTGGCATCCTGATTTCGATGAGACAGTTCCGCTGTTATAGTTCTGTAGTAGTTGTTACTTCAATAGCGGATTTGAGCCTCATGGTAATCAGCCCCATGCTTAACACTGTGGGTGAGTGGTTATCGTGTCAAACTACCAACCCCAAGCTCGCAGGTTCGTTCCTTGTCATGGTAAGTGATTTTTGAAAGGCGACAAAAATCACGACACGCATGTCATACGATATTGGCATGTTAAAGAACCCATTTGAATTTAGTAGGCCGTGTTCATAATGGCAAAATTAATCTCGGAATTTTCCGCCAACACAATAGTTCCTCATTTCTCTACTAGAAAGCGCTATAGTGTCAAGGAGCTTAGATATCTAACCTCCTTGACTTTCATAGCGCTCCAAGGAACATTAAAATTCGACATGCAAGCTTCCCTCTGGGCGTCAAATAACAATGCCTGCACCAAGCACCTGAGACCATACAATATTATATTATTATTATTATTATTATTATTTAGTCGTTTACCCTCCAGGTTGGTGGAACCCACGGACTCAGCGAGGGAACTCACCACTACCGCCTCTACGGGCAGTGTCCTAGAGCTGGGAACATCGAATCGGAAGGGATTCAACTGGTGAGGTGAGATTGGCACCTCGCCCAGGCGGCCTCACCTGCAAAGCGAACAGGGGCCTCATGAGGGAAGGTAAGGGATGGTTAGGATGGATAGACAAGTAAGAGGGAAGGAGGCGGCCGTGGCCTTGAAGAAGGTACCATCCCGGCATTTGCCCGAAGACGAACTGGGAAACCACGGAAAACCACTTCGAGGATGGCTGAGGGGGAATCGAACCCCCTCTACTCATTTGGGCCACCCGAGGCTGAGTAGACCCCGTTCCAGTCCTCGTACCACTTTTCAAATTTCGTGGCAGAGCCAGGAATCGAACCCAGGACCTCCGGGGCGGCAGCTAACCTTGCTGACCGCTACGCTACGGAGGCGACTATATTATTATTATTATTATTATTATTATAATCAGCCCCATGAACTTGGACGTGAATTGAATTCTGTTTTTCCTACTCGAAGTAGCCGTGCGCGTTAAATTGTTCACCAAGACCACGATGGGGTGCTGCAGCAAATTGGAGATCAGAGGTTTGAATCCCGTCAATGACAGTGTTTATCCTAGGTGTGATTTCCGCCCGTGTATTTCCACACTCCCTCCAGCCAAATGCTGAGATAGTACCTTACCCCATCCCCGACCCTAATAATTAGAGCTGCATAAATCAGAAACCTCTATGGACATCACATTGGCAGGTGAAAAGCTAAAGGAAGTAGGAGACTTCTGTTACTTAAGAAGCAAAATAACCAGTGATGGACGAAGCAAAGATGATAAAAAAAGTAGGTTGGCTCAGACAAGGAAAGCATTTCTGCAGAAAAGGAATTCGTTTACATCGATTATAGATTTAGATATTAAGAAGTCATTTTTGAAAGCCTTTGTCTGGAGGGTGGCGCTCTATTGAAGTGAAACTTTGACTATAGGTGCAGCAGAAAAGAGGAGAATTGAATTGTTTGAAGTGTGGTGTTACAGGATAATGATGGAGATCAGATGGGTAGATAGAGTGACAAATGAAGAGATATTAGGACGAGTGGGTGAGGAGATATGTTTCTGGCGACTGCTAATGAAGAGAAGAGATAGATTAGTAGGACACATATAAGACACCGAAGGAAGGGTCGAGGACAAGAACGGTAGGGGTAGACCAAGGTTAGAATATGTTAAACAGATTTCCTCAGGTGTAGGGTGTGGTAACTATGTAGAGATGAAACGATTAACTCAGGACAGGGAGGGATGGAGCGCTGCATCAAACCTGTCAAAAGACCGAAGACTCAAACAAAAACAACAGCACTACAGTTTCAAAAAATTCAATGTGCCCCAGGTTTCGTTGAGGACCAGCACGTTATTGACTCATAAGATTGCATTAAAAGGTTTCTTTAAATTGTGATGTTCTAACTAAATTTGTTAAATTGGATTAGCCACACACTGAGTGTTTCTCTTCATACTCTGTCCAAAGTTACCGAAAAGTGAATGTTGTCGCTGAACTTGCAATACCGCGTACGGTATCTGACAATGCTCTCCGTTTCCATTAATTTCCTCATGACTGGTCACGTCTCCCAGCCGTATGTGGATGTGCCGTCCAATAGAACAATTCACGTTAGGTTCATTTTCCTGTTTAGGAGCATAACAAAACTGAGCTTAATATTTATTGTACTGTAGGAAAATATATTTACATGTAGTTATGCACTTCTGTTGATGTCGTCGTTGTTTGAGTCTTCAGCCTTATGACTGGTTTAATGCAGCTCTTCCATGACTCCCTGTTCTGAGCTAATCGTTTCATCTCTACATAGCTATCACACCTTACATCTGAGGTAATCTGTTTCACATATTCTAACCTTAGTCTAACCCTACAGTTCTTGTCTTCGACCCTCGTTCCATAACTAAGTTTGCTATTCCTGGGTGTTTGTAGTATGTGTCCTACCAACCTACCTCTTCTCTTCATTAGCAGTCGCCTGAAACATCTCTCCCCTCCCAATCGTTTTAATACCCCATCGTGTGTTACTCTATCTTCCCAAATGAACTTCATCATTCTCTTGTAACACCACATTTCAAACGCTTCTATTCTCTAATCTGCTGCGCCAACAGTCCAGGTTTCACTTCCATAGAGCCCCACGCTCCAAATAAAGGATTTCAGAAATCCAAATTTGATGTTAACAGATCTCTTTTCTGTAGAAATGCTTTCATTGCCTTAGCCAACCTACTTTTCATATCGTCTTTTCTTCGCCCATCACTTGTTATTTTGCTTCCAAAGTAGCAGCGGTCTCCTTCCTTTAGCTTTTCACCTGCCAATTTGATGACAATAGGGGTTTCTGATATCTCTCGTCTTCATTCCATTATTAAGCTGTAAAGTAATTGGTATTCTGCCCGAAGGCAGGTCCGAACTTCCGAAGAGGCTACCCCTGCCAGAGTTTACGTGCGGTAGGGTGACCAGGGCCTTTCCGCTCCTCCTTATGTTAGCCAACAGCGCGCAGTACCTTGAACCGGCATACCATCCAAGTAGCGGCTTCGGTGGCGTAGTTGGTAACATGCTGAACTGCTGTGGCCAAGATAGCGGGTTCAAACCCGACCGAAGTCGTTGGATATTTTAAGAGCGCTAAAAATCTTTCAGTATGCCTTCCTTCTGAGGGGAAGTAAAGCCGGCGATCCCATGTCATAGATTTATGGCATGTAAAATATCCTTCCACAGACTAAACTTGTGTGAAGCTAAATTGTTAGGTTAGATTTCGTCGAAACTTTCTATCAAAGTTCCAACGTTCACCACTAGGTATCATTGATATATGTTGGCGAAAGTTGGAACTACTTGAAATTGAACGGACCTTGTAGCTCACCCTAAGGGTGTCCGCTGGAAGCAGCTACAGATTCAGGCTAGCCGAACATGTCCTCGAACACTCCCGGTACTAAAAGCCATACGATAAATAAATAAATAAATAAATAACCATCCAAGTTCCGACCATGCCCAATGCTGCTTGACTGCGGAGTTCTCATGGGATCCGGTGTTCCAACATGGCCAGGCCGTTGGCTATTAAGCTGTAGTGTTAATTTTTTTTTTACACATATCTAATTATAATATATGTTAATTTATCTGATGGCACCTTTCCAATGAAGGAACTAAATAAACCTGAAACTATCAGTATCTATACATTATGTTTGGAGATAATGAGACTCATCATACAGGATGGTTGTTGTTAGTCGTTGAGGCCGAGAATTCAACTTCGCATAACATACCTACACAAATTTCCCATTCATAATATGGTTTGTATCCATGATTGTCATAACCTATGCAGCCGTTTCTTGAGAGCAGTATTGTATAATTCACATGATCTGCTGCTGTGATTGTTGGACCCGCTCGGTCATCAAACACCATCCCTTGAGCCTCGTTCTGGGAGCTCCATGTGGGCCCATTACAGTGACCCCAAGAACTAATCATGTTCTGACATCTGGAGTGTAGATCACTCAGAACCCTTCCTCCCACTGAATGATTCATTAGCGGCATCATTCCTTGAACAAGAGAGTGACATTCCGGATTTCAGTTTTGCAGAAAAGAGGAAAATTGAAGCGTTTGAAATGTGGTGTTACAGGAGAATGATGTAAATCAGAGGGGTAGATAGGGTTACAAACGAAGAGGTACTAAGACGAGTGGGAGAGGAGAGGTGTTACTGGTGACTGCTAATGAAGAGAAGAGATAGCTTGGTAGGACACGTACTAAGACACCCTGGAATAGCAAGTTTAGTTATGGAAGAAAGGGTCGTGGACAGGAACTGTAGGGGTAGACCAAGGTTAGAATATGTTAAACAGATTGCCTCGGAAGTAGGGTGTGGTAGCTATGTAGAGATGGAACGATTAACTCAGGACAGGGAGGCAGGGACAGGGACTGAAGACTAAAACAACAAGAAGTTCGAGTCTTCTTTGGAAACGGTTAACTTCTAGGCTAGGTATATCCAATACGAGATGAGACCCGGAATGCTTGATCCTTCTTGTAGCTAAGGCTTGACTGAAGAAACTCGGGTTCGATTCCAGGCCGGGACATGGGGATTTTTAATCTTGTATGGTTAAGGTGGCTAAAACACCACGAGTGGGAATTTTCGTACACAGTTAAGAGTTAAATAATAACTTCACTAATATGAAACATAGAATTATGAAAACTGATATACTTAGCCTATAGTGAATACATAGGGATTTCATTTGATATATAAAAGGGAGCAGTATATAACGTATTGCGTGATTTATTGAAAGGACAATACTTTCGATTTTTGATGTGTAACATCTTTCCACCTGTATATTTTTTGTGGGGGTGATTTTGAAAAATGACACGGAAATGGATGGGACGGAAACAATGAAACGAAAATGGAAATACATTATGAATATCATCTTCAAGTTGTCCTTCTTTTGCGTGAAAATATTCATTATATCATATTTGCTGAAAACAATTATGATTTATTAAATCTTCATATTTTGCTGTATTCTTATATAATGTAATCACTCGATGTACATTCGGCCATGTGGCTACGTGGAATCTATATCCCATACAAAATTACTTCAAGGTTTGGAGGCCCCAGTAAAGATATTCTTCCTACAATAAATCATCTTCAAGTTGTCGTTGTTTGGTGTGAAAATATTCATTATATCATATTTGCTGAAAACCGGTCAGGATTTGGCACTGCAGTTTTACAAGTAGTTATTTCAATGACCAACAGAGTTCACTGTTAACAAGGGATAACATGTCACATGTTACACATCCTATGCGACTACTGTAATGCTCGTATTTCTTTTCAACGCTATGTATCACATAAAACACGATTTAAACAAGAAATACCAGTCAGAATTCCGTTTTGAGCACGTACTACAACAGACAATAAAATAACACAGTCTATGATATAATTTCTGCACACACTCAAAGTACGCTACATGGGACTAATGAAACACTAGCCTCAGAATGACACAAGAAGTATTGACATTTTCTGCATGAAGCAACACGCTCCCACTCGTCAAAGAATCATTACGCCCTTGATTGGCTGCTAATGTCTTGTGGATGTTTGTGAGATGGCAGTGTGAATGTTTTTGGGTTGTGTTGAACGCAATACACGTCAAGGGAAGTGTTGGCAGAAGAAAGCTGGATGTCTGCCATGCCACAGACATTCATCATCGTTACCGCTTCCTTCTGCTCGACACACAGTTGACAGGCGTGCGGACAGACGCGTGTCATTTGTTACAGATACGAGCACCTCCTTGCCTCGTCCTCGTTATAGATGGGAGAGTGTTACGTAACTCACCTCAGCAGGGGCGAGCTGGGGCAGTAGTGGGTGATGGTTTCCTTATCTCTCCAGACTTTACTGTATTCGTGATGTCCATATTGTGTTCAGAAAACTCCCGATGTACAGATAAGGCACTGGAAAAACATCAAACTTTCGTAAGGCACTTAACAGGAAACATACTGCTTCAGGAGCCAAAACAAACCGATTTTCTAATTATAACCATGCCTGTCATGGATCGTGAACTGCTCGGGTCTAAGCTGCGTGGACCTGAGAGGAATGTGCATCGCAGACTATGAGTAGTGGTGGTGACGAGTGATGAGGTTTCTCGGTCCTTGCGTAGTAACAGAAGCAAATACATTAGTCGGTGACTCAGTTACTCATTCCCAACGCCACACTGGTTTCAGAAAAGACCCATGTTAGCAGTATTGGAATAGACGAGAATGTCAGGTAACACGGCGGGCTGTCGACAGGCTTCTCAATTCTCGCCTGCTCCTACCCTGCCTCTGCCCTTCATACCGCAAGTTCACAGAGCTTGGAACCGAGCAGTACAGAGCGTCCGCAAAGTCTCTCCGCAGTGGCGAGCTACGTGATTCTCGCTTTGCGGTATGTGTTAGGTTGACAGGACAATCATGTCACTGTATACGCAAAGCCTCTCCGCAGCGGTTGGCAAAAACATGCACTTGTTCCGTGTTGACCTTCAGCTGGACTGATAGGGTGAGGAATACCAGTTCATTATCAGGGGCGTATATAAGGGGGGAGGGGGAGGGGGCGGCCCCGTGGTGTTGGAGTAGCGCACCTGCCTCTCACCCGGAGGCCCCGGGTTCGATTCCCCACTCCGTCAGGGATTTTAAAACTGACGTGAGGGTTGGAACGGGGTACACTCAGCCTCGTGAGGACAATTGAGTAGCTGTCTGACAGTGAGGCAGCGCCCCGATTACGAAAACCAAGATTAACGGCCGAGGGGACCCGATGCGCTGATCACGCGTCACCCCAATATCTGCAAGCCAAATGACTGGGCAGCAGTCGCTTGATCGGCCTAGGCACTTAATGGCTGTATAGTGCCAGGGGTTGACTTGTTGATAGAAGGGGGGGGGGGGCTGTGGGAGCTCCAGCCCCTCCCCCCCCCAAAAAAATAATAATACATTAATCAACGAGCTTATAATAGTACATTATGCAACGAGCCTATAATGGCTATAATTAAGACACGAGTATTTTTTATAAAACGAGCGTATGCGAGTTTTATAATTTCCATACGAGTGTCTTAATTACCATTATAGGCGAGTTGCATACGACTGTTTATGTTCGACGATAATTACAACTTTATTATATGTTTTAACATAAATATTCATAAATATCTGTTGAGATTGTCACTAGAATTTTGTGATCGGGTGCTGCGCAGGGTAGGATATCTCTGATGTCCAAGCTCACTGACCAACCGACGCATGCGCTCTGTGAGCTTCAATGCCGAATGTGCAGATTGAGCATCAGTATTCAGTAAAAATGTCACCGAAATCGTTTGAAAACAACCCGCTGTGTAGAAATTGGATTTAAGGATATTAAGGTACAGTGTCTCATATTCACCAGTTTATTTACGAGAACATTATGGACGGTGCACTTTCGGTAATTTATATAGACATGTTGGATTTTGAGCGCACGCGTTAAGGTATCGTTACCTGATTGGTTAATTGGTCAATGAACGAGCTCTGATTGGCTGGAGAAACTGTATCATAATGAAAAAGAGTGTTATAATGACCATCATTATGATACAGTTTCTTGACACATAATAGTGGGGGTCGAACATAAAGGAAATTATAAAAACTCGCTTCGCACGATTTATAAATATAGGCGAGTTGCATACGACTGTTTATGTTTGACAATAATTACATCTTTATTATATGTTCTAATATAAACATTCATAAATATCTGTCGAGATTCTGTAGGTTGAATTCTTCTTCTTGGGAATTGTGCGGACTCAGCATTTGATCTCTACACAATTACGAATCCCAAAGCCTTGAAACATTGTTTATCCTGAACTAGCACCAACAGATAGCGCGCAGGTACTATCTATGATCATTTTTGACAAATTACACGATATAGGCGGTTGCAAACGCTTTAAAATTAAAATGTATCGTATTATCAACTAGTAATTCTACAAATTCGATGCGTATAGAATGTCAACGGAAGGCAAATCAATTGAGTCCCAAATAGAACAGTTATGACATCTGGCGGAAAAGTTTCGCATATGAAATCCATTTATTGAAGAGAGAGCTGAATTATAATTTTCGTGGAACTAATGTCATACGCATGCTTCCTCCATGACGTTCGGGCGTGTTTATGCCAACAACAGCATTCACAAAAATTGTCGGCGAAATCTTACGAATGCGTAGAATTTGGAGTTGCGGATATTAAGGTACAGTGCTATTTCTTTAGCAATATTGCCCAGTTTGTTTATGCACTGTAACTACAATGGTTAATCCAATATAGGCTACATTGTCAACTTTCAAATCATGTAATTCATGGCCGACAAGTAGGATTTTGAGTACATGTGAGAAGCTAATCTTACCTAATTGGTCAATGAATGAAAATATTGAGCTCTGATTGGTTGGAAAAACTGTGTTATAATAAAAAGTAGTACTTTAATGACCCATATTATGATACAGTTTTCTGACATCAAATATTTATATATCGACATCGTCGAACATTAAAATTAAGAAAGTGTTTTTTTCGTAAAAGCATAAAATAATGTTAAATTTGGTTGTACCCTAATCTTAACTTAATGGCTAAGTAATAAGCAATATTAAGATTGAAATTAGGCTACCTCATGGTATAATGGCTAGCATTCTTGGCTGCCGCACCGGAGGTCCGAATTCGATTACCGGCTCTGCCAAGAAATTTAAATTCTGGTCTGAGGGCTGGAACGGGATACACTCAGCCGTGTGGGGCATAAATGAGAATTCCACAGTACGGTACTTTTGTGAAATAAATTATCAATTTGAAAAAAAAAGTTTACCTTTCATCTTAATCAATTGACAAATATTTAGATTATTGCCATTCATACTTCATAGGCCATAATAAGAAAATTCATTAAGAATAACATATTATTTTGTGTTGTTGTATTCTACAACTTTTTTTGTATTGCCACTAATAATTGCTTGCTCCATAAACTTTGAATATTAGAATCACTGTAACTCTTATCTAAAATAATTACCGTACACAAAGTTATATTGGTTGATATTTCTGTTCTTTTTCGGTGATAATCCCCAGAGAATACTCACAATTCTCCAGGATAGTCAGCCACCCACCCCGAAAAAAAATGTATATTCGCGTCTGTTCATTATTGTCGACAGTGAGTGTCTGTGCATGACAGTGTTGACGCTGTAAGTAGTGTTCTTGTCAATTTCTTGTGTAAGATGAGTCTAGTGGGAATGCTTACTACTGGAGAGAGTGTGTTTTTAGTTTTCTTCTTCCTTGTAACAACATAACAATGTACTGCCAACCAAACACGTCCCGCAAGGCGAGACACGCGCTGCGGAAAGACTTTGCGGCTACACTGTATACCAATTATATCAATTTCGAAGAAATCACACATATCCTGCTATTGGAGGCAAAGTTTTTTTTTCAAGATTTTTTCAAAATCAATTTATACCGGTTACTATATTTATCTATTTTTCAAAATTTGTCCATGATTCTTGCTGATCTTCAACGTTTCCCTCATATCTCGCAAGTAGTAATATTTGGACTTTTTCTTTAAAGTAGGCGTTAAACCTTTAGCTACAAGATGAATCTCACTCATTTACACATCTGTTAGTTAATTAAGCGTTAATATTTCACGTTTATTCTGAACAAACTCAAAAATAACATTTTTGGTGTTTTAACGTTTCATAAATATAAGTAGTTCCGTGACAAACTTTTTAGCCTATTTTCATATATCCTACTTACGTCAATTACCTCTACTAACATACAAAATTTCAGTTTGTTTGTTGCAATAGAATCGTAGATATTGAGAACCGTCTGAATATTACGAAAGGTCGCCATGTTGGATTTATATATTTGTAGGCCTTTGAGTTATGTACTATTACATGAAGATTATTATGTAGGTGTATTATTCAAACTTCAATCGCATGATTAGGGCACAAGAAATAAGAACGAGTTTTTTAAATTTTGCACAGCCGCCATCATGTGGTTACGAAAACAATTGAAATTACATGCCAGTGGATGAACATTTTTATAAGCATATACCGTACCAAGTTTCACTGCGTTTGGATGGTTAAATCGTTGGAAACGTCCATTTAAATATTTAAATATTCAAATTTCGCATCATCGCCATGTTAAATATGTGCTCACCAGGTTTTTGAAAGTCTCATAGGTGAACTTCTAGTAGTGTCCTTTATCACCATACAAAATTTAAGGGCGATATCCGTAATACACTGACGATAATGGAAATTGCAACACCATGAAGGCATTGGTCGTTTGTGTTGATTTTCAAGATATGGAACGATGCCATGTAGGTATGTAAACGTTCAAAGTTTCAGACCCATGGGATTGTTGCTACAGGTCTCCCCACGTGATTGGTCGTGGAGGAATCAACTCCAGTATACGGACTCTGGTGTAGCGTAGTTGACTTGCAGTCTGTGCAGTGAAGTGTTCCCCGTCAAACATGCCTCGACGACAGAGAAGAGCACGCTATCAACTACAGTCACCGTTAGAGAGGGCTCGGATAATTGGGCTGTGTGAGGCTGGATTATCGCTAAGGATTGTCGCTGCACGTGTTGGCCGACAGGCATCTACGGTACAACGTGTATGGCAGCAGTGGTCAAATGAATGTACTCACACTCGTAGACCTGGCACAGGCCCAGCGTGACAGACAACTGTGAGAGAGGATCGCCACATCATTTGGATGGCCCGGATGGAACCCCAGGCAACAGCAGCGCAAATTCGAGCAGCTGTGGCACCCCACGTTACACAACAAACAGTTGGTAATCGCCTGCGTGCAGCTGGCTTACGATCCCGTGTCCCTGCAGAAGGTGTTCCATTGACCCCACAACAGTGACGTGTAAGGCTGGCCTGGTGTCGAGAACGATCGACGTGGGACGACGAATGGCATAGGGTCGTCTTTAGTGATGAATCGCGCTTCAGTCCTGCCCGCAGTGGTCGCCGGAATCGTGTGCGCCGACGTACCGGGGAGAGGGGCCGCCCAGACCTTATTGTCGAGAGGCACACAGGGCCAACAGCAAGCTTTATGGTCTGGGGAGCTCTTGGCTTTAATGTGAAATCACAATTAGTGCTTGTTGAGCACACTATGACTGCTCGACAGTACGTTGATAGGGTACTCAATCCAGTGGTTGTCCCTATGATGGCGAACATTGCTAATGGGATGTTTCAGCAGGACAAGGCCCGGGTTCACACTGCATGCATCTCCAGAGAAGCTCTCCACGACATCACAACCTTAGAATGGCCCGCCAGATCCCCGGACCTCAGTCCTATTGAGCATGTGTGGGACATGATGGGTCGAAAACTGGCCAACCGTCCTCAGCCACCCACAACTCTGGAGCAGCTGACCCATGCAGTGCAGCAAGCATGGGTCACAATTCCTCAGGAAGCGATCCAGGGCCTTATTGACTCCATGCCTCGCCGAATTCATCAATGCATTGCAGCTCGTGGTGGGCACATCCTTTATTGATTGTTGTCCAAACTTGCGGTCAGAGGGACCTGAAAGTGTAATCATCGAATCACAACCGAACACTCGTCCTGCATGTGCAATTGCAGCAATGTAGCACCACTCCTTCTGGGTGTTGCAATTTCCATTTTCTTCAGTGTAGTTTCGGAGATATAGAAAGACGATGATATATTCTGCACATCCGCCATGTTGGATTGATGAGACAACATTAACAAAGTTGAAGGGCACGGTCGTGGTTGGACAAAATAGTACTATGTCCTTACCGAGTTTCATTGAAATCTCTCCAGCCGTTTAGAGTTCATTTGGGGGGAACACACACATTACACACACACGGACAAAAGGTGGTCTTATAAGCCCATTTATACATAAATAAATATAGACGAAAAAAGGTCTTTCGACATTATGATCATGTAGCCTCGAGCACTCGGATGTGTGTGTATAATTTGTCTGATAGCCTGCGTTTTAGTGATGGCTGTATTAAAGTGTACTTGAAATTCAGTTGAAATGGCCGTGGCCTTAAATTAGGAACCATCCCAGCATTTGCCTGGAGTAGAAGTGGTGAATCTACGGAAAATCACTTCCAAGATGGCTGAGATGGGAATCATACCCTCCTTTTCGCAGTTTTGGCTCAGGAGGCTTATTGTACCCCCTTCAAGCCCTCAGCTCAGACCCAAATTGAATTTATTTGCAGATTAGGGAATCGAACTTGGACCTCCGGGGCGACAGTCAAGAATGGTACCTACTAGGGTAGAGTCAAGTTACTCCGTGATATCAAGTAACACTGTGATAAAGCGTATTTCTTCTATCACTACGTAGGTTCAATTCCGAAAGTTCTAAGTTTTCACCAACAGATGGCAGTAGAAACCAGGAATCCAGGAAGCCCTTGCGTTCTATCTTGGACCAACTCAATGAGGTAATATATTAACAGAGAGTTAACATTTCAACATGTGATCCACATCCAGTGAAATCTGTGCTGAAGTTTTTAATTTCTTATAAACAGCTGTTTCATTGTATAAGTTTCATTTTAACACCAGTCAGAGGTACGATGCAGACCATTCGCATACAAAACTTATATGCTTGTAGTGTTACGCATGCAACGAGTGTGAGCTTAGCAATATGTACGTTTTTCTTAGGTTGGACGCTGAAATGGCGCCAAAACGGAATAAAGAGGCTCGCTCCTACACAGCTGAAACACTTCAAGAAGCATTGAGGTTGATGAAGGAAGAAGGATGGTCAGCACATACGGCCAGTAGACGTTTTAATAACCCGTGGAGTACACTAAGGGATTATTACACAAATTATTCAGCCGATCCTGGAAGTGCAACCCTTGCAAAAATTGGAAAGTCATGCGTTGTGTCACCTGAATTTAAAGTGAAGATAGTGTGTCAAGATAGACACAATAGATCGGTCTTGGCCTAATTCCAGACCCCAGAACAATGACGATGATGGTTGTGGTGCGTGAGGTGGCTCCCCTGGCGGATGCCACCAAGAGGAAGAATGGAGCCGAATGGATTGATTATCAGTTTTGTAATGTCTGGTACCTATAATGTATATTTTATGAGTGATAGGTGTGAGGAATCTGATAGTGACTAAGAAGACTTAAAATATGTTTAATGGTATATTTTAATAGATTTTTTTTCTATAAAAAACTGTGTAGTGAAATGTTTCAATATGGGAAATATGAGGTAATAGAAACTTACAGTCAACGTACGATTTGAACACTTTTATTACATTAAACATTAGTTTTCACGATTAAAAGGTACACTGAATGGTGAACACCATGCTATCACGGAGTAACTTGAACACTATCACGGAGTAACTTGAATATCACGGCGTTACCTACTTCTACTACAGGATTTTATTAGTTAATACCTTGAAATAACTTACGAATATTTGCAATATATATGCCAGAAATGTTCCGTCGAGTAATTCCTCTTTAACATGAAATACATCGAAATTAATGAAATCTAAAATTTCAGAAATCGAAACAAAAAAAAGCTTAGTATCACGGAGTTACTTAACTTTACCCTACATTGTTAATATGGAGCATAGCTTTTTGGTGCAGTTCATCGGAACGAATGGTTCAACTTAGCATGTATTCGTGAATAACATTGCATGTATGTCTACCCCTTATTATTACCGATTTTCAACGGTGTCGGAAATGAGATGCGATGAAATTCTATGTGGCGAATGGTTTTTACGGCCAGATTCCCTTCCTGACGCCAACCTCAGGAGAGGCGTTAATGAGAGATGAAATGAATAAGAATGAAAGAAACTGGGCAAGGATGCGGAAGGAAGCGGCCGTGGCCTGTCAGAAGGTACCGTCCCATCATTTGCCTGGAGATGAAAATGGGAAACCACGGAAAACCATTTCAAGAATGGGCATATTCGTGAATAGTATTAATAGGGCAATTACTATAATGCCTGTGGTTTTAAAATATGTGTGTGTGTCTGGCGAAAATGTGTCAGGAGCAATTAGGCTACAAATAGTAAATTAACAAGAGGAAAATTTTAATGTTGAAAACATACTTTAAATGGCACTAAGAACACTCAGGGGTCAGAATTAGCAAACATGTAAAGTTAAGCTATTTTGACAATAATTGTGACAGAAGTTGAAAATCTAGAAGACCCGAAAAAGTGTAAAAATGCGCGTTTTAGAAAGCTCTATCGTATTTGAAAATCAAATCTGTCTTGTCAGTTTAGTGTGTGTCACCATGCCGTCTCGAGGAAAGAATTCATGATGAAAATCAATAAATGTAAAATAAGAATATTGGAATGCAGCCGAAATAAATTAGGAACCTCTATGGACATCAATTTGGCAGGTGTAAAGCTAAAGGAAGTAGGCGATGTCTGTTACTTAGGAAGTAAAATCCCCAGTGATGGACGAAGCAAAGAGGAAATAAAAAGTAGGTTGACTCAGGCAAGGAAAGCATTTCTACAGAAAAGGAATCTGATGACATCGAATATAGATTTATGTATTAGGAAGTCATTTTTGAAAGCCTTTGTCTGGAGCGTGGCACTATATGGAAGTGAAATTTTGACTATTGGAGCAGCAGAAAAGAGGAGAATTGAAGCGTTTGAAATGTGGTGTTACAGGAGAATGATGAAGATCAGATGGGTAGATAGGGTAACAAATGAAGAGGTATTAAGAAGAATGGGAGAGGAGAGATGTTTCTGACGACTGCTAATGAAGAAAAGAGATAGGTTGGTAGGACACATTCTAAGACACCCAGGAATAGCAAGCTTATTTATGGAAGGAAGGCTCGAGGACAAGAACTGTAGGGGTAGACCAAGGTTAGAATATGTTAAACAGATTGCGTCGGATACTATGTAGAGATGAAATGATTAGCTCAGGACAGGGAGGCATGGAGGGCTGCATCAACCAGTCAAAAGACTGAAGACTCAAACATGATGATGATGATGATGATGATAATTGTTGTTTTAACTCTCCAGTGGGCGCGCGGAGTACAGGTGTCCTCCAGTGATTTTGTTTTGCGTGACTACAAGGGTTGGCAACACCCGTGACCTTCAGTGACCATATACCTTTCTCCTAACTCACCCTCTACCCGTCAGTGCATTGTCAACTTTTATGCTACATAGTTGTCGCCGTCTTCGCGTGTTTATTTGCGCTGTGCAGTAGTGGAGGACATCTGTTCTCCGCGCGCCCACTGGTGTTACAGTTTTCTCGGATATTGCTGAGGTATTTTTTCTTTTGTTTCATAGTTTTGAATGGCATAACGATTTAATTGAAATAGTTTATGCGTGAAAACAATAATGACAAGTCAAAGTGACCGTGAACAGGTACGCCGTTGGCTAGATGAGACTGAGGATATCCAGAGTGTTCTGGGGGGTAGAGGATGAAGATGAACGAGAAGAAGACTACTTGAAATACCACACAGAGAGTAGAGAAAATAAAATCAATGCATAAGAAGGCCTGGCTGATATTCCTGACAACTCTGGGGAAATGGAAGTGGTAGAAGAAGCAATCCCTCCTGTCCCTTTTGTCAACCCAGAGTTTTATTGGGGAAAAGATCGCACATCAAGGTGGTACTTAGAACCTCAAGGTGCCCAGACTTCTCATACACCCAGACATAACATTATGCCAGTTTTTCATCGCACAGGACCTCAAGGGTCTACGAAAAATGCTATCTCTCCAGACGCTGCTTTACAGTGTATTATTGATGATGAAATGGTGAAAAAATAGTTGATTGTTTGATTGTACTAACTAACATTTACATACCGCTAATAAAAATTCACCGTCAGTTTGTTCGAGAAAGGGATGCCAGGCCCACTGATTCCCGGGAAATTCGTGCATTGATTGGTATATTATATCATGCTCGGGCTTTGAAGGCTAGAAGAAGAAATGTTTTTGGAATGTGGGATAATTCACACGGCACGGGAGTAGAGGCTGTTTATGTAACCATGAGCGGAAAAATGTTTTGATTTCTTTTACGTTGTCTAAGATCCGATAACGTACACAACAGAGATCAAAGAAAATCTGTTGACAAACTAGATGCTTTTAGAGAAATCTTGGATATGTTCGTGCTCAATTGCAAGAATGCATACAATCCAACCACATTGATGAACAGCTAGTTGCATTAAGAGGAAATTGTCGTTTCCGGGTGTATAGGCCTATGCCTAGTAAACATGCGAAGTATGGGATAAAGATCTTTACTATGGTGTCCACAACAACATTTTATGCTACAAACCTTGAAGAGAATGTAGGGTAGCAACCAAACGGCCCTTTCAGAAGAAGCAACAACACGTCAGACTTAGTTTTGAGTTTGGTGCAGCCTATTTCAGGAACCAAAAGGAATATTACCAGTGACAATTGGATCGCATCTGTGCCCTTGGAAATGAAGCTACGGGAAGAAGAAAATTAACAATGATTGCTTCTCTGAGAAAGAACAAAGCAACAGTTCCCCCAATTTTTCTACCTGATAAGTCAAGATAAGTCCAAAGCAGTTTGTTTTGCTTTCGAAAGAGCTGTGCATTTTATCTTACGTACCGAAGAAGAACAAGGCTGTGTTGACAATATCGACTATGCATGAAAACATGGCAATCGATCCAGATGCAGGTCATTAGCTGACACCCATGATTATTTTCTTTCCAAACTAGAAAGTAATAACATCATTTATATTGTTTTATTTATAACATGAAACGTATATACTTACACACGTTTTTTAACATTTATAACATAACTTACCAAACTTACACACGTTTTTGTCAGATTTATCATAATTGTATATTTCCTACTTAATATTTCGTAGAATACACTTTTTTTTAATGAAAAATGTGTTTAATATATTCCTACCTAACCCAAAACAAAAATTCATGATCGCTAAATATATATTTCATAGGGTAAATTGGCAAAACCAAGTGGAGGACACTCGTCCTCCACGCGCCCACTCGCGTTACGGCAAACCGCGCGCCCACTGGAGTGTTAAGTGGCCTAACATCTAGGTTATCGGCCCAAGACTCAAACAACAACAACAATACCATGCCGGTAACACGTACGAGGCGTTTGGTTAATACCCAAAATTTTCAGAAATTGAATACGAAAATCAGAAAGCAGAAAGTAGGTTTTTTTTTCGTGTGGCCTCCTGAGAGGCCGAGTGCAGGTCTTTCTAGGTGACGCCCGTGGGCGACCTGCGCGTCGGGATGAGAGATGGAATTGATGAAGGCGAATGAAACTGGGCAAGGATGTGGAAGGAAGCGGCCGTGGCCTGTCAGTAGGTACCGTCCCAGCATTTGCCTGGTGTTGAAAATGGGAAACCACGGAAAACCATTTCAAGGACGGCCGACGGTGGGGCTCGAACCCACGCGTCTACCGAGTCAGTAGAGAGCTTGGCCCCATGACCTAACGCTGCGCTTTAGCGCGCGTAGCCACTACTGTCGGTTAGCAGAAAGTAGTAACACTCAGCGACGAACCTGGAACGAGTCAGCAACAAGATGAAGACGCCGTAATCATTGAACGATCAATAACTACAAATGAAATTACTTCAAAGAAACGCAAACCTCGCCAACAGATGACGATGACCAGTGCCGGATTAAAGTAAAATGAGGCCCCAGTCCCTCAGTTTTTTGGGGCCCCTTTTTTTTTCAATTAATTTTTATATTTTAGCACCTGTAAATTTAATAAAGTATTAATTAATATAAGTCAGTGCTGCCAACATGATTCTATGCCTGCTGATATGTCCAATTTTAATGTACATGTAACTTCTATACTAACAAATGGATTTCATGTGAAATTGGCACAAGATATCATAATATTTCAGATTATTACTGAACAGAACACGCATAGCATTGTTGCCAACATGCTTTTACGCGTACTGATAGATACAATGTCTAACTGCATGAAACGTCCATTGGGCTTCAACCACATTTTTTATTCTGTACCTTAAGAGATGGAACTAACAATATATTCAGTCACCAGGGCTGCCTACTGTAGTGCTCTATTAGGCTACATTACACCAGGAATATTTCCAACGAATTAGACATTTCGATATTACCAACTTAATTTCGTCATTATTCTAGATAGGTTCATATACTGTAGATTGATCATTGGCATGAAAAGTAGGCTCTTTAGTTCATCACGGAACTTCTTGTTTACTTCTGTAAAATGTAATAATTTTTTTCTTGTGTTTTTTCGGTCAGTGAAATCTTCTACAATGTCATCAAAATCAATTTCCCGCAGAACATCTGACTCGATATACATTAAACTTAGCACGTCTAATCGTTCTTGTGGCATGATACTTCTTTGCGCTCCTTTGATCCGTTTCAATTTTGAAAACGATCGCTCCGCAGAACAATTCCTTATCATGAGGGTCAGGAGAATGCGAAAAGCAATTTCAACGTTCCGAAAAACAGACTCAAGCTTGTCTCGAATAAGAATTTCGTCAAGTTCAGAATGAGTGAACTCAGCTTTTAAAGGACATTGTAATTTAATATAGTGCTGAATCTGTCTCAGTTCTGGATAACAAAATTCTAAATCTTCGAAATAAAATTTGGGGGGGGGGGGGGCAGATAATTCGGGGCCCTAGGCCTGGGCCTGGTCGGGCCTAATGGGTAATCCAGCACTGACGATGACAAACTATGCTCGGATGGTTTCATTTCAAACAATACATGGACTCCAAGCGTTAGACCACATTCTTTGTCGTATGTATAATAGTTCACTAAATGTACCACAACGAGCGTTAGTGTTGACCCATATATGGGCAAATTAAAATCTAAATATTTACTCCCGTTTTGACTGACAAGTCATGAACAACAACAGTTAGATCTCATTATTCGTCGTATGTACAGGGTCATTGTCTTTGTGCGTCCCGGTTAACACGGCAAGCTAAGCCGGCGTTGACTGGCACTGATCGCGGGCGCGCGTACACGGTTCAGTCGATGGTGGGCGCGCACTTTTACACTTTTAGCAAACATGTTCAAAAATGTGTACTTATAGTGCTCATAGAAGATGCTGAAAATGTCCTCCCTCTCTTGTAACACACACACCTGACATCTTATGATGAAAGAATGGACAACAATCTCATCTAATTTTTATTCTCTAATAACACAACGTTGTCTGTTACTTTTTAATTATTTACGGAGCCTGTCTTCTTGAATCGTTTAGCGAGCCTCCAAATTGTACTGGCATTAGCCACAGGTCTTCCTGGAAACTTGATTAGAAATGTTCGTCTTGTTTCAGAACAAGACTTTCTCCTTTTCATATACGAATTACGGATATTCACACGTTCCCGTAATGTGAGTTGGTGTCTAGGCATGACCAACAATCACAGTAATCACAATACTCACTAAACGTGCAACACTAACGTCTAATCTTTGCAGATACACGTCCATACGAATGACAAAACACGTGTGAACTAACGGTATGAGTCACTGCGGGGTATTGCGAGATCTACTCGCTCCGCAACTGGCCAGTCTAATGACGCCGTACTTTGCAACGATTACCGGGGCTCACAAAGTTAATAATCCTGTAGTTCACTAAATTGATGTAAGGTCGACTATTTCTTTTCCTTTTTGTTACGACCACGGGATCCCAGCTGCGTCTGGCATTGCTTCCACCTACTTGTGCCGGGCTCCTCTCCATTTTCCTACCTGTCGACCTCCCTTGGTCAACTCTTGTACGGTATTAGGGTATCCGAGGCCTAGGGAGTCTCTTCCTTTCCCGCCTTAATTGACCCTGTCTCATCTTTTCTGATATCCTCCTTCTGCGAGGGGTCAGCCTTCTTTTTCTTTCCATGTTGTCTCCTACTTTCTGCTTAAGGCCCTCAAGGAGGCAGGGTGTATGTAGCCCCACCACTTCTGGTGCACCCTGGATATTGGTACACCGTCAGGGCCTCACGGCTGGTGAGTTCGGGAATTGGAGACCCCGATGGATTCCTGAGCCGGTCCCGTTTCCCCCTTTTATCCAATAACTCTGGGGCGGATCCTCTCCTCTTTCACTTTCCTACCTGCCTTTCATGGCTCTCCTTCCTTCCAAGTCCCTCAATCCGCTTTCTTCTAGGGTTGAAGGCATTTATTTTCCTCCTGTCCTTTATTTGCGTTATTCTCCTTTTGTTTTCCATTTCTTCTTCTAGTATATAAGTTAGTAGTTTTAGTTATAGTCTATTTTACATTTAATTTTCATCTTCACGATCGCCCAAACCATTAGGGGCCGATAACCTAGATGTTAGACCCCTTAAAACAACAATTATCATAATCATCATCTTTTTTGTAATCCTAAAATCTAAATTCCCAAGTCATGTTTTCAACATTAAGTTCCCAGACTGAATTTTTCGAAACATGTGCTTGTATTCATGAGCCACATCGTTAGTTGTACTTCTCTTGTGTCTAGAGAAGATCACTTAACCAGGAGTGACATGAATACTGGTGCCAGTCTCCTTGCTACGTCACCTGGAACTTACTAATGAGCACGTGTCACGCTCACTAACTGTAACATGCTTTTATAAATTATGTTTCATTATGAAGGTAAATAAAATGCTGATGACTGTTGTGATGCTGTTCATCTGTTCCAGTTCACTGATTTCAACGGTAAGTCTTGTCTGTTCATGAGTAATTCAACGCCTACCTTGTTTATAACAATGAATCAAAGCATAAATATCACCGTTAAAGAAACTCACTAACCATGAATTTCCCCGACTATTCTGGTTGTCGGAATGATGACTGCTTTTTGCATTGACTTGTAAACATTTACTGTCTACAACAAGTTCCTTCAGCCCATGCAGCGGTCTCCGTGGTACAACGACAAAACTTAGAAATATTGTTATTATTACGACCTTGAACACAGATATAATGGTACCAATCTAATCACAAGAGTTATGAACCATCACAAATTGTCATTTACACAGAAGCACTTAGGAAATACACGACATTAAAATAAAACCATATGTTGAAATTCGAAAGCTTTTTTGAACCCCATTAAAATCTACTCACTCGTCTTTCTGCCATGTAAAACATTATTATTATTATTATTATTGGTGTCGTTTATTGTTTGACAACATTATCATGGCAAATACCAGCTACATTTTATGTTACAGCCTGGTTCGGCCTTAGCGAGGAACCATCAGTACTGAGATAATTTCTGATACACTGTTCAGAGACTTCACATTACTGTACATTCACGTCGTGCCCGCAGTCTTCACGAGTCTCCTTCATTTATAGGATGAGCTAAATTTCCATCTGAAACATCGAGCCTTGCTGAATGTTCGGCCAGGATATTGTCACCAAGGAACTTCCTAACAATATGGCAGGTTTTTAACAGAACTGCCTTCTGCATTTCAATATATATCTGCGGATGCACATACAATATTGATAGTATACTGTGGAGAGTTTTGGGTATAACACCAGTACACGATACAACTATTGGGATTGTAGTCACCGACTCAAGTTTCCACATCTGCTTTAGGTGGGTAGGTTTTAGCTAGGGATTAACACTACCTAAGGGATGATGATAAAGGAGAAAAGGAGATGGGTTTCGGTTTGGAGAAAAGTATTGGTAGATAGGAAGAGAATCCACCACAAAAATTGAAGTAAATTAATAAGATGTAACGAAAATTCACTGTACAAATCTTAAGAGGAACCTAACTTTAGCGGGGGCTTGTCTTAGGCAAGCGAAGAGCATAGCGTGAATTGAAGTTGCCTGAAAGCGCTCGACAATTGCACTTTCATTTCGGATCTATGGGGAAGGGTGGCAGTCTGGCAAGGCAAAGTAAGCCAATAGAAAAAAACGTACCAATTTTCACTTTAAAAAGGTTATTTTTTATGATGCATTCAAGAATGCTGGAAAGATTTGAGTTTGGTATAAAAATTTTATTTCTGGGCACTGTTGGATCTCCGTCAGACCAACCCAATGCTCCCAGAGAGAGAAGCGATAAAGCAGTATGACTGTTTTTAGTAATAATTTTACTTATTTTCATGAAAATTTTTGGAAGAATACCAATTGTTGCACTTAAGGAAAACTAACCTGTTACCCAGCAAGACGCCGATTAAAAGCTTAGAAAAGAGGAAGGACCTCAAACCTAACTCAAATAAAACTGAAATTTTAGGGAACAAACCATAAGTAAGGGAAATAAATCTCAACAAATAGGAAGCTTGCAGAGCTAGCTATATTTGCCTTACTGGTTTGTTAGAATTAGCTATGACAGCTAAGAGAAACTTTGAACATGTTGGTATTTGCAGTTTTAAGTTAAATGCACTTAGTAGTAAGAATTTTGTCAATTTAGAGCTTGGGAAAAAGAGTTTGAGCTTAAAGGAAGAATCAGGGGAGTGAAGGTCCTGCCTACTTGTAATTCTAACGGTAAAGATAAAGAACAAAGAAACAAAACGATTTGTTGAAACAATTTCAAACAGTAAACTTAATAATAATAATTAAAGGTTGATTTTGGCTTTAAGTGGGGATTTAACAATTTAGAGCTATAAAATTTCAAGGTCTTAGACCTAATTAAGAAGTATACAATTTTCAAACTTGCAAAAGCACTAACCCTATACAAGGGTTTTTAAACCATGCTTAAAATTGTGAAATTTGAACGCTTAAAAACAATGAATCATGCCGTAATTATAACTTTTACAACTTAGGTAAGTTACAAATGCTATTTGACTGCACTTATGGCAAGCCAACAAGCTAAAGACAAATAGATTAAATCCTGATGGTTACAGGAGTAAAAAAAGAAAATAGAAAATAGAAAGCGGAAAATACCGCTATTTTACAAAGTAATTACAATGTTACACGTGGAATAAATTTGGGAGGGCGCTTGGTCGCAAGCGAAGCCTCATTGAGAATGACTTAAATTTATAGTTTTATTAGATTGAGTTAGTAGGATATTTGGGAGAAGGAAAATAGGAGGTTTAGGAAAATGTCCTGGCCAAATTTATTTTCACAACCGAATGCGGTGCGGAAGATAGTTGAACGGGCACTGTTTTGCACTGAAGTCTATTGATGAGTAGGAAAAGTTCACTATTGCAGCACAGAGAGTTTATGAAAACGAGATGTTATTGCAGTTGTGGAGATCATTTAGTTGAATTCGGATATGTTACTTGCGTTTAAGATGTACATACAAGCTTCAGAATTATGACAGCAATTACTCGATACAGTAGTAATCCCACGGTGGGTTAGCGTATTCCATTATTTTGTGTAGGAAATACAAGGTTTCTTGACAATTAAACAGATTAGTATACGCAGAACGTTCTGGAGTTGTGAAGGCAGTTGAATAGGGCGGTAAAGTTCCCACGGAGGAAAAGGCTAAGTTTTTTATAGACAGTGGGTAGTTTTAATTAAATCCCTCGTAGTGAGGAAGTATTCTCAGTTAAATTTGTACAAGAAGTACTGAATTTCATGGTGTAAAGCCAGCTTAGATAGCTAAGGCATGACATGAAAAATCCCTCGAAGACGGTTATTGCATGATAGTGTACCCAACTGGGGTTGGTACAGGATATGAACTTTGGATCTCAGAGATGAAAAGACGTTCAGTTACAAGCTAGCCATGAGGAAATAGGAAGTGATTCAGGCAATGACGCAGAGCATTGACAGCCTTATCTGAAGTCACAGGATGCAAGCTGTGTGTGAATCATGAGGACAGTCACGCTGTGATGAATCAACCGAGCAGATTGGCAGGGGAACCACCGCGGAGTTTTAACATTAGCATCTTTATGACAGCCCTGGATTGCCTCCCAACACCGCAAAATTGTGAAATAACCCGTTTTCGCGGAAAATAACGCAAAATTACATAAATAGATGGTGTATTGGCTTTCACGGCCGGTGAATTAAAACTCAGCAATTCTTCTAGGTTTGTGCCGTGTCTTGTGTGGGGTTTCGCCTAGGACACCAAGCTAGGCTCATCGGCGGGCTCTTGGTGTCCCTGCCCGGACCCCCACAGGAGTATCGAACTGCGCGATACCTCCCTTTATATGGAGTGCAACTGCACTCCTTGACTGCGAGAACCAAAAGCTCAAGCAGCCGCAACCTCCCTATGAAGGCTTCCAAAAGATGGTGTATTGGCTTTCACGGCCGGTGAATTAAAACTCAGCAATTCTTCTAGGTTTGTGCCGTGTCTTGTGTGGGGTTTCGCCTAGGACACCAAGCTAGGCTCATCGGCGGGCTCTTGGTGTCCCTGCCCGGACCCCCACAGGAGTATCGAACTGCGCGATACCTCCCTTTATATGGAGTGCAACTGCACTCCTTGACTGCGAGAACCAAAAGCTCAAGCAGCCGCAACCTCCCTATGAAGGCTTCCAAAAGATGGTGTATTGGCTTTCACGGCCGGTGAATTAAAACTCAGCAATTCTTCTAGGTTTGTGCCGTGTCTTGTGTGGGGTTTCGCCTAGGACACCAAGCTAGGCTCATCGGCGGGCTCTTGGTGTCCCTGCCCGGACCCCCACAGGAGTATCGAACTGCGCGATACCTCCCTTTATATGGAGTGCAACTGCACTCCTTGACTGCGAGAACCAAAAGCTCAAGCAGCCGCAACCTCCCTATGAAGGCTTCCAAAAGATGGTGTATTGGCTTTCACGGCCGGTGAATTAAAACTCAGCAATTCTTCTAGGTTTGTGCCGTGTCTTGTGTGGGGTTTCGCCTAGGACACCAAGCTAGGCTCATCGGCGGGCTCTTGGTGTCCCTGCCCGGACCCCCACAGGAGTATCGAACTGCGCGATACCTCCCTTTATATGGAGTGCAACTGCACTCCTTGACTGCGAGAACCAAAAGCTCAAGCAGCCGCAACCTCCCTATGAAGGCTTCCAAAAGATGGTGTATTGGCTTTCACGGCCGGTGAATTAAAACTCAGCAATTCTTCTAGGTTTGTGCCGTGTCTTGTGTGGGGTTTCGCCTAGGACACCAAGCTAGGTTCATCGGCGGGCTCTTGGTGTCCCTGCCCGGACCCCCACAGGAGTATCGAACTGCGCGATACCTCCCTTTATATGGAGTGCAACTGCACTCCTTGACTGCGAGAACCAAAAGCTCAAGCAGCCGCAACCTCCCTATGAAGGCTTCCAAAAGATGGTGTATTGGCTTTCACGGCCGGTGAATTAAAACTCAGCAATTCTTCTAGGTTTGTGCCGTGTCTTGTGTGGGGTTTCGCCTAGGACACCAAGCTAGGCTCATCGGCGGGCTCTTGGTGTCCCTGCCCGGACCCCCACAGGAGTATCGAACTGCGCGATACCTCCCTTTATATGGAGTGCAACTGCACTCCTTGACTGCGAGAACCAAAAGCTCAAGCAGCCGCAACCTCCCTATGAAGGCTTCCAAAAGATGGTGTATTGGCTTTCACGGCCGGTGAATTAAAACTCAGCAATTCTTCTAGGTTTGTGCCGTGTCTTGTGTGGGGTTTCGCCTAGGACACCAAGCTAGGCTCATCGGCGGGCTCTTGGTGTCCCTGCCCGGACCCCCACAGGAGTATCGAACTGCGCGATACCTCCCTTTATATGGAGTGCAACTGCACTCCTTGACTGCGAGAACCAAAAGCTCAAGCAGCCGCAACCTCCCTATGAAGGCTTCCAAAAGATGGTGTATTGGCTTTCACGGCCGGTGAATTAAAACTCAGCAATTCTTCTAGGTTTGTGCCGTGTCTTGTGTGGGGTTTCGCCTAGGACACCAAGCTAGGTTCATCGGCGGGCTCTTGGTGTCCCTGCCCGGACCCCCACAGGAGTATCGAACTGCGCGATACCTCCCTTTATATGGAGTGCAACTGCACTCCTTGACTGCGAGAACCAAAAGCTCAAGCAGCCGCAACCTCCCTATGAAGGCTTCCAAAAGATGGTGTATTGGCTTTCACGGCCGGTGAATTAAAACTCAGCAATTCTTCTAGGTTTGTGCCGTGTCTTGTGTGGGGTTTCGCCTAGGACACCAAGCTAGGCTCATCGGCGGGCTCTTGGTGTCCCTGCCCGGACCCCCACAGGAGTATCGAACTGCGCGATACCTCCCTTTATATGGAGTGCAACTGCACTCCTTGACTGCGAGAACCAAAAGCTCAAGCAGCCGCAACCTCCCTATGAAGGCTTCCAAAAGATGGTGTATTGGCTTTCACGGCCGGTGAATTAAAACTCAGCAATTCTTCTAGGTTTGTGCCGTGTCTTGTGTGGGGTTTCGCCTAGGACACCAAGCTAGGCTCATCGGCGGGCTCTTGGTGTCCCTGCCCGGACCCCCACAGGAGTATCGAACTGCGCGATACCTCCCTTTATATGGAGTGCAACTGCACTCCTTGACTGCGAGAACCAAAAGCTCAAGCAGCCGCAACCTCCCTATGAAGGCTTCCAAAAGATGGTGTATTGGCTTTCACGGCCGGTGAATTAAAACTCAGCAATTCTTCTAGGTTTGTGCCGTGTCTTGTGTGGGGTTTCGCCTAGGACACCAAGCTAGGCTCATCGGCGGGCTCTTGGTGTCCCTGCCCGGACCCCCACAGGAGTATCGAACTGCGCGATACCTCCCTTTATATGGAGTGCAACTGCACTCCTTGACTGCGAGAACCAAAAGCTCAAGCAGCCGCAACCTCCCTATGAAGGCTTCCAAAAGATGGTGTATTGGCTTTCACGGCCGGTGAATTAAAACTCAGCAATTCTTCTAGGTTTGTGCCGTGTCTTGTGTGGGGTTTCGCCTAGGACACCAAGCTAGGCTCATCGGCGGGGTCTTGGTGTCCCTGCCCGGACCCCCACAGGAGTATCGAACTGCGCGATACCTCCCTTTATATGGAGTGCAACTGCACTCCTTGACTGCGAGAACCAAAAGCTCAAGCAGCCGCAACCTCCCTATGAAGGCTTCCGAAAGATGGTGTATTGGCTTTCACGGCCGGTGAATTAAAACTCAGCAATTCTTCTAGGTTTGTGCCGTGTCTTGTGTGGGGTTTCGCCTAGGACACCAAGCTAGGCTCATCGGCGGGCTCTTGGTGTCCCTGCCCGGACCCCCACAGGAGTATCGAACTGCGCGATACCTCCCTTTATATGGAGTGCAACTGCACTCCTTGACTGCGAGAACCAAAAGCTCAAGCAGCCGCAACCTCCCTATGAAGGCTTCCAAAAGATGGTGTATTGGCTTTCACGGCCGGTGAATTAAAACTCAGCAATTCTTCTAGGTTTGTGCCGTGTCTTGTGTGGGGTTTCGCCTAGGACACCAAGCTAGGCTCATCGGCGGGCTCTTGGTGTCCCTGCCCGGACCCCCACAGGAGTATCGAACTGCGCGATACCTCCCTTTATATGGAGTGCAACTGCACTCCTTGACTGCGAGAACCAAAAGCTCAAGCAGCCGCAACCTCCCTATGAAGGCTTCCAAAAGATGGTGTATTGGCTTTCACGGCCGGTGAATTAAAACTCAGCAATTCTTCTAGGTTTGTGCCGTGTCTTGTGTGGGGTTTCGCCTAGGACACCAAGCTAGGCTCATCGGCGGGCTCTTGGTGTCCCTGCCCGGACCCCCACAGGAGTATCGAACTGCGCGATACCTCCCTTTATATGGAGTGCAACTGCACTCCTTGACTGCGAGAACCAAAAGCTCAAGCAGCCGCAACCTCCCTATGAAGGCTTCCAAAAGATGGTGTATTGGCTTTCACGGCCGGTGAATTAAAACTCAGCAATTCTTCTAGGTTTGTGCCGTGTCTTGTGTGGGGTTTCGCCTAGGACACCAAGCTAGGCTCATCGGCGGGCTCTTGGGGCAGGGACACCAAGAGCCCGCCGATGAGCCTAGCTTGGTGTCCTAGGCGAAACCCCACACAAGACACGGCACAAACCTAGAAGAATTGCTGAGTTTTAATTCACCGGCCGTGAAAGCCAATACACCATCTTTTGGAAGCCTTCATAGGGAGGTTGCGGCTGCTTGAGCTTTTGGTTCTCGCAGTCAAGGAGTGCAGTTGCACTCCATATAAAGGGAGGTATCGCGCAGTTCGATACTCCTGTGGGGGTCCGGGCAGGGACACCAAGAGCCCGCCGATGAGCCTAGCTTGGTGTCCTAGGCGAAACCCCACACAAGACACGGCACAAACCTAGAAGAATTGCTGAGTTTTAATTCACCGGCCGTGAAAGCCAATACACCATCTTTTGGAAGCCTTCATAGGGAGGTTGCGGCTGCTTGAGCTTTTGGTTCTCGCAGTCAAGGAGTGCAGTTGCACTCCATATAAAGGGAGGTATCGCGCAGTTCGATACTCCTGTGGGGGTCCGGGCAGGGACACCAAGAGCCCGCCGATGAGCCTAGCTTGGTGTCCTAGGCGAAACCCCACACAAGACACGGCACAAACCTAGAAGAATTGCTGAGTTTTAATTCACCGGCCGTGAAAGCCAATACACCATCTTTTGGAAGCCTTCATAGGGAGGTTGCGGCTGCTTGAGCTTTTGGTTCTCGCAGTCAAGGAGTGCAGTTGCACTCCATATAAAGGGAGGTATCGCGCAGTTCGATACTCCTGTGGGGGTCCGGGCAGGGACACCAAGAGCCCGCCGATGAGCCTAGCTTGGTGTCCTAGGCGAAACCCCACACAAGACACGGCACAAACCTAGAAGAATTGCTGAGTTTTAATTCACCGGCCGTGAAAGCCAATACACCATCTTTTGGAAGCCTTCATAGGGAGGTTGCGGCTGCTTGAGCTTTTGGTTCTCGCAGTCAAGGAGTGCAGTTGCACTCCATATAAAGGGAGGTATCGCGCAGTTCGATACTCCTGTGGGGGTCCGGGCAGGGACACCAAGAGCCCGCCGATGAGCCTAGTTTGGTGTCCTAGGCGAAACCCCACACAAGACACGGCACAAACCTAGAAGAATTGCTGAGTTTTAATTCACCGGCCGTGAAAGCCAATACACCATCGTTTGGAAGCCTTCATAGGGAGGTTGCGGCTGCTTGAGCTTTTGGTTCTCGCAGTCAAGGAGTGCAGTTGCACTCCATATAAAGGGAGGTATCGCGCAGTTCGATACTCCTGTGGGGGTCCGGGCAGGGACACCAAGAGCCCGCCGATGAGCCTAGCTTGGTGTCCTAGGCGAAACCCCACACAAGACACGGCACAAACCTAGAAGAATTGCTGAGTTTTAATTCACCGGCCGTGAAAGCCAATACACCATCTTTTGGAAGCCTTCATAGGGAGGTTGCGGCTGCTTGAGCTTTTGGTTCTCGCAGTCAAGGAGTGCAGTTGCACTCCATATAAAGGGAGGTATCGCGCAGTTCGATACTCCTGTGGGGGTCCGGGCAGGGACACCAAGAGCCCGCCGATGAGCCTAGCTTGGTGTCCTAGGCGAAACCCCACACAAGACACGGCACAAACCTAGAAGAATTGCTGAGTTTTAATTCACCGGCCGTGAAAGCCAATACACCATCTTTTGGAAGCCTTCATAGGGAGGTTGCGGCTGCTTGAGCTTTTGGTTCTCGCAGTCAAGGAGTGCAGTTGCACTCCATATAAAGGGAGGTATCGCGCAGTTCGATACTCCTGTGGGGGTCCGGGCAGGGACACCAAGAGCCCGCCGATGAACCTAGCTTGGTGTCCTAGGCGAAACCCCACACAAGACACGGCACAAACCTAGAAGAATTGCTGAGTTTTAATTCACCGGCCGTGAAAGCCAATACACCATCTTTTGGAAGCCTTCATAGGGAGGTTGCGGCTGCTTGAGCTTTTGGTTCTCGCAGTCAAGGAGTGCAGTTGCACTCCATATAAAGGGAGGTATCGCGCAGTTCGATACTCCTGTGGGGGTCCGGGCAGGGACACCAAGAGCCCGCCGATGAGCCTAGCTTGGTGTCCTAGGCGAAACCCCACACAAGACACGGCACAAACCTAGAAGAATTGCTGAGTTTTAATTCACCGGCCGTGAAAGCCAATACACCATCTTTTGGAAGCCTTCATAGGGAGGTTGCGGCTGCTTGAGCTTTTGGTTCTCGCAGTCAAGGAGTGCAGTTGCACTCCATATAAAGGGAGGTATCGCGCAGTTCGATACTCCTGTGGGGGTCCGGGCAGGGACACCAAGAGCCCGCCGATGAGCCTAGCTTGGTGTCCTAGGCGAAACCCCACACAAGACACGGCACAAACCTAGAAGAATTGCTGAGTTTTAATTCACCGGCCGTGAAAGCCAATACACCATCTTTCGGAAGCCTTCATAGGGAGGTTGCGGCTGCTTGAGCTTTTGGTTCTCGCAGTCAAGGAGTGCAGTTGCACTCCATATAAAGGGAGGTATCGCGCAGTTCGATACTCCTGTGGGGGTCCGGGCAGGGACACCAAGAGCCCGCCGATGAGCCTAGCTTGGTGTCCTAGGCGAAACCCCACACAAGACACGGCACAAACCTAGAAGAATTGCTGAGTTTTAATTCACCGGCCGTGAAAGCCAATACACCATCTTTTGGAAGCCTTCATAGGGAGGTTGCGGCTGCTTGAGCTTTTGGTTCTCGCAGTCAAGGAGTGCAGTTGCACTCCATATAAAGGGAGGTATCGCGCAGTTCGATACTCCTGTGGGGGTCCGGGCAGGGACACCAAGAGCCCGCCGATGAGCCTAGCTTGGTGTCCTAGGCGAAACCCCACACAAGACACGGCACAAACCTAGAAGAATTGCTGATTTTTAATTACATAAATAGGTTTACGTAAATCAGAATAATCCCGGGAATCATGAATTAATCAAGATAAAAGTCGAATAATTTAGGCACAGGAGAAAAGTGCTTACGAAGCAGTTACGTCACTAGGAGGAGCTAAGAGGAGGTCTTGGGAAGGAGAAAATAAAACCCATTCGCCCACGTAGCTGAGGAGCCTTGTAGATTTTATTTAAAATAAATAGACGATCGATTTTCAGGAAACGAAATGATAATGTAACGTTTGGATTATAGGGAACATAATGATATATTCTTCAGAAACGTGGGACGTCTATTTCAAAAGATAGTTCCAAGAAGAAGACAAAAGTAATTTATTTTTGCAAGTTCCTAATATATAGCCAAGGTTTCAGCCAGAGAGCATGCAGTCTACTACAGACCTCGTAAGGAGGTGCTGCATCACCGAATATGCAGTATTCGTCAGCTCAGTGAGGCGTTAGACTGAATCAGAAGCAGTTTTACCATCAGTAAGCGTGGAGACGCTACACGCTGTATCGCAAAATGCAGAAACGCTGCATCATATCAGTCGCAGTTCAGTCAAGCCCGAAGAGGCTCAGCGCAATTTTGCACAGTACATAAGTATACAGTGCGCAGTATTATCAGTCTGCCTGGGCGGAAGTTCGTCCTCACGTTAGTAAAATCTCGTCGCACTCTTGTATGGAGATTTCGCATCGAGTAACGCAGTTAGTTACCAACCGCTAAAGTGGATCGTGTTAAGTCAAATTAACAAATCGTCAGTATCCGCGGTTTCAACAAAAGTGTATATGTGCGGGGCAATATAAATACGTCACGTCAAAAAGTACTGTAGTTTGTAAGTGATCACTAAAGCACTTGTGTTAGATCACATAAAATTATACGCTACACGGAAACCGTGACAAAATAAGTTGCGCCGCGTCAGATTCTAGAACTTTAATCAGCTAGAAAACATCAGTCCAGATCAGTAGAGACATTACGCTGGAAAGCATCGGTTCGAGACTATAGACAGGTCTTCGTGAAATTCAAGTGAAATACCACTTTATTAAGGGTCAGATATTGGAACGAAATCCAAAAACTTAAGTAAACGGACATGGGTTCAAGACCCAGAAACATATTCAGTGAAATTTAGCGAAGCTACAGTGTGTCAAACAGGGAAGTAGCCAGAAAAACATTCTCGTAAGAGAAAGAAAGAAAATCTTGTCGCAGTATATAAAAAGGACAGATTACGGTCAAGAAGTAAGGAGGCCATAGGTTCAATAGACCGCTACATAAACGTAGGGAAAGTGAAAAATGCAAATCGCTTATAAAGAGACGATAAAGGAAACCGAAATAGACTGTTGAAAGGACAGGGCGGAGACTAAATCCAGTGAAGAACTAGGAGCCGTTCGAGTTACCACGCGTCCAATGCAGGATCTTAGGATCTCATCAGGGTGTCGATCACCGATAGGAAGTGCCGCAGATCAGTGAGATATGGTGAAAAATAGTGCGGTGTAAATAATTTAAAAGATATATGTGTTTAGTGTTAATACAGTGTTTTTTTAGAATAATAATGTGTTTAAATATAAGTGAAGGTCGATTGGACTTAAGTGAAATGCAATTCACGAAAGAAAGGGCCATGGAAAAGTGTTAAATATGCCGTAGATGGGTGAATCCTTCTAAGGATGAAACAGGAGAAGCACACTGGTGAGTCATGATTTTTCATTAAAATTTGCAGCTGTACGATGCACTGACCCGGTGAAGTCGGTCGATGACTTGGGAGTTTAATGATTGATTCACTGTGTAGTTGAATGCACTAATATAATTGAAATGTTGGGATAATAATAAATAACTACGAGAATGACTTCGCAAAATAAGTATAACAAGTAGTTCCGTGAAGAACTATACAGCCTATTTTCATATATCCTACTTAAGTTAACTGCCACTATCAACACACAAAATTTCAGTTTGATTGCTGTAATAGATTCTTAGATATTGAGAACCGACTAAATATTGCGGATGGTCGCCATGTTGGATTTTATGTATGTAGGTCCTAGAGTTATGTACTGTTACATGAAGATTATTGTGTACGTGTAGCATTCAAACTTCAATCGCATGATTAGGACACAAGAAGTAACAAGGAGATTTTAAAATTTCGCACAGCTGCCATCTGGTGGTTATGGAAAAAATTGAAATAAATTAGATGCCAGTGGATTAACATTCGTATAAGGATTTACTGTACCAAGTTTCACTGCACTCGGATGGTTAAATTGCGAGAAACGTCCATGTGAATATTTATAATTCGCGTCGCCGCCATGTTGGATTTGTGAGCACCAGGTTATTAAACGTCCTATAGGTGAGCTTAAGTTCATAGCCCCTATGAACGTAAACAAAATCAGTTTGATTGCTATAATAGATTCGTAGATATTCAAAGCCGTCGAAATATTTCGGATGGTCGCCATGTTGGATTGTTAAATGTATAGGCCATAGAGTCATGTACCATTAAAGGAAAATTATTGCGTAGGTTCATTATTAAAAATTTCACTTCGATCGAATGATTACGACACAAGAATTAAAAACTTCATTTTAAAATTCTCACAGCCGCCATGTTGAGGTTATGTAAACAATTGAACTAAATTAGATACCTCTGCATTACAATGTGTATAAACATTTCCTGTACCAGATTTCATTGCGTTTGGAACAATAAATCGCGAGAAAGGTCTATTTAACATTTTCAAATTCACTTGGCCGCCATGTTAGTTTTGTAGTTAACCGGTTTTTGAAAGTCTCATAGATGAACTTCCAGTAGTGTCCTTTATCTCCGTCCAAAATTTCAGGGTGATACCGTTAATAGTTTCAGAGATATAGAATGTCGGTGAAATATTTCGCACATCCGCCATCTTGTGGTTATGTAAACAATTGAACGAAGTTAGATGTCGGTGATTTGCAATGTGTATTGACATATACTGTACCAAGTTTTATTGCGTTTGGTTGGTTAAATCGCGAGAAACGTCTATTTAAAAGTCGCAAATTCGCGTGGCCGCCATTTTGGTTATGTAGTTACCAGTTTTTCAAACGTCACATAGGTTAACTTCTAGTTCCCTTTATCACCGTAAAATATTCCAGGGTGATATCGGGAATAGTTTCGGAGATATTGAATGCTGGTGAAATATTTCGCACAGCCGCCATGTTGGATTGGTGAGACGTAACAATATTTGAAGGGCACGGTCGGGGTCGCCCGGAATAGTGCTATGAACTTACCGAGTTTTATTGAAATCGCTCCAGCGGTTTAGAATTGATTAGGGACACACACACACACACACCTCACACACACACACACACACGCACACACACACGGACAAAAGGTGATCTCATAAGCCTATTTTTTCAAAATTGAAAATAGGCTAAAAATGGGATCAATAAATATAAAGTAATGGAAACCCAAGAAATGAAATAATAAGTAATAAATGATTTGCAGGAAGGAATCGAAATAATAACCTAAATGGCTTAGAATTTGCCACAGTAAAAATCCGGCTATGAATTAAATACGAATCATAATTAAATCGTTAAAAGTCGATATGATAAGGAAAAATAAAAATAGTTTGATTTTAATACCATATAATTAAATGGCAAGTAACTTGAAGTTGTTGTAAAAATAATTGAAAATCTGAGATGATAATAATAAAAAATAACTATTATTGAGTTGTTAAACTCTAAAAATAAAGTGGTGATAAAAATCGTAATAAGGAACTCAAGTAAAACGGAACGAAATAAATAATATCTTGACGTATTGTTGTCAAATGATCAATTTGTAAATCTCCAAAGTAATTGGTGAATAAAACACCCAAGGAAAAAGGTATTATTGCAGGCTATCAAGCCAAAGTTATGAGAATAAAATAATAGGAAGACCGAGGTCTTACCGCTATAAATGAAAGATTATATAAGAGATTAAATAAACCGCGAATAACCAAGCAAGAAATCGTGTCGCCGAAAAGGCCTAATAGTAAAATTAATGTAGCTTCAAGCTAATAAATATGCGTTAACCAGGATATATTTATTCGGGAGATGGAAAGTATCGTCGAAATATTGTGGATGAAAGATTCCTATTAATGTATTGTTGTTGTATGAAAACGTCGTGTTATATTGGGTAGGTGAAATTCCCACTAAATTTTGCCATATTGAAGCGTCGAAAATAATAGTTACATTGTAAGTCCGGTAAGGCAGTGTTATAATAAAATATTGTTGGCAAAAATCGTCGAAATCAAGTGTCGTGTGTGAATGTGCAAATAAGACCGATAAGGCATTGTTATAATAGAATATTGTAGACAATAATCGTCGAAATAAAGCGTCGTAAGTAAAATGTGCAAGTAAGTCCGAAAAGGCATTGTTAAAAATATAGTGTTGTGATAAGGCGTCATACAAGTTATTGTTAAGGTTGGTGTAGTCAACTATTATACATCCTCTCCGAGATAAGTAAAAAATATCCTGTAAACACGAAATTAAATGATAATAATAATAATAATAAAAGCAGGAACAAATAGCCGCTTTAGAAGTGAATGTAAGTCTTGGGGATCATATGGTTAAATAGTAAATAACATTGTAATGCAAGGCGGTCGGCGTGACGCCATAAATCAAGTGAAGTGTCACAGGAAGAAGGGGGCAGCTGTTAGAGCCTGACCTACCATAGTGAGGGAGTGAGAAAGGAAATTTAACGAGTTCCGCGGTCAATTAGGGTCTAGCAGAGACTAGTGATAAAGAGGCCACTGTATGAAAGTTTTTATTAAAAGATGGAAGCTCAAAATAACCTATAAAATCATAATGCTGGGATTGAGACCATTCTCCAGAACATAAGTTTGAAGCATTTATATAGATTTTGACGGATTTTGTCAAATACTTTTATTGTTGATAAAAGGATTCATTCCTCAAAAAGAATGAAATAACGGGTCATGAAACAATGTAGTTTTAATATGAATAAAGATCCCAGTATAATAAATAACACAGGAGAAGTCACCTGATGCATGGGAAGTAACTGGTGGAATAAGGGTTCGATCCACAGACATGGCATGTTTCATGTACAGTATTTTAAATGTTTATGATCTAAGGCTTTCTGAAGAATTATTGTTAAGGTCCACAGGACTAAATAAATGATAAATAATGTTTATGTAAACATAAAAGAAAACCTGTAGGGTAAAGATGAAAATGAATATAAATGTCCAAAGCCTTGGAGAAATTATAAGACTTAAATGATAGGCGCGCTCGACGCCTGAGTGAAACATACAAAAATGATGATAATTTATTTTAAGCAAGACAAAGTAGTTACAAAGTTCGTGGAATAATGAAGTGACATTATAGTGAATTTTGATGAATTTTTAACAGAGTGATTTTTAGTTTTTGAGTGACACTTGAAGAGACTATGCCAAGTGATTTGATTTTTGACATGTTTTGAGTGAATCTATTCTACAAGAGTTTAGTGCTTTTCAGTCGGTCAACACGAATGTACCCAAAAGAGATGGGTTATGCCCTAATCCTGAAATAAATTACATGAGATCAATAAAACACTAGGATGACCAGTTTCGATCGTCAAGCGATCATCATCAGATCCATTACATTTAGGCTACAAAATCTATGTTTGAAATACAGGTGAAAATATTTACAATATGTACAATTATTTAGTTGCAGTATTGGTACTGCAACTGTCAGTGTATGCTAAATGCAGTATATATGTTCGGTGAAATGCTAAATTGTGATAGATATCCGTAGATTGTACTTTGTTTGAGTCTTCAGTCTTTTGACTGGTTTGATGCAGCTCTCCATGCCTCCCTGTCCTGAGCTAATCGTTTCATCTCTACATAGCTACCACACCCTACATCCGAGGCAATCTGTTTAACATATTCTAACCTTGGTCTACCCCTACAGTTCTTGTCCTCGACCCTTCCTTCCATAACTAAGCTTGCTATTCCTGGGTGTCTTAGTATGTGTCCTACCAACCTATCCCTTCTCTTCATTAGCAGTCGCCAGAAACATCTCTCCTCTCCCACTCGTCTTAATACCTCTTTGTTTGTAACCCTATCTACCCATCTGATCTTCATCATTCTCCTGTAGCACCACATTTCAAATGCTTCAATTCTCCTCTTTTCTGCTGCACCAATAGTCCAAGTTTCACTTCCATAGAGCGCCACGCTCCAGACAAAGGCTTTCAAGAATGACTTCCTAATACCTAAATCTATATTCGATGTCAGCAGATTCCTTTTTTGTAGAAATGCTTTTCTTGCCTGAGCCAACCTACTTTTTATATCCTCTTTGCTTCGTCCATCACTGGTTATTCTGCTTCCTAAGTAACAGAAATCTCCTACTTCCTTCAGCTTTTCACCTGCCAATTTGATCTCCATAGAGGTTTCTGTTTTATTTCGGCTGCATTCCAGTATTTTTGTTTTACATTTATTAATTTTCATCATGAATTCTTTCCGTAAGACGGAGTCCATACCATTCAAAAACTCATTCAAATCCTCAGGCTTGTTGGCCAAGATGACGATGTCATCAGCAAATCTCAGAGTTGAAATTATTTCTCCTTGAATCTTCACTCCCACTTTAAATTTTTCTCTAATTTCCTTCATTGCTTGTTCAATGTAAAGATTGAAAAGTATGGGTGATTGTACTTTAGAGAGATTATATGGTTGTAAACTATGGTTAAACTATAAAATTTTAGGCTAACTACTTATCTGATTGTCTTCCGTACAACAGCTACTCGCAGTTTTTGTGCTCACTTGAACTCACTGTGCGGTCGACTGCGGTGGTTATCTTAACGACTGGTTTTTCCCTGCTTTCTCCCCCCTGCTCCTACGTGCTGTGGGGAGTGATTGTGATGTGTTTATGTGAGGTGTTGCCAACCTAGATAAGATGTATGTTATTGAATGAGGTGGGTCTGCAACTATTAAAGACCGTGGATTAGCCCTCGCCACGCGTGGAGCATAACCCATTCGAACTAAGCGTTGACGGTCTTATGAGGACGTCCCGGCACCTTTAATACTGCCGCGAATATGGGCCTTGGTTTATTGCAGAAGAAATGTACATCGTACACCTGATCCAGATACCATTTACCTATTAATAACCCCCTAATTTCCCCCCTTTTTTATCTAGCTTGGCTGTGTCGCTAAATTGTGTTTTGTTTCCAACAGGGTGTGTTTTTTAGTAGCGTGAAGAGGGGTGAGCTCTCCATGAACGTGTGTTCATTTAGATTGTTGGGATTGTTTCGTTTGGCTAGGTGTATCTCGATTGCTTCCTTTATGTCAAGAGCTCTGCCTTTCGATTCGTGATGGATTATTTTAAGGTCCGACTCTATGTTGGTAAAGCTGTGCCCTGCGTCACACATATGTTCGCACACGGCTGAATGTGTTCCGTATCTTATCACATTCCTATGTTCATTATAACGTGTGTCTACTCGTCTTCCACCTGCCCGATGTAATTAGCTTGACAATCGGTGTCTTGGCACGTTATAGAATATACCCCTGACCTTGAATACGGGTCACGTTTATTTAGATTACTATTTAGGAGGTGCCTAGCGGTTGTGTTTTTCGTCGTGAAAGCTATCTTTATGCCTTGCATTTTGAATAGGTTAGTGATTTTATATGTATTCGCATTCACATAGTTGAAACGCGCAAATTTTTTCTCATTACTGTCCGGTTTGGGAATCGTTTTATCTTTATTTTTATGTTTGGCTATAATTTGATTTATTTTGCTTGGCGAGAAGTTGTTTTCCTTTGCTATTTGCATAATAGTTCTTATTTCCTTATTATAGTTGTCTTTTGACATGGGTATGTTTAAAGCTCTGTGCACCATTGAATTGAAACCCGCTAGTTTGTGCGTACTGGGGTGATTAGACTGATTGTCGATTGCATGCGAGGTTTGTGTTGCTTTCCGGAATATGGAATATGAAAGGTCGTTGTCTTTACGTTCAATAGTTATATCGAGATAATTTATTTTCCGGTCTATTTCGGATTCCTTAGTGAATTTGATAGAGTGGTGAAGGCTATTAATGGATTGGAGAATTGTTTCTTCGCTTGTTAGTTCAGTATCGTAGATGCAAATTACATCATCTACGTATCTTTTCCATATTACTATTCCCTTTGTTCAAACACCACAATGAATCTATTCTTCTATGAAATAAATTATGTAAAATTATAATGTTGAGTTTTTCATCTAATCCTTGTGAACCTTGAGTATTCCATATCGGATGTTAAGTCGGTGGTGGAGGGAACGTTACACGCCCCTATACCGCAGTAGCAAAAAGCTGAGTGCTGACTGATCATCCTCCGTATAAACGGGCACAATAGTTAGCAATTTCACACTGTCTATAAAATTGTATTAAAACCCTTTAAAACATGTTTAAAAATGTTAATGTTTTGTACTTACGAGTTAGCTTATTTTTGTAGAGTAGGCGTTGGTTCCTTGCAACCGTTGTTAAGAAAAGACATGTCGTCTGATTTGAAATGTCTCTCGAGCACAGGAGACACGCTCTTGAGAGAGCCCCAACTGTATATCTGACGTCTGACACGAAAGTGAGAACGGCTCAACGAAGCACGAAGGGACCAAGGAGACGGAAAAGGGTGGGGGTAATAGACAATAGAGATTACATCATTATAACCAGCCAGACAGACAGAAGGACAGACAGACACACATTCGCCCGATCTCATAAGTCTACTTTTACTCATTTTTGCAAAATGTGAAAAGTAGGCTAAAAAGGGGAAATATTGGACTGGTGTGGGAAAGGACAAGATTCAGAACTAAAGTTGCAAGTGTGAAGGATCCCCACAAAAGAAGACTCACACTTTCAGTGGAAGAAAGAGTGGTTGGTTGGTACCTCATTTAAGGGGCTGCGACAACGCGCAGATGTAGCCCCGTGTACTATGGGTGTGTGTAGAATCTGTCTGATAACCAGTGTTAATTGTGATGGCTGTATTAAACCCTTTTTGGAAGATTTCATTAGAAAGCTAACTATTGCAATGGGTACCATGTTTCGACTTCCGGAAAATTTCAACATATCTTCGCGATTCACATCCCGCAGACCCCAAAACCACCGTTAGTTCAAAAGTTTATATATAATTTATGTATATTTGTATATCAGTTTCTTGTGGACACGATAACTGCCGTAATTTTGTACCAATCACTTTGACTTTTTTTTACCGAATATGTATACCTGTTGCTTTCTCTCCCGGAACGATTCCTGGTACCATGCGGTGTCCAGGAGATGCTCGCTGGTTCTGTATGTTCAGGTTAGCAGAATTCAAAAATAATACGTTACACACACACATTAATATTTAAACTATATATTTACACATATATCACAACTAAATACACTGGCTGTAGCCTTGATGGCCAAGATTTAATTCGGTCCCTTTCAAGCCGCGCCATGCTTGTCCTGATGTAAGTCAGCCATGTGCTGCATGCCGCCGGGAAGCCTCGAGTCACATGATCACGCGGCCGGCTGGCTAACCCCAAGACAGGGCGTCAAGGAAGTGCTGTCGAGACCAACGCAGCGGAGCACTGAGTAACTACCAACATACCGCCACACCTAAATGTATCACATTTAACAACTGTAAGAAAATGATTGATTTACATGAATCAACAGTGGTAATTTAAAGTTCTTTCACCACCAGTCCGTATGGATCGCCGAATACAAAACACACACAAACCCCAACCAAAACAACATAGGAACAAAAATACACAGCCTATAGTAATGACAATGAAATGAACATGTTAAATCATACAATAAGAAGGTTCAACACTATACACAAACAATAAGGGACACTGGTCAAAATTGAACTCTAGCGACACAAGAATAGAGTAATTGACTAAACCACAAGATGACACTGAAAGTAATTGCACATATCAGTCTTGAATTGGCAATGGACATAGTTTATGTACAGAACGCTTCAAAATTCCACTGCTGGTACGAATGGTAACTGCACGCACTCGTCCATCCTTCCCAGGATATGTTTTCTCGACCGTTGCAAGCCTCCAAGAAAGAGGAGGAGTGTTGTCGTCCTTAACCAATACGACCGTGCCAGGCTGAACGTTAGGCTGACTCGTCAACCATTTCTGCCGCTGTTGCAAGCTATTAAGATAGTCATTAGACCATTGTCTCCAAAACTTCTGCTGTAGCGCTTGAATGTAGCGCCATCTGGAAGTATAACAGTGCACACCATCTCTAAGGTCAGGTTCAGGGAAGGATAACAGGGGAGCACCTATTAGAACGTGGCCAGGAGTTAAGTATGATGGTTCATCAGGGTCGTCCGATAGACTAACGAGCGGTCGTGAGTTCAGGCATGCTTCTATTTGGCAAAGTAGGGTGTACATCTCGTCATACGTCAAGCAGGCATTGCCAGCTGTTTTTCTTAAATGGTGTTTCATGGATTTAACTCCAGCTTCCCACAAACCACCGAAGTGTGGCGAATCAGGAGGAATGAACTGCCAAGTGAATCCTTCTTGGGCTACGTTGTTCAGCATTTCTATCTTCCACTGCTCGGACTGGTGCACTCCCAACAATTCATTTCTAGCCCCTACAAAGTTAGTAGCATTATCACTGTATAGATTTGTACACCTTACCCTCCTGGCTGCAAATCTCCGTAAGGTGGCGATGAAAGCCTGTGTAGTCAAGTCACGAACCAATTCCAAGTGAATCGCGTGGTGCAAAGGCAAACGAACAACGCTACATAGCATTTTACCTTGACCTTGCTTCTGGTTGCACCCTGTTTAATGTACAGCGGGCCAGCGTAGTCAACTCCCGTGTTCAAGAATGGCCGTGATGGCGTCACTCGAGGAGATGGTAGCTGTCCCATGAGTTGAGTGGCTGTAGTTGCTCGTAGTCTAAAACACTTCAAACACTTGTGAATGACAGTCCGTATCACTTTCTTTATGCTTACTATCCAATATCTGGACCTAAGTGAAGCCGTTACATGATTAGCACCAGCATGTAGCAGACGAACATGCTCATCAGCCATAATGAACTGGGTTACATTGTGACGCTCAGGTAATATGATCTGGTGCCTTTCTGCAAATGGATTCAACGAGTTTTGTAGGCGACCACCTACTCGTAATAAGTCGTTCCCGTCTAAGAAGGGGTTCAGATTTCTTATTGCACTTTGCTGTGAAACTGATGAGTTTGACTTCAACTCGCCTATTTCCCGTGCGAATGTCACACGTTGAGCAAGCTTGATACACGTCTGAAGTCCAGTCTCAAGCTCTTCTGCAGATAGTGGTCCCGTTTTTCTTACATTGTGTCTTCTGGTATTGAACATAAATCTGTTGCAATAAGCCATTACTCTCTGTAGACGACGGAGGGATGAGAACCTCGTCGTGATTTCGTCTGATGGAGTAGCACTAACTAGACATTGCACCGTATCCCTTCTTTCTGGACGTTCACCTGCAGAGTCGTTCGAGTCTCTAGTGGGCCAGCTACTTAAATCTTGTAGTAACCATGCTGGACCATGCCACCACTGTTGATTGCACTGCAGGCTGAGTGGTCCTTCTCCCCTTGAAAGAATATCGAAAGGGTTATCTTCTGACATCACATGACCCCACTTGGCTCTTCCAGTCAATTGCTGTATCTCGGAGACACGGTTGGCGACGAACGTTTTCCATTTTGTTGGTTCAGCTGCAAGCCACGATAGTACAATTGTCGAGTCAGTCCACAAGAACGTGTGGTCAATTTTCAGGTTTAAGGTGTTGGTAATCTTATCAACCAGACGTGCCAACAAAAGAGCTCCACACAGTTCTAACCTAGGTAAGGACTGTTGTTTCAGAGGAGCCATTCTGGATTTTGAACATACCAACTTTACTGAAACTTCCCCGTGTTGGTTGGTGCTTCGAATGTAAACACACGCTCCATAGGCCCGTTCAGAAGCGTCTGAGAAGCCATGAACTTGTATGAAGAGCACCCTTCCCGTAGAGAGAAACAACCTGTAGACATGAATGTTATTTGGAGCTGGAAGATCAGTGAAGATTTTGATCCAGCCTTCAAGTAACGGAGATGGTAGTGGATCATCGCATCCTAATTTTTCTTGCCATAATTGGTGCATGAAAATTTTACACCTCACAATTACTGGTCCTATCAGCCCGAGGGGATCAAATATAGGAGCTATAATTGAAAGTACCTTCCGTTTTGTGGGGCTTCCACAGTTCTCCTTGATGTGGACCTCAAACTGGAACCTGTCAAGAAAGGGATGCCATAGTAATCCTAGCGTTCTGATGTTGGCTTCCTTATAAAATCGTAGTGGTAATTGTGATTCTCTGAGTCCTTCAGGTATAGTCTCAAGTACAGCCGCGTGATTCGACGTCCACTTGCGGAGCGGGAACCCTCCTCGTTGCAGCAAATCTTGTAGTTCTCCTCGTAGCTCTATAGCATTTTCCACAGTGTCGCTACCACACAATACATCGTCCATGTAAAAATCCCGTTTCAATACGCGAGATGCTGTGGGAAACGCATGTGCTTCTTCTTCAGTCAGCTGGGTTAGACGTCTTGTGGCTAGGAAGGACGCTGAGGAAGTACCGTATGTTACAGTCTTTAGTTCGTATGTGCGTAGACGCTCAGATGGATGTTTTCGCCACAGTATGCGCTGTAAGTTAACATCTTCGTCGTCTACTCTGATCTGACGGTACATTTTTGTAACGTCTGCCGTCATCGCAATCTGATGTGTACGAAACCTTGTCACAATTGATAGCAGACCTTGTTGAACGGTAGGTCCCACCGCGAGAGTGCCATTAAGTGAAACGCCGTTGTCAGTTTTGCAGGAAGCATCGAATACAACTCGTGTTTTAGTAGTGGTACTCTCAGCCTTCAATACTGCATGATGAGGGAGATAGCAGCATGCTTCTTCGTCCTTGCTTATATCTGGAGCCAACTTCATATGACCCAGGTTCTCATACTCCTCCATGAATCTCACGTAATCTGCACGCAGATCAGGTCTCTTCTCGAATCTCTGTTCCAGTAGTCTGAATCGTTTCTCCGCTATTTTGTAAGATTTTCCAAGTTGTGGACTTTCTTCCCTTGTAGGTAATCTTACACTGAAACGTCCGCTGTCGTCCCGCCTGGTGTGGGTTGTGAAATGCTCCTCGCAATACTGCTCTTCCTTGGTTAAGTTGGTTCTTCTAGTTGTCACTTCTTCTATAGACCAGAATTTTTCCATCTTCCTGTCGAGGTCATCGTCCTGTCTGAGGAAAAATGATGAAGTGGGTGGTGCTTCCGCCTTCTTACTGGTCCGATCCTGGGATTTTATTGGACCTGACAGTATCCATCCCAGGGCGGTATTCTTCAAAATGGGTAATTCATCGCAATTTTTCCGCCACCCTTCTCGCAACAGCTGCATGAAAATCTCTGCACCGATGAGCATATCTACTGGTCCTGGCTCGTTGAAGTTGAAGTGAAGATCCGCTAATGTGATATCTTTAGGTAGGTTCCACGATTTACAATCAACATAGTTTGCCGGAATATTGCCTGTTATGTGAGGGAGTATAGAACATGTGATAACAGTTTCAAAATTGGACACGTTAGAACTGATACGAACATCAACACTTTGAGATGCAGTGACCGCAGTGTTATTTATACCACTAATTGGAATACAGCTTCTGTGTCGTTGCAACTTAAGCTTACTTGCACGGTACTCAGTTGTAAAATGGGACTGTGATCCATTGTCGAGTAGCGCTCGGCACTGGTGAACTCTACCATTGTTGTCTGCCACTCCTATTACTGCAGTAGACAGCATTATTTGTGACTGTGGCCTGAATTTAAGTGTGCAGTAACTTGCCTTACTATGCCCTCCTTCGTCTTCTTGAATACCTCTACCAGCTTGGGCATCCCTGTCTGTAGTCGTTTGAATGCTTGTGGGACTGTCGAAATGAATTTGGGTATGATGTCTGCCTTGGCATCTCTTACACCTATCAGATTTGCATATGCTGACATTATGATGTCTAAAACAGTTAAAGCACAGACCCTTCCTTTTGACAAAATCATACCGTTGTCTTACGCTAGCCTTCAGAAAACCCTCACACCGATGTACCGGGTTATCTGCATCACAAAAATCACACTTCCCCCTTGTAGATACGTATGAGCTAACTCGACCTGGATTGTCATTGTTCCTCACATGTTGATTCATGGGTCAATTTGCTGTGTTCCCCCTTTGTTCCCGTGTTGCCATCATTAGCTCCAACACTTGTGTCCTCTCTTCCAAAAACGTGGATACCTCAGTGAGTCTCGGAAAATTATCTCTGGGAGCCTTCATTTCATACTCTTAACGGGTAGCGGGATCTAACTTATCTAACATCAGCTGCTGAAGTAAGACTGCATGTAGCGGCACTGAAAGGTTGAGATTTTGAATAGCATTCAAATTGCTTACTAAGTGGTTGTTCAATTTCCTAAGATCAGATGCTGTGTCTTTGTGACAAGTAGGTAACGACAACAGAGCCTTGATGTGTTGTGTTGCTATCAATTTTCTGTTGTTGTACCTCTTGCACACGATTTCCCAAGCTACTGGAAAGTTAGGGTTAGAAATAGGGATATTTTGAATCAATTGGTGAGGTTCACCCTTAAGTGCGGACAGTAGATAGTGGAAACGTTGGATGTTTGATAGTTTTAAATTATCAACAATTAATGCCTGAAAGGTGTCCTGGAAATGTGTCCACGTCTCATATTGTCCATGAAATGTAGGGAGGTTAATGACGGGCAATCGTACCTCCAAGGAAGCCGGTTGTGAATTACCGCAAGAATGCTGAGATAATTGATCGTTATTCTGCTCTGAAGTTATGCTCCGATCTATAAGTGTAGTCATTTTGGCTTCTAAATCATAATAGTTTTCTTCGAACTGTTCCCTATCCTGTTAATGGGTTTCACAATTTTCGTCGTCATTAATTTCAAGCTTACATTGGACGTGCTTATATTCTTCCCAGAGTGAAGGCAATTGCTTCAGCCTGCTACGTAATGTATTAATATCGGAGACTGCCACAAATTTGTCTGCATATTTACTGATACGTGTCAGTGACCCTTTAATGACCGCTCGTTGTTTCACCAACAGGTTTTTCTCATTAGACTCCATGATAAGTTAGGAAAAGGAAAGAAATACAAGGATTGACTGACCTCGGTATACTGCTATGATGTGCACTTATCTTATAATCCTCCCCATCGTGTACAGCATGCCGCCGGGATGATGTTGCACGTGCTCCAATATTCTCGCCACAGTTTGTCCGCACTCGGAAAGTATACTCTAATACACCGGAGGACCACGTAATATTTTAGCATTACGACACTTTCACAAATCCGGCCCGGTATGACCTTGTTCCTTTCTCTCCCGGAACGATTCCTGATACCATGGGATGGCCAGGAGATGCTCGCTGGTTATGTATGTTTAGGTTAGCAGAATTCAAAAATAATACATCACACACACACATTAATATTTAAACTATATATTTACACATATATCACAACTAAATACACTGGCTGTAGCCTTGATGGCCAAGATTTAATTCGGTCCCTTTCAAGCCGCGCCATGCTTGTCCTGATGTAAGTCAGCCATGTGCTGCATGCCGCCGGGAAGCCTCGAGTCACATGATCACGCGGCCGGCCGGCTAACACCGAGACAGGGCGTCAAGGAAGTGCTGACGAGACCAACGCAGCGGAGCACTGAGTAACTACCAACAATACTTATAAAATCTCGGTCGAGTTCGTTACTGGGCTAACTCGGTCGAAGGGGGTGAAAATGGGGGGCTTTTTTCGAAAAAGTGAAATAATGCTATAACTCTCTTAATATGTGAAATATCGAATCCGTTCAAAGTTCATACTATGTGTCGGATAAAGCCCAAAAATTTATGTTTGAAGAGTTTTTTATAGCACCAACCATTGACCAAAGAGGAGGGAAAAAGTGATTTTTTCGGGAAACATTAATCATATCCCTCTTAATAGGCACAATATCAAAACCGTACAAAATGGACAACATTCCCCTAATAATTACCTAAAATGTTGTCTGAAAGAATTTTTGATATGACCCACCATTACGCCAAGGGATGAGAAAAATGATTTCGGAATTATAAGAAAATGCCAAGAGCTATCAGAGGTTGCCATGGCAACACTACTAAATTGATGAGGGATGATCCATCAGACGTTGCCAAGACAACGCACTTGCACGAGATCAGATTCAGATTTCCATCTGACTAAGTGTTGGTTGGTTCTTAATTTTAGGGGCTGCGACAACGCGGTCATGTAGGCCCGTGTACTTTGGGTGTGCGTAGAATCTGTCTGATAACCGGTGTTAATTGTGATGACTGTATTAGTGTGTGTTATCTGTTTTTTAATTTAAGTACTGCAAGTTAGAATTTTTCAAATAGTTCCTACTTTTGCCGCCTAGCGCCACCGTCAACGACTACTAGGCCAAGTTCAGAACTTAGCTTCTAGTCGGCTCTTGGCAACGAACGTAGAAACCTAAGAGCGTTGTTTGCATTCCTAACCTATCCAATTTATCTTCACACAGGTGCAATAAGTGGAAGGTTCTTTAACATGCCATAAATCTATGACATGGGACCGCCGGCTTTACTTCCCCTCCGAAGGAAGGCATACTGAGGGATTTTTAACGCTCTTAAAAAATCCGACGGTTTCGGCCGGGTTTGAACCCGCTATCTTGGGCATAGAAGCTCAGCATGCTACCGACTACGCCACCGAAGCCGCTGGTAGAAAGATTGAAAAATCTCAAGCATAAAGGAAGGAAAAGAAACCTTGAATATGACCTGAATAATTGTTGTGTATTTGTAGTTCATATATGACTGTATCGAATTAATAATAATAATAAGAAGAATAATAACAAGTAGTTCCGTGATGAACTATTTAGCCTATTTTAATATATCCTACTTTGTTAACTGCCACTACCAACATACAAAATTTCAGTTTGATTGCTGTGATAGATAAGTAGATATTGAGAACCGACTAAATATTTCGGATGGTCGCCATGTTATATTATATATATGTAGGTCCTGGAGTTATGTACTGTTACATGAAGATTATTTTGTACATGTAGCATTCAAACTTCAATCGCATGATTAGGGCACAAGAAGTAACAAGGAGATTTTAAAATTTCGCACAGCTGCCATCTTGTGGTTATGGAAACAATTGAAATAAATTAGATGCTAGTGGATTAACAATCGTATAGGGATTTACTGTACCAAGTTTCAATGCACTCGGATGGTTAAATTGGGAGAAACGTCCATATGAATATTTATACTTCGCGTCGCCGCCATGTTGGATTTGTGATCACCAGGTTATTTAAAATCCTATAGGTGAATTTAAGTTCATAGCCCCAATGATTATAAAACAATTCAGTTTGATTGCTATAATAGATTCGTAAATATTCAGAGCCTTGTAAACATTTCAGATGGTCGTCATATTGGATTGTTAAATGTATAGGCCATAGAGTCATGTAGCATTAAAATAAAATTATTGCTTAGGTTCATTGTTCAAACTTTCACTTCAATTGCATGATTTCTACACAAGAAATAAATACTTAATTTTAAAATTCGCACAGCCGCCATCTTGATGTTATGTAAACAATTGAACTAAATTAGATACCAGTGCATTACAATGTATATAAACATTTCCTGTACCAGATTTCATTGCTTTTGGAACATTAAATCGCGAGAAAGGTCTATTTAAAATTTTCAAATTCGCTTGGCCGCCATGTTCGTTTTGTAGTTAACAGGGTGATACCGCTATTAGTTTCAGAGATATAGAATGCCGGTGAAATATTTCGCACATCCGCCATCTTGTGGTTATGTAAACAATTGACCGAAGTTAGATGTCGGTGCATTACAATGTGTATAAACATATACTGTACCAAGTTTCATTGCGTTTGGTTGGTTAAATCGCGAGAAACGTCTATTTAAAAGTCGTAAATTCGCCTGGCCGCCATGATATTTTTGTAGTTACCAGTTTTTCAAAAATCACATTGATGAACTTCTAGTAGTTCCCTTTATCACCGTAATAAATTCCAGGGTGATATCGGGAATAGTTTCGGAGATATTGAATGCTGGTTAAATACTTCGCACAGCCGCCATGTTGGATTGGTAAAACGTAACAAAATTTGAAGGGCACGGTCGGGGTCGCCCGGAATAGTGCTATGAACTTACCGAGTTTCATTGAAATCGCTCCAGCCGTTTAGAATTTATTAGGGGGGACACACACACACACACACACACACGGACAAAAGGTGATCTCATAAGCCTATTTTTTCAAAATTGAAAATAGGCTAAAAATGATATAAAATATTGACAAGTTATGCAAGTTTATAATATTAGTGCTGCAACTGAATAAGTGAATATACTGTATTATAAATACCATCACCCATGTACAGGGTCTTTCATATAAAATAAGAACGGCAAGCGGCAGTTTTGTTATTCGCTGCTACGGCCTTGGCCGAGTTTGTGGCACGCATGGCCCCCGGCTGTACTATTGAAAGCGCATAATACATATATGAGGGCTGTTTTTTTTCTCAAGTTCCGATGTATAAAAATAACAGATTGACATACCAAACTGATTTTACTACTAAATGTTCACTTGTTTTATTCGTATGTCTCAACATAATCGCCAAAACATTTGAAACATTTGTCGTATCGTTACACCAGCTTTCCAATGCCCTCGGCAAAATATTCTGCCGCCACTGAGGTGGGTTCGTCTGGAGAGTCTCCCGAAGTTTTTCCTTTTTGACGAGACGTTGCCCCCAACCATACCTTTCATATTTTGCCGATGGCACTGGAAAGCTGGTGTAACGATACGACAAATGTTTCAATCGTTTGGCGATTATGTTGAGACATAAGAATAAAACAAGCAAACATTTAGTAGTAAAATCAGTTTGGTATGTCAATCAGGTACTTTTATACAGTCCATCGGAACATGAAAAAAACAACCAAAAAACCAGCCCTCGTATGTACTATGTGCGCGCTTTCAATAGAACAACAGGGGGCCATGGCGCGCCACAAGCTCGGCCGCAGCAGCGAATAACAAAACTGCCGCTTGCCGTTCATATTTTATATGAAAGACCCTGTACTTGTACACATAGATTTAATGCCATAAGTGTAAAGGTTCTAATGATGATCGCTTGACGATTGTGACTTGTCATCCAGGTGAATTTATTAAGCTCATGTAAATATTTTCCAGGATTAGGTAATGTGCCCATTTAGCAAGAAATATGCCAATCACAGTATACCAGCGTAGCTCAATTCGGGATTTCGGGGCAGTGGTAAGTTCCCCCACTCTGTGACTCACATATTTTGGATTAATTAGAGGATACACTTGCAAAAATAACAACAAAATCAACTCCTATTTAAACATATTTAATTAATAAAATTAATGGCGCTACAAACATTTAAACAAATTAATTACTAACCCAAATATCAACTGCTTGTCCAAATGAACAAGGGATCACAAAATAAAATAAACAAATATTGAATTCAAAACCTGTGGTTTCCACATAAACCAACAATTCTCACTTAGTCTCACTTCCATAAAGCACTAACATTAAGTTTACATAACTCTGAGCTCTTTGGCTCCATGCATTTGCATTATTACGGTGTCATTCTTGTACACCTCAAACATTAGCTTTTATATTTTCTTATTTCTCAAGAACAAATATATAATTATATTTAAAATCTCTGTTAATTATTTAATTCAATATTTTGGGCATGTCCACACATTCAGCTGTTATCATCTCTCTTTATTTCACAAACATATTAAGGTAATCAGAAAATCAATTGTGTACTCCAGAGCGTGAAGGTACTTGACACAGTCAAAAAACTATAGTTACTCCCGAACTCAGTTGCCTTCAATCAACTCGTGGAATCCCACGTCCATACACTATTACATTAGGGATTGTTATTTATCTCTCATGTCTTAAATAGACCATTATCATATAAGAAACTACGATCTGAACCGGCAAACGAAATATCTATCTTTAAGGACCTCGGTTCAACGCCCGGGTCGTTTACAACTTTAAACACTCCTGGTGTATTCGTTTCTCTTTAAAACAGCTTACGAGACGGTCTCAGTTCCTTCTCGCTTTAAGAAGGCTAGACTCCACTACATGGGGTGCGATTTATGACACGTTAGGGTGGGGAGACATCCCGTCTGGCCCAACATTTAGTAGCTTATTTTCAAGGCTTTCAAAACAAACCTTTCCATTCATACAGTTCTGGGGAGACCGGGCTTTATTGTACCGTAACATTCAAACAACTATTCTTTGGTTCAAAGACCATTATCATATCCTTGGCATTTATTAATTATGAGAGGGTCCTCATTGATTGGGAAGATTAAATACACATACGACGACGAAGAATTTCAGGGGCTTTTATCATAAGAAGATCCTGCATTCGAATCTCTTCAGGTGCCTCGGGAACAAATCCCTTACAGAGGGCTTATACAAAATGCGATTTAGAGTCGGCCGTGGCCCAATGACATACGCTCAATAATACCATATATTAGCTCCCTTTTTAAATACATACACAATGCCTCGTGATACCATATCACAAATAGAGGACTTACACAATTATCAATTCACTGCAATCAACTACCCTCCATAAGTAATGTACCAAGTATTTAACCACTACGCGTTCCTAGCGTGACACTTTAATATTATATTTGCGCTCATTATGCGCTATGCATTATTTTAAGCCGAAATGTCTTCCCAAGAACTGGTAAATCGCTTTAGTAACAATTCATATTATTTTAATTCACATATTAATCTTTCCATGGTCGATAAATCGCTCCCTATTTTAAAATATTCCATTGAACCTCATTTCTTACACATACGTTAAGGCTTAACGTTCTTATGTTCATATCAATTTATTTGATTTTTATTTAACATTTCCATATTTAATTATTATTATTGTTATCTTTATTCTTTATACAAGCTCAAAGGCTATTTCTTTCATATCTCAACTTTACTTTATTTCAACGTCTGTCATGATAATTAAATGATATTTCGCTTGCTCTTATGACATTTGTTAAATACATTAACCCTTTATTCACATATTTCTCTACGGAATTTATTCTTTACATCATTATTCATAATTTCTCTATTTATTTATTATTGTTCAGACCGTATTCTTGATTATTCAGTATTCATTCATTAAAACACATCCCTTTCACTCTAAAACTCCGGTGAGTTGTACACAATCAATTTCTGACACCAAAATAAGAAATGAATTTTGTACTTACATATTTTCAGATCATCCCATGATCTTAAATCTGGTGTGGCGTTTCATTTTTGGGCCCACTTCGAACTGTTTACACCATATTGAAGGTATTCATTTTACGTAAAAACACAAATAAACATATATCTAAAACACTTAATATTGACGACATTTTTATATTCTGATGTGTCCCTTTTGAACACATACTAAACACTAAAAATATTATTTAACACACAATCTTGATTATTTTACACTTCACAATTACTCGATCACTAGGCCGTATTTCTGAGCCTTTCACACGTGATCTTCTTAAATTCCCGTTTCCAAGGGTGGAATTTATCCGATGTCGGCTTCCTATTCTGAAGAATGCGAAAGTCCCGAAACATCTACTGTTCCCTGGAGTTCAATTCTGCTATTCCTATACTGGATAACCGGCTGTTTATCTAGCTTGAATGGCTTCTCTGTAGATCTGTCTATCGATCCTAACGAAAGTCTATATGGATCGAGGTCTCCTCTAAGACCTATAGATTCAGTTTATAGCAGCTAGCACTTCTCGATTCTAGTACTATTAAAATTGTTCGCCTGCTTTCAGGAGCTAATGTTTATAGTCTCCTATTCTATTTATTTGAACTGTTTTAACACTCCTACGTTCGAACCTTATTCTGTTCTTCCTTTTTAGGTTTCTTCAATTTAAATAACAGTTTATCTGTCTGGTACGATACTTCCGTACGTTATGCTCTATTCGTTCGTACATTTAACGACCTATCGCCTTTAAGTCCGACGTTCGCAGCCTGCTATGACTATATCTTGCGAATTTTCACTTTAACTTGTATACAGTCGGGCCTAAATCCTATAATTAGGATTTTCCTAATACTTCACTGCGGCGATACTTTAAAATTTCGCCTTGAATGCTCCTTATGGAGGCAAGCAAGTCGTTACTACTGTGATGCCTGTGGCTATCGGATCTTGCTTCGGCGATGTAGAACAGCGTTTCTCCCCTCAAGGAGTACTGGTAGCTGTTATCGATGTAACGCAGAGTTACGTCCCTTCACGGACTGTCGGAATGACTTCTTCTACGTCGTGGAGCAGCACTTCCCCTCACGGAATGCTCGTAGGACTGCCTGTGCTGATATAACTTCACGTCCTCCTGGACGGATTCGTGATGCGTGATGCGTGGCGATACCCCTCGGGCCGTTCGAATACTGCATTCGTTGTGATGTGATACAGCATCTCCCCTCACGGAATCTGTCGTGAACTGCCTGATTGGCTTGGAAACGCCCGAAGCTTTATACTGTTTTACTACAAAAAAATAAGACTCTAGCCTTTCCTGTGGTCAACTTCTAAAATAATGGTGCCACAAATATAAAAATTATACCTTCCGAAAGCTCGTCTTCTCAATGTCAAATGATCTTATTGCACCTAAGAATCGATCGTGCAATTCGGAGATATTAATTAATTTCTCGTCCTCAATTGTGTGGGTGTTGCATTCTTTTTGATCTCTCCCCTCCACAGAGGCTTAGGTAATTCACCGATGACGTCGTCTTACGTCGGCAGTTTATTTCTGCACAAATATTACATGGTTTCTCTATACTGAAAAATCTCTCATTCAAAATAATTCACTGTACTGTGCTTGTTTACTCATTATTATGCTCGTAAACGTGTTAATTTTAATTATTCCTCTTCTGGTGCGTATGCGACGTTGTCAATTTCCAGCCACGTCAGCTTGAATTCCGATTCAGGCTTCTCTTTCTATCACGGTGGAAACTTCCACTCAGTTATTAATACTCGTGACCAGCCCTCTCTGAAATGTTAAGTGGGGTGATCTCATCTAAGGAGCAGCTGTCCCTAGCCGCTTGCACAATGTTAAGCTATATTCCTGGCTTAAAATCTCTCTCCGTTCCTTTAAGAAACTATACGTTTCTTTCATTTCTTCCTTAAGGACATTGGTTCGACCGTCATGGACCCTATGGCCCATGGGTTCATCTCTCACCTCCTTAGGTAAATAAATTTTCGAAATTTTTGAGGAAATTTATTTCAATTTAATTTTGTATTTCCTTTCCGTCGAATCAATCATAACGTCATCCGTATTTACTGTTATTTTTACTTATTTTAAGTCGTATCCGGTAATTGTGTAGGTCGGGTATGCTCTGTCCCTACCCTTTCTTTCTTTCTTTCTTTCTTTATTTGTCTGGACTTTAAGTTCCCAGAACCTCATTCTCCCTTACGGGTTTGGTCTATCCCTACCCGTTTCCTTATTTCATCATTTTCTTTTCTTAACTTGGAATTTTCTTCTTCAATAAATTCAATTATTTCTTTAATTTCCCAACATACTTTCTCCAATTCGCATTCGCACTCGAATGCTTGAGCTCTATTTTCTATTTCTTCCTCATTCTTATTTATGTCAAAAGCGGATTCATCTCTAAATGTTTCCATGACCAGGGCTTGTTCATTTTCTTCATCGAAATCTTCGGGAGGGTAATATAATTTCAAATTTGCTGAATTCATGGTCACTTCGTGATCTGTTTCACAGTGCCGAATTCTATATGCGTTATTCCTCAAATCTCTGATTATCTGATATGGTCCGTGGTACATTTTCTGGAACTTCTTGTACACACGGTTCCCTGGATCCGAAATGGCTGGTCTTTTCACTAACACCATTTCTCCGGCTAATAATGGTCGATGATACCTTTTATGCCTATTTCTTCTCTGCCTCCTGTCGGCTTGAGCTTTTAGATGCTCAAAGGCTCTCCTAATTCGTACATCTCTTCCCGGCTGAGCGTCTGCTGGTCTAGGAATTACCAGATTCCAAGGTCTTTCTGGTTGCTCATTCCGATGTAACGTTATGGGTATCTCTCCTGTGGATTCATGGGTTGTATTATTTATACAAAATTCAATAATATCCAAAATATCTATCCACTTCCAATTTTCTTCGGCACAGTATATTCTACAGTACTTGGCCGTTTCTCTCATAACTCTCTCTACAGGGTTTGCCTCAGGATGGCGAATACTTGACAAAATTTGACGTATTCCAAGTCTTTCTAATTCTCGTCTGAACTCTACACTGGTGAAACAACTGCCGTGATCCGACAACAAATTCTCAGGTTTCCCCAGAATCGGTATCACTTTTTCTTTAAGTCGTTTTAACACCTGTTTGGTACTAGTCTTCTGTATGGGAGCAAGGACAACCATTTTAGTGAAGACATCCATAGCCACCATTATGTGTCGATTTCCTCTTCTTGCCTTTGGCAAAGGTCCAAAATTATCAATGGATATGATTTGGCCGGGCCTTTCGGGCAACAATGGTATAGGCTTCTGTCTCATCAGAAATGCATTAGGTTTAATCCTTTGACATAGATCACATGTCTTTAGCGTGACCCTTACAGTTTCTCTCAGTCTCGGCCATATAAATGCTTCTTTCAGCATCGAGACTCTTTTATCGACTCCCATATGTCCGAACGATCTATGGGATAACCATACTATTTTCCTCTGCAAAATTGCAGGTACAACAATCCTTAATTTCGTATGGTCAGAGTCCACAAACTTATATAATAACCCATTATAAAACGTGTAGTCTTGTGCTATCTTCTCAGCTTCAGTGTACGCTGGTGTTCCTCTTATCAAGCTTCCCTCAAGGAATGATATGAGCATGTTCATCCATGGATCCTCCCGTTGTCTTTGACTAATGCTTCTTAACTCATTAAGAGTACGCTGATCCCTGTCTTCCAAATCTATAGCCATTACTTCCTCTTCTATGGACTCTGGCTGTCTACTTAAGTAGTCTGGAACTATGTTTTCCTTTCCTGGGCAGTACTCTATCTTGACATCAAATTGTTGAATATATAAAGCCCAACGCATCAACCTTTGACTGGATAAATCAGTCTTCATCAAAAAGGTTAAGGCTTTATGATCCGTCCTTAGAATGACCTGAAACCCATATACGATCTTCCGCCAATATTGCAACGCGTGCAATATCGCTAACAGCTCGATCTCGCTGATCGTATAATTTTTCTCGTGTGGTTTCAGTCTCCTACTTGTGAAAGCTAGATAGTTCTTCTTATCAGGGTTTTCCGGGTTCTCCTGATATAGCATTGCCCCTATTCCAATCTGGGATGCGTCTGTCTGAATAATAAATCTCTGATTAAAATCAGGATATCCTAGCTTCACGTAGTTTAAGAGCATTTCCTTGGCCTCCACGAATGCTTTTTCTGCTTCCTCCGTCCATTTCCACTTGCCCCCCTTCTTCAGAAGGTCCTGTAGTGGTGCAACAGTTTTGGTGTATGATGGACAATGTCCTGAGAAGAACCCAATCAATCCCAAAAACTGGCGAACGTTCTTCACTTTCAAAGGCCTTGGAAAATCCCTTATCGATTCCAATTTGCATGGATTTGGTTTAACACCATCCTTGTCAATCACATGCCCTAAAAATGTCACTTGCCTTTGACAGAAGTTCGACTTCTTTAAATTTATCTTAAAATTTGCCCTTCTTAGGTCTTCTAATAATTTCTTCAATTTCACTAAATGTTCCTCAATGTTCTCCGAGGTAAGCAAAATGTCATCTACGTATCGGATAGTGCACTCTTTCACTTCCTCTGACAGGTTTCGATCTAGCGCTCTTATTAATGCCGATCCTGCAGTCTTTAATCCAAACGGACATCTTCTAAAGCAGTATGTTTGTTGATCGAACTGAAATCCAGTCAACAAGCTGGTTTTCTCTTCCAGTTCGAGATGATGATATGAAGAAGTCATGTCAATATTCGTAAAAATCTTCTTGCCTTTAAACTTCCTCAGTATTTCTTTTATGGGTGGTGCCGAATCATTTTCTGGTATAATTTTTGCATTTAGATTTCTGGCATCTAAACACACCCTTACTGAGCCATCCGGTTTACTCACAATCACTAATGGACTAACATATGGTGTCGCCATCTTTTCTATAACACCTGCATTCATCATCTCCTGCAGTGTCTTCTTGGTTTGTGGGTAATGTTTTTCCGCAACCGGGTATGGTTTTTGTTTGAACGGTGCCCAATCGTTGACTTGGAACGCGTATTTGAAACTTTCAATCTTCCCTGGCTTGGAATCAAATACGTCCCTATAATCCAATAATAATTTCTTTAACTGTTCCTTAATTTCGAGGCTGACTTTAGCTTCCTCTACTTTTCCTGACAGGTTGTTCTCGAACTCATTTTCCACATTATCTTCGAGTTCTATGTTGAGGACTTCAAATATTTTTTCTATATCCTTATCATCTTCCTCAATCACTTCTTCCATATGCCATACCTGTTCTGCTATTTTCGCCTCCTGATCCTGTAAGTTAATGTTTTGCTCATCCACATCCTCTCTTTGAATTCTAATGCAGTTTTGCGCTAGGTCTATAATGACCTTGTTCTCACGGATAAAATCAATACCTAATATGACATTATACGGTAATTGATTTACCAGCAAAAAGCACTGCGAAATTTCAGCGTTACCCATGATTAAATCAATGTAAACCTGAAATTTACATGTCAAAGATTTTTCAGGGATAATTCCCTTAATCTTTACACTTGATGTGGGAATCTTTAGTACTCGGCCCCTTGTTTCCAATTCATTTAACAGGGTTTGTGTAATTAGACTTATTGTGGATCCAGTATCAATCAATGCTCTGACCAGTAATCCTTCTATCCTAAGCATAATTATAGGTAGTTCTCTTTTAACAGGTGGGATTCCTTCCACATCCTCGTTAATTAGTTCATCTGGTCTGGCTATCCAATTTACAATTTCTACCTCCTCCCAGCTCCTGGTATGTTTCCACTTTTGACAATTTAAATTTGGAGTTTTTTTTTATCCTGAGGGCTCCCTTTTCCCTCATTCTTTAGCTGAGCTTGTAGTTCCAAGCTTTGAGCTCCATCTAGTCGGTCGGGTGATTTCCTGTTCTTGATTGCCTCACTCCAACGGACTTTTTGCCTATCAGGTTCATCTGGTCTTTCGTTCATATAACGAAGACTCTCCTGATATCTTTCTTCTATTTCGGCCCGATATTCATCATCCCTATCGTCTGGCCTTACATTTCTCCTGGGATAATTCTCCCATTTCTTTCTATTATCCGGCCTTTGCTGGTTATTGTTATAGGGTCGGCTTTCCTGTTGCCTATAACCCGTCGTTCTAGGATTTCTTCCTCGATATCCTCCCCGGTAATATGGCTGTATCCTTCTAGGCTCCTGGTGCCCATACTCTCGATCTCGTCCTGGAGTATCCGTACTGGTGGACTGATTCCTGGTCGCTGGTTTTTCTCCAGTTTCCTGACTGCTGGCCATGTGTACTTGCTCAGTTTGTCTCTGATGCCGAGGTGTTACGTGCGAAGTCGTCATATCTAACTGACGTAATACGCTTTCCACTTCCACAGCACTTCTGGCTTTGGATGAGATTAGCAGCCTCTGAATCTCATGTGGAAGCTGTCTTGCAATGGCGGCACACAGGTCGTTTTCTGCCGGAGCAATATCCAGTTCGCGGAATTTACACAGCTGAGCGGTGAAAAATTCCGAGTATTTAGTAGGTGCATTGGTGCTGTACTTCCTAGAGTACAGATCTAGCCTTAAGTTTTCTTGGACATCTGCTGCCCAATATCGCTTTAAAAATGCTTCCCTAAAGCCTTCCACCGTATCAAAAGTGTATCTGAAGCTTCTAAACCAGGTGAGACAATCACCTGCCAACAGCTTTTCAATAGCTCTCAATCTCCGATCCTGAGGAACCTTCATTTCATTTAGATACTCGGCCACTTCTTTGAGCCAGTATTTTGGAGTAATAGACATGTTATTACCCGTAAACTTTACTGGTCTGTCCTCATTGGATTTAATAATGTTTATTATTTGGCCATTTGTCTGATTCGTGTACGGGGTTGACATCGCCATTGGATATCCTGGGATCTTATAAGGGCTCCCCCCTCCTAAGTCCCTCTCCGTATCTGTGCCTTGTTCACGGGAATCTACCCATCCTGTCTTTGGAAACTCCTCCTGATTTTCGAATTCTAACTTCCTTTCTCTTCGGGCACTTTCTTCATTTGCCATGAGTTGGATTTCCATTTGACTGTTCTTAAGTTCCGTCCTCTCCAAATCGGGATCTTAATTCATTCTGAATTCTTTCTTGATTCATTTTAATATCTTCCTCTATCTTTTTGAGTTGGAATTTCTCATCCCTGAAGCTATCCCTAAATCCATTTATTTGGTCTTCTACCTCTTTCTTAATGATCTTAGCATGTTGGTCTATAATTTCTGGCTTAACGTCACCTATGGTCTCCAGGCCCTCTCGTATCTCCTTTATTTGCTTATCCACTTCTTTTTGTCCTTTGTAGACTTTATCCTGGATCTTGTTCATATCCTCTCGAGCCCTTCCTTGCTCCTCGAATATAATTGTTATGTCGGTCATAACCTTATCTATCTCTCCCTTTGTGTCTCCCATTTGTTTTGTTAATCCTACTACGGTTTCCTGAATTTCAGTAACCCCTTTATCTATCTTCTCTATTTTTATAAGTTGTTCATCACGATCCCTTTTTCGTTGCGTGCTTTCCTTCTTAAGATTCCCTTCGTATTCGCTTAACTTCGTAGTTATATCCCCCTCATGCTTTCTCAACCATTCGTCCACCTGTCCCGTGAATACGTTAAATTGCAATTCCCTTTTGTTGGCATCGGCCTCAGCTTGCTTCTTAACCTCAGTTATTTTTGTCTGTACTTTCTCGACTTTCCCCTCGAGGTTTTCTACTTTCTTTTCCATCCCTCCAAACCTGTCTCCTAACGCCTCAATACTACTTTTTATCTCTCCCTGGGATTTTTCACAAATACTTTTGTTCGATTCTATTTGAGCTTCTAAAATTTTCTGCACACCTTGGATCTGGGTTACAAGTTCCTTTTTACATTCGTCCCCATTTTGTTTACAAGTTGTTTCCAAGCTATTTAATTTAGTTTCTATAGAACCAAATTTATTTTCCATGGAGCTAATTTTACTCCCTATACTTTTAAAATTATCTTGGCACTCCTTTTTGGATTCTATACTATTTTTGTTCATAGTCTCTATTTGGACTTGTATTCCTGAGTAAAATCCTTTACTTTCCTCTTTAATTTCACTTAGCTTAGTCTCCAACTTAGTGTCAAAACCTTGGAATTTGTCATTCATTATCCCTTCTAATTTCTTATTTATATTACTTTGTATTTTAGTCTCCATGGCCTCTAGTTTAGTGTTCATGGCTTGACTTTTCAAGAAATTATCACCTATAATCTTATCCTGAAAGGAATGTAATTCGTTTTCAAATTTCCTTTCCATTATTCCTAGTTTCTCTTCCAAAGCCCTGGATTGTGCTGACAAATGATCTGAATTTTCTGTTTTTATACTATTCAATTTGCCCTCTATCTCAGTCTTCAATTCATCGTTCATTTTTACACAGTTAACTTCGATAGCTTCTAATTTGGTTCCCATATTAGCACTATCAGTTTTTATTGACTCCAAACTTTTATTTATGGATCCTAACCTTTGGTTATTTTCCTCCTGTTGGCTGTCCAACTTATTGTTTATAGATCCTAACCCTTCTTTATTTTCAATCTGTTGGCTATCCAACTTATTCAAACTCTCATTTATGGATTCGAACACTTTGTTATTTTCATCCTTTTGGAGACTCAAGGTATTGTCTATTGTTCCCAATTTATTGTTCAGGGTCTCCCACTTTTCTTTGCTATCAGCTTTTATAGCATTCAAAAGTTCCTGCCTCTCTACCCTATTCTCTTTTTTTGCATCTTCCGTACTTTGCGTACTTATTTTTATTATCTCCTCCCTATTCTTTAGGAAATGTTCATCCAAACACTCCTTTAACTCCATCATCGTCACCATCTTTCTACTATAAGAATACAGTGGGCCACAAATGCCACCACACCAGTACATGCTTGAGAGATGATACTCTGAATCGGTGTGTCCCAATTTCTTTTAAAATATTCCTTTGGTACGGGTATTCACTTACAACGTACCCTTTTACTACTTTTATTCAATTTCATAAACCTTTATGGAAGTGTTTAAAATTCAAAATTTCGAAAAACCATTTTTTTTTCAAAAAATGAAAATTTTGATTTTTCGAGAAAACTCGGGTTTTCCCTAGGAAAACTCATCCCTGCGTACTGGGCGCCAAAAAGAAAGAAGATGGTTTGCTAGGGGGTTTGTAATGTATATATATATTCAGGGCTGCTCGGTATGAGTTTCCAGGGACCCATGCGGTCAGTTAATATTTTACGTTGTAGCTATTCCTATTATTACTTTAATTTTACATGATATGACCGACTTGAGTGTTCCTCTAGTTATTAATCCAGCACAGTATTTATATATCCCCCTGTGCCCATTTAGCAAGAAATATGCCAATCACAGTATACCAGCGTAGCTCAATTCGGGATTTCGGGGCAGTGGTAAGTTCCCCCACTCTGTGACTCACATATTTTGGATTAATTAGAGGATACACTTGCAAAAATAACAACAAAATCAACTCCTATTTAAACATATTTAATTAATAAAATTAATGGCGCTACAAACATTTAAACAAATTAATTACTAACCCAAATATCAACTGCTTGTCCAAATGAACAAGGGATCACAAAATAAAATAAACAAATATTGAATTCAAAACCTGTGGTTTCCACATAAACCAACAATTCTCACTTAGTCTCACTTCCATAAAGCACTAACATTAAGTTTACATAACTCTGAGCTCTTTGGCTCCATGCATTTGCATTATTACGGTGTCATTCTTGTACACCTCAAACATTAGCTTTTATATTTTCTTATTTCTCAAGAACAAATATATAATTATATTTAAAATCTCTGTTAATTATTTAATTCAATATTTTGGGCATGTCCACACATTCAGCTGTTATCATCTCTCTTTATTTCACAAACATATTAAGGTAATCAGAAAATCAATTGTGTACTCCAGAGCGTGAAGGTACTTGACACAGTCAAAAAACTATAGTTACTCCCGAACTCAGTTGCCTTCAATCAACTCGTGGAATCCCACGTCCATACATTATTACATTAGGGATTGTTATTTATCTCTCATGTCTTAAATAGACCATTATCATATAAGAAACTACGATCTGAACCGGCAAACGAAATATCTATCTTTAAGGACCTCGGTTCAACGCCCGGGTCGTTTACAACTTTAAACTCTCCTGGTGTATTCGTTTCTCTTTAAAACAGCTTACGAGACGGTCTCAGTTCCTTCTCGCTTTAAGAAGGCTAGACTCCACTACATGGGGTGCGATTTATGACACGTTAGGGTGGGGAGACATCCCGTCTGGCCCAACATTTAGTAGCTTATTTTCAAGGCTTTCAAAACAAACCTTTCCATTCATACAGTTCTGGGGAGACCGGGCTTTATTGTACCGTAACATTCAAACAACTATTCTTTGGTTCAAAGACCATTATCATATCCTTGGCATTTATTAATTATGAGAGGGTCCTCATTGATTGGGAAGATTAAATACACATACGACGACGAAGAATTTCAGGGGCTTTTATCATAAGAAGATCCTGCATTCGAATCTCTTCAGGTGCCTCGGGAACAAATCCCTTACAGAGGGCTTATACAAAATGCGATTTAGAGTCGGCCGTGGCCCAATGACATACGCTCAATAATACCATATATTAGCTCCCTTTTTAAATACATACACAATGCCTCGTGATACCATATCACAAATAGAGGACTTACACAATTATCAATTCACTGCAATCAACTACCCTCCATAAGTAATGTACCAAGTATTTAACCACTACGCGTTCCTAGCGTGACACTTTAATATTATATTTGCGCTCATTATGCGCTATGCATTATTTTAAGCCGAAATGTCTTCCCAAGAACTGGTAAATCGCTTTAGTAACAATTCATATTATTTTAATTCACATATTAATCTTTCCATGGTCGATAAATCGCTCCCTATTTTAAAATATTCCATTGAACCTCATTTCTTACACATACGTTAAGGCTTAACGTTCTTATGTTCATATCAATTTATTTGATTTTTATTTAACATTTCCATATTTAATTATTATTATTGTTATCTTTATTCTTTATACAAGCTCAAAGGCTATTTCTTTCATATCTCAACTTTACTTTATTTCAACGTCTGTCATGATAATTAAATGATATTTCGCTTGCTCTTATGACATTTGTTAAATACATTAACCCTTTATTCACATATTTCTCTACGGAATTTATTCTTTACATCATTATTCATAATTTCTCTATTTATTTATTATTGTTCAGACCGTATTCTTGATTATTCAGTATTCATTCATTAAAACACATCCCTTTCACTCTAAAACTCCGGTGAGTTGTACACAATCAATTTCTGACACCAAAATAAGAAATGAATTTTGTACTTACATATTTTCAGATCATCCCATGATCTTAAATCTGGTGTGGCGTTTCATTTTTGGGCCCACTTCGAACTGTTTACACCATATTGAAGGTATTCATTTTACGTAAAAACACAAATAAACATATATCTAAAACACTTAATATTGACGACATTTTTATATTCTGATGTGTCCCTTTTGAACACATACTAAACACTAAAAATATTATTTAACACACAATCTTGATTATTTTACACTTCACAATTACTCGATCACTAGGCCGTATTTCTGAGCCTTTCACACGTGATCTTCTTAAATTCCCGTTTCCAAGGGTGGAATTTATCCGATGTCGGCTTCCTATTCTGAAGAATGCGAAAGTCCCGAAACATCTACTGTTCCCTGGAGTTCAATTCTGCTATTCCTATACTGGATAACCGGCTGTTTATCTAGCTTGAATGGCTTCTCTGTAGATCTGTCTATCGATCCTAACGAAAGTCTATATGGATCGAGGTCTCCTCTAAGACCTATAGATTCAGTTTATAGCAGCTAGCACTTCTCGATTCTAGTACTATTAAAATTGTTCGCCTGCTTTCAGGAGCTAATGTTTATAGTCTCCTATTCTATTTATTTGAACTGTTTTAACACTCCTACGTTCGAACCTTATTCTGTTCTTCCTTTTTAGGTTTCTTCAATTTAAATAACAGTTTATCTGTCTGGTACGATACTTCCGTACGTTATGCTCTATTCGTTCGTACATTTAACGACCTATCGCCTTTAAGTCCGACGTTCGCAGCCTGCTATGACTATATCTTGCGAATTTTCACTTTAACTTGTATACAGTCGGGCCTAAATCCTATAATTAGGATTTTCCTAATACTTCACTGCGGCGATACTTTAAAATTTCGCCTTGAATGCTCCTTATGGAGGCAAGCAAGTCGTTACTACTGTGATGCCTGTGGCTATCGGATCTTGCTTCGGCGATGTAGAACAGCGTTTCTCCCCTCAAGGAGTACTGGTAGCTGTTATCGATGTAACGCAGAGTTACGTCCCTTCACGGACTGTCGGAATGACTTCTTCTACGTCGTGGAGCAGCACTTCCCCTCACGGAATGCTCGTAGGACTGCCTGTGCTGATATAACTTCACGTCCTCCTGGACGGATTCGTGATGCGTGATGCGTGGCGATACCCCTCGGGCCGTTCGAATACTGCATTCGTTGTGATGTGATACAGCATCTCCCCTCACGGAATCTGTCGTGAACTGCCTGATTGGCTTGGAAACGCCCGAAGCTTTATACTGTTTTACTACAAAAAAATAAGACTCTAGCCTTTCCTGTGGTCAACTTCTAAAATAATGGTGCCACAAATATAAAAATTATACCTTCCGAAAGCTCGTCTTCTCAATGTCAAATGATCTTATTGCACCTAAGAATCGATCGTGCAATTCGGAGATATTAATTAATTTCTCGTCCTCAATTGTGTGGGTGTTGCATTCTTTTTGATCTCTCCCCTCCACAGAGGCTTAGGTAATTCACCGATGACGTCGTCTTACGTCGGCAGTTTATTTCTGCACAAATATTACATGGTTTCTCTATACTGAAAAATCTCTCATTCAAAATAATTCACTGTACTGTGCTTGTTTACTCATTATTATGCTCGTAAACGTGTTAATTTTAATTATTCCTCTTCTGGTGCGTATGCGACGTTGTCAATTTCCAGCCACGTCAGCTTGAATTCCGATTCAGGCTTCTCTTTCTATCACGGTGGAAACTTCCACTCAGTTATTAATACTCGTGACCAGCCCTCTCTGAAATGTTAAGTGGGGTGATCTCATCTAAGGAGCAGCTGTCCCTAGCCGCTTGCACAATGTTAAGCTATATTCCTGGCTTAAAATCTCTCTCCGTTCCTTTAAGAAACTATACGTTTCTTTCATTTCTTCCTTAAGGACATTGGTTCGACCGTCATGGACCCTATGGCCCATGGGTTCATCTCTCCCCTCCTTAGGTAAATAAATTTTCGAAATTTTTGAGGAAATTTATTTCAATTTAATTTTGTATTTCCTTTCCGTCGAATCAATCATAACGTCATCCGTATTTACTGTTATTTTTACTTATTTTAAGTCGTATCCGGTAATTGTGTAGGTCGGGTATGCTCTGTCCCTACCCTTTCTTTCTTTCTTTCTTTCTTTATTTGTCTGGACTTTAAGTTCCCAGAACCTCATTCTCCCTTACGGGTTTGGTCTATCCCTACCCGTTTCCTTATTTCATCATTTTCTTTTCTTAACTTGGAATTTTCTTCTTCAATAAATTCAATTATTTCTTTAATTTCCCAACATACTTTCTCCAATTCGCATTCGCACTCGAATGCTTGAGCTCTATTTTCTATTTCTTCCTCATTCTTATTTATGTCAAAAGCGGATTCATCTCTAAATGTTTCCATGACCAGGGCTTGTTCATTTTCTTCATCGAAATCTTCGGGAGGGTAATATAATTTCAAATTTGCTGAATTCATGGTCACTTCGTGATCTGTTTCACAGTGCCGAATTCTATATGCGTTATTCCTCAAATCTCTGATTATCTGATATGGTCCGTGGTACATTTTCTGGAACTTCTTGTACACACGGTTCCCTGGATCCGAAATGGCTGGTCTTTTCACTAACACCATTTCTCCGGCTAATAATGGTCGATGATACCTTTTATGCCTATTTCTTCTCTGCCTCCTGTCGGCTTGAGCTTTTAGATGCTCAAAGGCTCTCCTAATTCGTACATCTCTTCCCGGCTGAGCGTCTGCTGGTCTAGGAATTACCAGATTCCAAGGTCTTTCTGGTTGCTCATTCCGATGTAACGTTATGGGTATCTCTCCTGTGGATTCATGGATTGTATTATTTATACAAAATTCAATAATATCCAAAATATCTATCCACTTCCAATTTTCTTCGGCACAGTATATTCTACAGTACTTGGCCGTTTCTCTCATAACTCTCTCTACAGGGTTTGCCTCAGGATGGCGAATACTTGACAAAATTTGACGTATTCCAAGTCTTTCTAATTCTCGTCTGAACTCTACACTGGTGAAACAACTGCCGTGATCCGACAACAAATTCTCAGGTTTCCCCAGAATCGGTATCACTTTTTCTTTAAGTCGTTTTAACACCTGTTTGGTACTAGTCTTCTGTATGGGAGCAAGGACAACCATTTTAGTGAAGACATCCATAGCCACCATTATGTGTCGATTTCCTCTTCTTGCCTTTGGCAAAGGTCCAAAATTATCAATGGATATGATTTGGCCGGGCCTTTCGGGCAACAATGGTATAGGCTTCTGTCTCATCAGAAATGCATTAGGTTTAATCTTTTGACATAGATCACATGTCTTTAGCGTGACCCTTACAGTTTCTCTCAGTCTCGGCCATATAAATGCTTCTTTCAGCATCGAGACTGTTTTATCGACTCCCATATGTCCGAACGATCTATGGGCTAACCATACTATTTTCCTCTGCAAAATTGCAGGTACAACAATCCTTAATTTCGTATGGTCAGAGTCCACAAACTTATATAATAACCCATTATAAAACGTGTAGTCTTGTGCTATCTTCTCAGCTTCAGTGTACGCTGGTGTTCCTCTTATCAAGCTTCCCTCAAGGAATGATATGAGCATGTTCATCCATGGATCCTCCCGTTGTCTTTGACTAATGCTTCTTAACTCATTAAGAGTACGCTGATCCCTGTCTTCCAAATCTATAGCCATTACTTCCTCTTCTATGGACTCTGGCTGTCTACTTAAGTAGTCTGGAACTATGTTTTCCTTTCCTGGGCAGTACTCTATCTTGACATCAAATTGTTGAATATATAAAGCCCAACGCATCAACCTTTGACTGGATAAATCAGTCTTCATCAAAAAGGTTAAGGCTTTATGATCCGTCCTTAGAATGACCTGAAACCCATATACGATCTTCCGCCAATATTGCAACGCGTGCAATATCGCTAACAGCTCGATCTCGCTGATCGTATAATTTTTCTCGTGTGGTTTCAGTCTCCTACTTGTGAAAGCTAGATAGTTCTTCTTATCAGGGTTTTCCGGGTTCTCCTGATATAGCATTGCCCCTATTCCAATCTGGGATGCGTTTGTCTGAATAATAAATCTCTGATTAAAATCAGGATATCCTAGCTTCACGTAGTTTAAGAGCATTTCCTTGGCCTCCACGAATGCTTTTTCTGCTTCCTCCGTCCATTTCCACTTGCCCCCCTTCTTCAGAAGGTCCTGTAGTGGTGCAACAGTTTTGGTGTATGATGGACAATGTCCTGAGAAGAACCCAATCAATCCCAAAAACTGGCGAACGTTCTTCACTTTCAAAGGCCTTGGAAAATCCCTTATCGATTCCAATTTGCATGGATTTGGTTTAACACCATCCTTGTCAATCACATGCCCTAAAAATGTCACTTGCCTTTGACAGAAGTTCGACTTCTTTAAATTTATCTTAAAATTTGCCCTTCTTAGGTCTTCTAATAATTTCTTCAATTTCACTAAATGTTCCTCAATGTTCTCCGAGGTAAGCAAAATGTCATCTACGTATCGGATAGTGCACTCTTTCACTTCCTCTGACAGGTTTCGATCTAGCGCTCTTATTAATGCCGATCCTGCAGTCTTTAATCCAAACGGACATCTTCTAAAGCAGTATGTTTGTTGATCGAACTGAAATCCAGTCAACAAGCTGGTTTTCTCTTCCAGTTCGAGATGATGATATGAAGAAGTCATGTCAATATTCGTAAAAATCTTCTTGCCTTTAAACTTCCTCAGTATTTCTTTTATGGGTGGTGCCGAATCATTTTCTGGTATAATTTTTGCATTTAGATTTCTGGCATCTAAACACACCCTTACTGAGCCATCCGGTTTACTCACAATCACTAATGGACTAACATATGGTGTCGCCATCTTTTCTATAACACCTGCATTCATCATCTCCTGCAGTGTCTTCTTGGTTTGTGGGTAATGTTTTTCCGCAACCGGGTATGGTTTTTGTTTGAACGGTGCCCAATCGTTGACTTGGAACGCGTATTTGAAACTTTCAATCTTCCCTGGCTTGGAATCAAATACGTCCCTATAATCCAATAATAATTTCTTTAACTGTTCCTTAATTTCGAGGCTGACTTTAGCTTCCTCTACTTTTCCTGACAGGTTGTTCTCGAACTCATTTTCCACATTATCTTCGAGTTCTATGTTGAGGACTTCAAATATTTTTTCTATATCCTTATCATCTTCCTCAATCACTTCTTCCATATGCCATACCTGTTCTGCTATTTTCGCCTCCTGATCCTGTAAGTTAATGTTTTGCTCATCCACATCCTCTCTTTGAATTCTAATGCAGTTTTGCGCTAGGTCTATAATGACCTTGTTCTCACGGATAAAATCAATACCTAATATGACATTATACGGTAATTGATTTACCAGCAAAAAGCACTGCGAAATTTCAGCGTTACCCATGATTAAATCAATGTAAACCTGAAATTTACATGTCAAAGATTTTTCAGGGATAATTCCCTTAATCTTTACACTTGATGTGGGAATCTTTAGTACTCGGCCCCTTGTTTCCAATTCATTTAACAGGGTTTGTGTAATTAGACTTATTGTGGATCCAGTATCAATCAATGCTCTGACCAGTAATCCTTCTATCCTAAGCATAATTATAGGTAGTTCTCTTTTAACAGGTGGGATTCCTTCCACATCCTCGTTAATTAGTTCATCTGGTCTGGCTATCCAATTTACAATTTCTACCTCCTCCCAGCTCCTGGTATGTTTCCACTTTTGACAATTTAAATTTGGAGTTTTTTTTATCCTGAGGGCTCCCTTTTCCCTCATTCTTTAGCTGAGCTTGTAGTTCCAAGCTTTGAGCTCCATCTAGTCGGTCGGGTGATTTCCTGTTCTTGATTGCCTCACTCCAACGGACTTTTTGCCTATCAGGTTCATCTGGTCTTTCGTTCATATAACGAAGACTCTCCTGATATCTTTCTTCTATTTCGGCCCGATATTCATCATCCCTATCGTCTGGCCTTACATTTCTCCTGGGATAATTCTCCCATTTCTTTCTATTATCCGGCCTTTGCTGGTTATTGTTATAGGGTCGGCTTTCCTGTTGCCTATAACCCGTCGTTCTAGGATTTCTTCCTCGATATCCTCCCCGGTAATATGGCTGTATCCTTCTAGGCTCCTGGTGCCCATACTCTCGATCTCGTCCTGGAGTATCCGTACTGGTGGACTGATTCCTGGTCGCTGGTTTTTCTCCAGTTTCCTGACTGCTGGCCATGTGTACTTGCTCAGTTTGTCTCTGATGCCGAGGTGTTACGTGCGAAGTCGTCATATCTAACTGACGTAATACGCTTTCCACTTCCACAGCACTTCTGGCTTTGGATGAGATTAGCAGCCTCTGAATCTCATGTGGAAGCTGTCTTGCAATGGCGGCACACAGGTCGTTTTCTGCCGGAGCAATATCCAGTTCGCGGAATTTACACAGCTGAGCGGTGAAAAATTCCGAGTATTTAGTAGGTGCATTGGTGCTGTACTTCCTAGAGTACAGATCTAGCCTTAAGTTTTCTTGGACATCTGCTGCCCAATATCGCTTTAAAAATGCTTCCCTAAAGCCTTCCACCGTATCAAAAGTGTATCTGAAGCTTCTAAACCAGGTGAGACAATCACCTGCCAACAGCTTTTCAATAGCTCTCAATCTCCGATCCTGAGGAACCTTCATTTCATTTAGATACTCGGCCACTTCTTTGAGCCAGTATTTTGGAGTAATAGACATGTTATTACCCGTAAACTTTACTGGTCTGTCCTCATTGGATTTAATAATGTTTATTATTTGGCCATTTGTCTGATTCGTGTACGGGGTTGACATCGCCATTGGATATCCTGGGATCTTATAAGGGCTCCCCCCTCCTAAGTCCCTCTCCGTATCTGTGCCTTGTTCACGGGAATCTACCCATCCTGTCTTTGGAAACTCCTCCTGATTTTCGAATTCTAACTTCCTTTCTCTTCGGGCACTTTCTTCATTTGCCATGAGTTGGATTTCCATTTGACTGTTCTTAAGTTCCGTCCTCTCCAAATCGGGATCTTAATTCATTCTGAATTCTTTCTTGATTCATTTTAATATCTTCCTCTATCTTTTTGAGTTGGAATTTCTCATCCCTGAAGCTATCCCTAAATCCATTTATTTGGTCTTCTACCTCTTTCTTAATGATCTTAGCATGTTGGTCTATAATTTCTGGCTTAACGTCACCTATGGTCTCCAGGCCCTCTCGTATCTCCTTTATTTGCTTATCCACTTCTTTTTGTCCTTTGTAGACTTTATCCTGGATCTTGTTCATATCCTCTCGAGCCCTTCCTTGCTCCTCGAATATAATTGTTATGTCGGTCATAACCTTATCTATCTCTCCCTTTGTGTCTCCCATTTGTTTTGTTAATCCTACTACGGTTTCCTGAATTTCAGTAACCCCTTTATCTATCTTCTCTATTTTTATAAGTTGTTCATCACGATCCCTTTTTCGTTGCGTGCTTTCCTTCTTAAGATTCCCTTCGTATTCGCTTAACTTCGTAGTTATATCCCCCTCATGCTTTCTCAACCATTCGTCCACCTGTCCCGTGAATACGTTAAATTGCAATTCCCTTTTGTTGGCATCGGCCTCAGCTTGCTTCTTAACCTCAGTTATTTTTGTCTGTACTTTCTCGACTTTCCCCTCGAGGTTTTCTACTTTCTTTTCCATCCCTCCAAACCTGTCTCCTAACGCCTCAATACTACTTTTTATCTCTCCCTGGGATTTTTCACAAATACTTTTGTTCGATTCTATTTGAGCTTCTAAAATTTTCTGCACACCTTGGATCTGGGTTACAAGTTCCTTTTTACATTCGTCCCCATTTTGTTTACAAGTTGTTTCCAAGCTATTTAATTTAGTTTCTATAGAACCAAATTTATTTTCCATGGAGCTAATTTTACTCCCTATACTTTTAAAATTATCTTGGCACTCCTTTTTGGATTCTATACTATTTTTGTTCATAGTCTCTATTTGGACTTGTATTCCTGAGTAAAATCCTTTACTTTCCTCTTTAATTTCACTTAGCTTAGTCTCCAACTTAGTGTCAAAACCTTGGAATTTGTCATTCATTATCCCTTCTAATTTCTTATTTATATTACTTTGTATTTTAGTCTCCATGGCCTCTAGTTTAGTGTTCATGGCTTGACTTTTCAAGAAATTATCACCTATAATCTTATCCTGAAAGGAATGTAATTCGTTTTCAAATTTCCTTTCCATTATTCCTAGTTTCTCTTCCAAAGCCCTGGATTGTGCTGACAAATGATCTGAATTTTCTGTTTTTATACTATTCAATTTGCCCTCTATCTCAGTCTTCAATTCATCGTTCATTTTTACACAGTTAACTTCGATAGCTTCTAATTTGGTTCCCATATTAGCACTATCAGTTTTTATTGACTCCAAACTTTTATTTATGGATCCTAACCTTTGGTTATTTTCCTCCTGTTGGCTGTCCAACTTATTGTTTATAGATCCTAACCCTTCTTTATTTTCAATCTGTTGGCTATCCAACTTATTCAAACTCTCATTTATGGATTCGAACACTTTGTTATTTTCATCCTTTTGGAGACTCAAGGTATTGTCTATTGTTCCCAATTTATTGTTCAGGGTCTCCCACTTTTCTTTGCTATCAGCTTTTATAGCATTCAAAAGTTCCTGCCTCTCTACCCTATTCTCTTTTTTTGCATCTTCCGTACTTTGCGTACTTATTTTTATTATCTCCTCCCTATTCTTTAGGAAATGTTCATCCAAACACTCCTTTAACTCCATCATCGTCACCATCTTTCTACTATAAGAATACAGTGGGCCACAAATGCCACCACACCAGTACATGCTTGAGAGATGATACTCTGAATCGGTGTGTCCCAATTTCTTTTAAAATATTCCTTTGGTACGGGTATTCACTTACAACGTACCCTTTTACTACTTTTATTCAATTTCATAAACCTTTATGGAAGTGTTTAAAATTCAAAATTTCGAAAAACCATTTTTTTTTCAAAAAATGAAAATTTTGATTTTTCGAGAAAACTCGGGTTTTCCCTAGGAAAACTCATCCCTGCGTACTGGGCGCCAAAAAGAAAGAAGATGGTTTGCTAGGGGGTTTGTAATGTATATATATATTCAGGGCTGCTCGGTATGAGTTTCCAGGGACCCATGCGGTCAGTTAATATTTTACGTTGTAGCTATTCCTATTATTACTTTAATTTTACATGATATGACCGACTTGAGTGTTCCTCTAGTTATTAATCCAGCACAGTATTTATATATCCCCCTGTGCCCATTTAGCAAGAAATATGCCAATCACAGTATACCAGCGTAGCTCAATTCGGGATTTCGGGGCAGTGGTAAGTTCCCCCACTCTGTGACTCACATATTTTGGATTAATTAGAGGATACACTTGCAAAAATAACAACAAAATCAACTCCTATTTAAACATATTTAATTAATAAAATTAATGGCGCTACAAACATTTAAACAAATTAATTACTAACCCAAATATCAACTGCTTGTCCAAATGAACAAGGGATCACAAAATTAAATAAACAAATATTGAATTCAAAACCTGTGGTTTCCACATAAACCAACAATTCTCACTTAGTCTCACTTCCATAAAGCACTAACATTAAGTTTACATAACTCTGAGCTCTTTGGCTCCATGCATTTGCATTATTACGGTGTCATTCTTGTACACCTCAAACATTAGCTTTTATATTTTCTTATTTCTCAAGAACAAATATATAATTATATTTAAAATCTCTGTTAATTATTTAATTCAATATTTTGGGCATGTCCACACATTCAGCTGTTATCATCTCTCTTTATTTCACAAACATATTAAGGTAATCAGAAAATCAATTGTGTACTCCAGAGCGTGAAGGTACTTGACACAGTCAAAAATCTATAGTTACTCCCGAACTCAGTTGCCTTCAATCAACTCGTGGAATCCCACGTCCATACATTATTACATTAGGGATTGTTATTTATCTCTCATGTCTTAAATAGACCATTATCATATAAGAAACTACGATCTGAACCGGCAAACGAAATATCTATCTTTAAGGACCTCGGTTCAACGCCCGGGTCGTTTACAACTTTAAACACTCCTGGTGTATTCGTTTCTCTTTAAAACAGCTTACGAGACGGTCTCAGTTCCTTCTCGCTTTAAGAAGGCTAGACTCCACTACATGGGGTGCGATTTATGACACGTTAGGGTGGGGAGACATCCCGTCTGGCCCAACATTTAGTAGCTTATTTTCAAGGCTTTCAAAACAAACCTTTCCATTCATACAGTTCTGGGGAGACCGGGCTTTATTGTACCGTAACATTCAAACAACTATTCTTTGGTTCAAAGACCATTATCATATCCTTGGCATTTATTAATTATGAGAGGGTCCTCATTGATTGGGAAGATTAAATACACATACGACGACGAAGAATTTCAGGGGCTTTTATCATAAGAAGATCCTGCATTCGAATCTCTTCAGGTGCCTCGGGAACAAATCCCTTACAGAGGGCTTATACAAAATGCGATTTAGAGTCGGCCGTGGCCCAATGACATACGCTCAATAATACCATATATTAGCTCCCTTTTTAAATACATACACAATGCCTCGTGATACCATATCACAAATAGAGGACTTACACAATTATCAATTCACTGCAATCAACTACCCTCCATAAGTAATGTACCAAGTATTTAACCACTACGCGTTCCTAGCGTGACACTTTAATATTATATTTGCGCTCATTATGCGCTATGCATTATTTTAAGCCGAAATGTCTTCCCAAGAACTGGTAAATCGCTTTAGTAACAATTCATATTATTTTAATTCACATATTAATCTTTCCATGGTCGATAAATCGCTCCCTATTTTAAAATATTCCATTGAACCTCATTTCTTACACATACGTTAAGGCTTAACGTTCTTATGTTCATATCAATTTATTTGATTTTTATTTAACATTTCCATATTTAATTATTATTATTGTTATCTTTATTCTTTATACAAGCTCAAAGGCTATTTCTTTCATATCTCAACTTTACTTTATTTCAACGTCTGTCATGATAATTAAATGATATTTCGCTTGCTCTTATGACATTTGTTAAATACATTAACCCTTTATTCACATATTTCTCTACGGAATTTATTCTTTACATCATTATTCATAATTTCTCTATTTATTTATTATTGTTCAGACCGTATTCTTGATTATTCAGTATTCATTCATTAAAACACATCCCTTTCACTCTAAAACTCCGGTGAGTTGTACACAATCAATTTCTGACACCAAAATAAGTAATGAATTTTGTACTTACATATTTTCAGATCATCCCATGATCTTAAATCTGGTGTGGCGTTTCATTTTTGGGCCCACTTCGAACTGTTTACACCATATTGAAGGTATTCATTTTACGTAAAAACACAAATAAACATATATCTAAAACACTTAATATTGACGACATTTTTATATTCTGATGTGTCCCTTTTGAACACATACTAAACACTAAAAATATTATTTAACACACAATCTTGATTATTTTACACTTCACAATTACTCGATCACTAGGCCGTATTTCTGAGCCTTTCACACGTGATCTTCTTAAATTCCCGTTTCCAAGGGTGGAATTTATCCGATGTCGGCTTCCTATTCTGAAGAATGCGAAAGTCCCGAAACATCTACTGTTCCCTGGAGTTCAATTCTGCTATTCCTATACTGGATAACCGGCTGTTTATCTAGCTTGAATGGCTTCTCTGTAGATCTGTCTATCGATCCTAACGAAAGTCTATATGGATCGAGGTCTCCTCTAAGACCTATAGATTCAGTTTATAGCAGCTAGCACTTCTCGATTCTAGTACTATTAAAATTGTTCGCCTGCTTTCAGGAGCTAATGTTTATAGTCTCCTATTCTATTTATTTGAACTGTTTTAACACTCCTACGTTCGAACCTTATTCTGTTCTTCCTTTTTAGGTTCCTTCAATTTAAATAACAGTTTATCTGTCTGGTACGATACTTCCGTACGTTATGCTCTATTCGTTCGTACATTTAACGACCTATCGCCTTTAAGTCCGACGTTCGCAGCCTGCTATGACTATATCTTGCGAATTTTCACTTTAACTTGTATACAGTCGGGCCTAAATCCTATAATTAGGATTTTCCTAATACTTCACTGCGGCGATACTTTAAAATTTCGCCTTGAATGCTCCTTATGGAGGCAAGCAAGTCGTTACTACTGTGATGCCTGTGGCTATCGGATCTTGCTTCGGCGATGTAGAACAGCGTTTCTCCCCTCAAGGAGTACTGGTAGCTGTTATCGATGTAACGCAGAGTTACGTCCCTTCACGGACTGTCGGAATGACTTCTTCTACGTCGTGGAGCAGCACTTCCCCTCACGGAATGCTCGTAGGACTGCCTGTGCTGATATAACTTCACGTCCTCCTGGACGGATTCGTGATGCGTGATGCGTGGCGATACCCCTCGGGCCGTTCGAATACTGCATTCGTTGTGATGTGATACAGCATCTCCCCTCACGGAATCTGTCGTGAACTGCCTGATTGGCTTGGAAACGCCCGAAGCTTTATACTGTTTTACTACAAAAAAATAAGACTCTAGCCTTTCCTGTGGTCAACTTCTAAAATAATGGTGCCACAAATATAAAAATTATACCTTCCGAAAGCTCGTCTTCTCAATGTCAAATGATCTTATTGCACCTAAGAATCGATCGTGCAATTCGGAGATATTAATTAATTTCTCGTCCTCAATTGTGTGGGTGTTGCATTCTTTTTGATCTCTCCCCTCCACAGAGGCTTAGGTAATTCACCGATGACGTCGTCTTACGTCGGCAGTTTATTTCTGCACAAATATTACATGGTTTCTCTATACTGAAAAATCTCTCATTCAAAATAATTCACTGTACTGTGCTTGTTTACTCATTATTATGCTCGTAAACGTGTTAATTTTAATTATTCCTCTTCTGGTGCGTATGCGACGTTGTCAATTTCCAGCCACGTCAGCTTGAATTCCGATTCAGGCTTCTCTTTCTATCACGGTGGAAACTTCCACTCAGTTATTAATACTCGTGACCAGCCCTCTCTGAAATGTTAAGTGGGGTGATCTCATCTAAGGAGCAGCTGTCCCTAGCCGCTTGCACAATGTTAAGCTATATTCCTGGCTTAAAATCTCTCTCCGTTCCTTTAAGAAACTATACGTTTCTTTCATTTCTTCCTTAAGGACATTGGTTCGACCGTCATGGACCCTATGGCCCATGGGTTCAGTAAACACCCATTTGTATCCCGGTACTATAGGAGGATGCTGGTTTGCTGGTCATACTGTGCTCGCTCTTGACTTCTAGCGTCATCATGTAGCTTAGCTGTCAGAGCGCCGGCGTTCAAAGTAGGAAAACCTGGGTTTTGAATCCCGACGGGGTCAGACATTTTAATTATCTGACATCCTGCTACATGGCTTGCACTACAGTATTTGTGCATTACACGAACTCATCATTGCGGTCACCAAAATACAATTCTTAGAATTTAAAGTTTGTGTTTGTACCAATACAATCTGAAGATAAACAACATATTCAGTAAAGAACATATAGCCTACTTTCTCCTAACTGCATGGGTATAGTTATAGCTTCTAGTCCGTTTCAAGGAGTAGAATTGAATGTTGGTTGTAGTAGACAAGAGTTTAGTGCTTTTCAGTCGGTAAACACGAATGTACCCAAAAGAGATGGGTTATGCCCTAATCCTGAAATAAATTACATGAGATTAATAAAACACTAGGATGACCAGTTTCGATCGTCAAGCGATCATCATCAGATCCATTACACTGAGGCTACAAAATCTATGTTTGAAATAAAGGTGAAAATATTTACAATATGTACAATTATTTAGTTGCAGTATTGGTACTGCAACTGTCAGTGTATGCTAAATGCAGTATATATGTTAGGTGAAATGCTAAATGGTGATAGCTATCCGGAGATTGTACTTTAGAGAGATTATATGGTTGTAAACTATGGTTAAACTATAAAAATTTGGCTAACTACTTATCTGAATGTCTTCCGAATCACAGCTACTCGCAGTTTTCGTGCTCACTGGAACTCGCTGTGCGGTCGACTGCGGTGGTTATCTTAACGACTGGTTTTCCCCCTGCCTTCTCCCCCCTGTCCCTACATGCTGTGGGGAGTGATAGCGATGTGTTTATGTGAGGTGTTGCCAACCTAGATAAGATGTATGTTATTGAATGAGGTGGGTCTACAATTATTAAAGACCGTGGATTAGCCCTCGCCACGCGTGGAGCATAACCCATTCGAACTAAGCGTTGACGGTCTTATGAGGACGTCCCGGCACCTTTAATACTGCCGCGAATATGGGCCTTGGTTTATTGCAGATGAAAAGTACATCGTACACCTGATCCAGATAACATTTACCTATTAAAAACCCCCTAATTTCCCCCCTTTTTTTATCTAGCTTGGCTGTGTCGCTAAATTGTATTTTGTTTCCGACAGGGTGTGTTTTTTAGTAGCGTGAAGAGGGGTGAGCTCTCCATGAACGTGTGTTCATTTAGATTGTTGGTATTGTTTCGTTTGGCTAGGTGTATCTCGATTGCTTCCTTTATGTCAAGAGCTCTGCCTTTCGATTCGTGATGGATTATTTTAAGGTCCGACTCTATGTTGGTAAAGCTGTGCCCTGCGTCACACATATGTTCGCACACGGCTGAATGTGTTCCGTATCTTATCGCATTCCTATGTTCATTATAACGTGTGTCTACTCGCCTTCCACTCTGCCCGATGTAATTAGCTTGACAATCGGTGTCTTGGCACGTTATAGAATATACCCCTGACCTTGAATACGGGTCACGTTTATTTAGATTACTATTTAGGAGGTGCCTAGCGGTTGTGTTTTTCGTCGTGAAAGCTATCTTTATGCCTTGTTTTTTTGAATAGGTTAGTGATTTTATATGTATTCGCATTCACATAGTTGAAACGCGCAAATTTTTTCTCATTACTGTCCGGTTTGGGAATCGTTTTATCTTTATTTTTATGTTTGGCTATAATTTGATTTATTTTGCTTGGCGAGAAGTTGTTTTCCTTTGCTATTTGCATAATAGTTCTTATTTCCTTATTATAGTTGTCTTTTGACATGGGTATGTTTAAAGCTCTGTGCACCATTGAATTGAAACCCGCTAGTTTGTGCGTACTGGGGTGATTAGACTGATTGTCGATTGCATGCGAGGTTTGTGTTGCTTTCCGGAATATGGAATATGAAAGGTCGTTGTCTTTACGTTCAATAGTTATATCGAGATAATTTATTTTCCGGTCTATTTCGGATTCCTTAGTGAATTTGATAGAGTGGTGAAGGCTATTAATGGATTGGAGAATTGTTTCTTCGCTTGTTAGTTCAGTATCGTAGATGCAAATTACATCATCTACGTATCTTTTCCATATTACTATTCCCTTTGTTGTTGTCTTTTCTAAGAACGCATTTTCTAGTGCATTGATGAAGATGTCAGCGATTAACCCACTTAGTGGCGATCCCATTGCTAGGCCTTCTCTCTGTGTGTATATTTTATTGTCGAATTGAAACACGTTTTGGGTGAGAACGACCCTCAGTAATCTCACAATCTCTTCAATTTCTTTTAGCGAATTGTTGGATTTTAAGTTGTTTTCGATAGTGTTGATTGCTTCAATAATCGGAATATTGGTGTACATGTTAGTTACGTCGAAGGATACTAGCCTGAAGCTAGGTTTCATTTGTAGGGTGTTCAATGCTGTTACTAGTTCTGTTGTGTTCTTTACAGAGTTGTTTTTGTCGTTGGAAAGACGGCATTTTAAGATTTTTAGTAACTCTTTGCTGATTTTGTAATTAGGTGCATTCCAAACCGGACAGTAATGAGAAAAAATTTGCGCGTTTCAACTATGTGAATGCGAATACATATAAAATCACTAACCTATTCAAAAAACAAGGCATAAAGATAGCTTTCACGACGAAAAACACAACCGCTAGGCACCTCCTAAATAGTAATCTAAATAAACGTGACCCGTATTCAAGGTCAGGGGTATATTCTATAACGTGCCAAGACACCGATTGTCAAGCTAATTACATCGGGCAGAGTGGAAGGCGAGTAGACACACGTTATAATGAACATAGGAATGCGATAAGATACGGAACACATTCAGCCGTGTGCGAACATATGTGTGACGCAGGGCACAGCTTTACCAACATAGAGTCGGACCTTAAAATAATCCATCACGAATCGAAAGGCAGAGCTCTTGACATAAAGGAAGCAATCGAGATACACCTAGCCAAACGAAACAATACCAACAATCTAAATGAACACACGTTCATGCAGAGCTCACCCCTCTTCACGCTACTAAAAAACACACCCTGTCGGAAACAAAATACAATTTAGCGACACAGCCAAGCTAGATAAAAAAGGGGGGAAATTAGGGGGTTTTTAATAGGTAAATGTTATCTGGATCAGGTGTACGATGTACTTTTCATCTGCAATAAACCAAGGCCCATATTCGCGGCAGTATTAAAGGTGCCGGGACGTCCTCATAAGACCGTCAACGCTTAGTTCGAATGGGTTATGCTCCACGCGTGGCGAGGGCTAGTCCACGGTCTTTAATAATTGTAGACCCACCTCATTCAATAACATACATCTTATCTAGGTTGGCAACACCTCACATAAACACATCGCTATCACTCCCCACAGCATGTAGGGACAGGGGGGAGAAGGCAGGGGGAAAACCAGTCGTTAAGATAACCACCGCAGTCGACCGCACAGCGAGTTCCAGTGAGCACGAAAACTGCGAGTAGCTGTAATACGGAAGACATTCAGATAAGTAGTTAGCCAAATTTTTATAGTTTAACCATAGTTTACAACCATATAATCTCTCTAAAGTACAATCTCCGGATAGCTATCACCATTTAGCATTTCACCTAACATATATACTGCATTTAGCATACACTGACAGTTGCAGTACCAATACTGCAACTAAATAATTGTACATATTGTAAATATTTTCACCTGTATTTCAAACATAGATTTTGTAGCCTAAGTGTAATGGATCTGATGATGATCGCTTGACGATCGAAACTGGTCATCCTAGTGTTTTATTAATCTCATGTAATTTATTTCAGGATTAGGGCATAACCCATCTCTTTTGGGTACATTCGTGTTGACCGACTGAAAAGCACTAAACTCTTGTTTTCTAAGGCAACACTGAAAATATGGCTTCAAACACCACAATGGTTGTAGTAGTTTGTTGAAATACAAATGCTCTATTATACCGTTCTGGCTTGCTGAGCCCAAGGTTGCAGGTTCGAAACCTGGCACAGTCAGCTGGCATTTGAGGGTGCGCAAATGCGAGGGAGCCGTGTCAGTACATTTACTGGCACGTTAAAGATCCCCTTTCGGGGCAAAAATACCGGCACCCCGGCGACTCTCAAAGCCAGGGTAGTTAAAAGGGACGTAAAACCAATAACATTATTATTGCTCTATTATACGTTGATTGAGTGAATCCTCACCTGAATTATGAATACACACACTAATACAGCCATCACAATAACGCAGGTTATTAGACAAAAATTCAACACTCACCCAAGTACATGGGGCTAAATAACCATGATGTCCCAGCCTCTCAAATGAAACAACAACAGCTTCCTACCCAAATCCTCCCTCGTTTAAAGTATGCACACTAGTACAGATATCACTGTGACACAGGTTATCAGAAAAATTCTATGCACACCCAAGTGCACGAGGCTACGTGACCATGCTGCCGCTAATCACCTAAAGAATCAACAACAACAACAGACTCTACCGAGGATCAGGGACAACGAATTATAATCGTTGTAGTCGAGTGCAGAAATAAGTGATGTTATAAGTACCGTATATATAATATTTTCGATTGCAAATACACACTACAGTATATATGCTTAACATTATAACGTGTAAGTAGTTATAAATCAATTAATATAAAAAATATAACCTAGTAAAATAAATTGAACACACTTCGATTTGAACCACAAACCTCCACGCTATGAGTCTGAGGCGCTACCAATACGCTACACTCGTCCAATACTAACATCGTGTTAACAAACGCTTTAGTATAACTCCCTACACCTTACATGTGAGGCAGCCGGCGGTCCCATGTCATATATTTATGGCATGTTAAGGAACCTTCCACTAATTACACCTGTGTGAAGCTAAATTGTATAGGTTAAGAATGTAAACAACGCTCTTAGGTTCCTACGTTCGTTGTCAAGAGCCGACTGCGGTGACGTCTGGTAGGTAAGTTCTGAACTAGTAGTCGTTGACGGTGGGGTTTGGCGGCAAAAGTAGGAACTACTTGAAAATTGATCGTCCCTAGTCCTTACTTGAATTTAAAAAAAATCCTCTCGACACGCCGGAAGGCGGAGGTAGATTTCACCGGGCAAACTAGGGGATAGGCTATAATAGGCAAAATATGCAAGTTTTCGTAGGAGGATCAGACCTCATTGATTGCAAGAAAGTATTTTACATTTAGAGGTTAATTAACTTTTTTCGTTTTTGTATGCATATTTTTATCATTTTATTGTCCTATGGCGATGGTAACCTTCTTGTCATTTGGGGTTCATTTTTATACTTGTGATCACACTGTCCTTATGCAAGGTTTGGAACTGATGTGTAACTATCTGACAGTCTGTTACTTTTTCACGCAAAATTTTATCTCCCGCAGAGATTTTTGTTGGTTCCTCAGTTTAGGGGCTGCGACAACTTGGTCATGTAACCCGGTGTACATTAGGTGTGTGTAGAATCTGATAAACGGTGTTAAATGTGATGACTGTATTAGTCTGTAATTCAGGTAAGGTCTGCAGACGGTCAATTTTAAGTACTAGTTCCTAATTTTGTACCATATATTAACGTCAACGACACCCAGCTCTGAACTTGGCTACTAGATGCCACCGCAACCAGTAACTTGCAACGAACGTTGGAACTTCTCCTCCAAAGGAAAGCATGCTAAGGGATTTTTAGCGCTCTTAGAAAATCCGACGACTTTGGCCGGCTTTGAACCAGCGACCTTGGCCATATAAGTTCAGCATGCTACCAGTTAGGCGCTTCCCACAGTCATATAGAAAAATGAATGTGATCTCGTGCAATGGCGTTGTCTTGGCAACCTCTGATAGCTCATCCCTCATCAATTTAGAAGCGTTGTCATGGTAACCTCTGATGGCTCTTGGCATTTTCTTTAATTCCGAAATCATTTTTCTCATCCCTTGGCGTAATGGTAGGTCAGATCAAAAATTCTTTCAGACAACGTTTTAGGTAATTATTAGGGGAATATTATCCATTTTGTACGGTTTTGATATTGTGCCTATTAAGAGAGATATGATTAATGTTTCCCGAAAAAAAAAAACACTTTTTTCCACCCCTTTGGTCAATGTTTGGTGCCATCATAAACTTTTCAAACATAAATTTTTGGCACTTATCCGACACATATTATGAACTTTGAATGGATTCGATATTTCACGTATTAAGAGAGTTATAGCGATATTTCACTTTTTCGAAAAAAAAAAAAAAAAGACCCCCCCCCCTTTTCACCCCCTTCAACCGATTTTGCCCATTAACGAACTCGGCCGATATTTTAAGGGGTTACATATTATGTAAAACATTCAAAGTGATTGGTGCAAAATTACGGCAGTTATCGTGTCCACAAGAAACTGATATATATGCTTATATATACACACACACATATATATAAACTTTTGAACTGACGGTGGTTTGGGGGTCTGGGGGATGTGAATCGCGAGGATATGTCGAAATTTTCCGAAAGTCGAAACATGGCACCCATTGCAATAGTTAGCTTTCTAATGAAATCTACCTAACAGATACACACACTAATACAGTCATCACAATTAACACCGGCTATCAGACAGATTCTACACACACCCAAAATTCACGGGGCTACATGACCGCGTTGTCGCAGCCCCTAAACTTAAGAACCAACCAACCAACCAATCTGTTTAACATTCTAACCTTGGTCGACCCCTACAGTTATTGTCCTCGACCCTCCCATCCATAGTTAAGTCTATCCTATCCACTTCTCTTTCTAAATTGTGTAACCTTCCACGCTCCGATTCATAGAATGTCAGATTTCCTCTTTATCACTTCTGTGATGTTAACCTCTCCTGAGTAGTCCCCTACTGTAGATCCAAACAGGAAATAGTTTACCTGCGAATTGGAATTTTACAACAGGGGGGCCAATATCACATGTAATTATGCATAGAGAGGTGCATATCGTCGCGAAGAACATTACTGATGTAGTTTCCCGTTGCTTTCAGCCGTGCAGCTGTACGCACTACGCAGCTTAGCCATTAGTTGGCCGATGTTATCAACGTCTCCATTGCTTTTGGACAAGTAAAGGATTAATTCTGAAAGGCTGTACTCCCCTTCAAAATAATGTCTGAAATGTAGCAAAATTGACAAAAGGAGTGATGTTAGTGTTCACACATGAAACAATGATGTACTTTCCGGATACGATGTTGCATTGTGCACAATTTTTGTTATATAGGAAAGGAGTGGGCTTCCAAGGCAAGGCTTGGCCGTGGAAAGTGTTTCCGGTGCAGGCTGTCAGTGTAAGACACGTATAAACAGGTCCATTGCCTTGGCGGGCTGACAGTGACAGATGAAGCCGCACTTGTCGTGGTAATGAGGCCGCGGCTTCAGCAGATGAAAGAACATGATAAATGGGTCTACGACACACTGCAATCTGCAATATTCCTTTCCTGCCACAGCTGTGACACCCAAATGCTCCTTCCTTGGACTTCACTGGTGTCCGTCACTGTCTTGGACAGACAGACAAGAGTTCGAATCTTCCTGTCAGTTCTCGTCACTGCTGGCGTGAACTTAGGTCTTCGGGGTTAAGGAACATTCATTTATCAGTATCTTTGGTCTTCAACAAGAATTCATTACAGAACGCTTTTCAGTCGGTCAACTCAAATTTTGCCCAATCATATTAGGCGTGAAAACAAGTATTTAAACGCCCTAACCTGAAAGACTTAAGAAGTAATTTTTGAAAGCCAATGTCTGAAGCGTTGCGCTCTATGGAAGTGAGACTTGGACTATTGGTACAGCAGAAAATAAGAGAATTGAAGCGTTTGAAATGTGGTGTTACAGGAGAATGATGAAGATCAGATGGGTATATAGGGTTACGAATGAAGAGGTATTAAGACGAGTGAAAGAGGAGAGATGTTTCCGGCGACTGCTAATGAAGAGAAGAGATAGGCTGGTAGGACACGTACTAAGACACCCAGGAATAGCAAACTTAGTTATAGAAGGAAGGGTCGAGGCTGAGGACAGTAGGGGTAGTCCAAGGTCAGAATATGTTAAACAGATTGCCTCGGATGTAGGGTGTGGTAGCTATGTAGAGATGAAACGATTAGCTCAGGACAGGGAAGCATGGATTGCTGCATCAAACTGAAGACTCAAACAACAACAACCTGAAAGAAATATTACATGAGAGATTTACCAAAAGAAACACACTTTTATGTACAAAACAAAGTACTTAATTAAAGTACTTGAAACCCGGATACCATTTTGTGAAATATCATGGGCTAACTGTTAACCACACAGTCTCCAGTAGCCAGGATTTAGCATCCGCACTGTAAGTTCAACTGAAGCCCATTGTTTGCCGTCCGACCCCTGGGGACACCACAGGTGGGTCAACTCCTTCCATGTTGAGCCCGCAAACTGGCCTCATTTACTGATCAGTGATACCATAATTTTAATTTCTACAACTTTAATTATTGATTAGATAAGAAAGCTCGTGGCCATGGCCTGCTAAATGAGACTGCTATCACATTGTATGTAATCTAGCGGCATGGCTCAAACAATATATTAGAAGAGATAATCCGCCACTAAATCAACACCTTCGTTCATAGCGTAGGAAAGTTAATAAATCATATGTGGCCACAATGGGCCTTACGGGGACTCCACACAATGGCCAGTCCATCCATCAGCCTCGCTAATATGGCATTATCTTTATTCACATCAACTAAACTACATGTCAATTTGTCCCAAATGAGTGTTTTGCATGAGAGATGCCCTCGTAGATTACTGTTTAGCAGTAGTTTATATAAGTTTTAGAGGTACAGTCTGATTCAATTTGCTGATAACATCGCAACTAAATTGGATGCGCAGCTTATTAACATAAAGTAGATTACAATACATATTGGTACAACCATTCTGTTAAAATTAAACTTTGATTTATAAGTTAAAGTTAAACTATTTAATCTCCATGAGTTGTGAAGTAAGTTTATCTTTGATCTCCTTGAACAGAGTTTAAGCAATAAGAATTGATTTTTATTAGGTTTTATAGACTAAGAGTACGGCCCACTTTAGTGACTTGTTTTAATTGGTGGAAAATCGAGTTCTGTTTCATCACGTAACATACAATTACTTCGAAAACAGAAAAGGTGTGATTTCTGATCCCTCAATAATGTTGTTTGGTGTTCTTTCGTTCATAGTCTTGCGACATGGTGATCATCAGCCCCTTTTACTTGGATTTAATCTGTTATAAAATGAGTTTCAGTCGTTCAACACGATTGTTCCCAATTATATTAGAGGGAGGATTACAAATGCCAGCTACGTTTACATAATATTATTCATACATCCAGCAATTTATCATTTGTTTATTAACTACTAATCTAACCAAGTACATTATAATACATCGACTAATGGTGGATTTCTATAACAATGGGTAACAATATTAAATAAACTGTCGATAAGGTATACAAACATGAATAATTTAGTAACTAAATTGCATTGTTCTTTGTGTGAAAAATAAACGTGCATTATTGTAGAGAGGAAATTCTATAAAATCTTGCACCACAGTTGGTAAGTCTGAGTGCAGTCAAAATGTACGTAATGTAATTTGAGTGGTAAGTGAGGATTCTAATGTCCGCTGATGATCATTTTTAAGGCAACACCCAAACCAATGTTCCAAAACTTTCGAAATCAGATCTGTTGCAAAGTAATTTAACCACAAATATAACCAAAACATATAACTTTCTTTAAAAAAACTCACATAAGAGTTGTGTTGCTCACATGATTTAAAATCAAAAAGCATTTATAATGTATACAACTATGTATGTATGTCTACCCCTTATTATTCCCGTTTTTCCAACGGGGTCGGGGATGAGATGCGATGGAAGTCTCTGTGGCGATGGTTTTTACGGCCGGATGCCCTTCCTGACGCCAACCTCAGGAGAGGAGTTAATGAGAGATGAAATGAATGATGGTGAATGAAACTGTGCAAGGATGTGGAAGGAATCGGCTGTGGCCTGTCAGAAGGTACCGTCCCAGGATTCGCCTGGTGTTGAAAATGGGAAACCACGGAAAACCATTTCAAGGACGGCCGACGGTGGGGCTCAAACCCACGCGTCTACCGAGTCAGCAGAGAGCTTGGCCCCATGACCTAATGCTGCGCTTTAGCCAGCGTAGCCACTACTGTCGGTTATAATGTATACAACTATAAGGAATATTAATTATACGTTAAATTCAATTACAAATGTTCTTCTAATATTTATGCGTTCAGTGTGCTTCTTCAGGTGTAGTCTACTGTGTTTTTATGTTGCTTGAATGCCCAATCTGCATTTCATACAGTTCCATTGAAAAACTTACTTCGAAGACATACTGTATTATACAAACATGATATCCAACATGTCATGCAACATCTACTGTATATAAAATAACATTCCAAAAGAGCCAAGGCATGAGGTTGCAAATATTTGTTGCAACATATGTCTTTTTGACATTTCTTATTGCTGTTTTACGGAGAGGCAATGTGAAAGCATGTGCAAGAGCTACTCAGTGATAGTGATAATATGCTGTAGCTGATCTTTGATGTTGGACAATTGTGATAAGGAATGTATTACTTTTAACAGAACCAAATTTACAGTTTAAAAATATATATCACTAGCAGAAGTACCCGCCCTTCGAACGGTCTTTGGTATTAATAACCAGACATCATCAATTGAGCTATTCTTGCATTGGTTAGAGGCTTGTCATTCCTTCATAAGTTTATCAGAGCGAAGTTAGTTTTCTGGGTATGTCACAGAGTCGTTGTCGCTAAATTTAAAGTGTAGTGTTTATTCAATTTTCGTGAGCGAAGCTGCGACTGGTAATGCAACATATGCAACCATTATTATGCCCTGGCTCTTTTTTTCTAATGTTATTTTCCATACAGTACATGTTACATGAAATGTTCAATATCATGTATATATATTTAGTGTAAAACAAAGTCCCCAATTCTTGGATGTCACGGGTAATCTCGTGAACCACTGGATGGATATTGATGCAGTTTTCACGATTTTGTAAAGGATATCTCGAGGAAGTTTTCTGAAGAAAATAATTTCATTATGATCAAAGGAAGCCAAGCAGTAACGATTTCAGTGAAAAAGTACCGACAGTAGTGGCTCAGCTGGCTAAAGCACAGCGTTAGGTCATGGGACCAAGCTCTCTGCTGACTCGGTAGACGCGTGGGTTCGAGCCCCACCGTCGGCCGTCCTTGAAATGGTTTTCCGTGGTTTCCCATTTTCAACACCAGGCAAATGCTGGGACGGTACCTTCTGATAGGCCACGGTCGATTCCTTCCACATCCTTGCCCAGTTTCATTCACCTTCATCCGTTCCATCTCTCATCCCAACGCGCAGGTAGCCCACGGGCGTCGAATAGAAAGACCTGCACTCGGCTTCTGAGGAGGCCACACGACAAAAAAAAAAAAAAAGTGAAAAAGTAAAAAAAAAAAAAAGCTTGGCGTCCGTGTGCATTTTATGCTTACGCTGGGCAAACCGTTAAAACTATCTAAATGCTATGAGTGTAAGAATTGTTCATCAAGAAAAGTTCCACAAAAAGGTCCTGGAGAGCATATCTCTATCTTCAATACATCGCCCACTGTAAGTGTTTTAGCGTTTCCATTCCTTTCAACAATCCCCATTCAATTACTGAGGTGTCAGTTTACGAGCTAGCACGTAATGCATTCATTACTGTTCCCAGGCGAACCAGGGCGGGTTGCTAGTTTATATATATAACTCTTCTATGAAGGCGGCAGTGGATACATATAATCGACCCATAATATCCAAAATTTCATGCTCGATGATGTGCTGGGTTACCGAAAAGTGTCCTGTAAAATGGGTACCGTGATTCCTTACCCTGGAGCAGTCTGTACGACAATTCCTTGCATCGCAGAGCACCGAGTTTTATCAGAGTGGTTTCTTCATACCTACTGATTTCACGCTACGACAACCCTCGCATTGTATGTGACGACTATGTCGAAAATAATAGTGCAAGGTGTATAGTTCATAATGGTGTATGTCAGATTAGTAATAACTGTGCAAAATTTCCACCTGATCAATACCTTTTATTTTGATAAATGATCACTTTGTGGACATTGGGACAGGTTTCGAGGCCTAATTGTTTTGGCCCCTTCACCAGCCGATCAAACATGTCAAGGAAAACAGATATTTGAAAAGCTTAACACTAAAAAATATTCTTATCAATAAACCTATTATGGTGCACCATAACGTAAGATATTAGATGTTTACCCTAAATATACAGTAAAATAGTAAAAAATAGTTGAAATTTGTGTTTAGATTTCAAATTTCAACATTTCTTTCTTTCTTTCTATTCATTCACTTATTATTTCATTGTATCTTTAGGGTAACATCTACCATCTGACCTTGTGGTGCACCATAATATGATTATTGATAAGAATGATTTTTAGTGTTAAGCTTTTCAACCACGCGTTTTCTTTGACATTTTTGATCTAGCCTATAGCCTATCGGCTGATGAAGGGGCCAAAACAATAAGGACTCGAAACATGTCCATAATGACCACGCACAAAGCGATCATATTAAAAGGTATTGTTTAGGCGGAACTATTGCCATAATTATTACTAATTAGTTCATCAATACGGAACCAGGATGAGCCTTTCAAACACTAAAGTGTGCCAGTTTGTCAATAAAGGATCTCCTGGGGGAAAATATGACGATACTTATTTTCGGAATTTAATTCGTATATGAAAATGCCTGTGTGTCACAACATTGTGTAAATGGGTAACAACGTAGGGAAGGTTAATTCCCTTTTTGTCACACGTTATCCCTTGCCGTAATTCTTCCTGAGTAAATGCATGAAACGAGCAACTGCCTCCTGCGAGATTCTTTTTAAAACCATTCCCCGAAGACGAGACAAAATAACATGAGCTGAATGCTGGTTGTGCAGAAGTAAAGTGCAGTATGGTTTTCATTATTTCCAGTGCATTGTAATGTCTCATTAGATGTTGTAAGCAGAGTGGATGTTCTAATCTCCCTCCAAGAGTCATTCTGCAGTTTAGCACATCATATCATCTGACAGACTTCAATAACAAAGTTCTGTCAACTTGGGGTGGAGGAAAGAGCCAGGCGCTGAATGATGAATCACAATTACAAGAGGTTACACTCTCCCTCCAGTTTGATCGATGGCGGGCGGGATAGATGGATGAGCTTTCCGATCATTCATCTTCATTCCACCCCCTTGATATTTCTGACAGACAGGACATCTATAATGTTATAATTAGTCTCTCTGGCGGGGCCAAGTAATGTGAAACGGCTTTAGGAAAACAGCACCTAATTACTTGATCATAGTGCGACATAATGCACGTGCAACGAGCATGCCAATGAATATTAGATCATGGCAGCAAGGGTCACACTTGTGGAGGTTATTCATTTCCATGACGTAGCTCAGGGATTTGAAGCAAAAAATCGCTTTTTGTTGTTTCATTCATACAAAAATAGCCCAATTCTTCCTCTTTAAGAAAATGATTTTATTTGAGTAATTCCACCTATTGTTAAGCTAGTTGAGGCCATTTAACTCCTGAGGTGTTTTTATAATAATAATAATAATAATAATAATAATAAATCAGAAGAGGGGCCGAGATCAGGAGAAATTCACTAGGAGACGTGTAAGATGGCAGAAGTTATCTAAGGAAGAAAGCACTTCTTTACTATCAATAGGATTTCAACCAAATTTCATATGTGCTATGTGTACCATAACAGATATGACCGTGCGTATTTTTAAAATCAACCGGAGCTGCCAACTGTTAATCAATGCTCTCTCTATTTTTGTTTTATCCCAATACCAATATATCAGAAAGTATGCAGGCCAGCAGCTCTAAGCTTTGCACACGTAAAGTACCTGATCTACATTCATTTGGAGTAACTAATAAACAGTACGTCAGTGCTGCCAACATGATTCTAAGCCTGCTGATAAGTCCAATTTCTAAATGCACGTAACTTCTATACTAGCAAATATATTTCAACCAAATTTCGTATGTGCTTTGTGTACCATAAGTGATATGACTATGCGTGTTCTTAAGAGCCAGCAGGGCTGCCAACTGATAATAAATGCTCTCTCTATTCATTTACCCTAATATCTATAAATCAGAAAGTATGCAAGCGAACAGCTCTAAACTTTGCATACGTTTATTAACTGATGTTCTAGATTAATTTGGAGTAGGCTAACTAATATACGTCAGTGGTTCCAACATGATTCTGAGCCTGCTGATATGTCAAATTTTTTAATACATTTATTTGCTATACTAACAAATGGATTTCATCCAAAATTGGCACAATGATAGATCAAAATATTTTAAAATAATTCGGACCATCATAATCATAGCGTTGTTGCCAACATGATTAGGCCTATATGCGTGCTGATTAATTCAATGTCTAACTGCAAGCAAGGTCCGTATTGTCCATTGGATTGCAACTAAATTTTGTATGTCCATTCCGCACCTTAATAGATAGAACTCGGAATATATTCAGAGTCACCAGGGCTGCCAACTTTTGATGAATGCTCTCCATAATTTTGAACCCTAGTCTCAATGTTTCCGGGCAAACAGTTCAAAATTTGGCACATGGTTATAGACGATAATTTTGCAGGTTCATTTCAAAAGCCCATGCATGACAGTGTTGCCAACATAATTTTACGCGTGCTGATAAGTTCAATGTTTAACTGCGTTTAATTTCCATGGCATTTAATGGAAAACTAAGAAATTTTACACATTGTGTGTATGCCTTATGTACGTATTTTCAGAGACAGCTGAACTACCAACTACCTAATAATTCTCACTGAGTATTTGAGCCGTAGACTCTTAGTATCTCATAATCCATGGAAAGAATCTCTTTCAAACAGACTATATTACTCCAGTAGGCTACACTATTTCACGTATATTTCAAACAAATTAGAAAATAATGTCAGTATTTCCAATTTCGTTATTATTCTAGATAGGTCTATATAGATTAATCACTGGATTGGGATAGAGGGTAGCCATGGTTGTGATATGGTGTAATGAACTCGCATGTGTATAATTAAGAATTGACACGAGAAGATGAACATTTAATTGTCCTGTACTTGAAATCAGGCCAGTGTACTTTTAAGTTCATAAATAATCTTTAGAATTTGTGTATTAGGCTTTTTAATATATATATATATATATATATATATATTGCGTGTATATTGAGACGTCGTAACTAATTTGAGGTTCGGTATTACAAATGCTATCCGAAACACAAGGGCTTAAATAACATCTCTGATATGAGAGGTTAGTATAGTAAAAGGTCTTGCCGCATTATCCATTATCATTTCTAATAGAAATGACTCCTGCCGCCAGGAGGCGGAAAGAGGGTCTAGGCAACGCCACTTAGACTAGATGGCGTTGGTCGAGACCCCGGACATATTGGGACCGTAGCATCGGGGTGGAGGACATACACAGTCAAGGAGAAATGGAATCTTATTTAAGACAGGAGGTGTTAGAGAATGGAAGGCAAGAGCAGGAGTATCTTGATACTGCCAAGGCCCTTTTGGGGAGACTTTTGGCTACTCCCCAAAATAATGTGAAGATGGAGATTCAGATTGGGTTGAGGGAATTACAGGAGGATTGGATGAAATGGGTGTGTGGTTTCAGTGGATAAGAATCCCACACACTTGAGAAAAGCGGACATTCCTCAAGTGTCTGATGTAAGATTTTCCGAAAGGGCAGATGACCTCGCTGTTCCGCCCGTTAAAACAATAATAACTAACTAACTAACTAACTAACTAACTAACTAAGATTTTCCTCAATCCTTCGTAAAATATATATAGCCTATATAGTGTGCCCTTGTAAATAACAGCGTCGTATGGAAAAGAATAAGTGATCACCTCACGGTGTCACCAAGAATCAACCTCGTCATCACTCAGACGACAGTATTTATGTGAATATAGCAAAAGGACGGACGGAGAGGGAAATCTATCACTAACTTCTATAATAATGCGACTATTGGCATGCAACAGGTATCAAACAGTTTGAAATATTATACAGGTCACAATGGGGCTATCGTGCTCTGGAATCGATCATAGATTTCGTTAATCCAATCTTTCCCGCTTTCAACTTCAAGCCGGCGTCAGACGCTCCCTTGGCGCTAAAATTGGTGACCCTCTCTGATTGGTAGTTCATGACGACAATATCGCAGTTTAGAACAGAAGCCTCTGTCCTATGATTGGTTGAAAGTTCCTCACGTCTCTCTCATCCAGCAACTATCTTACTCGTAACGCTAGGGTGACAAAGAAATTACGGTCTGAAATGAGTCAGGACCCCAACACACCTTTGTCTGATAAAGTATCTGTCAAACATTCCGATCTCGTCACTCCTTTGTTTCAGGACTGGGCACGTTCAAACGTACTGTCTCCATATAAGCATGACATTTCGCAATCCAGTCTGGCCTTCCTGTATGATTCTGGCAGTAAAATCAGAATATAATGAAATGAATAATTAGAATCATTAATATGCGTAGCTTAATAAGGGTTCACAACTCCCTTAGTTGGGAAAAATCGAACTGAGAGATAAAGTCGATTTTTCTTCCCTAAGACACATGGTGCAGAATACTGGATTAGTCTCCCTTCAAAGTCCTCAGTCAGTCCGCCTCTGCTAGTTGACAAGTGTTTTCCTCGTTCCATTGTTTACATTCTCGCCCAGTCACTAGGACAATACCAGTCTGCTGCTCACTTGCCCAGCGCTTCGCCTGGGGCTACATGTCGCTTGAAGACTATTCCCCTCTCTGTTGCTCGTCTGTCGACATACCTGTCAACTCTGCTTGCTTCAAAATGTAAACATGCCAGACGCTAATCACTTCCTCGATGTCGTGCTGGCTTCTGCTTGCCCCCCGTTCACTTGCATGATGTTGGACGATCACGTATTTAATTCGCTGCGTTATTTCTGACTTCCCAAGGCTCTCTGGTGTGATAAATTTTTAAGATTTGCACTATTATATACAGACATGGTTCCTGTGCTTAATTCTTTGACTCGATATGCATTATTTCCAAGATTCCTCACTATGCTGAACGGCCCAACATACTTGGCACAGAACTTGTTGAATATCTTCTTTGCTGGATCAGATACAGCGGGTCGGCGTACGAGGACAAGCTCGTCTAATTCTAGCTCACGATGGAATCTCTTGTTTCTCACGCGGCGCAGCCTCCTGTCTGCCTGGTTCCTCATATGCACTCTGGTGCGCTCAATTCTTAAATCATGAGCTATATTGTGATCTTGTGGGCAGTTAATAATGGTACTCCATGATCTCTCTGGATGCTGATTCATGTGTAAAACCATAGGAGTCTGTCCTGTCGATTCGTGCTTCGTAGAATTCATGCACGTCTCTACAACCTTCATCTTGTCCACCCACTTGTGATGATCGTTAGGAATGAAGATTCTCAGGTACTTAGTGACGCATTTAATTGCCCTTTCCGAGGGATTAGCCTGGGCGTGGCGTATGCTAGATAAAATGTGCTTTACGTCCATATCCTCCCTTCCTTTTTTAAATTCGGCGCTCGTAAAGTAGCTGCCATGATCAGATAATATGAATTCTGGTTTTCCAAGGATGGGAATAACTCTATTTCGTATGCGGCTAAGTACTTGTTTTGAGGTAGTTTTCTGGATTGGGCATAGTACAACAAATTTGGAAAACACATCCAGACAAACTAATAGGTGTCGGCATCCTCGCCTTCCCTTAGGAATTGGACCGAAACAATCTATTGCCACCATTTCACAAGGTCTCTGAGGAAGCAGTGGTTTGGGGTACTGTTTCATCAGATAATTGTTTGGCTTTGTCCTCTGACACGGGTCACATGTTTTAATAACCACACAAATAGTCGTTCTCATGCGTGGCCAAGTAAACGTCTCCCCAATGGTCGATTCAGACTTGTCGATTCCAATATGGCCGAGACTTTCGTGGACATGTCATGTCAATCCTCGTTGTAATGACGCTGGTACCAAGATGCGATATTTAGAGTGCTCTGCATCCACAAATTTATGGAGTAAATTGTTAAAATAGTGAAACTTTCCTTCTTTAGCTCTGGCTTCACGAAATGCGGGTGTTCCTGGCGGCAATTCCCTTTTAAAAACTTAGATCATTAGATACATCCATGGCTCCGCTTCCTGTTCTCTCTGGATTTCTCGTAGCTCCTCCAAAAATTCATGATCCTTGGGTGTTAATTCAATATGTTGAACACTCGCTGCTTCAACATTGTCAGGCTCAGGGTTCCTGCTAAGAGCATCCGGAATTTCATTCATTTTTCCTGGGCAGTGCTCAATCTCGATATTAAATTGTTGTAAGTAAATAGACCAGCGTGTGACACGTTCACTAGCCATAGACGTTTTGAACAGAAACGTCAGTGCCTTATGATCCGTCCTGACAACAATGGGGTACCCATAGATGATTTTTTCCATTGTTGGAAAGCATGGAGAATAGCTAGTAGCTCCAGCTCTGTTACAGTGTAGTTGCGCTCGTGTTTCCTTAATCTGCGGCTGACAAATGCCAAATATGAGCGTTTGTGAAGGTTGGCCGGATCCTCTTGGTACAGCATAGCTCCCACTCCAATTAATGAGGCATCCGCCTGGATTATAAACTTGCGGCCAAAATCCGGATAACCGAGCTTGATACAATTTTCCAGCAAAAGTTTGGTCGCTTGGAATGACTTTTCGCAAACAGCATTCCAAAGCTATTTATTACTTTTTTTTAACATCTCCTGCATGGGTGCTACTGTTTCAGTATAGCCAGGGCAGTTCTCCTTAAAGAATCCCGTTACGCCTAGGAAAGCACGGATGTGTTTTACTCTCGTAGGAGTCGGGAAATTCTTTATAGCGACGAGCTTGGCAGGGTTTGGTCTGACTCCCTCCTGGTCTATTATGTGGCCTAAATATAGAATCTCGCTTTTGAAGAAGTGCGATTTCTTTAAGTTGATTTTAAAATTTGTTGTTCTCAGATTTTCCAACAATTTATCCAAATTTCTCATGTGTGTGTCAACGTTGTCCGATGCCAGCAAGATATCATCAATGTAGCGAACGGTCATCTCTTTCACCTCCTCAGTAAGATTTCGATCTAAAGCTCGTATCAACGCACACCCAGCAGTTCTCACACCGAAAGGCATACGGACAAAATAATACGTTTGGTTATCAAACAAGAAGCCCGTAAGTAGTTGTGACTTCTCATCTAATTCAATATGGTGGAAGGAATTAGTCATGTCCACTGAACTGTAAATACTTTTATTTTTAAAACCTTTTAGGACATCTCTGATAATCGGCGCCGTGTCGTATTCTGGAAATATAAGTCGCTGGTTCAAATTTCTGGCATCCAGACATAATCTGATGGAACCATTTGGCTTGGAAACTGCCAAAATTGCATTTAAGTAAGGTGTAGGTGCCTTCTAATAACCCCTGCCTGCAACATGCCATCTATTATTTGTTTCACCTGGCTGCGATGTTTTTCAGGAATAGGATACAGTCTACTCCTGAAAGGTGACCAATCCTGAACTTGCATCGAATATTGAAAATTTAGTATCTTCCCTGGAATCGTATCAAAAACTGCCTTGTGTTTCCTTAAAATTCCTTCTAACTGTTTCTTATGCTCACTCCCAAGTTGAACATCTCTGAGCCGCTCCTGTAATATCTCTTCAAAATAAGCCTCGTTATCATCTCCTTCCGTCAGTAGGGACCATAGTTCCTGGGACTCGCCCTCTTCAAGTTCTACAACAGCTGTGCCAATGACGTCACCCTCGGCCTCCTGTACCTCTTCGTTCGTCTCTTCCTGGATCGCTTCTAGTGTCCATGAACTCACATCCCTTCCTGTGGTGATCTCATCCATATGCAAACCCACGTTATTTAAATTTACATACTCTCTGAAACTGACTGTATTCTTGTGCAGATCTATCACGGCTTGATAGTCGCAAATGAAGTTGGCTCCAAGAATAATATTAAAGCTCATCTTTGCCATTACGATGAAGGTCTGCCCAAATGTGTGCTCCAAAATATCAAGTTCAAGGTAGGCTTGATTTTTGCAAGTGACAGAGCGTTCAGGAATTACGCCTCTCACTTTGAGTTGTGGCACGGGAATCATAGCAATCTTTTGACTCAGTCCCAACTCTCGAATTAGGGCCTCAGATACCAGACTAATCTGCGACCCCGTATCTAATAAGCACCTGACCTTTAATCCACCAATCCTGGCGTATATAACCGGCAATTGTTTAATAATGTCGTTCCGCGGTTTCACCGTCTCCTCCAGGCAATCCTCCGGTAAAGCGATCCATTCCTCTATGTGTGCGACGATCCAATCTCCTCCTCCCACATGCTGTTGCAATCCCAGGCTGTCTCCAATCTCACTTATCAAACTTTTTTTTTACAGCCTCGACCTCTATTATCCTGAGGTCGAGTACTCTCCTGATGATCCTGCTGTCGCTGTAGACTTTCAGCCCCCTCGGTCTGAATGTCGGGATTTACTCTGTTGTCAATAGCATTTTCCCAGCGTCCTTGCTCATTCCCCTCATTAGCATGAATTTCCTCTAAGTATTTCTGCGATTGAGCATGCCTATCGTTCCAGTCGTCTCGGTAGCTTCTAGAGTCCTCACGATTCTGAAATCTGCGGTCTTGCCATCTCTGATTTTCATTCCGATCTCCCCATCTCCTGTATGGTACATCTTGTCTCCGATTGTCCCTCCATTGTTGAAATCCTCGTTGTTGGAATCTATTCTGTCCTTGGAACTGTCTGTTGTTATTACGGTTGTTATCGTAATGTTGGCGCTGTCTCTTCTCGACATCATCCTGACCTCTCACGGGTGTTGAAATGTTTGTATTTGTATTGGTAGCTTGGGATCTTGTGTTTACCTGGCTCGGCTTAATCACCTCGGTTGTATTTACCATTTCGACCTGTCTTCCAACTCTATTGTGTAAGTGGGACGTGGTTTCATCTATCTGGCGCAGGATCTGTTCAGCGTGTACCGCGTCTGAAACGTTAGCTGCGACCAATACCTGCTGAACGTTAACGGGAAGCTGGCGTCCGATAGTCATGACTAGCTCGGCCTCACTTAAAGGATTATCCAGATCTCTAAATTTAAGGAGCTGTGATGAAAAAAAAATCTGAATACTTAGTTTGCTGAGTAGATTGGTACTTTCTGGAGTACAATTCCATTCTTAACCCCTGTTGATATGAAGACGACCAATATTTCCGAAGGAAAGCATGCTTGAATGCATCTAAGCTTTCAAACGTGTATTTGAAGCTCAAGTACCACGTTAAAACATTTCCAGTTAAAATTTTTTCCATCATGCGCAGTTGCCGGGCGGGAGCTATATCATTATCATTATAATAATGCTCGACTTCCCGCAAGAATGCCTTGGGTGTGACTCCAGAATTTTCCATAAACTTAGCCGGGTTGAATTCATTAGAACGGATGATTTGTACAAGTTGAGGGTGCTGATTACCGTCATGTGGTGTAGAACTTCTCCCTATGTGATTACGAAATTCTTCCGTGTTCCGAGCAAGTGGACTTTCCGTGTCAACCTGACTACCAGTTGAATGAGTCGCCCCCGGGCTATCTCTGTCTCCATCTCTTGCCTTTTCGCCTAATGACCCTGCATTATGTTCCATAGAAAATAATTCTGCTTTTATCAGCCTGTCACCTTGTTCTTTAAATTTTGTTTTTATCTCATCTTCTAACGTCTGTATCCGTGTGTGGTTCTCCCCCAGCTTCTTAATTACCGCCAACCTTTCTTCCTTTGAGTCCTTACATAATTTTCGCCAATCCTTTCTAACGTTTTCTATCTTCACATTATTAGTGTCCTGGCTCACTTCGATCCGTTCCAAGCGATCCTCCATGCGTTCATTGTTTTCTTCAATAGTGGCTTTTAATCCCTCCCGGTCTACTTCTGCATTTTTCCAGCGATCTGTTGATTGGTTTTCGAGACGGTCTATGTCTTTTATAAGGCCGGTCACGTTTTCATCTACCGCCTTTATCTGTTCCTGTATTACTACGGTTACTTTCTCCACTTTATTAAATCTGTTTTATAACCTGTCCTGTGCAGTTATAATTTCGCTATTTTTAGTTGTGCATGCCAATTCAATCTGTGCCAATTTTGCCAGAACTGTATCGTCTAAGTTATTAAGTTTAGCGTTAAACTGATCCTCAAGTTGTTTTATCTGTTTAACCTGCTTCTCATTGTTCTTACTTACATCTAAGGCGAGTAGTATAAGCTGTTTCCTTGTATGTTCTTTAATTTCAACCACTACATTATCGAGTTGCCCAGTGTTGCGACTGTTTTGCGCGTCTAGTTGAGAGTTTATTGATTCACTTTGTTGTGTCAATTGAGAACTAATATTATCATTCTGTAGAGCTAATTGTGTATTAATACTATCATTTTGAAGCGCTAATTGTGTGCCAATAGATTCATTAATTTGGGCTTTGATCACCGCTGACTGTTCAACCCTACTACTGTCTATTTGTGCCTTAAATGTTTCACTCTGTGCTATTAATTCCGCTGATTGTTCAGCCCTGCTACTGTCTATTTGTGCCTTAAATGTTTCACTCTGTGCTATTAATTCCGCTGATTGTTCAGCCCTACTACTGTCTATTTGTGCCTTAAATGTTTCACTCTGTGCTATTAATTCCGCTGATTGTTCAGCCCTACTACTGTCTATTTGTGCCTTAAATGTTTCACTCTGTGCTATTAATTCCGCTGATTGTTCAGCCCTACTACTGTCCATTTGTGCCTTAAATTCAGCTGATTGTTCAGCCCTACTACTGTCCATTTGTGCCTTAAATGCAGCAGTCATCTCCTGCCGTAACAACACCATTTGCTGCTGAGTGCGTGCCGCAGCGCTCTCTACAACCTGTCTAATTTCGTCTAAAGAAACCATCACCACAATACACTTGAGAAAATAGAGAAAATGCCAATTGGCGATGTTCTCCGATACGTGCATACATATTAACACACATTTATATCAATTTACCCATACTCAGTTCGTTTAAATTTATCAACACCATCCCATTAATCCAATAGCATCCCTGAGTATCCTTCATTTTACATAATTTAAAACTTAACCCACACATTCAGTTATTAAATGCTAGCCTTACAAAACGCTAAAAGAACAGACTAATTAATCAAGTATTAATTGTCTTGGAAAAGCTACACGCCTTCCTATCACATTCATGGAGTTGTCTTTCTATGCAAAGCTAATTTGTATCATTAATATGGGCGCCCAGTCTCACGATATTGTCTTTACAAAAAATGCAAGAAATAAAAACGTGTACTGTATTTTACATTGCAACTCCTGATTTTACTGTATAATTCACTCACTTGGCGGTAATACCTTCGCCATAACTACGTTACTTAAAATTATCACATTCGGTGATTCAAATACTGTCACATTCTGCCTCCACTTGTGGCGTGTCAGTTTATCAAAAAATGCGCTAGAAAAGCCTAAAACAGTGAAATGCCCCACGTAGGGTAATGCCAGCGTTGCCTATGTGCCCTTGTATTGTGCCCATTTAGCAAGAAATATGCCAATCACAGTATACCAGCGTAGCTCAATTCGGGATTTCGGGGCAGTGGTAAGTTCCCCCACTCTGTGATTCACATATTTTGGATTAATTAGAGGATACACTTGCAAAAATAACAACAAAATCAACTCCTATTTAAACATATTTAATTAATAAAATTAATGGCGCTACAAACATTTAAACAAATTAATTACTGACCCAAATATCAACTGCTTGTTCCAAATGAACAAGGGATAATAAAATAAACAAATATTGAATTCAAAACCTGTGGTTTCCACATAAACCAACAATTCTTACTTAGTCTCTCTTCCATAAAGCACTAACATTTAGTTTACATAACTCTGAGCTCTTTGGCTCCATGCATTTACATTATTACGGTGTCATCCTTGTACACCTCAAACATTAGCTTTTATATTTTCTTATTTCTCAAAAACAAATATATAATTATATTTAAAATCTCTGTTAATTATTTAATTCAATATTTTGGGCATGTCCACACATTCAGTTGTTATCATTTCTCTTTATTTCACAAACATATTAAGGTAATCAGAAAATCAATTGTGTACTCCAGAGCGTGAAGGTACTTGACACAGTCAAAAAACTATAGTTACTCCCGAACTCAGTTGCCTTCAATCAACTCGTGGAATCCCACATCCTTACATTATTACAATAGGGATTGTTATTTATCTCTTATGTCTTAATAGACCATCATCATATAAGAAACTACGATCTGAACCGGCAAACGAAATATCTATCTTTAAGGACCTCGGTTCAACGCCCGGGTCGTTTACAACTTTAAACACTCCTGGTGTATTCGTTTCTCTTTAAAACAGCTTACGAGACGGTCTCAGTTCCTTCTCGCTTTAAGAAGGCTAGACTCCACTACATGGGGTGCGATTTATGACACGTTAGGGTGGGGAGACATCCCGCCTGACCCAACATTTAGTAGCTTATTTTCAAGGCTTTCAAAACAAACCTTTCCATTCATTCAGTTCTGGGGAGACCGGGCTTTATTGTACCGTATACATTCAAACAACTATTCTTTGGTTCAAAGACCATTATCATATCCTTGGCATTTATTAATTATGAGAGGGTCCTCATTGATTGGGAAGATTAAATACACATACGACGACGAAGAATTTCAGGGGCTTTTATCATAAGAAGATCCTGCATTCGAATCTCTTCAGGTGCCTCGGGAACTAATCCCTTACAGAGGACTTATACAAAATGCGATTTAGAGTCGGCCGTGGCCCAATGACATACGCTCAATAATACCATATATTAGCTCCCTTTTTAAATACATACACAATGCCTCGTGATACTAATGTCACTAATAGAGGACTTACACAATTATCAATTCACTGCAATCAACTACCCTCCATAAATAATGTACCAAGTATTTAACCACTACGCGTTCCTAGCGTGACACTTTAATATTATATTTGCGCTCATTACGCGCTATGCATTATTTCAAGCCGAAAATGTCTTCCCAAGAACTGATAAAATCTTTTTAGTAACAATTCATATTATTTTAATTCACATATTGATCTTTCCATGGTCGATAAATCGCTCCCTGTTTTAAAATATTCCATTGAAACTCATTTCTTACACATACGTTAAGGCTTAACGTTCTTATGTTCATATCAATTTATTTGATTTTTATTTAACATTTCCATATTTAATTATTATTATTATTATCTTTATTCTTTATACAAGCTCAAAGCTATTTCTTTCATATCTCAACTTTACTTTATTTCAATGTCTTTCATGATAATTAAATGATATTTCGCTTGCTCTTATGACATTTGTTAAATACATTAACCCTTTATTCACATATTTCTCTACGGAATTTATTCTTTACATAAATATTCATAATTTCTCTATTTATTTTATTATTGTTCAGACCGTATTCTTGATTATTCAGTATTTATTCATTAAAACACATCCCTTTTACTCCAAACTCCGGTGAGTTGTACACAATCAATTTCTGACACCAAAATAAAAATGAATTTTGTACTTACATATTTTCAGATCATCCCACGATCTTAAATCTGGTGTGGCGTTTCATTTTTGGGCCCACTTCGAACTGTTTACACCATATTAAAGGTATTCATCTTACATAAAAACACTTTTGGACCTATATCTAGAACACTTAATATTGACGACATTTTTATATACTGGTGTGTCCCTTTTGAACACATAATAACACTAAAAATATTATCTAACACACAATCTTGATTATTTTACACTTCACAATTACTCGATCACTAGGCCGCGTTTCTGCGCCTATCACACGTGATCTTCTTAAATTCCCGTTTCCAAGCGTGAGATTTATCTGATGTCGGCTTCCTATTCTGAAGAATCCGAAAGTCCCGAAACATCTACTGTTCCCTGGAGTTCAATTCTGCTATTCCTATCCTGGATAACTGGCTATTATCTCGCTTGAACGGCTTCTCTGTAGATCTGTCTATTGATCCTAACGAGAGTCTATATGGATCGAGGTCTCCTCTAAGACCTATAGATTAGTTTCTGGCAGCTAGCACTTTTTGATTCTAGTACTATTATAATTGTTCGCCTGCTATCTGGAGCTAATGCTTATAGTCTCCTATTCTATTTATTTGAACTGTTTTTTAACGCTCCTACGTTCGAACCTTATTCTGTTCTTCCTTTTTAGGTTGCTTCAACTTAAATAACAGTTTATCTGTCTGGTACGATACTTCCGTGCGTTATGGTCTGTTCGTTACATTTAACGACCTATCGCCTTTAAGTCCGACGTTCGCAGCCTGCTCTGACTATATCTTGCGAATCTTCACTTTAACTTGTATACAGTCGGCCTAAATCCTATAATTAGGATTTTCCTAATACTTCACTACGGCGATACTTTTAAAATTTCGTCTTGACTGCTCCTTATGGAGGCAAGCAAGTCGTTACTACTGTGACGCCTGTGGCTATTGGATCCTACTTCGGCGGTATAAAACAGCGTTTTCTCCCCTCAAGGAGTACTGGTAGCTGTTATCGATGTAACGCGGAGTTACGTCCCCTCACGGACTGTTGGAATGATTTCTTCTACGTCGTGGAGCAGCACTTCCCCTCACGGAATGCTCGTAGGACTGATGCGATGTGACGTGATACAGCACCTCTGGCTGTCTGAATACTGCATGATTGGCTTGGAAACGCCCGAAGCTTTATACTGTTTTACTAAAAAAAAATAAGACTCAAGCCTTTTCTGTGGTCAACTTCAAAAATAATGGTGCCACAAATATAAAATTCATACCTTCCGAAAGCTCGTCTTTTCAATGTCTAATGATCTTATTGCACCTAAGAATCGATCGTGCAATTCGGAGATATTAATTAATTTCTCGTCCTCAATTGTGTGGGTGTTGCATTCTTTTTGATCTCTCCCCTCCACAGAGGCTTAGGTAATTCACCGATGACGTCGTCTTACGTCGGCAGTTTATTTCTGCACAAATATTACATGGTTTCTCTATACTGAAAAATCTCTCATTCAAAATGATTCACTGTACTGTGCTTGTTTACTCATTATTATGCTCGTAAACGTGTTAATTTTAATTATTCCTCTTCTGGTGCGTATGCGACGTTGTCAATTTCCAGCCACGTCAGCTTAAATTCCGATTCAGGCTTCTCTTTCTATCACGGTGGAAACTTCCACTCAGTTATTAATACTCGTGACCGGCCCTCTCTGAAATGTTGAGTGGGGTGATCTCATCTAAGGAGCAGCTGTCCCTAGCCGCTTGCACAATGTTAAGCTATATTCCTGGCTTAAAATCTCTCTCCGTTCCTTTAAGAAACTATACTTTCCTTTCATTTCTTCCTTAAGGACATTGGTTCGACCGTCATGGACCCTATGGCCCATGGGTTCATCTCTCCCCTCCTTAGGTAAATAAATTTTCGAAAATTTTGAGGAAATTTATTTCAATTTAATTTTGTATTTCCTTTCCGTCGAATCAATCATAACGTCATCCGTATTTACTGTTGTTTTTACTTCTTTTAAGTCGTATCCGGTAATTGTGTAGGTCGGGTATGCTCTGTCCCTACCCTTTCTTTCTTTCTTTCTTTGTCTGAACTTTAAGTTCCCAGAACCTCATTCTCCCTTACGGGTTTGGTCTATCCCTACCCGTTTCCTTATTTCATCATTTTCTTTTCTTAACTTGGAATTTTCTTCTTCAATAAATTCAATTATTTCTTTAATTTCCCAATATACTTTCTCCAATTCGCATTCGCACTCGAATGCTTGAGCTCTATTTTCTATTTCTTCCTCATTCTTATTTATGTCAAAAGCGGATTCATCTCTAAATGTTTCCATGACCAGGGCTTGTTCATTTTCTTCATCAAAATCTTCGGGAGGGTAATATAATTTCAAATTTGCTGAATTCATGGTCACATCGTGATCCGTTTCACAGTGCCGAATTCTATATGCGTTATTCCGCAAATCTCTGATTATCTGATATGGTCCGTGGTACATTTTCTGGAACTTCTTGTACACACGGTTCCCTGGATCCGAAATGGCTGGTCTTTTCACTAACACCATTTCTCCTGCTAATAATGGTCGATGATACCTCTTATGCCTATTTCTTCTCTGCCTCCTGTCGGCTTGAGCTTTTAGATGCTCAAAGGCTCTCCTAATTCGTACATCTCTTCCCGGCTGAGCGTCTGCTGGTCTAGGAATTACCAGATTCCAAGGTCTTTCTGGTTGCTCATTCCGATGTAACGTTATGGGTATCTCTCCTGTGGATTCGTGGATTGTATTATTTATACAAAATTCAATAATATCCAAAATATCTATCCACTTCCAATTTTCTTCGGCACAGTATATTCTACAATACTTGGCCGTTTCTCTCATAACTCTCTCTACAGGGTTTGCCTCAGGATGGCGAATACTTGACAAAATTTGACGTATTCCAAGTCTTTCTAATTCTCGTCTGAACTCTACACTGGTGAAACAACTGCCGTGATCCGACAACAAATTCTCAGGTTTCCCCAGAATCGGTATCACTTTTTCTTTAAGTCGTTTTAACACCTGTTTGGTACTAGTCTTCTGTATGGGAGCAAGGACAACCATTTTAGTGAAGACATCCATAGCCACCATTATGTGTCGATTTCCTCTTCTTGCCTTTGGCAAAGGTCCAAAATTATCGATAGATATGATTTGGCCGGGCCTTTCGGGCAACAATGGTATAGGCTTCTGTCTCATCAGAAATGCATTAGGTTTAATCCTTTGACATAGATCACATGTCTTTAGCGTGTCCCTTACAGTTTCTCTCAGTCTCGGCCATATAAATGCTTCTTTCAGCATCGAGACTGTTTTGTCGACTCCCATATGTCCGAACGATCTATGGGCTAACCATACTATTTTCCTCTGCAAAATTGCAGGTACAACAATCCTTAACTTCGTATGGTCAGAGTCCACAAACTTATATAATAACCCATTATAAAACGTGTAGTCCTGTGCTATCTTCTCAGCTTCCGTGTACGCTGGTGTTCCTCTTATCAAGCTTCCCTCAAGGAATGATATGAGCATGTTCATCCATGGATCCTCCCGTTGTCTTTGACTAATGCTTCTTAACTCATCAAGAGTACGCTGATCCCTGTCTTCCAAATCTATAGCCATTACTTCCTCTTCTATGGACTCTGGCTGTCTACTTAAGTAGTCTGGAACTATGTTTTCCTTTCCTGGGCAGTACTCTATCTTGACATCAAATTGTTGAATATATAAAGCCCAACGCATCAACCTTTGACTGGATAAATCAGTCTTCATCAAAAAGGTTAAGGCTTTATGATCCGTCCTTAGAATGACCTGAAACCCATATACGATCTTCCGCCAATATTGCAACGCGTGCAATATCGCTAACAGCTCGATCTCGCTGATCGTATAATTTTTCTCGTGTGGTTTCAGTCTCCTACTTGTGAAAGCTAGATAGTTCTTCTTATCAGGGTTTTCCGGGTTCTCCTGATATAGCATTGCCCCTATTCCAATCTGGGATGCGTCTGTCTGAATGATAAATCTCTGATTAAAATCAGGATATCCTAGCTTCACGTAATTTAAGAGCATTTCCTTGGCCTCCACGAATGCTTTCTCTGCTTCCTCCGTCCATTTCCACTTGCCCCCCTTCTTCAGAAGGTCCTGTAGTGGTGCAACAGTTTTGGTGTATGATGGACAGTGTCCTGAGAAGAACCCAATCAATCCCAAAAACTGGCGAACGTTCTTCACTTTCAAAGGCCTTGGAAAATCCCTTATCGATTCCAATTTGCATGGATTTGGTTTAACACCATCCTTGTCAATCACATGCCCTAAAAATGTCACTTGCCTTTGACAGAAGTTCGACTTCTTTAAATTTATCTTAAAATTTGCCCTTCTTAGGTCTTCTAATAATTTCTTCAAATTTTCTAAATGTTCCTCAATGTTCTCCGAGGTAAGCAAAATGTCATCTACGTATCGGATAGTGCACTCTTTCACTTCCTCTGACAGGTTTCGATCCAGCGCTCTTATTAATGCCGATCCTGCAGTCTTTAATCCAAACGGACATCTTCTAAAGCAGTATGTTTGTTGATCGAACTGAAATCCAGTCAACAAGCTGGTTTTCTCTTCCAGTTCGAGATGATGATATGAAGAAGTCATGTCAATATTCGTAAAAATCTTCTTGCCTTTAAACTTCCTCAGTATTTCTTTTATGGGTGGTGCCGAATCATTTTCTGGTATAATTTTTGCATTTAGATTTCTGGCATCTAAACACACCCTTACTGAGCCATCCGGTTTACTCACAATCACTAATGGACTAACATATGGTGTCGCCATCTTTTCTATAACACCTGCATTCATCATCTCCTGCAGTGTTTTCTTGGTTTGTAGGTAATGTTTTTCCGCAACCGGGTATGGTTTTTGTTTAAACGGTGCCCAATCGTTGACTTGGAACGCGTATTTAAAATTTTCAATCTTCCCTGGCTTGGAATCAAATACGTCCCTATAATCCAATAATAATTTCTTTAACTGTTCCTTAATTTCGAGGCTGACTTTAGCTTCCTCCACCTTTCCGGACAGGTTGGTCTCGAACTCATTTTCCACATTATCTTCGAGTTCTATGTTGAGGACTTCAAATATTTTTTCTATGTCCTTATAATCTTCCTCAATCACTTCTTCCATATGCCATACCTGTTCTGCTATTTTCGCCTCCTGATCCTGTAAGTTAATGTTTTGCTCCTCCACATCCTCTCTTTGAATTCTAATGCAGTTTTGCGCTAGGTCTATAATGACCTTGTTCTCACGGATAAAATCAATACCTAATATGACATTATACGGTAATTGATTTACCAGCAAAAAGCACTGCGAAATTTCAGCGTTACCCATGATTAAATCAATGTACACCTGAAATTTACATGTCAAAGATTTTTCAGGGATAATTCCCTTAATCTTTACACTTGATGTGGGAATCTTTAGTACTCGGCCCCTTGTTTCCAATTCACTTAAAAGGGTTTGTGTAATTAGACTTATTGTGGATCCAGTATCAATCAATGCTCTGACCAGTAATCCTTCTATCCTAAGCATAATTATAGGTAGTTCTCTTTTAACAGGTGGGATTCCTTCCACATCCTCGTTAATTAGTTCATCTGGTCTGGCTATCCAATTTACAATTTCTACCTCCTCCCAGCTCCTGGTATGTTTCCACTTTTGACAATTTAAATTTGGAGGTTTTTTTTATCCTGAGGGCTCCCTTTTCCCCCATTCTTTAGCTGAGCTTGTAGTTCCAAGCTTTGAGCTCCATCTAGTCGGTCGGGTGATTTCCTGTTCTTGATTGCTTCACTCCAACGGACTTTTTGCCTATCAGGTTCATCTGGTCTTTCGTTCATATAACGAAGACTCTCCTGATATCTTTCTTCTATTTCGGCCCGATATTCATCATCCCTCTCGTCTGGCCTTACATTTCTCCTGGGATAATTCTCCCATTTCTTTCTATTATCCGGCCTTTGCTGGTTATTGTTATAGGGTCGGCTTTCCTGTTGCCTATAACCCGTCGTTCTAGGATTTCTTCCTCGATATCCTCCCCGGTAATATGGCTGTATCCTTCTAGGCTCCTGGTGCCCATACTCTCGATCTCGTCCTGGAGTATCCGTACTGGTGGATTGATTCCTGGTCGCTGGTTTTTCTCCAGTTTCCTGACTGCTGGCCATGTGTACTTGCTCAGTTTGTCTCTGATGCCGAGGTGTTACGTGCGAAGTCGTCATATCTAACTGACGTAATACGCTTTCCACTTCCACAGCACTTCTGGCTTTGGATGAGATTAGCAGCCTCTGAATCTCATGTGGAAGCTGTCTTGCAATGGCGGCACACAGGTCGTTTTCTGCCGGAGCAATATCCAGTTCGCGGAATTTACACAGCTGAGCGGTGAAAAATTCCGAGTATTTAGTAGGCGCGTTGGTGCTGTACTTCCTAGAGTACAGATCTAGCCTTAAGTTTTCTTGGACATCTGCTGCCCAATATCGCTTTAAAAATGCTTCCCTAAAGCCTTCCACCGTATCAAAAGTGTATCTGAAGCTTCTGAACCAGGTGAGACAATCACCTGCCAACAGCTTTTCAATAGCTCTCAGTCTCCGATCCTGAGGAACCTTCATTTCATTTAGATACTCTGCCACTTCTTTTAGCCAGTATTTTGGAGTAATCGACATGTTATTACCCGTAAACTTTATGGTCTGTCCTCATTGGATTTTATAATGTTTATTATTTGGCCATTGGTCTGATTCGTGTACGGGGTTGACATCGCCATTGGATATCCTGGGATCTTATAAGGGCTCTCCCCTCCTAAGTCCCTCTCCGTATCTGTGCCTTGTTCACGGGAATCTACCCATCCTGTCTTTGGAAACTCCTCCTGATTTTCGAATTCTAACTTCCTTTCTCTACGGGCACTTTCTTCATTTGCCAAGAGTTGGATTTCCATTTGACTATTCTTCAGTTCCGTCCTCTCCAATCGGGATCTTAATTCATTCTGAATTCTTTCTTGATTCATTTTAATATCTTCCTCTATCTTTTTGAGTTGGAATTTCTCATCCCTGAAGCTATCCCTAAATCCATTTATTTGGTCTTCTACCTCTTTCTTAATGATCTTAGCATGTTGGTCTATAATTTCTGGCTTAACGTCACCTATGGTCTCTAAGCCCTCTCGTATCTCCTTTATTTGCTTCTCCACTTCTTTTCGTCCTTTGACCATATCTATTTTCATTCCTTCAAGCCTTCCCTCGGTCTTCTCTTGACTCTTATATAACTTCATCATTTCATCTTGGACCTGACTAATTTCCTTATTGGTTTTTCCTACATGAACCTTTAATGTTCCGATGGTTTCCTGAACCTCAATAATACCCTGACTTATTTCATTTATTTTATGGGTACTTTCCTTACTTTCGTCCTCTCGTTGTTTTCTTTCACCCTGGAGATGCCCCTCGTAGATACCTAATCTTCGATTTATTTCACCCTCATACTTCTTTAAGTTATCATCTACCTGCCCGGTAAACAGCTCAAATTGATCTTTCATATTCCGCGCATCCTTTATATTTTGATTTTTCATCTCAGTTACCTCAGTCTGAACTACACCGATTTTGTTCTCTAGGGTCCCTACTTTCTCCTCAACCTTTCCAAATCGGGTCCCTAGCTTATTCACGCTTTGTTTTATTTCATCCCGGGATGCCTTACAAATATCGCTGTTAGATTTTATCTGAGCTTCCAATTCTTTCTGCACACCTTGGATCTGGGTTACAAGTTTCTTTTCACACTCATTACCCTTTGTTTCTATGTTAACTAATTTAGTTGCTAACATTTTAAAATTTTCTTTACATGTATTTTGGGACTCTACCATATTTTTGTTCATAGCCTCTATTTGGACTTGTATTCCTGAGTAAACTCCTTTACTTTCCTCTTTAATTTCACTTAACTTAGTCTCCAACTTAGTGTCAAAACCTTGGAACTTGTTATTTATTTTATCTATCTCAGCCTTTACTTCATTGTTCATTGTTACACAGTTAGCCTCGATAGCTTCTAACTTAGTTTCCATGGCCTTACCTTTAACTTCGATATTCTCTAATTTAGTGCCCATATTATCACTGTTAGTTTTTAGTGACTCTAAACTTTCAGTTATGGATCCTAACCTTTCTTTATTTTCATTCTGTTGGCTATCCAACTTATTTAAACTCTTATTTATGGATTCGAACACTTCGTTATTTTCATCCTTTTGGAGGCCCAATGTCTTGTTTATAGCCTCCAACTTCTCATTACTATCGGCTTTTATCGCCTCCAAAAGCCGTTGCATCCCTTCACTTAATGCCATCTTATGAGAATACAGTGGGCCACAAATGCCACCACACTAGTACATGCTTGAGAGATGATACTCCGAATTTGTGTGTCCCAATTTCTTCTAAAATATTCCTTTGGTACGGGTATTCACTTACAACGTACCCTTTTACTACTTTTATTCAATTTCATAAACCTTTATGGAAGTGTCCAAAATTCAAAATTTCGAAAAACCATTTTTTTCAAAAAATGAAAATTTTGATTTCTCGAGAAAACTCGGGTTTTCCCTAGGAAAACTCATCCCTGCGTACTGGGCGCCAAAAAGAGTATAGGTTTGCTAGGGGGTTTGTAATGTAATATATTCAGGGCTGCTCGGTATGAGTTTCCAGGGACCCATGCGGTCAGTTAATATTTTACGTTGTAGCTTTTCCTATCATTACTTTAATTTTACATGATATGACCGACTTAAGTGTTCCTCTAGTTATTAATCCAGCACAGTATTTATATATCCCCCTGTGCCCATTTAGCAAGAAATATGCCAATCACAGTATACCAGCGTAGCTCAATTCGGGATTTCGGGGCAGTGGTAAGTTCCCCCACTCTGTGATTCACATATTTTGGATTAATTAGAGGATACACTTGCAAAAATAACAACAAAATCAACTCCTATTTAAACATATTTAATTAATAAAATTAATGGCGCTACAAACATTTAAACAAATTAATTACTGACCCAAATATCAACTGCTTGTTCCAAATGAACAAGGGATAATAAAATAAACAAATATTGAATTCAAAACCTGTGGTTTCCACATAAACCAACAATTCTTACTTAGTCTCACTTCCATAAAGCACTAACATTTAGTTTACATAACTCTGAGCTCTTTGGCTCCATGCATTTACATTATTACGGTGTCATCCTTGTACACCTCAAACATTAGCTTTTATATTTTCTTATTTCTCAAAAACAAATATATAATTATATTTAAAATCTCTGTTAATTATTTAATTCAATATTTTGGGCATGTCCACACATTCAGTTGTTATCATTTCTCTTTATTTCACAAACATATTAAGGTAATCAGAAAATCAATTGTGTACTCCAGAGCGTGAAGGTACTTGACACAGTCAAAAAGCTATAGTTACTCCCGAACTCAGTTGCCTTCAATCAACTCGTGGAATCCCACATCCTTACATTATTACAATAGGGATTGTTATTTATCTCTTATGTCTTAATAGACCATCATCATATAAGAAACTACGATCTGAACCGGCAAACGAAATATCTATCTTTAAGGACCTCGGTTCAACGCCCGGGTCGTTTACAACTTTAAACACTCCTGGTGTATTCGTTTCTCTTTAAAACAGCTTACGAGACGGTCTCAGTTCCTTCTCGCTTTAAGAAGGCTAGACTCCACTACATGGGGTGCGATTTATGACACGTTAGGGTGGGGAGACATCCCGCCTGACCCAACATTTAGTAGCTTATTTTCAAGGCTTTCAAAACAAACCTTTCCATTCATTCAGTTCTGGGGAGACCGGGCTTTATTGTACCGTATACATCCAAACAACTATTCTTTGGTTCAAAGACCATTATCATATCCTTGGCATTTATTAATTATGAGAGGGTCCTCATTGATTGGGAAGATTAAATACACATACGACGACGAAGAATTTCAGGGGCTTTTATCATAAGAAGATCCTGCATTCGAATCTCTTCAGGTGCCTCGGGAACTAATCCCTTACAGAGGACTTATACAAAATGCGATTTAGAGTCGGCCGTGGCCCAATGACATACGCTCAATAATACCATATATTAGCTCCCTTTTTAAATACATACACAATGCCTCGTGATACTAATGTCACAAATAGAGGACTTACACAATTATCAATTCACTGCAATCAACTACCCTCCATAAATAATGTACCAAGTATTTAACCACTACGCGTTCCTAGCGTGACACTTTAATATTATATTTGCGCTCATTACGCGCTATGCATTATTTCAAGCCGAAAATGTCTTCCCAAGAACTGATAAAATCTTTTTAGTAACAATTCATATTATTTTAATTCACATATTGATCTTTCCATGGTCGATAAATCGCTCCCTGTTTTAAAATATTCCATTGAAACTCATTTCTTACACATACGTTAAGGCTTAACGTTCTTATGTTCATATCAATTTATTTGATTTTTATTTAACATTTCCATATTTAATTATTATTATTATTATCTTTATTCTTTATACAAGCTCAAAGCTATTTCTTTCATATCTCAACTTTACTTTATTTCAATGTCTTTCATGATAATTAAATGATATTTCGCTTGCTCTTATGACATTTGTTAAATACATTAACCCTTTATTCACATATTTCTCTACGGAATTTATTCTTTACATAAATATTCATAATTTCTCTATTTATTTTATTATTGTTCAGACCGTATTCTTGATTATTCAGTATTTATTCATTAAAACACATCCCTTTTACTCCAAACTCCGGTGAGTTGTACACAATCAATTTCTGACACCAAAATAAAAATGAATTTTGTACTTACATATTTTCAGATCATCCCACGATCTTAAATCTGGTGTGGCGTTTCATTTTTGGGCCCACTTCGAACTGTTTACACCATATTAAAGGTATTCATCTTACATAAAAACACTTTTGGACCTATATCTAGAACACTTAATATTGACGACATTTTTATATACTGGTGTGTCCCTTTTGAACACATAATAACACTAAAAATATTATCTAACACACAATCTTGATTATTTTACACTTCACAATTACTCGATCACTAGGCCGCGTTTCTGCGCCTATCACACGTGATCTTCTTAAATTCCCGTTTCCAAGCGTGAGATTTATCTGATGTCGGCTTCCTATTCTGAAGAATCCGAAAGTCCCGAAACATCTACTGTTCCCTGGAGTTCAATTCTGCTATTCCTATCCTGGATAACTGGCTATTATCTCGCTTGAACGGCTTCTCTGTAGATCTGTCTATTGATCCTAACGAGAGTCTATATGGATCGAGGTCTCCTCTAAGACCTATAGATTAGTTTCTAGCAGCTAGCACTTTTTGATTCTAGTACTATTATAATTGTTCGCCTGCTATCTGGAGCTAATGCTTATAGTCTCCTATTCTATTTATTTGAACTGTTTTTTAACGCTCCTACGTTCGAACCTTATTCTGTTCTTCCTTTTTAGGTTGCTTTAACTTAAATAACAGTTTATCTGTCTGGTACGATACTTCCGTGCGTTATGGTCTGTTCGTTACATTTAACGACCTATCGCCTTTAAGTCCGACGTTCGCAGCCTGCTCTGACTATATCTTGCGAATCTTCACTTTAACTTGTATACAGTCGGCCTAAATCCTATAATTAGGATTTTCCTAATACTTCACTACGGCGATACTTTTAAAATTTCGTCTTGACTGCTCCTTATGGAGGCAAGCAAGTCGTTACTACTGTGACGCCTGTGGCTATTGGATCCTACTTCGGCGGTATAAAACAGCGTTTTCTCCCCTCAAGGAGTACTGGTAGCTGTTATCGATGTAACGCGGAGTTACGTCCCCTCACGGACTGTTGGAATGATTTCTTCTACGTCGTGGAGCAGCACTTCCCCTCACGGAATGCTCGTAGGACTGATGCGATGTGACGTGATACAGCACCTCTGGCTGTCTGAATACTGCATGATTGGCTTGGAAACGCCCGAAGCTTTATACTGTTTTACTAAAAAAAAATAAGACTCAAGCCTTTTCTGTGGTCAACTTCAAAAATAATGGTGCCACAAATATAAAATTCATACCTTCCGAAAGCTCGTCTTTTCAATGTCTAATGATCTTATTGCACCTAAGAATCGATCGTGCAATTCGGAGATATTAATTAATTTCTCGTCCTCAATTGTGTGGGTGTTGCATTCTTTTTGATCTCTCCCCTCCACAGAGGCTTAGGTAATTCACCGATGACGTCGTCTTACGTCGGCAGTTTATTTCTGCACAAATATTACATGGTTTCTCTATACTGAAAAATCTCTCATTCAAAATGATTCACTGTACTGTGCTTGTTTACTCATTATTATGCTCGTAAACCTTGTTAATTTTAATTATTCCTCTTCTGGTGCGTATGCGACGTTGTCAATTTCCAGCCACGTCAGCTTAAATTCCGATTCAGGCTTCTCTTTCTATCACGGTGGAAACTTCCACTCAGTTATTAATACTCGTGACCGGCCCTCTCGGAAATGTTGAGTGGGGTGATCTCATCTAAGGAGCAGCTGTCCCTAGCCGCTTGCACAATGTTAAGCTATATTCCTGGCTTAAAATCTCTCTCCGTTCCTTTAAGAAACTATACTTTCCTTTCATTTCTTCCTTAAGGACATTGGTTCGACCGTCATGGACCCTATGGCCCATGGGTTCAGTATATAACAGCGTCGTATATACGAGAATCAAACTTCGGGGCGCGTTCAGTCCGGGTATGCTTTCACTAGAGCTCAAATACCAGACGGCTGCTTTACAAATACAAGGACCATATGCAAAACTACAAATAAAGAAATGAGTGAAAAACAAATAAAATTACCACCATTTAATAACTGAATAAAAACAACAAAACATAAACAAGATGTTCAGTAAAGAACATATAGCCTACTTTCTCCTAAATGCATGGGTATTGTTATAACTCTTTGTCCTTTTCAAGGAGTATGATTGAATGTTGGTTGTAGTAGCTTATTGAAATACAACGTGCTATAGGGATGTTAAACATGAATATGAGGTGCCCTTTGCTAGTGCTACCTCTGTACCAAATTTCGTTCAATTCGGTTTCACCGTGTTTGAATTGATAGGGGGAATCGATTTGCACACTTACTTGGCCACCATCTGCAAACTATTGGGCTGATGTTCTTGCAGTTTGGTCTGAATATGTTTCCCACATAAAGATATGGTGTTGCAAAATTTGGTAGAGACTAGATTATTAGGTTGGTCGTAATTACATTTTAGCTTTTAACATTTGGTTGGCCGCAATTACGTTTCCGTCAAGATAGCGGTGATATAAAACATGACACTGAGGTGCCCTTTGCTAGTGCTACCTCTGTACCAAATTTCGTTCCATTCGGTTTCACCGTGTTCGAATTGATAAGGGGAATCGATTTTCACACAAAGATGGCCGCCATCCGCAAAATATTAGGCTGATGACCTATTAGTTTGGTCAAAGGATGCTCCCTCCATAAAGGTATGTTGTTGCTAAATTTGCTAGAGATCGGATGATTAGGCTAATCGTAATTTGATTTAAGCTTTGAACATTTGTGTGGCCGCCATTACGTTTCTGTCAATATGGCGGCGATATAAATCATGACACTGAGATGCCCTTTGCTAGTGCTATCTCTGTACCAAATTTCGTTCCATTCGGTTTCACCGTGTTTGAATTAATAGGGAGAATCGATTTTGACACAAAGATGGCCGCCATCCGCAAACTATTAAGCGAATGACCTATTAGATTGGTCAAAGGATGCTCCCTCCATAAAGGTATGTAGTTGCAAAATTTGGTAGAGATCGGATGATTAGGTTAATCGTAATTTGATTTAAGCTTTGAACATTCGTGTGGCCGCCATTACGTTTCAGTCAAGATGGTGGCGATATAAAACATGACACTGAGGTGCCCTTTGCTAGTGCTACCTCTGTACCAAATTTCGTTCCATTCGGTTCCACCGTGTTCGAATTAATAGGGGGAATCAATTTTGACATAAAGATGGCCGCCACCCGCAAACTATTAGGCTAATGACCTATTAGATTGGTCAAAGGATGCTCCCTCCATAAAGGTATGTAGTTGCAAAATTTGGTAGAGATCGGATGATTAGGTTAATCGTAATTTGATTTAAGCTTTGAACATTCGTGTGGCCGCCATTACGTTTCTGTCAAGATGGCGGCGATATAAAACATGACACTGAGGTGCCCTTTGCTAGTGCTACCTCTGTACCAAATTTCGTTCCATTTGATTTCACCGTGTTTGAATTAATAGGGGGAATTGATTTTCACACAAAGATGGCAGCCATCCGCAAACAATTAGGCTAATGACCTAGGTATTTGGTCAAAGGATGCTTCCTCTATAAAGGTATGTTGTTGCAAAATTTGGTAGAGATCGGATGATTAGGTTAATCGTAATTTGATTTAAGCTTTGAAAATTTGTGTGGCCGCCATTACGTTTCCGTCAAGATGGCGGCGATATAAAACATGACACTGAGGTGCCTTTTGTTAGTACTACCTCTGTACCAAATTTCGTTCCATTCGGTTGCACCGTGTTCGAATTAATAGGGGGAATCGATTTTCACACAAAGATGGCCGCCATCCGCAAACTATTACGCTGATGACTTATTAGTTTGGTCAAAGGATGCTCCCCCCATAAAGGTATGTTGTTGCAAAATTTGGTAGAGATCGGATGACTAGGTTAGTCGTAATTTGATTTAAGCTTTGAACATTTGTGTGGCCGCCATTACGTTTCCGTCAAGATGGCGGCGATATAAAACATGACACTGAGATGTCCTTTGCTAGTGCTACCTTTGTACCAAATTTCGTTCAATTCGCATTCACCGTGTTCGAATTGATAGGGGGGGACAGACATTCAGAGTACACACACTCACACACACACAGACACACAGACACACACACACACAGACTCACACACACACATACACACACACAGACAGACACACTTTTTTCGCCCTGTGTTGATCTCATAAGTCTACTTTCATTTTTTGCAAAAATCGAAAGTAGGCTAAAAATAACATAAACAAAGTCCACCCTGAACTTTACTCCCACAGTACAAGAATTTACACAGATCTGAGTGGCCTAGAAAGTTCCACTCCAAAGAAATAAAATTGTGGATCAAATTCCACTTGTCTGATTAATATCTATGCACGCGTATAACTACGCTAGAGAAGAAATAAGTACTTTTGATGGAGATTTGCTCACAGATGGAACAGCCAATATGCTTGCAAACCCCCATACTGCAAACCATTATTATGGCTCTATGGGACACACTCGTAGAATAACATACCAAAAAATATAATTTTACTGACACACGCAACCATTTAAAATTTATAAAATAATTGATCTCCATCGAGATCGCAGTGAGTCAGGAAACTCCCAGCAAAACAGAAGCTTGCCCAATGGCTCAAATTGCTCAACACATACATGACAACAACGTGAGCGAACATCGAGACCACCCGAGGTCAATGAACATGACAATAAATAAACAAGAAAAAAGATGCCTAAAACCCGAGGATATTTACATGAAATAAAAGCATGGATAAGCTAACACGCTGGGACTCGATCGATCAAAACGCGAACAGCACCCATTTATCGATTACAATTCTTTTATCATTAAACAGGCTTTATTTTAATATATAAGATAAACGATTACGAAGATCGGAAACCTGGTCCGTGAATACTAATGAGCACAGCTTGCTCCTTATCTGATGGAGTGCGCCGGGTAGAAATACCTTCACTTACCACTCATTAACGTCTGTGTTCAAAACCAGCCCTCCTTGTCGAAGCTTTGAGTCATGCTATTTATAAGAAGAGACTAGACAGTCCCGTTACGCCACCTGTTAACCGCGACACAAAAATTCACACACTTCTGCCAATTCCAAAGAATTGCAAGAACATCGTAAAAGGGGATTCCAACATTTTCCTCGCAAGGATTAAATGCTTATCCTGGACATAGCTTCAGACAGAACCAGGGTTCCCGAAAACTCCTATCCCATAAAACACATATTTGCAGACTCAACAAAGCATTTTGGGCAGAACACAACACAAATCTACCACGGGCCGACACTCCAATCAAATATCCATAGATTTTGTGTACCACGACACTAAAAGAGAAACTTCACCAACAAATAAAGTAATTGGGCAGATGACCCCTCACTTAACAAAAATGCAACAAACGGCAATTAACACACAAGCCTGTGTAACAATAAAAATCTATACAATAAAAAGATTTCCCACCAATTCTATTATTTACTCTAGTTAATTCAGTTTCGCTTCTGTTATGATATCGGTTCCCAATTTGCGTCGCTTAGCCGCGCATTTTACGGTAGCGACACGCACTCGAGTACGCTTGCCCCGTGTACTTGACATCAACAAAAAAAATCTTCACACAGATAGAATACATGCCACGTTGCTCATGAACTTAACTAAAGTGTGTCAGTACCACAAACCAACTACAATAAAACACGAAGACAAAAATAAAATAAAATATTTACACAAAATAATATGTTCCCACAAAACCATAACCAGTTTGTCAAATAATTAAATTATTTTAGTACTCATTCCTCTTTCTGCGTCGTCTCATCGAACATCGCCTGACATTCTCTCTCCAAAGTGTTTAGCTCATCTCAGACCACATGGAGCCGTAGAAACGTTGGTTCGATGTCTTTCTCTGGGTCTGGAGTTCCATCTTGACGTTGAATAAAAATAAAATGTTATTTATAGTCACACGTAATTTTCTATCTAAATTTTGCCAATAGCTACTTTATTCACCATTAGTCTAGTGCAAAATTAATCGTAGACTTTCCCTAATAGTTGTAGTCGTGGGAGACTACTAAAATCTTACAGATACACAAATTTCACACTCAGCTGTGCGCACACAACTTTATTATAATGTTTTCAATAATGACCCTATCTCTGATACATTTAACACAGTATATCTTCACGGTATGGAAAAGAATAAGTGATCACCTCACGGTGTCACCAAGAATCAACCTCGTCATCACTCAGACGACAGTATTTATGTTAATATAGCAAAAAGACGGAGGGAGAGGGAAATCTATCACTAACTTCTATAATAATGCGACTATAGGCATGCAACAGGTATCAAACAGTTTGAAATACACACATCAAAAAAAGTTTTGCATCACCTCGGTTCCCAGATCTCCGGCATATAGACGTTGACTGTGTATATTGTATCCAAGATACAGTCCCTTTGACTGTTCATAGATGTCACTAAAACTGCTCAAAGATGTAAACAACCATGCATGAGCAGGGCCTATTAGACGGAGGGGGTACGACAGCCGATCAGTTCCAGTCATTCCACCAGGACGAAGGTACGCTGCTCATGTTGTCTGTAGTTCTACCATGCCTAGAAGGTCAATACCGCAGTTCGATCGCGTCCGCATTGTTACTTTGTGTCAAGAAGGGCTCTCAACAAGGGAAGTTTCCAGTCGTCTCAGAGTGAACCAAAGCGATGTTGTTCGGACATGGAGGAGGTACAGAGATACAGGAACTGTCGATGACAGGCCTCGCTCAGGCCGCCCAAGGGCTACTACTGTAGTGGATGACCGCTACTTACGGATTGCCGCTCGGAGGAACCCTGACAGCAATGCCACCATGTTGAATAATGCGTTTCGTTCAGCCACAGGACGTCGTGTTTCAACTCAAACTGTGCGCAATAGGCTGCATGATGCGCAACTTCACTCCCGACGTCCATGGCGAGGTCCAGCTTTGCAACCCCGACACCATGCAGCGCGGTACAGATGGGCCCAACAACATGCTGAATGGACCCCACGGAATTGGCATCACGTTCTCTTCACCGATGAGTGTCGCATATGCCTTCAACCAGACAATCGTCGGAGACGTGTTTGGAGGCACCCTGGTCAGGCTGAACGTCTTAGACACACTGACCAGCGAGTGCAGCAAGGTGGTGGTTCCCTGATGTTTTGGGGTGGCATTATGTGGGGCCGACGTACGCCACTGGTGGTCATGGAAGGCTCCGAAACGGCTTTACGATACCTGAATGACATCCTCCGACCCATAGTGCAACCATATCGGCAGAATATTGGAGAGGCATTTGTCTTCATGGACGACAATTCTCGACCTCATCGTGCACATCTTGTGAATGCGTTCCTTCAAGATAACGACATCGCTCGACTACAGTGGCCAGCATGTTCGCCAGACATGAACCCTATCGAACATGCCTGGGATATGTTGAAAAGGGCTGTTTATGGACGTCTTGACCCACCAACCACTCTGAGAGATTTACGCCGAATTGTCGTTGAGGAGTGGGACAATTTGGACCAACAGTGTCTTGATGAACTTGTGGATAGTATGCCACGGCGAATACAGGCATGCATCAATGCAAGAGGACGTGCTACTGGGTATTAGAGGTAGTGGTGTGTACTGCAATCTGGACCACAAATGCTGAAAGTCTAGCTGTATGATGGTACAACATGCAATGTGTGGGTCTCATGAGCAATAAAACGAGCTGAAATGTTGTTTGTGTTGATCTCTATTCCCTTTGTATTTAACGGTTCCGGAACTCTTGGAACCGAGGTGATGCAAAACTTTTTTTGATGTGTGTATTATACAGGTCACAATGGGGCTATCGTGCTCTGGAATCGATCATAGATTTCGTTAATCCAATCTTTCCCGCTTTCAACTTCAAGCCGGCGTCAGACGCTCCCTTGGCGCTAAAATTGGTGACCCTCTCTGATTGGTAGTTCATGACGTCAATATCGCAGTTTAGAACAGAAGCCTCTGTCCTATGATTGGTTGAAAGTTCCTCACGTCTCTCTCATCCAGCAACTATCTTACTCGTAACGCTAGGGTGACAAAGAAATTACGGTCTGAAATGAGTCAGGACCCCAACACACCTTTGTCTGATAAAGTATCTGTCAAACATTCCGATCTCGTCACTCCTTTGTTTTAGGACTGGGCACGTTCAAACGTACTGTCTCCATATAAGCATGACATTTCGCAATCCAGTCTGGCCTTCCTGTATGATTCTGGCAGTAAAATCAGAATATAATGAAATGAATAATTATAATCATTAATATGCGTAGCTTAATAAGGTTTCAATAGATTGATCATTGGTATGAATCTTATATTTTAAGAAAATTAGGCTCTTTAGTTCGTCACTGAAATACTTGTTAAATAAATATATCGCACATGTTTCAAAAATTCGGACTAGAGTAATTTACAAGAGGATACTTTCTTTTCAGGGTAAAATCACAGTTGTCAAAACATTTCAAAATTAATAACCCATCTGATGTTCCTTATATTAAGGACGTAATAATATTTTTTTTTTATAATCACTAACCCTCCCAGCTTGGATTCACCCATGCAATATGCAAGGGATAATTCCTCTAGCGTCGCAAGGCCAGTGTCTGGGAGCTAAACACACTTTGTCATCAGATACAACTGGGGATGGTGACCGCTAACTTGGGTCGAATTAAGGAAGGGTCAGGGAAGGGATTTTGGAAGGAAGTCAGCCCTGGACCTGTTGAAAGGAACCGTACCAGCATTTGCCTGGTGGTGAAAATGGGAATCCATGAAAACCATTTTTAATACGGCTGAGGTGGGATTTGAACGTTGGTGGTGTTGTTTATTTATTTAATCGAGTCAGAGAACATATATCATTACATAATAAAAACAATTAAGCAACATGGTGCTATAAGTAACTCTGATATTACTGTAAACATTGCATGGCTATTTGAATACTATGCTATACTATACACACACTCATACGTATACTAGTAGGGACACAATGGGGCTCACATCCAGAGACTGTTCGCACTTCTGCAATGGCATTGTGCTTTTCTACTGCTGAATTTGCTTCCCCAGTTTGGTACAGGTCATCTCATGCCAGACAGGTAGATACAGCTCTGAACGAAACCTGTAGGTTGATAACAGTTGGTTAAAACCTACCCCAACAGATAAGCTCTACTACCTGGCTGGAATAGCACCACCTTGTGTACGCAGACAGGTGGCTGCGAACAGGGAGAGGCTGAGAGTGAAAGTGAACAGCGCCCACCCACTGCATGGATATAATCCTCCTCAGCAACGGCTGAGGTCCCGAAAGAGCTTCCTGAGGACATCTGAGATGCTTATCGTCTCACCGGAGAAGGCAAGGCTGGATATATGGAAGAAGTTGACCCCTCACCCCTGCGGTTGGATGCCAGTAGCTGAAGAACTACCACCCGGACACAACGAAAGCTGGTTGGTGTGGAAATCCCTAAACAGGTTACGATCATGAGTTGGAAGATCCCGTGTCAATTTGAGGAGGTGGGGCCTCAGTACACGTGACACGTCTTGCGAATGTGGACAAGAACAAACCACAAGACATATGCTTCATTGCCCTCTGTGCCCTTCTTCTTGTGCAGAGGAAGATCTAATGTTAGCCACTCCGAGCGCCTTGGATGTTGCTCAGTATTGGGCACGTGTTATATAATTGGACAGTTTTACCCTTATATGTAGACTATTGCAACTGTACATTTGTATGTTTCCGACACGAGAAATAAAATAAATAAATACGTATACTCAATTTAAATGCAGTGAGACCAGTATTTTCCTAATTTGCAAGCTTCAGGCGTTCCGTCCATCAGGTTTTGTGCAGATCATGTAATTGGACACAACTTGCAAACGAGGAGTTGTTTCATGGTTTGCTCCTCACCGCATTCACACAAAGTCGAGTCACAGGCAAATCCCCATTTTTCCAAGATGGTTTTAGATCTCCCTACTCCAGTGCGCAGCCTGTTGAGGGTCTTCCTCGTTAATCAAGTTTCTTCGTGTCCAGCGGGCAGGTGTTCAGATGGTAGCATCCATCCTGCAGGGTGGTTAGGTCTAGAACCCCAGGAAAGTAGTCTGAATGCTGGAGAAGGGACTGTTAGGCTATCAGTAGCGTGAAGAAAACTTCTTCTTCATTTCAGTCTTTGCACTGCAGGTAAGTAACCATACAAAGTGTGGGTCTGCTGGTTAAGATACTTAGATTTCTCTAATCTGGCTGCTGATTCATGGCGAATATCTGGAGGTGGGATGCCTGCCAAATACAGTAGTACATTTTGTCAAGTGACGTTGATAACATATTTTACACGTAAACTCCTCATTGCTATTCATTGATACTGAGATCTATTCCACGATCCTTTCTCGCATTTAGGAAAGATGCGGAAACTTTTCGGTATATTTTCATTATAACTACAAGCATAGCAACTTAGGTGTGAAGCAAATATTAGAACATTACCAAACAATAGAAAATGTCCCCTAAGAAAATAATTTAATACATTATAAAGAGTAGAGTTGTTTGAATTTAATTTGGGAGACGCCTACAATCAGATGAGTAATGGTGGTGAAATGTGCAGTGACATGGTTAATGCGTCTCTCAACTTCCTATCTCATTTATTTCCCCTTTTCTGCATTTTTCTTTTGAAGCACACCAGTCGTGGAAATTGCCTTATTTATTTTTTTAAAAGTATAGGAAAAAAAGAGGGTGATTTTTTCCCTCTTCTCTCAAAGAAAGGTTGGAGAAAGCTTAAAGGATCAGGCAGACGAATCCTTGTGGAGCGACTTCAAACAAACGCTAGCACACACACATCTTAACAGCACAAGAGTGTTTCTCTCCCCTTCCCACTCTGTCTTGTCACTTAATAGAAAAAATGAATTTGTAATTAGAAAATCCAATAACATAGGCGGGTGCATTGGCCCACTCGACAAGAGCGTTTGGTGAAGAAGCATCTATATAAAGTGCTTTAGGATTTCAAAGCAGTTGAGGCGTTAAAATATCAAAACATGTCATATTCACATTTTTCACGATTCTCTCCCACCCCATTTTTATTTTAATTTGATTTCTCGTCACACAACTATCCCTGTTAAACAGAAATCCAATTCAATCAAAACTAATGCCGTAGAGAAACTCAGTGATTGGATTCTTTGGCAAAGCTTTTATCCGTTATGTTTGATTTTGTTTATTACATTAGGCTTTATCCTTCACATAATGCTGCATATCAAGTGAGAGGCATGATAAAGAAACTCAGTCTTGAATATTTAAAGGAGGTACAGTTCATAAGTAATAACGTTAAATACTAGTGTGACGTAGTTGGCATCATGATGAGCTTCTATGCCAAGATCACGGGTTCAAACCTAGCCGAAGTCGTCGGATTTTTTAGGAATCGTTAAAAATTCCTCAGTATGCCTTCCTTCGGAGGGGAAGTAAGGCCGGCGGTCCCATGTCATAGATTTAAGGCATGAAAAACAACCTTCCACTAACTACACTTGTGGAAGCTAAAATGTGTTGGTTAGTTTGATAACGCTCTATCAGTTCCAACTTTCGACGCTTGGCGCTGAATGTGATGGCATTTAGTAGCCACGTGTGCAACTAGGTGTTGTGGATGGTAGCTTTTGGTAGCAAAAGTACTGTAGGAACTGCTTGAAAAAATTAATCGTCTCCAGTACATCTACCTGAATCGGAACGCTCTATGAAAGTTCCAACGTTCCCCACTAGGTATCACTGATATCTGGAGGCGAAAGTTGGAACTACTTGAAATTGAACGGAACTTGTAGCTCACCCTAAGGGTGTCCGCTGAAGCAGCTACAGACTCAGGCGAGCCGAGCATGTCTGCGGACACTCCCGGCACTAAAAGCCATACGATAAATAAATAACAGATAACACACACTGATGCAGCCATCACAATTAACACCGGTTATCAGACAAATTCTACACACACCCAAAGTACACGGGGCTACATGACCGCGTTGTCGCAGCCCCTAAACGAAGGAACCAACCAACGATTTCACTTTGCTTGTTAACGAGCGGCTCTCCTTTGAAACTTAGCTGGGTGGCCATACCTACATTCCACGTCTGCGGAAAGCCAAGGCTTTCCCAGCTCGAGGCACAGCGTTGTGAACTCTCCACCGTAGCCACTGAGAGCAAGCAGTGAGACTGGACAGAACTACGTGCAGTTGTGCAATACTGTACACCTGACAGGCGAGCAGGCCGCCATGACGGGACTCGGGAGTGCACGTGGAGTGATAGAGCAAGCATGCTTTTGGTCAGTAATGAACAATGGTTATTGTCGGCGCGTGGTACTGCCTAACGTTTGAGTCGTTGCTCATTAACGAGGAAAGTGAGAGAACTATATCATAGGAAATAATGATAATAGTATTATTATTAATAATATAATCTTTCTTCTGTGGTGTTCAATCCGGAGATTGGTTTGTAGCAGCTTATAGGTTATGAACATTCCCGAATGGGAATATGATGTTTTTTCCGTTTGATCAGATAAATTACCAATTAATATGATAAAATTGGTCCGGCTAGATCAAACATAAAATGCCAGCGTTTCACCCCGGTGTGCCGTTGGGCTCGTCAGTTGGTACAGACACACCTCACCAATACGCATGGCTAGCACATACTGAGAAGGCCATCACAAGACACAAAATACAAGTAGTATTGACGTCACGAGTGATGCCAATGTGCTACGGAAGTCAAGCACCCTTTCATAAAACAAAAACCTTACCTTGGCAATCCAAATAGGTTATGAACATTCCCGAATGGGAATATGATGTTATTTCCGTTTGATCAGATAAATTATCAATTAATATGATAAAATTGGTCCGGCTAGATCAAACATAAAATGCCAGCGTTTCACCCCGGTGTGCCGTTGGGCTCGTCAGTTGGTACAGACACACCTCACCAATACGCATGGCTAGCACATACTGAGAAGGCCATCACAAGACACAAAATACAAGTAATATTGACGTCACGAGTGATGCCAATGTGCTACGGAAGTCAAGCTCCCTTTCATAAAACAAAAACCTTACCTTGGCAATCCAAATAGGTTATGAACATTCCCGAATGGGAATATGATGTTATTTCCGTTTGATCAGATAAATTATCAATTAATACTAGTTGAAACCCGTCAATACATGACGGCCAATAAGAAAATATTGACTGAAGAATTTTATTATATAGGTTCTTTGTACAATTATTTTTTAGCACTATTGAAACTTTAAGGGCGTCAAAAGATTGCACTCTAGACATTGCAACATACTGCTGGCCATGATTGAAAACTTGATGAGGCAAATTGAGACCTATACGTTCCAGAGTTCCCCCTTGAGCTTTATTGATTGTGATAAAGTATGCCAAGCGAATCGGAAAATGTTGCCTCTTAAAAGAAAATGATTGTTTTATCCGGCGGTGTTAAATGAAGTCGAAGGATTAGACCTTTCTGCCTAATTTTAGCTGCACTTATTTCCAAATCCAAGCATTTTCATGCATATTTCATATAATTAATATGGAATCAAGTCGAAGGGTTAGATCTCTCCGCCTAATTTTAACTGCACTTCATCATCATCATCATCATCTTGTACAGTTTCCAGCCCCAGGCTGGGTCTGTTTGGAACATAAGCCTCGCCCCTTAGTTCTTTCTTCCCACCACCTCTCCGCTGTCACTCTGGTCCAGTCCTCGCCTCTCTTCTCTACACATTCCTCCACTCCTTTCAGCCATCTATCTCTTGGTCTTCCCCTTGGTCCTTTCTTCTGCATCTGCATCTCATGTATCTTCTTGGGAATCTTCTTCTCATCCATTCTCTTTAAGTGTCCATACCACCTCAGTCTTGATGTCTCAATCCTACCTTGCAAGGGCTCCTCTTTCACCATTTCCCTGACCTTTTCATTCCTCATCCTGTCTCTTCTTGTTACTCCGATCCTACTTCGCAGGAACTTCATTTCACCTGCCTGTATTCTGCTTATGTCTCTTTTCTTCATTGTCCACGTTTCTGAAGCATAGGTCAGTATCGGGATATAGTAGCTTCTGTATAACACTTCCTTGCTTTTTTGTGGGACATCTTTATTCCACACTAAGCTCCTAATGCTTCTCAGAAATGCTTCTGCCTGTCTGCCACGTTCCGTAATCTCTTTGTCATTTCTCGCATTTTCCTCCACTATACTTCCCAAGTACTTGAGACTTTCCACCTTCTTCAGCTGTCCACCTCCAAGTGTTATCCCACTCATTGGTCTGTCCTTTTTCCTGGTTGTTAACAGGATCTCACATTTACTGATGTTGAACTTCCATCCGTACTCTCCCACTGTTTCTTCCCAAGCCTTCAGTTGCTCCTGAATTTCCTCCTCCTTGTTTCCCCAGACCATGAGATCATCTGCAAACACCATTGCTTTCATCTTATCTTCTCCTATCTTTCCTGCTATCCGTGTCATTACCTCGTCCATAACCACAATAAAGAGAAGGGGTGACAGCGCACTACCCTGTTTCAGGCCACTCATTTGCCTGAACCAGTCTGTTCTTTCCCCTCCAACTTTCACACAACTCACACTTCCACAATACATCTCCTTCACTCTGCTTACAGTCTCTTTTTCCACTCCCATGTTTTCCATTGCTTTCCAAACCTTCTCCCTACACACACTATCATAGGCCTTTTCGATGTCCAGGAAGGCCATCAACAGATCCTCGCCAAATTCGTAGTGGTGTTCCTGGAGCTGTCTCACTGAAAATATGAGATCCACTGTTGATCTCCCAGGTCTGAATCCATACTGCTCCTCTCTCAATTTTCTCTCCACTGCACTTATTATTTCCAAATTCAAGCAATTTTCATACATATTTCTTATAATTAATATGGTAGCATTTAGATGCCCTTAGGAAACTTCAGATTTCTCAGGAGCATATCTATGGGTCAATCGTTTGGAGTATGTGGAAGCAAATCACTTAATTCCAATGAATTCAAGAATTCTGAGGAGTCTAATATATACAACTGGCCGCAGGAACCGTCGCTTATAATTTTGGAATATACATTAACGAAGTTCTCTCTTAAATTCCTTGAGATATCATTTCCAGTGAAAAATTGTTGCAGTCTGTCAAATATTTTATATTTAGGAAGATTAATTTTGCCATTACAACACCAAAGGTCAAAGTAACCAGGCGTAGATTTCTCGCTACAGAAATACAGTGCAGAACAATGTTTACAATTGTTCGTCAAGGACCATACACTGTACGGCATAATATCTGGAATTGTTTCTGAAATGGCATTTTATATTAGATTTTAAAAGTAGCTTCGTATTTTCTACGATTTCCCACTTTTTTTTGTGGCTAATGTTCTTTTTCGTCAAATGGGTATATTTATTGCAGCATTTCTCTCCAAATTAACGTCATATTCAATAACACTATAGTGGCCTGCATCAACACAGCCGCCAAATATTAAATGGCAAATAATACTTCCATTGCCAAAATCAACAGCGTGGTTAGACTCATTGTTATGTACTCTAAACAAATCATCAATAAACAATAATATTCACGTATACAATGAAGTTCAGATACTTTCATTCTCAAGTTTGTTGCTGATGAGAATGCGATGATACTGATCGCCAATAATAAATTCCTTATAATTATTCATGCCAGCAACAATTTTTGCAATTTGCTTGCAAACGCAGCTCAGGAAAACGTCCTGCATTTTGGAATAAACAGTACGAAACTGCTCTAAATAAGCAATTTCCATCACCTGATGTAGGTACAATCCTTTGCATTTCCATGACAGTAAATTAAGAAAGGGAGCATACTTCGCCAACTACTGGAATGAGCATAGACTCACTTCGACAGCCACCGTAATGGAGGGAGTTTAAGAGTTAGACCATATGCTCAGTGCTTGTCAAAAATCGTATTAACACAGGGAAGCCCAATCTGAAGGCTACATTCTGAGCTATCGCCCCGGATTCCAGGTTCGATCCCTGGTTTGCCAAGAAATTTACTTCTGGTCTGAGGGCTGGAACGGGGCGCACTCTTGAGGCAAAACTCAGGAGAGCAAGGTTAGATTCCTATCTCAACAATCTGGGATGTGGTTTTCCGTGGTTTGCCACGTCCACTGCAGGTAAATACCGGGATAGTTCGTAACTTAAAGCCTCGGTCGTCAATTCCCCATTCCCCACTTGAATTACAAATGCACACATCAGTACAGCCATCACAATAACACAGGTTATCAGAGAAAAATTTTTACACACACACACCAAAGTAGACGGGACTGAGTGACCACGATGTCTGAGTCCATCAAATGAATTATATTCGTCAATTGTCTCTCATGGCGAAAGCGATTGTGGCCATCTTTTATTTAATAATTTAAAAGTATATGGCAATGTAAATCGTGGAGAATTCCTTACTGTACGGGAATAATAAAAGTAAAATATGTTAAGACAATGAATTACCAATAGCCAGAAAGAATAATTAGGAAATAAAAATACATGTCTGAGGTGAGACTCCTTCGGCTATGCAAAATTCATTCCTGGGTCCGCAATGTAACCCCTGAGCCACCCAGTCAGCAGACTTCTAAACCAATATTAAGTTACTTAAACAACAAACGAACTCAAACGCCTGTTGAAGTTCTTCAATCCCCTCTTTTTAATTCTCAAAAACAAAGATCACAGTACGATACGGTGAATCCTTTATCCGCCATTTCTCTAGAACTGTAATTCTGGTCTGAGGGCTGGAACGGGGCGCACTCTTGAGGCAAAACTAAGAAGGGAAAGGTTCGATTCCCTTCTCAACTATCTGGGATTTGGTTTTCCGTGTTTTGCCACTTCCACTGCAGGTGTAATTCTGGTCTGAGGGCTGGAACGGGGCGCACTCTTGAGGCAAAACTAAGTAGGGCAAGGTTCGATTCCCATCTCAACAATCTGGGATGTGGTTTTCCGTGGTTTGCCACTTCCACTGCAGGTAAATACCGGGATAGTTCCTAACTTAAAGCCTCGGTCGCCAATTTCCCATTCCCCACTTTAATTACAAATGCACACATCAGTACTGCCATCACAATAACACAGGTTATCAGAGAAAATTTGACACACACACCAAAGTAGACGGGGCTGAGTGACCACGATGTCTGAGTCCAACAAATGAATTATGTTCGTCAATTGTCTCTCATGGCGAAAGCGATTGTGGCCATCTTTTATTTAATAATTTAAAAGTATATGGGAGCGTAAATCGTGGAGAATTCCTTACTTTATGGGAATAATAAAAGTAAAATATGTTAAGACAATGTATTACCAATAGGCAGAAAGAATAATTGAGAAATAAAAATATATGTCGGAGGTGGGATTCGAACTGCTTCCATTGCGCGATGCATAAATTAACAGTTTTGAACGCTACCGTCTGAGCTACCGAATCACTGGTAGAAGAGTGCAATATTCAGTTACTTAAACAACATTCACTCTCAACAGTCCGTATAAGTTCTTCTACATTTCCCGTTTTTTATAATATTCTATTCCTGTTTATATCGTGGAAACTTCATAATCAATATTCCCCTCCTTTATTATAATTCTTATAAATAACTATTGCATTGAAAAGCGGTGGACATCCGCCATGTCTGTCATTAACCAAGATGATTCTGCGCATGCGCTTGAGCCAATAATTTTTTAGTTTTGTTTATAAATTTTAAAATATGTGTTAACATATTTGTTTATTTTAAAGACACTCTGCAAATCTACAGGCCTACAGCTTTCGACAGATTGCTCTACGAAGTGAATCGGTTCTACCGTTCCCTCAATCTCGTGGTAACAAAAATCAGCTTAGTGTTTTAAATATATAGATGATAAAATTGGTCCGGCTAGATCAAACATAAAATGCCAGCGTTTCACCCCGGTGTGCCGTTGGGCTCGTCAGTTGGTACAGACACACCTCATCAATACGCATGGCTAGCACATACTGAGAAGGCCATCACAAGACACAAAATACAAGTAATATTGACGTCACGAGTGATGCCAATGTGCTACGGAAGTCAAGCTCCCTTTCATAAAACAAAAACCTTACCTTGGCAATCCAAATAGGTTATGAACATTCCCGAATGGGAATATGATGTTATTTCCGTTTGATCAGATAAATTATCAATTAATATGATAAAATTGGTCCGGCTAGATCAAACATAAAATGCCAGCGTTTCACCCCGGTGTGCCGTTGGGCTCGTCAGTTGGTACAGACACACCTCATCAATACGCATGGCTAGCACATACTGAGAAGGCCATCACAAGACACAAAATACAAGTAGTATTGACGTCACGAGTGATGCCAATGTGCTACGGAAGTCAAGCTCCCTTTCATAAAACAAAAACCTTACCTTGGCAATCCTTATCAGCGTTCCTTCATTACTGATTTTGTCCACCCATGGAATTTTTAGTAATTTCCTGTAGCATCATATTTCAAAGGCTACTATTCGTTCGTTTCATAATAATAATATAATCATAATAATAATAATGTCGCCTCCGTAGCGTAGCGGTCAGCATGGTTAGCTGCCGCCCCGGAGGTCCTGGGTTCGATTCCCGGCTCTGCCACGAAATTTCAAAAGTGGTACGAGGACTGGAACGGGGTCTACTCAGCCTCGGGTGGCCCAAATGAGTAGAGGGGGTTCGATTCCCCCTCAGCCATCCTCGAAGTGGTTTTCCGTGTTTTCCCACTTCGTCTTCGGGCAAATGCCGGGATGGTACCTTTTTCAAGGCCACGGCCGCCTCCTTCCCACTTCCTTGCCTATCCATCCTCACCATCCCTTACCTTCCTTCATGAGGCCCCTGTTCGCTTTGCAGGTGAGGCCGCCTCACCAGTTGTATCCCTTCCGATTCGATGTTCCCAGCTGTAGGACACTGCCCGTAGAGGCGGTAGTGGTGAGTTCCCTCGCTGAGTCCGTGGGTTCCACCAACCTGGTGGGTAAACGACTAAAAATAAATCATCATCATCATCTTGTACAGTTTCCAGCCCCAGGCTGGGTCTGTTTGGAACATAAGCCTCGCCACTTAGTCCTTTCTTCCCACCACCTCTCCGCTGTCACTCTGGTCCAGTCCTCGCCTCTCTTCTTGACACATTCCTCCACTCCTTTCAGCCATCTATCTCTTGGTCTTCCCCTTGGTCGTTTCTTCTGCATCTGCATCTCATGTATCCTCTTGGGAACCTTCTTCTCATCCATTCTCATTAAGTGTCCATACCACCTCAGTCTTGATGTCTCAATCCTACCTTGCAAGGGCTCCTCTTTCACCATTTCCCTGACCTTTTCATTCCTCACCCTGTCTCTTCTTGTTACTCCGATCCTACTTCGCAGGAATTTCATTTCACCTGCCTGTATTCTGCTTATGTCTCTTTTCTTCATTGTCCACGTTTCTGAAGCATAGGTCAGTATCGGGATAATACTAACTAGAGGACCTATCGTAGAAACCTTGCATGTGCATAAACCACTCGCCCGACCTTACTGTTGTGCGGGCTTCTTGTTTATCTCTTTAAAGGCACTCAAAAATAAAAATAAATATCGATATTTATGAAATCAGGGAGCATTATTCGTCACTGGTGGGGGTAATTCTGTTTCTTTTGATTGCATAATCGGTTACTGCACGGGTCCAAGCTCCGTGAACCTGGGAGGAATGAGGATCACGGACTATGAGGAGTGATGGTGACGAGTGATGAGGGTTCCCGCCCCGTGCGTAGTAACAGAACCAAATACATTGGTCGTGGTCTCACTTATTCGCAACACCACAGTGGTTAGAGCAACGATCCTATATTATCAATATTGGAATAGACATGAAATCCAGATAACACAGCGACTGTTGACAGGCCCTTCTCTTCCCGCCTACCACTTCACCTCACTCCGCAAGTTCACAGAGCTTGGACCCGAGCAGTACTTGTGAACGCCACATGTGTATATACCACTCTCCCGGCTCTAGTGTTATGCGGGATGGATGCGACACAGTTCTGCATGGGACTATCTATCGTCTTGTTTATTTGTTTAAATGTTCTTTTTAAACAAATAAATACATACACTGCCGGCCAAAAGTTTCCGGACATTCTGAAAATTCTGTATTTTATGCTTATATCCTATTGTGAAACTTTCCCTGCTTCACCAAAGTGATTTACTAGAGTTACAGAACACACGGGAACTTGTTCTGATCAGAAACAGCCCTAAAATCTCATTGTTGGCGCCAATACTGTCCCATAAGGTGATTAGCGATCAGTTGCTGGGTAACAATCTTGTGTGTTGGGTGTGTTACATGTAACAAATAAACCCACATTTGAAGGTTTGAAGTCAATTGTTGTGTTAAAATCTTCGTGGGAACTAGTAAGAAGGTAATTATTCAATGAACTTTATAAGGTTATATAGGTGTATCAGCAATAAATGATACAGTACAAATTGTTAAGCATAAATTTCCATAAAATCCCATCACTAATTTATAATTATTCAGTTTTACCCATTGTTATTGAAGAAATGAGACGAGGACGTACTCTATATGCAGAAGAACGTTCCGCGGTGAATACTCTTCACAATAAGGGCTATTCGATCCGCGATATAGCCAAAAAATTGAAGTTTTCGCGATCCACTGTTCATGACACAATATCAAGATGGATGAAAACTGGATCAAATCAGGACAAAACTTTTCAAGGAATGCAACATTTTTCATGTACTATTGCGATGATTTGGAAGATTTTGGCACAAATTGCACCTTCTAACTTTCTGTGATTTAAGAACTTGAAATGTAACGGTTTAAAGTCATTTTTTCAGTGTCGCCTATACAAACTGTCAGTTGCAACTCTTTAGTCGGTCAACACGTATTTGCCCAATGACTGGGCGGCGTACTTCCTGTATTCAATTTGCCATGAATCCGACAATGATGATTATAACAGTTGGCAATTGCCCCATTATAATAGTGATCATAACTAATACATTTATCTATTTCCAATAGTGTTATTTACATACCATATTATATACATTGTATCTCTCAATATAAACATGTAATATCATAGTGTGAATATTTTGCTCAACGTGCGACCAATGGCGGGTTACGCTGAAACCAACATCGGACCTTCAACTCTTGTGCAAACAGTTCCAGCGTTGGCATACTGGGCATTTGATATCACGAGACGTCCCAACCAATATTTTGTCGACGTTAACGTCTAAAGGCCATCTCCACATTTTTCATTCAATAGTTGCGAAGCATCAAATATATCTTCACAGTTTCCCTTCGGTGTGCCTTATCTGTCTTAAGGAAGCGTGCGTCTTAGGGGCAGTAATTGGCGTCATGTTCTCGTAAGACAGGCCAAAGCCTGACGGATGGTGACAGTGTTCTGTTTATCACGCCCACCTCCAGATGATTAATTCATTAAGTTGAGAGTAAGCCGGGGCTAATCTCTGCTTGGGGACCGCAGGGCAGCGCTGTCAGAAACAGGAGGGGACGGAGAGACACAGACACTGACACCCTGTTGGATAGTACGGGCTTTATTGCTGACTCATTATGATTAATTTTATTTCCTGTGTAGTTAATCATGCATTCAGTAGCGTTATTTCACACATCAGCATTGCTGCAGCAAGTCCGTAGATAGAAGGTTCGAATCCTGGCACTGACAGCGATCATCCTTGGTATGATTTTCTCCATTTTTCCATCAGCTGTCGCTGTACATGTCTTACTGTATCTTAGAGGAGAAGGGAAGCATATTCGAAACTCGGCTGTTCCTAGTCTGCGGAAACTGGTTGGGAAAGTTACCTCCCCTCCTTGGAACTGACCTACACTTATCAGTTGTCTGCGAGACCTACCCTGGTGAATACCGGCTGTTCTGTCAGTCCAGTGGCACTTCCTCGATCCGGTCTTGTACACAGTAGCAAGCAGTGTTGCCAAGAATGACGGACTTTTGCTCCGGTTTTCTCCTAAACCACGCCCCTTCTACTATATATTTCTCACGTCTTTCAGTGCTTCCTGACGTGGGGACTCGTATGTTTTTGAATAGCGGATCTGACTCCACTCACCAGGTCGTATATATTTCCTTCGCCTATTTCAAAATCTACCTCTTTGTGGTGCGCGAATGGGGGTTTACGAATCTGTATTGAACTAGAGTTTATGAACTGTGTTTCTCCTCTCTCTCTCTCTTGATGGTGTGGAAGACGCGATACACTAACTAGCTCTCTGACTTGGTCCTCACCTGGGGACTTGTTGTTAAAGCACTCAGCCCATATTATTAGATTTCCTCAGACAGCTTGGATGAGAATCGATCATGGAATAATTTTTCTCGAGGAAGTGTATGTGTCTCTGGAGAAAACACTTGCAGTGGCCGCCCCTGCCGATATGACACCACGGAGGGCCCTTGGGTCGTTAAACACAGAAAGAGTTTCCAACTTGTATAGTGATGTACAGCGAATTGCCTTTCAGCGCGGTCCTTTATACCACACACCGGACTTTAAAAGACTTGATGGCGTTGGGGCGAGGGTCAAAATACGTGCGGACATCGCAGGTCACTGAAAATAGAGCCCATGACATGGCAGCCTAAATTTGATACATACCTCACGGTAAACATAACTGCCACTTTATAGAAATACACATGTTAATAATTTCCAATTCCTCAAATTGTATTTATGCTCTAATTTACATTTATGTTCGACCATGGCGAAATGTAAATATTATATGTGAGATAACTGTAACATAATGAGGCTCATTATAGTACAAGTTTCCATTATGATACAGTTTCTCCCACCTATCAGAGCTCAATAAACAGTTGTGTGACCAATTAGGTAAGGGTGGCATCCCACCTGCGCTGACTTCCACGGCCTTCTATTTTAAATTTCACTGCGTGGCTCGTGTCATAGTGGGTTATTCGAGGTGGCCATGGTCGAATACAAGGTATTCTTTGCATCCCATGCGGTCTGTTGAGTACATAAAACTGGCGAAATCTCGATAGATATTTGTGAATATTTATATTCGATCATAAAATAGTTATAATTATCGTCGAACATAAACAGTCGTATGCAACAAGCCTATAATGGCAATAATTAAGACACGAGTATGTTTATAAAACCAGCGAAGCGAGTTTTTTAAATTTCCATACGAATGTTTTAATTACCATTATTCCATTATTTTCTGAATCATACAACAATAGGCTAATTGGCCTTATGGCTATGTACATTTTCATATAAATAAATTCCAATAAATATAATAGAAATTTAATGTGCTTTTTTTTCTTTTTGTCGGTCAACACGATTGAAGCCAATTGTAATGGGTGGTTCCCTAATCCTGAAAATAATTGCAAGTACACTTGGATGACCAGTTTCGAACGTCATGCGATCACCAGATTCATTACGCTTAGGATACTAAATCTATGTTTACAATATGTACGCTTATTTAGTTGCAGTAGTAGCCTATATGTCTTGACTATCAGAATTAAATGGGCTATAACATAATAAATTAATTGTATACATGAAATGAGGTGCCTAGAATCAAAACCCGCCAAATCCATTCCTTCATTTTTTCGGCAAAGTGGCAAAAACTGTCACAAACGAACCAATACCCAAAACGAAATACTTTTTTCCACTAAAAATGAATGAATTATTTTTAAAAACAGTGACGAAGTATGAAGCTGATCCCCGATATAGTTAAAAACAAGATGTTCAGTAAAGAACATATAGCCTACTTTCTCCTAAATGCATGGGTATTGTTATAACTCTTTGTCCTTTTCAAGGAGTATGATTGAATGTTGGTTGTAGTAGCTTGTTGAAATACAACGTGCTATAGGGATATTAAACATGAATATGAGGTGCCCTTTGCTAGTGCTACCTCTGTACCAAATTTCGTTCAATTCGGTTTCACCGTGTTTGAATTGATAGGGGGAATCGATTTGCACACATACTTGGCCACCATCTGCAAACTATTGGGCTGATGTTCTTGCAGTTTGGTCTGAATATGTTTCCCACATAAAGATATGGTGTTGAAAAATTTGGTAGAGACTAGATTATTAGGTTGGTCGTAATTACATGTTAGCTTTTAACATTTGGGTGGCCGCGATTACGTTTTCGTCAAGATAGCGGTGATATAAAACATGACACTGAGGTGCCCTTTGCTAGTGCTACCTCTGTACCAAATTTCGTTCCATTCGGTTTCACCGTGTTCGAATTGATAAGGGGAATCGATTTTCACACAAAGATGGCCGCCATCCGCAAAATATTAGGCTGATGACCTATTAGTTTGGTCAAAGGATTCTCCCTCCATAAAGGTATGTTGTTGCTAAATTTGCTAGAGATCGGGTGATTAGGCTAATCGTAATTTGATTTAAGCTTTGAACATTTGTGTGGCCGCCATTACGTTTCTGTCAATATGGAGGCGATATAAATCATGACACTGAGATGCCCTTTGCTAGTGCTATCTCTGTACCAAATTTCGTTCCATTCGGTTCCACCGTGTTCGAATTAATAGGGGGAATCTATTTTGACATAAAGATGGCCGCCACCCGCAAACTATTAGGCTAATAACCTATTAGATTGGTCAAAGGATGCTCCCTCCATAAAGGTATGTAGTTGCAAAATTTGGTGGAGATCGGATGATTAGGTTAATCGTAATTTGATTTAAGCTTTGAACATTCGTGTGGCCGCCATTACGTTTCAGTCAAGATGGCGGCGATATAAAACATGACACTGAGGTGCCCTTTGCTAGTGCTACCTCTGTACCAAATTTCGTTCCATTTGGTTTCACCGTGTTTGAATTAATAGGGGGAATTGATTTTCACACAAAGATGGCCGCCATCCGCAAACTATTAGGCTAATGACCTAGTTATTTGGTCAAAGGATGCTTCCTCTATAAAGGTATGTTGTTGCAAAATTTGGTAGAGATCGGATGATTAGGTTAATCGTAATTTGATTTAAGCTTTGAACATTTGTGTGGCCGCCATTACGTTTCCGTCAAGATGGCGGCGATATAAAACATGACACTGAGGGGCCTTTTGTTAGTACTACCTCTGTACCAAATTTCGTTCCATTCGGTTGCACCGTGTTCGAATTAATAGGGGGAATCGATTTTCACACAAAGATGGCCGCCATCCGCAAACTATTACGCTGATGAACTTATTATTTTGGTCAAAGGATGCTCCCCCCATAAAGGTATGTTGTTGCAAAATTTGGTAGAGATCGGATGATTAGGTTAGTCGTAATTTGATTTAAGCTTTGAACATTTGTGTGGCCGCCATTACGTTTCCGTCAAGATGGCGGCGATATAAAACATGACACTGAGGTGTCCTTTGCTAGTGCTACCTTTGTACCAAATTTCGTTCAATTCGCATTCACCGTTTCGAATTGATAGGGGGGGGGGGGACAGACATTCAGAGTACACACACTCACACACACACAGACACACACACACACAGACTCACACACACACATACACACACACAGACAGACACACTTTTTTCGCCCTGTGTTGATCTCATAAGTCTACTTTCATTTTTTGCAAAAATCGAAAGTAGGCTAATATATGTAGAAAAATATAAAGCAATAATTCGGATTTGTCGGGGTTTGTTACTAAGATTTGGATTTGGCAGGTTTTATACCAAAGAGCCCTAATACATTTGAAGTTGCGAAGAGATTGTAGAAACTGCGTAAGCTTTATTCAGAAATTAATATTTGAATGAAAGTTAACTAAACATAGGTTATAAAATAAAAAAATCGTATAATTTTTGTGTTTTGTTGTTGTTGTTGTTATTGTTGTTTTAAGGGGTGGTTGTGTTTTATTAGAATAAACAGAAAAAGAATAAAACTCATATTACCCATTCAAGATTTGATTGCCGCTGAGTGTGGCTGTGCCAGCGTTTATGTTTATTGTAGCATGAGCTCTGCGGGGCGAAGCGGAGGACACAGCGATGACAGAGTGCAATCTGCACATAGGTCACGCTGCATTGCGTCAGATAAGCGTCACAGGAGCTCATGTCACCATGGACAGTTAAATCCAAAACTGGAGCTGAGTCATATCCTACACGCGCAACTGTACCTGTCAACGAAGGAAGCTGACGTGTGACACAATTACATAAAGAGTAGTTCCCATCTCCACCGCCGGCAATCAATTCCTGAAAGGGTAATAATACTGTCCAGTAAATAACCCCTGGCACTACAGCCCGTGAAGGGCCTAATCCCCAGCCATTTGGCCTGCAGATATTGGGGTGCCGCATGACCAGCGCATCGGGTCCCCTCGGCCGTTAATCTTGGTTTTCGTGATCGAGGCGCTGCCTCACTGTCAGTTACTCAATTGTCCTCACGAGGCTGAGTTCACTCCGTTCCAGCCCTCACGTCAGTTTCCAAAAACCCTGACGGAGCCGGGAATCGAACCCGGGGCCTCCGGGTGAGAGGCAGGCGCGCTACCCCAACACCACGGGGCCGGCAATACTGTAGCCTACAGTACTGATCAATAATAAGGAAAAGCGTCAAATTAAATTAATATTCAATTACTATGGTCCAGGCCTTTAGAGACAAAACTATCGTCATTCAACTATTAAATCACACTCTTTACTGGAAGTTATAGCTACACAATTTCTGTTTCTACCTCATCCTCAATAGTAGTTTCTCAATCATCATCATTCTCTTCGTGTTCGCCACGACTTTGCTGATTGCAATAAAACTGCAGCTCTACATTTTCCCTCCATCTTTCTCCAGAATGCTTCGAAAGCAGTCTCGAAACATCTTTCACTTCTTGTGCCTGAAGGACAATCCCTCTGTTTATGGCTTCTGGCTTTACGTGAGTCATATCAAAATCAGGTTTCGTGACACGTTTGTGTTCGCAAATGTCAGTTCTGTGGAAAAAATCACCCAGACCAGAATGTTATTGTTCTTCTCGTTCTTTGTCAAAATTATCCAAAACAAATTATTATCAGAAAGTACAACAACATAAACCATACTAATCACGTCAGGCAGGGGTACATTCTCCGACTAATGTACGTAGGTAAAGAGTACACACTTCGCAAAGCATCATGGAAGGTAAGATGGCGGATCTGGGTGCTCCTATTGGCTGATGTGGATGTGTCGGGTTTTGTGACCAAAAATGGCGAAACTATCGTTGGACTTGGCGGATATTGCAACTAAGCCTCAACTTTGACTTCGTTTTACAGTAGGATGTAGCTGGGTTTGTAACAAAATAATAGTTTTAATGAATTCAGCGCAGCAAAAGCTATATGAAACAATGCTCATCTCAATTTTCATAAAATATGGATTTGGCGGGTTTTGATTCTGGCGCCTCAAATACAGTATGTTACATGAAAAGTGACATATCTTCGTCTTTATAACTCCACCCTTGGTGTTCTGGGCAGTGTGGACCAAGAGCCCCCTGATGATCCGGACTTAGTGCACCAAGGCAAAATCCCGCAACAGACATTTAAACACTTGTGAAAGCCAATATGTCATATCCTTATCTTGTGGTAGTGTTAGGTAAGTGATGTGCCAAAGGCGGCTTCGGTGGCGTAGTCGGTAGCATGCTGAGCTTCTATGCCCAAGATAGCGGATTCAAACCTGGCCGAAGCCGTCGGATTTTTTAAGAATGTTAAAAATCCCTCAGTATGCCTGCGGTCCCATGTCATAGATTTATGGCATGTTAAAGTACCTTCCACTAATTACACCTGTGTGAAGCTAAATTTTATAGGTTAAGAATGTAAACAACGCTCTTAGGTTCCTACGTTCGTTGCCAAGAGCCGACTGTGGTGGCGTCTAGTTGCTAAGTTCTGAACTAGGCCTAGTAGTCGTTGACGGTGGCCTTTGGCGGCAAAAGTAGGAACTATTTGAAAAATTCGAAGTTGCAGTCCTTACTTGAATTAAAAAAACAGATACACACACTAATATATTCATCACAATTAACACCGGTTATGAGACAGATTCTACACAAACCCAAAGTACACGGGGCTACATGACCGCGTTGTCGCAGCCCCTAAACTTAAGAACCAACCAACCAGATTTGAAACTAAATACATTTGAAGAAGATTCCATGGCTTGCAATCCAACTTAGAATCATGGTTCTAGTTCTTCATACTTATTGTTTGGGGGCAGATGACCTCGTAGTTTCGACCTTTAGAACCTCAATAACTAACCTTATGGTTTGATACATTTTTCTTTGATACATTTAAATAGAGCTTTGTTTTTGAAGGAATGCATAAATACTGCAGCCATTATTCTAGTTCATATTAATGCACATATGCATATAAAGATTCTGTGAAAATTTCAAGTAGATCAATGCAGTATTTTCTGAGATTTGCTTAAAAATAAAGGTTGTAAAGAATGGCTGACAAAGAAATGTCTAATTCTCAAATTATATAAGCCGCCTTGTCAATCACTAGAAAATAGTTTAAAAATAACTCTGAAAATGCTAAATTTGTTTAAAGATATGTAAGCTTGGCTAGTTGCTTCATAAAATGCATAGACCTTTACCATTATGAAGACGGTATTAAATATTTATAATTTGAGATTAATATCAGTCAACAGGGATAATATTTAATACCATCCTCATACTGGTGAAGGTCTATGCATATTACAAAGAAATGTCTGCAAATAATTTAATAAATTAATGGTAGATGTTTGCCAAAGTTAACAAACTTAAAAAACCCTTATCTCGGAAATAGATTAGTAGTTTAGCTCCAAACAAACTTCCTATGATATTTCAATATGTTGACAACTCAAAACATCAAAAGAGAGGAAATTGATTTTTTCCACCAAAACCTTAGTTACCGCAACCCTTAATGCACCGTCCTTGATTTCTGAACATAGAAAACCACGTCTCAATTCCGAGAGCGGGGGATACGTACATAAGTCATAACCATCCGAGTTTTTGGGTTGACAGCCAAAAATTCTATCCACTGCATTACCATCTATAATATTCAAAATGCATAGGCCTATTTTCCTTGTATAAAAACAATTTTTGCTCGTAGGGTCCTTTATGAGGTCTGATGTCCATGTTGTCCCCAAGCCCTGCAATAACAAATCAACGTTTAGTTCGTGTTGCTCAAAATTGCTTTGACAAATATACTGCACCTTGGGGCCACTAATAATTAATTTCACTTTTAGGGAGGTGGAGTAAATAAAACTCAATTTTACACCTAGTACATTCAAGCCATGCAAAGTACGAGTGAGAGAGTATAAAGAGACAAAAGAAGATACTGCAAACGACCATGCGCTCATTCGGAACAAAGCCTTGTGAATGAAATTACGATGAATAAGCAAATGTTTTCTTAAAGCTCACTGCTTTCCCTCCCCTGCTGGGTGGATTACCGCTCCTGCACAACGGGTTAAAGCAAAAGACCCCCTTAACATAGGGCATCCATTTTAATGTAGGAAGGTAGCTCTTCCAAGTTTCGTAATCCCACCTCGAAAGCTTCACACTTTCTTATGCGGATTAACAGCGAAACTGCTATCAATATCTTTCACAGCCTTAGTAGCGCTCCGGGCCTTGGGGTAATTTATACTGTTAATTGATATATTAACACATCGCCACATCGCAGCCATTAAAGACAACGAGGAATATTCTGTAATTGCTCCTTTGGGGCAAGGAGTTGGAACAGCGCACACTCTCAGCACGGTTATATTGTGTACACAGCCTACCTCTCTGCCTACATTACCATATCTTGTAGCGATGATTGTTGACATGTTAAATCAGGGGTGTACAATATTATCTCACCCAAGGGCCTCATTTTGCCTGACACTAATTTGCAGCCCACATACACGCATGAGTGGAGTTCCACAAGATTCTGTCTTGGGTTCTTCGCTACATCGTGTTTTACTCAACACCATTTATTATACTTAATGCCCATTAATTTCCTTAATAATAATAATCATAATAATAAAATTAATAATGATAATAATAATAATAACAATAATAATAACGATAGTAATAATGTTGCACCGTTGTGCATATAGTACTAAATAACTGATTGGACTCAAAGCTATTTTCTTGGGTATGGTTATGATATTGTAGTTTTGTGTAAATGTAGTGCCTTGATAACTATTTCTTATATAGGCAGAGATTTGTAGCCTAGCAAATGTCTTCGACCAGACACTGAAACAACAAGCGCTAATGTGTAACATTAGAGCATAGGAACTTCCACGTTCTTTGTTGATACCGCAGTGCAAATATTTATTATTACTGATATATTGCCACATAAATCATGAATTTAGAGACCTGTATGATTTTCATTCTTATCTCATATTAATGGTGTGCTTCTCTCAAGACACCGCAACAATTTTGGTGGCATACATTTTTAGCTTGCTATCCATAAGAATGTCAAGACAATCTTAGATGTAAACTTTATTCCTAAGAACCGATCGTGACCTAAAGTGAGTGCGACAATACGTTCCTAAGATAACTATTCAAAGAAGGATCCCACAACTTATTAAAACTAATTGTTATACTGTTCCTATACAAGGTATAGAGTTTTGCAGCCATGTTCTTCAGTGGTGCCGTTACAGATTAACAGTGGTAACCCTCCAGTTCTCTCCAACATAAATTTTCCCAATATATGTGGTTAATACTACTACTACTACTACTACTACTACTAATAATAATAATAATAATAATAATCAATCATCTTTTCCTTATAGCTGGATCTAATCCCGGCGTAGTCATTTGGCATTTGAGGGTACACAATTGTGAGGGAGCCGTGTCAGTAAATTTACTGGCACGTTAAAGATCCCATTTTTGGGCAAAGTCCCCCCCCCCTCCCGGCGTATCTAGAAGCCTCAATAGTTACCAGGGACGTAAAACCAATAACATTATTCTTTTCGATTGTGCCGAGAAGCTGAGTCTCCTGAGGCACTGCAAATATTTATGTGACGTAATTATATTCTACGATTTCAAGTTCAAGATGTTGGCCTAATTTCTGAACAAACATACTCGTAGAAAAATGAAAATATAATTTAAGATATAAAATCCAATGACATTTTAGCGTTTTGAATCACATAGTTGAGTGATTTTAGAAAATATTGTTCCTCCCTCTTTTGACCATTACCACCATTATTATCATTATCGTGACACACTAACAGGTCCAGCCACCAATTATGTGAGCGCATTCTGCTCAAAACTGTTGCATGTACGAGTCCCTAGTGCACTATAAATAATGCAATCAGTGGGGTGTACTACTAACTATTACAGGCCTGGCACTGACTGCTGACGTATAGCTCAAGTCAGCCTGTGTTATGACGTAATTTGTTATCTCGTCATCATATAAAGTGTTTACTGTCAAAAATCATCGCCGCATGTCGGAGATGAGTCGACCGACTCGTTAATCATGAATTGTGTAATGAAATAGGCTGCCGATACTGAGTTGAGGGTTCGAAACCAAAAACCCTGCCTCCACCACCGTCAAAGATTAATTGTTGTCATTTGGTAGCGACAAAATGTCGAGGTTGGCAATTAGTGGAACCCAATAATAACACAACAGCCATCCAGTATGATCAATGTGGGGATCAAAATGTATCGGCACGTAATATTTTACTCGGTGGTAACATTGCTTCCAGGATGCGTTACAAACACCATAGGGACCTTTTATAAATCAATACATCAATGAAATAGAACTGCCATGGCGTGTCGCTTTGGTGAATCATTCTGACACTGCTCAGTTGGGGTAAACTCCCCTAAGTGAAGAGGGAACATTTCAAAATTGATGGGGTGGAATGCAGTGATGACATCATTATCCTCCTGTAATCTCTTAACAGACATGTCCTTGACTTAACAATGCCTTTTATAGCCTCAATCGTACAGTCCATTTATAAAATTGAACAATCCAAGCAAAATAAAAAAGAACAAAGCATGATATTGTAATTAACAAGTAGTTCCGTGAAGAACTATACAGCCTATTTTATATAACTTATCCTACTTTTGTTAATTGCCACTATCAACATACAAAATTTCAGTTTCATTGCTGTAACTTAATAGATTCGTAGATATTGAGAAACGACTAAATATTGCGGATGGTCGCCATGTTGGAGCTTCATATATGTAGGTCTTAGAGTTATGTACTGTTACATGAAGATTATTGTGTACATGTAGTATTCAAATTTCAATCGCATGATTAGGACTCAAGAAGTAAAAACGAGATTTTAAAATTTCGCATAGCTGCCATCTAGTGGTTATGGAAACAATTGAAATAAATTGGATGCCAGTGGATTAACATTTGTATAAGGATTTACTGTACCAAGTTTCACTGCACTCAGAAGGTTAAATTGCAAGAAACGACCATGTGAATATTTATATTTCGCGTCGACGCCATGTTGGATTTATGATCTCCAGGATATTGAAAGTCCTATAGGTGAACTTATATTCATAGCCCATATGAACATAAAAAAATCAGTTTGATTGCTGTGATATTGAGATATTGAGAACCGTCTAAATATTTCGGATGGTCACCATGTTGGATTGTTATATGTATAGACCATAGAGCCATGTACCATTAAAGGAAAATTATTGCTAAGTTCATTATTCAAACTTTCACTTCGATCGCATGATTACGACACAAGAAATAAATACTTAATTTTATAATTCGCACAGACGTCATCTTGAGGTTATGTAAACAATTGAACTAAATTAGATACCAGTGCATTACAATGTGTATAAACATTTGCTGCACCGAGTTTCATTGCGTTTGGATCATTAAATCGCGAGAAAATCCTATTTAAAACATCCAACTTCGCTTGGCCGCCATGTTCGTTTTGTAGTTAACCGGTTTTTGAAAGTCTCATAAATGAACTTTCAGTAGTGCCCTTTATATCTGTACAAAATTTCAGGGTAATACCGGTAATAGTTTCAGAGATATAGAATACCGGTGAAATATTTCGCACAGCCGTCATCTTGAGGTTATGTAGACAATTGAACGAAGTTAGATGTCGGTGCATTACAATGTGTATTAACATATACTGTACCAAGTTTCATTGAGTTTGGTTGGTTAAATCGCGAGAAACGTCTATTTACAACACGCAACTACGCTTGGCCGCCATGTTAGTTTTGTAGTTACCAGGTTTTTAAAGGTCACATAGGTGAACTTCTAGTAGTTCCCTTTATCACCGTACAAAATTTCAGGGTGATATCGGTAAGAGTTTCGGAGATATTGAATGCTAGTGAAATATTTCGCACTGCCGCCAGGTTGGATTGGTGAGACGTAACAAAATTTAAAGGGCACGGTGGAGGTTGTCAGGAATAGTGCTATGAACTTTCCGAGTTTCATTGAAATCGCTCCAGCCGTTTAGACACACAGACACACGGACACACGGACAAAAGACGATCTCATAAGCCTTTTTTATAAATGAAAATAGGCTAAAAATGTATAAAATACGCAACTCGAAGCGCTGTTGTTTAATTTAGGATCCTCGGTTATCGTGGTCGTTACCACGTAATTAAAGTTTCGTACCATGTAGTTGAAGCGTGAAACCATGAAGTGCTACTTCCAGGATCAATGAAAGATGGCAGAGAGGGGGGTATAATGCTCTTCGCTACTCAGTTTTCCTCACGAGGCTGAGGGCATCCCGTTCCAACTCCCATGCCAAGATTGAACTACCTTGTTAGAACTGAGAATATGAACCGAGACTGCTATGTGGAAAGTTACTATGCCTACTACTAGACCATATTGGCGGTGTGAATATCAATATTAAGTGTTTAGTTAAATAACGAAGGAAGGGAATGTGGAATGAAGTAAGAAAGGAAAGAAAGAAGTAGGGAAGGAAACAAGGAAGGAAGAGAAGAACGTATGAAGTAATTAGGCAAATAAGGAAGGAAGCAAGGGAAGAAGGAAGTAAAGAAGTGAGAAAAGAAGGACAGAAGGAAGGAAGTAAGGAAATAATCTAGGAAGAAAACAGAGAAGGGAGCAAAGAACGAAGTAAGGAAGGAAGCAAGGGAGGAAGGAAGTAAGGAAGTAAGAAAGGAAGAAGGAAGGTAAGAAGGAAGAAGGAAGGAAGTAATCAAGGAAGGAAGCAAGGGTGGAAGGAAGTAAGGAAGTAAGAAAGGAAGGAATGGAGGAAGGAAGAAAGGAAGGAAGTAAGAAAGGAAGGAATGGAGGAAGGAAGAAAGGAAGAAAGTAAGGAAGGAAAGAAAGAAAGAAAGAAAGAAAGAAAGAAGGAATGGACGAAGTAAGGAAGGAGAGAAAGAAAGAAAGAAGGAAAGAAGCAAGGAACGAAGTAAAGAACGAAAGAAAGAAGGGAAGAAAAAAGTGGGAAGGAAAGAAGGAAGGAAGTGCAGAATGACGGAAAGACGGATAGAAATAAGGAAGGGAGAAAAGAAAGGAAGCAAGATTGGAAGTAAGGAAGGAAAGAAGGAAGGAAGGTAGGAAGGAAGTAAATGAGGAAATAAAGATAGAAGTTAGGATGCAAGCAAGAGAGGAAGGAAGTAAGGAACGAAAGGAGGAAGGAAATAAGGAAGCAAAGAAGGAAAGTAGAAAGGAAGGGAAGAAGGAAGCAAGTGAGAGAGGAAGGAAGGAGAGAGGGAGAAGGAAGGAAGAAGAGAAATGAAGCAAGGTAGGAAGTAATGGAGAAAGAAGGAAGAAAGGAAGGTAGGAAGGAAGGAAGTAAGGAAGGAAGGGAGGAAGGAAAGAAGGAAATAAAGAAGGAAATCAGGATGCAAGCAAGAAAGGAGGAAAGTGAGGAACGAAAGGAGGAAGGAAACACGAAAGCAAGGAAGGAAAGTAGGAAGGAAGGGAGGAAGGAAGAAAGTGAGAGAGGAAGGAAGGAGGAAGAAGGAAGGAAGAAAATAGGCTTTACGTGACAGTTAATCACGCAATTATAATCCACGGGATGTTCTGTTTTCGTGGAACCCGAATAAGCAACAACAACAACAACCTGCTTGATTCGGCGAGAAAGGGAGTTCACAAGTTTCTGCTGGAGCCACGCACTGGTGAATAAATCCCATAGATCCACCAAATTGCGGGGATTTTCGAAAATGGAGGTCAGAACAGCATACTCATTACGAAGATGTTAAATAGAAAGCAACACCTGTTCACCGAGAGTGTAGAAATGACTATTCTGATTTTATCTATCGTATAACAAAACTCATATAGGCCTATAGATCCATAACAACTATCTTTTCAACATGTTTTTTTTTTCTATCGTATTTTCCCATTGATGCGGGGTCGACATTTTTAACAAGTCCTTTCCATTTCCCTCGGTCCCAAATGGTGTTTTCTGATAACTGCTCCTCTCGCACGCAGTCCATCCATTTGCTTCTAGGTCTGCATCTCTCCCTTCTGCCTTCCACCTCCAGTTCGAGCACTCTTCTTCTTACATACCGTAGTTCTCACCCCTGCACTCAATGTGACCATGCCAAACCAATCGTCTTTCTTGGAACTACGAAGGATGTTTTTTAAGTAAGGGCCGTAGGTAGTGCGCACGCCACAACAAGCGTGCGCACTACCTCCCGGCATCCTTTGCGAACAAGCAGGCGTCAGTTGCAGCTGTGTAGCTAACCTGTACGCTGAACTGTGCATCTTTACAATGTTCAAGATTATTGATTCGCCCGCCACGTGTGAGGTACGATCTGTGATACGTTTTATGAGTGGAAGATACAAGTCAGCTTTGTAAGGTGTATGGTGATAATGCAATGAACATTTTCACGGCCACTTTTGAACTCGCGTACCCATTTTCGCACTTTACCGTCACGGCGCAAGATCATGGCAAGACCTCACACTGCTGCCCGGACTCGGGAACTGATTCACTCTTTTGGGTGGGGAGTTTTGGATCACCCACCGTATAGCCCTCCGCCATCTTGGTGGGAAGCGCTTCGCCGACGATGAAGAAGTGAAAACAGCCGTGAATTCTTGGTTGTCATAGCTGGCGGCAAACTTTTATGCAGAGGGATTTCAGAACTTAGTTTTAAGGTATGACAAGTGCCTAAATAAACAAGGCAACTATGTAGAAAAATAGAAGAATGTATGTAAAATCTAAAAATAAATGTGGTTTCAAAATAAAATGTTCGGTTAATTTAAAAAAAAGGCCCTTACTTAAACAACAGCCCTTGTATTTGGAGTCTTGAGTCTATGAAGATGTTCTTGATGTAGTCTTTCCTCGTAACACCACACATCATCTCAGCATTTTCATTGTGGCATTCCATAACAACAATAATAAAATCAAAGCAAAACATATCAACACTGCTCAAATTTCAACGTCCAACTTGTTGAACCAGATTATTCCCTCAGATAGAACATAGGTCAGATCCTCCAGACTTCCTGGAAATGATCGGACGTAATTTCCATCTACGGTGTGTCTTAGTCTGTACCTAACTTCTCTTCCTTATCATTGTTTCTATTCTTTATTATTTAGAGAAAAAAAGGGGTTACAACACGTAGGCGCATTTTATACATGGATTAACCGAAAATCGAAGATTTACCGCATTGTCATTCGTCCCGTGGCGCTTTATAGTACTGAATGTTGGCCGAGCACAAAGGAAGCGGAACGTCGGATAAGTGTCATGGAGACCAAGATGCATAGATGGACAGCTGGCATTACTAGGTTGGATCACATCCCCTATGAAAGAATAAGGGAACGATTTGTTGTCGCGGCAATCAACAACAAAATGCGTGAGGGTCGTCTGCAATGGTTTGGGCATGTGCTACACACTAGAGGTCGCCGGGAAAAGACCAAAGGGACGACCGAGACAACGTTGGGCCGATACACTGCACAGGGTTCTGAAAAGCGTCAATCTACATCCAGACATGGCCCATGACCGAGTAAAGTGGAGACAGCGGATTCACATAGCGGACCCTGCCACGAGGCGGGACAAACGCTAAAGCAAAAGAAGAAAGAACATTAATCTTTGGTTGGAACCTGAAAAATTATACAAGTCACACATTGCGAGGGTCTTAAAGAGTTACATAATGACGATGATGATGATCATCATCATCAAATTCCAGCTCAAGTGACCAGGGTGCTGTTAACGAGTCCTCGCCACTTTTTTCTGTCCATGAGTTACATTAATGTTCTAAATTATTCAGGTTTCTCCTTCAGCATTAGCAACGTATTTAGATGATAAACAATATTATATAGTCTACATTAATCCTTTTTGTGAGGATATCCTTTTCACTATGTTGATTTAAATTTAAATTATCCTCTCTATATTATTCTGCTAAGGTCCCATTCCGGTTTTGTACCGAAAATAAGGTCCTGTTAACACCAACCTACACATATGGGATACCTACAGGTTCCGCATAACCCCATGTGTGCCCGAAACCCACTCACTTCCTCTTTAAATGCTCACAATTAAATAAATACCTTAAAATGTACATTTACAATGGGAGCACCGTAACCTGGCGAGCCTGCCGCTAGATCGCAGGGCAGCGCGGCAGCCATCTGGCGGGAGCGCAGCGTACTGCTAGGCAAGCCTGCCGCTAGAGCGCAGGGCAGCGCGGTGGCGGCAGCCATCTTGTCGGAGCGCGGCGTACTGCTAGCTGAGGAGTCTCTCACGAGATGGCTCCGGTGTGGTCTCGCCAAGACTATATTTAGGGTGCAATCCTTTGCAAATACACAAATTGCTGTAGAAGAAACTCTCGAGAAACCAATAAGTGATGAATTCGTTGTAACATCGAATATTGTCTACAAAGAGGTGCTGTGACAAGTACAAAACACTGTTCTACATAATTCTTTGTGTTCTTCTCATGTAGGCTACGTATGCCGTTTAACAACAATAAATACATTTCTTCAATATTTAAAACTTCGTTCTCCCACATTCTTCCCTACTACCCCATAAACCTACATTTACGTTGCGAAAGCTCGCATGGGCTCACCAGTAGTATTTAATATAGATTACCTTACTTAGCCAACATTAGTTATTAGACTTAGTTATAACAATAATATTTTGATGTTGACTGAAGAAGAACTAATTGCTAGGTTGAAACATGTATCTTTGATGTATGAATAAATAAGATTCAGTTATGCATTGATTGGCGTATATTTAACAGTTTCTGAGGAAACGAATTATCTGCCATTAGTTATTTCCCGTGTATTACTTAATTAAATATGTTAATTTTTAGCCTACTTTTCACATTTTGCAAAAATGAGGAAACAGTAGACTTATGAGATCGATCCGGGAAAATGTATGTCTGTCCTTCTGTCTGTCTGTCTCTCTGTCGGTGTGGGTATCCCCCCTATCAACTCCTATTCGGCTGCGGTAATCAAGACCAAATTTGGTATGAGAGAAGATCTATACCAGAACATTTTAATGTCATACATGAAAATGATGTCAGTGCTACCAACTGCTGAAAAATCGCAATTGAAATTTGAGCTCCATGTTGGATATCTTGGAAGGTATGCATGGGAACTATTCCAAAATTGGCATACATATAGATAATAAAACTTCAGTTTAATTTTCAGGAGGTCATACATGCCAGTGTTGCCAAAATGAGTCTAAGCCTACTGATAGGTCCATTTTTAAATGCATATAACTCCTACACTATCAATTGGATTTCAGCCAAATTTCGTATGTACTATGCGTAGATAAACAGATATGACTGAGAGTATTCTTAAGAGCCTCCAGGGCTGCCAACTGTTAATAAATGCTCTATCTATTTTTCATCCAAATACCAATATATCAGAAAGTATGCCAGCCAACAGCTTTAAAATTTGCACACATTTATTGCCTGACATTCTAGATCAATTTGGAGCAACTAATGTATGGCAGAGCTACCAACATGATTCTAAGCCTGCTAATAGGCCCAATTTTTAAATACATGGAACTTCTATACGATCAATTGGATTTCAACCAAATTTCGTATGTGCTATGTGTACCATAAAAAGTATGACTATGCGTATTCTTAAGGGCAATCAGGGCTACCAACTGTTAATAAATGATGTTTATATGATTTTCTCTAGAATCAATATATCAGAAAGTATGCAAGCCAACAACTCTAAACTGTGCGCACGTATAGTACCTGACATTCTAGATGAATTTGGACTAACTAATGTTCGTCAGTGCTGCCAACATGATTCCAAACCTGCTGATAGGTCAAATTTTAACATACCATTAACTTCTATACCAACAAATGGATTTCATCCAAAATTGGCACAACAATAGATCATAACATTTTAGATTATTTCTGACCAACACATGCATGACATTGTTGCCAACATGATTTTACGCACGCTGATAGCTCCAATGTCTAACTGCATGTATTGTCCATGCTATCCATTGGACTTCAACCAAATTTTGTATTCTGTACCTTAAGAGATGGAACTAAGAATATATTCAGTCTCCAAGGCTGCCAACTGTAGTGCTCTATTAGGCTACATTATGCCAGGTATATTTCGAACTAATTAGAAATTTCGATATTACCAACTTTAAATACTTCGTCATTATTCTTGATAGGTCCATATAGATTAAGCATTGGCATGAATCTTAAATTTTAAGAAAAGAAGGCTCTTTAGTTCGTCACGGAACTTCTTGTTCCATTTCTTGTGGACTAAATACAGTAGGCCTATATATTTTTCAGAGCATTCGTTTCCAGTGAATTGTTAGAAAGCTTGTCCACTTATATCACAAACGCCTGAATTTTCACGATGACTATGTCGAAAAGTAACTATAGTCCATAGGCCTATTAGGGGTCAACCTCGGAGTAAGAGATAACAAGCTGTAAACTCGTATACATCTTCATTTTTGTGTTCTAAAAGTTTTCTCAAAAGTCTCATACAATCTCGTGTCTGCGCCATAAGTTATTCAAGGTCAAAATCACAAAAATCGGTTTTTCGTGATTATCTCAGTTTCTATAGCTCCAATGATGTGAACATTTACTATAACAATTGTAGGGCATAAAATTTTCGGCAAAGTTTGTTTGGAAAACAATTTCATACGCCCGATCGTTTTTGAGATAGAAGGCACAGAGCCCACAACACTCAGCCATACTCACTGCAATGCAAGGTCAACCGTGAAACTCAGTGAATATTACCTTGTATAAAGTTATTAAATCATTGGAATTTTTATGTTTGTTATAATCATTGGAGCTATAGAAACCGAGATGATCGCGAAAAACTGATTTCTGTGACCTTTGACCTTGAATAACTTACAGTGCAGACACGAGATTTCATAAGACTTTTGGGACAACTTTTAAATCATAAACGTGAAGGTGTATACGAGTTTACAGCTTGTTATCTCTCATTCATGTGGTAAGGAAGGTTGTATCAACTATGCATCTCCTGAAAAGAACTGTTTCTTACACCCCTCCTAACATACATAAGCTCTTCGTCCAAACTCTCATTTTTCCAATCATTGATTATGGCTCTGCTGTATACAATGATTTACCAGAAACACAGAACATCAAATTACAAAGAGTCCAGAATGTATGTGTTCGGTACATTCTGGATGTAAGGCGAGATGAACTTATCACACCTTACTACGTGCAGCTGAAATGGCTGAAACTCCACGAGCGCAGGCAAGTTATCAGTTGCCATTCTGCCACATAAAATATTACATACCAAGACCCCGTTATATCCCCACAATGCCTTTACACCAATGCATTCTGTTCATAAACGAGAAAATAGATATAAAAAATTAACACTCCAGATTCCTATACACCGAACCATGAAGTTCAATAAATCTTTTGTTTGCACCGCCTCACGCCTCATCAACACCTTCGATTTATATAAGTTCGTCAACATTGCAAGCACTGCAGCTTTCAAAAGACATCTTTCATCCTGCTTCTTGGAGCAGTATACCTCTCACATTTGATTACTGCACATATGTTAAAATTCTTTTTTTAAAGTTCAATTATAACACAAGGACAATGGCTGACAACCTGTCTACTTTAATAGCTTTTCTTGTACAGTACATGGTGTTTGTTTTTCGGGCTGATAGTCTGTATGCACTCTCACTCTTTTGTATATAATTTGTCCATTATCATTATTATTATTATTATTATTGCATTGTTACTATCTTTTTGTTACTATAATTGTTAGACTATGATTATTTATACCGTGAATGTAAGTGAAATGTTTTATTTTTATAAGCCCTAATCTTATTTTATGCAGGGCGCTACTGTAAAGGAGCTCTTAAGCTCTAAGTGTAGCCTTGAAAATAAAATCAATCAATCAATTCCGAGGTTCACCCCTTTATTTTGCTTAGACTAAGTGACTGGACTACTATATTTGTAGCCTACATACGATTTTGGTAATTAAGCTAGTCTTTTTTATGGTCTGTCTGAATCTGAAAATAAAACCACCTTCGTCTTTCTGATCTCACAAAATATGGTTAGTTAGGAATTTCTTGCCATTAATTATTTCACGTGTGTTAGTTACATTATTTTCTCCACATATTGTGAAATATATATATATATATATATATACATTTGGGAGAAAAGGGCAACGACTAGCTGGATTCAAGGAGTAAAGAAAGAGTTAGAAAGAAATAAGAAATAAGTGAAGAAGAAACGGTGAACAGAGAGATCTTTAGAAAAAGGGTATTAAGTATGAAAGGATTCCATGGAAGATTGCCAAAGAAACCTGGTGCGAAGTGGTCCGAGGACAGAAAGAAGCAGCATAGTGAACGATAGGCTTATTTCACAGCATTAATTTGCTATGAATAGAGCATAAAGTTGTGATCATGATAAGTCGCGCTAACATATTTACTAACGTTTAAATCATTGTAATATTTCATTTCGAACCAATTTATGTCAATATAAGTGGCAGTTAATAAATAGCGGTGGGAGGTTTTCAAAACATATGTTCTGCCTCTACTATCATTAATCTGCTCCGTGATGTTGTAACCATGAATGATGCTAAGCTGAAACAAAAATATATAAATCCCATAAAATAAACCCCAACATTCGTTTACACCTAGAATTGTAACAATGAATTAAACGTATCGTACATCTAGCCAAATGAGTCTGCATTACACCCGTGAGAGTTGTCGGCTTTGTTTAGAGGGGACACTGGTTGAGCAGATCAACAAATGGTTCGGTACCGCAAATAGTCATTGCTTGCGATATTTAACTCACTAACTGGGTCGCACCAAGGACGTCCGCCGACTGCCATCGATGACAAGAATTGAGGGAGACTGAGTTTCCAAATTCCTAATTTTTTCTTCCATATATCGAATGGCCTACAAATGGTTCGGTACCGCAAATAGTCATTGCTTGCGATATTTAACTCACTAACTGGGTCGCACCAAGGACGTCCGCCGACTGCCATCGATGACAAGAATTGAGGGAGACTGAGTTTCCAAATTCCTAATTTTTTCTTTCATATATCGAATGGCCTCGGATGCCGGGTGCAAGCTTTGTTATGTGACACACAGAGGGCAGCTTGCATGTCGAATTTTGTTGTTACTTGAAGCAATCTGAAAGTCAAGGAGGTTAGATATCTAAACTTCTTGACACTATAGCGCTTTCTAGTAGAGAAATGAGGAACTTTGTGTTGGCGGAAAATCCTGAGATTAATTTTGCCATTATAAACACAGCCTACTGAATTCAAATGGGTTCTTTAACATGCCAACATCGTTTGACATGCGTATCGTGATTTTTGCTGCCTTTCAAAAATCACTTACCATGGCCAGGAGCGAACCTGCAATCTTGGGGTTAGTAATCTGACACGATAACCACTCGCGCACCGTGGCAAGCTCCAAATTCATGTAATATTATAAATGGATTTTATTCCACTGTTGTAGTGGGACTTAGTGGCGCAACGGTCAAGCTGTTGGCCTCTCACCAAGGTGGACTGGGTCGATTCCCGGTCAATATATGTGAGATTTTCGAGTTGAAATGCCATGTCCTGTTTTTCGGAATCCATGTAAAAAGGAGGTCCAGTGGCTCATAATCACAAGATTCACGGTCACGTAAAATTCTAATCTTTCTTTATTCCACTGTTTCACAAGGAATCCTTATAGGCTATCAATAGGCGTATAGGCCTACATTATACTATTGACTACATTTCTCAAGTAGCCTAGGCCTATGTTTTATTCTTACGTGTAAACTATGGAATGCTCCATGCATGAAATGAATCTAGCTGTTCTTAGTTCATTCTGGGGCTTGCGACATCTTGGTCATCAACCCCGTGTAGTTGGATAAGTGTTGAACATGTAGCAGGCTGTTCCAAATCCACGAGTACGAGTATGCGTACACGTGAGTACTCAGCAGTAATGCTCGGAGCATGGTTCGAGAGGGACTGGGGGTGATAGCCAAAACGTCACTGGGCGAAGCTCATAGCACATGTCCATGCGCTTCCTGCCAGTCTTATGTTTCCACCGCTTAGTAACGGCAGCCCCCACAGTAGAGCTGTATTGCATGTTGCAGGTTTACTCACGCAAGGCGGCGAGTACTGAGCTGCTCACTCACGAGCAGCTCGGCTGGAAGAGCCTGTGTTGAGGGTATGTCGGAAGGGAAGAAACGCAAGAAAATAGAATGCCAGGTAGGAGGAACAAAATTGGAGCAGGAGGAACATTTTAAGCCTACTGGGGCTGTGTATTCTCTCAGGAAGGTAATAGGGGAAGAAAATATAGTCGAGGTGTAGAAAAGTAGGTGAGTTATCAGTTGCGATGTACAGTATTCAGCAAGAAAGAAATTAGTGTAGCGATGAAACTCTCCTACATCACTCAGTACTGTATTACGTAACCACATAGTAATACCTAATATTTCTGATATCATCACGATTAGTCCGTAGAAATAAATGAAACAAGAAACACAATGTCACAGATTCAGGGACATCAATTGCTGTAAAAATATAATGCTGTGGTTTCCTAAGGTGCTTCGTGGGTAAAGAACTAGTGCAAGAAATATACGAACAGTTGACTAAAGTCATTCTTTATTTTTCATCAACAATATTTTTCACCTCTTAATGATCTGAACAGACGTATTCTTTGAACAAGATAATGCATATCCTAATTTTATATAATAAAATAAAGCGAATTTTATATTCAACTTACGAGGTGAGGATTCTACTAATTTTATAAGTAAAACCAAAAAGACCTTTATATTAAACTTACAAAGTAAGAGTTCTGTAATTTGTATGAGTAAAGCAAAAATGAACTTTACATTGAATTTACAAGGAAAGGGTTCTGTAAATTGTATGAGTAAAGCAAAAATGAACTTTACATTGAACTTACAAGGAAAGGGTTCTGTAAATTGTATGAGTAAAGCAAAAATGACCTTTTACATTCAACTCACAATGTAAGGATTCTGCTAATTATATATGTAAAGCAAAAATGACCTTTACTTTCAACTTACAAGGTAAGGATTCTGCTAATTGTATGAGTAAAGCAAAAATGACCTTTACATTGAACATACATGGTTAGGATTCTGCTAATTATATATGTAAAGCTAAAATGACCTTTACTTTCATCTTACAAGGTAAGGGTTCTGCTAATTGTATAAGTAAAGCAAAAATGACCTTTACATTGAACAGGTTGGGAAACAGTGGCTGTACCGGGTGATGAGGGTGATATGGAAGGAGAAAAAGACCCCAGAAGATTGGAAGAAGGGATTAATTGTCCCAATACTTAAGAAAGGAAGCAGAAAGGAGTGCAGAAATTACAGGGGAGTCACACTCATACCTCACTGTGCCAAGATATATGAAAAGATATTAGAAAGTAGAATACGAGCCAAAGTGGAGAGAAAATTGAGAGAGGAGCAGTATGGATTCAGACCTGGGAGATCAACAGTGGATCTCATATTTTCAGTGAGACAGCTCCAGGAACACCACTACGAATTTGGAGAGGATCTGCTGATGGCCTTCCTGGACATTGAAAAGGCCTATGATAGTGTGTGTAGGGAGAAGGTTTGGAAAGCAATGGAAAACATGGGAGTGGAAAAAGAGACTGTAGGCAGAGCGAAGGAGATGTATTGTGGAAGTGTGAGTTGTGTGAAAGTTGGAGGGGAAAGAACAGACTGGTTCAGACAAATGAGTGGCCTGAAACAAGGTAGTGCGCTGTCACCCCTTCTCTTTATTGTGGTTATGGACGAGGTAATGACACGGATAGCAGGAAAGATAGGAGAAGATAAGATGAAAGCAATGGTGTTTGCAGATGATCTCATGGTCTGGGGAAACACGGAGGAGGAAATTCAGGAGCAGCTGAAGGCTTGGGAAGAAATCGTGGGAGAGTACGGATGGAAGTTCAACATCAGTAAATGTGAGACCCTGTTAACGACCAGAAAAAAGGACAGACCAATGAGTGAGATAACACTTGGAGGTGGACAGCTGAAGAAGGTGGAAAGTCTCAAGTACTTGGGAAGTATAGTGGAGGAAAATGGGAGAAATGACAAAGAGATTACGGAACGTGGCAGACAGGCAGAAGCATTTCTGAGAAGCATTAGGAGCTTAGTGTGGAATAAAGATGTCCCACAAAAAAGCAAGGAAGTGTTATACAGAAGCTACTATATCCCGATACTGACCTATGCTTCAGAAACGTGGACAATGAAGAAAAGAGACATAAGCAGAATACAGGCAGGGGAAATGAAGTTCCTGCGAAGTAGGATCGGAGTAACAAGAAGAGACAGGGTGAGGAATGAAAAGGTCAGGGAAATGGTGAAAGAGGAGCCCTTGCAAGGTAGGATTGAGACATCAAGACTGAGGTGGTATGGACACTTAATGAGAATGGATGAGAAGAAGATTCCCAAGAGGATACATGAGATGCAGATGCAGAAGAAACGACCAAGGGGAAGACCAAGAGATAGATGGCTGAAAGGATGGAGGAATGTGTCAAGAAGAGAGGCGAGGACTGGACCAGAGTGACAGCGGAGAGGTGGTGGGAAGAAAGAACTAAGTGGCGAGGCTTATGTTCCAAACAGACCCAGCCTGGGGCTGGAAACTGTACAAGATAATGATGATGACATTGAACATACAAGGTAAGGATACTGCTAAATGTATAAGTAAAGCAAAAATGACCTTTATATTGAACTTGCAAGGTAAGGGTTCTGCTAATTGTATATGTGAAGCAAAAATGACCTCTACTTTCAACCTACAATGTAAGGGTTCTGCTAATTGTATATGTGAAGCAAAAATGACCTCTACTTTCAACCTACAGGGTAAGGTGTCTGCTAATTTCACAAGTAAAACAAAAATGAGTTGAATTTTGCACTTTGTAAGCGATTACGTAACATTTTGGACACGTAATCATAAGCTTTGAACCACCAGCCCTCTTTTCTTTGTGATAACGTAATAATTATGTGGTTGGCCGCTAATGAACAACGAAAGCTACTGTACTGTAGCCCCAACCAGAGAAATTCTAGTCATCTCTGGTGCAAGGTAGACGTTTGATTCGGTTTGGAAGGGCCGGAAATGGGGAGGTAGTACTAAAGTGGATCAACATTCTCCACCTCTTAATAGCCTTGTGGAGAACATGTTCGGCAAGCAGGAAGCAAGCGACTCTATCCGGTGACGGTGACCCATAATACGGTGCAGCGAGCAGTTCATCCTCTACTCTATCATCCAACTCGCCTTAGCGTCTGACAGCGCAAGCATTGTTTTATGGCAGACACCGTTCATCACCCACCCAGCCCCGGAATGCATCGTAAAGTTGCTTGAAACAAAATGCCATATTGCTCACAATAGGTACAGACAGCCGCAATATTTCACCCCGCCAGCTCAGAAAAGTGAGATGGAGAATGAGGAGAAGGAGGCTAAGGGCTCTATGAATGGGTAAATGGGTGGTGGTAGTGGGGGATGTGCACCCCCTCCCTTATCCTCTTCACCTCTCCTCTGCCTCCTGTTTTCTCCTGCTCTTGGAGAAGATAAATAACCCTCTAGTAATTGCGTGCGGAGCGATACCATATTTCATACACGCTATAAGCCATAACTTAGGAGGCAATTACGGGGAGTACATCATTTATCATCGGAGTTGGCAACGGGAAAGGGGATGGGGCGGTGGTTGGAGGGGGAGGGGGGGATGACGTGGTCCCCGCCGCCGCACAGTGTTTTTGAGGCGACTACAATCTCACGACGCGCACAACATTAATCCCGTCTGCCACATGCGACAGTGTGACTGCGGTGCGCTGCAAATCTGAAGTGTGACGTCACACGGTGATTGATCACGGCCTCGTGGTACCTGTAAGATAAACACCCCCTTAACTTCTAGCGTTTAACAAACAGGATAATGTTCATGTTTGTTCTTTCTTTCAATTTAATTCAGCAACACCCCCAGGGAGTGGGAAATGACTGCGTGATCCTAGGGCTCCAGCCGAGTCCGGCATCTATCTTCTCTTTCACTTTCCATGCACACCTCCCTTGTTGTTGATTGATTTAGGGGCTTTGTAACATCGTGGCCATGTAGCCACGTGTACTTGGGTGGGTGTGGAATTTGTCTGATAAACTGTGATCACTGTATTAGTCTGAGTGTAATTCAGATGATGATTGGGGAAGGAGGCGGCCGTAGCCTTAAGTTAGGAACCATCCCAGTATTCGCCTGGAGTAGAAGTGGAAAACCACGGAAAACCAGCTCCAAGATGGCTGAGGTGGGAATCGAATCCACCTCTTTTGTCTCACGAAGCTGAGTATACCCCGTTCCAGCCCTCAGACCAGAATTAAATTTTCGCAAAGTCGGGAATCAAAACTTCACTCACTTGGCACTAGATAGAGCAGATGCTAAATTAATTTTGAAGTCAGCAAAACAGCGGATAGATGACTGGAGGCAAAATGCCCTACATAGAAGGTATTCTGCTCATCTGCATTCTGAATCTACCGATACTACGAATTCAACAGAGTGGCTTCGGTCGCCTGGCTTATTCGGAGAAACAGAAGGATTTCTGTTTGCGATTCAGGACCAAGTTGTGTGCACATTCTTGGGAAGGATACATCAGACAAATGCCGTCTGTGCAATAGATCTACTGAATCGATCCCAGCACATCACGAGGGGATGGGGAACGCTTGTTGCAAAAGAATACTTGGAGCGGCATAACGACGTAGCTAAAGTAGTACATCAAGCTTTTGCCTGGCGATACGGTTTTGTAGTGACAGAAGTGCCATAAATGCAGACCTGTTCAGGCTCTGAACAATGACTAAGTCAAGATCTTATAGGTTTCCACTGTAATAACTGATCGTTCTGTGGAAGCCAACAGGCCAGACCTTGTGATATTCGATAAGGAAGCACACAAGGTTACCATCGTCCATGTTGCTCTCACACTCGATGAAAACGTACGGAATACGGTGGCTGAGAAAAGGCGCTAATACCAGTCACCTACCAGTGAGCTCAGCAACATACACGGCATAAAGGAAATTTTCGTCATCCCGTTTGCCTCTGTGAATGGTATAGTTACAATGGACTGGATAATGCAAAGGAGAACCTTGGTTTGAAGAGAAACCAAATTCAAAAACCTACCCTCCTTGGTACTGCAAACTTAGTAGGCCTACGTAAGGTTTTGTCTCTTCAATGACTTGATCTGAACATCTTGAGAACCAGTGCTATCATCAGTGTCTTTGGCTCACAAGGAGTCCGACGGTGACGGTTTTGTATTTTTATGTCAATTTCTTATGCATAATAATAATAATTATTATTATTATAGAAAAAAATGTCTATGAGTAGACTACAGGGGCCAATTGCCGACACTACCCACAGTTGTATAATCAGAGGGATTATATGCGACCGAAACTTTGAGCATGAATAGTAAAGGTCAAGCTGACCAACTGGAAAAAAAGAGAGCGCAGGTTATTAAGAAAAATCCTAGGTAATAGATGGATTGATGGACAGTGGCGAATGAGACTAAATGAGAACTTGCACAATAACATAGACCCTATCACAGCATCAATTAAGAAGAGACGGCTAATATTTTACGACCACCTTCTGAGGATGACTGATGATCGATTAACGAAAATAATATGAAGTTTCATCAAGTATAAGGCAACAAGGCCGAGATGGTTCGAGGAATGCGAAATAGATCTCAGGAAAATTGGTATTCCAGACCGAGAAATTCCTGACAGGAACACAGTTAGAAGATAGGTGAACAACTACCAAGGTTTTAAAATGGTAACGACTTCCGGAAGACGGAGAGGACCTTCTTCCGAAGAACATAAATAGGCACTCGTCGCTTGGGTCAGAAGATACTGGCAGGAAGTCAAAGCCGGAACATGAACAAGACCTAGACACTAAAGTAAAGTTGGTTGTTACCACGCAGTCCATAGAGGCTCAACTCGATGTATAAACAAGTAGTTCCGTGAAGAACTATACAGCCTATTTTCATATATTCTACTCATGTCAATTGCCTCTATCAACATACAAAAATTCAATGTTATTGTTGTGATAGATTCGTAGATATTGAGAACCATCTAAATATTTCAGATGGTCGCCAGGTTGGATTTTTATTTACGTACTATTACATGATAATTATTGTGTAGGTGTGGTATTCAAACTTCAATCGCATGATTAGGACACAAGAAGTAAAAACGAGATTTTAAAATTTCGCACAGCTGCCATCTTGTGGTTATGAAAACAATTGAACTGAATTAGATGCCAGTGCATTACAATATGTATAATCATTTACTGTACCACATTTCACTGCGCTCAGATGGTTAAATCACGAGAAAAGTCTATTAATATGTTTCAAATTCGCTTGGCCGCCATGTTCGTTTTGTACTCTACAGATTTTTGAATGTTACATAGATAAACTTGTAGTAATGCTCTTTATCACCGTACAAAATTACAGGGTGATATCTGTAATAGTTTCGGAGATATAAAATGCCAGTGAAATATTTCGCACAGCCGCCATTTTGATGTGATGTAAACAATTGAACTAAGTTAGACGTCAGTGCATTACAATGTGTATAAACACTTCTTGTACCAAGTTTCATTACGGTTGGATGGTTAATCGCGAGAAAAGTGTATTTAAAATTCTCAACTTTGCTTGGTCACCACGTTGGTTTTGTAGTTACCAAGTTTTTGAACGCCTCGTAGGTACACTTCTATTAATGCCCTTTATCACCGTACAAAATTTCAGGGTGATATCGGTAATAGGTTCGGAGATACTGAATGCTGGTGAAATATTTCGCACTGCCGCCATGTTGGATTGGTGCGACACAATAAAATTTGAAGGGTACGGTCGTGGTCGGCCCGAATGGTGCTATGATCCTAACGAGTTTCATTGAAATTGCTCCAGCTGTTTAGAAGTTATTAGGACACACACACACACACACGCGCGGACAAAAGGTGATCTCATAAGCCTATTTTTTTTTCATAAAATGAAAATAGGCTAAAAAATAGACTAATAGATCTAATAACAATAATTATAAATTAATTTGTAATAATTATTTGGTCCCCTCCTGATATCGAAGAGATATGTAGGAAAATATGAACATTGTTAAGCAAATATTAAATGCACCACTTCAATTATCAGCATTGATGTTCTGATTCCCGAGCATAACGTTGATAAAACTATTTCTTTTGATAGACGAATAATAATAATAATGACATATTCATGATCCGTTGTTTCCCAGAATGGAATTGGGTAATTCAAACGAATCTTACAAGAGGCGGGTATCATATATGAGCTCTCTCATCCGTTAGTCAAAGGATTATCACACTGATGAGCATGTCACTAGAAGTGATGAGAACTCTGTGGTAAAATGGGCCTTCCGATACGATCCTGGAGGGCATCGACCCCGTGGGCACCCATAGAAACATTGGATAGAGAAAAACAGCGAAGACCTCCTGGTATGCGGCCTCAAACCATTTTAAGATGCCCTTGAGAAGAGAAAGTGACGAATGACAACCAAGCAAGCGAACCCTGTGCCAACGCGGGAAATACGCTAGGAAATAAGATCCAAACGTGGTACCAAAGACGTCATCAGCACAGCATGATGTATCATTCATAACTCCAAGAGTTGAATCCTTGCTCAGCCATATATGAAAGACGTAGGCCTGCTCACTACAATCACCTCAATGACAGGCAGCAAGGTAGGTCAAGCACAATGTAAAGAGTGCCAAGTAAATGGTTACCCTTGAAAATCACACTAATTTTCTACGCAATTCATACTAAATTTAGCACAATGATGGTAAATATCAGGGGCGGTCCGTCATTAAGGGCCAAAAGGGCCCTGCCCACCCAGTGCCGTGAGGCTGTATTGCACATTAATTGGTTTCATTAATGTCTTTAAAAATTACTTTAAATTAGAGATATTCTACTTAAAATAAGTGTTTTTCCCCTTCCGGAATCTCCTAGCGTAAGATCCTGATAGTCCCGTACGGTGTATTGTTATAGCGAGGGCCACTCTACAGAAAGTCCCATGTAAAGTATATGGCTTGATGGGCCGGGTGAGGAAACAGTGGACATAGCGCTGTCTTGCACGTGAATTCTTCTGTGCTATGAAGGGATTTTACTTTCTCTCCAAGGGCCTGGGGAATGGGCCCATGGCCTTGCTTTGAAGCGAAATAGAAAATTTCTCCATTTCACTTCCTACTACTGTCTCTGTTTGAAGGGAGAAGGGTCCTCCCCACCCACGCCCTTAAACAGGTATTCAGCCATTGTTCGGTTCAAATGTTGCGTTGTGAGTAATGATAATAATGACAATATTGGCAACAATGAATGTCAAGTAAAAAACAATACTGTATTTAATAAAAAACAACAGTAACATCATCTGGGTCAGCCAAAACCTTTAGTCAGGAGCCACCCCTGGTAAATATAATTAGAGATATGTTCAATGTAGCAAGATTCCAGTAGTTAGTTAGTTAGTTAGTTAGTTAGATAGTTATCGTTATTTTAAGGGGCGGAACATTGAGGCCATCAACCCTTTCTAGTACAGTAGATTCCCGCTACTCCGAACTAATTGGGAATCCTGTTCGTTTTAGCGGGAATTTAAGAATGGGTGGATTTCATAAATAATGCCAACATATTGACTTGTTATGGCGTAAATAACGTGTGGGGACATCTGCTAGTGTCAGCTCTACACACTATTGATCAGCCCGTGAACAGGTTCAGTGAAAGTCGGAAGGGAAGAACAGTGACCTTCGACTACTCATAGCGCAGACAATCGACTGTCTTGTAAAAATAGACTCGTCACCACACTCCTCACCCTACCTATCCCTCTCGTCCCGCATTCCATACACACGACTCACTGCACTGCACTCTGCCTCGTCCTATCTATCATGTCAGTGTATACTCTTGTAAAGTGTGATGAAATGTGTACGCTTATTGCAAATTTGTTGAACTGTATTCTCTAATAGCATTTATTTACCTTCCTTGTACAGTAAAACACTACATGTACGTTTTAACACGAAAAAAAAACAACGTTTTCTTGATTTCTTCTGTTTTAAAGTAAAAAAGAAAAAGAAAAAAAGAAAAAAGATCAATCGATATTTTTCTGAACTCTGTTCGGAATAGGTGGATTTTCAGAACAGCGGAGTTTGGAATAGTGGGACTCTACTGTAGTTACTTTTAGTCACAGAGCAGGGAGTGGCTTGCCCTCCAAATCAAGAGAACTAACAGAATTGCCAACATCTCGGATGAAGCCATGAATGGAGTGAGATCTGTTATTGTGAATTACACTAACAATCTGACACAAAAATTCCCTTTATGAACATCGATCTTAACCCTTGAGAACTGGCGTGAAAAATTATAACACGAGGACTCGCGCCGGGTCATAATGACCCATAGTGTGTCACTCCCTTTTTGTCACAGTCGTACGGAATTTAATGAGGTTTATTTTTATTTTTCAAATTTAACTTGCAGAAAAATGACAATAATTTTGGTAACAGTGTAATGGGCCTTTATAGTGGCGGCAAAGCAGCCATCTTAATTTTATTGAACAAAGGAGCTGATGACCAAGGTATCCCTACACCCTGAACATGGATCAACAAGAACGTGAGCTATGTGAGTGTGCTGCGCCAAAATAGATGGATTTTCCGCCGTATTTCTTACAAAATGTCCCGACTAACGTAAGCCGAAAATTGTCATGTGAGGACTGGCGCCATGGGTAAATCTGACCCGACCGTAAATAATATAGAAATAACTTGGGTGTTCACAAGGTAATGGGCATGTTGCGTTTGTAGGGTGAAGTTCAAGACAAGGAAGGAAGGAAATGATGGCTGACCAAAACGAAAATATAGAGCATGATTTAAGCCTCGGGTCGAAAATACCTATGCGCCAGTTCTAGCGGGTTAACCTCTATTTAACAAGAAGTTTCGTGAAGAACAAAAGAGCTACCTTCTTAAAATGAAGGATTCATGCCAATTATTAAACCATATGGACCTATCTAGGATAATGACGAAATTATAATGGTAATATCAAAATTTCCAATTAGCTCGAAATATACCTGCCTTAATGTAGCCTAATAGAGCACTAGAGTTGGCAGCCCTGGTGACTGAATATATTCTTAGTTCCATCTCTTAAGGTTCAGAATACAAAATTTTGTCGAAGTACAATGGATAGCATGGACGTTACATACAGTAAGACTTGGATCTATCAGCGCGCGTAAAGTCAGAAATAATCTGAAATATTATGATCTATTGTTGTGCCAATTTTGGATGAAATCTATTTGTTAGTATAGAAGTTACATGTATTTTAAAATTGGACCTATCACCAGGCTTAGAATCATGTTGGCAGCACTGACGTATATTAGTTACTACAAAACAATTTAGAATGTCAGGTACTATATGTGTGCAATGTTTAGAGCAGTTGGTTTGCATACTTTCATTGATATTAAGGTAAAAAAATAAAAATAGACAGAATTTATTAACAGTTGGCAGCCCTGGTTGCACTTAAGAATACGCATAGACATATCTGTTATGGTACACATTGCACATATGAAATTTGGTTAAAATCCAATTGATTGAACAGAAGATAAAAGCTGGTCCTATCAGCAGGCTTAGAATCATGTTGGTAGCACTGACGTATACCTTTTCCTCATTTTTGCAAAATGTGAAAAGTAGGCAGAAAATGCTGAGAATTTATGTGTCAAGTCTAATAATTTGAATAGATCAGTACTACTTTGACAGGTGTACGAAGTGAAGTACCCTGCATTATTCATAGAACCCCAACCGCTATAGTCACTCTGGGTCACCACTAGACCGCAGTCTTGAAGGAGAGGCACCCCTGGCGAGCATTAGCCAGTACTACTCTGTAATTGCGAGTCTGCAATAACATTCCTGACTTAAGCGGCCGTGTACTTTATTAGCTGATGACACTAAGCTAAGCTACTTGCTCCTATTGTTGTGGTGGTAAGCGTCCCCCCGGGAAGGAGAATTAAGCCCGCCTTGCCTTAGCGGTTAGTGGTCAGCCCCCTGCCTCTCCAATAACTTTGATCCTGGTTAAACCTAGCAAACACATTGGTTTCCGTCCCAGGATTGCAACTGCATTATGAAGGAGGTATTAGGGCCAAGTATTACCACATACTGCTTCGTATAATTATCAAGCCAGACACTGGACTTGCCTAAATCCCATTCATATTACAGGGAACCAAGAAGGAGAATTCTCTTCTCCTCCAGCTATTATTTGCCTATGGGCGTTGAAATTTCAAGTTCATTTCATTTGGCTGGCGACTTGAAAGCAAGAGGGCTTAACTCCAGGTAATACCGTTCGCTGTTCTTGACGTTGCTGCAAAATAATTGTTATATTAATGTGCCCCAAAGCGACCTTGGTAGAATTTCACTGAACTGTGGTGTGTTTTCTGAAAATTAGTGAGTAGGGGTTCAGAAACTATCTTAGTTATTAAAGAAAGCTTTTCAGTCGGTCAACACAAATTGTGCCCAATTACATTAGGCGGGAAAACAAGTATTTACAGCTCACATGTTCGGAAGATCGATGTCGTTCTGAATCAGATTATGCGAATCATTTCTGGCACAGTTAAATCCACTCCTGTATTCTGGTTGCCTGTATTAACTCACCTCGAACCTCCAAGACTTAGAAGAATGAAGAACTTGGTCCGAGAATTCCATAAAATAACAGCGAACCAGTCTCTCCCTATTTATGGTGACGTAATTGGAGGATTTCATCGTCTGAAGTCCAGGTAAACAACTTAAGGACTCATTAGCCTACTTTCGATTTTTGCAAAAAATGGAAGTAGACTTATGAGATCAACACAGTGCGAAAAAAAGTGTGTCTGGCTGTGTGTGTGTATGTGTGTGTGTGAGTCTGTGTGTGTGTGTGTGTGTGTGAGTGTGTGTACTCTGAATGTCTGTCCCCTCTCTATCAATTCGAACACGGTGAACGCGAATTGAACGAAATTTGGTACAAAGGTAGCACTAGCAAAGGACACCTCAGTGTCATGTTTTATATCGCCGCCATCTTGACGGAAACGTAATGGCGGCCACACAAATGTTCAAAGCTTAAATCAAATTACGACTCACCTAATCATCCGATCTCTACCAAATTTTGCAACAACATACCTTTATGGGGGGAGCATCCTTTGACCAAACTAATAGGTCATCAGCCTAATAGTTAGCGGATGGCGGCCATCTTTGTGTGAAAATCTATTCCCCCTATTAATTCAAACGCGGTGAAACCGAATGGAGCGAAATTGGGTACAGAGGTAGTACTAGCAAAGAGCACCTCAGTGTCATGTTTTATTTCGCCGCCATCTTGACGGAAACGTAATGGCGGCCACACAAATGTTCACAGCTCAAATCAAATTACGACTAACCTAATTATCCGATCTCTACCAAATTTTGCAACAACATACCTATATGGAGGAAGCATCCTTTGACCAAACTAATAGGTCATTAGCGTAATAGCTTGCGGATGGCGGCCATCTTTGTTTCAAAATCGATTCCCCCTATTAATTCAAACACGGTGACACCGAATGGAACGAAATTTGGTACAGAGGTAGCACTAGCAAAGGGCACCTCAGTGTCATGTTTTATATCGCCGCCATCTTGACAGAAACGTAATGGCGGCCACACAAATGTTCAAAGCTTAAATCAAATTACGATTAACCTAACCATCCGATCTCTACCAAATTTTGCAACAACATACCTTTATGGAGGGAGCATTCTTTGACCAAACTAAGAGGTCATTAGCCTAATATTTTGCGGATGGCGGCCATCTTTGTGTGAAAATCGATTCCCCCTATCAATTCGAACACGGTGAACCCGAATGGAACGAAATTTGGTACAGAGGTAGCACAAGCAAGGGGCACCTCAGTGTCATGTTTTATATCGCCGCCATCTTGACGGAAACGTAATCGCGGCCACCCAAATGTTAAAAGTTAAAATGTAACTACGACCAACCTAATAATTTGAACTCTACCAAATTTTGCAACAACATATCTTTATGTGGGAAGCATATTCTGACCAAACTGCAAGATCATCAACCCAATAGTTTGCAGTTGGTGGCCAATTATGTGTGCAAATCGATTCCCCCTATCAATTCAAACACGGTGAAACCGAATGGAACGAAATTTGGTACAGAGGTAGCACTAGCAAAGGGCACCTCAGTGTCATGTTTTATATCGCCGCCATCTTGACAGAAACGTAATGGCGGCCACACAAATGTTCAAAGCTTAAATCAAATTACGATTAACCTAACCATCCGATCTCTACCAAATTTTGCAACAACATACCTTTATGGAGGGAGCATTCTTTGACCAAACTAAGAGGTCATTAGCCTAATATTTTGCGGATGGCGGCCATCTTTGTGTGAAAATCGATTCCCCCTATCAATTCGAACACGGTGATCCCGAATGGAACGAAATTTGGTACAGAGGTAGCACAAGCAAGGGGCACCTCAGTGTCATGTTTTATATCGCCGCCATCTTGACGGAAACGTAATCGCGGCCACCCAAATGTTAAAAGTTAAAATGTAACTACGACCAACCTAATAATTTGAACTCTACCAAATTTTGCAACAACATATCTTTATGTGGGAAGCATATTCTGACCAAACTGCAAGATCATCAACCCAATAGTTTGCAGTTGGTAGCCAATTATGTGTGCAAATCGATTCCCCCTATCAATTCAAACACGGTGAAACCGGATTGAACGAAATTTGGTACAGAGGTAGCACTAGCAAAGGGCACCTCAGTGTCATGTTTTATATCGCCGCCATCTTGACGGAAACGGAATGATGGCCACCCAATTGTTAAAAGCTTAAATCAAATTACGACCATCCTAATAATTTGAACTCTACCAGATTTTTCGACAACATGCCTTTTTGTGGAAAGCATCTTATGACTGACTACAAGGTCATCAGCCCAATAGTTTGCAAATAGCGGCCATGTATGTGTGCAAATCCATTCCCCATATCAATTCAAACACGGTGAAACCGAATTGAATGAAGTTTTTTACAGAGGTAGCACTAGCAAAGGGCACCTCATATTCATGTTTAATATCCCTATAGCACGTTGTATTTCAATAAGCTACTACAACCAACATTCAATTATACTCCTTGAAAAGGACAAAGAGTTATAACAATACCCATGCATTTAGGAGAAAGTAGGCTATATGTTCTTTACTGAACATCTTGTTTTATCATTTCAAATGATCTTGTCGACTTCGTCGTTATGCTTGGGTCCAACGTTATGCGTTACGGAGACGGAGACGGAGTGACGTCATGCAGCCGCGTGGGAAGTGACGTCATGCAGCCGCGCGGAAAGCAAGTGCGTGACGTCATGCAGCCACGCGGGAAGCAGAAGCTAATGGTTATTGGAGTCTGTTGAAAGAGTCTTGGGGCGTCGAGCAAACTGGGGCTTTGAGCGAAGCGATCACAGGAATACAGGGTGACTTCTAAAGAGATATACAAGATGCCATATAAGAATACCGGGTGCCTCCTAAAGAGGTGTGCAGGATGTCAGAGCAAAATACAGTACAAGATGCCAGATAACAATACAGGGTGACTTCTAAAGAGATATACAAGATGCCCATTAAGAATACAAGGTGACTCTTAAAGAGGTGTACAAGATGGCAGAGAAGAATACAGGGTGACCCCTAAAGAGGTGCACAAGATGTCAGACAAGATTACAGGGTGACTCCTAAAGAGATATACAAGATGCCAGATAAGAATACAAGGTGACTCTTAAAGATGTGTACAAGATGGCAGAGAAGAATACTGGGTGGCTCCTAAAGAGATGCACAAGATGTCAGACAAGAATACAGGGTGACTCCTAAAGAGGTGTACAAGATGTCACACAAGAATACAGTGTGACTTCTAAAGAGATATACAAGATGCCAGATAAGAATACAGGGTGCCTCCTAAAGAGGAGTGCAGGATGTCAGAGCAAATTACAGGGTGACACTTAACGAGGTGTACAGTATGTTAGATTCAATTCAAATACTGGGTGACCCTTAAAGAGGTTTGTGAGATATCAGATTCAAATAATGGGTGACTCTTAAAGAGTTGTAAAAGATGTCAGACTCAAATACAGGGTGACCCTTAAAGAGGTGCCCTTGCGGGAAGCCTAAATTAATGGGTGATGGAGTCTGTTGAAATAGTCCTGTGCCTTTCTAACATGTGTAGCATTTGTAGCATGCGTCATTTGAAATGATATAACGTCTAGTCTTTCAGACTGACTGTAAATTTTAAGTAACTTCAGTGCCACAAAAGAATGGGAAAGTGAATGGTGCGTCAAAGTACCTCATGAGTGGCAGCCCTTATTTAATGCAAACCATCCTCCTCCTGGCTTTGGCCTACCGAGAAAAAATTGGGTTGCTATCAACAGGGTTCGAACTGGCCATGGTCGATGTGCATCATTACTTCATAAGTGGGGCATAAAATCTTCCCCTCTTTGTGATTGTGGAACAGACAATCCATCACATTGTTACGGAATGTGAAAGAAGAGCGTTCTCCGGATCCATTCCTGAAGGCTTCAGATCAGGCTGCGTAGTGGTTGAACAATGAAATCACCTGAATATATATTGTCGATTGCCATAGTGTATTTTTGTACTTGCTATAATTGTATGTGTGTAATTCCGTAAGCTAATAATAATAATAATAATACTAGCCCCAATCTGAAAGAAATAAGATATTTATTACAAAATAACACGCTTCTTGTACAGAAAATGGGCATACTCAATATATTTTGTACCGACAGCTCGCTAAAATACAGCGTTTGATCATGGGGCCATGCTCTCTGCTGACTCGGTAGGCGTGCGGGTTCGAGCCCCACCGTCGGCCGTCCTTGAAATAGTTTTCCTTAGATTCCCCATTTTCAACACCAGGCAAATGCTGGGACGGTATCTTCTGACAGGCCACGGCCGCATCATTCCACATCCTTGCCCAGTTTCATTCATCTTTATCCATTCCATCTCTCTTCCCGACGCGCAGATCACCCACGGACGTCAACTACAAAGACCTGCTCTCGGCCTCTCAAGAGGCCACAAGACATAGGAAAATGTATATATTTTGTACATAAAAGCGTGTTATTTTGTAATAAACAAGTTATTTCTTTCAATTAAGGGCGTGTAAATACTGGCTAAAGCGCAGCGTTAGGTCATGGGACCAAGCTCTCTGCTGACTCGGTAGACGCGTGGGTTCGAGCCCCACCGTCGGCCGTCCTTGAAATGGTTTTCCGTGGTTTCCCATTTTCAACACCAGGCAAATGCTGGGACGGTACCTTCTGATAGGCCACGGCCGATTCTTTCCACATCCTTGCCCAGTTTCATTCATCTTCTGCCATTCCATCTCTCATCCCGACGCGCAGGTCGCCCACGGGCGTCGAATAGAAAGACCTGCACTCGGCCTCTGAGGAGGCCACACGACAAAAAAAAAAAAAAAACCTAATGCAATTGGCCACAATTTGTGAGGACCGACTGGAAAGCTATCTTTCATAGAACTGGGCAACACTGAAGAATGGTTTCTATCACTTCAATTATTTGAATTTTCAACGATAGTTAGTTAATTTTGCTTTACGGGGCGCAACATATTTTCAACAATAGAAATGGATTTTGAAAGGGTGCCAATTTTTAGCCCATTTTCATTTTATGAAAAAAAAAAATAGGCTTATGAGATCACCTTTTGTCCGTGTGTGTGTGTGTCCCTAAAAATTCTAAACGGCTAGAGCGATTTCAGTGAAACTCGGTAAGGTCATAGCAACATTTTGGCCGACCCCGACCGTGCCTTTTGAATTTTATTACGTCTCACCAATCCAACATGGCGGCTGTGCGAATTATTTCACCAGCATGGCGGCCAAGAGAAGTTGCAACTTTAAAATAGACGTTTCTCGCGATTCAACCAACCAAACGCAATGAAACTTGGTACAGTAGGGGAAGGGTGGGCATAGTGGCCACGGCGGGCATAGTTGCCACGGGCTATTTTTCTACTGTACAGTGCTGCTACATGGCTGCAAGCGCCTCAACTACTCCACTAGACCGCCATTAGTGTTGTGTTGAGCCTTGAAGCTGATCAGATTACACTTTTAGAAATTGTCATCAATTTTGTTGTTTTTCAAGTTGCTGATGTAAGGTAAGTGTACTGCATTAACTATTATAACTAGGTATATGATTCTAGTATGTATTGATGACAGTCATACCTGAAACAAGTGTAATTTAGGCTTTAAATTCATCTTTGAAAGAAAGAGCTGGTGTAACTGGTTGGGCCTGCAGAGTCACATTTACATAATGGCGTAAAAAAGGGCAAAGTAGCCACGGCCATGGCCACTTTGCCCGACACTACATATTATGTTTTTTTAGTAAAATATTTATATGAAGCCTGGACCAAACAAAGTTTGTGTTTTTAAATGGGATACTTATTGAACGTTTTAAACATCTCCTTGCATGAGCAGGGTGGTAGCTCAATCGGTTAAGCGCCGGCCTTCGGAATCGTGACATGCTGATGGTTCCAGGATCGAGCCCCGCTGGGCTGAGGTGATAAAGAGGTGATGAAGAATAAAGGTATTCAGGAGAAAAGGAAATCAAAAGTGGCAAAACGTGCTTTGTTCACTAAAGGAGATAGTAACTCCGATAGTGACGAGAGTGATACAAATTACCTTTACTGCCAGGTCTTATATTCAAAGTCCAAAAGCAATGAAGATGCTCTATTTGCCTGATATGGGCACACGAGGATTGTGCTGGGTGTGATGAGGAAGACAATGAATTCATATGTGAAATGTGCAATTAAACAAAAATAGGCTAAACACAATATCCATAAAATGTTTTGAAGCATTTCAACTTTTGTATTTTTTATTGTACTCAATTCAAATTTGGAAATTAGTTTTATAAAATGATAGGGACCCTTAAACATGTGTGGAGAATTATAACAATACTTTAATTTGTAAAAAATATGCTCATAAATTTTTGTTAAATGCATTTGCAGTGTTATTTGTAACAACGGGTATAGTGGCCATTTTGCCCTACCCCATAGGGCAAAGTAGCCATTTGGTCGAGGTTTGAAAAAACTTTTTTTTTTCAAAAAGTAACTAAGATATAGTTAAAAAGATTTGTTTAAAGATACATAACTAAATAAACTAGAGTATGGCCAATTTTCATTTGTCTTTAACAATTTTAACTTATAGAAAACAATGTTTTCCCGTTAGCGTGGCCACTATGCCCACCCTTCCCCTATATGTTTATACACATTATAATGCACCAACATCTAATTTCGTTCAATTGTTTACATAACCTCAAGATGGCGGCGACTGTGCAAAAATTTAAAATTAAGGTTTTTGTTTCTTGTGTCGTAAACATGCGATCGAAGTGAAAGTTAGAATAATGAAGCTACGCAATAATTTTTCTTTATGTTACATAACTATATGGCCTATACATACAACAATCCAAAATGGCCACCATCCGAAGTATTTAGACGGTTCTCAGTATCTACGAATCATTTACAGCAATCAAACGGATTTTTTATGCTCATAGAGGCGACGAACATAAGTTCATCTGTATGACTTTCAATAACCTGGTGAGCACAAATCCAACATGGTGGCAACGCGAGGTATAAATATTTAAGTGGACGTTTCTCGCGATGTAACCATCCGAGTGCAGTGGAACTTTGTACATTAAATGCTTATACAAATGTTAATCCACTGGCATTTAGTTTATTTCAATTGTTTCCATAACCACACGATGTCAGCTGTGCGAAATTTTAAAATCTCGTTTTTACTTCATGTGTCCTAATCATGTGGTTGACATTTGAATACCACACGTACAGAATAATCTTCATGTAATAGTACATAAATAAAAATCCAACATGGCGACCATCTGAAATATTTAGACGGATCTCAATATCTACGAATCTATTACAACAATCAAACTGAAATTTTGTATGTTGATAGAGGCAATTGACATGAGAAGGATGTATGAAAACAGGCTGAATAGTTCTTCACGGAACTACTTGTTGTATTTGAGTTTGGAATTCTTACAACGGTTGTAGGCTGCCACAAAGACGAGTGCAAAATCATACAATGTTTCTCACTGTGTAAATATTTTAAGATGTTCTAAATCAAATGTAATTCGTATTGCAGATGTAAAACATGACTAGTTTGGTGTTTTAACAACCATTCCAATGATTATTGTAGATAGAAATTGTTCCCTTCAGCACAGCAATGGAAGTGAATTTTAAATATTGGTATTAGGAAGACCGAACTGTTTACAAGAAGTCAGCATAAGACTTCGAAAAAGATCCCCCTCGCTCCTATCATTCAACCAATTATTGTCATTGACGTAAGATAGTTGCCTACCTCTCTTTAAGATGCTCTGACTTAATTTCGTATACTTCTCTTCTCAACGTGTACTTCCTCTAGCTGGCTCTCATAAGTCTCAAATCCAATAGTAGGGTCTATAATGTTTCATTCAGATGAGTCAGGCATCAATGTTATTATGTCCATGCTCTTATTACTACCAAAACAATGCACAGCCAACTCCGTAGAGGCCATAGAGGCCTTTGGAGCAGTGGAAGGTAGAGGTTTTCACTTTTCGTGACATCGACAATAGATGGGATGGAATTGTTAGCTCTATGCCAGGTCGCCCAGGAATTAACCTGGTACTCATTTCTGTTGTATGCTGAGTGAACCCCAGAGCCATTTCTATTTCTGAATATGGTACTGTAGTTTTGTTTCTGAAGTCCACTATCTGGGTGGTAATCGAACGCACTCCCTTTCAGTAAGAAGCCCAGTGCCTCTACCGACTGCATTGAGCAGCCTAAGGGTTATGGAATAATTAGCACCCTCACTCATGGTAATAAACATGCCTACTGATAAGATCGCCTCAGGCTATGTTGCGTTCTGACATTTCTGCCAATACAAAGAGAGAAATGCCATATGAATGTTAACTATATCGCACGAAACTAACAGCATTTCTTGCTAAAATAAATTATTGTAATATGGTTGGTTGGTTCTTAAGTTTAGGGGCTGCGACAACGCGGTCATGTAGCCCCGTGTACTTTGGGTGTGTGTAATCTGTTTGATAACCGGTTTTAGTTGTGATGACTGTATTAGTGTGTGTTATATGTTTTTTATTTTTATTTAAGTACTGCAACTTAGAATTTTTCAAATAGTTCATACTTTTGCCGCCAAGCGCCACCGTCAACGACTACTAGGCCAAGTTCAGAACTTAGCTACTAGATGCCACCGCAGTCGGCTCTTGGCAACGATCATAGAAACCTAAGAGCGTTGTTTACATTCTTAACCTATCCAATTTAGCTTCACACAGGTGCAATTAGTGGAAGGTTCTTTAACATGCCATAAATCTATGACATGGAACCGCCGGCTTTACTTCCCCTCCGAAGGATGGCATACTGAGGGTTTTTTAACGCTCTTAAAAATCCAACGGCTTCGGCCGGGTTTGAACCCGGTATCTTGGGCATAGAAGCTCAGCATGCTACCGACTACGCCACCGAAGCCACCTTATTGTAATATGCAAGCGTAATATGAAATATATATGCATGCCCAATAAAATACTTTGCATATACTGTACTTAATAGTATTTTTTGGAGAAACATAACAATTAATGACTTCAATGTTGGTAACACATTTGCTAAAATTAGTTTCTCACGGCTCTAGCATCTTGATACAATCTTATATCAATTAATATTGATATATTCCTGTGTACAAATGCTGATAAGTTCATATATCGTAATCAAAATGCCCACTGCTTTCATTATAAGACTTCCATAACCTCACTTATGTACTAGGATAGCCTATCCCCCCCTCACTGCTACCAACGGCTAAGCAACAATTTAATTGAAATAAAATCAAATGGGCAAACGGGAACAAGATATTGAATTGAAAACTTCAAACATAAGGGAGTGAGGATGCATCAGATACGGAATAAGTGATGATGCTGTTTCGTCACATCTCACTAACACCAGAGAACTATTATTCACACTACAAGTAAGTGATATAGCAATAACGGGTCACAGTAACGCAGACAGTTATGTAACGTATGGCATGTGTATTGAGTAAATGAAAATCAGAAGACGAAACCACAAAGGACACGAGGACGCAGACATTACTTGGACACACAATCGAACCACAATGCAAACAATTCTCGCCGTTCGGATTGGTGCGAGCGTCGATGAGTGCCAACTACGAAACCTTGGTACCAAATTTAACCAAGGCTTCATAACGTAACAGAATTGTCAGAAATAACGAATTAATTTTTGTTACGTTACTGCTTCCGTACCCAAAACCAATGGTATATGAATAACGTTTTTAGTGCGGCAACGAAATAAGGGGTTATAATTTTCCCTGGTTTGTGCTATTAACGTTATAACCAGCAGAGGAAAAGATTCCGTTATTTTAAGATGCGCTCCCGTTATTAACGTTATAAGTCTAGTAACGGTATGACCGCGATTTTCACCCGCTGCGCGCCATCAATAACGTTATTCAGGCAGAGTGATCGATTCAGTTATTTCAAAATGCAAACCTACTAATAACGTTATAAGCCCAGTAACGGTATACGAGAGATTTTAACCTGTTATACGCTATGAATAACGTTATTCAGGGCAGAAAAATTAATTCCGTTATTTAGAAATGTGAACCCACCAATAACGTTATAAGCTTTGTAACGGTATACGAGCGATATTTACGAGCTTTGCGCTGTCAATAACGTTATTCATGGCAGAAAAATAATTCCGTGATTTAGAAATGCAAACCCACCAATAACGTTATAAGTCTAGTAACGGTATACAGGCGATTTTTACCAGCTATGCGCTATCAGTAACATTATTCTAAGCGGAGAAATTAATTCCGTTATTTAGAAATGCAAACCCACCAATAACGTTATAAGTATAGTAACGGTATACGAGCGAATTTTACCAGCCATACGCTATCAATAACGTTATTCAGGGCAGAAAAATTAATTCAGTTATTTTGAAATGCGAACCCACCAACAACGTTATAAGTCTAATAACGGTATCCATGCGATTTTTACCAGCTATGCGCTATTAGAAACATTATTCTAAGCGGAGAAATTGATTCCGTTATTTCAGAAAAGAATCTCGTCAATAACGTTATGGAAGTGTCTATTTGCCCGCTTCCCGGACAAGCATAGAAGGTGACCGTGAACTGACGATGCTGGGCCATATGTAATTCCAGGCCAATTATTTATTCAAACATAGTATAATTAGTTCTTGAAATATCAATAATAATCAACATAATGATTTCAATCTGAGCGCGTGCCCCATCAGACAGGGCAAGGCACCTGGCTCGTTTCGATCGCGGTCATATTGTAGCCTACGTTAGAAACATGTTTCCTAAAATCAATACGATGGATCCCATTGATTCGAAATATTTCTTGTTGCTTCATATAGGGGTTTGGAACATAGCCTATTGTTCATCAGTCCCATGTAGTTGAAGTCTGATAAACTTTGTTATTTTTGGAGTTGGCAATGGCCTTGACTTAGGAACTATCCACGCATTTTCCTGGAGTGGAAGTGGGAAACCCCAGAAAAACACTCTAAGATAGCTAAGATGGGAATCGAACTCACCTTCTCGCAGTGTTGCCATATAAGGCAAAGTGTAACCTACACACCAAACTTTCACTCCTTTGTGACCAATAAGAGTATTTCTTTCCTAAATGAAACCTCCCGTTCTTGCTTTTCGTTTACTAGGTGTCCTATTTTCATTTAGTAGTGATAGAAGCCATTTTTCAGTGATGGTTATTTCTAACGAAGAAAGCTATTCAGTCGGTCAACACGAAATTCGCGTCCACCGAATGAAATGCTTTCTTTATTATTTTAATTTATGAAAACATAGGCTTATGACATCACATTTAGTCCGTGTGTGTGCGTATGTGTGTGTGTCCCCTAATAAAATATAAACGGCTGGAGCGATTTCAATGAAACTCGGTAAAGTCATAGTACTATTTTGTCCGACCCCGACCGTGATCTTCAAATTTTATTACAGCTCACCAATCCAACATGGCGACTGTGCGAAATATTTCACTGGCATTCCATATCTCCGAAACTATTACAGATATCACCCTGACATTTTGTACGGTGATAAAATGAACTACTAGATGGGACTCTCAAAATTCATGTTAAGTAACAAACGAACATGGGGGCCAAGCGAAGTTGATACATTAAAATAGATCTTTTTTTTTCGCGATTAAACCATTCGAGCGCCGTCAAATGGTATAGCAAATGTTATACACCTTGTAATGCACTGATATCTTATTCAACTCAATTGTTTACATAATCGCAAGATGGTGCCTGTGTGAAATTTAAAAATTACGTTTTAATTTCTTGTGTCCTAATCATGCGATCGTAGCCAACGTTTGAAAAATGAACCTACCGTACGCAATAATCGTCATCTAATAGTACATAGCTCAATGGTCTACACATATTTAGAAATATTTAGACGATTCTCAATGTCAACTAATCAATGACAGCAATCAAACTGAATTGTTTTCATAACCACAAGATGGCGCCTGTGCGAAATTTTAAAATCTCGTATTAAGCCTATTTCCATTTATGAAAAAATAGGCTTATGAGATCACCTTTTGTCCGTGTGTGTGCACCAGGGCCGTGCAATGGGCAAGGTGAAGCAGTGCTAGCAGGTGAAGCGCAGCCCTATTCTGCCTATTTCTGAGCAGTGCAGCACGACTTCACACTAGCACTGCAGCGCTTAGTCGCACAAGCACTGTCCATTTGACGGGGTGCTGCAGTACGTTTAGTACTGAGCGCTGAGCCTGGACACTAGGCGCACTGGAGCCAACATTTTGTCTTATGCTTGTGGTCTGCCGTGCTCATAACGTCTTTTGTGCCTGGGGAGCACAAACATACCATAGTGGGAAAGTCACTCCTTAAAGAAACACACCGAAGACGTATGAAACATGATATTTGGACGTACATGAACCATATCTGCAACAAGGATACAAGAAGTTGCATACTTTTCAGCCTATTTTCATTTATGAAAAAATAAGCTTATGAGATCACCTTTTGTCAGTGTGTCTGTGTGTGTGTGCGCGTGTGTGTGATATGGTGTGTGCCCCCCCCCCTAATAACTTCTAAACCGCTGGAACGATTGCAATGAAACTCGGTAAGTTCATAGCACTATTCCACACCACCCCGACCGTGCCCTTCAAATTTTGTTACATCCCACCAATCCAACATGGCGGCTGTGCGAAATATTTTACCAGCATTCGATATCTACGAAACTATTACCGATATCACCCTGGAATATTTCACGGTGATAAAGGGAACTATTAGAAGTTCACCAATGTGATTTTTGAAAATCTGATAACTACAGAACCAACATGGCGGCCAAGCAAAGTTGCGACTTTTAAATAGACGTTTCTCACGATTTAACCAACCAAACGCAATGCAACTTGGTACAGTATATGTTTATACACATTGTAATGTACAGACATCTAACTTCATTCAATTGTTTACATAACCTCAAGAAGGCGGCTGTGCGAAATATTTCACTGGCATTCTATATCTCTGAAACTATTAGCGATATCACCCTGAAATTTTGTACGGAGATAAAGGGCACTACTGGAATTTCATCTATAAGACTTTAAGAAACCGGTTAACTAAAAAACGAATATGGCAGCCAAGCGAATTTGAAAATTTTAAATAGACCTTTCTCGCGATTTAATTATCCAAACGCAATGAAACTTGGTACAGGAAATGTTTATACACATTGTAATGCACTGGTATCTATATTAGTTCAATTGTTTACATAACTTCAAGATAGCGAATGTGCGAATTTTAAAATTAAGTTTTTATTTCTTGTGTCGTAATCATGCGATCGAATTGAGAGTTTGAGTAATGAACCCTTGAAATAATTTTCCTTTAATGGTACGGACTCTATGGCCTGTCATATAACAATCCAACATGGCGACCATCCGAAATATTTAGATGGATCTCTATATCTACGAATCTATTACAGCAATCAAACTAAATTTTTTAATCTTCATTGGGGCTGAGAGCATACGTTCACCTATAGGACTTTCAATAACCTGGTGATCACAAATCCAACATGGCGGCGACGCGAAGTATACATATTCACATGGTCGTTTCTCACAATTTGACCATCCGAGTGCAGTGACACTTGGTACAGTAAATCCTTCTACAAATGTTGATCCACTGGCATCTATTTTTTTCATTTGTTTCCATAACCACAAGATGGCAGCTGTGCGAAATTTTAAAATCTCGTTTTTACTTCTTGTGTCCTAATCATGCGATTGAAGTTTGAATACTACACGTACACAATACCCTTCACGTAACAGTACATAACTCTAAGACCTACAGATAAAAAATCCAACATGGCGAACATGCGCAATATTTAGCCGGTTCTCAATATCTGCGAATCTATTACAGCAATCAAACTGAACTTTTCTATGTTGATAGAGGCAATTAACATAAGTAGGATATATGAAAATAGGCTGTATAATTCTTCGCGGAATTACTTGTTGGGTTAGTTATTGTTGTTTTATGGAGCGGAACTACGAGGTCATCTGCCCCTACTTTTTGGGTGATGTAGCAGGTGCAGCGAGATATAATAATCCTAACAAGAAGTTCCGTGAAGAACTATACAGCCTACTTTTCATGCCAATGATTATTCTACAGAATATGAACCTATCTAGAATAATGACGAAATTAAGTTGCTAATATCGAAATTTCCAATTAGTTCGAAATACTGTATACCTGGCATAATGTATCCTAATAGAGCACTACAGTTGGCAGCCCTGATGACTGAATATATTCTTAGTTCCGTCTCTTACGCTACTAAATACAAAATATTGTTGAAGTCCACTGGATAGCATGGACGTTACATGCAGTTAAACATTGGATCTAAGAGCGTGCGTAAAATTATGTTGGCAACAATGTCATGCATGTATTGGTCAGAAATAATATGAAAGAATATGATCTATTGCTGTGCCAATTTTGAATGAAATCCATTAGTTAGTATAGAAGTTACATGCATTTTAAAATTGGACCTATCAGCAGGCTTAGAATCATGTTGGCAGCACTGACGTATATTAGTTACTCCAAATTCGTCTAGAATGCCAGGTACTATACGTGTGCAAAGTTTAGAGCTATTGGCTTGCATTCTTTCTGATATATTGATATTAGGGTAACAAAAATAGGGACAGCACATATTAACAGTTGGCAGCCCTGGTTGCTCCTTAGAATACGCATAGTCATATCTGTTATGGTACACATAGCACATACGAAATTTGGTTGAAATCCAAATGATAGTATGGAAGTTACATGTATTTAAAGTTGGACCTGTCAGCAGGCTTAGAATCATGTTGGTAGCACTGACGTATATAAGTTACTCCAAATTAATATAGAATGTCAGGTACTATACGTGTGCATAGTTTAAAGCTGTCGGCTTGCATACTTTCTGATATATTGGTATTTGGATAAAATAAATTAGGAGCATTTATTAACAGTTGGCAGCCCTAGTAGGTCTTAAGAATACGCTCAGTCATATCTGGTTATGTACACATACAACATACGAAATTTGGTTGAATTCCGCTTGATAGTGTAGAAGTTATATGCATTTAACAATTGGACCTATCAGGAGGCTTATAATCATTTTGGCAACACTGCCATGTTTGGCCTCCTGGAAATTAAACTGAAATATTATGATATGTACGTGTGCCAATTTTGAAATAGCTCCCATTCATACTTTCCAGGATGTCCAACATGGAGCTCAAATTTCAATTGCGATTTTTTAGCAGTTGGTAGCACTGACATCATTTTCAAATATGGCCGTGAGATATTCAGGTATAGATCTTTACTCCTACCGAATTTTGTTTCGATTGCTGCAGCCGTTTAGGAGTTGATAGGGGGGGACACACACACAGCCAGACAGACAGACAGAAGGACAGACAGACAGACAGACAGACAGACAGACTGACAGACAGACAGACAGACAGACACACATTTGCCCGATCTCATAAGTCTACTTTTTCCTCATTTTTGCAAAATGTGAAAAGTAGGCTAAAAATAGAATCAAGCATATTGGTAATCATGCATGTGACAGTAACAGGGGCCGGTATGGAATCAGGAGTGTTAAAATATATTTTTTAGCCTACTTTTCACATTTTGCAAAAATGAGGAAAAAGTAGTCTTATGAGATCGATCCGGGAAAATGTGCGTCTGTCTGTCTGTCTGTCTGTCTGTCCGTCTGTCTGTCCTTCTGTCTGTCTGTCTGGCTGTGTGTGTGTCCCCCCCTATCAACTCCTAAACGGCTGGAGCAATCGAAATAAAATTTGGTAGGAGTAAAGATCTATACCTGAATATCTCACGGCCATATTTGAAAATGATGTCAGTGCTACCAACTGCTGAAAAATCTCAATTGAAATTTGAGCTCCATGTTGGATATCTTGGAAGGTATGAATGGGAGCTATTTCAAAATCGGCACACATATAGATAATAATATTGCAGTTTAATTTCCAGAAGGCCATACATGGCAGTGTTGCCAAAATGATTATAAGCCTAGTGATAAGTCCAATATTTAAATGTATATAACTTCTACACTATCAATTGGAATTCAACCAAATTTCGTATGTTGTATGTGTACATAACCAGATAAAACTGAACGTATTCTTATGAACCACCAGTGCTGCCAACGGTTAAAAAATGCTCTTAATTTCTTTTATCCAAATACCAATATATATGAGAAAGTATGCAAGCCGACAGCTTTAAACTATGCACACATATAGTACTTGGCATTCTATATTAATTTGGAGTAACTTATATACGTCAGTGCTACCAACATGATTCTAAGCCTGCTGAGAGGTCCAATTTTAAATACATGTAACTTCCATACTATCATTTGGATTTCAGCCAAATTTCGTATGTGCTATGTGTACCATAACAGCTATGACTATGCGTATTCTTAAGAGCAACCAGGGCTGCCAACTGTTAATAAATGCTGTCTCTATTTTTGTTACCCTAATATCAATATATCAGAAAGAATACAAGCCAATAGCTCTAAACTTTGCACACGTATAGTACCTGGCATTCTAGATTACTTTGGAGTAACTAATATACGTCAGTGCTGCCAACATGATTCTAAGCCTGCTGATAGGTCCAATTTTAAAATGCATGTAACTTCTATACTAACTAATGGATTTCATTCAAAATTGGCACAACAATAGATCATATTATTTCAGATTATTTCTGACCAATACATGCATGAGACTGTTGCCAACATGATTTTACGCGCGCTGTTAGATCCAATGTTTAACTGCATGTAACGTCCATGCTATTCATTGGACTCCAACCAAATTTTGTATTCTGCACCTTAAGAGATGGAACTAAGAATGTATTCAGTCACCAGGGCTACCAACTGTAGTGCTCTATTAGGCTACATTATGCCAGGTATACAGTATTTCGAACAAATTAGAAATTTCGATATTACCAACTTAATTTCGTCATTATTCTAGATATATCCATATCGACTAATCATTGGCATGAATCTTAAATTTTAAGAAAAGTAGGCTCTTTAGTTCGTCACGGAACTTCTTGTTAAATTTGTTGACTTACTGTCACAAACCAGCCGACGTAGCTACACACGCTAACGTGCATGGTCAGACTACACCGAACTCGAAATACCACACACAACCATTTCATACCTTGCCTCATTAATTTCATTTGTCATTAAATCCTCTCATTAGATTGATGTCATGAAGGGCATCTATCCGTAATATCATTCCCACAAGGAAACTGTCTCACCATATCCCCTTCCTCATAGCAACCTAAATAATTACGGGTAGATCAAAAAAACTACATTAGGACTATAAAGCTAGGGTCTACAGTATTTCAATAACAAGATTCTGAATTCACCAACTGATTTGATTGGTGCTGTTCAGGGATATGTGAATTCGAGAAACGTGCGTTAGTAAATTTATCAGGTTTTTAAACTGAACAATATTCCGTCGCAATCTGAGGTAATTTATGTCTTTTATTTGTATTTTCAACATCGCCTGAAACAATAACTCATGGAATTTACCTACACATAAGGTATAAGGCAAAATAAGCAAGTTGACATGAAATCCTTCTAACTTTTGAAGTTTTAGGACAATTTTCATTATTTCAACAGTATGGAGACCAAGAGTGCTCTTCATCGTAAAACAATTTTGCTCTGAAAATTACAAAATCTGTTGTCTGTCTTTCTACCAGCTTGTCGGTATTTCTTTCGGTTGTTTGTTGGTTTTTGGAACTATTCGGCTCTTTGGTTATGGTATGCGAACCATCTCTCTAACTTACCAGGGGCACTGTAATGCCAAAAATACGAAGAAAGGTGTACTATTATAGTTCGTGCTGAAATTACATGGCATCGTGCAATAGATTGCGCTGACAATGAAAGAGATCACCTTGTGGTGTAGTGGCTAACAAAGTCAGGGTTTGATTCCCTGGCCTGCCAAGAAATTTAATTTCGGTTTGAGGTACTGAAATGGTATCGATGATACCTAAGTCATCTAAGGGGTGTTCATTTTGAGGACTTGCACCAGGTCAGTGAGCACAAGTTTTCCTTTTTTTTTCTACATTCTTATTCTGCAATTCGATCATTCATATGGGAACACGGAGAGAAACTCACCTCGTAGAGTTGTTACAATAGCTTCCGTAAAATATTCTCAAAGGCCAATGCTACAAGTAGCTGTCGTGAGTTAATCCAATTGCATATTTATATGTAATCCACACATCGTATTTAAGAACATTTGATTTTCAGAGCATTCTATGTTCTGGGCATAGGAAAACCTCGAAGCTAATTTCGCAATTTTCAGTGAATGAACATCCAAAGTATAGTAATCATCATGTAGGGACACCGTGCCACATATATACAAAGAGTGCAAGAATTGCTTGAAGGCAAGGTGACTTGGTGCGTAATTTGTGTTTGTACAACGAATGAGGTTTTCATTACGGTGATGATGATGAAGATGGTGGTAACGATGAAGACGGTGATTTACTAGTTAGGAACCAAAGGAATACTTGAGAATTGAGCCTGAAGCGGATGTATGGAAAAAACAAAATGAACTTGCTGGTTGATTGCGAAAGTGTCTAATCACCATATTTTATGAACAACTTATCCAGAAGTACACATGAAAGGGAGTAGTCAAGCACAAATAGGTGGAGTCAAAGGTTGCTCTTGTGTGAGACTGTATGCTGCAACCACTCTAGAGTGTCTGATAACCTAGCTCCGTTCAAACACCAAAATTAAGAAGGGAATCACCGACATAGATTTAAGATGCATCTGTAACATTTCAGAAATGTTACGCGATCCATGTTTTCGTGTCTTCCTCGTGTTAAAAGCAAAAGTACAATAGAATAATAATTGTTATTGGCCGTAAGAAGGATACAAGATTTATGCTGGACCCCACCATCAGATGTGAAGTAACCATCGGCATAACAAGACAGGTCGTTTAGAGCTAACGATAGGCTTCAAAGAGAATTGAAAGCTTGTGGTACGTTTCGAATAAGGGAAAGAAACAACATCAACATTTTTTAATAACTTATCGTGTTTGGGTATGCCTAACTTAAGTGTAAATGGCATAATTTTGCTATCATATGAATCCATTCAATAATAGAGAATTGATCTACAATGTACTCGGGAACAATATGAGACGTAGTCTATTGGTATCCAATAACATTTTATTGCCAATAATAATAGTCTAATAATAATAATAATAATAATAATAATAATAATAATAATAATATGAAGAGAAGAGAAGAACGACTTCGAGAAATCCAGCCGCGACAGGCCGGCCACGCGCCCCTGAACTGAGAGTTCCAGCGTAGACAGTGTGCGCCTGGGTCATATGGCCCTAAAAGCACTAGCCTGGCTTGCAGGGTACCACGACATACTATACAAAGCTCACTCGCACACGTAGCTAGCGGCAGGCGGGGAGAGTCAAGGACACAGATTACCTACTGACATGACATGACATGACGTCACGCACCTACGCCAGGCCTTGGTGTGCATCCCCACCCCTCCCCCCTCTTCCTCCACACCCCACCTAATAAAATCTAAGCGGCTGGAGCGATTTCAATGAAATTCGGTAAGGTCATAGTAGGCCTACTATTTTGGCCGACCCCGATCGTGCCCTTCAAAGCTTATTATGTTTCACCAATTCAACATGGTGGCTGTGCGAAATATCTCTGGCATTCTATATCTCCGAAACTGTCACCGATATCACCCTGAAATTTTGTACGGTGATAAAAGTCACTTAAGTGACTTTCATAAACCTGTTAACTACAAAACGAACATGGCGGCCAAGTGAATTTGAACATTTAAATAGACTTTTCTGGCGATTTAACCATCCGAACGCAGTGAAATTTGGTACAGCAATTGTTTATATACAGTGTAATGAACTGATATCTAATTTTGTTAAATTGTTTACATACACTCAAGATGGCAGCTGTACAAAATTTTTAAATTATTTTTTTATTTCTTGTGTCCCAATCATGCGATAGAAGACAACGTTTGAATAATGAACCTACGCAATAAGTCATCTAATAGTACAAAACTCTATTGTCTACATATAGGGTCTTTCATATTAAGTAAGAACGACGAGCGGCGGTTTTGTTATTCGCTACGGCAGCGGGCTTGGCCGAGTTTCTGGCGCCCCACGGCCCCATGCTGTAGTATTGAAAGCGCGCGCATAGTACAAACTTGACCTTGCAATAAGCGTGCAGGTGTTGTCAGTCGCCAGTCTGAACCTCAGATGGTAACATGTTCAGACAGCTATCATTGCAACATCGTATTTTTGCATGTAAAACTTATTTTAAGTACGAGTCGGCCCGGTGAGTAAGTTCAGCAATTTCCTGATGAAGTGTCACCTTCACTAGCACAGATTCACGTAATTGTAAATAAGTTTTACACTAGGCCTAATGACTCAGTGCTCATTAAAGAACATAAAATACAAAATCAGAAACATTACAGTGGCAGAACTCATTCGCGTGAGCCAAAATGTGGTTACCGGATACAATGCCTGTATAACCCAGGAAGGACGACACTTCCAGCATCTTTTATAAGGTAATATTTCATACAGGATTGTACACACGCTTAAAGCAGGCGGCCACGGCGCGCCACAAGCTCGACCAAGGCCACCGCAGCAGCAGGAAAGGGGAGCGAAAGTAAAGTGAGAGAGTGATGACCTTACCCCTTACCTGACGGTATGGGATTCCTGAGCATCTAGTCCGATGTTGCGATTGACTGTGACTGTGATGGCTATTTCTGAATTATTGTTCAGTTCTGGATATTTCTGAGTGATCCTTTGAAATTTTACCAGTTTGTACTTACGACTTCTAATTTTCCATGTTGTTTTTCCTGTTTTTAGTTCATCGATCCCTTTAATTACTTTTTACTTAGTTTATTTTACCTGAAACACCATTATTTTTAGTGTTCGTTAGGTGTTCTATTTTCGGCAATTTATTTTTGGACAGTATCTCTGGTAGATCATATACATGAACGATGTACATACAGGTACGAGTGATGGAGAGCATTAAGGGCATCAAGTGCAGTTAGTTTTACATTTTAGGTGAAAAATGGAGCCACCACCAAAACCGATTCAAGGCAGGACTGGCATGCAAAACGAAATGTATCATCAATTTAAATTAGCGTCGCGAAATTAAATTGTTCAATGGAATAAAATTTCACTCCTGGCGCAAAATAAAATTGGTAACAGAATTTTAATTTCGCTGCAGAGGCGAAATAAATTCATTAGTCTTTTAATTTCGCTTCCGGCGCGAAATAAAATGCATTACTGACTTTTAATTTCGCTCCCGGTGCGAAATAAAATTCGTACCAGACTTTAAATTTCGCTCCCAGCGTGAAATAAAATCCGTTACTGACTTTTAATTTCGCTCCCGGCTACAAACAGAATTCTTAACAGACTTTTAACATTGCTCCTGACGAGAAATAAAAATCCTTAAAGACTTTTCATTTCGCCCTTGGCGTGAAATAAAAACCGTTAGTCTTTTAAATTCGCTTCCGGCGCAAAATAAAAAAAAATACAGACTTTCAATTTCACTCCGGGCACGAAATAAAATTCGTTACAGACTTCCAATTTCGCTCCCGGCTCGAAATAAAATTCATTACAGACTTTTAATTTTGCTCCTGGCCTGAAATAAAATTCGATACAAGACTTTTCATTTCGCTCCTGGCACGAAATGAAAACCGCTTCAGTCTCTTAATTTTGCTCAAGGCGCGAAATAATATTTTTAACGACTGTTAATTTTGCTCCTGGTATGACAAAAATTGCTAGCCCCATGGTGTTGGGGATAGCGTGCCTGCTTCTCACCTGGAGGCCCCGGGTTCGATTCCCGGCTCCGTTAGTGATTTTAGAAACGGACGTGTGGGTTGGAACGGGGTGCACTCAGCCTCGAGAGTAACTGTCTGAAAGTCGCGAAAACCAAGATTAACGGCCGAGGGAACCCGATGCGCTGACCAATATCTGCAGATGCCTGGGCAGCGGTCGCTTGGTAGGCCTAGGCTTTTCATGGGATGTAGTGCCACGGTTTATTTTAATGACACAAAATTCCCAAACAGCATTTAGTTTCGCCCCCGGCGTGATTTTAAAATGCATGGAATATATCATTTCATGTCTGAAATTAAATCTGGTCTGGCATGCGAAACAAATTGGTTGTGGACGCGTTAACACTTTAATTTCACCATGAGCGTGATATTCGGGGGCGAAATGATATTGATTGTAAGCGCGAAAATTAAAATGGAAGCACGATGTAATTCTAAGCACAATGACATAGTGAAAGGCGAAGCAAAACTAATTGCAGTGCGAAACTAAATCCTGTACGTGGCACAGGGGTTTGACTTTCGTGCCATGGTCAGTATAAATGAGCTGAGGGTAAGAAGGAAGTAGTAAGGAATGCCAAGCCCCCCCCCCCCCGAAATTTCCGGAAGTGTAAGAATAAAGAATGTAGAAATGAGAGGAATGACCCCTCAACCCTGTTGTTCGAGTAACCCGCCTCCGAAACAGAACTCCATATACGCTGCGGTACTACCACAGGCGATTTTCTGTTATTTGTAAATCATCAGTCAGTCAACATTAATTTACCCGATAACTGGGTGGGTACAACGTATATAAGATGTAAGTAACACTCCTGAAAAAAAAAAATACATGAATTAGATTTAAGATCACTAAAATTGCTGCATTATAATCGTGACCATAAACTAATACATATAATGTTATTTACATATTACTGTATATACATTGTACCCCTCCCAGTTATTGGGCAAATTAGTGTTGACTGACTGAAGAGTTACAACTGACAATTTGTATTGTAATTGGAGTTCGTCACTTATCTTGAATGTCTGTCCTCACAGCACATTCGTCTTCTTGTTCGCTATAGAACAAGTAAAGGTACTTGTTGCCCCATTGCGTTATGAACGTCAGGGAGGGCCAGCCACGAGTCCGAGGTGCAGTCAACGACGATGGTGATGTTGATGCCATAGCACTGACTTTCTCCTCTACTGGAGTGATGACCATTGAATGACTCACGTTGCTGTTGCAGCCCTGCAGATTGTGCAGGCGGTGAACGGTAATAAGACTGCTACTGCTGCCAACGTCAGGACTTAGAACATCGCTACGAACATAATTTCACTCTCGAAACGAATACATTTTAATTTCAACAACGAAATGAAATGTTAAATTCATTTTAAATTCACATCGGAGGGCGAAACTAAATACCATTTGGGAATTTTATTTCACGCCGGGTGCGAAATTAAAAGTCTGTAACGAATTTTATTTCGCGCAGGGAGCGAAATTAAAAGTCTGTAACCGAGTTTTATTTCGCGCCGGGAGCGAAATTAAAAGTCTGTAACGAATTTCATTTCGCACCGGAAGTGAAATTAAAAGTCTGTATTGAATTTTATTTTGCGCCGCGAGTAAAATTAAAAGTCTGTAATGAATTGTATTTCGTGCCGGGAGTGAAATTAAAAGACTGCAACGAATTTTATTTCGGACCGGAAGCGAAATTAAAAGTCTGTATCGAATTTTATTTTGCGTCGCGAGTGAAATTAAAAGTCTGTAATGAATTGTATTTCGCGCCGGGAGCGAAATTAAAAGATTGTAACGATTTTATTTTCGCGCCGTGAGTGAAATTTTATTCAATTGTACAATGTAATATCGCGTTGCTATTAACTTTCGCGTTGATTTCGCTATGTCATTTCGCTTCTAATTAAGTTTCGCTTTGATTTAATTTCCCGCCGACAATCATTGTCATTTCGCTCCCGAGTATCGCGCTCACGTCGAAATTCAAATATATTCGCCCCCACAGCCATACATTTCGTTTCGCATGCCAGCCCTGATTCAAGGGCATACCACTAAATCCCAGGGGGAATTGCGACTACCATTGACCAAAATATTATGTGTACTCGAGTTTGAAGGTTGTTTGTGAAGTAACCAATAGACCTACATAAAATCCAATAACATCATCATTTTCGTCGTTCTGTTTTACGTTAGTTCATGTTGGTTTGGATTGTTTTAAATATATTTTAATATTTCTTATCGCAGTTGGAACACAAAAAGTGCCCGTTTTTAAGCGTGTTTCAACCATGCGTCACATTTAAGAATTATTATCTCACAAACCCGTCAACAGATCGAATCCAAATTTTAACACAATATACATTGGAATGTTTTATAACAGGTTCATTAATTTTAAAATTTTGTATGGCCAAGAAACAGAGTTGTTATCATTTTGGTAAGGTAACTTTTTCTCGGCTCGGGTTGGTTTGAAAATGTAGTTCTTGGTCGCGTTGTAATCCTAATACATCAAAAAGGTATGCTGTATGATTGTGAAATACGTAAATTAATTCACTTATTAATAAAATATTTATTGCGGCCAATGGCCATAGATAGGAACAACATTATAACATTGTGAACAATAATGAATCAATCGTATACCTAGGTAACACCAGAGACTTGTGTTCATCGAGTCCGTTCACCCATTTCACTGCACTACACTTTGATCAAGACAACATAATCAGTCCTCGTCTAAACAAAACTGAATGAGTGATACTAGTCTTCTACTGCATTCCATGGCGTGATATATATCGCACTGATTGTTGCATAATCGGCAAACACACTCCTGGCTGGGCTGATGGAAGGACTTCCTAGTGCAGATGCGATGGTGGAAGCCATGGATCGCAAATCTAGTCACTAGGTGCCTCAGCTCATACTCTGGTCGCATCCATTCTTTATATAACATTGCATCTGTTAGGAAGAATCTTTCTGGGATGGAGTCTCTCTTCCTGCAAAGTTCGCTTAACAGGTCTACGCATGCGTGTGTGGATGGTAGGTGCATTAGCAGTCGAAGGTCTTCTACCAGAAATGTTTCTCTGGCTAAAGCATACACATATCGTGAAAGAGCGAATTTTGATACCCCCAATACCCTTTTCAAATACCTTGATTTCAAACTTTCAATGTCTTTTAATTGTCTGATTGATAGATAAGTCCATATGACCTCTAGCCCGTACGTGAGTGATGGGAGTACTTTGACTATGAAAAGTTCCATAGCTGAATTCACTGACATTCTTTGTAAATGTCTAATGTCGCTTATATTTCTAAGTGCTGCTGCAAGTCTCTCCTTTATACACACATCAAAAAAAGTTTTGCATCACCTCGGTTCCCAGATCTCCGGCATATAGACGTTGACTGTGTATATTGTATCAAAGATACAGTCCCTTTGACTGTTCATAGATGTCACTAAAACTGCTCAAAGATGTAAACAACCATGCATGAGCAGGGCCTATTAGACGGAGGGGGTACGACAGCCGATCAGTTCCAGTCATTCCACCAGGACGAAGGTACGCTGCTCATGTTGTCTGTAGTTCTACCATGCCTAGAAGGTCAATACCGCAGTTCGATCGCGTCCGCATTGTTACTTTGTGTCAAGAAGGGCTCTCAACAAGGGAAGTTTCCAGGCGTCTCAGAGTGAACCAAAGCGATGTTGTTCGGACATGGAGGAGGTACAGAGATACAGGAACTGTCGATGACAGGCCTCGCTCAGGCCGCCCAAGGGCTACTACTGTAGTGGATGACCGCTACTTACGGATTGCCGCTCGGAGGAACCCTGACAGCAATGCCACCATGTTGAATAATGCGTTTCGTTCAGCCACAGGACGTCGTGTTTCAACTCAAACTGTGCGCAATAGACTGCATGATGCGCAACTTCACTCCCGACGTCCATGGCGAGGTCCAGCTTTGCAACCCCGACACCATGCAGCGCGGTACAGATGGGCCCAACAACATGCTGAATGGACCCCACAGAATTGGCATCACGTTCTCTTCACCGATGAGTGTCGCATATGCCTTCAACCAGACAATCGTCGGAGACGTGTTTGGAGGCACCCTGGTCAGGCTGAACGTCTTAGACACACTGTCCAGCGAGTGCAGCAAGGTGGTGGTTCCCTGATGTTTTGGGGTGGCATTATGTGGGGCCGACGTACGCCACTGGTGGTCATGGAAGGCTCCGAAACGGCTTTACGATACCTGAATGACATCCTCTGACCCATAGTGCAACCATATCGGCAGAATATTGGAGAGGCATTTGTCTTCATGGACGACAATTCTCGACCTCATCGTGCACATCTTGTGAATGCGTTCCTTCAAGATAACGACATCGCTCGACTACAGTGGCCAGCATGTTCGCCAGACATGAACCCTATCGAACATGCCTGGGATATGTTGAAAAGGGCTGTTTATGGACGTCTTGACCCACCAACCACTCTGAGAGATTTACGCCGAATTGTCGTTGAGGAGTGGGACAATTTGGACCAACAGTGTCTTGATGAACTTGTGGATAGTATGCCACGACGAATACAGGCATGCATCAATGCAAGAGGACGTGCTACTGGGTATTAGAGGTAGTGGTGTGTACTGCAATCTGGACCACAAATGCTGCAAGTCTAGCTGTATGCTGGTACAACATGCAATGTGTGGGTCTCATGAGCAATAAAACGAGCTGAAATGTTGTTTGTGTTGATCTCTAATCCCTTTGTATTTAATGGTTCCGGAACTCTTGGAACCGAGGTGATGCAAAACTTTTTTTGATGTGTGTATGAACCATAAAGGAAGTCCCTGTGACTTGCATAGTAATTCCAAGGTACTTAAATTGTTTTTTCGGTGTTAGTATGTGTTCCCCGCAAACAATGTAGTCATCCTTCCTCAAGCGGCTTCGGTGGCGTAGTCGGTAGCATGCTGAACTGCTATGCCCAAGATAGCGGGTTCAAACCCGGCCGAAGTCGTCGGATTTTTTAAGAGCGTTAAAAATCCTTCAGTATGCCTTCCTTCGGAGGGGAAGTAAAGCCGGCGGTCCCATGTCATAGATTTATGGCATGTAAAAGATCCTTTCACAGACTAAACTTGTGTAAAGCAAAATTTGTTAGGTTAGATTTCGTCAGAACGCTCTATCAAAGTTCCAACGTTCACCACTAGGTATCATTGATATCTGGTGGCGAAAGTTGGAACTACTTGAAATTGAACGGTACTTGTAGCTCGCCCTTTAGGGTGTCCGCTTGTAACATTTTTAATATATGTCGTTAAAACGTGGTGTTAACTATTGTGGTTCAATAAAAACAAACATAATAAGAATAAATAATATACACTGTGGTGTGACCTTACCTGCGATAGTATAATATAATAAGTTGTTGTTGAGCGCCAGATTCCTATTTAAGACAGTGAATCGAAATTTGTGAATTAACCTCGGCTATCAGCAGTAGAGTTCGAGACCACTTACCCGGGCCGTAGTGTAACTTAGTTGACTAACCATTTCAGTACTTATTTAAGGAGTATTTAATTTGCCTATAGTATTTACTAACCACTATGAAAGAAATAGGCATTACGTTAAAGAAAATGAATTTATTGACTCAAGAACAAAATATTAATAAAACAGAATAGTGATAGTCACACAATTGAATTTAAAATTACTCAATGCGGCAATTAATTTAAAAGGAACTGAACATTTAAAATGAATTGAAAGTTAATTGAAGTTAAATTATAATAGAGACGATAGTTTTATTGAATTGTTTGCTCACCCAGTCGAAGATTCGTCATATTTAAGAAATGATCGATGATCTCGATGTTACGTCGCTTATGTTTAAAAAAATGATGTGATATCTCAATTACTATGAAATATCCTCATTAAATACGTTGCCATCTGTAGAAAGACTCTTGATCAGGGATATAACCCATTATGTATTGATATAGATTTCGGCAAGACATCGTACTGTGCCAACTCTGTTTGCTCAGTTCATTATGACCCAGAAAGCAAGGTTACCACTTCCTCCCTTCATTGAGAGCTGTAGATCAATGCCACTCTTGTCCGATGTCGCAGGTACAAATACTAATGACTTCCTTGTCACGTGGTGTCACAGCTTCCCTCTCTTATTAGCCTTCTCCATTCTTGACTCATAACTTGCAGCTTTGACGTGTACGTACATTAGAAAATGGCGTGTTGTTGCACCATGAGTGAAATATCAAGCTTCTATTCCTTCCAGAAGGAACTCGATTGTGCGCACGTGATGGTTACTCATGACAGTGACGCAGTTTGCCGTGGTGAAATTATTACTACGTCGTTCAGTTTGTGACGCATTGGGTTGATCCTATTTGGCAATCTTGTTGCATTATATATTTTACTTCGTCTCTTTACAAATAATTGTTAATAAAAATATTTCTGACTATAATAATAAAAACCGCTTACAATTATCTGATATAAAAAATCATCTCATGGATGTACTAATTAATAATAATAATAACATGATAAATGAATAACCCTTTAAATATAATAGGTATGGGATCGAATCGTTACAATCGCCCCTAAGATAAATAATTTAAATGACATTTCACATTATTTCTCTTATCCCATCCAACATTAAAAAAAACAAACTATAAATTTAAATATTATAACCCCCAAAAAGACAACATACAATATACTCTTCATCAATACACAAAAATATACAAGAACATACTCTTTTCACTTTACATATTTGTTCTATCATTTTTCATTCTTCCAAATGTTCATAATGTTCATTCTTCTTTATATATGTTGTAAAAAAATATACATAAATGTATTCTTCACAAAAAATTCATATTTTAACTTTCATTCATCTTATTCTTCCAAATGTTCATAATGTTTATTCTTCTTTATATATATATACTGTAAAAAAATATACATATAATGCCCTTCACTTTACATTCTTCGAAGTAATTACTTCGTTGCACACGCATATCACTGCACGCGATGTGGTGATACAATCAACATAATATCCCTTTCGTCTCTATAAAGGGATTACTCAAATGCAGTAAAATTTCAATAATTGAAGAAAAAATAACTTAGCAAGATACCTAAGGCAATTCCAATTTCAGTGCATATGTCATACATGTAAATATTTCCCCAAATACATAATGACATCGAAATACCTTAAAGCAGTTATTAAACATTTCACTTATATATCCAAGTTACTACTCACCTGCCTTCGTGGCTTAATTCTTTCTTAGGCCACGGCCGTCTCCTTTTCAAATTAATACTTCCTAAGTCTCCACGACTTCTTAACTTCTCATAAAACCATAATTCTTCTTTACTACTTCTCGAAAACAATAACTTGAATTTTCAAAATCACAAATGAACTTATAATCTGACTTCTCGTTCACTTTATAAAATTTAACTTAGCGTCAAGATATAACTTTACTGTATTGTCATTCCTTACTTACCATAGCAAAATGATTACGACTTAGACAAAATACTACTCAATAAACCTGAATTACGTATATCACTAAACTATTTCACAAAAACACATGACAAACTCCTCGGAATAAATATTTCGTTCCACAAAATATTAATGCTCTTATACTTTAAACTTAGTCTATTCATGATTTGACTTCTTGCTGAATACCTAAAAAAAACTTAGTTTTCTCTCAAAACTCTTAATTAAGTCCTACAGACATCACTTCCTACTTGTTCTGACCGCCTGGAGTATAGCTTATTCCAACTACACCAGAATCTCTCAGAACTCTCAACAATTCATCGTGACATCACACGTCACATACAAAAAACCTCCCCTATTCGTGGTATAATCCCACATCTTCTTACTGTTACAGGTCACCTCTTACTGACCAATAACACATTAAATTTCAGCTAAAAAAAATCTTACATGCTTCGACTAATTCCTTGGAATAATTACATCACACTTTGCTTTCCTAACTATTGTCTTCCTCAAATAATGACAGTGTTCCAGTTGACAGTCAATAACACCGACACTCATAATTGGCAAATATTTTCCCATAATCACTTCATAAAGCAAGTCCTGAGTCATAACACAGTTCAGACACTCTCTGCTCTACCAAATTAAATGCGTAAATTACACCTGCTTTTAATTGAAACTTCATTATTACCCCTTAGGTATACTCACCATACATTACTAACTTATTCTTATCTTCAAAATATTAAACTTATCTTTACTAACTCCGTATGACATAAATAAAACTTTAATTTCCTGTCTACTAAAAAAAATGATTTATCTTTAAAATCCTCAAAACGTCGAATTATAACAAATTCCTTTCACTTCTAGAAAATATTATGCCAACCTTATATAATTATTACTATTATCTTTACTTTAACCTGTGTGTAGGACAACAGTCTACCACATCATTAATTCGTTATTAATCATCAGTAACTTTTTACTACAAAGTGGTTTAGCTCGATAACAAGCCTTGTAATATCTTTAAAACGTGCGTAACGGTAACTAAAACTTGGACAATCTTACCTTTGTAATCTCTTATTACCTTGTGTGAATACATCCATATATACTTAAAAAAAACTCCCAACATTAACTTCACCTAGTCCCGTAGACACCATAAAAAAACTCATTGCTCAACGGAATATACCTCGCTGACCTACTTCATCTTACCAAAAACTTCCTCCGACCTACTTCATTTGGCATCTTACCAAAAACTTCCTCAAAAAACTACTTCATTTGGCATCTTACCAAAACTTAAAACCACATTGCTCAACGGCATTACCTTCGTTGGCCTACTACTTCAAACTCACGTCCATTTACGTGAAAATACACACATACACACACACATATCTGTCACCAAGTATCAGATGTCCTAATTAGTTACTACTTTCTTATTTCAACCCGATGTTGGTTAATTCATACAACGCATTACCATTAACAATTCTAAACCACTTATAAATTTCTCAAAATATATCCACTGATAACCTCGCTGTCCTCAAAATGAAACTTCTTTATTAAATCAATACCTAATTCTTCAACTCTTTCGTTTTATTACCACTGTATCATCTTATCTTCACTCACTTTTGAATTAAATCTTTATTACCATTATATTCATAATTATGGTTGCCATAATAATTATTACTACTTTCTTTCGATTACTTACCTATGTAATAACCTTTCTACTTTTTAAAATTTAATCCTCACTTCCTCCAACTTACCTGCAGCTTAAGGACCCACATTCAACTTACCTGAATTGCTCAATAGCACGACAATCTCTGTCTTCCAAATTAAATGATTTTAGTCAATCTAAATCAATAAGCGTAGGCACTACGCGCCCCTAACCATCCTAACTTCACGACTGAATTAAAATTACACACAGCAGGTTTCTTATCTACCTCTTTTAAATCATATTAAACTTCATTACTTAATATTTAAGTCATACGGAACAGTAACTATCGGTAATATAAATTTACATCACTACTTTCTCTGGCATATCACAGTTCTTACCATCTACTATTCTGATATTGGCTCCTGCCATTATAATCCTGCTGATTATTATCATAATAATTATTTTCAGGATTATTCTGTAATATGGGCATATCGTATGAATCTTCGAGTGCATCGAATCTGCTTAACAATCCCTCTAATTCCTGAATTGTGGTGATCATTTGTATACAAGCAGCCACGTTTACCTTGGGTGGGAAATGCCTGAGGAGAAGCCTTATCACATCCCCATCTTGATTCATCCCGTCAAGATGTTTACATATGAGTACTGTACGCAACTTAAGATGTAGTAATAGAAATAAACATATACTTACGTACGCAGCAGACGTCAGTGGAAACGTAGCTGAAGCTCTTCCCCTATCCCCGAAGAAATATAAAATAAAATAAAATAGAAGAAAGAAAAACGGGGAGATCGCAGTCTTGTTTGGCTTTCGCTGGGCCCAAATTTTAAAAGGCAAACCAGAAAGCAATCCCAAAAGGAAGGGGGAAAGCTAATTAAAATTAAACTACGGTAAAATCCAAAGATGAACAAATTTAAATCAGAGGCCGTGTAGGTCGTATTAACGTCACAAGTACGCTAATAAGACCGACAAACCAAAATGTAGTAAAAACCAGACAAAACTCGAAGAAGGTAACTAAAATTAAAATAAGGCGTGACGCAAAAGCAGAGATACTTAGGCAAAGATAAAATGTATTTAAATAAGAACCACAATGTACAACGATCCCAGAGATATTAAAAGCAAGAAGAGAAATGACCAACAAATTAAACACAAAATTAATTTACCGCAAGAAAAAATACAAATTAGGAAGAAAATCGAAAATATACTAAATTAAATTATATTAAAATGAAATAAAATAAGATAAGTTAAGGTAACGTGTTCAAGGCAAGATGAAACGATGACTAAATGTAAGTATGTCGCAATTAGATAAAAAAGACAAAACTCAGAAACGACAACACTCTACGAAGTCAAGATACGTTCTCAAAATTTAGACAAAGCGTGTCAAAAGGGATGAACAAAATAGGAGGGGGGTACAATGGTTCAGAACGGGGTGGAGAGGGGTGAGAGGGAGGGGAGGAATGAGGAAGAAAGACGCGGAGGCACATGCAAGATCTAGTGAGTTACGAGAAAAATAGGAATTTAGAAAAAAGGAAAAATTACATTAAATTATCGGCAAAGCCAAAAATATACTTTAAAAATTGAAAGTATGCGTAGGAGATAAGGGCACACAAAGACGACGAAAATATGTGATGCGCAAAATATGGGCATTCACAGACACAAGAATATCACAGGTTAGGTCACCAGCAAATAGCAATGGTGAGACCTCCTTTTGTGAACTCTTTAAGATAAAGAACAAAGCATTACGGGAAGCAAGAAAAATAATCTCCAATCCCGTTATGTTGTTCTACGATAAGATACACTCTGGATGACAGACCCAAAGATGCCCCCTACAAGGTAGGCAAACCACCGTCAAGCACACCAGAGTAAAGCGAAGACAGCCCAGCCCACATACATGACTTTCAACCCTTAAAGTACAAAAACTACGTTATCAAAATAAATGAAAATAACACTATCATACAAAACAAAACTCACCAGCAATTACACGCACACAAAGGGCGGAGGGAAAATATCGGGAGGGGGCGAGTACACGCGACCAAAAGAAAATAACACAGAAAAAGAGTTTTAAATTGCCGAAATATGAAACTGAACTATAGTAAAGCAATATAGTTTACGACATACAGACACCTCGCCATGGTTTCACCTTGAACGCGGGCACTTTCCCTAGAATATCGGAATACGTCTAGCCTACTTGGCTGCAAGGAAGAAATGCCTCGAAACAAAGCAAATGACGACGCAACACAAAGGTAACTGCGTGCTAAAATTTGATTGGTCACGACCCCTTCCAAAATATAAATCACTGGCCAATAAGGGGACAAGATGCAGATATGTCCATATATGGTATTAAGACATCAGAGGGCTATTAATAGCTTCACAGCCAAGGTTTCACAAAGGCGTACATTGATCACGTCAGATAAAAATGGCACAAAGGAGTAACTTATATATCTCATAAAAATGGCTCAAAATTCCCCCACTTCCTTGAAAAAAAAAATGTTTACAAAAATACATACACAAAACATTTTTTTTTGTATATATGGTATAAGATGCACTCTTGTTTCATTCATAAAATGGCTCGCAAGGAGAGAGTCTCATATCACACAAACACACGGAGTAGCTCACATTAGAGTTCCAAACTCTTTGCCTTTCACAGAGGCTTGGTATAGCACAAGTCCATCTCTTTGAATTATACATCAAACGCACAAGCAGTTAAGTGAGTGAGGGGGATTTTGGCTAAGTAAACCTAGAAAAATGAAATTTAGGTGCAAAAACACAACGAATACAAAATCTGCTGCCTAAAATGCCAGCGAAGCAGTGCCCCATGAGAGAAGGTGGTACCAACCTTATCACACAAAACACTCAATTCACTAAACACGTTGGCAGCAAATTTTGACTAGGGAGAAAAAAAAATAACATATAAGTTATGAGTTATCTCACAAGGAATAACATTTTTCTGTTTTTGAAATTTCCGAAGAATAACGAGAAGTTGTAATCCAAAGGCCTGAAGATGAACAAGGGGGAACCCAGGACCATTGCAGTTGACGTCAAGGCTGCAGAGATTTTCCTTCCTCCCAATATTCCTAATATAGAAAAAAAACAAAACAGTTACATTGTGGTATAAATGGTTAATAAAATTTAATCTGTGGAGCACCCTGTATTTCCAATGGAATGTTCTGTCGTCACAACCATTGATAAAATGATATTACACAACTTGGATGCGGTGTGGGGTAAGGGAGAGAGAAAGAAAACAGCGCGCGATAACACAGGCGGACGGTTAAGAGATACTGAAAACAATCATGGACACACTAAACTAAAATAAACAGGCAGGGATCCTGTAAAAACATCAACACTGGGATCGCCGCGTCAAAACACTGAAAGAAATACATACTCTAGACAAACAAATAATTACACAGACGCCACATTATTCATGGTATTTCTTAAGATTTGCTACATGAGAAACAGAAATTAGTTGAGGATCGTCATCAGAAATCATTTCCACAGTCACGTTGTTCAGGAACCTGGTTATGGTCCTTGGTTCGGACCACCGCAAACACAGTTTACTGGAGATGCCGGAAGCTGCGTTACTAATAGGGTGTAGTCGTACCAAAACCCTATTTCCTATCTGAAAATGAACAGGTTTTCTACGCTGGTTGTACCGTGCTGAGACCTTCTGTCTAGCCCGCTTAAGGCTAGCGACGGCGGAATCCCATTTCTCTTGAGTAGAGACGGTTCGAGACGGGATAGACAAATACTCGATATTCCAACGGAGCATCAGGGGATCAACAAGTTTACGGCCTATAAACAATTCCGCAGGTGTGGTTTGAATAGACGAATGAAACGAGGTATTAAAACCTAAGGTAAAATAATGCAAGTTAACATCCCAATTGGATTGTTCCACATTATGGAAGGCGGTTAGACAAGCTTTCAGATTACGATGAAATCTCTCTACCTGATTGCCTTGTGGTCTGAATGGCGCCAATAACACGTGATTAATGCCCCAACTGAAGGTCATAGATTTGAAAGTTTTGGACTTGAAGATGGTAGCATTATCGGTAACAAGGAACTTGGGCGGGCCAAATATAGCAAAAATATGCTTACATAATAAATGGACCGTCCCTTTTGCAGAAATGTCCTTAACAGGAAAGAGCCAGACAAACTTAGAAAAACCGTCGATCACTGTCAAAATCGCCTGATGACCAGACTTAGAACGTGTCATAGGACCGAATATGTCAATAAATAACCGTTCTCCAGGACGAGTAACAACATGAGCACTATGCAAACCTATCTGCGTATTTTGCGCTGGTTTAGAGCGTTGACAGGTGTGACATTTTTTTACAAAATCAAACACATCTGGTTTGATTGTAGGCCAATAGAATTCAGAGTCAATTTTGCGTAAAGTACGGTACATTCCAACGTGTAAGCCTATAGCCGAAGAATGATAGTATGTTAAGAGCATATTACGAACATTCTCAGGGGCGAAAATTCTGAAGGAGTTTGAACCAGGGAGGAGACGGCCAATTACATCATTACGGACACAAAATTCACTCACAGTGGGGTCCTTGTTGGTAATTTTCTCACGGAGTTCACGACAATAAAGATCATCTGCCTGAAACTTACGTATATCTACGAAGGACCATGGACTAAACTGTAATAAAAACACATTTTCAGGCATTTCCTGAGGTGAAGTTTCGACAGAAGGAGGAACAATCTGACTAGGAGCGGAAATAGTGGAATCCTCGAACATGCGCGAGAGACAATCAGCCACAGAGTTTTCACTACCTTTCACGTGTACAATGTCGAACTTGAACGACGATAGTCTCAAAATCCACCGATTGATACGACCAAGTTTCTTTACATGTGACATGCTCCATTTCAGAGCTTCATTATCGGTGTAGACCGTGAAATGGCGATGTTCTAGGAAACTCCTGAATTTCTCGCAGCCAAAGACAACAGCAAGGGACTCTTTTTCAAAGATGGAATAGCGACGTTCATGTTCATTAAGCATGCGACTAGCAAAAGCTACAGGCGCAAACTTCCCGTCCACGTGTTGACTTAAAACGCTTGACACAGCTAGATCACTAGCGTCGCAATGGAGGAAGAACCTAGACTCGAAATCTGGAGCTTGCAACACAGGGGCAGATATAAGACTCTCTTTTAAAGTGTTAAAAGCTTTATCTTGCTCTGGACCCCATATAAATTTAGCGTTCTTCTTTTTGAGGGCATTCAATGGAGCCGAAATATCTGAGAAATGTCTGATAAACCTGGAATAAAATCCAAACATGCCCATGGCACGGCGTAGAGCTTTCACAGAGGTAGGCACCGGTAGATTCTTAATACATTCAACTCTATCAGGCATGACGCTAATACCGTTAGTCGACAGAACATGTCCTAAAAACTTGATCTGCGTGCGGGCCAAAGAGGTCTTTTCGGGATTGATAGTGAGTCCCGCTTTTCTGAGGCGAGAGAAAACTTCACGGAGATGAGTTACGTGCTCCTCGAAAGATTTGCTATAAACAACAAGGTCATCTAAATAATTGAAGACAAACTTAAATTTCAAGTCACCCAAGAGATCATCTAACACACGACTAAGAATTTGTGCTCCGACAGCGATACCCATAGGCAATCTATTGAATGTGAATAACCCAAAAGGTGTGGAAAAGGCGGTAAAATCACGGCTCTCGGCGTCCAACGGAATTTGACGATATGCGGAATTGAGATCAATAATAGAATAATAGTTAGCTCCATGAAAATGCTGAAAAGCGCTGTCGAGTGTAGGTAACGGAAAATTGTCAAAAACAACCTTCTTATTCAGCTTCCTGTAGTCGACAACTAATCTATATTCGCCGTCTTTCTTGGGAATCAGAAAAGCTGGAGAACCATACGCCGACTTGGAAGGAACGACTACTCCTTTATCTTGTAGCTCTTTGACATATTTTCTCATAGCCAACAGCTTTGGAGGTGAACATGCAAATGGCGGGGATCGAACCGGGACATTATCTGTGAGATCGATATGACATTCGTGACCTACCGCTGAACCTAATTTATCTGTGAGGACATCCGAGAATTCGTTCACCAAATCACTCAGCACATCACGCTCTTCCGAAAATAAAGACAGAGGCAGCTGGACAGAATGCACTGTGGACACTTCACTAACACGAGAGGTACATTCTTCGAACGGGAATTGCTTGTTGGAATGAAACAGAAAGCTAAATGAATTACTCGCAAAATCTAATTGTAAACCTGTTTTGCGCATGAAATCTGTCCCTAAAAGGACTTGGGTGGATAAATTATCAACTACGTGGAACTGGTGATCCCATGAAAAACCATGGATCTTGAGATGACATAAAACAGTACCGGTAACGTTGATAGTAGATGAACCAGCTGACACGAACTTTCGCTCACGTCCATCCTCGTGAGGACAGATGCGCAGCGCTGGAATTTGTTCCGCCACAGAGCGAAGGATAAAGCTCTCCGTGGCTCCAGAATCCAAAATGGCTTGAGTTGTGACATGATGAAAAGATAATGTGACCCAAGGTTGCGATACAGAAGCAAAACAAAGATAAGGATCGCGATACCTGCTTTTAGGGCTGCCCGACGGGTCGAACTCAGGACAGCACTTCAACAGTTTTCCTGGTTGAAATTACAATTTGGACAGGTCAATTTAGTCACATCTGACATCCCACAACCGTAGCAGAACTTACGGGATCTAGCGGCACATTCACGGAAGTTATGACCGTGATTGTTGCAATTCCAACATAAGATATTTGCGGAGACACGTTTGGTATCTGGAGGATTATTGTGGACACGGGAGGTAGAATGAGTTTGGCTGGCAGCGTGACTATCACTTTGGACGTGATTTATGGGAGGACGAGAGGGGAGATTAAAAGAGACAGTCTTGTTTGAGATAACGGGACGGGCCACAGAAGTAAACGCATGCTGTGTGCTAGTCGCACAAGCTAGTTCAGGAAACATGACTTCGTGGGAAATAGGGGGTGGAACATAACTCAAACTCGACCGAGAATTATTCTCATATTCGCGTCCATGTAGAATTATGTCCTCAATACAGCGTACCGAAATGCGACGTATGAAGTACTTATATATAGGATTTAAATTCCTATAAATAATTTCGAAAAGTTCCTGTGGGTGGAATGGCTGAGGCAAATTGGCTGTGAGGAGGCGTACAGCCGTGACATAATCGTCAATCTTCTCGGAGGGGCCTTGAGTTCGAGCGTAGATTTCCTGTTTCAAAGCATACGCGAAATCTTGGGGAGTGAAACGGGCTTTTATGTTGCACACAAATTCGTTCCATGAAGTGTAATGGAATGGTGACACCCTGTACCACTGCAACGCTTTACCAGAAAGTAAAATTGGTAGGCAACGAACTATCTTATCGGGACTTATGTCATGGCACTGACACAGTTCCTCAATCCTCTGAATGAACCAAAAAACTGAAGATGTGTTATTTTCCCCGGAAAAAGTAAGATTCCACCTGCTCACAATGGATGCAACGTTGTCAGAATGACCACCACTGGTAGGATTAGAAACGTAGCCACTAGACAACGGGTCAAACATAAGTAAGTCCCTCGGTACACTAAAAAATTGGGGTTCTGGAATAGCCTTACTTGAAGAAATAGGTGCAGTCAACGACTCAAAATTATAGGACGGTAAACGAACTTCCTGCTTAATAGATTTATCCATGACGAAAAATATTAAAAACACAGCACGGTACACACCAACGAGATAAGAAAGAGGACTACAAAGACTACTAATTTCAAACTACTTCAAAAATATAAAAGGTATCTAAACAGTATTACGAGAAGAAATAAATAAGTGCACATCACATTACCGTAAGATGTTGCTTTCCCACGTGGTAATTTACTCACGGGCACCAAGTCGTCATCCTCACACGAAACATACTGTTTGCGGCTGTGTGTTTTTCAAATGTTGATAGACCATACCAGACCTTTCTCTTCTTTCATGAAATTCTCAGCACCTTAAAACTCAGAAAGACAACATTATACTATAGGTACGAAAAGGATGGAAACGTTTCACAATGCAATTCAGCTCGAAGTCTCAGGAACGATCAGCTGGAAAAAAATTGTTAAATTAGACAGGTGATTTTGTCTCAAAACCACGCTCTGAAATCCATTTGTACGCAACTTAAGATGTAGTAATAGAAATAAACATATACTTACGTACGCAGCAGACGTCAGTGGAAACGTAGCTGAAGCTCTTCCCCTATCCCCGAAGAAATATAAAATAAAATAAAATAGAAGAAAGAAAAACGGGGAGATCGCAGTCTTGTTTGGCTTTCGCTGGGCCCAAATTTTAAAAGGCAAACCAGAAAGCAATCCCAAAAGGAAGGGGGAAAGCTAATTAAAATTAAACTACGGTAAAATCCAAAGATGAACAAATTTAAATCAGAGGCCGTGTAGGTCGTATTAACGTCACAAGTACGCTAATAAGACCGACAAACCAAAATGTAGTAAAAACCAGACAAAACTCGAAGAAGGTAACTAAAATTAAAATAAGGCGTGACGCAAAAGCAGAGATACTTAGGCAAAGATAAAATGTATTTAAATAAGAACCACAATGTACAACGATCCCAGAGATATTAAAAGCAAGAAGAGAAATGACCAACAAATTAAACACAAAATTAATTTACCGCAAGAAAAAATACAAATTAGGAAGAAAATCGAAAATATACTAAATTAAATTATATTAAAATGAAATAAAATAAGATAAGTTAAGGTAACGTGTTCAAGGCAAGATGAAACGATGACTAAATGTAAGTATGTCGCAATTAGATAAAAAAGACAAAACTCAGAAACGACAACACTCTACGAAGTCAAGATACGTTCTCAAAATTTAGACAAAGCGTGTCAAAAGGGATGAACAAAATAGGAGGGGGGTACAATGGTTCAGAACGGGGTGGAGAGGGGTGAGAGGGAGGGGAGGAATGAGGAAGAAAGACGCGGAGGCACATGCAAGATCTAGTGAGTTACGAGAAAAATAGGAATTTAGAAAAAAGGAAAAATTACATTAAATTATCGGCAAAGCCAAAAATATACTTTAAAAATTGAAAGTATGCGTAGGAGATAAGGGCACACAAAGACGACGAAAATATGTGATGCGCAAAATATGGGCATTCACAGACACAAGAATATCACAGGTTAGGTCACCAGCAAATAGCAATGGTGAGACCTCCTTTTGTGAACTCTTTAAGATAAAGAACAAAGCATTACGGGAAGCAAGAAAAATAATCTCCAATCCCGTTATGTTGTTCTACGATAAGATACACTCTGGATGACAGACCCAAAGATGCCCCCTACAAGGTAGGCAAACCACCGTCAAGCACACCAGAGTAAAGCGAAGACAGCCCAGCCCACATACATGACTTTCAACCCTTAAAGTACAAAAACTACGTTATCAAAATAAATGAAAATAACACTATCATACAAAACAAAACTCACCAGCAATTACACGCACACAAAGGGCGGAGGGAAAATATCGGGAGGGGGCGAGTACACGCGACCAAAAGAAAATAACACAGAAAAAGAGTTTTAAATTGCCGAAATATGAAACTGAACTATAGTAAAGCAATATAGTTTACGACATACAGACACCTCGCCATGGTTTCACCTTGAACGCGGGCACTTTCCCTAGAATATCGGAATACGTCTAGCCTACTTGGCTGCAAGGAAGAAATGCCTCGAAACAAAGCAAATGACGACGCAACACAAAGGTAACTGCGTGCTAAAATTTGATTGGTCACGACCCCTTCCAAAATATAAATCACTGGCCAATAAGGGGACAAGATGCAGATATGTCCATATATGGTATTAAGACATCAGAGGGCTATTAATAGCTTCACAGCCAAGGTTTCACAAAGGCGTACATTGATCACGTCAGATAAAAATGGCACAAAGGAGTAACTTATATATCTCATAAAAATGGCTCAGTACATACTCTAGAAAGTAATCAGTCATATTACTCCCTTCCCCAGATTGATACCTGCCAGAATTAATAATCTGTCTCATTTGTGATTGGATATCCTCATTCCAATATTTTTCAATAAATTTACTTTTGAAATCTTCAAAATTTATCAAGGTATGTTTGTATACTAAAAACCATCCCTTAGTATCTCCTATAAAAGCCTGGTCCAATAGCTCTACTACCATCTTCCATTCAATTTGACCATCCTTTAGCCTTTCTTTAAATCTATCCTCCACCTGATTCATGAACTGCATCGGACACCCCTGTTTGTTTGAAAACTTAGGCAGTTCAGTCTCTCTCATACTACTTAAATACTTCATTCTATCCTTATTTCCTTCCTCCCTTATCTGCTTCTTTAATCTCGCCTCCATTTCTTGAAAATTACTCTCTTTATCCATTAATTCATTTCTCAATACCTTAATCTTATCCCCAAAATCTTCTCTCATCTGCCTAGTTTCCGCTTCTATCAATTTGCTAAAACCTTTACCTAAAATTTCCTCGGACTCAGATCTACTTTCATCTAAAATCTCTTGAAAGGCTGTCTTTACTGATTCTACTTTCTTATTAACTTCTATCTCAACTTCCTTAATTTGATTTTCTACTGCTTCTAATTGTTTATCTATTTTTTTTAACCATATCTTTAGCCTTCTTCTCTACCACTTCCTTAATTTCACCTCTGATCTCCTGTTTTACCCCCTGAATACTTTCCTGTAGCATATCATACTTCTTACTCAATCCTTCATTTACCTTAACCACACTGTCTAGCTTTTTACTATTTTCTTCCAGCTTTTGGTTGATCGTTTTACTATTTCTATGCAATTGTTCAAACTTCTCATTAAATTCCTTCCTACTTTCCTGATTTTGTCTACCCATCTCTTCTCTCATTTCCTGACTATTCTTATCAAGCTTCAAATTCAACTCCTGACAATTCTTTTCTAATTTCTCAAATTTAACATTGAACTCCTGACTATGCTTATTTAATTTTTCACTCATATCTTGATTTAGCCTACCCATCTCTTCTCTCATCTCCTTACTATTTTTATTCATATCTTTATCTAATTTCTCAAATTTACCATTGAATTCCAAATAATTTCTTTTATTCTCTTCACTATTTTTATTCATACTTTCATCAAATTTCGCACTTAAATCTCTACTCATCTGCCTTATGAGCGCAGTTAATGGATCTTCAGGAATCTCTATAGACTTTTCTTTCTCTAGACTACCACTAGTCTCAGGATGTACCTCTGTATTCTTGTCAGGGTTAACCTCAGGATTATTCTCAAGATTTACCTCCGACATCTTGGTATTATTCTCTACGCTTTCAACATCGCTACCGGTATTAACCTCCTTATAATTAACTTTCTCGACGTTATTCCTACTTCTCAACTGCCTCTGTTCCTCCTCCGACATCTCGAAGTACACTGTATAACAATTGCCCTTCCAAAATTTCACTTCACTTCACTGTCCCCCAAAAGCACTGACAATTTGCACTGAAATTATACTCTCCTCTCCTAAATACCGAATGGTTTTCGTGTCCTACTTTGTGGCGCCAAATGTAACATTTTTTAATGTATGTTAAACGTGGTGATGACAATTGTAAAGGTTCTATTTAACAAACATAATAAGAATAAATAATATACACTGTGGTGTGACCTTACCTGCGATAGTATAATATAATAAGTTGTTGTTGAGCGCCAGATTCCTATTTAAGACAGTGAATCGAAATTTGTGAATTAACCTCGGCTATCAGCAGTAGAGTTCGAGACCACTTACCCGGGCCGTAGTGTAACTTAGTTGACTAACCATTTCAGTACTTATTTAAGGAGTATTTAATTTGCCTATAGTATTTACTAACCACTATGAAAGAAATAGGCATTACGTTAAAGAAAATGAATTTATTGACTCAAGAACAAAATATTAATAAAACAGAATAGTGATAGTCACACAATTGAATTTAAAATTACTCAATGCGGCAATTAATTTAAAAGGAACTGAACATTTAAAATGAATTGAAAGTTAATTGAAGTTAAATTATAATAGAGACGATAGTTTTATTGAATTGTTTGCTCACCCAGTCGAAGATTCGTCATATTTAAGAAATGATCGATGATCTCGATGTTACGTCGCTTATGTTTAAAAAAATGATGTGATATCTCAATTACTATGAAATATCATCATTAAATACGTTGCCATCTGTAGAAAGACTCTTGATCAGGGATATAACCCATTATGTATTGATATAGATTTCGGCAAGACATCGTACTGTGCCAACTCTGTTTGCTCAGTTCATTATGACCCAGAAAGCAAGGTTACCACTTCCTCCCTTCATTGAGAGCTGTAGATCAATGCCACTCTTGTCCGATGTCGCAGGCACAAATACTAATGACTTCCTTGTCACGTGGTGTCACAGCTTCCCTCTCTTATTAGCCTTCTCCATTCTTGACTCATAACTTGCAGCTTTGACGTGTACGTACATTAGAAAATGGCGTGTTGTTGCACCATGAGTGAAATATCAAGCTTCTATTCCTTCCAGAAGGAACTCGATTGTGCGCACGTGATGGTTACTCATGACAGTGACGCAGTTTGCCGTGGTGAAATTATTACTACGTCGTTCAGTTTGTGACGCATTGGGTTGATCCTATTTGGCAATCTTGTTGCATTATATATTTTACTTCGTCTCTTTACAAATAATTGTTAATAAAAATATTTCTGACTATAATAATAAAAACCGCTTACAATTATCTGATATAAAAAATCATCTCATGGATGTACTAATTAATAATAATAATAACATGATAAATGAATAACCCTTTAAATATAATAGGTATGGGATCGAATCGTTACACGCTGGAAGCAGCTACAGACTCAGGCGAGCCGAACATGTCCTCGGACACTCCCGGCACTAAAAGCCATACGATAAATAAAAAAATCCTTCCTCAGCCTTCCTCCATTTCTGAATATCATTAATTCAGTCTTCCGAGCATTCATCCTTAGTTCATTCTCCTCCGCCCATTTCTCAACAGGATCTATTCCCTTCTGTAGTTCCTCTATATTATCGGAGGCCAGGGCCATGTCATCTGCATAAATATATATATTTACTTTCTGTGTTACCTCCTTTAATTTGAAGACATGATATTGAAGAGTAACGGACTTAGCGGGTCTTCTTGCAGTACTCCGATTGTCTGGTCAATCCAGTCCGAGTGTGCGATACCATCATGGATCTGAACTTGATTGTCCGCCAGAATGTTCGATATCAGTCTTGTCATGTCAGAACGTCCTAGTAAGTTTTCTAATTTTATGACAAGTTTCCTTCTATTGACTGTGTCGAAGGCTTTGGTGTAGTCGATAAAAATTACATATTTCTTCCCGTGAGCTTCAAGCGTGTCCTGTATGTCCTTTAAGAGACATTCTGCAGCCAATAGAGTAGATCTGCCCTTCCGAAATCCAAATTGTTCTTCTGGAAGCAGGTGGTCTACACATGCATCTATTCTCCGAGTCAGAAGCTTGGTAAGCAACCGATTCCAATGCCACACCCCTATATGATTCAGGTTTACTGACATCGCCTTTACCCTTGTATAGCAGTTTGATTATGGACTTACGCCAAGTACTGGGGATGGTTCCAATCTCTAAGCACTTATTCACTAACTCTGCCCATACGTTTTCCACGAAGTGTAGCGAAATCTTCAAATGTTCATTACAGAGTCCATCTACACTTATTTTATATCGGTTTGTATTTGTATGGGAAATTAAGACATGGTTCACCAGTTGGCCGCTCCTGTAAAAGCTGTACAGCGTTGCCAAGATGGGCTCCATCACGCGTCTAGGCACGCTTCGCTCGGAAGTAATGGGCTCCATATCAGCAATGCTGTACAGAATATCCCGGAGCGTCTAGCTGGTGAACCATGTCTTAGTTCCCCGTATAAATACAAACCGATATAAAATAAGTGAATTAATTTACGTATTTCACAGTCATACAACATAACGTTTTGATGTATAAGGATTACAACGCAACCAAGAACTACATTTTACAACGACCCCGAGCCTAGAAATAGTTACCTTACAAAAATGATAACAAAATTCGTTCTTGAACACACAAAATGTTGAAATTAATAAACCTGTTATACAACATTCCACTGTATATTGTGCTAAAATTTGGATTCGATCTGATGACGGGTTTGTGAGATAATAATTATTAAATGTGACGCATGGTTGAAACACGCTTAAAAACGGTCACCTTTTGTGTTTCAACTGCGATAAAAAAATTAAATATAGGCTAAATAAAAAATTCCAAACCTACATGAACTAACGTATAATAGAACGACGAAAATGATTATGTTAGTGGATTTTATATAGGTCTATTGGTTACTTCACAAACAACCTTCAAACTCGAGTGCACATAATATTTTGGTCGACAGTAAGTACTGTACCAAGAAAAGGAAGCCAGACCCTAAGAAAAACCTCTACACATAGGCCTACATATGATTTTTTCCCTAGTTTATATTTGAAATTACGCTTGCATTAGAGAATGTGAAAAGTACTGAGCAGTTTTGATTTCACTTTAAATTTATTTGTACAAGTTGGATGACTAAACGTCACCCCACAATCTGCAAGCTACATGGCTGAACAGCGGTTGCTTGGTAGAACTAGGCCCTTCAACGGCTGTCGCGTCACGGGTTTAGTCTTTTTTTGAACTTCTAATATATAATTGTAAGAGTACATGACCACGAACTATTCAGTGACAACTTTTTTCAGAGAAGAGAGTTCGTATTCAAACGGAAACAATGCGTTGTGTGGAAAAGTAAGACGTAGCCATTGTGAAAATGGAAAATTGGTCTCCATAGATACTGACGACAGTCAAGCGCATGTTATCTAGGCGCAATCGTCCTGCATAAATATCCACTTCCTTTGTACGCTCACAGAACACGAAGGAAAGTCCCAGCAGAGCTTGTGTATTGGCGTATTGAACGAAATAAAAGGTAAGGAACTGAAACAATGTTTCTTACAGCAGATGTTTATCGCCATTCAGAAATGCCTTCTTATTTTATGATTTTTTTCCTAGGAAACTGTCATCAGTCCAACATCTCTCATTGACTAGTTCACCTGTCAATCATCCTACCATTGTGGTTGCACCTGAAGTTCAGTTGTGACTTGTGTTTCGCAGGGTTTTCCACACTCCCTCCAGGTAAATGCCGAGATAGTACCTTACTTGAAGACTCAGGGCACCTGCCCCATCCCTGGCTCTAATACAGTAACACACATAGTCAACTACATGGGACTGATGACCAAGATGTCCCAAGCCCCTACAATGTATTATTATCAACAAGAACAAGAACAAGAATGTTTGAGGAAGTAAGAAAGTATCTGTATAAGCACATTGTGTCAACGTTACATAAGCGTGACATTACTATAATTTTATTGCTCAGATATTGTTCCATGCCTAGGCACTTGTACATGTAACTCGCCGAACTACAATATTCGTCAACTCGGCGTGTTCATCATTTTCCTTGCGCTAGAGATCTTGTATAGCCGCGCCGCTACTCCTACCACCCTTTTCTAAACAATTCCCAAACTAATGCCGACGATTCCATTCACCCGATTTTATTTATGAAAAATGCATTGGAATCAGGAAATAAATCTCCGTTTCCGTATTACCAGTTTTTTTCATTTTTAAGCAGAAATATAAAAAACTGCTAGTAACGTCTTTGTTTTTCACATTTTGGAAAATGCATTGAATTTATATCAATTCTATTGCACTCTAGTATACATAGTGGTTTTGACATCGCAAATACGAGCTTCCATTCAAGAGAAATTGCCTCACTTTGGTGCTGCTACGTGGTGTCAGAATTACAAACTAAAAATCTGGACATTTAGTCTTAATAGTATCTGGCTGCTGCACAGACTTCTGTGTTGCCTGCTAGTGTGACCCTTCCCCGTGCTGTCCGATCGTGACGTCACAGTTCCCTCTTCATTGCTATGTTAAGTAGTCAGGGATGTTTCAGCTACGTTATCTGATGGTTGAGTTACTTCCGCAATGCTATATGTGTTTGTCGAATGGGGCCTGTTATGAAAGGTCTCTGATATGGCTGGATATTCAGGGGAAGGTACTGAAGTTTCCATGTCGGTAGTGTTGCTTAGCTTACTACTCCCATCTGACTCGCCCAGCACCGTGCTGTAGGTTTGTTGTCTGACATGAATACCGGGCGATTCCTTCTGTTCGGACAGTCTATTTGAAAGTGGGAGGTTTCTTTACAATAAAAGCAATACTTAGCTTGTCCTTCATATGTTAACAGAACTTTACAATCATTGACCGTCAAATATGATGGAATGGGGTATTTAAGTTCAATTGTTACAATACGTATGCCATTACAGCATAAAATTCGTATACTTCATTACAGCACTCGTTCCGTATGTCCTTGAGAACTCCATGCGTAGGAAGCACGGGGGAGAGCCTTTCATTGTTGACTTCGGGAGGAGATTAAACAGACACGCACACGTTTTGTTAAAGAGTCTGAAGCAGTGATAGTTATCTTTGTGGTGTTACCGCTAGCTAGCCGGAAGGATTTCACACCTTCATGTCGAGATAATATGTTTTCATAAATTAAGGTGTACACTAATTTAATGTACACTGAATTTTCCTCGTTGTCTAGTTGATTCGCTAGTACTTGATCTCTATTAAGCTTCAGGTCGTTTGCTATCCACCTAGGCCTACGTATTTCAAGTGGTGTCGGTCTGTTGTTCCTTTCTTCAAAAGCGCATTTAAGAGTGTTTTCCGGACATTCGACACTTTCGCAAGTACAACAAGCAGTTCCGTGATAAACTAAGGAGCCTATTTTTCTTAAACTTAAAGATTCAAGCCAATGTTTAATCTATATGGAACTATCTAAGTTAATGACGAAATTAAGTTGGTAATATCAAAATTTCTAATTAATTCGAAATATACCTGCACTACAGTTGGAAGCCCTGGTGACTTAATATATTCTTAGTTCCATCTCTTAAGGTACAGAATACAAAATTTGATTGAAGTTCAATGGATAACGTGTACGTTACATGCAGTTAGATATTGGATCTATCAGTGCGCGTAAAATCATGTTGGCAGCAATGTCATGCATGTCTTGGTCAGAAATAATCTGACATATTATGATCTATTGTTGTGCCAATTTTGGACGAAATCCATTTGTATGTATAGAAGTTACATGCATTTTAGAATTAAACTTATCATCAGGCTTAGAATCATGTTAGCGGCATTGGCATAATATTAGTTACTCCAAATTAATCTAGAATGTCAGGTACTATACGAGTGCAAAGTTTAGAGTTCTTGGCTTGCATGCATTCTGATATATTAATATAAGGGTAAAAAAGTAGAGACAGCAATTATCAACAGTTGTCAGCAGCTGGTTGCTCTTAGGAATACGCATAGTGATATCTGGTTATGTACACATAGTAGACTACATACGAAATTTGGTTGAAATCCAATTGATAGTGTAGAAGTTCTATTTATTTAAAAATTTGACCTATCAGCATGCTTAGAATCATTTTGCCAACACTGTCATGTATGGCCTCCTGGAAATTAAACTGAAATATCATTGTCTATATACACTGACCGGCAAAAAAAAAGTGGAACACTTCAATTTTTTATGTAATTTCTTAATTTATTCCACTAAAATGTATCGGTTTTCCAATATTTGCATTATTCATGTAAATGTTCGATGGTTGGCTACAGAAAATACTGAAACATGTTTTACAACACGCTTTAACTCACAAATTTCGTTACATTTCACAAATCTAACAGTTTTCTATTTTTTACTAATGTTCCTTTGGGCTGTTTTTTTATGCCAAACAAAGCAGTGTTAATTTTTGCACTGCACTGTACCGGAACACTGGTCACTAAAAACGAGTGTTTCCACCCTTAGCGTCCATGACAGCTTGTTAGGCTCATCGAAGATTGGGGGTAATTGGTGGTAATAAACCACCCTAAGAAATGTCAATTTCTATTCACGGATGTTTCAGATGTGTGTCCTAATGCGTGAAAAGCATTTAAAATGTGATTACATCTTTTTCATGGCTAATTTTATACTTTTTAAATTACTGTTCCACTTTATTTGCCGGTCAGTGTAATTATGTGCCAATTTTGGAATAGCTCCCATGCATACCTTCAAGATATCCAACATGGAGCTCAAATTTCAATTGCGGTTTTTCAGCAGTTGGTAGCACTGACTTCATTTTCATGGCCTTGAGATATTCAGATATAGATCTTTACTCATACCAAATTTGGTTTTGATTGCTGCAGCCGTTTAGGAGTTGATAAGGGGGGGGGGGGACATGCACAGACAGACAGACAGACAGACATTTGCCCAGATCGGTCTCATTAGTCTACTTTTTCTTCATTTTTGCAAAATGTGAAAAGTAGGCTAAAAATACAATACCCTATCACGGTAAGCACTTCTGAGTATTTATTAACCTCGCGGCTAAACTCAGAACCTAACACGACGTAGGTCGCAAAGTGACACTTCCACTCTTTCTACTCTATGGAGTTCTCCAACGCAAAATGTATCAAAATGGTGCCATTCTCAATCGATGATGCCGTTTTTAATATATAAACGATATGCGAATAACGTTATTAGTCCGAATAACGGTATTGAGGGAATATTTTTCGATAGATATATTCAAATAACGCTATTTCTAGTGAGCACTACCATTTCGTTCCTGCGATAACCGGTATCCGAATAACGTTATTAGTCCGAATAACGGTATTGGGGGAATAATGTTCGAGAGATGTATTCAAATAACGTTATTTATAGTGAGCACTACCATTTCGTTCCCGCGATAACCGATATCCGAATAACGTTATTAGTCCGAATAACGGTATTGGGGGATTTTTTTTGGAGAGATCTATTCAAATAACGTTATTTCTAGTGAGCACTACCATTTCGTTCCTGAGATAACCAATATCCGAATAACGTTATTAACCCTAATAACGGTATTGGAGGAATGTTTTTCGAGATATGTATTCCTATAACGTTATTTCAGGCGGGCACTACCATTTCGTTCCTTAGTTAACTGATATTCGAATAACGTTATCAGTCCAAATAACGATATTAGGAGATTTTTTCGAGTAATGTATTCCGATAACGTTATTTCAGGTGGGCACTAGTATTTCGTTTCTACGATAACCGATATCCGAAGAACGTTATTAGTCCGAATAACGGTATTATGGGATATTTTTCGAGAGACTTATTCATATAACGTTATTTCTGTCGGACAATACTATTTTGTTTCTACGATAACCAATAACAGAATAACGTTATATGGCCCAATAACGTTACCATGCGATACAAATGACTTCCGGATATGAAATGTAACGACCACAATGTGACCAAGACCCATTTTGTTACATAATCTACCCAAACAACCATTTTCGTTATGTTAAGTTATGGAGCCTTGAATTTAACTCTTCATTCGTTGGCAGAACTGCCAGAATGCAGCATTACAGCAATCCTCGCGCCCCCTAGTAAGTGTTGTCCACCTGATGAAGTCGCCGCCTATTGCTACCATCACTCCTGAAAGCTCCATAAACTTCATGGTAAACGTTCAAACCCTTTTACTTCAAAGCGTTCGCGAGGCTTCTCACCAGCGGACGGACTCGCCCCAACTAAGATCCAGAGAGCATCAAAGTGACGATCAATTCCTTTAAAATTAGGCTACCATTCATATTCTCAAAAAAACTTGAAGCTCACAGTGCATCAGATTCAGACAGATTGGTAAGTTAGGCTGCTATACTAGTAGGAGTTTTGAAAAAGTAAATGCTCTGTCTAAACTACTGATGTGTGGGCAAATTCTCTGCTGCGCAGCAGGGCGATCGAATCGGAAGGTAAAATCTTCAAGTGACTGAATATGCAACTTTGCCTATTCAGTAATTCGTGTCACAACACAGCTAAAACATACAATGTGCCGCCACATCAAGGGTTTTCAGAATATATGCCCAAAATGTTAGCAATGGTAGAAGGGGCAAAATGTGTTAATATGACATTGTATCCATCCACTTTCCAGTGAGCATAAAAGTATGATTGGATTCCCTCAAATTAGACTAGAACCGCATAGAAGTCAACCTGTCCCCACACCCTTTTCTCCTTCCTTGTTGCAACCAACCGCACACAAAATTGAACACTTCTATTTACAGAGCATTATCGCCTTCCTTCTCTTCGTTTGATTTCCAATCCCTTGATATTATTGATTAGTTTTGATATTTTATGTGTCTTGCTCTATTTGATATTTAATACTATTATTATTGTCTGGAAGGCAATCAGCAGACTGAGAACCGGAGTATCTCGATGCAGAGCTACTCTCAAGACATGGGGCTACACTGAGGACGGACTTTGTGAATGTGGGGAACTGCAGGACCCACAACATCTTCTGGTATGCAGAAACCTACCTGAGACTCGCACCACCAACGATCTGAGGAGAGCAAATACGGGGCCATCAAGACTGCCAAATTATTGACTTTACATTCCATTTGATTTGATTTCCTTTGCTATTATAGTCTGTAAGTTAGTTTGTATTGTTCCTTTTATTTTGTAATTTCTCCTGAGCACGTAAAATAATAAATAAATTATTATTGTGTGAGGATACTAGTGCTTTTTAGTTCCTAGCCTCAGTTGATGGCTGGTATGAAATCAAAATATACTATATACAGTATATCCAATATCCGAATATTTTTATATATTCAGAGGCTCGTAAAGCGGCCAATTTTGAGACGGGCGTGTAAAATATATTAAGTGGTCCGTTAGAGGAGGGTAGTAATACTACTATTTTGCATGTAAGCGGTGGAAATGTGCAGCTATAACAATGTAACCTCCCCAAACACTTTACTGTTATGATTGTTGACTCACGCCCCGGTGTTTAGAAAAAGACATTTCCATAAGAAGAGCCTACCTCGATCTCCCGAGGGGAACATCTTGAAGTGTGTAATAATAATTTCGCTCCTGCTGTGAAGACCACTGTAAGCACCTTCCTAACACCGTTTATTGTATTCATATCTTCAGTGCCAACCCCAGCTCCCTCGTGCACTAGGCGTAAGAAGTCGGCCTGTCTCCCCTCATAGCCTAATGACTTGCAACCAACTACTTTATATATACACACAACAAAAAAAGTTTTGCATCACCTCGGTTCCAAGAGTTCCGGAACCGTTAAATACAAAGGGAATAGAGATCAACACAAACAACATTTCAGCTCGTTTTATTGCTCATGAGACCCACACATTGCATGTTGTACCATCATACAGCTAGACTTTCAGCATTTGTGGTCCAGATTGCAGTACACACCACTACCTCTAATACCCAGTAGCACGTCCTCTTGCATTGATGCATGCCTGTATTCGCCGTGGCATACTATCCACAAGTTCATCAAGACACTGTTGGTCCAAATTGTCCCACTCCTCAACGACAATTCGGCGTAAATCTCTCAGAGTGGTTGGTGGGTCAAGACGTCCATAAACAGCCCTTTTCAACATATCCCAGGCATGTTCGATAGGGTTCATGTCTGGCGAACATGCTGGCCACTGTAGTCGAGCGATGTCGTTATCTTGAAGGAACGCATTCACAAGATGTGCACGATGAGGTCGAGAATTGTCGTCCATGAAGACAAATGCCTCTCCAATATTCTGCCGATATGGTTGCACTATGGGTCAGAGGATGTCATTCAGGTATCGTAAAGCCGTTTCGGAGCCTTCCATGACCACCAGTGGCGTACGTCGGCCCCACATAATGCCACCCCAAAACATCAGGGAACCACCACCTTGCTGCACTCGCTGGACAGTGTGTCTAAGACGTTCAGCCTGACCAGGGTGCCTCCAAACACGTATCCGACGATTGTCTGGTTGAAGGCATATGCGACACTCATCGGTGAAGAGAACGTGATGCCAATTCCGTGGGGTCCATTCAGCATGTTGTTGGGCCCATCTGTACCGCGCTGCATGGTGTCGGGGTTGCAAAGCTGGACCTCGCCATGGACGTCGGGAGTGAAGTTGCGCATCATGCAGCCTATTGCGCACAGTTTGAGTTGAAACACGACGTCCTGTGGCTGAACGAAACGCATTATTCAACATGGTGGCATTGCTGTCAGGGTTCCTCCGAGCGGCAATCCGTAAGTAGCGGTCATCCACTACAGTAGTAGCCCTTGGGCGGCCTGAGCGAGGCCTGTCATCGACAGTTCCTGTATCTCTGTACCTCCTCCATGTCCGAACAACATCGCTTTGGTTCACTCTGAGACGCCTGGAAACTTCCCTTGTTGAGAGCCCTTCTTGACACAAAGTAACAATGCGGACGCGATCGAACTGCGGTATTGACCTTCTAGGCATGGTAGAACTACAGACAACATGAGCAGCGTACCTTCGTCCTGGTGGAATGACTGGAACTGATCGGCTGTCGTACCCCCTCCGTCTAATAGGCCCTGCTCATGCATGGTTGTTTACATCTTTGAGCAGTTTTAGTGACATCTATGAACAGTCAAAGGGACTGTATCTTTGATACAATATACACAGTCAACGTCTATATGCCGGAGATCTGGGAACCGAGGTGATGCAAAACTTTTTTTGATGTGTGTAGTTTATTATGCGGTACACTGTCAGTACGGTATAATGTCTGTAGGACCAGCGTTTCAGATCTGAACATCAGCAAAACTATATACAAGCCGGACGTTTGTTTTAGACGAGTGAAAAATCTTAATGGAAGCCTCGAGGCGAGTTACTACAGTACCTGTGTTGTTATCAGCTGCCCCAAGCGGTCCGATGATTTACAAAGCTGTCTCACACTTCTACTGAAGTACAGTCATTGGCAAATATAATGACGTTCTGTTCGTAAATATTTAACGTGTAATTCCGCGTCACACAATACTTCGACGTTGACTGTACTGTCTGCAAGTCGTTGTCGCCACGTGCTCAAGTCTGGAATTCCATTACATCAGATTAGTGGTGACAAATGTGAAGCGATAGGGTGAGAGAGTGACTGTGTACAGGCTCACCCGCAGGCTTCAAGGTCAAGGGCAATCGTCTAAAGCAAACGTCCGGCCTGTAGCCTATGTCTTCCTTAGAATGGCGGCTTCGGTGGCATAATTGGTAGGGCTAGCATGCTGAGCTTCGATGCCCAAGGTCGCGGGTTCAAACCTGGCCGATGCCGTCGGATTATTTAAGAGCGTTAAAGAACCCTCAGTATGCCTTCCTTCGGAGGGGAAGTAAAGCCGCCGGGCCCATGTCATAGATGTATGCCATGTAAAGGAACATTCCACATATTACACTAGTGTGAAGCTAAATTATAGGTTAGATTTGACTAACGCTCTTAAGTTTCAAAGTTTGTCGCCAGGAGCCGACTGCGGTGACATCTAGTAACCACGTTCACAACTAGTTGTCGTTGACGGCAGCATTTGGTAGCAAAAGTAGGAACTACTTGAAAATTGAATGTCTGGAGTCCTCACCTGAATTACAGATAACACACACTAACACCCATCACAATTAACATCGGTTATCAGACAGATTCTACACACACCCAAAGTACACGGGGCTACATGACCGTTGTCGCAGCCCCTAAACTGAGGAATCAACCAACCAACTTCCTTAGAATATCATGGCCCTGGACAGCAATATATTATTACCCTGTGTGACACTCCTTGGGAAAATTCAATTTGTGTTGACCGACTGAAAATCTTTCTATAAAAGCACTGGGTAACACTGAAAAAAACGCTTCTAATACAGCGAGGGCCGTCCCTATAGAACGGAGCTTTAGAAATGCCGTGTTGTGGGCAAGTCGCAATGACTCACCATCAGATCTATAGCATGTACCGATTACAGCGGAGGATCGTGAAGCCGTGGATGCTGTCATAGCATTTGAGGTGCCTAGAATCAAAACCCGCCAAATCCATTCCTTCACTTTTTCGGCAAAGTGGCAAAAACTGTCACAAACGAACCAATACCCAAAAAGAAATACTTTTTCACTAAAAAATGAATTAATTATTTTTAAAAACAGTGACGAAGAACGAAGCTGATCCCCGAGATAGTTAAAAATGTATGTAGAAAAATATAAAGCAATAATTCGGATTTGTCGGGGTTTGTTACTAAGATTTGGATTTGGCAGGTTTTGATACCAAAGAGCCCTAAAACATTTCAAGTTGCGAAGAGATTGTAGAAACTGCGTAAGCTTTATTAAGAAATTAATATTTGAATGAATGTTAACTAAATATCTAATATATAAAAGTGAAAGTCTGTATGTATGTATGTATGTATGTATGTATATATGTTGGTTCCGTATACAAATCTACACCGTTCCACCAATCTCAACCATATTTTGCATACACATAGTTTAGGACCCAGAAGGAACCGCTGGCTACATGAATTTTCGATAGTCTTTCTCATTCTTCTGATTTTGGCCCTTTTTCACTCAAAAACAGGCTAATCAAATCATTAAATATACTCATGAAGGAATGGCAAGGCAGATAGTTTCCATGGCAACATAGCTCAAGTCGAGACACGGCCGACTTGATGCCAATTGCGCTCAGCACTACCGGTATAGAAAATGAGGATCTTTACTTGAAATCCCGTTAGTTACTCAACTGCTCACACAGCACTGTCAACCGAGTTTAGCATAACAAAGACTTGACACTATCTTCTTTCTACTATATATTTTTCAAATACCACTCACTCACTCATTCATTCATTCATTCATCATGAAATCTCAAAAACCACCTAACGGATTGGAATGACATTTGGTATGCAGCTTCCTCAAGGGCCGCAAATGCCCACTAAGAGAGGATTTTTGGATATCCAGGTTCTAAAGGGGTAGACCTGCATTTCATTGAATAGCAATATCTCCCGATTGGTTTCATTGGCGGATGTGATACTCGGCATATCAACTCACCTTTAAAAATAAGAAGACATGTGTCTGAGGGTTTTTCGATGTGGTGTATATTATGAGGTGAAAGGGGTGAAAAGTGGGGATTGAAAGAATCCTAACGGAGCGTGTATCTCTTCAACGACATAGACGAGGAGTTTGAAACTCAGCGGAAAAAAAATCAGCATTAAAACTAAGTAAATATGTATTTCACAGTTTTTTCATAAATACAATTTAAGGGGCCCATGGGGAGGGGTGAAATTCTGGGGGGGGGGGGACGACGACAGGAAAGAAAGTGTTCTAACTGATTGACTGACTCACTCACTCATCAAACTCAAGGGGGGAAAAATTGCTCTAAAGTAAGTAAATAGCTGTTCGACAGTTTTTTTTTTCAAAAATCAAATTTAAGGGGTTCATGGGGAGGGGTGTAATTGTGAAAAAAGGAAATTGAAAGAAAAAGTCCTGACTCTCTCACTCACTCATCATCGCCCAGCCAAAATTATTGAAGTTAGAAACATGACAGTTTGGGGATATGTTCATTGTATGTCAAAACCGTCTACTAAGGGAGGATTTTCGGATATTCAGGTTCTAAAGGGGTCTTAAGGGGTTTAAACCTGCATTTCATTGAATAACAATATCTCCCGATTGGTTTCATTGGGGGATGTGATACACGGCATATAAACTCATCATTAAAAAGTAAGAAGACACGTGTCTGAGGGTTTTTCGATGTGGTGTATATTATGAGGTGAAAGGGGTGAAAAGCGGGGATTGAAAGATTCCTAACGGAGCGTGTATCTCTTAACGACATAGGCGAGGAGTTTGAAACTCAACGGAAAAAAATCAGCATAAATATAAGTAAATATGTATTTCACAGTTTTTTCATAAATCCAATTTAAGGGGCCCATGGGGAGGGGTGAAATTCTGGGGGGAAGGGGGAAACAGGATAGAAAGTGTCCTAACTGATTGACTGACTGACTCACTCATCAAACTCAGGAGGAAAACTGCTTTAAAGTAAGTAAATAGCTTTTCGACATTTTTTTTGATGAATCAATTTGAAAGGGTTCATCGGGAGGGGTAAAATTCCGAAGAAAAAAAAAATGAAAGAAAATGTCCTGACTCATTCACTCACTCATCATCGCCCAGACAAAATATTGAAGTTGGAAACATGGCATTTCGGGGATATGTTCGTTGTATGTCAAAACCGTACACGAAGGGAGGATTTTTGGATATTCAAGTTCTAAAGGGGTCTTCAGGGGGTTAAACCTGCATTTCATTGAATAACAATATCTCACGAGTGGTTTCATTTGTGGATGTGATACTCGGCATATAAACTAATCATTCAAAATAAGCAGACATGTGTCTATGGGTTTTTCGATGTGGTGTATAATTATGAGGTGAAAGGGGTGAAAAGTGGGGGTTGAAGGATTCCTAACGGAGCGTGTAGGCCTATCTCTTAAACGACATAGGCGAGAACTTTGAAACTCAGCGAAAAAAATCAGCTTAAAAAGTAAGTAAATCGGTGTTCGACCGTTTCTTATAAATTAATTTAAGGGGCCAATGGGGTGGGGTGAAATTCTGGGGGAAAATGAGAGAAAGTGTCCTAACTGACTGACTAACTCACTCACTCATCAAACTCAGGGAGAAAAGACAGCTTAAAAATAAGTTAATAGGTGTTCAAGCGTTTTTTCATCAATCCAATTCAAAGGGCCCATGGGGAGGGGTGAAATTCTGGTAAAAATAATTGAAAGAAAATGTCCTGTCTGGCTCATTCACTCATCACGCCCAGCGAAAACTATTAAAGTTGGAAACATGAAATTTTGGGAATATGTTCACTGTATGTCGATAACGTCAACTAAGGAATGATTTTTGTTTATTCGGGCTTTAAAGAGGTGTTAAGGGGGTAAACGTGCATTTCATTGAATAACGATATCTCATGATTTGTTTCTTTGGGGATGTGATATTCGGTATATAAACTTATCATTAAAAATAATCAGACATATATCTAAGGGTTTATCGATGTGGTGTATATTATGAGGTGAAAGGGGTGAAAATTGGGGGTTGAGGGATTCTTAACGGAGCGTGTATCTCTGAAACGACATAGGCGAGAAGTTTGAAATTCGGCGGGAAAAAACAGCTTAAAATAAAACTAAATAGGTGTTCGACCGTTTTTTCATAAATCCAATTTAAGGGGCCCTTGGAGAGGGGTGAAATTCTGGGGGGAAAAACAGGAAAGAAAGTGTCCTAACTGATTGACTCACTCACTCACTCATCAAACTCAGGGAGAAAACAGCTTTAAATAAGTAAATGGGTGTTCGACCGTTTGTTTCATAAATCCAATTTAAGGGGTTCATGGGGAGGGTTGAAATTATCAAAAATAAATGAAAGAAAATTTCCTGACTGACTCACTCACTCCATCATCGCCCAGCCAAAATTATTGAAGTTAGAAACATGAAATGTTGGGGATATGTTCGTTGTATGTCGAAAACGTCCACTAAGGAAAGAGTTTTGGATATTCAGGTTCTAAAGAGGTGTTAAGGGTGTAAACGTGCATTTCATTGAATAACAATATCTCACGAGTGGTTTCATTTGGGGATGTGATACTTGGCATATATACTAATCATTAAAAATAAGCTGACAAATGTCTAATGGTTTTTCGATGTAGTGTATATTATGAGGTGAAAGGGGTGAAAAGTGGGGGTTGAAAGATTCCTAACGGAGCGTGTATCTCTTAAACGACATAGGCGAGGAGTTTGAATCTCGGAGGAAATCAATCAGCTTAAAAATAAATAAATAAATAAATAAATAAATAAATAAATAAATAAATAAATAAATAAATAAATAAATAAATAAATAAATAAAATAAATAGGTGTTCGACCGTTTCTTCTTAAATGCAATTTAAGGGGCCTATGGGGAGGGGTGAAATTCTGGGAGAAAAACTTCCACTAAGGAAGGATTTATGGATGTTCACCTCATCGACCAACCAAAACTAATAAAGCAAGAAGAATGATATTTTGGGGATATGTTTGTTGTGTGTCGAAAACGTCTACTAAGGAGGGATTTTTGGATATTCAGGTTCTAAAGGGGTGTTAACGGGGTTAAACCTGCATTTCATTGAATAACAATATCACACGACAATGACGCGAGCGAAGCGAGGCTAAAAATGAGATGGTGTGTGTCTGTGCATTACTCAATCACGCAAGTAACACTGGTCCGATTTACATGAATTTTACATTGAAGTATCTGATTTACCTGGTTAACATACAGGTTACTTTTGATCTCAATACTTTGCACTATTTAAAATGGCGACCATTTTAGTGACGTCACAACACCCTTTGGTTTCAAACTTTCATATTTCCATTTCAAATAAAAAGAAAACGCTGAGAAATAGCAAACTTTTGATGGCATATACGAGGTTTAAAATTACATTTTCTATCCGAAAGGTATCTCCAACGGTTAGCGAGTAAAACCTAAATTTGTGCTATAAAACACGGTCAACGCCTAGCGGTGTAGTTGGACAAAATGTTCCATCCTTAATCTCCCTCTGCACAGCACCTCGCCTATCCCCTGTTTTAACTGTCACCTTCACATTTTAATTTATTTATGACACGTAGCGAAGCACGGGTACTTCAGCTAGTAGGTTATAAAATAAAAACAAAATCGTATAATTTTTGTGTTTTGTTGTTGTTGTTGTAGTCGTTATTGTTGTTTTAAGGGGAGGTTTTTGTGATTTATTAGAATAAACAGAAAAAGAATAAAACTCATATTACCCATTCAAGATTTGATTGCCGCTGAGTGTGGCTGTGCCAGCGTTTATGTTTATTGTAGCATGAGCTCTGCGGGGCGAAGCGGAGGACACAGCGATGACAGAGTGCAATCTGCACATAGGTCACGCTGCATTGCGTCAGATAAGCGTCACAGGAGCTCATGTCACCATGGACAGTTAAATGCTGACTGGGGTTACTGGAGCTGAGTCATATCCTACACGCGCAACTGTACCTATCAACGAAGCGGGCTGACGTGTGACAAAATTACATAAAGAGTAGTTCCCATCTCCACCGCCGGCAATCAATTCCTGAAAGGGCAATAATACTGTACAGTAAATAAGCCCTGGCACTACAGCCCGGGAAGGGCGTAATCCCCAGCCATTTGGCCTGCAGATATTGGGGTGCCGCATGACCAGCGCATCGTGTCCCCTCGGCCTTTAATCTTGGTTTTCGTGATCGGGGCGCTGCCTCACTGTCAGTTACTCAATTGTCCTCACGAGGCTGAGTGCACCCCGTTCCAGCCCTCACGTCAGTTTCCAAAATCCCTGACGGAGTTCTGAATCGAACCCGGAGCCTCCGGGTGAGAGGCAGACGCGCTATCCCAACACCACGGGGCCGGCAATACTGTAGCCTACAGTACTGAACAATAATAATAAAAAGGAAAAGCGTCAAATTAAATTCATATTCAATTACTATGGCCCAGGTCTTTAGAGACAAAACTATCGTCATTCAACTAAGTTATTAAATCACATTCTTTACTGGTAATTATAGCTACACAATTTCTGTTTACACCTCATCCTCAATAGTAGTTTCTCAATCATCATCATTCTCTTCGTGTACGCCACGACTTTCCAGATAGCAATAAAACTGCAGTTCTTCTTTTTCCATCCATCTTTCTCCAAAATGCTTCGAAAGCAGTCTCGAAATATCTTTCACTTCTTGTGCCTGAAGGACAATCCCTCTGTTTATGGCTTCTGGCTTTACGTGAGTCATATCAAAATCAGGTTTCGTGACACGTTTGTGTTCGCAAATGTGAGTTCTGTGGAATACATCACCCAGACCAAAATGTTATTGTTCTTCTTGTTCTTTGTCAAAATTATCCAAAACAAATTATTATCAGAAAGTACAACAACATAAACCATTCTAATCACGTCAGGCAGAGGTACATTCTCTGACTAATGCACGTAGGTAAAGAGTACACACTTCGCAAAGCATCATGGAAGTTTTTTTTTTTTTTTTTTTTTAGCGTATGGCTTTTTAGTGCCGGGAGTGTCTGAGGACATGTTCGGCTCGCCAGTTGTGTAGCTGCTTCGAGACGGACACCCAGTGGGTGAGCTACAGGTACCGTTAGGGAGGAAAGGTTGAATGGAAGGTCGAGGAGTTGGAAGGTAGCGGCTGTGGCCTATAGTTAGGGACCAACCCCGGCATTTGCCTGGAAGGAAGATGGGAAACCACAGAAGACCATCTTCAAGGTTGCCGGTGGGGGGATTCGAACCTGCTCGCCTCCCGGATGTGAGCGACTGTCAGCAGTCATGCCGTAACGACCACGGCTAACTCACCCGGTATCATGGAAGGTAAGATGGCGGAACTGGGTGCTCCTATTGGCTGATGTGGATGTGGCGGGTTTTGTGACCAAAAATGGCGAAACTGTCATTGAACTTGGCGGATATTGCAACTAAGCCTCAACTTTGACTTCGTTTTACAGTAGGATGTAGCGGGTTTTGTAACAAAATAATAGTTTTAATGAATTCGGCGCAGCAAAAGCTATATGAAACAATGCTTATCTCAATTTTCATAAAATAAGGATTTGGCGGGTTTTGATTCTAGGCGCCTCATTTATTACATACGCAGCTGGCCAGATACCTTAGCTGTGAAGTACTGTACCCTTCTCGTGTCCCGTGATCATGGTTAGGTATTGTACCCTTATTGGGATCGGTACGAGTTCGAATCCATGATTATATGGAAGAAAGGATATGATACTTAGAGGATTTATACTACATGATTAGATCTCCACTAGAAGAAAGACCAGATGTCGCAACGAAACGCAATTAGGCAGCTGCAAGATTGAGCCACGATATGAGCAACACGCACGTGGGCCATAATGCGTCAGACCCATCAATTTGATAAGGGAACGGACTCAGCAAGAAAACCGTGAGTCAAGATGCAAGAAAAAGGCAGGGAAGTCCCCTAGCCAGGACACGTTAGCAAATTAACTACCGTAGTTGCAACCAAAAGAGTACGCAGTATGGTGAAATAGTTGCGAAATCCGGATCCATGCAAAATTATAAACATAAGAGAACGACAATGTGAATTATTTTGGAAATTAGAATTAATCCAAGAGAAAAATCAAGTACTTAATGTACAGGGGAGAAGTACGATGTCAGCATTACTTCATGTAGGAGGAGCCCATGACTGCTGTGGAAATTTTCATGCCACCCACACAATCCGGGAGCATTTAGAAATTAATATAAAAATTTGCTACGATCGATTTTCAAAAAGGAGAACATTTTTGAGACATTCAAACCATAAGGATTTTGGACATATTTTTTCCAAGATCGTAGAGTAACTAGTTTAGGAATTAATTTCGAGAAGGAGGGCGTGTACTAATTTTATTCAGATATGAATAAATTGCGGGATAGTCCAGCAGCAATCATGCAGTTATCATCAGACCACGTCAGGTCACGCTGCGTCACAACACATACAGTCACCAACGAACCGTTGGAGCGGTCAAGCTGTATCGTAATACAGTTATCAACGAACCTCTGTGAGTAGAGGTGCTGTATCGTCATACAGTCTTCAGATAACCTCTGTGGAGGAGAGAATCTTCGATAGGCCAGTGTGAGGGTCGTATCGCATCAAGAAGTCACTAGTTATGGAACCAAGTGGGTTGCCATACCTGGACAGTCAAAGTATATAACCAACGAGAACCTTACATAACGTTTATACTGTGCGATAGGAGTGAAAGACAGAGAACATTCCAGAAAGTATTAAGTCTCGCCAGTATCAAGGAAGTCGAAAAACACTAAGAGTGTTCAGTAATCATCAAGGACCTAAGTGGGTCTAACGTAGTAACGATTTCAGAATTCATCCGTGCTTGGAGAATCTGAATCTAGGAATAACGGTAGTTCGGAAGTACAGTACGAATTAGAACCGATAGATATCCGCGAAGTAAGTATAAGACTTCAGAGCAAACTCTAACGCGATAGTCTATTAAGACCATTCTAACGCGGAAACAAATGAAGAAACATTGAGGGACAGAGCGCTAGATAAATTTAGAACAGCGACTCTAAGAACAGTATAGTAAGGAGATACTCGGCAAAGTATCAAATTTAAAGCCGCAATCAGATATTATCGTGCCAACAGTACAACGTAGGGCCGATAAAAGGGGAAGCAGAGACACTGACAGAAATAACCGAGTTGAACAGCGACCACGGGTAGCTGAAATCAGAGACTTTCAAGCAGTTCCAGGGGACGTAGGACCGAGGCAAGACGTCGTTAGGGCCTGCATTCCTTATAAAAGGTGTTAGGAAGTGTGAATGTGTGAAAAACAACGAGTGTAAGACAAGCGAAAAGTTAAGCTTGAGTGTAAAGTTTTATATTGCATTTATTATTTGTTTTGACTGTTAATTAGGGTTATTCAGTGTATATTTTGTAATTGAATCATGTTGAATCATGTTGGTAAATCCTCCCAGAGGAAAATTTAGTGTAATCAACATGTTTAAGATAAATGGAAAAGTGTTATGTGAAATGAATGTAATGGGTGAATACTAGACCCAGAATGTGGGCGAGGTTCGAGATCCACCGGACAAAATGTAAGTAGCGCTTATAATCATGAGTGTATAAATTTTGGGGAAGTTTGTGAAAGCCTTAAAATATGGAGAACCACACAAATATAAATGAAATGTTGAGTGAATATGTGAAATGTTGAAGAATATGAAATACGAGTCTGAACATACCGCAAATAATAAGTAAAGAAATGAATAATAATAATAATTTAAAGAGTATAATCTCTTTACACATTAAATAATACGTTGCTAGGACCTTAGTGTTCACGTTAAAGTGTATTGTAAAATTCATTAATGACAGTGTCTAAGTCATATAATGTCAAACTGAAGGATATTATGGGTAGTAAAATATGGATTTCGGGAATATAAAAAGGATTACGGAAAACTTAACAAGAATATTGTTGTGCATGCGAAGTAAACGCATTATAAGAAGTATGTTTATAGATTGTCATATCTAATATCCAAGATCGTTAATTGTGGTCGGAGTTGTGGTGAGTTCGATAAAAGACGGATCTAAGTAATGTAATAAAGGGAGCTATTGTGGATACTAGAGAGCTTGGGTTCGATTCCCACTCTAGAAATTGTGAAGCGCGTGAGGGTCTGCACTGGATACCGCCTCACCGGCGCATGAAGTATTGAGCTCTTCTGAAGATGGCTTAAAGCCTAGGAATTGAGAGTATTGTAGACACAGAGGTGTCATATATGGATGTGTGTGAGCCCCTTAAATAATATTGACCGCATCTCGACTCAGACAATGTGGATGATCACCAATTTAAATCATGTCTTGTGAAGTAATTACCGGCCGAGAAAGGGCCGCTTTAAGAGTAAAAATGAATAGGGTTTCATTTTAAGTATTTCGTATCCTGTAGTGTGAACAGCCGGGGAGACCGCGGTATAAAAGATATCCCAGCCCAGTGTGCCAGACGTTAGTCTGACAGGCCATAAATATCAGTTAAATCGTCCTAGGTTAGGTCAGTGAAACACTAATTGCCTGGGGGAAGCAGCGAGACACGTTATGTAAACAGCCCGAGTGGTATTGCCCTCGCAAGATATTTCTTTCAATAAATAGGACGGGAGGCGTAGCCGTAGTCAAATGAGCATGTGATTGTATGTGCAAGGTTGTTTAGATCTCGTGATTTAAGGGAATTGTTGAGTATATTTTTGGTTAAAAATCTCATTGTGTGACACATCCAAATAATGGTTTCTTGAGTAGCAGAAATCTTAGTCAATCCGGGAGTATTGTTTAACTTGATTCCTTCATTGGTTTTTGAACTCAAGGTGACACGATCTTCCCGCCGATATAAAGCAGTACGAAGAAAGAGAGATAGATAAGATTTTTAACCCACGTGGACCCTATAAGAATTGGTAATTGTTGTTATTATTGTTATAAACAAATGCGAATACACATTAAATAATAACCAAGGTAAAGAATAATTCATGTTTTGAATGATAAATGATGTTATAAAAGTAATATGGAGCCAAAGTGAGCTCGCCAGATCAATTAGTCACAAGTACTATATGGAAGTGAAACTAGATGGTGATTCAGTGGAACCTTAGTGATTATGAATTTATCGATTTAATTAAGTGATCCCTTGTCGTCAGAGAACAAGTGTGAAATACCAATATGATTTTGAGTTGTTTTTATGTTATTTTGAGTATGTTGTAGCGCCTATTTTGAGAATCATAAAATAATGTTTTTATTGTGATTTTTAGTTTATTTCAAGTGTTGACCTGATGCTTTTGATCCCAAATACGTGTGTCATATAGTGGGAATGAATGTACTACCCCCGACACTACAGAGCTAACGGAAGAATGATCACGTATTGTTCACCAGGGTACAGTATAGAGCAAAACATCGAATTTTCCTAGTGAAAACTTATCTTCTCAAGTAGAAATTTGCAGTAAATTTGTTCGTAAGTTTCAGCGCCGTGCTATTTTTACTTGGGGGGAAAACCCAATAAATTTCATGCTGAGTTTCTATGGCCAATTTCGCGCGTTCAAACTCGGCTGAAGTCGTCGGATTTTTTAAGAGCGTTAAAAATCACTCAGTTTGCCTTCCTATGGAGGGAAAGTAAAGCCGGCGGTCCCATGTCATAGATTTATGGCATGTAAAAGAACCTTCCAGTAATTCCACTTGTGTGAAGCTAAATTGGGCCAATAGGTTAGATTTGACTAACACTCTTAGGTTCCAACGTTTGTCGCCATGAGCTGAGTGCGGTGGTATCCAGTAACCAAGTTCAGGGCTAGTTGTCGTTGACGGAGGCGTTTGGTAGCATAAGTATGAACTACTTGGAAATTGTATGTCTGCAGTCCTTACTTGAATTAAAAGCAGATAGCACACAATAATACAGCCATCACAATTAACACCGGTTATCAGACAGGTTCTACACACACCCAAAGTACACGGGGTTACATGACCGCGTTGTCGCAGCTCCTAAACTGAGGAACCGACTGACGAAACTCAAACAAAAGGTGTACAGAAACAGTCTGCGACTCTGGAAGCTCTTGAGAACTAAGTAACTGCACTCATACGAAATATCAGTGAGGATGAATTACAGCGACTAACGCTCTTAGGTTCCAACGTCCATCGCCAGTAGCCGACTCCGGTGGCATCTAGTAACCAAGTACAGAACTTTTTGTCGTTCACGGTGGCGTTTGGTAGCAAAAGTAGGAACTACTTGAAAAAAAATGAATGTCTCCAGTCCTTACTTGAATTAAAAACAGATAACACACACTTATGCGGCCTTCAAATAAACACCGCTTATCAGACAGATTCTACACTCACCCAAAGTACACGGGGTTACATGACCGCGTTGTCGCAGCCCCTTAACTGAGGAACCAACCAGTCTAGAACTAACTAAGCTGACCGCCGTCATTAATCACCCAAACGCTATTTTGCTACATTTCCAACGACGGGTAGGACACGCTTGTTAGGCATAAATTCCAAAATTCGAGTTTACAGGCCGGACGTTTGTTTTAGACGAGTGAAAAATCTTAATGGATGCCTGGAGGCGAGTTACTAAAGTACCTGTGTTGTTATCAGCTGCCCCAAGCGGTCCGATGATTGACAAAGCTGTATCACACTACCGCTGAAATACAGTAATTGGCAAATATAATGACGTTCTGTTCGTAACTAAGTAACGTGTACTTCTGCGTCACATAATACTTTGACGTGGACTGCACTGTCAGCTCAAGTCTGGAATTTCATTACATCAGATCGGTGGTGAAAAGTGTGAAGCGATAGGGTGAGAGAGTGAGTGTGTGTAGGCTCACCCGCAGGCTTCAAGGTCAAGGGCAATCGTCTAAAACAAACGTCCGGCCTGTACAGTCAGTTGTTAATCGACCGTCGGACGCTTGCTCTCTACTTTATGTAATAGGACTGTACTACTGTACTTCACTATTAAGCGTGTGTTGACAGACACTGTTCCCCTCTGACCAGGTCTGTGATAAGGCCGCCATTACGGCCATCAGCTGGAGGGGATGCCTTGCTCTTGGCGCAGGAAGAGTCCCGATAAGAGCTCGGCTAGGCGATAAGACACGAGCTGAACAGATCAAGGTGCTCCTTTCTTCTCTGACAGACGGCTTCCACAATCTTCGTTGACGGAACAATGTAACCAGCTGACGTTCTGTAAAAATACTCACTCACACATTCTAACCAACATTCTTACGGCACTGTGAAAATAGCAAGCAGGAAGTTTTAGTAGTTTCACGTGGCTAATACAGTATACGGTAGTTTCGGTGATTCGAACTATGGAAAAACTTGGACTTGCGACATTACACTTTAGTCAGCACTCATCTCTACTTAGTATAAAACAAATTCCCTTATTCTTGGATGTCACGGGTAATCTCGAGAACCATGGGATGGATTTTGATGCGGGTTTCACCATACCGTAAATGATATATCGAGGAAGGTTACTGTGGAAAATAATTTATCTATGATCAAAGGAAGCCATGCAGTAACAATTTCAGTGAAAAAGTCGAAAAAAAACCTGGCGTCCGTGCACTTTTTAAACTTACGCTGGGCAAACCGTTAAAAATATCAATATACTATGAGTGTAAGAATTGTTCAGCATGAAAAGTTCTACAAAAATGTCCCGGAGAGCATATCACTATCTTCAATACATCGCCCACTATAACTGTTTTTAGATTGGACGGAAGGGACATTTTGTTTCATGCACCTCGCCATTCTTAAATTATGTCTGGCAAGAATTCGTTGCACATTCATAACTGTTCCCGGGCGAAGCCGCCCCGGTTGCTAGTAGTGAATAAAATCAAAACATTAACTGTCACGTGGACAAACAATACGGTCCAAGATCAGGCAGATTTATTTTTATCACGAGGTGGTGATATCCAGGGTGTTCGTAGCAAGACATACTTTGTGCTGTAACTCGTTTGTTTTTTATGATATTTTAATTTTGATACTTGATTTGGAAAGTACTTTTCAAGCTCTAAAAGTTTTTGCCCAAGTCAAACTTGCAAAATGCTGCCACCGCCGAGCCGTGGGCCTGTGTCGTGCAGGTGTCTGGTCAGGGCGCAAAGGCCCGCTTAGTTCGACCGGGCCGGGCAGAGGCAGGTCGCATGCTATAAGCGGACGAAAATCTAAACACAAACTTGCATTTTGCGAGTTTGATTTGGGCAAAAACTGATATTTTGGTGGCTAATTCGACGAAGTCGATGTCACTCTTTCGATTGGTGATGTCAAAAAAAAACGATTTGGGCAAAAAAAAAGTGCTAAAACCGTGCCACAAAAAGTTGATTTGCGCGTTATGCGCGAACTTCACACAAAAACCAACAAAGGAAAAGTTTTAGAGCTTGAAAAGTACTTCCCAAAGCAATTGTCAAAATTAAGATATCTTGAAAAAAAAAAAACGAGTTACAGAACAAAGTAGGGCTTGCTGCGAACACCTTGTATAGTTCTCTAATTTTCCTAATTTAGGCGGGTGCACATTGAGTAACGCCACGCAGTAGCCTATCCTATGTTATGGACAGGGCAGAGCAGGGCAGCACGAGAATCTGTGTGGCAGAGTTGTCCACGCATATTGGATATCAGTTCTGTGCGGCAGTATGATGAAAGCATGAGCTGAGTTGTGTGAATTTTGTGCGACCAACCAAATGTTCGAGTGATCAGAAACATATTAGATTAGTAGCCTAGCTCTATTTGAGCTTTGAGTCAGACTCGGATGCGAAACATTATTATTACTCCATTAGAAGTCAAGGAAGACTTCTTCTTCTCTAGTGGTCAATCTGATGTTTGGTTTGCAGCAAATCTCCCCTCTATCAACATACCCCTATATGATTATCTTCAAGATTCCTGCATGTCTCAAGTTGTATTCTTCTTTTAACAATTGATTTCCACAAACTTCTCACCCACTATTTCCAAGGCCTCTTCATTTGTAACCTTGTCAATCCATATTGTTACGGCTGTGAGTTTGTTTCGTCGCCTCGCCGCGTTAGCCTAACGGTAGTTTGTGTACTCAAGGAAGTGTACAGGTATTTCGGTGAGTGACAGACTGGCTGGACACAGGTCTGCCTAATTATAGAACGGACAGCTGCTCGAGAGAGTGAAAGGGTGAGACGAGCTCCATAGAGGCAGCTTCTGTAAGACAGCTAATTGCTTGTATCTCTTTATTGTGTGGTGAACTGTAACTTGCTAGGACCTGCAATAAAACTACTATTTCTTTAAAAGGACCACTGTGTTGTGCTTCTACCCACCGTAATCCAGTTAACGAAAGTGCCACAAGGGGTGGCACGTTACAATATTGTTACGGCTGTGAGTTTGTGTCATCGCTCGCCGCATGAGTCACAACTGCCCCAGGGCTGGGCTGTGCCTTGCCTCGTGTATTGCGTGCGCCTTATGCAAAAGGGCTACTAGGACAAAGGGATGGTCCAGAATGTTCGTGACCCCGCCAGCGAAGGAAATGTCGAGAAGCTGTGTGTCCTGGACGATTCTAGAATTCATTGAGTCACCAGCCTGCTATATAAGCGGCTTCAACAGTGAGGGGACCGAGTTTTCTGTGGGTGTGTGGTTTTGAGCGAGTGCGACAGAAGTGTGGTGACGAAGTGCCATGCGAGTTACGAAATCCAGTGACATTGTTTCCCCAGCTTGTGGACAGCGAAACAGCGGGTAGCAGATTACCGTAAGTAACTTAAGTTGGTGTACATGAGGAAGAGGGGCAGGTAGTTTCTGTCAAGGCCACCAGACTCATTAAGACGGTTTAACTTCTGTGGTTTGTTGACAAGTGAAAGGGGCAAGAGCGCTCAAGGAAGAGACTTGAGGAAACTGGATTAAGGTTCTAATTGTCTGTAATTGCTGATGAGTGGTGTATGTTCTGGCCGCAATAAAGTTAATTATTTCATTTAAAGGAACAACCTGTGTTGTGCTTCAACCCACCGTAATCCAGTTAACAAAAGTGCCACTAGGGGGGTGGCACGTAACAACTGGTGTCAAAAGTGGGATTACGAACTCAAGCACAACACCTGACGGTCCTGGTTTCAAAACCCGAGCAGGTCATTTTCTCTAATTTTCTTGTGAGTGCATGCCCTTTACAAGACAAACAACTAAAATGGAGGCGCAATTGGCAGCATTGCTAGAAAAGTTAAATGGCATGAAAACCAAAATGGAGGACGGCCAGAAGAATTTAACCAAGGACCTAACTGCCAAATTAGAAGACGGCCAGAAGAAGCTAGAAGACGGCCAGAAGAAGATGGAAGACGGTCAAAATAAGTTAGCGGAGGACCTGAAGAAGATGGAAGACAGCCAGAAAAGTTTAGCCGAGGACCTAACTTCCAAATTAGAAGACGGTCAGAATAAGCTAGCAGAGGACCTAACCGCCAAATATCTGGATGGCCAGAAAAATCTGGAAGAGTGTCTGCTGACGAAATTACAGGAAAGTCAAAAGAAATTGGAACAGGGTCTGCGTCAGGAAGTCAACACCGTCTGCCAGGGCCTACGTGAGGGAGTCACAGCAGTAGAAAAGAAGTTCGACGCCTTACAAGAGGAAGTTGCCGAACTGCGCCAACGCCCACTGACGGGGGTGGAAGAAAAATTCAACGCTTTACAAAAAGAAATTTCTGAGCTGAACCAACGCCCATCGACGGGGATGGAAGCGAGATTCAACGCTCTTCAAGAGTAAGTTGCCGAGCTGCGCCGACGCCCGCCCACCGTTACACCGGGAATATCAGGAACGGGACATAGCAGAGTGACGCCCCCAACCTTCGACGGAAAGGTACCGTGGAGCACCTACTTACGTCAGTTCGAGGCGGTCTGTTCCATAAATAACTGGAACAACACAGAAAAGGCTACAGCTCTCATTGTAGCGCTGAGAGGTGACGCCCTTAACGTCCTTCAGGCCATCCCGACTGGATCCCAGGACTACGCTTCACTAATCGCCCATATGGAGTCCCGATATGGAGATAGCCATCTTCAGCAGGCCTACCAGATGCAGCTCCGGACCCGGGTAAAAAAGAACGCGGAAACCCTGCAGGAGTTTGAGATGGACATCGCACGTCTCGTAAGGCTCGCCTACCCAACAGCGCCGGCCGACTTTCTGGAGCAGATAGCGACGCAGACTTTCACCGACGGGCTACGGGACTCGGACACTCAACAGGCGCTGCGACTCGCGCGCAATAAGACCCTGACAGATGCGCTGAGCCACGCACTTGAGTTCGAGACGGCAAAACAGGCATCCAGAATGCACGCGCGGGTGCGTCAAGTGGACGTCGACGAACCAGTAAAAACCAACGAGACCAAGCCCCTGGCCGACGAATTAATGGAGGCGCTAAGCCGTTTCTTCGATAGTCGCGGCACCACCAGCAACGACACAGCCGGAAGGCAACCGGAGAGGCGGCCCGGAAGAGGACTACCGACCTGCTGGACCTGCGGTAAGAAAAGCCATCTGGGCAAGGACTGCGGTGATCGCCGCCGCCGAGGGTATCCGACGGGAAATCAGTCGTCTGAAAACCGCGCGACCCAGGGAAACGAGTATTAGCCAGCCTTGGGGGGCAAAGGTTGGCTTGTGACAGTCGTCAAGCCCCGGCAGTCCAGGTTCGTGTGACGAAGTTACGGTGGGACAATAGCAGCCTGATGGTCGACGGAGTCGTCAACGGAGAGAGCTGGCCCATTCTAATCGACACGGGAGCATCAAGGACCATCGTCAGTCCCACCGTGATCCCGAAGTGGAGAGTGCAACCCACACAAAGGAACCTCCAGCAAATAACCGCGACCGGAGAGACCGCACCGGTACATGGCGAAGCATTATAGGAGTTCGTCATTGGTCGACGGGCGATAAAGCATCCAGTGCTTGTGGCTGACGTATCAAATGAAGTGATCATCGGACTGGACTTCCTGGACCAGAACAACATCATCTTGGATCTGAGTACCAACACTCTGCACTTCGGAGGTGAGGAACTTGCTTTGCAACCTGCGCACGAGTCCATCACCGCACGACGAGTAAGGCTGAGAGAAGACGTCATCGTTCCCGCCAGGACGGAGGTCAGCGCTGCCGTAATTGTCGACGGAACTGCTGAGGGAGTGGCGGCTGTCATCGAGCCAAAATATGAGGACATCCAGACAAAAGGATTGCTAGTTGCCAAGACTCTCATCAACACGACGTCTCGGCCGTACGTCCGCCTGTCCAACCTGAACGACTAAGACATTACGGTTCACCCGGACACCAACCTAGGAGTCTGCGAGCCCGTTACCTGGATTGCCCGCATCACAGATACGACGGACGGACACCTGCAGACGGACAACCGAAGAAGACGCACACTGCCAGAAGAACTACAGAAGCTGTACCAAGGATCCCAGGACCATTTAGACGAGGAACAATCACGCCAACTTCAGGACCTGCTACGCGAATTCCAGGACGTCTTCTCCGTGGGGAGCAAAGACTTCGGCAGGACAAGCTTGGTTCACCACAGAATCGACGTTGGGGACAGCGCACCGATTAGGGCCCCGTTCCGACGTGTCCCGCTCGCCAAGCAAGCCGAAGTCGACCGGATGGTAGAAGAGATGAAGGAGCAAGGGGTGATCGAGCCATCACATAGTCCTTGGAGTTCTCTGGTCTTGCTAGTGAAGTAGAAGGACGGTTCCACCAGGTTCTGCGTGGATTACAGGCGGGTGAATGACGTCACGAAGAAGGACAGCTACCCTCTACCCCGGATCGACGACACCCTGGACACCATATCAGGATCGAGTTGGTTCTCCACCTTGGATTTGAAGAGTGGCTACTGGCAGGTGGAGGTCCACCCTAAGGACCGCAGGACAACTGCGTTCTCTGTGGGCAGCGGGCTCTGGCAGTTCACCGTCATGCCATTCGGTCTGTGCAACGTCCCTGCGACCTTCGAAAGGCTAATGGAGTCCATTCTGAGGGGACTACACTGAATGACCTGCCTGTTCTACCTAGACGACGTCATTGTTCTGGGAAGAAGCTTCGAGGAGCACTACAGCAACCTGAAGGAGATCTTGTTGAAGCTACGGGCTGCCCAGCTGAAGTTGAGCCCCAAGAAGTGTCAGCTCTTCCAGAAGCGGGTCCAGTACCTTGGGCATATCGTCTCCGAGGAAGGGGTGCGCACCGACCCGGAGAAGACCGCAGCTGTGAGGGAGTGGCCAGTTCCGAAGGACAAGTCCCAACTACGAAGCTTCCTGGGACTCTGCACTTATTACCGTCGCTTCGTTAGAGGATTCGCCGACATCGCCAAACCTTTACATCGACTGACTGAGAAGGACCAACTCTTCACGTGGACAGCAGAATGCCACAGTGCCTTCGAACAACTCAAGCCGGCTCTGTGCACCGCGCCTATTCTGGCCTACCCCAGACCTGGAACAAGATTCATCGTCGATACCGATGCCAGCGACTTTGGCATAGGGGGAATCCTGTCCAAAGTAGTGGACGGCGAGGAGAAAGTAGTGGCCTACTTCAGCAAGGCCTTGTCAAAGCCAGAAAGGAATTACTGCGTCACCAGGAAGGAGCTGCTCGTCATTGTGAAGACCATTGAACACTTCCACAAGTACCTGTACGGCCAAGAATTTCTCATCAGGACCGACCATGCATCCCTGCGGTGGCTCCTGAACTTCAAGCAGCCCGAGGGTCAACTCGCGCGGTGGTTAGAGAGGCTTCAACAGTACAACTTTGAGATTCAGCACAGGAAAGGCCAACTGCATTCTAACGCCGACGCCCTGTCACGAAAACCGTGCCCCAAAGACTGCACCTTCTGTGCCCGAAGGGAGGAGAACACCGGGATACAGTGCCGAAGGACTACCGTGGAACTTCAAGGGAGCTGGAGCCGCGAATCATTCACGCGGGCACAAGCAGAAGATGATGACCTGGGACTGATAGCCGAATGGAAGAGGGCCTTCGTACCCAGACCCGGGTGGAACATTGTGAGTGACTGCAGCCCAAAGTTAAAGTCCTACTGGGCGCAGTGGGACTCGCTGATTGTAAGGGATGGCCTCATCTGCCGTACCTGGGAGAGCACCGACGGGAAGACATCTCGGGAACAAGTCGTCGTTCCAAAGGCTATGTCGGAGGAAGTCCTGAAGGAAGTCCATGGAGGATCATCTGGTGGACACCTAGGGATAAAGAAGACCCTGGAGAAGCTGAGAGAGCGGTTCTATTGGATCGGATGCCGAACTGACGTGGAGAACCACTGCGGGAGGTGCCACGATTGCGCAGCCAGCAAGGGCCCAGGACGAAGACGACGGGGTCCACTGAAGACCTACAACGTGGGCGGCCCCATGGAGAGAGTGGCCATCGATGTTGCTGGGCCATTCCCCTTAAGCGAGGCAGGGAACCGCTACATATCGGTCGTCAGCGACTACTTCACCAAATGGCCGGAGGCGTATGCGCTCCCTAACCAAGAAGCCGCGACGATCGCAGAGACCCGGGTGAAGGAATTCGTCAGCCGGTACGGAGTACCCCTGGAGCTGCACTCCGACCAAGGGAGGAACTTCGAGTCGCAGGTGTTCCAGAACCTATGCCAGCTGCTGGGAATCCGGAAGACAAGGACGACGCCGCTACACCCTCAGTCCGACGCGGTGGTAGAGCGATTCAATCGCAACTTCGAGAACCATCTCCGAATAGTCGTCAGCGAGCACCAGAGGGATTGGGACAGACATCTTCCTCTATTTCTCCTGGCCTACCGCGCCGCCGTGCATGAAGCCACCGGGTGCACACCAGCCCGGGCCATGTTTGGGAGGGAGCTCCGTCTACCTGTCGATCTTGCCTCCGGCCGACCTGGGAATGATCCGATCCCGGTAAGCCAGTATTGTAAAGAACTGGTCGACCAACTGGAGGACGTGTACGCGTTCGCGAGGAGGAAACTGCGGATCGAGACCGACCGAATGAAGACCCGATACGACCAGCAGACGGATGCCGGCGGATTCCACGAGGACGACCTGGTCTGGCTCTTCAACCCATTACGGAAGAAAGGCCTGTCACCCAAACTGCAGAAGTCCTGGGAGGGCCCGTACCGAGTCGTGAAAAGGATCAACGATGTCGTCTACAGGATCCAGCGGAGCCCGAGAGCGAAGATGAAGATCGTGCATCGAGATCGCCTGGTAGCCTACGGAGGGACCCAGACGGACCAATGATTGATCGGGACGATCGGCCTTTTTAGGAAGAGGGTGGTGTTACGGCTGTGAGTTTGTGTCATCGCTCGCCGCATGAGTCACAACTGCCCCAGGTCTGGGCTGTGCCTTGCCTCGTGTATTGCGTGCGCCTTATGCAACAGGGCTACTAGGACAAAGGGATGGTCCAGAATGTTCGTGACCCTGCCAGCGAAGGAAATGTCGAGAAGCCGTGTGTCCTGGACGATTCTAGAATTCATTGAGTCACCAGCCTGCTATATAAGCGGCTTCAACAGTGAGGGGACCGAGTTTTCTGTGGGTGTGTGTTTTTGAGCGAGTGCGACAGAAGTGTGGTGACGACGTGTCGTGCGAGTTACGAAATCCAGTGACATTGTTTCCCCAGCTTGTGGACAGCGAAACAGCGGGTAGCGGATTACCGTAAGTAACTTTAGTTGGTGTACATGAGGAAGAGGGGCAGGTAGTTTCTGTCAAGGCCACCGGACTCATTAAGACGGTTTAACTTCTGTGGTTTGTTGACAAATGAAAGGGGCAAGAGCGTTGAAGGAAGAGACTTGAGGGAACTGGAGTAAGGTTCTAATTGTCTGTAATTGCTGATGAGTGGTGTATATTCTGGCCGCAATAAAGTTAATTATTTCATTTAAAGGAACAACCTGTGTTGTGCTTCAACCCACCGTAATCCAGTTAACAAAAGTGCCACTAGGGGGGTGGCACGTAACAATATTATTTTGAGCATGCACCTATAGTACCACGCTGCAAAAGAATGTAGCTTCTCCTCATTCACAGTCCCCAGAGTCCGGGTTTCACAGCAGTAGCATGCCACACTCCAGACATATGCTTTCTGAAACCTTTTCCTGATTTCAAAGCTGATGTTCTTAGAAGTTAATATATGTTTCTTTTTGTTAAACGCAGCTTTTGTTTAAGCAATTCTACTTCGTACTTCTGTTTTGCTTCGTCCATCCCTACTGACCCTGCTGCCTGGATACATAAATGAGTCAACTTGTTCAACTTGTTAATTCAAACCTTGGCTTGCTCTTGTTTGTCACATACCATCGCTTTCGTTTTTGTGTCATTTAGAGGGTTTACTAATTGGACGCACGATTGTGGGAAAGTATAGTGAAACTACTCTCGGTAATAATAATAATAATAATATAATATTAATAATAATATCGTATGGCCTCGGGTGCTGGGTGCTAGCTTTGTAATTGGACACCCAGAGGGTAGCTTGCATGTCGAATTTCGTTGTTCCTTGAATCACTATGAAAGTCAAGGAAGTTAGATATCTAAGCTCCTTGACCACTATAGCGCTTTCTAGTAGAGAAATGAGGAACTTTGTGTTGGCGGAAATTCCCGAGATTAATTTTTCCATTATGAACACGGCCTACTGAATACAAATGGGTTCTTTGACTTGCCAACATCGTATGACATGCGTGTCGTATTTTTTCCGCCTTTCAAAAATCACTTACCACGGCCAGGAGCGAACCTGGAATCTTAGGATTAGTAGACAGACACGCTATCCATTCACCCACCGTGGCAAGATAGTAGTCTCGGTGATGAGATATGAAAAATATAAATATATGTACCGTTATAAAACTAAAATTCTGAAGATTAATAGGGTGCAAAATCAAAAAGTTTCAAACATTGAGGAATTTGTGCATTCCGGAGACCCATAAGAGACGTAAAACCAATAACATTGCAGTAGAGCGTCGATTATCTGGGCGTTGAAAATTTGCGCAGTCGATAATCCGGATTCAATTCCGGTGAAAAGAAACTGATGTGAATACATATTTGTGATTTGGAGATCTTCAGTCGGTCAACACGAATATGGCTAATGACTGGGTGGGGTAGGCTACAGAGCAAAAATATGTAAATAAAGTACACTCCTGGAAAAAATACATTAATTAGTTGATTATCAATATTAATGGGGCAATTTAGGATCACGCGGTTTGACCCTCGAGTGGCCATCATCAGATCCTGATCACTAAGTTGAAGTTTAAATTTTCATTAATATAATTACACTACTATTGCATTAGCTTCTCCTTGATGTATTTTACGATTCACAATTTGAATCTCGTTACACGTTAGGTTTGTTTTGTCTTAAAGGTTTTATGAATAACGTGAGTAAAGTTGTATATGCACGTATACACAATTTGGAGTATTACAATGTATTAATAAATAAATGAAATTAAGAAAGTTAGCAAGCACTAGAAAACTCTATTTGTAATGTTTATTTAACTTGGTAGGGTAAGTGAATTATTAACGGCTTTAGATTGTCTTTTTGGTTCTTTTAGAAAATCCAGACATTTCGATATTCCGAACAAAGTCCGGGCCCAATTAATCCGGATTTTCGACGCTCAACTATAGCATTATTATTGATGTACACTGTATGAAACATAATAAGTAATTAAACATTTTAAATAGTTTCAGCGCCTTGTAAAACATTTCTGCTGTATTAAGTAATTAAACATTTTATATAGTTTCAGAGCCTTGCAAAACATTCCTGGTGTATTCAGTAATTAAACATTTGAATTACTTTCAGCGCATTGCAAAACATTTTTGCTGTATTAAGTAATTGAAATGAAAATCCACAGCCTGCTTCCAGTCTCCGACCGGGTCAGGAATGGAATGAATGAAGCCCCCATCTAGCGACGAGGATATGAACTGTGCCGGCTGCCGAAGCCTGACGCACTCCTCTGGGGCAATGATTAAATGAATGACAGATGAAATGAAATGAGAGTGGAGAGTGTTGCTGGAATGAAATTTTGACAGGGAAAACCGGAGTACCCGGGGAAAAACCTGTCTGCCTCCGTTTTGTCCAGCACAGATCTCACATGGAGTGACCGGGATTTGAACCACGGACCCAGCGGTGAGAGGCCGGCGTGCTGCCGCCTAAGCCACGGAGGCTCTGCTGTATTAAGTAATTAAACATTTTAAATAGTTTCAGTGCCTTGCAAAACATTTCTGCTGTATTAAGTAATTAAAAATTTTAAATAGTTTCAGCGCCTTGCAAAACATTTCTGCTGTATTAATTAATTAAACATTTGAATTAGTTTCAGCGCCTTGCAAACCATTTCTGCGGTATAAAGTAATTAAACATTTTAAATAGTTTCAGCACCTTTGCAACACATTTCTGCTGTATTAAGTAATTAAACTTTTGAAATAGTTTCAGCACCTTGCAAAACATTTCTGCGCTATGAAGTAATTAAACATTTTAAATAGTTTCAGCGCCTTGCAAAATTTTTCTGTTGTATTAAGTCACAAAACGTACAAAGAAAATTTTGGAAAACTGCCATCGAGTCTAATAAGTTGCTCACCTATGTAGTGGCTAGATGGTAGTATGATCCCGTAGAGCTGCCATGGTGGTATTATGGCATTAGCTGATAAAGTGGAAGAGAAACTACTTCAAGCAGAGCGTGAGTGTACAATCTCTTTGTAGTGTATATCCCCTTGATCCCAGGGGATGGCATGATCGAGAGGTGAATGGATGGGGGGACATTTTAAAATGTTCTCCTGCAGAAAGGCTCGGCTTACAATGTAAGAAAGTATTGATGGCACCGCAATGGAGAGGGGGAAGTAAAAAGAGAAGGGTGTCTTGGCAAAGTGCTGGGGAGTCGAGAGATATGTGTCTCTGAAAATGGAATTTGAAATTGTGTGGGCCCTAGAGTGGTGTAAAAATACCTCTGAAGAAAAGATGTAAACAGGACGCGACATGAGGTTAGGTTGGCTTTGGCATGACGAGCGCTAATGGCAGATTAAAAAGCGTTCGCTGTTGCTCTCTGTCATGTAACGCAATATCTTCTTGGTGGCGCATCCTTCTTCTTCATCTTGTGCTTTTTGAGACGAAGGCTAACAACATTACTGTCACGACGGCTGGAATGGAAAATAGCTCTTGGAAAATGCATAAAAATCTCGAAGGGAGACAGGCGCACACTACCGTAGCCATTCAGCCAGACTGATATGCAAGAATATGCTTTGTGACTTGCCATTAACTCCTGCGAGGTAGGCAATTCCTCACGCACGATGCTGCAGCTTTGACTGATTCTCGCTGACATTGATCGAGTATTGAATTTCTGAACGTGTAGTCTTCTGTATCGACTGTGGCAAAACATAGCTGTCTTCAGGAATGAACTAATGTAGCTGTTATTTCACTTCTCTTCATATATCTCATGTAAACAGACCGTCTCAAATGTTACACACACGACATAAGTCACGGATGCACAACAAGAGGCCCTCCTTTGTGTGCCCAGGGGAAAGGGGAGGGGGATTAGAGGGATCAATCCCTCCAGACACAAAAAAATAAAAATATATGAATGTCACTGAAGCTTTGAATATTGTGAATAAAACCGAAAATACCCATACCCAGTCTGAAGTTGGGTAATACACTAGTATCATTCAGTGACTGAAGATTGCATCTACTAACTCTTTGGAGCTAATTGTAGCAAATACCACGTCCTACATTGCAAGGAAAACAGAAAAAATGTGATGGAGTTGAGCACAGAAGACTAAATTTTATAATTTGAATTTACGTCATGCACACTTGTGCGTGGTTTCTCTATATTTATTTGTTTAAATAAATATTCAGCATTATACCTGAGGGATATTATAATAGTAACTATTATTATTTTATAAATTAACATACAGTATACAGGTTGCAATTGATATACGTGAAGTCCGATACACTGGAGATAGAAGAGACTATTCTAAGCTTCCTAGGTAAAAAAAAGTCACCTATTTTTAATTTGGAAATTAAGCATAAAAGTCAATGTTTGTAGGTATTTCAGAAACTCAAGCTGAAAGTGGAAAGGAAGTCTGGGAGACACGACGCGGGGAGTATCAGCTGGCATGAGCAGTGTGTAGCTCAGGTAGTAGAGTGCTATCCTTCTCGAGGTTTCTATCTAGGCTCAGTCATGTAATAAATGAAGGTGAGCATATACGTCAGCCTTATGCCAATGGATTTAATTGCACGTACAAGAAATTCTGTGAACACAAAATTCTGGCAACTCGACATCCCCGAAAATCATAAAATTAATGTGTTTAAAAGCCTATTATTATTATTATTATTATTACAGTTGTTGCACTGTATTCGTACAAAGATAGACCAACGGTTACTTTTTTAATTTACCAAATCTTTGGGATTTTAATTGTCTAATGTTTGTAGTATACTATGCCGTAGACCAAGTTATGTCATAGGCCATCGGACTGGCTAAATCCTAAACAGATAAACCAACACTAGTCAAAGTAGTCATGCTGGCCACTCCCCATGGAGGTGTGAATGAGCTGTTGATAGGCTAGGAGGTTTGTGCCATTGGCAAACCCAGGGAGGAGGTCCTTCAACTTCAGATTCTGGAGGGGAGGCCGGCTGGGAGAAATCAGCTGTGTCGCTGAGGGAACGCAGTGCATTTGCTTCTTCAAGAGATTGACCGACGATTTTTGTGATTTAATTCCACCTACACTAATTAAGATACGACTAAATTTCATGAAGATATTTACTTAGAATAGTCTCTTCTAACACTAGTGTAACGGACTTCATTTATATTAATTACACCTTGAATTTATTTTTCATGTAGTGTCTTCTATCTCACGTCTGATATAGTTGGGCTAAGATACATGTAGACCAGGCCACACCAACACGAGCACTTAGTGTTTGCGCGCCCCAGTGCTGCACCGAGCAGCACCGATGCTTTTCCCCTCTTTCTCCACAGTCAGACTTGGATGATGAGCAATGGATCGCTGATCTCGCTTTCATGAAATACATCAAGGGTTATTTAAATGATTAATATATCTCGATGCAAGGCAAAAAATCAGTACTAAGAGTGACCGTATTGAAAGTTCCGAATTGCAGCTTGTGCGTTTTAAAAGTCAGCTTCAAGAAGGAAATTGGGACAATTTTCCCTGCCTAAAATCCTTGAATTTAAGTACTTAAGAACACATCAGTGAGTACACAAAAGCGTAACAGCCACTGCATAAAGAATTTGAATATAGGCTTCAAGAAATAAAACAAGTAAATCCGGCATTCAAAGATTTTATGACGCCTTTTTCGGTGCGCCCAGAGGATGCCCCATCATGTCTCCAAGTTGAGCTAATAAAACTACATTGTGATTCAATTTTGTCAGACCGCTATTACCATTACAATGGTGATTAGATTTCCTTTTATAAAGGCGTTGAGGAACAAGAATTCCCGAGAATTCATGCCCTTGGCATGAAATTAGTTGCTATGTTTGGAACAACTTTCGTTCGTGAACAAATGTTTTCAATTATGGATATTAAAAAAACATAAACAAGGTTAAGTTTGTCTGATGCTTGCTTGGAAGCTATACTTCGGATTGCAACTGCCAAAACGATTGTTCCAAAATATCGTCGCAAAATTAGTGGATTCAAAGGGATGCCAAAGATAAAGAAAGAATGTTGAAAATCACTGCAAAATCAGGAGCGCAATAAAACTATTATTTCTGTCTGTCCACAAAATTGTCATTGTTATTATTATTATTGGGCAGCGTGATGGCGCAGTGGCTTAGCTTCTCGCCTTTCACCCGGACGGCCGGGGTTCGAATCCCGGTGACAGCGGGGTGGAATTTTCACCTGGAAAATCACGTGGCATCAGGAAGGGCATCCGGCCTTGAATCCCCGGCCAAAACCAAAATGAGCCTGGTTGGCTCCGGCGACCCCAATTAATTGGGAAAAGCCGAAGAAAGATTATTATTATTATTATTATTATTATTATTATTATTATTATTATTATTATTATTATTATTATTATTATTATTATTCGTTTTCATACCGGTACGCCACTTGACACACGCTGATTTGCCTAGCCCCGTTCACCAAACAACAAAACTACTCTCGCCTATCTGAGCGCTGTCACTACACGTTCCTCTTCTACAGCAGAGCACTGGTTCCTTTGCCGTTGCCGGCCAGAACTCGCGAAGCACCTGAGTTGGCGTGGCCTGATGTATACCGACTAAATTCATCAATTAGTTGAAGGAAGTAATCTGCTTAACGTGAATATTTAAATAGAATATAGTAGGCTACATTATTTGCTTTTAAAATTATATCCCTGATGTAAAAGTTCCTTTTAATGATCACGCGGTCAGCCTTTTGGGATAGCTACGTCTAACAAGAATAATAAAGTAAAGCTCAACTGAAAATCCAGTGGACTCCTTCACTTCAAACAGGCTAGCACATGGAACATATTGCAGCTTGGCGGTGAAGTTCTCTCTGACGAGGGCAGATTGAATGTGCCAGCTTCGTGCGGATCAAATGTTACAGCTTGTAAAACGTAATCCTGGAGATCAAAGTGGGCCCAAACACATCTTGTTCTGCTGTTTACACTCGCCAACATCTCAAGCGGGATAAGCAGATTTATCTTTTCAGCTTCGCCTTGTTACTGCCAGAACCAGGGCTTGGTCAAAGCCAATTCTCATTGGTGCTTTATGTGGCAGGTGAAGGGAGCCTCCCCTTATTGTTTGTAAAGTGTCAGTCGGAACAATCTACAAGGATTTGACTTAATACAATTTGGCGAACTAATTCCTCTGCACGATGTGATCACAGGAGCGACATATTCGTGTGGACATTTTAGAGGGAGAGATGCTTGCTCCAAGGCTCCGTTATTTCAAGTCTTGTTATGATTGAAGTAATGCTGTTACTTCAGTGAAACTGTTTGAACAAAGGCTATTCTTCACCATTTTTTAGCCTATTTTCAATTTTGAAAAAATAGGCTTATGAGATCACCTTTTGTCCGTGTGTGTGAGCGTGTGTGTGTGTGTGTGTGTGTGTGTGATTCGTGTGTGTGTGTGTCCCTCTAATAAAATCTAAACGGCAGGAGCGATTTCAATGAAACTCGAAAAGTTCATAGCACTATTCCCGGCGACCTCGACCGTGCCCTTCAAATTTTGTTACGACTCACCAATTCAACATGGCGGCTGTGCGAAATATTTCACCAGCATTCAATATCTCCGAAACTATTACCGATATTACCCTGACATTTTCTATGGTGATAGAGAAAACTACTATAAGTTCACTTATGTGACTTTTGAAAACCTGGCAACTACAAAACCAACATGGAGGCCAAGCGAATTTGCGACTTTTAAATAGACGTTTCTCGTGATTTGACCAACCAAACGCAATGAAACTTGGTACAGTATATGTTTATATACATTGTAATGCACCGACATCTAACTTCGTTCAATTGTTTACATAATCACAAGATGGCGGATGTGCGAAATATTTCACCGGCATTCTATATCTCTGAAACTATTAGCGGTATCTCCCTAAAATTTTGCACGGAGATAAAGGGCACTACTGGAAGTCCATCTATAAGACTTTCAAAAAACGGTTAACTACAAAACGAACATGGCGGCCAAGCGAATTTGAAAATTTTAAATAGACCTTTCTCGCGATTTAATGTTCCAAGCGCACTGAAACCTGGTACAGGAAATATTTATACACATTGTAATCCACTGGTATCTAATTTAGTTCAATTTTTTACATAACCTCAAGATGGCGGCATTGCGAATTTTAAAATTAAGTTTTTATTTCTTGTGATGTAGTTATGCGATCGAAGTGAAAGTTTGTATAATGAACCTACGCAATAATTTTCCTCCAATGGTACATGACTCTATGGCCTATACATTTAACAATCCAACATGGCGACCATCCGAAATATTTAGACGATACTGAATATCTACGAATCTATTTTAGCAATCAAACTGCATTTTTTAATGTTCGTAGGGGCTATGAACTTAAGTTCACCTATAGGACTTTAAATAACCTGGTGATCACTAATTCAACATGGCGGTGACGCGAATTATAAATATTCATATGGACGTTTCTCGCAATTTAACCATCGAGTGCAGTGAAACTTGGTACAGTAAATCCTTATACGAATGTTAATCCACTGGCATCTAATTTATTTCAATTGTTTCCATAACCTCAAGATGGCAGCTGTAAAAAAATTTAAAATCTCCTTGTTTTTTCTTGTGTCCTAATTATGCGATTGAAGTTTGAATACTACACGTTCACAATAATCTGCATGTAACAGTACATAACTCTAGGACCTACATATATAAAATCCAACATGGCGACCATCCGAAATATTTAGTCGGTTCTTAATATCTACGAATCTATTACAGCAATCAAACAGAAATTGTGTATGTTGATAGTGGCAATTAACATAAGTAGGATATATGAAAATAGGCTGTATAGTTCTTCACGGAACTACTTGTTATTCGTAGTATCTAGAAGATATGATCTTTCATCAGGCGCTACTAAATATTATCTCCGTCGGGTGCAACTAATCTCTCAGATTAATCATTCAAATACAGTATATACTAATCTATATTACTGTTTGTCGTTGTTGTTTGAGTCTCCAGTCTTTCGACTGGTTGGATGCAGCTCTCCATGGCTCCCTGTCCTGAGCTAATCGTTTCATCTCTACATAGCTACCACACAAGGGGGCACATACAGCTTAAGGAGCCACAACAATAACGATTTTAACATTATAACTGTGTCTGTCATAAATCTTGTAGAACATTGATATACATTTCCAAGGAAACACACACACACAAGTTAAAAATTTTCAAAATTCAAATGGTAATTATTTTTATCAATTTTTTCAAAATTTGCTTCTTGTTTTGTGCTGACCTTCACCGTTTCCCTGATATCTCCCGTGTTCATAGGCATTTTTGGAGTTTTCTTTTTTAATGTGGGCGTTAAACCTTCTGCTACAAAATGAATCTCGCATATTAATGAATTAATTAATTAAGCGTCATTTTTCCATTTTTATTCTGAGCAAACTAAAAAAAAAGTTAACGTTTCATAGAATGACTAATTAAGGTCACAACGGTTTTGAGTGAGATTCATTTTGTAGCTGAAGGTTTAACACCCACATTAAAAAAGTCCTCTCGGCACGCCGGAAGGCGGAGGTAGATTTCACCGGACAAACTTGGGGATAGGCGAAAATAGGCAGAATATGCAGGTTTTCGTAGAAGGATCAGACCACATTTATTGCGTGAAAGTATTTTAAAATTGGAGATTAATTAACTTTGTTTTTCGTCATTTTATGCATATTTTAAACATTCTATTGTCTTATGATGACGGTAAACTTCTTATCATTTGGAGTCCATTTTTATACTTGTGGTCACACTGTCCTTATGCAAGGTTTCGACACTGATGTGTAACTATGTAACGGTCTGTTACTTCTTCACGCAAAATTATATCTCCCGCAGAGATGTTGGTTGGTTCCTCAGTTTAGGGGCTGCGACGACGTGGTCATGTAACCCCGTGTACTTTGGGTGAGTGTAGAATCTGTCTGATAAACGGTGTGAATTGTGATGGCTGTATTAGTCTGTAATTCAGGTAATGAATGAAGACGCTCAATTTCAAGCAGTAGTTCCTAATGTTGCTACCAGATACTACCGTCAACGACACCTAGCTGTGAACTTGGCTACTAGATGCCACCGCAATCAGCAACTCGCAACGAACGTTGGAACTTCCCCTCCAAAGGAAAGCATACTGAGGGATTTTTAGCGCTCTTAGAAAATCCGATGACTTTGGCTGGCTTTGAACCCGCGACCTTGGGCATGGAAGTTCAGCATGCTACCAGTTACGTCACCGAAGCCGCTTCACACTTAGTCAGATGGAAATCTGAATCTGATCTCGCGCAAGTGCGTTGTCATGGCAACGTCTGATGGCTCATCCCTCATCAATTTAGTAGTGTTGCCATGGCAACCACTGATAGCTCTTGGCATTTTCTTATAATTCCGAAATAATTTTTCTCATCCCTTGGCGTAATGGTGGCTCATATCAAAAATTCTTTCAGACAAAAGTTTTAGGTAATTATTAGGGGAATATTGTCCATTTTGTACGGTTTTGATATTGTGCCTATTAACAGAGATATGATTAATGTTTCCCGAAAAACCCACTTTTTCCCACCCCTTTGGTCAATGGCTGGTGCTATCAAAAATCGTTTCAAACATAAATATTTGAGCTTTATCCGACACATAGTATGAACTTTGAACGGATTCGATATTTCACATATTAAGAGAGTTATAGCAATATTTCATTTTTTCGAAAAAAGTCCCCCATTTTCATCCCCTTCGACCGATTTAACCCAGTAACGAACTCGACCGAGGTTTTATGGGTATACATATTCGGTAAAAAATTCAAAGTGATTGGTGCAAAATTACGGCAGTTATCGTGTCCACAAGAAACTGATATACATATATATATATATATAAACTTTTGAACTGACGGCGGTTTTGGGGTCTGGGGGATGTGAAACGCGATGATATGTCGACATTTTCCGGAAATCGAAACATGGTACCCATTGCAATAGTTCGCTTTCTAAGGAAATCTACCTACAATACTACCATCAACGACACCTTGCTGTGAACTTGGCTACTAGATGCCACCGGAACCATCAACTAGCAACGGACGTTGGAACTTCCCCTCCGAAGGAAAGCAAACTCAGGTTTGTTTGGCGCTCTTAGTAAATCCGACGACTTTAGCCGGGTTTGAACCCGCGACCTTGGGCATAGAAGTTCAGCATGCTACCAGTTCCGATACCGATGTCGCTTCCCACAGACAGATGGAAATCTGAATGTTATCTCGTGCAGTGGCGTTGTCATAGCAACTGCTGATGGCTCATCCCTTATCAATTAAAAGTAAAGTTGTCATGGCAACCTCTCTTGGCACTTGGCATTTTCTTATAATTTAAATCATTTTGCTCACCCCGTGGCGTAATGGTGGGTCATATCAAAAATTCTTTCAGACAAAAGTTTTAGGTAATTATTGGAGGAATATTGTCCATTTTGTACGGTATTGATATTGTGCCTATTAACAGAGATATGATTAATGTTTCCCGAAAAACCCACTTTTTCCCACCCCTTTGGTCAATGGTTGGTGCTATCAAAAAACGTTTCAAACATAAATTTTAGGGTCTTGTCCGACACATAGTATGAACTTTGAATGGATTCAATATTTCAGATATTAAGAGAGTTATAGCGATATTTCACTTTTTCGAAGAAAAGCCTGCCATTTTCACCCCCTTTGACCGATTTTGCCCATTATCGAACTCGACCGAGTTTATATAGGTATACATATTCGGTAAAATATTCAAAGTGATTGGTGCAAAATTACGGCAGTTATCGTGTCCACAAGAAACTGATATACATATATATATACATATATATACATACATAAATTATATATAAACTTTTGAACTGACGGTGGTTTTGGGGTCTGGGGGATGTGAAACGCGAAGATATGTCGAAATTTTCCGGAAGTCGAAACATGGGACCCATTGCAATAGTTAGCTTTCTAATGAAATCTACCTAAAAGACAACTCCAAAAATTCCTATAAGCACGGGAGATATCAGGGAAACGGTAAAGGTCAGCACAAAACAAGAACCAATTTTGAAAAAATTGATAAAAATAATTAGGCTACCATTTGAATTTTGAAAATTTTAAACTTTGTTTCTAATAGCAAGGTGTGTGTGTTTCCTTGGAAATGTATATCATTGTTGTACAAGATTTGTGTCAGACACAGTTATAATGCTAAAATCGTTATTATTGTGGCTCCTTAAGCTGTATGTGCCCCCTACATATTCTAACCTTGATCTATCCCTACAGATCTTTTCCTCGACCGTTCCTTCCATAACTCAATTTGCTATTTCAAGGTGGTCTAAGTCGCCAGAAACATCTCTCCCCTCCCACTCACATTAACCTTCCAGCGGGCGCGCATACCTGGATCTCGCAGGCGGGCGCGCGGCGGCTAAATGGCCGCCCTTTGATTTAACATAGACAGCTCTCGATTTTCATACAATTAACCATCGGCAACTAAAATGAATGACTTCATATACATTTCCACAAAGCACACAATAAACTTTAATAAACAATAGTTGACAATATCCCCATAAAAAGACAGTGGCATGAATAATGAATAATACATTATAATATAGCCTATATATAGTTACTTGGCTTGAACTCAACTACACCATATCTTCTTCTTCCAAACTCTTGAGGCAAGCATCACAGGAAACTTCTTGCTGTGAATGCTTTTTGCAGACAAATCTTTCACATTTGTGGCACTGTAGACGAGTACGGTTGTTCTTTTTGGACCCGCAACGATAACAGATACATCGCGTTCTTGAAACACTTGCTGTACTTCCATTCGGTGCACTATTCCTGTACTCTTCCAAGAAAACATGCAAATCCTTTGGAAGAGACAAAATCGTTGCACGGTGTTTCAAGTTTTCCTCCATGAGTGCCATAGCCAATTTGAAAGTGTATTCTCTCCTAGAAGTTTTGTTGTCTGCGTTGTTTGCTTTATATATTATGCAAGAATTTATTCCAGCAATATCGAGGAAGCGATGAAACAGTACCATTGGCCACCTTTGTGTTTGTCTCGAAGTCGAGCACCGTGAAGTCATCAAGTCCACTGTATCGACCCCCCCCTTTGGTGGCATTGTAATCCATGATGTGGAATGTTTTTCCAGATTCCTGATCAATTTCATTATCATCATGCATCGTGGATAGTACCAACACAACTTTCTTCCTTTTAGTAGCCACTGATACAAGGCTTTTATCATATTGGCATCCAAACTGGTATGTTCCGGGAACTAAATGCCTATTTTCAGCCACAAACTCGGGTGGAACCTCTCGTTTGTTCTTCTTCAGGGTGCCTACAAAGGTCAGTCCTTGTTCCAGTAGGTATTCGGCCAAAGGTTAACTACTGAAATAATTATCAGTAGTCACATTTCGGTTGGTGTTTTTTATTGGCTCACTCAATCTCGTTACCACATCAAAGGACTTATTTGAAACTGCATAACGCCCCGGTTTCTGCGTCCCACAGTATACCTCCAAATTGTAAGTATAGAAAGTTCGGGAATCGCACATAGAATAAATTTTGAGGCCATACTTGGCGGGCTTTTTGGCCATATACTGTATAAAACTACAGCGCCCACGAAATGCAACTAACATTTCATCTATAGTTACAAACTCACCAAGAGAATATGAACTCTGACAGTTTGCAACGAAGGTACTGAGAAATTCGCGAATAGCGGCTAGTTTGTCATTTTCCGCACGTTCAGTTCTAGTATTCACATCGTCAAATCGAAGACTTCTCAACAGTAATCGAAAGCGACGTTCACTGAAGTTAGCCCGCAGTATTACCATTCCGGTCCCGTTGGTAGTAAACAATTCCGATAAATTTGTGCGGTGTACTCGTTTCACGGCCATCATGAACAAGGCACCAAAAAGAGCTAAAATTTCCGATCTTGTTGTTTCTCTAAAATCTCTTTCCCGGCCTTCTGGATGTTGCAATTTTACCCTGTCAATAAACGTATTTGTGTGTCTAACAATTTCACCAACCATATTTGAATTTATTATGGTGAGAAAACATTCTAGTTCAGTTTTACACTGGCGAGCTAGTCCTTTAGGACCAGGAAAAGTTTTTATCAAGTTCTTTGCCTTTGTTTTTGAACTCTTACCCATGGGTTTATTTCCCCATAATGTCTCACTATCTTTCCCAATGAAGAAACGTAGGGTGCTGTCATCACGGTCGTCATCACTTACATCATCAGTTCTGTCCATTTCAACTTCAGAGTCACTACTGTGACCGTCCATTTCGATAATTTCGGGTTCGAAATCAATATCATTATGATCGTCCCAAATATCTTCTCCTTCATTCGTTTCATCATCTTCTAACTCATCAACTATTCGTAGAATAGAATCAGGATCATTGTATCGTGCCCTGAAACGCGAGTAATAAGACACAACTGCGTCAATATGACGAATATGAAGAACAGGAGAAAGGAATGAATCTAACAGAAAACTAACCAAACTTCAAAATCTAAATGTGTTTGAACATTGTATGTACTGTATAAGAGAAAACGTTTCTCTCTCTCACACACACACACATACATACACACAGACACGCGCCTACACACACACACACACACACACACACAAAAGAAATATATTTACTTACATGTCTCATTCAAGTGTGAGAGAATGGAACACAATCGGGCGCGTGGCGGTAAACTGGCCGCCTGACTCGAACGACAATGGCACGCACCACTTAGCTACTGAGCAATGGCCGATTGGCGCCGACTCGAAAAATTACGGAAGCGCTGTCTCACGTCGAGATGAGTAATTAACGAATACCCGGAGGTCCCGCCTGGTAATTCGTCAATAAAGAGCACAATCTCGTGACTTTCTTCAAAAGGCGGCCAAATTGCCGCCCACGCGCCCGCTGGAAGCTTAATACCTCTTTATTCGTTACTCTCTCTACCCACCAGATCTTCATCATTCTCCTGTAATACCACATTTGAAAGGTTTCTATTCTCCTCTATTCTGCTGAGCCAACAGTCAAAGCTGCACTTCCATATAGCGCCACGCTTCAAGACAAAGGCTTTCAGCAGTGACTTCCTCACACCTAAATCTATATTCGATGTCAACAGAATTCTCTTCTGTAGAAATGCTTTCCTTGCCTGAGCCAACATACTTCCTTATCCCCATTCGGCCATAACTGGTTATTTTGCTTCCTAAGTAGCAGTGGGCTCTTACTTCCCATACCTTTTCACTAACCAATTTGGCGTCAATGGGGGTTTATGATGTTTTTTTCGACTGCGTTCCAATATTTGTGTTTTACATTTATTGATTTTCATCATGAATTCTTTCCTCAAAACTGAGTCCATATCAATTAACATGATGTTCAGTAAAGAGCATATAGCCTACTTTCTCCTAAATACATGGGTGTTGTTATAACTCTTTGTCCTATTCAAGGAGTATAACTGAATGTTGGTTGTAGTAGCTTGTTGAAATACAACGTGCTATACTGATATTAAACATGAATTTGACGTGCCCTTTGCTAGTGCTACCTCTGTACCAAATTTCGTTCAATTCGTTTTTGCCATGTTTGAATTGATAGGTATAATCGATTTTCACACATACATGGCGGCCATCCTCAAATTATTGGGCTGATGACCTTGTAGTTTGGTCAAAAGATTCTTCATACATTCTCTGGTGAATCGGCTAAGATGACTAAGTGTGGTAGTGTTACTTCGCTTTAAATTGCTTTCGAAAAGAAAATAACTTACTCATATCCAATATTGTCCTTAAGGCAATGTTGCAGAAATTGGTAGAGATTAGACGATTAGGTTGGTCGTAATTTGATTCAAGCTTTTAACATTTGGGTGGCCGCCATTACGTTATAATCAAGATGGTGGCGATATAAAACATGATACTTAGGGGCCCTTTGCTAGTTCTAACTGTACGAAATTTCGTTCAATTCGGTTTCATCGTGTTCGAATTGAAAGGGGGGGGGGGGCGCACACATTCAGAGTACACACACATACACATTCACACACACACACACACACAGACAAACACACACTTTTTGGCCCTGGGTAGATCTCATAAGTCTACTTTCATTTTTTGCAAAAATCGAAAGTAGGCTAAAAATTCATTGCAATCTCTGGTGAATCGGCTAAGATGACTATGTGTGGTAGTGTTACTTCGCCCTAAATTGCTTTCGAAAAGAAAATAACTTACATCCAATATTGTCCTTATTGACAATTGAATCACCTGAATAGCAAATGGTATGTATTTATTTATTCCTTAATAATTCAATGTATCGGTGTTATTAGCACGTTAAATTACAATAATTTTGAACACAGCGTTATTTTAAAAAGCACAACTAAAAATAAATTAATTCTAAGTAGTAACCATTTTTTTTTTCGTTTGGCCTCCTCAGAGGCCGAGTGCAGGTGTTTCTATATTCTACGCCCGTGGGTGACCTGCGCGTCTGGATGAGGGATGGAATGGATGAAGATGAATGAAACTGGGCAAGGATGTTGAAGTAAGCGGCCGTGGCCTATCAGAAGGTACCGTCCCAGCATTTGCCTGGTGTTGATAATAGGAAACCACGAAAACCCACATCAAGGACGGCCGACGGTGGGGCTCGAACCCACGCGTCTACCGAGTCGGCAGAGAGCTTGGCCCCATGACCTAACGCTGCGCTTTAGCTAGTAACCAAATGAAATAACACTTGAATGCTAATGAAATATTACAGTATTGAAAAGGAATTTCTCAGAAAGGAGTTCATACTTAAAACAAAAAAAAAAGTCCTCTCGGCACGCCGGAAGGCGGAGGTAGGTTTCACCGGACAAACTTGGGGATAGGCGAAAATAGGCAAATATGCAGGTTTTCGTAGAAGGATCAGACCTCATTTATTGCGAGAAAGTATTTTATAATTGGAGCTTAATGAACTTTGTTTTTCGTCATTTTATGCATATTTTAAACATTTTATTGTCTTATGGGGACGGTAACCTTCTTGTCATTTGGGGTCCATTTTTAGCCTACTTTCGATTTTTGCAAAAAATGAAAATAGACTTATGAGATCAACACAGGGCGAAAAAAAGTGTGACTGTCTGTGTGTGTGTGTGTGAGTCTGTGTGTGTGACTGTGAACTCTGAATGTCTGTCCCCCCTATCAATTCGGACACGGTGAACGCGAATTGAACGAAATTTGGTACAAAGGTAGCAATAGCAAAGGACACCTCAGTGTCATGTTTTATATCGCCGCCATCTTGAAGGAAACGTAATGGCGGCCACACAAATGTTCAAAGCTTAAATCAAATTACGACTAACCTAATCATCCGATCTCTACCAAATTTTGCAACAATATACCTTTATGGGGGGAAAATCCTTTGACGAAACTAATAGGTCATCAGCCTAATAGTTTGTGGATGGCGGCCATCTTTGTGTGAAAATGGATTCCCCCTATTAATTCGAACACGGTGAAACCGAATGGAACGAAATTTGGTACAGAGAGCAAAGGGCACCTCAGTGTCATCTTTTATATCGCGGCCATCTTGACGGAAACGTAATGGCGGCCACACAAATGTTCAAAGCTTAAATCAAATGACGACTAACCTATTCATCCGATTTCTACCAAATTTTGCAACAACATACCTTTATGGAGGAAGCATCCTTTGACCAAATTAATAGGTCATTAGCCTAATAGTTTCCGGATGGCGGCCATCTTTGTGTCAAAATCGATTCCCCCTATTAATTCAAACACGGTGAAACCGAATGGAACGAAATTTGTTACAGAGGTAGAACTAGCAAAGGGCACCTCAGTGGCATGTGTTATATTGCCGCGATCTTGACGGAAACGTATTGGCGGCGACACAAATGTTGAAAGCTTAAATCAAATTACGATTAATCTGATCATCCGATCTCTACCAAATTTTGCAACAACATACATTTATGGGGGTCATTAGCCTAATATTTTGAATGGATGGCGGCCATCTTTGTGTCAAAATCGATTCCCCCTATTAATTCGAACACGGTGAAACCGAATGGAACGAAATGTGGTACAGAGATAGTGTACCCATTCGTCATCATATGGAACATGTGTTCGTATCCCAGCTAACTCACGGTCTTTCGAGGCATGGGGCGTTCAACCCACTATACGAGCACATATTCAGGATTTGAGTCTGTCAGGTGACTACTCTACTTAAAAGAAACAACATATTCCTAAGTATAGCATTTAATGGTACTACTTCATGGCAAAACAAAGCACAAAACACAACTATTTTACACTTATTTCCCCCAACAAAAATCAAAATTATCTGTGAGTCTCTTCTCCTCAAGATTGGTGCTCCACCGCACTCTTGTCTATCCTAATCATCCTATTGTTGATACTCTTTGACATTTGCGAGTGTCCATATTGTTCTTCACGTGGCACAATTTAACACAAATTGGAATATCACAACACAACAAACACAAATTATATTTAAATGACATTGATTATCCAATTATTAAACATTTATCCGTTTTACACGGAACATTTACTTTAAATAACAGTGATTCATTAGCTTATGCCTTGTTTAATAAGTGTTGCTTTTCCGCGCGAATCGTATTCTTTTCCCATAAGTTTCAAACGCTGAAGTGGTACACTTTCCCATCCAAAATACACATAGTTATAGATATTTTATAGCTTCACCATACAACGATTTTCTGGGTCTGGTCAAAACATTATCATTACAAACGTGTCAAATCATTCAAATTATGCTACCCGTATGAATAAATTAGCATGAACTGGGTAAATATTCTTCACAAAAATGCTTCTATTTATTTGGTGCAGTTAGTTTCTCCTCGGAGAATAACTTGGACAAATGTTATCCGATTACTTCATTCCAACATTGCATGTGTATGGAAACAGTGCATCTAATTCAATTGATACCATCATATCAAGCACATCTTAATTACTTTTCGAAATATCGAGATTCTTCAGTGTCCCACTACAATCTTAAAAGAAAAGGATCTGGTCTATTGACTTCCTTTCGTGCGAACAATGGATTAGTCATGGGCCGTCCTCGGCAAGATGGCTGCCAGGTTAGTGGATTATACCTGCTACCCCGCCCGACTTCCTGCACGGCCATGTGTTCACTCAATGGTGCAGCGGTGCTAGAGGTACCCTGAATGGATCGTGTCATTACGAATTGAGTCAATCTAATTATTTAATACCTATATTTAGAGTATTTTATGGGCTCATCTCGGCTCCTAATTTCTATTCAAGGCAAAGGATGGATCACGATATAGCTTCGCCGTTCTATGGTCGTAATCAGTGGCTTTGCGCGCGTCTCAGGTGAGTTTCACTGTTATCTCACTGGACGGGCATGCATATAATAAGAGGAAATCAACGTTTCCTACACGAAGAACCATTTGTCTTACCTCTAAGGGCTGATCAATTAATATATTGGTCTACCTAGGGTGTCTAGCAGATATCCCTGGTGGCGAAGACTCTGCTAACAGTGGATACAGACAGACTCAGTCCCAACTCTGTTGCGAATACACATGTATGCTCTAAAGCAATACTATATCGTAGCTTCGAAGATTAACCGACTAGATTCGACAACGCGCGAACTATTTTCGGATGATCCCCGCAACTTATGGACGTAAATCTCTTGATTCTACGTTACATACTCTCTGATCGCGGCTCAAACAATATTTCTTACAGATGACTCAATTCTTAAAGCACTTACGTCCTCTATACATTTACTCATAAGCCAAAGTTCTACGTAGCTCCAAAACAAGTATACATTTACTGGCATACATTGACTATCTTAATGGCTCTCAAATACAACCCTGTAGAATATACCATAATAAAACATTTATTTAACATTTCAATGACACTGTAAAGCTCTCTTCATCTCGATATTTATCTTCCTTTCCTACTTTTCACAACAACACAGCATTCTTACACTAGATATGACACCCTTTGCACGTACTATAGGCCTGACATGCCGATTTATATATTTATTATTGTTACCGACACCAGATTATTATTATTATTTATTTAACGTTACCATTACTTTCATCAATGTCTTACGCCTAAATGGTCGAAAGCGTGTCATCCTCAAAGCCATATTTTTACCAAAATACGAGGGATGTGATCTCGTACACAAATGACTGTTAATTCTTAACACAATTCTCACACAAGGATCCTTGATCGGATTCGCACTATCGCCTGACCTCAGAGATGCGATGCAGCTAACTCCTGACAACCGCTGGTCTCCTTGAAAGTCTATCTTGCGTGTGTGTGTTCGTCTCCCGTCACCTACAGTTTATGTCCCCTCTACTGCAAAGTTGTTCTATCCTAGATCACAACTACTTGTGATGCCTTCCAGGTTCCCGTAACTGTAGTGTTCATTACAATAGTATGTGTTATTTTACCCATGATAACACTTGCTGTGGTTATGTTCATTGTCTGTAAACATCATCCTAAAATATCTCTACACTCTGTACTGATTCTATACTGGCGAATACTGTTGGTTATACGTCTGCTGTAGACTAATTATTATATGATGCAGAATTACTGTTATTAAGCTGCATGATGCGCCTTTCATTGTTCACTGCTAATACACTTCAGCGTCAATACTTTATAAATACCGCGCACTTTCTTGCGTGATCCGACAGCGTGTCACCACACGAGTTTACTCAAGAAGAACTGACCCTCTGCTCCAGCTTCCCCCACATAAAGCTTCCTGATGAAAAGTAGTTCACTGGATTTCCAGGAGCGACTCTCGTCTTAAAACAATACATTTTCAGCAAAGTGAAGTATGATCCTTATTCGTCTATTCACGGAGGTTCCAAATTCACTCGTGTGCAGGCAATTGCTTCGGCCAATTAATTATAATTAATTGCTTTCTTCCATGGCGTCATGATGCTACTCCGGTTCTTCCCCTATTGCTATATTACAAATCCTGACTCTACCGCGGATTAGGTCTGTGCATAAGTTCCTTTATAGATGCAGGCTTTAATTTAGGCGTGTGGACACTCCTAAATTATCTTTCCTAGAATACATGCATCTGGGTGTAAATTTCATCTCAATTCATTGCTCTATTTGGCCGTAATTAATTAATTTCTGTGGGCGACCACCCCCACTCCGCTTCTCTGCCTTGTAAGACTGTGGTTCCCAAAGCCATTAATCTTTGGTCGCTCCCCCAGTGCAGACGAAAAATAGTTCTATGGCGTCACCTAGTAACGCCCCCTCGCTAACCACGATTTGGCAACTGTCAAGTTGGCCCGATTTCTTGAGCTCTTAGCATCTTAAACGTACATAGGCTTGTATTTTCTGCAATAATCCACCTTTAATGCTATAATATTCCCGTTCTGGCCGTGAAATCATGCTGTTATAATTATATAGAGTTATAACTCATTGTTCCTCGGGTTCCCTGTGGCATTTCCCCCTCAGAGATCAATGGTTCGATTCTTCGCAGAATCATGGGCCTGGTATTTTAGTGATACAGACCCCGGTTCGATGCTAGTCAGCCGTGTCCCATTGGGAACAGTAGCACTAGCAAAGAGCACCTCAGTGTCATGTTTTATATCACCGCCATCTTGACGGAAAAGTAATCGCGGCCACCCAAATGTTAAAAGCTAAAATGTAATTACGACCAACCTAATAATCTAGTCTCTACCAAATTTTGCAACAACACATCTTTATGTGGGAAGCATATTCTAACCAAACTGCAAGATCATCAGCCCAATAGTTTGCAGATGGTGGCCAAGTATGTGTGCAAATCGATTCCCCCTATCAATTCAAACACGGTGAAACCGAATTGAACGGAATTTGGTACAGAGGTAGCACTAGCAAAGGGCACCTCAGTGTCATGTTTTATATCGCCGCCATCTTGACGGAAACGGAATGACGGCCACCCGAATGTTAAAAGCTTAAATCAAATTACGACCATCCTAATAATTTGATCTCTACCAGATTTTGCAACAACATGCCTTTTTGTGGAAAGCATCTTACGACTGACTACAAGGTCATCAGCCCAATAGTTTGCAAATAGTGGCCAAGTATGTGTGCAAATCCATTCCCCATATCAATTCAAACACGGTGAAACCGAATTGAATAAAATTTTTTACAGAGGTAGCACTAGTAAAGGGCACCTCATATTCATGTTTACTATCCATACAGAACGTTGTATTTCAACAAGCTACTACAACCAACATTCAATTATACTCCTTGAAAAGGACAAAGAGTTATAACCATACCCATTTAGGAGAAATTAGGCTATGTGTTCTTTACTGAACATCTTGTTATACTTGTGGTCACACTGTCCTTATGCAAGGTTTCGACACTGATGTGTAACTATGTACCGGTCTGTTACTTCTTCACGCAAAATTATATCTCCCGCAGAGATTTAGGTTGGTTCCTCAGTTCAGGGGCTGCGACAACGCGGTCATGTAACCCCGTGTACTTTGGGTGAGTGTAGAATCTGTCTGAAAAACGGTGTGAATTGTGATGGCTGTATTAGTCTGTAATTCAGGTAAGGAATGCAGACGGTCAATTTCAAGCAGTAGTTCCTAATGTTGCTACCAGATACTACCGTCAACGTCCCCAAGCTGTGAACTTCGCTACTAGATGCCACCAGAACCAGCAACTCGCAACGAACGTTGGAACTTCCCCTCCAAAGGAAAGCATACTGAGGGATATTTAGCGCTCTTAGAAAATTCGACGACTTCGGCCGGCTTTGAACCCGCGACCTTCGCCATAGAAGTTCAGCATGCTACCAGTTACCTCACCGAACCGCTTCACACTTAGTCCGATGGAAATCTGAATCTGATCTCGTGCAAGTGCGTTGTCATGGCAACGTCTGATGGCTCATCCCTCATCAATTTAGTAGTGTTGCCATGGCATCCTCTGATAGCTCTTGGCATTTTCTTATAATTCCGAAATCATTTTTCTCATCCCATGGCGTAATTGTGGGTCATATCAAAAATTCTTTCAGGCAAATGTTTTAGGTAATTATTAGGGGAATATTGCCCATTTCGTACGGTTTTGATATTGTGCCTATTAAGAGAGATATGATTAATGTTTCCCGAAAAAACCCACTTTTTCCCTCCCCTTTCGTCAATGGTTGGTGCTATAAAAAACTCTTCAAACATAAAGTTTTGGGCTTTATCCGACACATAGTATGAACTTTGAACGGATTCGATATTTCACATATTAAGAGAGTTATAGTATTATTTCACTTTTTCGAAAAAAAAAGCCCCACATTTTCACCCCCTTCGACCGATTTAGCCCAGTAACGAACTCTACCGTGATTATATAATTATACATATTCGGTAAAAAATTCAAAGTGATTGGTGCAAAATTACGGCAGTTACCGTGTCCACAAGAAACTGATTTACATATATATATATATATAAACTTTTGAACTGACGGTGGTTTTGGGGTCTGGGGGATGTGAAGCGCGAAGATATGTCGAAATTTTCCGGAAGTCGAAACATGGTACCCATTGCAATAGTTAGCTTTCTAATGAAATCTACCTAAAAATGGAGTATAGATTAAATAATTATAATAATGATCTAAAAAATACCTTAAAAACCACTAGATCTGTTACAAATGTTTGCTTTAACTTTAATTTGTATTAATGATAATTGGAATTATATTTATATTTCTTAACAGCTTAATGCATAAATTCACTCCCCATTTTTAATAGTTCTTAATAAATCACTGGCTTTATGTGAATGATATTTTCAGTACATCAAGAACAAAGAAGGTTCACCTATTGTTGCAATCCCCACAAGATTTAATTTGATTCCTTGGAACGCAATGAGTGCTATTCTTTAATGAGTAAGCCTGAAAGTAAATTATAAAAAGCGTTTACGCGGATGATACGACTTCACGCATTCATGAAGTTATTTTAAAATACCAGAATGTATGGCGCTATTGATTCCTTTATATTTTCCCAGCGCATCCCGGTGAATTCGCTATTAATCTTAGGTGTGTTGAAAGGTGGAGGCAGTCGCTCGTAATGAAGATGGATTCACATTCATCAGGACAAGCCATTAGTTGCACTTCTTCGTCATCAGGCATGTGGCCACACGGTTCAAAGATGGGGTGTATTCAAGTAATGCGAGCGTTTGTTTGTATTCATGTGCTGCTTATTGTACCTAGATGGTAGACATCTCACGCATTCTCTCTTGTTACTCTGTATAGAGCTTTAGGAATACTGCAGTTACTACACACATCAAAAAAAGTTTTGCATCACCTCGGTTCCAAGAGTTCCGGAACCGTTAAATACAAAGGGAATAGAGATCAACACAAACAACATTTCAGCTCGTTTTATTGCTCATGAGACCCACACATTGCATGTTGTACCATCATACAGCTAGACTTTCAGCATTTGTGGTCCAGATTGCAGTACACACCACTACCTCTAATACCCAGTAGCACGTCCTCTTGCATTGATGCATGCCTGTATTCGCCGTGGCATACTATCCACAAGTTCATCAAGACACTGTTGGTCCAAATTGTCCCACTCCTCAACGACAATTCGGCGTAAATCTCTCAGAGTGGTTGGTGGGTCAAGACGTCCATAAACAGCCCTTTTCAACATATCCCAGGCATGTTCGATAGGGTTCATGTCTGGCGAACATGCTGGCCACTGTAGTCGAGCGATGTCGTTATCTTGAAGGAACGCATTCACAAGATGTGCACGATGAGGTCGAGAATTGTCGTCCATGAAGACAAATGCCTCTCCAATATTCTGCCGATATGGTTGCACTATGGGTCGGAGGATGTCATTCAGGTATCGTAAAGCCGTTTCGGAGCCTTCCATGACCACCAGTGGCGTACGTCGGCCCCACATAATGCCACCCCAAAACATCAGGGAACCACCACCTTGCTGCACTCGCTGGACAGTGTGTCTAAGACGTTCAGCCTGACCAGGGTGCCTCCAAACACGTCTCCGACGATTGTCTGGTTGAAGGCATATGCGACACTCATCGGTGAAGAGAACGTGATGCCAATTCCGTGGGGTCCATTCAGCATGTTATTGGGCCCATCTGTACCGCGCTGCATGGTGTCGGGGTTGCAAAGCTGGACCTCGCCATGGACGTCGGGAGTGAAGTTGCGCATCATGCAGCCTATTGCGCACAATTTGAGTTGAAACACGACGTCCTGTGGCTGAACGAAACGCATTATTCAACATGGTGGCATTGTTGTCAGGGTTCCTCCGAGCGGCAATCCGTAAGTAGCGGTCATCCACTACAGTAGTAGCCCTTGGGCGGCCTGAGCGAGGCCTGTCATCGACAGTTCCTGTATCTCTGTACCTCCTCCATGTCCGAACAACATCGCTTTGGTTCACTCTGAGACGCCTGGAAACTTCCCTTGTTGAGAGCCCTTCTTGACACAAAGTAACAATGCGGACGCGATCGAACTGCGGTATTGACCTTCTAGGCATGGTAGAACTACAGACAACATGAGCAGCGTACCTTCGTCCTGGTGAAATGACTGGAACTGATCGGCTGTCGTACCCCCTCCGTCTAATAGGCCCTGCTCATGCATGGTTGTTTACATCTTTGAGCAGTTTTAGTGACATCTATGAACAGTCAAAGGGACTGTATCTTGGATACAATATACACAGTCAACGTCTATATGCCGGAGATCTGGGAACCGAGGTGATGCAAAACTTTTTTTGATGTGTGTATTATAAAACACTAGCTGGTTACTCGTTCATCGTACGGGTAAAACTGTAGGCTACTTGTGTGTATATCATACACTCCTAACATTTTTATTGTTATATCTCTAGAGCCCAGCGCGGATAAACGAAACGTTTTTCGCATCAGCACGACTGTTATCCGCATCCGCCCCGCCTCCGCACGACTGTTATCCGCATCCACCACGCATCCGCACAACTGTTATCCGCATCCGCCCCGCATCCGCACGACTGTTATCCGCATCCGCCCCGCATCCGCACGACTGTTATCCGCATCCACCCCGCATCCGCACGACTGTTATCCGCATCCACCCCGCATCCGCACAACTGTTATCCGCATCCGCCCCGCATCCGCACGACTGTTATCCGCATCCACCCCGCATCCGCACAACTGTTATCCGCATCCGCACGACCTTTTCCCCCATTCCTATGTTTGTTATCCGCATCTACTGGCATCTACTGCTGAACTGCTGTGCCCAATATCGCAGGTTCAAACCCGGCCGAAGTCGTCGGATTTTTTAAGAGCGTTAAAATCCTTCAGTAGGCCTATGCCTTCTTTCGGAGGGGAAGTAAAGCCGGCGGTCCCAGGTCATAGATTTATGGCATGTAAAAGATCCTTCCACTAACTAAACTTGTGTAAAGCTAAATTTCTAAGTTAGATTTCGTTGAAACGCTCTATCAATGTTCCATCGTTCACTACTAGGCTTCAGTGACATCTGGTGGTGCAAGTTCGAACTACTTGAAATTGAACGGAACTTGTAGCTCACCCCATGGGAGTCCGCTTGAGGTATCTACATCCTCTGGCGAGCCGAACATGACTCGGACACACCCGGCACTAAGAGCCATATGCTAAACAAATACACTGACATAAAAATAATATTTTAAATTAGATAAAGCATAAATTACTCAAGCAACATATTTAGACATTTGAGGAAAAAGTCGTTCCCTTAGGCTTTGTATGGCATGTGCTATGTTTAAAATAAATATAAATATAAATAAATAAATAATAACCCTTTCTTGTTCGGAGTGTTAATTATGGTTAATGACTTAGGCATAATTTGAATTATTGTGGGGTTTGAAGCCATTTTTCAGTGTTGCCTAAGTAAACAAACGTTTGGTGCTTTTCAGTCGGTTAACCCGAATGTACCCAAAAAGAGCTGGGTTATGTCCTAATCCTGAAATAAATTACATGAGATTAATAAATACACTAGGATGACCAGTTTCGATCGTCAAGCGATCATCATCAGATCCATTTCACTTAGGCTATAACATCTATGTTCGAGAATACAGGTGAAAAATATTTACAATATGTGTAATTATTAAGTTGCAGTATTGGTAATGCAACTGTCGGTGTATGCTAAATGTAGTATATCTAATGTTAGGTGAAATGCTAAAATTGTGATAGAAATCCGGAGTTTGTCTCTTTGGGGTGATTATATGGTTGTAAAAATTCAACTATGGTTATACTGTAATAATACTGTAATAACATTTTTCATGTTATCTGGATCAGGTGTACTATGTACTTTTTTCTGCATAAACCTAGGACGGTATGCGCGGCAGTATTAAAGGTGCCGGGACGTCTTCAATAGACCGGGCAGCTCTTAGTTGGAATGGCTTTATAGTCCACGCGTGGCGAAGACAGTTCCACGGTCTTCAATAGTTGTAGAACCTCCTGTATTCAATAACATACATTCTTATCTAGATTTGGCAACGTTCACACAAATAAACATTGCACTGACCTCAGACAGAACATAGGAACAAAATAGGGGGGAGGAAGGAAAAACCAGTTTCGGCCAGTTAACACCCGGGTTCAGTCGACCACAACTGTTGCTAGAGTGAACACGAAACTGCTCGAAATCCCAGCCAGGAAGATAACCGGATAAGTATCAGCCTGTATTATTACAGTAAAACCATAGTTGATTTTTTACAACCATATAATCACCCATAACAGACAAACTCCGGATTTCTATCACCATTTTAGTATTTCACCTAATCTATATATATAAAAGAAAGTCGTGTTAGTTACACTATTTATAACTGAAGAACGGCTGAACCGATTTGGCTGAAAATGGGTGTGGAGGTAGCTTAGAACCAGGAGACGGACATAGGATACTTTTTATCCCGTGATGGGACATAAAACATCAAAGAGAATACAAGTCACTATTAAACGTAACGCAAAAGACAGCTAAGGCAAGTCGTTTCCAGGCAACAGTAGCTCTTGACGAGACACGGCCGACTGGATGCGTGTAGCACTCTCCACTACCGGTATAGAAAATGAGGCTCTTAACATGAAATCCCGTTAGTTACACACCGTAATTTGTATAGGGGTAGTAAATCCAATTTACAATAGATGGCGCGAGTAGCTTCAACAAAATGGCGTGCGTTTGTTTCAAGAAAGTCCGACATGCGTTCATATACCATTCATCCCATTGCGATGAAACTTGGGTGAGATGTTCTGTACACTTCAGGTAAGGTCTCTGGCTAAGTAAATTCACTTAACAATTGGTAGCGCACGAGTAGATTCAACAAATGAGCGACGACGGGCGAAGCGTTTCAACAAAGTCCTGTATGCGTTCACATACGATTCGTCCGATAGCGATGAATCTTGGGTGAGAGGTTGTATACACTACAGGCAAGCTTTCTGGCTTAGTAAATCCATGTTATAATAGGCAGCGCACGAGTAGATTCAACAAATGAGCGACGACGCGAGAAGCGTTTCAACAAAGTCACGTATGTGTTCATATACTATTCGTCTGATAGCGATGAAACTTGGGTGAGATGTTGTGTACACTTTAGGGAAGGTTTCTGGCTTACTAAATCCACTTTACAATAGGTATCGCACAAGTAGATTAAACAAATGAGCGACGACGCGCGAAGTGTTTCAACATAGTCCCGTATGCGTTCATATACCATTCGTCCGATAGCGACTAATCTTAGGTGAGTTGCTGTGTACACATCAGGGAAGGTTTCTGGCTTAGTAAATCCATGTTATAATAGGTAGCGCACATGTAGATTCAACAAATGAGCGACGGCACGTGAATCATTTACACAAAAACCCGTATGCGTTCATATACCATTCATCCGATTGCTATGATACTTTGGTGAATGGTTGTGCACCCTCCAGGAAAGGTTTCCGATTTAGTAAATCCTTTCTACAATAGGTAGCGCACGAGTATATTCAACAAATGAGCAACGGCGCGCGTATCGTTTAAAAAAAATCCGTATGCGTTCATATACCATTCATGCGATTGCAATGAAATTTGGTGAAATGTTGTTTCCACTCCCACGATGATGTCTGATTTTGTAAATCCATTTTACAATATGGTAGCGCTCGAGTAGATTCAACTAATGAGCGACAGCGCGTGAATCGTTTCAACCAAGTCCCGTATGCGTTCATATACCATTCATCCGATTGTGATAAAACTTTGGTGAGTTGAGTACAGTCCTGCGAAGGTGTATGAATTAGTAAATCCCTTTTTCAATGGGTGACGCACAAGTAGATTCAACAATTGGTAACGGCGCGCGAATCGTTTATACAAAATCCCGTATGCGTTCATATGCCCCGATTGAGATGAAACTTTGATGAGTTGTTGTGTATACGCCAGGGAAGGTTTCCGAATTAGTAAATCTATTTTGCAATAGGTAGCGTACGAGTATATTCAACAAATGTGTGACGGCACTCGAATCGTTTCAACAAAGTCCCGTATGCATTCATATGCCATTCATTTCATTGCGATGAAACTTTGGTGAGTTGTTGAGCACACGCCCAGGATTTTTTTGAGATAGTAAATCAATTTACAATAGTTTAGAGGTGGCGGAAAAAGAAAAAAATATTGGGAATCGAAAAGCACTTCAACAAACAAAGTTACAACGCCAACACTTTCTTTGATTGGCATTGCAACGCATGCCGGGTACAGCTAGTATTAGATATACTACGTTTAGCGTACACCGACAGTTGCATTACCAATACTGCAACTTAATAATTGTACATATTGTAAATATTTTTCACCTGTATTCTCGAACTTAGATGTTGTAGCCTAAGTGTGATGGATCTCATGATGATCGCTTGACGATCGAAACTGGTCATCTTAGTGTATTTATTAATCTCATGTAATTTATTTTAGGATTAGGACATATTCAGCTCATTTTGGGTACATTCGTGTTGACCGACTGAAAAGCACCAAACTTTTGTTTAATTTGAATGAGATAAGCTTAAATCATCGTCTTACATTTATCTTGAAAGAAAACATTACGGAAAAATATGATACCGGTATGTCATAAACATTGGTCCCAGTCTACCAACCCCAAGATTGCAGGTTCGCCCCTGGCCATGGTAAGTGATTTTTGAAGGCGACAAAAATCACGACACTCATGTCATACGTTGTTGGCATGTTAAAGAACCCATTTGAATTCAGTAGGCCGTGTTCAATGGCAAAATTAAACTCGGGATTTTCCGCCAAAACAAAGTTCCTCCATTCTCTACTTGAAAGCGCTGTAGTGTCAAGGAGTTTAGATATCTAACCTCCTTGCTTTTCATAGCGTTCAAAGGAACGACGAAATTCGACATGCAAGCTACCCTCTGGGTGTCAATTAACAAAGCTTGCACCAGGCACCCGAGGACATACGATATTATTATTATTATTATTATTATTATTATTATTATTATTATTATTATTATTATTATTATTATTATTGGTCCCAGTAATGATATTAAACACGTTCGGATTGTATTCTAAAACTATCCGAAAATGTTCTCCAAATATTATCCGCAGCTTATCCGCTATCCGCACACCCATGCAATGTAGCATTTTTTTGCCGATATCCGCGGGTTTATCCACGGATATCCGCATCCGCGCAGGGCTTCAGTTATAACGTGAGTAAATATATACGGGTGTCATTGAAATTTAATTCTTTTCCGTTGGTCAATACGAACAAAACTAATAAACATGAAACCAAAATTACCTGCTGTCACATTATATATTCATTACTATCAACACGTGACATGAACGGCATAATAATAATAATAATAATAATAATAATAATAATAATAATAATGAAATAAAATAATGAAATGAAAATTTCAAATGTTGAAAATGGGATAAGGCTAGGGTACAAGTATATGAATCTTACAATCGACTGTCTAGCCTTTGCAGATGATCTAGTGATCCTTTCAGATTCCATTGATATGGCAGAAGAACAACTTAACCAGCTGAAAAATCAAGAACTGAAGGCTGGGCTCAAATCTCATTTGAGAAGACACAATTCATGACTAACATAAAATCAGCGCCCAGGGAATTGGAGGTCGGACTAGGAAAAGTTCAGAAGTCAGAAAAGTTTAAATACCTCGGTGAATGGATAGAGCCTAACCTATCAGAGAAGGAAACCTTCATGTCACGCATTAATAAAATGGAAATGGCATACAACCTGGCTAAAGACATCTACAATAAGAGATCGATATCCTTAAACGCCAAAATTAGACATACTGCACTGTTATTCGACCAGAGACTCTGTATGCGGCTGAGACTCTAATAATGAACAAAAAAGGTCTGATGGAAAAACTAGAGGCTAAAGAAAGGAAATTTTGAAGAAAATCCTGGGTGCCATTAAAGAAAACAGCGAGTACAGAAGGCGTCACAACCACGAATTGTACAAGCACGTGGAGAAGATCAGTGACACGATTCGAAAAAGGATTGCCTTTTATAGCCACGTGACACGAATGAACCCAGGCAGGATATCAAAACGGATATTGACGTACTTTCAAGATAAGAAAACCAAAGGGCATGGTTTACGGAAGTTGAGAAAGATCTACGTGAAATGGAAATTTCCCCTAAAGATATCCAGGAGCGTGTTCCACTTCAGGAAAACTACGTACGCACAAAGGTTTCCAGGAAAAGCCGAAGCTGAAGACAGGGAAGGCGTGGTCCCAAGAGAGAAAAGAACAACACCGAAGACGAATGCGGGAACACTGGGCGGTAGTTAGAGCTCGGAAGAAGAGACAGTTGAACTGACGTAGTCCCTAGTTGGCCAAATCGAAGAAAGAAGAAGAAGAATATTACAAAGGAATGCTAACAATCGAAGTCATTTGTCATACTCTAAAGAAGTATCGCCTTCATCCGATTCTATGTCATTTGTAATGGTTGAACAGTTGGATTAAGCTTGGAGTATCTGGTGAAGTTATTGGTTCCATGGCATAGGTACGTAAGGTAGCAAATCTCGAATGTCGTTCAGCTTGGCCAGAGGTACAGAGATAGGAGCGTCGTATACATGTTTTAAGTGTTCAGATTTTAAGCTGAACTTGTCCAGATAATTCAGGGTGCCGGAGAATGTCCTCCGCAGTGCGTACGTGCAGCTGTGAGTGGTTGAGTCATGAGTTTAGTTGGCTGCACTGCATTGTGTCCTACAAAGCGGGACTTGCCCGTGTGAGCTGTCAGTATGAATTGCGATAAGTGAGCGAGCCTGCATGTCTTCAGTGTGTATTACAGTAAGCGAGCGTTCAGATAGATTATTGGAAGAGTGCTACAGTATACAGGTGGTAATGTTTACTACTGAAGAGAGAGATTTTTGGTGGAATACGTTTTTCTCGAAAGAAAATGTAAAATTAAGATTTCAGGCGCGGTTTCCTAATTCAAAGTGTCCAAACCGTGATACCGTTCTGGATTTGGTAAGTAAATTTCGTGTGACTGGCTCAGTTCACGATGTACCGGGAACAGGCAGGCCTACGCTTGTAACAGACGAAAAATTTGATGAAATCTCCGATATAATGCTGCGTAGTCCAAGTAAATCAACACGAAAATTAGCTCAACAAACAGGAATATCTTAGTCGACAGTACATAAAGCTGTAAGAGACAAGCTTTAGTTGTTCCCTTATAAAGTTACCGTGGTTCATGAATTAAAACAAACTGATTACTGAAAAAGAGTGATGTACTGTGAATGGTTCCAGCATCTGTTATGAATGGCTGTGCTGAGTACAAAGTTTACTCCCCCCAGGGGCTCACATCTAGTGGGACGTGGGTTGGCGACCACGGGACCCCAGCTGAGTCCGGCATTGCTTCCACTTACTTGTGCCGGGCTCCTCTGTGTCTTCTTTCCTGTCGACCTCCCTTGGTCAACTCTTGTTCTCTTCCGACCCCTACAGTATTAGGTTATCCGAGGCCTAGGGAGTCTTTCAATTTCCCGCCTTAATTGGCCCTTGTCTCATCTTTCCTGATACCCTCCTTCTGTGAGGGGTCAGCCTTCTTTTTCTTTTCCTTTTACCTCCTGCCTTGTGCTCAAGACCCTTCAGGAGGCCGGGTGTATGTAGCCCCACCCCTTCTGGTGCACCATAGATAATGCTACACCCTCAGGGGCTCACGGCTGGTGAGTTTGGGAGTTGGCGACCCCGAGGGATTCCTGAGCTGGGTCCGTTTTCCCCTTTTGTCCCTTACCTTTGGGGCGGACTTTCTCCTCTCTCCCCTCTCCTCTCCTCTCCTCTTTTCATTTTATTTACTTTTCTCTTTAAGATTCCCGCACTGTTTTTGTTACTTGGTTCACCGTGTATCTAAATTCCCCTCTAGCGATTTTCTTAAGGCATTTTTAATCTACGTTGCTTTTTGTATGTTTTTTCGATCTAAATATCATCTCGCGAATATTTTCAACCTCAATTGCATTTTGTAAAGATTGACAATCTAAAATGCTTTTTAGTAAGTCTTTCAATACGGCGGAGGGACCTTTGTGAGTATTTTGAATTTCAATTGCATTTTGTAAGTATTTTCAACCAAAACCGCATTTCGCACGAGTTATGAATCTAAATTGCATTTTGTTAGGCGGGCATTTTGCACATATTTTGATTCTCAATTGCATTTTGTGGGTATTTTGAATCTAAATTACATTTTGTCAAGTAATTTCAATCTAAATTTCTTTTTGTAAGTATTGTCAATCCCCATGAGTCCTTTGAATCTACCGTACATTTTGTAAGTATTTTCAATTTCAATTGCATTTTGTAAGTATTTTGAACCTCAATCGCATTTTGTACGTATTTTCGATCTCATTTGCATTTTGTAAGTATTTTGAATTTAAGTTGCATTTTTAAGTATTTCGACGCTACATTGCATTTTGTACGTATTTTGAATCTAGCCTACGTTTTGTGGGTCTTTTTCAATCTATTCTTTTTGTGCATCTTTTCGTTCTAAATTCCCTTTTGTAAGACCATATTGTGAGTTGTTTCCATCTGAGTTCCTTTTTGTACGTATTTTCCGTCTCAGATAATTTTGTTCTGGTTTCCATTTCATTATCATTTTCGGTATCACCCAGATCATTAGGGGCCGATAACCTATATGTTAGGCCCCTTAAAACAACAACTATCATCATCATCATCATACAAAGTTTACTGTTCACTTGTTATGATGCAAGCGGCAGCCGTGTTACCAATGTAACTGCTGTAGCTAGCTCTCGCAGACGCATGTAGGCGCTGCGGAGAACATTCCCGGACTCACTGTAGCATTGTCTGTGTTAATTTCGCCTTTCTTGCCCGCGCAGCTATTGCTCGAACCGAACAACTTCGATTTGTCTCTATCCTTTTTTTTAATAGTATATCAGGGTGAACTCAACTACATTAATCTGCAACAATGTCCACTGTTACCAATCGAGACGAACGCTTAAATAAAATTAAGAAACCTCTCTGTCGATTTCGCCTTCTGGTGGAGAACGCCACAGTTGTTAACTGCAGGAACGCGTCAAATTACAAAATCTCACTCAAATTTTTGTGGCTTTAATTAGTCCTTCTGTAAAACGTATTGTAAAATTTTTAAGTAATTTTTTTCAGTGTTGCCTATACAAAAAGTCAGGGTAGCTCTTCAGCCGGTCAACATGGATTTTTCCAAAGACTGGACGGGGTACAATGTCTATATAGGGGATGTCTCATAAGTACTGCATTGTCGAATATTAAAGAAAATGTTTTTTGGAAAGTTTTCTGACAAGAAATTACATTATACTTCTAAGTAGAGACCATTAGATTCTATGGCCTTGAGCCACCTTTCAGCGAGGTTTCAAATCCCGCGATGGTACCAGTCTCTGGGTTTTGATGCGAAGATTTCAGCGAGATCCACTTCCATGGCGTGAATATTTTCGACATTTCTTCCTAGAAAGAAAAAGGCCATGGGTCAATATAGTAATCTGAACCCGCAAGAACAGGGCTGTATGCTGGATGTGGTAGCACAGTCAGGCGCGGATTCAAGGGGAAGGGGGGAGGGGGGGGGGTCACGGGGGTCATAACCCCCAATCGGAGACTAAATTTTTTTGCAAACTCAAAAAAAAAAAAAACGTTAACACAATAACCAGACAAATAAAACTTAACGAATTTTAACGGAAAAACAGTTTCCTTTTCATTTTATTCAATACTGAAAATATCTTTATTGCAATTATTTACAACTGTACATATTTACAACTTCATACTTGTTATATAATAATGATTATTTATATAACAAAATCAACTCGTCTATTTTGTTTAGCAAACCTTGTGATTATCGAATCGATGTCTATAGTTATGTCACGATGAATGTGCAGCAATGCACGGATAGGAATTTGGGGAATTTTTCGCACCAAAAAATTTTGCCGACGTACAAACTGCGAGCTTGGTTGGCAAGTTAAGCTGTGACGTTCTCCCTTTGTCGGTACCAACTTGACTTGCCGAAACTGTAACGTACCTTGATACTTTTCTCGAAGCTCGATGTAAAAATCGCAAAACACGCCGTTGCAATTTGTACGAATATTTTTGGTGCGCTAAATGTAGCAAATTTCTATCCATGTAGCTTGCAAACAAATTGGTCTGGTTTTGTACCTTTGGTTATTTTGTGATTGCGTTGTTAGTGATACCATTTTTCTTAACAATTTCGATTCTGTGACCCCTGCCCCCTCCCCCCCCCCCCCCCTTAAAGCGAAACTCTAGATCCACGCCGGGTAGCTGTTTGATTCCTCCCAATCCCTGAATTTTAGCCATGGTTGTTCGTGCAGTATGAGGTCTTCTGCAAGATAACTTTATTTCGGTTAACTGATGCTGGGTATCTCCGTCTCAAAATTTCATGAAATTCCTCCAGTTGTTGAGAATAAAGATCCGCATTGACTGAAAGCCCGTTTGAAATAATTCCCCAGTGAATCACTCCTTCAAAATGTTGACAGGTTGACGGGGACTAAGCCACTGTTTCGAGGCGTCGGTAATAGACCCTTTCTTTATCACGTGAAAATTCTGCTGTTAAATCTATCGTCCATGGGGTTACCGATAAGCTGACGACAGATATCCACTCCGCGTTGAGGCTGTTCAGGGGTCAATTCTGGAGGTACAGATCTACAGCTCTGTTTGATTTTCCATGATTCTTAATCTGGTTGTGTATGGGATCTTTTGATGATACATTCTCGCAATATACGCAGTTCTAGTCATGACCTCCTGTAATTAGCATTGGCGAACCATGAATACCAATTCTATCTTATAAAACACGAAACTTAAAAAAAACGAAATTACTTATTATCTTATTATATAATACGCTAAGGTGTATGTTTCACAAAACTCAAGCTCATAAACCAGAGGGAGTTAGAAGGTGTGGTTTGTACCAAAATCTTCCAAATGTTCTCAATAGTACAGAAAAATCTTGCATTTCTTGAAAAGTCAACGGAAATATATTTATTAATGTGTAACATCTTTCCACTCGGTTGCTGGATATTTTTGTAGGAGTGATTTTGAAAAATGACACGGAAGTGGATCGGAATGATCGAGGTGACATCAGCTGGCACACTTCCGTTCGATGGAACGGAAGTGTAAGACGCACTGCCAACTCGATCGATCGATCCAGCTGGCAGTGGTAAGAGAAACAACGAGCGCGCGGTGTCGGAAATTGATACCATGACGTACTCTTGGCCATGTGGAATGCATATGACATACTGAACGGTAAACGCTCATGCGAACTCTGGTGTCAAGTGATTGAAACAAAGCACATGGTACATGTTCGAAGTCTCCGTATCAGTATTTAAATAGTGAAATGCCTTAATATCAAACATTGTAAGTAGTCGGCATTGCCGGTATTATATTTCTGTACAATGGCTATTCAAATATTAACCCACATAACGGTAATGCAGTCATCAATATAATCGTTGTGGTTATACGAGAATTGAGCAAGCCTTCATGCACTATTGCTGAATACATTCTCTTTACTAACAAGACGGCCTATTCATAAGGCATTTTAAACTCAATTTCACGCAGGAACATTATCGAAACAAGCAAAATATAAATGAAACTTAATTCCGTAATGCAGTATTATTGGAACGTGGAAATAAGTCACCATCTTGTGCACAATATTTGCGTAGTCGAAATAGCCGTGGATTTAGCGCCTATGACTGTGAATTTAGAGATCTCGGGTCCGAATCCCGGACGGAGTAGATATTTTTCCTACCAGATTATAATTTTAAACTATATTTATCATATCAATATGACTCATTTTAACAGAATCCATATGAAATTACGTGTTGGTCTGTGAATCATAGGTCCTGTTTATAAGGAATTTAAGGTTATGAGCGTTGTCGCGTCAATTAATCTAGTTGATCCATATCGTATTCTTTATTTAGGCTAGTACTGGTGGAAGCTACAAATCATCTAATAAAATGAGTTCCATATTATAAACTACAATATCTGTAAAACACTCCCTTTTACAATAGATTAATATTTGTGCCAATAATAGTATAAAATACCGGTGTATCAACAATTTCACGTGAGGTTTCTTCTATGTCAGATGTTACACATCATATGCGACTACTGTAAGGCTCGTAATTTGTTGTTGTTTATAAAGTGTTTTTAAACAAATAAACAAGACGATAGCCCCTGCGAGTACTCTGTCGCCTACAGCCCGCATAGCACTAGAGCCACGAGGGTAGTCTGTACACATGGGTCACACTCAGCCCATTATGCGAGAGTTCTTGCACGGGTCCGCTAGTATTCTATGAATACTGTACTAGGTAAGTAACACTCCTGGAAAAAATTACATGTATTAGTTATGATCGCTATTATAATGGGGAAAATAGTGATCACATCTACTGTAATACATGTAATTCTCTTCAGGAGTGTTATTTATACTGGTTCATATATTATATACATTGTACATTGTTCCCCGCGCAGTCTTTGGGAAAATTCGTGTTGACCGACTGAAGAGCTACAACTGACACCTTCTATAAAACGTAACATATTATATATTTGAGCTTCTTCAGGACAAACTTTAAATAATAACGCTTAATTAATAATTGATAAAATGGAAAGCTTTCATAGAGTGTTAGTATAAGGGAACGGAGATTGAGAATCATGTAATGGAAAATGAGGATGAAATTAATGAGGATCCAAAAGGAGATTTATTAATGAGATCAGAATTTGACAGAGCATTGGAAGACTTAAGCAGGAACAAAGCACCAGGCATAGATGGTATACCGATTGAGTTGCTACGCTGCATAGGAGATGAAGGTCTGATCAGGTTATTTCACTTGGTGTGTAGGATTTATGAGACAGATGAGGCACCTTTTGAATTCAAGAAGAATGTTATCATCCCTATACCGAAGAAAGTGGGAGCTGACAGATGTGAAGATTACCGTACAATCAGCTTGATTACTCATGCTTCAAAGATCCTGTCTAGAATAATTTACAAGAGGATGGAAAGCCAGATAGATCGGAGTTGGGTGAAGACCAGTTTGGTTTCAGGAGAAATGTAGAAACAAGGGAAGCTGTACTAAGTCTTAGGCTGATTTTGGAAGGTTGACTAAGGAAAGATAAGAGAACGTTTATGGCATTAATAGACTTAGAAAAGGCTTTTAATAACGTTGATTGGACTAAACTGTTTGACATTTTGAAAACGATTGGAATAAAGTACAGGGATAGGAGGGTGATCTACAATCTATACAGAAACCAGACAGCAGTCATTCGAGCAGAATGACATGAGAGAGAAGCTGGTAATCAGAAAGGTGTAAGGGAAGTCTGCAACTTATCACCCATACTTTTCAATCTTCACATTGAACAAGCAATGAAGGAAATTGGAGAAAATTTTAAATTTGGAGTGAAGATTCAAGGAGAAATAATTTCAAATCCGAGATTTTCCGATGACATGGTCGTCTTGGCCGACAAAATGAGGATTTGAATGAGTTTTTGAATGGTATGGACTCCGTCTAGAGGAAAAACAAAAATATTGGAATGCAGCCGAAAAAAATCAGAAACCTCTATAGACATCAAATTGGCAGGTGAAAAACTAAAGGAAGTAGGAGACTTCTGTTACTTAGGAAGAAAAATAACCAGTGATGGACGAAGCAAAGAGGATATAAAAAGTAGGTTAGCTCAGGCAAGGAAATCATTTCTACAGAAAAGGAATTTGTTGACATCGAATATAGATTTAGGTATTAGGAAGTCATATTTGAAGGCCTTTGTCTGGAGCGTGGCACTCTATGGAAGTGAAACTTAGACAATTGGTGCAGCAGAAAAGAGGAGATTTGAAGCGTTTGAAATGTGATGTTACAGGAGAATGATGAAGATCAGATGGGTAGATAGGGTTACAAACTAAGAGATATTAAGAATAGTGGGAGAGGATTGATGTTTCTGGCGACTGCTAATGAAGAGAAGAGATAGGTTGGTAGGACACATACTAATACACCACCCAGGAATATCAAGCATAGTTATGGAAGGAAGGGTCGAGGACAAGAACTGCAGGGTAGGGTGGAACGTTGGTATAGGGCAAAAAATAGTTTTCTGTATTACCCATTCTAATAGAGATTAAAATTTGTCTTTTTATGTGAGAATTTATTCTACAAAGTTTTATTATGATAGAACCACATCTTGAGGTGCCGCAAAAGTCTTGAACATAATGTTTTCTCTTAAATTTTCAAATATTCTAAAATGTTATTCTTTAGTTTATTGATGGTTTTTTTTATGTTTATTATTACAATTTCATTAAAACTACGCCTCAAATAATGCAAAAAATAAAAATTTGTTGTCCATCATCATTTTATAGGCCCACTTAGTAGGTATTAAAACGTGAATAATTGAAGGTTTTTCTTAACAAAAATGTACTTTTTTGGCTTTTTCATAGTAAGATAGGGGTTGATATGATATTGTAATGATCTTTCTTTGACTAAAACTTATTTAAGATACGGTACTTAGAATGTCTCCTTTCATATTTATAATACAGTGAAAATATTGAACCAAATCAGAGAGTAGAAAATGTACATAACCTAAGCAATAAAGTCATAAATTCATAACCATTGAGATAAGAACACACATTTATTCAAAAAATGCAAATAATAGAGAATTAAAACATTATAACAAAGCTAAATCAATATTCAATGTTCAATGTTTTCAAATACATTTTAGGTAAAGTGTTTCTTTGTTTCAAATTTTGGCATCATCTTGTGTGAAGCAATTCTGGCTTTGACAAATCCATTTCTTTCTTCTAGAACACAAACACAGAGTGATGATTCTGTTACAAGCTTGATTACTCTTTCCACTGCTTGTATATGACAGGGAAAACGTGGAGAATCAATATAATGCATCAGGCCATCTTCTCTTGCTTCACTTATGTACTTGGCTAGGGCCTCATCAGTTACGTGCTTTGTCATCGGTGGTTCCGTGATTGTTACATCAGCCCAATTGATCATGTCGATGCAATCATCAGCTTTGAAATCTAGTTTAGGTAACACAAACTTCCATACCTCATTCTCTGTTCTGACCTTGCCTTCAAAATTCGTCGGACGCTTAACTCTCTTATGTGTTTTCTCTCATCACTTAACAAACAGACAAGCATGTTTTCAGGGAGAGTGAAGTAGCCATTTCTTTGAATAACCGGGTCGATTACATTGAGATGTTCGTTGCAAAGGTAACGTGAAAACGAAATCAGTCACCGTAAGTGTTTGGCTCCATTTACACAAAAGGGCTTCAGCTTAATGTAAAACCTAATGGGAGCATACACCTTAACTACATAATCTGTTAAGGTTTTCAGGGTTTCTGAAGGGTTCTCTGTTCCAACATACAACCGGAGAATGCGACTGGCCAACGTCAGCCATCGTGAATGTGCCACCTTTCCTGGTTTCTTCATGGCTAGATCAGGGAGGCAGATTCCACTTGAGATTGATTTAAACATTTCAAGTAAATACTTTTGATCGGTACTTAGATATTGTTTCATTTGGAGGTCTGGAAGTTTGTCCTCAATCGGTGAGCTCATAACATTTTTCAAGTGGTTTGCATAATACTCCTCCGAAATCATTAGGTCCTTTTGTATTTTCATCCAATGCACAAAACAGGTGGCGCAACGGCAACTCTTTGCAATGAAATAAACATATTAGCCACTGCAAAGACTTATAAAAGTTCTTTTCTAATAGAGGGATAACACCATTATAAGCTCCAGTGTTTGTAGCAGTGCCATCACATCCAATTGCAGTTACACTGTTCAATTTCAAATCCCAGTTACTATTCAAATACTCAATAATACTATTGTTACGTGCCACCCCCCCCCCCCCCCTAGTGGCACTTTTGTTAACTGGATTACGGTGGGTTGAAGCACAACACAGATTGTTCCTTTAAATGAAATAATTAACTTTATTGCGGCCAGAACATACACCACTCGTCAGCAAATACAAGCAATTATTACCTTACTCCAGTTTCCTCAAGTCTCTTCCTTATGGAGATCTCTTGACCCCTTTCACTCAGCCTTGCAGTTAATCCTCTCGCTAATGAGTCCGGTCCCGTACGCTGGCTGGAAATAGCTGCACTAAGTCTGTCACTCACTGTTTTGCAACTCACCACAATGACCTCCGTCGCACTAGGTAAGCACACTCGCTCAAAACACAGGCAGTCCCCTGTATGCTTCTCACTCCCTTCGCTGTCAAGAGAATCGGCTTCACTAGGGGTTTCGCAAGTCACCACACTTCTGTCGCTCAGGATAAACGCTCGCACTAGCTCGTAAAACACAACACACACTGCTTGACAGGTCGCTCTTATATAGCAGGCCGGTGACTCAATAAATGCTTCTAGACCCATCCAGGGTTCACGGCTTCTCGAGGTTTCCTTCACTGGCTGAGTCACGAATATTCTGGACCATCCCTTTGTCCTAGTAGTCCTGTTGCATAAGGCGCACGCAATACACTGAGGCAGGGCACAGCCCTGCCCTGGGGCAGTTGAGACTCATGCGGCGAGCGATGACACAAACTCACAGCCGTAACACCACCCCCTTCCTAAAAGGCTGATCGTCCCGATCAATCATTGGTCCGTCTGGGTCCCTCCGTAGGCTGCCAGGCGATCTCGATGCACGATCTTCATCTTCGCCCTCGGGCTCCGCTGGATCCTGTAGACGACATCGTTGATCCGTTTCACGACTCGGTACGGGCCCTCCCAGGACTTCTTCAATTTGGGTGACAGGCCTTTCTTCCGTAATGGGCTGAAGAGCCAGACCAGGTCGTCCTCGTGGAATCCGCCGGCATCCGTCTGCTGGTCGTATCGGGTCTTCATTCGGTCGGTCTCGATCCGCAGTTTCCTCCTCGCGAACGCGTGCACGTCCTCCAGTTGGTCGACCAGTTCTTGACAATACTGGCTTACCGGGACCGGATCATTTCCAGGTCGGCCGAAGGCAAGATCGACAGGTAGACGGAGCTCCCTCCCAAACATGGCCCGGGCTGGTGTGCACCCGGTGGCTTCATGCACGGCGGCGCGGTAGGCCAGGAGAAATAGAGGAAGATGTTTGTCCCAATCCCTCTGGTGCTCGCTGACGACTACTCGGAGATGGTTCTCGAAAGTGCGATTGAATCGCTCTACCATCCCGTGGAACTGAGGGTGTAGCGGCGTCGTCCTTGTCTTCCGGATTCCCAGCAGCTGGCATAGGTTCTGGAACACCTGCGACTCGAAGTTTCTCCCTTGGTCGGAGTGCAGCTCCAGGGGTACTCCGTACCGGCTGACGAATTCCTTCATCAGGGTCTCTGCGATCGTCGCGGCTTCTTGGCCATTTGGTGAAGTAGTCGCTGACGACCAATATGTAGCGGTTCCCTGCCTCGCTTAACGGGAATGGCCCAGCAACATCGATGGCCACTCCCTCCATGGGCCCGCCCACGTTGTAGGTCTTCAGTGGACCCCGTCGTCTTCGTCCTCAGCCCTTGCTGGCTGCGCAATCGTGGCACCTCGTGCAGTGGTTCTCCACTTCAGTTCGGCATCCGATCCAGTAGAACCGCTTTCTCAGCTTCTCCAGGGTCTTCTTTATTCCTAGGTGTCCACCAGATGATCCTCCATGGACTTCCTTCAGGATTTCCTCCGTCATAGCCTTTGGAACGACGACTTGTTCCCGAGATGTCTTCCCGTCGGTGCTCTCCCAGGCGCGGCAGATGAGGCCATCCCTTACAATCAACGAGTCCCACTGCACCCAGTAGGACTTAAACTTTGGGCTGTAGTCACTCACAATGTTCCACCCGGGTCTGGGTACGAAGGCGCTCTTCCATTCGGCTATCAGTCCCAGATCATCATTTTCTGCTTGTGCCCGCGTGAAAGATTCGCGGCTCCAGTTCCCCTGAAGTTCCACAGTAGTCCGTCGGCACTGTATCCCGGTGTTCTCCTCCTTCCTAGTACAGAAGGTGCAGTCCTCGGGGCACGGTCTTCGTGACAGGGCGTCGGCATTAGAATGCAGTTGGCCTTTCCTGTGCTGGATCTCGAAGTTGTACTGTTGAAGCCTCTCTAACCACCGCGTGAGTTGACCCTCGGGCTGTTTAAAGTTCAGGAGCCACCGCAGGGATGCATGGTCGGTCCTGATGAGAAATTCTTGCCCGTACAGGAACTTGTGGAAGTGTTCGATGGTCTTCACGATGGCGAGCAGTTCCTTCCTGGTGACGCAGTAGTTCCTATCTGGCTTTGACAAGGCTTTTCTGAAGTAGGCCACTACTCTCTCCTCGCCGTCCACTATTTGCGACAGGATTCCCCCTATACCAAAGTCGCTGGCATCGGTATCGACGATGAACCTTGTTCCAGGTCTGGGGTAGGCCAGAATAGGCGTGGTGCACAGAGCCTGCTTGAGTTGCTTGAAGGCACTGTGCCATTCTGCTCTCCATGTGAAGAGTTGGTCCCTCTCAGTCAGTCGATGCAATGGCTTGGCGATGTCGGCGAATCCTCTCACGAAGCGACGGTAATAAGTGCAGAGTCCCAGGAAGCTTCGTAGTTGGGACTTGTCATTCGGAACTGGCCACTCCCTCACAGCTGCGGTCTTCTCTGGGTCGGTGCGCACCCCTTCCTCGGAGACGATATGCCCAAGGTACTGGACCTGCTTCTGGAAGAGCTGACACTTATTGGGGCTCAACTTCAGCTGGGCAGCCCGTAGCTTCATCAAGATCTCCTTCAGGTTGCTGTGGTGTTCCTCGAAGCTTCTTCCCAGAACGATGACGTCGTCAAGGTAGACCAGGCAGGTCTTCCAGTGTAGTCCCCTCAGAATGGACTCCATTAGCCTTTCGAAGGTCGCAGGGGCGTTGCACAGATTGAATGGCATGACGGTGAACTGCCTGAGCCCTCTGCCCACAGAGAACGCAGTTTTCTCGCGGTCCTTAGGGTGGACCTCCACCTGCCAGTAGCCACTCTTTAAATCCAAGGTGGAGAACCATCTTGACCCTGATATGGTGTCCAGGGTGTCGTCGATCCGGGGTAGAGGGTAGCAGTCCTTCATCGTGACGTAATTCACCCGCCTGTAATCCACGCAGAACCTGGTGGAACCGTCCTTCTTCTTCACTAGCACGACCGGAGAACTCCAAGGACTATGTTATGGCTCGATGACTCCTTGCTCCTTCATCTCTTTTACCATCCGGTCGACTTCGGCTTGCTTGGCGAGCGGGACACGTCGGAATGGGGCCCTAATCGGTGTGCTGTCCCCAACGTCGATTATGTGCTGGACCAATCTTGTCCTGCCGAGGTCCTTGCTCCCCAAGCAGAAGACATCCTGGAATTCCTGTAGCAGGTCCCGAAGTTGGCATGATTGTTCCTCGTCTAAATGGTCCTGGGATCCTTGGTACAGCTTCTGTAGTTCTTCTGGCAGGGCGCGTCTTCTTCGGTTGTCCGTCTGCAGGTGTCCGTTCGTCGTGTCTGTGATGCGGGCAATCCAGGTAACGGGCTCGCAGACTCCTAGGTTGGTGTCCCGGGGAACCGTAATATCGTAGTCTTTCAGGTTGGACAGGCGGACGTACGGCCGAGACGTCGTGTTGATGAGAGTCTTGGCAACTAGCAATCCTTTTGTCTGGATATCCTCATATTTTGGCTCGATGACAGCCGCCACTCCCTCAGCTGTTCCGTCGACAGTTACGGCAGCGCTGACTTCCGTCCTGGCGGGAACGATGACGTGCTCTCTCAGCCTTACTCGTCGTGCGGCGACGGCCTCGTGTGCTGGTTGCAAAACAAGTTCCTCACTTCCGAAGTGCAGAGTGTTGGTACTCAGATCCAAGATGATGTTGTTCTGGTCCAGGAAGTCCAGTCCGATTATCACTTCATTTGATACGTCAGCCACAATCACTGGAAGCTTTATCGCCCGTCGACCAATGACGAACTCCAGTGATGCTTCTCCATGTACCGGTGCGGTCTCTCCGGTCGCGGTTATTAGCTGGAGGTTCCTTTGTGTGGGTTGCACTCTCCACTTCGGGATATCGGTGGGACTGACGATGGTCCTCGATGCCCCCGTGTTGATTAGCATCGGCCAGCTCTCTCCGTTGACCACTCCGTCGACCATCAGGCTGCTATTATCCCTCCGTAACTGCGTCACACAACCTTGGACTGCCGGGGCTTGCCGACTGTCACAAACCAACCTTTCCCCCCCAAGGCTGGCTGATACTTGCTTTCCTGGGCCGCGCGGTTTCCCTACGACTGACTGTCCCGACGGAAACCCTTGGCGGCGGCGATCACCGCAGTCCTTGCTCAGGTGGCCTCTCTTACGGCAGGTCCAGCAGGTCGGTAGTCCTCTTCCGGGCCGCCCCTCCAGATGTCCTTCGGAATACGTTTTTGTTGGTGGTACTGCGACTCATGAAGAACCGGCCTAGCGCCTCCATCATTTCATCGGCCAGGGGCTTGGTCTTGTCGGCTTTGGCTGGTTCGTCGACGTCCACCTGACGCACCCGCGCGCGCATTCTAGATACCTGCCTTGCCGTCTCGAACTCAAGTGCGTGGCTCAGCGCATCTGCCAGGGTTTTATTGCGCGGGAGTCGCAGCGCCTGTTGAGTGTCCGGGTTCCGTAGCCCGTCGGTGAAGGACTGCGTCGCAATCTGTTCCAGAAAGTCGGCCGGCGCTGTTGGATAGGCGAGCCTTACAAGGCGTGCGATGTCCGTCTCGAACTCCTGCAGGGTTTCCGCGTTCTCCTGTACCCGGGTCCGGAGCTGCATCTGGTAGGCCTGCTGAAGATGGCTACCTCCATATCGGGACTCCATATGGGCGATCAGCGAAGCGTAGTCCTGGGATCCAGTCGGGATTGCCTGAAGGACGTTAAGGGCGTCACCTCTCTGCGCTACAATAAGAGCTGTAGCCTTTTCTGTGTTGTTCCAGTTATTTATGGAACAGGCTGCCTCGAACTGACGTAAGTAGGTGCACCACGGGACCTTTCCGTCGAAGGTTGGGGGCGTCACTCTGCTATGTTCCGTTCCTGATATTCCCGGTGTAACGGTGGGCGGGCGTTGGCGCAGCTCGGCAACTTCCTTTCGTAGAGCGTTGAATTTCTCTTCCATCCCGTCAGTGGGCGTTGGCGCAGCTCGGCAACTTCCTTTTGTAAGGCGTTGAATTTCTCCTCCACCCCCATCAGCGGGCGTTGGCACAGCTCGGCCACTTCCACTTGTAAGGCGATGAATTTCTCCTCCACCCCCATCAGCGGGCGTTGGCGCAGCTCGGCAACTTCCACTTATAAGGCGTCGAACTTCTTTTCCACTGCTGCGACTTCCTCACGTAGGCCCTGTTCTAATTTCCTTTGGCTCTCCTCTAAAATCGTCATCAGACACTCTTCCAGATTATTCTGGCCATCCAGAAATTTGGCGGTTAGGTCCTCTGCTAACTTATTCTGGCCGTCCTTCAGATCCTCTGCTAACTTCTTCTGGCCATCCTCCATCTTCTTCTGGGCGTCCTCCATCTTCTTCTGGCCGTCTTCCATCTTCTTCTGGCCGTCTTCCATCTTCTTCTTGCAGTCTTCCATTTTGGTTTCCATGCCACTTAACTTTTCTAGCAATGCTGCCAATTGCCCCTCAAATTTTAGTTGTTTGTCTTGTAAAGGGCATGCACTCGCAGGAAAATTAGAGAAAATGACCTGCTCGGGTTTTGAAACCAGGACCGCCAGGTGTTGTGCTTGTGCTTGAGTTCGTAATCCCGCTTCTGACACTAGTTGTTACGTGCCCCCCCCCCCCCTAGTGGCGCTTTTGTTAACTGGATTACGGTGAGTTGAAGCACAACACAGGTTGTTCCTTTAAATGAAATAATTAACTTTATTGCTGCCAGAACATACACCAATCATCAGAAAATACAAGCAATTATTATCTTACTCCAGTTTCCTCAAGTCTCTTCCTTATGGAGAGCTCTTGACCCCTATAACTCGGCCTTGCAGTTAATCCTCTCGCTAATGAGTCCAGTCCCGTATGCTGGCTGGAAATTACTGCACTAAGTCTGTCACTCACTGTTTTACAACTCACCACAATGACCTCTGTCGCACTAGGTAAGCACACTCGCTCAAAACACAGGCAGTCCCCTGAATGCTTCTCACTCCCTTCGCTGTCAAGAGAATCGGCTTCTCTAGGGGTTTCGCAAGTCACCACACTTCTGTCGCTCAGGATAAACGCTCGCACTAGCTCGTAAAACACAACACACACTGCTTGACAGGTCGCTCTTATATAGCAGGCCGGTGACTCAATAAATGCTTCTAGACCCATCCAGGGTTCACGGCTTCTCGAGGTTTCCTTCACTGGCTGAGTCACGAATATTCTGGACCATCCATTTGTCCTAGTAGTCCTGTTGCATAAGGCGCACCCAATACACTGAGGCAGGTCACAGCCCAGCCCTGGGGCAGTTGTGACTCTTGCGGCGAGCGATGACACAAACTCACAGCCGTAACACTACATTTGATGCCTTCACCTGTACCGGAGGCAGGAGCAACGTGCGCCAGAAAAAGACAACCAGGTTCTTCAACTAACGAAACGTGTTCTTCAACGACAGTCTTTCTGTAAAATGTGTTCCCTTTTTCTATTTCATCCTTTCTGCCATCAAAAATCAACCCTTTTTCTCTCCAACTTGATTGTTGACACTGGTTGCAAATGCTTTTTTTTTTCGATTACTGGCTGTAGCTCCTCGAATTTTTATCCTGTCAATGACGTTAGTTTTATTCTCCTCAGAAATCATTCCCACATCTTTAAGATGGCACTTGCTATGGCTGCTGCAACCCTGTCTGAAACCCCAGTTCTGTTAGTTAGTGCATCTTAGTCATCTAAAACTGCCATTTTTAAGCTGAAATTGATAAATTCAACAATATTTTTTCACCGATTAAAATGTATTGAAATTTCGTAAATTTCACTAGAAAAAATCAGAATTTCTAACCCTTTGCGGCACCTCTTACCCTACTCCAATCGTGTTCAAACTTTACAATTGATTTAATAATAGCAAAAGGCAACTTTTTATCACTATTACGTATTGAAATTGAAAACAATTTTTTTTTTCGTTCCACCCTACTGCAGGGGTAGACCAAGGTTAGAATATGTTAAACAGATTGCCTCGGATGTGGGGTGTGGTAGCTATGTAGAGATGAAACGATTAGCTCAGAACAGAGAGGCATGGAGTGCTGCATCAAACCAGGCAAAATACTGAAGACTCAAACAACAATAACAAAGTGGAATTAAGTGAGATTCATTTTATAGCTGAAGGTTTAACACCCACTTAAAAAAGAAAAGTCCAAAAATTCCTATAAACAATGGAGATATGCGGTAATGTTTGAAAAATGGATAAAAAAATAATTAAGAATTGACATTTGAAATTTAAATAATTGCTCCTAATAGCAAGATGTGTGTGTTTCCTTGGAAATGTATATAATTGCAGTACATGTTCTATAACAGGCACGGTTATAATAATAAAACAATGACTATTTTAATTATATACATTTCCAAGTAAACACACACGTCCTACTATTCGAAGCAGAACTTTACATTTTCTAAATTAAAATCGCAAGTAAGTTCATCCATTTTTAGCCTATTTTCAATTTTGAAAAAATAGGCGTATGAGATCACCTTTTGTCCGTGTGTGCGTGCGTGTGTGTGTGTGTCCCCTAATAACTTCTAAACGGCTGGAGCGAATTCAATGAACCTCGGTAAGTTCATAGCACTATTCCGGACGACCTCGACCGTGCCCTTCAAATTTGTTACGTCTCACCAATTCAACATGGCGGCTGTGCGAAATATTTAACCAGCATTCAATATCTCCAAAATTTTTACCGATATCACCCTGGAATTTTTTACGGTGATAAAGAAAACTACTAGAAGTTCACTTATGTGACTTTTGAAAAGCTGGTAACTACAAAACCAACATGGCGGCCACGCGAATTTGCGACATTTAAATAGACGTTTCTCGCGATTTAACCAACCAAACGCAATAAAACTTGGTACAGTATATGTTTATACACATTGTAATGCACCGACATCTAACTTCGTTCAATTGTTTACATAACCACAAGATGGCGGATGTGCGAAATAATTCACAGGCATTCTATATCTCTGAACCTATTAGCGGTTTCACCCTGAAATTTTTTACGGAGATAAAGGGCACTACTGGACGTTCATCTATAAGACTTTCAAAAACCGGTTAACTACAAAACGAACATGGCGGCCAGGCGAATTTGAAAATTTTAAATCGACCTTTCTCGCGATTTAATGTTCTAAACGCAAAGAAATCTGGTACAGGAACTGTTTATGCACATTGTAATGCACTGCTATCTAATTTAGTTCAATTGTTTACATAACCTCAAGATGGCGGCTTTGCGAATTTTAAAATTAAGTTTTTATTTCTAGTGTCGTAATCATGCGATCGAAGTAAAAGTTTGAATAATGAGCCTACGCATTAATTTTCCTTTAATGGTACATGACTCTATGGCCTATACATTTAACAATCCAACATGGCGACCATCCGAAATATTTAGACGGCTCTGAATATCTACGAATCAATTATAGCAATCAAACTTAATATTTTTATGTTCATAGGGGCTATGAACTTAAATTCACCTATAGGACTTAAAATAACCTGGTGATCACAAATCCAACATGGCGGCGACGCGAAATATAAATATTCACATGGACGTTTCTCGCAATTTAACCATCCGAGTGCAGTGAAACTTGGTACAGTAAATCCTTATACAAATGTTAATCCACTGGCATCTAATTTATTTCAATTGTTTCCATAACCACAAGATGGCAGCTGTGCGAAATTTTAAAATCTCGTTGTTACTTCTTGTGTCCTAATCATGCGATTGAAGTTTGAATGCTACACGTACACAATAATCTTCATGTAACAGTTCATAACTCTAGGACCTACATATATAAAATCCAACATGGCGACCATCCGAAATATTTAGTCGGTTCTCAATATCTACGAATCTATTACACCAATCAAACTGAAATTTTGTATGTTGATAGTGGCAATTAACATAAGTAGGATATATTGCACCCTTCAATAAAGCATTGTTTTGTCGAGAGTCGTCTACGGTGTCGTGTTCAGTCCAGACTGCGTTACACAGCAAAGTTCGCTTAATCAACATGCTCTAATGAATAGAAAGGTTCATGACAGAGGCTATACTAGAAATAAAATGAATAACAAGTAGAATAAAAGAAATTTAATGACTGAAAAGGTATGTGCATAATAATAATAATAAATAAAAACAAATCCTCCCTGACTTTCACCCCCTTAATGAATAATAATAATAACACTGAGCGGTAGGAACTCGCTCGTCACAACAAGACAATGCGAATGCAGCTTCACATAAATGATAAAATCATAACATAAGCATATGAGCGGTAAGAACTCACTCGTCACAACATATGGATACAAGTCGATTTTTTTTTTCTGGTCAAGAAGTTATATAATGTGCGGTGTACTGTTCGTTAATAAGAAATCGAGTACTGATGCGAGTCCGTTTGCAACTGAAACAGACATGTTGCTTACGGAGTGCATCTTTTAAATCGCACTACGGCTATGGGACCCACCCGTAATTAATACACCACAATTAATACTGACACATGAATGATCTAATAATATTAACAGAATGAAGAATCTCCCTGAGATCCTAGCTGGTGCCAGAGCACACGGAATAAAAAGAGCATGCCAGAAATAGGCCCAAGAAGCTCTCATCATAACTTGGGAACATAGCTTCGCGCACCCTAACTTGACACGGGTCAAGAACGCGTCAAAAATAAACACACCAAAAATTGAACCAACAACAACAAAATACAAGCCTAACGGCTGAAAAACTATGTTTACATTTATATGAAACGCCAGACAAACACGAATTTTGGTGGCTACCTTACAATTATGGACAGCTCCCATTTAATCAACAATACACATTATAACCGATCAGGTTTTGTGAATTTAAACAACATCTTAAATTGCAGTACAGGAAGCAAGCCTGTTCTAATGACAAGACACGTTATCTGATTGAGCGCTCCCCTATTTGTATGAGTCAACACTGCCACAAATACCTCTCTCAGTCTGGCAAGCTAAGTGCAGGTTTCCCACTGGAAAACGTCAACATATCTCGGCCATCCTCTTGGATGACGAGAAACACAAATATATACCACAAGTCCAGCCTCGCGAGGACATGAACTGGGTTGACGTGGAGCAAGTCAGAATAATCGCCATGATATATTCTCGCTAGCACATCATAAAAATCACATAACGCACCCATAGCTTCGACTGACTCTCATACACACACGCTGGGCCGGCTCAAAACAGATCAACAATATTGCGTCCATAGACACATTAACAAAAATACACAACAAACAAAACTCGGGTGCAAAGTGCCATCCCGTTCAAATCTGCTGGAAAGCAACTATCAAAATAATCCTGATCCGTCATAAAATTCTACTCACAAATAATGTTTTACCCTCCAAATTCTATTTTTAATCTCAAAATTAATTCAGTTCCATTTTTATTGTAAGGCATATCTCCGAATAATAATGCTTGACCGCGATTAACGCAAGCAAAAGCGAGCATCGGCTGCGCGTCCCCGCGTAAAGTTAAACCAAATACCATCACAAAATATATAAATTACGCAACGCTCAGCTAGTCCCATATTTAATGTGTCAGTAAAACAAAAACTAATAATCTACATTATCAAGCAAGCAAACAAATATTTACAAAAATATCCCATAATACCGTAGCTGATTTAATAAATAAATAAATTTATTTGGTACTCAATCCGTTAAACAGCGCCAAGAATACGTCTGCAGCCATCTCCTTTAAGATGTTTATCTGGTCATTGACATCTTTAGGCAAATGTCCTGCTGGTTCCCAGATCCATTCTCGTACTTAGGCGTCATCTCGTGCTGAATTAAATAAAGTTTTTGTCAGATACACACACGATATAATTCCTACTATATTCACCTATCAAGTACTATATTCCTTGACAGTCTATTTGGTGAATTACTTCGATGAATTGGTCCTACTGATAGTGCTGGGACTATAAATAAATCACTGAAGTTATACTTATAAATTGACGACACTGTTCCATGTTCACAAACATGAAAATATGCAGAGTATGAATCTTACGTCCACAGACGTACAGAAATAAGTAATGTGTGTTACGTCCTCAGACGCACAGAAATAAGTGATATGATCCGTCCTCAGACGTACAAAAATTAGTAATGATCCTCGAAGCATCTTGGATCCTTATAAATGACACTGACTAGGGTAGGTGTGGAAGGGGATATATTAAAAAAAGTCCTCTCGACACGCCGGAAGGCGGAGGTAGATTTCACCGGACAAACTTGGGGATAGGCGAAAATGGGCAGAATATGAAGGTTTTCATAGAAGGATCAGACCTCATTTATTGCGAGAAGGTATTTTATAATTGGAGCTTAATTAACTTTGTTTTTCGTCATTTTATGCTTATTTTAAACATTTTATTGTCTTATGGGAACGGTAACCTTCTTGTCATTTGGGGTCCATTTTTATACTTGTGGTCACACTGTCCTTATGCAAGGTTTCGACACTGATGTGTAACTATGTAACGGTCTGTTACTTCTTCACGCAAAATTATATCTCCCGCAGAGATTTTGGTTGGTTCCTCAGTTTAGGGACTGCGACAACGCGGTCATGTAACCCCGTGTACTTAGGGATGGCTGTATTAGTCTGTAATTCAGGTAAGGACTGCAGACGGTCAATTTCAAGCAGTAGTTCCTAATGTTGCTACCAGGTACTACCGTCAACGACACCTACCTGAGAACTTGGCTACTAGATGCCACCGCAGCCAGCAACTCGCAACGAACGTTGGAATTTCCCCTCCAAAGGAAAGCATACTGAGGGATTTTTAGCGCTCTTAGAAAATCCGACGACTTCGGCCGGCTTTGAACTCGCGACCTTGGGCATAGACATTCAGCATGCTTGCTACCAGTTACGTCACCGAAGCCGCATCACACTTTGTCAGATGGAATTCTGAATATGATCTCGTGCAAGTGCGTTATCTTGGCAACGTCTGATGGCTCATCCCTCATCAATTTAGTAGAGTTGCCATGGCAAGCACTGATAGCTCTTGGCATTTTCTTATAATTCCGAAATCATTTTTCTCATCCCTTGGCATAATGGTGGGTCATATCAAAAATTCTTTCAGACAAAAGTTTTAGGTAATTATTAGGGGAATATTGTCCATTTCGTACGGTTTTGATATTGTGCCTATTAAGAGAGATATGATTAATGTTTCCCGAAAAACCCACTTTTTCCCACCCCTTTGGCCAATGGTTGGTGATATAAAAAAACTCTTCAAACATAAATTTTTGGGCTTTATCCGACACATAGTATGAACGTTGAACGGATTCGATATTTCATATATTAAGAGAGTTATAGCAATATTTCACTTTTTCGAAAAAAGCCCCCCATTTTCACCCCCTTCTACCGGTTTAGCCCAGTAACGAACTCGACCGAGATTTTATAGGTATACATATTCGGTAAAAAGTGATTGGTGAAAAATTACGGCAGTTATCGTGTCCACAAGAAACTGATATATATCTACTTTTGAACTGACGGTGGTTTTGGGGTCTGGGGGATGTGAAACGCGAAGATATGTCGAAATTTTCCGGTATTCGAAACATGGTAGCCTACCCATTGCAATAGTTAGCTTTCTAATGAAATCTACCTCTGGTTGGTTCCTCAGTTTAGGGGCTGCGACAACATGGTCATCTAACCCCGTGTACTTTGGGTGAGTGTAGAATCTGTCTGATAAACGGTGTGAATTGTAATGGATGTATTAGTCTATAATTCAGGTAAGGACTGCAGACGGTCAATTTCAAGCAGTAGTTCCTAATGTTGCTACCAGGTACTACCGTCAATGACACCTAGTTGTGAACTTGGCTACTAGATGCCACCCCAACCAGCAACTCGTAACGAACGTTGGAACTTCCCCTCCAAAGGAAATCATACTGAGGGATTTTAGCGCTCTTAGAAAATCCGACGACTTCGGCCGGCTTTGAAACCGCGACCTTGGGCATAGACATTCTGCATGCTACCAGTTACGTCACCGAAGCCGCTTCCCACTTAGTCAGATGTCAAAGTCAACTCCTGGCACCATCCAGCCCATGACGGGCTAAGGCCGACCAAGCGACCGCTGCCCAGCCATTTGGCTTGCAGATATTGGGGTGACGCGTGATCAGCGCGTCGGGTCCCATCGGCCGTTAATATTGGTATTCGTGATCGGGGTGCTGTCTCACTGTCAGACAGCTACTCAATTGTCCTCACGAGGCTGAGTGCACCCCGTTCCAACCCTCACGTCAGTTTTAAAATCCCTGACGGAGCCGGGGATCGAACCCGGGGACTCCGGGTGAGAGGCAGGCGCGCTACCCCAACACCACGGGGCCGGCTTATTCAGATGGAAATACTGAATCTGATCTCGTGCAAGTGCGTTGTCATGGCAACGGCTCATCCCTCATCAATTTAGTAGTGTTGCCATGGCAACCTCTGATAGCTCTTGGCAGTTTCTTATAATTCCGAAATCATTTTTCTCATCCCTTGGCGTAATGGTGGGTCATATCAAAAATTCTTTCAGACAAAAGTTTTAGGTAATTATTAGGGGAATATTGTCCATTTTGTACGGTTTTGATATTGTGCCTATTAAGAGAGATATGATTAATGTTTCCCGAAAAACCCACTTTTTTTTCCACCCCTTTGGTCAATGGTTGGTGCTATCAAAAAACTTATTTGACATAAATTGTTGGCACTTATCCGACACATATTATGAACTTTGAATGGATTCGATATTTCACGTATTAAGAGTGTTATAGCGAAATTTCAATTTTTCGAAAAAAAAAGCCCCCCATTTTCACCCCCTTCGACCGATTTTGCCCATTAACGAACTCAACCGAGATTTTATAGGGATACATATTATGTAAAAAATTCAAAGTGATTGGTGCAAAATTACGGCAGTTATCGTGTCCACACGAAACTGATATACATATATACATATACACACATCAAAAAAAGTTTTGCATCACCTCGGTTCCCAGATCTCCGGCATATAGACGTTGACTGTGTATATTGTATCCAAGATACAGTCCCTTTGACTGTTCATAGATGTCACTAATACTGCTCAAAGATGTAAACAACCATGCATGAGCAGGGCCTATTAGACGGAGGGGGTACGACAGCCGATCAGTTCCAGTCATTCCACCAGGACGAAGGTACGCTGCTCATGTTGTCTGTAGTTCTACCATGCCTAGAAGGTCAATACCGCAGTTCGATCGCGTCCGCATTGTTACTTTGTGTCAAGAAGGGCTCTCAACAAGGGAAGTTTCCAGGCGTCTCAGAGTGAACCAAAGCGATGTTGTTCGGACATGGAGGAGGTACAGAGATACAGGAACTGTCGATGACAGGCCTCGCTCAGGCCGCCCAAGGGCTACTACTGTAGTGGATGACCGCTACTTACGGATTGCCGCTCGGAGGAACCCTGACAGCAATGCCACCATGTTGAATAATGCGTTTCGTTCAGCCACAGGACGTCGTGTTTCAACTCAAACTGTGCGCAATAGGCTGCATGATGCGCAACTTCACTCCCGACGTCCATGGCGAGGTCCAGCTTTGCAACCCCGACACCATGCAGCGCGGTACAGATGGGCCCAACAACATGCTGAATGGACCCCACGGAATTGGCATCACGTTCTCTTCACCGATGAGTGTCGCATATGCCTTCAACCAGACAATCGTCGGAGACGTGTTTGGAGGCACCCTGGTCAGGCTGAACGTCTTAGACACACTGTCCAGCGAGTGCAGCAAGGTGGTGGTTCCCTGATGTTTTGGGGTGGCATTATGTGGGGCCGACGTACGCCACTGGTGGTCATGGAAGGCTCCGAAACGGCTTTACGATACCTGAATGACATCCTCCGACCCATAGTGCAACCATATCGGCAGAATATTGGAGAGGCATTTGTCTTCATGGACGACAATTCTCGACCTCATCGTGCACATCTTGTGAATGCGTTCCTTCAAGATAACGACATCGCTCGACTACAGTGGCCAGCATGTTCGCCAGACATGAACCCTATCGAACATGCCTGGGATATGTTGAAAAGGGCTGTTTATGGACGTCTTGACCCACCAACCACTCTGAGAGATTTACGCCGAATTGTCGTTGAGGAGTGGGACAATTTGGACCAACAGTGTCTTGATGAACTTGTGGATAGTATGCCACGGCGAATACAGGCATGCATCAATGCAAGAGGACGTGCTACTGGGTATTAGAGGTAGTGGTGTGTACTGCAATCTGGACCACAAATGCTGAAAGTCTAGCTGTATGATGGTACAACATGCAATGTGTGGGTCTCATGAGCAATAAAACGAGCTGAAATGTTGTTTGTGTTGATCTCTATTCCCTTTGTATTTAACGGTTCCGGAACTCTTGGAACCGAGGTGATGCAAAACTTTTTTTGATGTGTGTATATATATATATATACATACATAAATTATATATAAACTTTTGAACTGACGGTGGTTTTGGGGTCTGGGGGATGTGAAACGCGAAGATATGTCGAAATTTTCCGGAAGTCGAAACATGGGACCCATTGCAATAGTTAGCTTTCTAATGAAATCTACCTAAAAATGTTCCATAATAACTATCAGACTAGCATGCGATCGGTATCATTGAGTTCGTAGTAGTGCGGAGGTTACGATTATGCTGTAGCTGGCTTGAATCGATCGTGGAATTAATCTGTAGATAACTCCCGCGTTAATTTACCAGTGCGCGTTCCCAAGCCGAGTTCCCGTTAAGACAAGGCGTCTTGATATTATTGGCCCAGACTGTTGTATGTCTTTGCGCGTTTTTACATACATTTCTGCCGTAGGGAGTGGTTCACATGATGATAGACCAATTACCTTGTAGCATTCGATTTTCATTTTGGCGCCAACCTTCCTAGTAACAAGCCATATTGTGCGTGCCCACGCCAACATTCGCGCTATAAGTTGCACCTGTCCTGTGTCCCAAAATATAAACGCATCCTCCTAAAATACCACAGGAGCTTAAACCATTGTGTCCTCTCGGCCACTGATTTCTCAATATATCCCAACACCGTCTGGCTCTCATATCTGTTGTCTGTAGAAATGTATCAAAAGATGATGAATAATTATTAGAATCCTTTATACAGCCTGTGGATAAAGGGTTCAATATGAAAATAGGCTGTATAGTTCTTCACGGAACTACTTGTTCAAAATTTGGTTCTTGCTTTGTGCTTTGAGTTTGGTCAGATTTAAAATGAATAATGACGCTTAATTAATTAGTAACGTGCAACAAAATGAGATTCATTTTGTAGCTGAAGATTTATCACCCACTGAAAAAACGAGAAAAGTCCATAAATTCCTGTAAACGGAGGAGATATGAGTTGAGCCCTGCGCGGATAAACAAAACGTTTTCCGCATTCACTCCACAAACAGATGTTTGTTATACGAATCTATTGGCATTACAATCTATATATTTAAAACAGTAAGGTGATTTTTGTTACCACGAGATTGAGAGAACGACAGAACCGATTTACTTCGTAGAGCACTTTAACGAAAGCTCTTGGCCTCTATATTTGCAGAGTGTCTCTAAAATAAACAAATATATCACGGTATATTTTTGAATTAATATAGAAAATAGCAGAATTCTTGGCCCCTCACGCATGCGCACAATCCGCCTGGGGTCATGACAAAATGGCGGTGAGAAGTCCATTAAAATTTAATAAGCTTCCATGTAATTGAAAACATACATTAACCAAGTTCTGACAATAAAATATAATAACAGTATGAACGTATACGAATGTGCAACATTGATTTAGCCATTTGGATAATGAAATGAATTATTTCCTTCACACAGCGGCTTTTGAAGATAATGAACAGCTGCGTCTGCTGGGAGTGCGCGAGTAGCCATGTGGTTAAGGCGACTGACAGTGGTGCCAAGGTTCACCGGTTCGATCCCAACCCTCGCCAATATATTTTTTTTTTTACCACTGAAATATTGTTTAATCAAGGAGTATTAGTAAGGTTTTATGTCTGTTAATGATTCATATTTCTACATTCCCTCTCAATTCGTTTTATTTCCGTTTTACCATTGCAATACAGCATGTGATCAAAAGAGCAAACTGTTGTCCTCAGTACGCCGTTTAAATATCTGCAATCAGTTCCTATAACTGACAACTGATGGCAGTACATCGCCCATATAGTTCCAGTAACTGACAGCAGATGGCAGCACCATTGCATCGATATATTTAAAACACAAGACATGGCACGTTTTCACGTGATGGAGAATTATAAAGGAGTGGAATATTTAAGAAGGGAAATTTTGAGGAACATTAACCGAAAGTTGAATGTGTAGGCTATGTTGTTTATGTACCTTAATATTGCAATTTCTTCCCAATGCTTCGGTGGTCAAGTTATTAGCGTCCTAGACTAAAAGTTATAATTATGCATCGTCGATATACTCTTAAATTACTAAAGAAAAAAGTAGTTTTCCAGGCACTCGCGCGTGTCCACAATTGCTTTCGCCATGAGAGACACTTGGCAAACATAATTCGTTTGAAGGGCTCCGACATCGTGGTCACTCAGCCCCGTGTACTTGGGTGTGTATGTGTGAAATTTTCTCTCATAACCTGTGTTATTGTGATGGCTGCATTACTGTGTGTATTTTTAATTAAGGTGGTAAATGGCAAGGAGACGGCCAAGGCCTTAAGTTAGGAACCATCCCGGTATTTGCCTTATGTGGAAGTGGGAAACCACTGAAAACCACATCCAAGATTGTCGAGGTGGGAAATAAAACCTTCCTCTTCTTAGTTATACCTCAAGAGACTGAATGTGCCCCGTTTTTGCCCTCAGACCAGAATTAAATTTCTTGGCAGAGCAGGAAATGTAACCCGGGTCTCCGGGGCGATAGACATGAATAGGTGGGCCTCCATGTGTTAATACGATTTTTGACATGCACGGGACATTGAATTCAAAAACTGCTTCCATTAGGGTGACTGCCGAAGTGAGTATTGAGTATAGGCCTATGGTCGTTCCAGTAGATGGCGAAGTGATTCTATGTTCCCCTGCAAAATGTACTGCCATAACCTATAACAGGTGATGGAAATTGCTTATTTAGAGCAGTTTCGTACTGTTTATAACAAAATGAAGAACGTCATTCTGAGCTGCGTTTTCAAGCTATTGCAAAAAATTTCGCTGGCAGGAACAATTATAAGGAATTTACTTTAAGCGATCAGTCTCATCGCATTCTCCTCACCAACCAACTTGAGTATGAAAGTCTCTGGACGGTCATGTTGAACTTCATTGTGTAAGACAATTGTTTAATGATTATTTGTTTAGAGTACTGATTCTAACTACGCAGTTGATTTCGGCAATGGAAGTATTATTTGCCATTTAATATTTAGCGGCTCCGTTATTGCAGGACACTATAGTGTTATCGAATAATACGAAGCACATTTAAAATCCAATATAAATAGGCCATTACAGAAACAATTCCAGATATTATGCAGTACAGTGTACTGTAAGGTCTTTGACGATCAAATGTAAACATTGTTCTACATTGTATTTCTCTTGCGTAAAATCTATGCGTGGTTACTTTGGTCTTTACTGTTGTGAGGGTAAAATTGATCTCCTGGAATATAAAATATTTGCCAAGCTGCAACAATGTAATGATATTAATTTAAAAGTCATTGAACTTATATCCAGTAGTTCAAACACATACATCAGCGTTAACAGATTGGATACTGAAGATGAAAGCCAGCTACTTCATTTCCCTATTATTGAATTTTTCAATTCCTTGGAATTAAGTGATTCGCCTCCACATACTCCGAACGTTTGAGCCATAGTTATGCTCCTTAGAAATCTGAACGTTTCCCAAGGACTCATATATGGTAATATATTAATTGTAAGAAATATGTAAGAAATTGCTTGGATTCGGATATAATAGGTGCAGTAATATTAGGTAGAGAGCTCAAATCCTACGACTTGATTCAACACCTTCCGATAAAACCCTTGCAGGTACAGTACATTTTCTTTTAATAGGCAACAATGTCCTATTCGCTCGGCCTACTTTATCACAATCAATCAAGCTCAAGGAGAAACTCTTGAACGTATTGGGCTATTTACCTCATTACGTTTTAAGTCATGACCAGTAGGATAGTGAACGTACAAAAAAGGTCCTGTATGGGATGGTAAAGAATAAGGGGTGGAAGGATCCTACGGATTATGTTAGAATGGTGAACAAAAGGGGACAAGGGATAGAAAATAGGGAAGAACTGAAGAAAATGTGGAAAGAATATTTTGAAGTACTCCTGAACCCAAATGGAAACCACGGCGAGTAGGAAGAAATCAGGGAAGAGGTACAGTAGATGAACTGCAAACAGAAAAGTACTTAACATGGAAAGAAGTGGAAGATGCAGTGAGGAAGATGAAAGGAGGGAAGGCACCGGGTGTGGATGAGTTGAGTGTGGAGATGGTGAGAGCAGCAGGAGAGGTGGGATACAATGGTTGTACCGAGTGATGAAGACAGCATGGAAGGAAAGGAAGACCCCAGAGGACTGGAAAAAGGGAATAATTATCCCGATCTTCAAGAAAGGTAGTAGAACAGAATGCAGAAACTATCGGGGAATAACACTGATGAGTCATTGTGCAAAGATGTTTGAGAAAGTTTTGGTAAGGAGAATTAGGACAAGGATAGAAGGAGGGATGAGGGAAGAACAACATGGCTTCAGAGCAGGAAGGTCCGCAGTGGATTTGATTTTTGCTGTAAGGCAGTTACAAGAACAGCACTATGAGTATGGAACAGATCTACTGATGGCCTTCCTGGATATTGAGAAAGCATTTGACAGTGTATGCAGAAACAAAGTATGGAAGTCCCTGGAGGATAGAGGAATAGAAAAATGGACTATAAGGAGGATAAAGGAGATGTACAAGGGAAGCGTGAGCTGTGTGAAAGTGGGAGGAGAGAGATCGGACTGGTTGGAACAGAGAAACGGCCTGAAACAAGGAAGTGCACTGTCACCGTTACTTTTCATTGTGGTGATGGATAACATAATGACCCGAGTGGCACAAGTAATTGGGGAAGGAAAGATGAAAGCAATGGTGCTTGCAGATGATTTGATGATTTGGGGAAACAAGGAGGAGGAGGTATAGGAACAGTTGGACGTGTGGAAAGGAATAATACAAGGTTATGGGATGAAATTTAGCATAAATAAGAGTGAGATGGTGATCACAACAAGGAAGAAGGAAAGAACCACAACAGGAATAACAATTGGTGGGGAACAGCTGAAGAAAGTGAAGAGATTCAAGTATCTGGGAAGCCTGATACAAGAGAATGGAAGAAACGATAGAGAAATAAATGAGCGGGGGCGACAGGCAGAAGCATTCCGGAGGAGTGTGAGAAGCATGTTATGGAGCAAGGATGTCCCTCAGAACAGCAAAAAGATCATATATCGGACGTACTATGTCCCTATCCTGACGTATGCCTCGGAGACCTGGGTTATGAAAGGAAGGGAGAAAGCAAAATACAGGCCAGTGAGATGAGGTTCTTGGGAAGCAGTATTGGAGCTACAAAGAGGGACAGAATAAGAAATGAGAGGACCAGAGAATTAATGAAGGAGGAGCCATTAGAGGATGGTATAGAGAAATCTAGACTTAGATGGTATGGACATGTAAAACGAATGGAGGAGAAGAGGATACCCAGGAGGATACACGAGACGAAGTGGGAAGGAAAGAGACCAAGAGGGAGACTGAGAGACAGGTGGCTGAAGGGGGTGGAAGAAAGCGTGAAGAAGAGAGGAGAAGACTGGACAAGGGTGGAGGCTGAGAGATGGTGGGAAGACAGAAGACGTTGGAGAGGCTTGTGTTCCAAACAGACCCGGCCAGTGGCTGGAAACTGTGCAAGATGATGATGACCTCATCACGTTTTCAGTCATGACCAGCAATATGTTGCAATGCTGAGAGTGCTATCTTTTGACGCCCTTAAAGTTGCAATAGTGCTAAAAAGTAATCGTACAAAGAATGTAACTTATATAAGAATCTTCTTCAGTAAATTTGTTTTCCATTGTCCGTCATGTTTTGACGGGTTTCATCTAGTACTATTTTTAATTATATAAAGCATAACATATTAAAGCAGCACATTTAGACATTTGAGGAGAAAGTCGTTCCCTTACGCTTTATATGTCATGTGCTATGTTTAAAATGTATGTTATACAGTCCGAATTGCAACCCTTTTCAGTTCGGAGTGTTAATAATGCTTAATGACATAATTTGAATGAGATAAGCCTAAATCATTTTGGATTTGTCATGACGAAACATCAATAAATGATAAAAATGGTCCAGTTACTTCAAACAATGCCTGCGTTTCGCCCCAGTGTGCCGTTGGGCTCGTCAGTTGGTACAGACACACCTACCAATACGCGTGGCTAGCACGTACTGAGAAGGCCATGCAAGACACAAAATACAAGGAGTATTGACGTCACGAGCATGCCAATGTGCTACGGGAGTCAAACTCACTTTCATTAAAACAAAAGCCTTACCTTGGAATTCCAAATAAGGTTTTGAATATTCCCGAAGGGAATATGATGTAGTTTCCATTTGAGCGGACGAATTATAAATAAATGATAAAATGGTCCGGTTAGCTCAAACAATGCCAGCGTTTCGCCCCAGAGTGCCGCTGGGCTCGTCAGTTGGTAATGACACACCTACCTCTGCTAAAGAATTAGGCTATTTGTCACTTGTAAGACCTATTCTGGAATATGCCTCGTTGGTTTGGGATCCATATCAAGTAGGGCTCATCAATGAGTTGGAAATGGTACAAAGAAAGGCCGCTAGATTTGTGCTCAGTGACTTTAATCCCAGGAGCAGTGTGAGCTGTATGTTAAAGAAACTTGGGTGGGAATCACTGGAGGCTAGGAGGATGAAATCTAGACTCTGCGCTATGTACAACACGTATACAAATCAACCAGCATGGGGTGAGCTTAGCAAACGATTGGGAAAGCCCACTTACATGGGTAGGAGCTTTCATCCTTTCAAAGTTAAGGGCCGACCACAGCGAACAAATTATGGTAAATATTCTTTTGTAAACCGTGCCTTTGATAACTGGAACTCTCTACCTGCCGCAGTCTTAGATCCTTTTCCCAAACATATAGGTGTGTTTAAGAAAAGACTGACTATTTGTGTAAATACTCCAGTTTAATTGTTGTATAATTGTTATTGAATTGTTATGTATAATTATTTATCTGTTATGTATATACAATTTTCCACCGGGGGACACACCCCCCATTGCAAATAAATGAATGAATATGAATGTGCCGTTACTTTGGCACTAATCTCTGATCGAACGTACAATTTTTACTTTGGCATAAACTTTTGAATCGAGCGGCGGAGTTAGTTGTGGCTGGCCTCGATAGGTAGCATATCTTGCCGGTGCTGCCTTGGACAGGGATTGTAGTTTCTCCCTCTGCCCGATAGGAAGAGCTATGTTCTAGCGACAAGTATTTCACTATCTCGATGTTGATTTTAATGGTTTTGGAAGGCTGGGATTTATCGAGATTTTTATGATTCTCGTACTGATGTTGTTAGGCCAGTCATCATGGATCTACGTGGTTTTATAAATACATAAGAAGTAAACTGAAGTTCTACGGTATGTGAAAATATTGAATGATATTATCCCTTTTCGTCAAGTTATTGACTGGTTACTAATTGTAATCTTACTGGAGATAAACGTCAGGATATGATTCGTATATATAGAATTAAGGTAGGCTATTTTGTCATCGTTAGTACTTGTGACTGTATCGACTGGCAGGGTGGATGTGTTTATATTGTATTTTCCTACGTTGCATGACGGGGCCTTTCAAGGTTGTACATTCAAACTTAATGTCATCCTCGTGTATTCACACTGGTAGGCTAACTGACACTCATATTTGTTTTGCGTAATTAATGTTTTGTTTTCTGTTTTCTGTTAATTTGTAAATGCATTTTAATTACAAGTAGTATGCCTTTTGGTCTGTGGAAAATTTATTAATGTAGGATGTATTTTGATGTTCGATGGTGCTAGTACGGTGATCGTTTTTCTTCTGTTTTTCATGATGGCTACTGTCGTATTGTTTTTAACTATGTGTGATTATCTGTTGTTAATATTTGAGAGATTTTTGGTAGCCATTGAGGTGAAAAGACGTAAATTGAATTAGCTCCGTATATTTGGTGTTGGAAGAAATTAATTCTTCAGTTTTAGGCAACGTATTATATTGGATATTGTAACTTGCGTAGGCCTAGATTTGTGACATGTATTGTCTCGGGAATTAATTAATTATTTATTTGTGTGGAAATGTATGAAATACGGTATGATGCATTATGCAGGGGCATAATGAAGCTATTGAATATTTAATTCGTCATCCTCTTGATTATTTGGCTTGGATTCTCACTAATGACAACAGATGATTGGTTGAAAGCACCGCTTATTTACTTCATCGTAACAACTTTGGCTGGATTACTAAAATATGTATTACAGTCAACTAAAAGGAACAAATATTTGATGTCAAAATCCACATCTTGATTTGTAAGTGTTTTATTAATTTGTATGCATGTTTATTGTGAATATATTATGATTTTACCCGATCACCTTAGTATTATTTCTGGGTTCCGGGGTTCGAAGATGGTCTCAGACAATTGCCCTCTGAGTATGAACTTACTATGGTCCAGTGCCTTCCCTCCCAAGGCCTTTACTTTAGTAGGGGGTCAAAATGTGGTAGCAGAGCGTGGTTAGATTTGTACCACATTCAGTAGTTGTTTGAGGCTGGTGTCTGAATCTTGGGGCTTAGAAATATGCTTGGGCCTAAAGTGTCATATTTTAATGTTTGTTGTTATTGTTTTATCTTTGTATAATTTTCTTGTTATTTATGTTTCATGTAATAATATACTGAATGGACGAGAGCATTTTAAAGGCTGTACCATATTTATCCAAAGAGGAACTGGCTTATGAAATTCAAATAAGGAATGGCAAACCTAATTTTCATCGTGAACTGGATATTATTCTTCTCAAATCCTTAAAGTCAGCTCCTGTTGTTAGTCTGACTGATCAACATTCTTATGGGACAAAAGGTAGGTCTGATGTTGTGATATCTGTTTCAAACCTATTAGTGTCCTGTGATGAGTTAAAGCAAGTTGCCAAACCTTCGGCATATCGTGTGAACAAATTAAAATTTCGTTCTATACACTGGATTAATCGTTTAGTAAGTTTTATTGAATATTGGTCCAAGTGTGATATTGTTTTTTCAACCAAGTTAGTTGGGCTTCGTGACAAGCTGATAGATAGTTTAAATCGGTTTTCCTCGAGTGATATTTCTGAGAATATTAGTGAACCTGTTGTATGTTCTGAAAGCGTTTGTTCATATGTTAGTTATTCTTGTGATGGCGTTGTGAATAATAGTAATTATTTGGGTAATTTTGAATCAGTGTCGATGGAGAATAATGAAAATATGTTAGGCGCTTTGCAAACTAATAATACTACTGAGGTATATAAACAAATAGGCTCTTCAAGAAATACACCTGAGGTCATGTCGAGCCCTAGTAATTTGAATGCTGTTTGTAATTCACGTTCTGATAAGAGATGTAACGATTTTTCTAGTTCAGTTTCTTGCCATGACGTTGGTAGTGCTGGGAATAGGTTAGGATCTCACCGTACTTGGACTGATAAGGAAGTACAAACTGTTGATGGCTTATTTGGTGAAGGTGACGTGATAGAAAGAGTAAATTGGCTTAATCTTTCTGATAATCGAGCCTCGACTAACGTTGTTTCTCTAAATAAACTTATGACTGATGGTCAGGTTAATTTTGCTTCCCTTCCTAACCCATTAACTCTAATTTTGAAAGATTTTCATGTGTGCTATGGCACTGATATTAATTTATTTGTGAAATTTTTGAAGAAATTAGTGGAATTAAGAGATAGTGCTGGCATATTTGGTCTGTCAGATTTTCAAATTTTAAAAATCATCTTTCCATGCACTGAAGGAATGTTGCGAGGAAAACTGTTTGAGAGTATGAGTGCTGGCCATTCTTTGGATATTTTCCATAGAGAGGTTTTGAAATATTTTATCACTCCACGTACCTTGGCAGATTTGAGTAGAGATTATGTATTTCGCGTTCAGCGTATGAGTGAAACGTTAAATGAGTACTTCATTGATATTAGAACTTATGTAAAGGTTTTGGCAGTTGAGTTGACTGAAGAGCAGGTTGTCAATTCATTAGTCGAAGGTATGAATCCCATTTATCGTTCATTCTTGTCCATGCATGCTAAGCCCAAGAATTTCACTGATTTTAATGAAATTATTTTATCTGCGGAGAAGATTAAGAATGCTAATCTGTTGCGGGTAGATGATTCTCCCTTTCCTAGTAATTATCTTCAAGGTTGTTCAGGTTATGTGCCTTCTATAAATAATTTTCAGCCACGTGGAGAGATGCAGCTTGTGGATAATTATAGTAGTCTTGTTCCTTATAAGAATTTACAGGGAAGGCGTGAGTTCATGCCTACTAATGTTCAAGGCCATGTATTTCAGGGGCGTGCTGACCAGAGGTTTAATGGGAGTAGAGCCAGCAAAGGTAGGAGATGTGATCGTTGTGGGTCATATGCCCATATTAGTCGTTGGTGTGATGTTAAATATAACAATATATCTTTATCGTATGTAAACAAGACGTCATCAGATGATAAAATTTGGTATTCTAATGTGTCAAAAAAGAAATGTAAACGTTCACGTGACAGTAATTTTTGTCGGAGTCTGGTCAAAAGTAAAAAGATGTGTAACCGCATCACTGATGTTGCTCATGGAATTTCTCCATTTATTGTCATTGACATTAATAACGAGCCGGTTTCTGCACTTATTGACTCTGGGAGCGTGAGTTCATTTTTAAGCTTAGAATGGTTTAATAATATGAAATCTGTATGTAAATTTGGAAAACTGATTGCCGAGAATAATGATGTGAGATCCGCGAATTCTTCTTCTCTGGATATTAAAGGGTACATAACAGTTAAGATCAGGATATTAAGTTTCACGTGGAAATTTAGGTTATGGGTAGTACATCGTCTGTCTTGCGATGTCATCCTTGGTGCTGATTTTTTGGCACATGTTGGGTTACTGATTGATCTGAGGGATCAATCATGTCAATTTAAGTTCAAGCCCAGTTTAAGGTTAAAATTTCATAATTATACTTGTGGTGTTAGTATTAATGCTGCTCAGAGTGGTGATAAACCTAAGGATATTGAAAATTTGGACCTGGGACATCTAAGGGAGGATCAAGCTAATAGTATTCGTAAACTATGCTCTGAGTTTACTGATGTTTTAACCGACAGGTTAGGTGTCACGAATATTTTGGAATATGAGATTGAGTTATCCGATTCTGTGCCTGTTAGGTCTTCTCCTTACCGTCTGGCTCCACCTAAGATGAAAGTTTTGAAAGGTATCATCGATGAGATGATTAATGAGGGAGTAATTAGGAAATCTACTTCTTCCTATTCATCTCCCATTTTCTTAGTGCCCAAACCTAATGGAGAATTTAGACCTGTGGTTGACTACCGTGCCTTAAATAAGAAGGTTATTCTCCAACAGATTCCTTTGCCGGATTTACAGTCCTGTTATGGGTGGTTTCAGGGAGCAAAGGTATTTTCCGTTCTGGACCTAAACAAAGCATATATGCAAATTCCGTTGAGTGAGAAATCCAAAGCAGTGACTGCGTTCACCACGGATTGGAATTTGTATGAATTCGAACGTTTGCCCTTCGGGTTATCGACAGGTGCCGCTGTATTGAGTCGTTTACTGGACAATATTTTTGATGGGATAAAATTTAAGTCTGTCTACCACTATCTTGATGATGTGGTGATATTCAGTAAGTCTTTTGAAGAACATGTTGAACATGTTAGAGAAGTTCTTAAAAGACTTAAAGAAGCAGGATTGACTGTAAAGTTATCTAAGGTGTCCTTCGCAAAACCCCAAATCTCGTTCTTGGGTCACATTGTGTCGTCATCGGGTGTTTCAGTTGATCAGACTCGTACTAAATCCATTCGCGATTTCAAATCACCTAGAAACGTGAAAGAAGTTGCACGTTTCGTAGGGATGATCAATTATTTCCGTAAGTTCGTTCCTAATTTTGCGCACAGGGCAGCTCCGTTGAATATGTTAAGGAAGAAAGGTACGGAGTTCGCTTGGGGTCCCTCGCAAGAATCAGCTTTTGAAGATTTAAAGATGGCTCTTATTAACGCACCTATACTAGCGATTCCCGACTTCTCAAAGCCCTTTATCATTCAGACTGATGCCTCCAACAGGGCAGTGGGCGCAGTTCTGTTACAGCAACATGAGGATGATAGATTGCCCATCGCCTATGCCTCACGTACTTTGTCTGATGCTGAGTTAAAATATTCAGTCTATGAATTAGAAGGATTGGCAGTTATGTTCGCCCTAGAAAAATTTAAGTTGTATGTAGAACACGTTGAGTTTGAGCTTGAAACTGACAACCAAGCGTTGAGTTGGGTTCTAGGTAGACCAAGGAAAACCGGAAGGATTGCTCGCTGGGCAACGAGGATTCTGTCCTTCAAGTTCAGGGTGAAGCATATAAAGGGCACTGAGAATGTGATTGCAGACTGTTTGAGCCGGATGTACGGAGAATCGTCTGATGATATTGATAATAAGGAAAATGTATGTAATAATGTTTTGATCAACGGGTCTTGTAATGCTATACTTTCCAATTATCCGTTGTTGTTCCGTGATGTATCGGGGTACCAAAGGGAAGATCCTGTGTTGTCAGAAATTATTCAGAGGCTTGAGAGGGGAGAATCGGTCAAACCATATTTCCTGAAAGAAAACTTACTTTGTTGTTCAGCACGTAGTGATAAGTTGGCCAAAATCGTATTGCCTGTTGTATTAATACCTGAAGTATTTAGGTACTTTCATGAGTCGCCTATCGGTGCACATTTAGGTGTGTTCAAAACTAGATTAAGGATAAGGGAAAATTTCATTTGGAAAGGAATGGATAAGGAAATCAAATGTATGGTAAACCATTGTCAAACTTGTAAACTGGCTAAACCGGCTACCAACACTAAGGTGGGAATGTTGTCATCGGAAGTGGCTACTAGGCCAATGCAGAGGTTGTTTCTAGACTTTGTTGGCCCTTTTCCGGTGTCTAAGTGGGGAAACAAGTTTGCTTTGGTATGTACGGATGGGTTCTCAAGGTTTAATTGGATATTTCCAACTAGGGCTGCTACAACGCAAGTTGTTATCCGATGTCTTGAAAAAATATTTGCCTCGTTTGGCCCGTGCCAGTTTCTGATCACTGATAACGCTCAATGTTTCAAGTCTAGTGTGTTGAGAAATTTCTTATTTGAATTGTCAATTTCTCAAATTACTTCTTCACCGTATTACCCTAAAGTTTCGTACGCTGAGCGTGTCAATAGAAATTTAAAAGCGGCGTTAATTGCCTTTCATCACAGTGATCATAGTAAATGGGACTCCTGTATACCTTGGATAACCTTTTCTTTTAATACCGCTGTCCATGAATCCCATAAGACCACTCCATTTTCATTAATGTTTTCTTTCACTCCTAACACACCTTTATCTAATATTTGGTCAATTAATCAGTTGTTACCTGAACAGTATACCTTTAGTCATATCAAGGGTATTTGGAAAAAGGCTAAGGAGAACATGAAGGTGGCTCATGATAGATTAGAAAAAAGGTATAATCTAGGTCGTAAACCTGTTGATATTAAAGTTGGAGATAAGGTTTTTGTGAAGAATTTTTCTTTGAAGGAGGTTGGACCAAAAGAGTCGGGAAAACTAAGAGAGAGGTTTCGTGGCCCTTTTAAGGTTGTTAGTTTCTTGACTCCCGTTACTCTTCTGGTCAGTGATACTGTTAAAAAGAGAATTTTCAGGGTGCATCTGTCACATGTGAAGAAAGGTGCTAACGATATGAAATAGGGTATGTAAACGCATATTGTCAAAATTGTGTAGACGAATTCTGGTCATTAGGACGTGCATGTGTTTTTGATGTGTGTATTTGTCTACACGTGTGGGGCACATTCTGCTAGATTGTGCAAATCCTAAAGGTTCTTCTTGTTTGTTATTGTCAAAATTGTGTAGATGAATTCTGGTCATCAGGACATGTATGTATTGTGGATGTTATTGATGGTTGTATTTGTCTACACGTGTGGTGCACATTCTGCTTGATTGTGCAAATCTATTAAGGTTCTTCTTGTTTGTTATTGTATAAATTGTGTTAGGTCTGAAGTGACAAACTTGTGTAAATGTATTTGAGTGCATGAGTGTGGGTGATTGTTATTAGTTTTGTTTTGTAATCGGGTGGGTCTCTTGGTTGTTTCTTAAGGTGAATTAAGGTTAGGGTTTGTTTTTGCTTAATTTATAATTGAATTTAATTAAATACGCCGTACGTATAAAATGATTCTATGTTGGGATATCATAGGTAAGTAATTACAAACCTCTTCTGTTCTCCGAGTGATGACTTAGTCATTTATCTGCTTGTTGATTTATGAAGGTAACTACTTGCCGAAATGTGTTTTGGTGATGGAAAATCATGCTATGCCAGGGTAAAATGCGGCTAGTATGACATGTTGATTTCAGTGTGTTTTATTTAAGGGTTATTATTTATTTTGTGTATGTCGATGTCCTAACGGTGTGTCAATTTATATTCTGGAAAATTATGGGGATTTTGTGGGTAGTAAATGGTTTTATTAATTTTGGGAGTTTGTAAGGTCGTATGATTTCAAAGAATGTTTGGGTACGTTTGTAGCTTGCTGGTCTGCACGAGTGGTCAGTTGATCTTCTTTCATTTAGGGTCTTCTGTTGGTCATTTATTGAGGGATTTCTGTCGAGTTTGTTCTTGTTTTGGTCTTGTTCGCTATATTGCTTACTTAGTTTGATATACTAGGCTATGTCAAGAGTGAATAATTGTATTATTTATGTTATTGTCTAAATTGTGCATTTCCAAAGTCGGACATTCTGAAAGTATAAATGTGGTGTGATTTGTTTTGTTTTTGTAATTGGGTTGGTTTTCTTGTTTTTGTTTTGTGGGTGTCCAGATAAGTGTGGATGTATATTAATTTAAGGGGTAAAAGGTCATTGTATGTTACTTTGGGATCGTGGATGTAAATTAGCATTTTGTTGACGCATCTGTCAACTTAAGTCTACCAGATGAATGTTATGGGGGTTCATTTGCTTAGATTTGAGTTGAATATGTTGGTAAGTATTTATAAACAATTCTCCTAAGTCTTCAGTTGATTGAGTGGGCTCAATTTTTTTTTTGCTGTCTGACTGAGAAATAAATACTTTAGGTTAAGTAATGTGATGTGATATGATGAATTGATTTGTGGTATTTGGTCAATATACGGCGACTCACTATAGGCCTCATGAAATACGTGCTTCGTCTCGTTTCCTAGTTTCTGTTTGGTCTGGGTCTGTATATAATAGGGTATTTATGTATTTGTGTTTTGTGTGGATGTGTTGACAAGTGCTAATTCATATTCTGGTTGTTGTTTATTAATTATTTGAGGGTTGTAATTGTAATATTTTTTTCTGGGGATTTTAAGGTTATGTGTCATGGTGTAAGGTTGTGGTGTGATTTTGCTTTGGTATGCACGTGTGTCCTGTTATTTGAATGATAATAGGGTCTTTCTATTGTTCTTCTTGGAATTTTCTTGTGTTTTCCTACTTTGGGTGTTTCTTTTTGCATTATATTTTCTGTATTTTGGACAAATCGGTTGAACAGATATGCAATGTGAGACAATTGCCTTCGTCTTTTGGGGGAAAAAGGTTTTTTATTTGTGAATATGAGAGCTCACGTGCCATTCAGCATTATTATTAGAACTTATTTTTGTAAAATTTTGTTATTATTGTAATATTTTCGGGATATTGTAATTTTCTAAAACATGCATGCAATTTTCTGTGTTAATTGAGGGTCATTGTTAAACATTTCACCTGTAAAGATGTGGATTCTTGATAGTACTGGGTTATTGTTATAAAATCTGATGCCATCATGTAATATTTTATTGTAATTTGTTCTTTGTAAATGAGTGTCTACGTTAGATATTAAGCTTTTCTTTACACATTACTGTCGCAGTCGAAATTTGTTTTCAGCTAATTTCTTCGAGGTCTTATTCTGCGTTTGGAGTGTTATGCAGTGCGAGAAGATGTCTCTGGCCAGGATATTGGACAAATCTATGTAACCTTCGGATGAAACTGTTCCTGCCATCGTTTATTCAAGATGCCATTTGTATTAATGTTGTGGAAATTGTACAAAGAAAACCTACTCGATGTATTCTACACTTAAGTATTTGTTTATGTTCTTGGCATGACATATTTTGGTGGTTATGGTGCTGATGAAAACTGAAATGAACTTTTAATTAAGTATTTCACATTCGGAAGCTACTGTGTTTGTGATAATTGGCAAAAACTTTTTTATGCTTAAAGATTTGCTTGATTATGCATGTTGATACACTTGTACCATTTACGTCGTCTCTGTTCTGTGAACCATCGACAAGTTTGGGGCCCGGGAGTTTGTGCCGTTACTTTGGCACTAATCTCTGATCGAACGTACAATTTTTACTTTGGCATAAACTTTTGAATCGAGCGGCGGAGTTAGTTGTGGCTGGCCTCGATAGGTAGCATATCTTGCCGGTGCTGCCTTGGACAGGGATTGTAGTTTCTCCCTCTGCCCGATAGGAAGAGCTATGTTCTAGCGACAAGTATTTCACTATCTCGATGTTGACTTTAATGGTTTTGGAAGGCTGGGATTTATCGAGATTTTTATGATTCTCGTACTGATGTTGTTAGGCCAGTCATCATGGATCTACGTGGTTTTATAAATACATAAGAAGTAAACTGAAGTTCTACGGTATGTGAAAATATTGAATGATATTATCCCTTTTCGTCAAGTTATTGACTGGTTACTAATTGTAATCTTACTGGAGATAAACGTCAGGATATGATTCGTATATATAGAATTAAGGTAGGCTATTTTGTCATCGTTAGTACTTGTGACTGTATCGACTGGCAGGGTGGATGTGTTTATATTGTATTTTCCTACGTTGCATGACGGGGCCTTTCAAGGTTGTACATTCAAACTTAATGTCATCCTCGTGTATTCACACTGGTAGGCTAACTGACACTCATATTTGTTTTGCGTAATTAATGTTTTGTTTTCTGTTTTCTGTTAATTTGTAAATGCATTTTAATTACAAGTAGTATGCCTTTTGGTCTGTGGAAAATTTATTAATGTAGGATGTATTTTGATGTTCGATGGTGCTAGTACGGTGATCGTTTTTCTTCTGTTTTTCATGATGGCTACTGTCGTATTGTTTTTAACTATGTGTGATCATCTGTTGTTAATATTTGAGAGATTTTTGGTAGCCATTGAGGTGAAAAGACGTAAATTGAATTAGCTCCGTATATTTGGTGTTGGAAGACATTAATTCTCCAGTTTTAGGCAACGTATTATATTGGATATTGTAACTTGCGTAGGCCTAGCTTTGTGACATGTATTGTCTCGGGAATTAATTAATTATTTATTTGTGTGGAAATGTATGAAATACGGTATGATGCATTATGCAGGGGCATAATGAAGCTATTGAATATTTAATTCGTCATCCTCTTGATTATTTGGCTTGGATTCTCACTAATGACAACAGATGATTGGTTGAAAGCACCGCTTATTTACTTCATCGTAACAACTTTGGCTGGATTACTAAAATATGTATTACAGTCAACTAAAAGGAACAAATATTTGATGTCAAAATCCACATCTTGATTTGTAAGTGTTTTATTAATTTGTATGCATGTTTATTGTGAATATATTATGATTTTACCCGATCACCTTAGTATTATTTCTGGGTTCCGGGGTTCGAAGATGGTCTCAGACAATTACCCTCTGAGTATGAACTTACTATGGTCCAGTGCCTTCCCTCCCAAGGCCTTTACTTTAGTAGGGGGTCAATGAATATGAATATAGTTCAGTACAGTACTGCTGTAGCCAACTGCATAACAATCAAGGAAAACAATTACCGTACTGTAAAATATAGAAGAAAACTTAGAAAGCCTAGGCGTACGAATTATTTTTATAATATGTACACTGTACAGTATATGTACAAAACAATTCCTGTCGGCAAATAGTTCTTTCACTTAATGAAAATTACCATTTACTTTTCTGCAAAAAAAAAGTAATGTTCTTTGTTTTTCGCTTTGAACCCTGTTTCTTGAAGCCTCGCCACGAAGACGGCGAAGAAACAGAATGTCCATAGCGGATGCTCCTTGTTGTTCAAAGTACCGAAGAGTAGTTTCAGTGGCATCAAGTCCCTCGGTATGAGTGATGTTTGGTTCCACTAACCCGCAATCTTCAACTTCATCATGATTGTCGATTTCATCATTTCTTGTGACAGCCGCTACAATATCTGCATCCAACGGAATGTCTTGTTGCGTGTCACGGAGAATGCGCAATCAAATAAATACAACGCTCTGCGCGAGAACCGTTTGTTTACTTCTCACTGCCAACAGTTTGTGCATTTACTGTACTGTACAGTACAACTACCTGCATTTATCAGGTCGTCGTTACTCTTCTTACTATGTACTGTAGGTCAACTTGTTTCGCGTCGAATTTAACTGTCGATAATCCCATTGTTGGAGAAGACGAAAGAAAACATAAAAACGCTCTGTGCGGAAACACAAGAACAAACAAAAATCATGATTTTTTCTCCTGTCAGGGTGGCCGAGAAATCAGGAGTGCCGGCTTACCGAGTACCGAGTTTGCGAGACTCTACTGTAACGAACTGCGCACTGCGCAGTAAAGAGGCGCAGGTGCGCTTCATAAAAAGGGAGATAGAGCGCATTCGCTTTTCCTGTGGGGGTCCGGGCGGGGACACCTAGAGACCAATGATGAGCCAGCTTGTTGTCCTAGGCGAAACCCCACTCAAGACATGGCACAAACCTAGAAAGATTGCTGAGTTTTAATTCACTGGCCGTGAAAACCAATATAGAATATACCAAACGTATACACTTAAATAATCCCACATGTTAAGTGTTAAGCAACATTAGGCATGGTGAGAATATGGATAAGTGATTCGTTCTGGAGGATCTGAATGATCTAAATGGAACTTGCCACCTCAGTAGAAACTAACTATTGACTGAGCGCGCGCCTTCAATGAGTGAACTCTATTGCGCCAAACAGGGCAGAAATATTCATCTACACGACTGGATCAACCACAGTTGGAAGTGACGTTTGTTTAGCTGCCATATGTGATCCCTAGCCATGAGGTTAGTTTATTAGGCTGTACCTAATTAGAATCATTACCCTACTATTCAGTAAGCATGTTGTTACACAGCGAAAAGGGAGGGTGCTATTGAGGTGTGGCCAAAAAGTTGTTTTTAATTAGCGTATGGAAAGGAGGCTTAACAGATTACTGTTGTGTGGGTGTCTACTCATGTGTATGCATGGTTGGGTTCTCTCCTACTAACTTCTGATTGGCTGAACTAATTTTAATGAAGCTGGATAGCCTAGTGATTCATTTTGCCACCCGTGACTTACAACTGACCCTTCATTTTCATCAGTAATGCAGCGAGTATTTTTGAATTAATCGAAAATCACCCTAGAAAATTTCAAAAGCAGTAATGGAATTAATTTAATTTTTATGGCCTCCTTTCTTATAAGGTGCTAATTTGATAATTGTTAAATGAAAAAAAAAGCGATGTGTAATAGGAAATGATGAAATAACAAGTAGTTCTGTGAAGAACTAAATAGCCCATGTATATCCTACTTATGTTAATTGCCTCTAGCTTATCTACATACAAAATTTCAGTTTGATAGCTGTAATACGAATCGAAGATATTAAGAACCGTCTAAATATTTTGTCCGTGTGTGTGTCCCTAATAAAATGTAAACAGCTGAACCATTACAATGAAACTCGGTAAGGACATGTAAAATTTTGTGTGACCCTGACCGTGCTCTTAAAAGTATAATTCTTCTCACCAATCCAACATGGCGGCTGTGCGAAATATTTCACCAGTATTCTATATCTCCGAATCTTCTACTAACATCACCCTGAAATTTTGCACGGTGATAACGAGCACTGCTCGAAGTTCACCTACGTTACTTTCAAAAACCTGTTCAGTACACAACGAACATGGCGGCCAAACGAATTTGAAACAATTAAATATACCTTTCTCGCGATTTAACCATCCGAGCGCAGTGAAACATGCTGCAACAAATGTTTATGTACATTGTAATGCACTGACATCTAATTTAGTTCAAATGTTTACGTAACCACGAGATGTCAGCTTTGCGAAATTTTAAAATCTCGTTTTCATTTCTTGTTCGTTCGATTATACACCTACGCAATAATATTCTTGTAATTGTACATTACTCTACGGCATACATGAAAAAACCAACTTGGCGAACATTTAGACAGTTCTCAATATCTACGAATCTATTACAGCAATCAAACTAAAATTTTGTATGTTGATAGAGGCAATTAACTTAAGTAGGATATAGGAAAATAGGCTATATAATTTTTCACCGAACTAGTTGTTTGAAACCCTTTCTCTTAACTTATCATGTTTAGCAACAACTTCGGTTGTTGATTCTTTAGGAGTTTTGTGGCATCATGGTCTTGTAGCCCCGTGTACTTGGGTGTGTGTAGAAGTTGTCTGATAACCTATGTCATTGTGATGTATGTAGGCTTAATAGTGTGTGTACTTTTATACGACGAAGGATATGGGAAGGAAGTTGTGGATGTTGTTGCTTCATTTGAGATGCATGGACATCATGGTAATTTAGCCCCATGTACTTGGGTGAGTGTTGAATTTTGTATGATAACTGTGTTATTGCGATGGCTCTAATAGTGTATATATATATAATTCAGGTGAGGATTCAATCAACTTATAACATCCGTATAGCATGTTGTATTCCAACAAGCTACTACAACTAACATTCAATTATACTCCTAGAAAAGGACAAAAAGTTATTATGACTATACCCATCCATTTAGGAGAATGTAGGTTATATGTTCTTTACTGAACATCTTGTTACTAATGCAACCATCTTGCTCACTTGCTAGTATTTTTGTTTTGATTTACAACACTATAGGCTAATATAAAGTGAAGGTTTATTGAAGCATTACCAAATTGGTTTATGACTTCATCGTCAGTGATTAGACCGTCGAGTCTGTTTTCTGAAGTAGAATTTCCTATGTATGTTTTCAACCTACTCAAACTTCGTTCGGCGGTAGCTACAGAGACAGAAAATATTGCCAAAAGTTTGATAAGGGTATAAAAGTTAGAGGGATACACATTTGTCACACGCTTCAAGGGCATTTAGGCATTGAATAATGGCCCCTACATTACTCATGCTTAACCACTCGTATTTAACTAACAGAGTACGCATGCGCGCACTTTATTTACCAATTCTATGTAGTCTGCATTTAGCTATAATCACTTTTTGTCTCTAATTTGTCTACTTCTCAGCTGGACGTGTTGCTCAGGAAGTTCGTCGCCGCAGATGCGGTATGCCTGCAGGGGAAATTGAAATTATGGCTAACTAAGCTGTCATCAGTGAAGAGGACGACTTTGCAGCGCAGTGGAAGTGACAGCACTTTGATCAGAACCATTAATTGTTGATCGAGCTCCCCCTCAGATCCCTTTCTTAATATCCCCTTTTTCTCCCCTGCGCTCGTCCACAACTCGAACAAGGAGCTAAACTTCATGCCAATTTAAAGTTAAAACTCAGCAATTTTTCTAGGTTTGTGCCATGTCTTGTGTGGGATTTCGCCTAGGACACTAAGCTGGCTCATCAGCGGGCTCCTGGTGTCCTCATCTGGAACCCCACAGGAGTAGCGAACTGTGCGCTACCTCCTTTTATATGAAGTGCGCCTGCACCAGTTTACAGTGAGTACTAAAGGCTCAAGCAGCTTTAAACTCCCTATGAAGGCTTCCAAAAAGATGGCATATTGGTTTTCTTGGCCAGTTAATTATAACTCAGCAATTATTTTAGGTTCGTGCCATGTCTTGTGTGGGGTTTCGCCTAGGACACCAAGCTGGCTCATCAGCGGGCTCTTGGTGTCCCCGCCGGACCCCCACAGGAGTAGCGAACTGCGCGCCACATCCCTTTATAGCAAGTACACCTGCACCATTTTACTGCGAGAACTAAAACTCAGGCAGCCTTAACCTCCCTATTTCGTTCCTGATTTTCGTAAAGATAAGGTCTGTGTTGTATATTTCTAGGAAGTAACTGCTCTGAACATAAACAGATTAACTCTCGAATAGTGAGAATTCGATACGTATTAGCGTCTAGCTCATAACCGGCCGGTTCGCTCCTCACGATCATTCGGATCTTCTCGGCTGTGCCACGAGCGTATGATGAGTTCACGCAGCGGAGCGGGTAGAAAGCACAGGGCCACGTGTTCGATTTCCGATTGTGCATAATGTTTAAATATGTATTTATAACCTTTCTTTTCGAAATTTAATGTTGTTCAGTCGGTCATCATGAATGGTACCAACTGAATTAGGGAAACAATCCTGAAAACAAAAATACATTAGATTAATAAAAACACTTGCAAGACCAGTTTTGATCGTCAAGCGATCATCATCAGATCTTATACATTTAGCCTATGTCTAAAAGTATGGGTATTGGTACGAAGTTGAAACATTTAAAAATACTTTTCTCGCGATTTAATCACCCTAGCGCAGTGAAACTTGGTACAGCAAATATGTATACACATGACAATGCACTGACAACTAATTTAGTTCAATTGTTTGCATATCCTCAAGATGGCGGCTGTGCGAAATATCAAATTTTAATTTTAATTTCCTGAATGCGCATAGATACAGGAAATTGAAGAAGACCTCAACCAGCTAAACATATTGATGCACTACATGAATGATCGGTTACATTTAGAAAAACCGTAAGGATAATGAAACATAAATTTGATAAAGGACTGCTATCAAAGATGCCAGGAAAAGAGTGGATGGACGAACGGAAGAAAGAACATAGTGCACGAATGAAGAGGATTTGGGAGGAACGTCACCGCAAGACAGGGTTGTCATGATATTTGTTCAATTTCAAACGATCTCTTAAAAGGGAATGTACAATAGTAATAGTTTTTTTTTTTTTTTTTTTTTAGGGGAAGAAATGCATTTACGCACAGAGTGTCTGGCTCCTGCTCCTGAGTAGCAGACTACCGACTAAAACTTCCCCGTTACTTCTGAACACTAGCCTGGAACCGTTTATCACATTACTTCAGGCTAGAGTCATTTTATATTTGCCTGTAGGCCACTCTTACGTAATGAATCATCTTCAGTGGCGATCCAGATCCGTCTTCTTTGTTCGGAGGATATCTTCAACAAAACTTGCTACCAGTTTCCAATTTTCCTCATTTTGTAGCATCACTGCAACAATATTGTCCGGGCATATCTCTACATCAATGTGACCTTGAAGAGACTGCCTATTTTGAACCCACCGTCCACAAGAGAAGAAGGTGTGATTAGCATTATCTAATTCGTTGATACAGTAGAATCAATCTGATGAATCCACCTTCCCCATCTTCTTAAAATAGGAACAGAAGTACCCATGGCCAGACAAGAACTGAGTGAGATAGTAACCAACCTCACCGTGTTTCCTCTCTGTCCAAACCTGCACTTGAGGGATCATTCTCTTAGTCCATTGGCTTTGATTTCCTTGCTCCCATTTGATCTGCCAATTTTGTAAGTTATGTACTCTTGCCGATCGTCTTGCATTTTGTAAACCCATATCAGATTTCCTCAAGTAAATGTTCTTGCGTTCTTTCGCAAGGAAAACAAGTAGTTCCGTGAAGAACTATACAGCCTATTTTCATATATCCTACTTATGTTAATTGCCACTATCAACATACAAAATTTCAGTTTGATTGCTGTAATAGATTCGTAGATATTGAGAACCGACTAAATATTTCGGATGGTCGCCATGTTGAATTTTATATATGTAGGTCCTAGAGTTATGTACTGTTACATGCAGATTATTGTGAACGTGTAGTATTCAAACTTCAATCGCATATTTAGGACACAAGAAGTAACAAGGAGATTTTTAAAATTTTCACAGCCTCCATCTTGAGGTTATGGAAACAATTGAAATAAATTAGATGCCAGTGGATTAACATTCGTATAATTATTTACTGTACCAAGTTTCACTGCACGTGGATGGTTAAATTGCGAGAAACGTCCATGTGAATATTTATAATTCGCGTCGCCGCCATGTTGGATTTGTGATCACCAGGTTATTTTAAGTCCTATAGGTGAACTTAAGTTCATAGCCCTATGGACATTAAAAATGCAGTTTGATTGCTAAAATAGATTCGTAGATATTCAGTATCGTCTTAATATTTCGGATGGTCGCCATGTTGGATTGTTAAATGTATAGGCCATAGAGTCATGTACCATTAAAGGAAAATTATTGCGTAGGTTCATTATTCAAACTTTCACTTCGATCGCATGACTACATCACAAGAAATACAAACTTAATTTTAAAATTCGCACTGCCGCCATCTTGAGGTTATGTAAACAATTGAACTAAATTAGATACCAGTGGGTTACAATGTGTATAAATATATCCTGTACCAGGTTTCAGTGCGCTTGGAACATTAAATCGCGAGAAAGGTCTATTTAAAATTTTCAAATTCGCTTGGCCGCCATGTTCGTTTTGTAGTTAACCGGTTTTTGAAAGTCTTATAGATGGACTTCCAGTAGTGCCCTTTATCTCCGTACAAAATTTTAGGGAGATACCGCTAATAGTTCCAGAGATATTGAATGCCGGTGAAATATTTCGCACATCCGCCATCTTGTGATTATGTAAACAATTGAACGAAGTTAGATGTCTGTGCATTAAAATGTATATAAACATATACTGTTCCAAGTTTCATTGCGTTTGGTTGGCCAAATCGCGAGAAACGTCTATTTAAAAGTCGCAAATTCGCTTGGCCGCCATGTTAGTTTTGTAGTTACCAGGTTTTGAAAGGTCACATAAGTGAACTTATAGTAGTTCCCTCTATCACCATAGAAAATGTCAGGGTAATATCGGTAATAGTTTCGGAGATATTGAATGCTGGTGAAATATTTCGCACAGCCACCATGTTGGATTGATGAGTCGTAACAAAATTTGAAGGGCACGGTCGAGGTCGCCCGGAATAGTGCTATGAACTTTCCGAGTTTCATTGAAATCGCTCCTGCCGTTTAGATTTTATTAGGGGGGGACACACACACGAATCACACACACACACACACACACACACACGCACACACACACGGACAAAAGGTGATCTCATAAGCCTATTTTTTCAAAATTGAAAATAGGCTAAAAATCGGAATAATCCCGGCAATAACGAGAACTGCTTCCTCCGAGACCGTGCAATATGCAGATGCCACGCGCAAAGCACCCCGCCTCTGCACTTGCGCCAGTGACTTCCTGTAAATTTCCTTATCCAGGGCATCCGCCCATATTTCCGCTTCATACAGCAGAACTGAATGGATGGCTGTCATCAATAGTCTTCTCTTGCAATAGTAATAGAAATAGTAATAATGATAATAATAATACTAATAATAGTCAGGGACCACGTTTTTTGGTTTTCTAAATTGTCATTTTGGATTTTCAAAAACATAAAATAGTTAATTTTCGGTTTTTAAACAGATTTTTATGTTTTAATTATAGCTAAAGTGGACATAAACTGCGCAAAGCTTAGAATTAATGGCTAGTTGTAGAAAATCTGATTGCAACGAGAGTGTAAATATTGTATAACGATGGACTACGACTTGTATCAAATTATCACACTTTTAGGCAATATTTGCACTCCTGAAATATGTTAATTATTCAAATTTAATAAAACCAAGGATGCCAGAGGTGATTTTCACACTCTAGCCCGTTTAATTACTTTTGTTTATTTAGAACTAGCAACCCGACCCGGCTTCGCCCGGGAAAAGTTATGAATGCATTACGTGATAAGCGCTTTTATTTTCAATATCAATGAACAACGACCAATATCCGTTTCACGTCCCGGCATGATGGGTTAAAATCACTGACTGGACTGTTAATTATATTATCATGGATATGCATGTGCAACAAATTCTTGTCAGACGTAATTTAAGAATAACGAGGTGCAGGAAACACAAACCCCCTTCCGTCCAATCTTAACTTGACTGTGAATTTTGCGGAACGAAAAGTTCACAGGCGAAATGAAGAAAAGCAGAGTTGCACTTCCAGGGAAACTCCAAACACAACCACTCTTCTCTAAAGTTTTTAACTCAACACGACTCGACAGTTTGCTGCTGGCTGTATCTGGGGCAATACGCTCGTCCGATAGCTAAGCTGTAACTGAGGTGACAGACTCGCCCCTAGCTAGCCCGTAAACTGTCACCTCAGTAACTGAATGGAGACTGTTGAAAGAAATGGAAACGTAAAATCACTTATAGTAGGCGATGTATTGAAGATAGAGACATGCTCTACCGGACTTTTTTGTAGAACTTTTCATCCTGAACAATTATTACACTCATAGTATATAGATATTTTTAACGGTTTGCCCAGCGTAAGCTTAAAATCACACGGACGCCAGTTTTTTTGGCCGACATTTTCACTGATATCGTTAGTGCTTGACTTCCTTTGGTCATAAATAAATTATTTTCTACAGGAACCTTCCTCGAGATATCCTTTACAGAATGGTGGAAACCGCATCAAAATCCGTTCAGTGGTTCTCGAGATTACCCGTGACATCCAAGAATCGGTGACTTTGTTTTATACTAAGTAGAGATACAGGGAACTTGATGCCTAAGCTGAAAAGTGATGAAATTATTTGCATTTTCTGGTAGGATTTTTCTCAACCAACAAGAGCCAGGAATAAAAACTGTCTTGTGGTTTACTTTTAAAAATTATGGGTTAAAACTTAAAATACGCTACAATTAATAAACAAGAAGTTCCGTGACGAACTAAAGAGCCTACTTTTCATGCCAATGATTATTCTACAGTATATGAACCTATCTAGAATAATGACGAAATTAAGTTGCTAATATCGAAATTTCTAATTAGTTCGAAATACTGTATACCTGGTATAATGTAGCCTAATAGGGCACCACAGTTGGCAGCCCTGATGACTGAATATATTCTTAGTTCCATCTCGTAAGGTACAGAATACAAAATTTGGTTGAAGTCCAATGAATAGCATGGACGTTACATGCAGTTAAACATTGGATCTAACAGCGCGCGTAAAATCATGTTGGCAACAATGTCATGCATGTATTGGTCAGAAATAATATGATCTATTGTTGTACCAATTTTGAATGAAATCCATTAGTTAGTATAGAAGTTACATGCATTTTAAAATTGGACCCATCAGCAGGCTTAGAATCATGTTGGCAGCACTGACGTATATTAGTTACTCCAAATTCATCTAGAATGCCAGGTACTATACGTGTGCAAAGTTTAGAGCTATTGGCTTGCATACTTTCTGATATATTGATATTAGGGTAACAAAAATAGAGACACCATTTTTTACAGTTGGCAGCCCTGGTTGCTCTTAAGAATACGCATAGTCATATCTGTTATGGTGCACATAGCACATACGAAATTTGGTTCAAATCCAAATGATAGTATGGAAGTTGCATGCAATTAAAGTTGGACCTGTCAGCAGGCTTAGAATCATGTTGGTAGCACTGACGTATATAAGTTACTCCAAATTAATATAGAATGTCAGGTACTATACGTGTGCATAGTTTAAAGCTGTTGGCTTGCATACGTTCTGATATATTGGTATTTTGATAAAATAAATTAGGAGCATTTATTAACAGTTGGCAGCCCTGGTGGGTCCTAAGAATACGCTCAGTCATATCTGGTTATGTACACATACAACATACGAAATTTGGTTGAATTCCAGTTGATAGTGTAGAAGTTATATGCATTTACAAATTGGACCTATCAGCAGGCTTATAATCATTTCGGCAACACTGCCATGTATGGACTCCTTGAAATTAAACTGCAATATTATTTTGTTTATTTCCATTGAAAAAGGAGACAAGGTTTCTCCGAAACGTATGGTTTAAATTTAAAATACACACGGCATTAGCCCAAAAGCATGAATTATTTATGCAATATTATTATCTATACGTGTGCCAATTTTGAAATAGCTCCCATTCATACCTTCCAAGATATACATCATGGAGCTCAAATTTCAATTGCGATTTTTTAGCAGTTGGTAGCACTGACATAATTTTCAAATATGGCCGTGAGATATTCAGGTATAGATCTTTAATCCTACCAAATTTTGTTTCGATTGCTCCAGCCGTTTAGGAGTTGATAGGGGGGGGGACACACACACACACACAGCCAGACAGACAGAAGGACAGACAGACAGACAGACAGACACACATTTGCCCGATCTCGTAAGTCTGCTTTTTCCTCATTTTTGCAAAATGTGAAAAGTAGGCTAAAAAATCTGCTTTTAGTAATTTTAGGTACTCCCATATCAGTTTCTTTAGGTACCGGTATTTCAGAATTGACGAATATGGCTTTTTTGAGTGTGATTTGGAAAAGTACAGTATTGCAGTAGTTTTCTATTTAGAAGTAAGGAAAAAAAGTAAAAACCTAAGAATCCGGTTCCTAATATTAAAATTGCTTTTACGTCCCTTTTAACTATAATGTGTTTAAACCAATGTACTCCGTCCACAACAGAGAAAATAGATTTACTGATTCTACTCTACAGATTCCTGTCTACCGTACACCAATGTACAATATATCATTCATTTTCACGGCTTCATGGTTCTTTAATACATTCCACCTTCACTCATTTACAAACTCTTTTAACACTACACAACTCAAGGAATACCTAATATCATGATTCCTGAAGGAATACATATCAAAAATATAAATAGTTTATACCAAATTTTTGAAATATATCAGTACCAATCAGCTTTTTATAATATTTTTAGTATCCAAGATACAACTTCCGTGGAATTGATAGTAGTTCAAGCAATCATGTCAATCATGTACTTCCTTTAATAATAGATCATAATATAATTCACATATAAATAGTAGTCCTTTTTTACGTAGCCTACTTTAATTTGTTTGTGCTTTTTTCAATAGATTAACAATACATTAGGCAGGTTATTTATTTATTTATTATATTCTAATTTGTATTATCCATCTTGTATAAAATGTTTTCTCATTGGCTTGTATAGTTATAAGTATATTTTATATTTTTTGTTTTATTAGTTGTTAAGCTAGGTTTAGTTTCTCATTAAAAAACGTCAATCCAGAACATTGTATACGCTACTTAAAGGGGCTCTTTAGCCTCAGTGGCAGTTCTCTATGAATACATTCATATCAATTAAAAATAAAAAAACTACTGTGGCTTTTAGAGAAGCCGTGGTGCCAGAACTTTTCCCCGAAGGGGATTTTTAGAATATTGTAAAATATTTTCCTATGTTGTTATTAGAAATTTATCATCATTAATTGCAAACTTTTATGACAACAGAATTTAATGTTTAAGCTTTTTAAGTATGATATTCATTTCATTAGCAATTTCCTTTTCATTAGACAATGCCAACCTACAAACAGTGATACTTCCTATTTATGTAAAGAAAATACTGATAGGATTAATTTCCAATTTGTTTTAGAATTCAATCGAATTGTGTTATTACAAGTTTTAATTCGTTAAAATCCACACAAAGAAAACCACATTGTGACCGAAACTGATACTGAGAATTTAATTAATTTTATATTAATTATAATTATTTATTAAGGTCAAAAAGTCAACCCCTGGCACTATCCAGCCCATGAAGGGCCTAGGCCGACCAAGCGACCGCTGCCCAGCCATCTGGCCTGCAGATATTGGGGTGACGCTTGATCAGCCCATCGGGTCCCCTCGGCCGTTAATCTTGGCTTTCGTGATCAGGGAGCTGCCTCACTGTCAGGCAGCTACTCAATTGTCCTCACGAGGCTGAGTGCACCCCGTTCCAACCCTCACGTCAGTTTTAAAATCCCTGACGGAGCCGGGGATCGAACCCGGGACCTCCGAGTGAGAGGCAGGCGCATTACCCCAACACCACGGGCCGGCATTTATTAAGGTAGATTAAAATAATTCAGTGCCATTTGGTATTTACTTTAAACCATACTTGGCAACCAGACGAAAAAAAACCTCTACCATACGTAGGCGCACTAACCGGTGACGTAAGTGCCCGGGTTCGCTATAGGCTACTTGGGCTTTATTGACCACTGATTTAATGGCATCAACTTTCTGTTTGAAATGAAACTATATTGAAAGATGGTATATTGGCTTTCACGGCCAGTGAATTAAAACTCAGCAATTTTTTACGTTTATGCCGTGTCTTGTGTGGGGTTCCTAGGTGAAACTATATGGATATTTAGATCGTAGGCTTTCGCGGCCAGTGTCTAGTTTATCATCTAGGCTTACAGGACGGAACCGTGTTGTTTGTCAGTGATTGTTTCCAACTCGTACCTACCCATGATAAAGGCTGCTGCAATGACAGCCGAAACGTCGGGAAACAATCACTGATACACGACGTGGCTCCATCCTCTAAGCCTAGATGATAACGTATCTGGATTTTCGCAGCCAGTTTAGCCCACATGTGTGTGTCTACCCCCTTATTATTCCGGTCCCTGACAACAAAACCTTCTGCAGTGTAAAACTAGCACGCACTAGTTTAGAATAGATGTGTTACTTCAACATGCAAATTATTTCATCATGGGAATTTGGTGGAAACCAAATTCAACTAGTCACTTCTACGTTCTCCATTAGACACCCTGACCTTCTCCTTTACAGCCGAGTGTCACATATCCGAGAAGCGACATGACCGCTCGCAGTAGGCTGTATTCAATCGCAAACATGTACGTAAATAAAAAACTTGACACACTCCTGCCCTGCACGAACAACTCCATAAGTGAATACAACAGTATACATTAAATGCTAAGAATGGACAACAAGAGATATTCTCAAGAAGCGTAGGTAATCAGCCGATGCAAAGAAGAATAGATAGCCTACATATCAAAACTTAATATTACAGTAGAGTCTCGCAAACTCGGCCTAATGTGGACCGAAGGGTGGCCGAGTTCTCGAAAATGCCGGGTTATCGGGAAATGTGTTAAAAAGAACAAATAAGCTGTTTGTTTTGGTTTAAGAGTAATGCAATGCAGTACATTTATTTGTTTTTAACAGAAACGCAAGTTTTAAAATGATTAAGCCAGTACAATTACAGTACTTGAATATATAGTTCAGTACTGCACTGCATAAAAATCAAGGAAAACAATTACTGTAATTTATAAAAGAACATTTAGAAAAACTAGGTCTACAAATTATTTTTATAGACTAATATGTACACTGTACAGTATATGTACAAAACAATTCCCGTAGGCAAATATTTTTTCACTTAATGAAAATTACTTTTTACTTTTTATTGCAAAAAAGGAAGTAATGTTCTTTTGCTTTTCGCAATGAAACCTGTTTCTTGAAGCCTCGTCACGAAGACGGTGAAGATATAGAATTGCGGAGAATGCGCAATCAAATAAATCCAACGCTCTGCGTGAAAACCGCCTGTTTACTTCTTACTGCCAACAGTTTGTGCATTTACAGTACTGTATTTATCAGGTCGTCGTTACTCTTCTTACTATGTGCTGTAGGTCAACTTGTTTTGCGTCGTATTTAACTGTCGATAATTCCATTGCAGGAGAAGACGAAAGAAAACATAATAACGCTCTGTGCGGAAACGCAAACAAAAATCATGATATTTTTCTCCTGTCAGGGTGGCCGAGAAATCCGGAGTGCCGGGTTACCGAGTGCCGAGTTTGCGAGACTCTACTGTATCCTTTATTGGAATTTGGAAAGTAGAAACTTGCAGTCACAAGACGTCTTATCGTTCTGCACTCCTTATCCAAGTGGTACGTGACATCAAAATATTTAACTTCCGCTCTGATGCTGAATCCCACTGGACATAACAATAACTTGTACTTCCAGCGCTCGCATGATAACTGATTTTTGCTGATGTATTGCAGTGTCATCATACGGTGCCCACGAAAATATCTCTTCCATTTAACGAATGATCACGGGAATTGTAGCGACTTCGCACCCTCTTTCATTCTTGACCACCTCATGGTGTAGCGACTAGGATTCTTAGCTGTCGACCCGGAGGTCTGGGAGCGATTCCCGGGTCTGCCAAGAAATCTTAATTCTGGTCTCAGGGCTGGAACGGGGGTACATTCACCCTCTTGAGGCAAAACTGAGAAGAGTTGTGTTCGGTTCCCGCCTCTTCTACCCCGGAAGCACCGCTGTCTACAATTCTCAAGCCGTGTCTTATGGTTTGGCAACACCGCCCATCTGTCATCTGGGAGGCCTAGCGCAAGCACATGGTAATTTCTAACACTGCGTAAACACATAGATTTTAACGCCAATTGTTTCCGAAAATACAACAGAACTTAACTATCACTAAATCTATACACGCATATCACAAAGGATGCATATGATCATGCTATGTACTGTCGATTCCCGATTAGGTAATAATAATAGGCTGTACTGCACCTCGATGTCCCAATGACTGAAGTTTCCTTTTCTTGCCGCTGTGGTCACTGCCATCATTGGCGCGCTCAGAAAAAATATTTAAGAATATTCTTACGAATTTAGAGACTGCCTATGATAATAAATTCTTCACTTTTTGTCCACAGATGCACTCATCATAGTCACAATAGGCCAAGAAGCTAAATGTTGACAATCTACCAATAATGATCCACAGGTCACTTCATTTACAAATAGGTAGCTTTCTAATGAAATCTACTTAAAGGCACTTGCCAACTGAGTACAGTTCATAATGTACTGGAATATAGAGGCCACATGAAGTTATACACCAAAACTAAATTACTAAGCACTGAAAATCCACCTCTCTGTAGTGATCAAATCGTAGTGATATAACCACTTATTTTAATAGTGCTGCCATAATTTGACTTACAGTCAGGCACACAACACTTCCTAGGCATCTAAAATCGTTTAATGAAATATTTGTGAAGAATTTGTTGGTTAAATTCATTAGTGGGTATTGGTTACACATGCAACTTTATAGGGAAAATACTCACTTTTACATCTTTCAGCAGGTCTGATTTACCACGAGGAATTTCACGGCTGTTGGAATAGTTAGTACGAACTGTTTTAGATGCTGTCATATCAAAATAAGCGATATTTATGAATAAAACTTAGCATGCGGTCTTACGTGTTTATAGAACTTACGGACTCGACTCAACGTTGCCAATTCTACCAACAGCATGGCTTGAGAAATATAGACGGCGATGCTCGAAGAGTTTTTCCGTGGTTTCCCAACTTCTACTTCTTGCAAATGCCGGGATGGTTGCTAACTTAACGATACGGCTGCCTCCTTTCCAAACCTCAACTGAATTACAACAACATACTCAATAAAGAACATTTAGCCTACTTTCTCTTAAATGTAACTTATAACTCTTTGTCCTTATCAAGGAGTAGACAATAATGGGAGTGTTCTAGGTAAACTTAGTGTTGTCGCCACAAGAGTGCAGAAGGGACTGAAGGGGTCCAGGCGCATATGAATTGGGTTACTGGCTGCATAGAACTCCATATGTATTCTTTGGCGTTGCTTAGCATTCGCAAATAGCCATATTACGTATGGACCCGTTCTAGTCATTCTGCACTCTGGTGACAACTATTGAGAGTTACACGCCCATTCAATGTTCATTGTAATAGCTGGTACTGCAACCTAGCGGTGAATTAATTTATATCTTGTACGCCTCTGAGTGTTGAATGAGCAGGCAGTTTAAAGCGACCAGGTGGGATGCGATCCAGCTGGCAGTGCTTAAAGGTAATCGGAGCCCGATCATGGCTAGAAGTTGAACTGGTACAACATTGTAATTCTTCAGGAAGCCAGGGATTTCCAAAGCGGAATGTTTGGAACAATTACCCACGTAACCCGCAAGAGGACAGCACCGTACAGAGACATAGAGAAGGCTGTGGATGACAATGTGTATCTTGTATTTCATTTCTCCTCTGTTTATATGCGATGCTGGGGCCGTGATTATTAATAAACAAGTGTATACATTAGCCTCCCTTTTGAGCTAAAACGAATTTTATTTAATATCTATGGAGAGAGCTCGTCCACATCATTTGTAAAAGAATGCAAATAAAATAAAATCAAACTCTAGTAGATTTCGAACCCCAGCCGACCGCGTGTGAGACTAACGCTCTAGTCCAGAGCCAAACATGTCCATACCATCTCAGCGTTATCAACCGACTTAAATGCAACGAGTTAGCAAATAATGTTTTGAAATAAACGATTTCTAAACTGCAGTAAATCCTCATTATAAATCTTTTCATGCAAAGTTTATATTATTTCTATCAGTAGACTATATGGCATGCAACATACTCAAACTACTTAAATATAGGACAGACACAAGAGGTCAGCTGCCTTTTAGTCATGTGGCAGAGACGGCTCAGCTCTTTTAAGTCACTGATCAAGTGTAATATTATAACATAAAATTATAATGAACAATGGAGCGGACCCTGCCACAAGGTGGGACAAACGCTAAAGAAAAAGAAGAAGATAATGAACAATGGGTCACCTCCTTTAGGATAGCTTAATCCACCCTCGGCTCGATATTCGGAATTGGTGGGTCCTAAGTTACAAAAATGCTTGCATAATTCATACGGCCACCATATTTAAATGGTATGACTTATGACCTTGTAGTTTGGGCACAGAACGCGTCCCATATGAAGGTATGTTTTTATCAAATGTGGTCAAGTTCCGATGATTAATTTGGTCGTAAGATAATTTTTAGTTTTGACCACATTAGTGGCTGCCATTAAGTTTTGGTAAAGTTGGCGGCAATATAAAACATGACACTGAGTGATGTCCTTTGATAGTGTTACCTCTGTATCAAATTTCGTATAATTTGGTTTCGTCGTGTTTCAATTGATAGGGGGAGGACAGACACTCACTCACTCCCACAATTTTTGGCCCGTGTGGATCTAATAAGTCTACTTTCATGTTTTGAAAAATTCGAAAGTAGGCTAAAAGCAAACACACTAATACAACAACCACAATAAAGCAAGTTATCAGACCGAATTACACATTCACACTGCAGTGCACTGGGCTGAATGACCACGTTGTCCAATCCCCCCCAAATGAAACGACTTTTATTTCTTGAATGTTTATGGTGGTTTAGTTGGCTATCGTGTCGGAGGTCCAGGTTCAATTCCGGCGCTGTCAAGAAATTTTAATTCTGGTCTGTAGTTAACCTTCCTGGAAGTGGTTTTCCGTGATTTCTTACCTCTACTCCAGGCAAATGTCGAGATGGTTCCTAACTTAATGCCACGGCCGCCTCCTTCCCAATCCACACACTACTACAGACACCAGAATAACATAGGTTATTAGTCAAAATCTACACACAACTACGGCAATGGGGTAAAATGACCACGATGTTGCTAAGCCCCTAAATGAATCATCAATATCGACAACAACTATTATTGAGTTTCAAGTTTAGCATTATGATTAGACACGTTCGCCCTGATCCATTTAAACCAAATATCTGGGCACTTATATACTTGAAATATGTAGAAACCTTCCATAAGCATAAATAATTGTGAGATTAAGCATTTGTCTGATTATAATTTTTAATCTAAATATGCCATTCCTTACGCATCCCTTAAGGGGGATGGAGACGATGAATCTGGAGAGTACAAGATGTAGGGGAGACTTTGTTTATTACGTAATACTTGCAATATATTTTTCTAGAAGAGTTACCTCGGTGCAATGGTGAGCTCATCTCACCAGTTGATTTGAGTGAACTATTCAATTTTTGTTTACTGTATATTTCAAAACGACAGATGCTACCACCTGGTGATAAAATCATGAAAACCTGTGTTGTATTTTGTTAGTGAAGTATTTATAAAATCACCTGCCTTTACGTGATTCATTTATGTGACAGGGGAAGTAATGAAGTATATTATTAGACTTATCATATTGCATATTTAGACAAGGTATCGTGGATGTAGCACTGGTACCACTAGGCCTAGTATAAACATATCTAAAAAGTAACCAAATTAAAATTTCTTTGGAAGTGTTATTAATAGATTTAGACAACATATGCCAGATGAAATTGTAAGGACGGAGTTTATGTCACAAATTTGTAGTAATTCAATTTCTATGTTCATTTTGGCCTATTTTAAGCAATGTAACAAGTGGGCCTAGTTACGTGAAGAACTACTTAGCCTATTTTCATATATCCTACTTAGGCCTATTTTAATTGCCACTATCATCATACACATTTTCAGCCTACTTTTCTCATCTTTCAACAAGTAGTTCCGTGAAGAACTATACAGCCTATTTTCATATATCCTACTCATGTTAAATGCCACTATCAACATACAAAATTTCAGTTTGATTGCTGCAATAGATTCGTAGATATTGAGAACCGACTAAATTATGGATTTTATATATGTAGGTCCTAGAGTTATGTACTGTTACATGAAGATTATTGTGTACGTGAAGCATTCAAACTTCAATCTCATGATTAGGATACAAGAAGTAACAAGGAGATTTAACAAGTAGTTCCGTGAAGAACTATACAGCCTATTTTCATATATCCTACTCATGTTAATTGCCTCTATCAACATAAAAAAATCAGTTTGATTGTGACATAGATTCGTAGATATTGACAACCATCTAAATATTTTAGATGGTCGCCAGGTTGGATTTTTATTTATTTACTATTAAATGAAGATTATTGTGCACGTGTAGTATTCAAACTTCAATCGCATGATTAGGACACAAGAAGTTAAAACGTGATTTTTAAATTTCGCACAGCTGCCATCTTGTGGTTAAGAAAACAATTGAAATAAATTAGATGCCAGTGGATTAACATTTGTATAAGCATTTAACTTGGAAAGTTTCACTGAACTCGGATGGTTAAATCGCGGGAAACATCCATTTAAATATTTATACTTTGCGTCGCCGCCATGTTGGATTTGTGCTCACCAGGTTACTGAAAGTCCTATAGGTGAACTTATGTTCATAGCCTCTACGAACATAAAAAATATCAGTTTGACTGCTGTAAAAGATTCATATATATTGAGAACCGTCAACATACGTCGGATGCTCGCTATTTTGGACTGTTATTTGTATAGGCCGTAGAGTTATGTACCATTAAAGAAACATTATTGCGTAGCTTCACTATTCAAACTTTCACTCTGATCGCATGATTACGACACAAGAAATAATAACTTAATTTTAAAATTTCGCACAGCCGCCATCTTGAGGTTATGAAAACAATTGAACTAAATTCGATGCCAGTGCATTACAATATGTATAATCATTTACTGTACCACATTTCACTGTGCTCAGATGGTTAAATCACGAGAAAAGTCTATTAAAATGTTTCAAATTCGCTTGGCCGCCATGTTCGTTTTGTACTTTACAGGTTTTTGAATATTACATAAATAAACATGTAGCAGAGACTTTTATCATCGTACAAAATTTCAGGGTGATATCTGTAATAGTTTCAGAGATATAGAATGCCAGTGAAATATTTCGCACAGCCGCCATTTTGAGGTTATGTAAACAATTGAACTAAATTAGACGCCAGTGAATTATAATGTGCATACATATTTGCTGTACCAAGTTTCATTACGTTTGGATGGTTAAATCGCGAGAAAAATCTATTTAAAAGTCTCAAATTCGCATGGCAGCCATGTTGGTTTTGTAGATACCAGGTTTTTGAAGGTTTCTTAGGTGAACGTCTAGTAAAGTCCTCTATCACCGTACAAAATTTCAGGGTGATATCTGTAATAGTTTCGGAGATACTGAATGCTGGTGAATTAATTCGCACAGCCGCCATGTTGGATTGGTGAGAGACAATAAAATTTGAAGGAAACGGTCGAGGTCGGCCAGAATGGGGCTATGATCTTACCGAGTCTCATTGAAATCGCTCCAGCCGTTCAAAAGTTATTAGGGGGACACACACACACACCTCACACACACACACACACACAGACACACACACACACACACACACATGCACACACACACGGACAAAAGGTGATCTCATAAGCCTATTTTTTCAAAATTGAAAATAGGCTAAAAATTTCGCACAGCTGCGATCTTGTGGTTATGGAAACAATTGAAATAAATTAGATGCCAGTGGATTAACATTTGTATAAGGATTTACTGTACCAAGTTTCACTGCACTCTGATGGTTAAATTGCGAGAAACGTCCATGTGAATATTTATACTTCGCGCCGCCGCCTTGTTGGATTTGTGATCACCAGGTTATTCAAAGTCCAACAGGTGAACTTAAGTTCATAGCCCCTATGAACATACAAAAATTCAGTTTGATTGCTATAATAGATTCGTAGATATTCAGAGCCGTCTAAATATTTCGAATGGTCGCCATGTTGGATTGTTTAATGTATAGGCCATAGAGTTATGTACCATTAAAGGAAAATTATTGCGAAGGTTCACTATTCAACTTTCATATCGGTCGCATGAATACGACACAAGAAATAAAAACTTAATTTTAAAAGTCGCAAAGACGCCATCTTGTGGTTATGGAAACAATTGAAATAAATTTGATGCCAGTGTATTAACATTCGTATAAGGATTTACTGTACCAAGTTTCACTGCACTCGGAAGGTTAAATTGCGTGATACGTCCATGTGAATATTTATTCTTCGCGTCGCCGCCATGTTGGATTTGTGATCACCAGGTTATTTAAAGTCCTATAGGTGAACATAAATTCATAGACCCTATGAACATAAAAAAAATCAATTTGATTGCTTTAATGGATTCGTAGAAATTCCGAGCCGTCTAAATATTTCGGATGGTCGCCATGCTGGATTGTTAAATGTATAGGCCATAGAGTCATGTACCATTAAAGGAAAATTATTGCGTAGGTTGTTTATTCAAACTTTCACATCGATCGCATGATTACGACACAAGTAATAAAAACTTAATTTTAAAATTCGCAAAGCCGCCATCTTGAGGTTATGTGAACAATTGAACTAAATTGGATACCAGTGTATTACAATGTGTATGAACATTTCCTGTACCTGATTTCATTGCGGTTGGAACATTTAATCGCGAGAAAGGACTATTTAAAATTTTCAAATTCGCATGGCCGCCATATTCGTTTTGTAGTTAACCGGTTTTTGAAAGTCCTGTAGATGAACTTCCAGTAGTGCCCTTTATCTCCGTACAAAATTTCAGAGTGATACCGCTAATAGTTTCAGAGATATACAATGGCGGTGAAATATTTCGCACATCCGCCATCTTGTGGTTATGTAAACAATTGAACCAAGTTAGATGTCGGTGCATTACAATGTTTGTAAACATATACTGTACCAAGTTTTATTGCGTTTGGTTGTTTAAATCGCGAGAAACGTCTATTTAAAAGTCGCAAATTCACGTGGCCACCATGTTGGTTGTGTAGTTACCAGTTTTTGAAACGTCACATAGGTGAACTTTTACTTGTTTCCTTTACCACCGTAAAAAACCAGGGTGATATCGGGAATAGTTTCGGAGATATTGAATGCTGGTGAAATATTTCGCACAGCCGCCATGTTGGATTGGAGAGACGAAACAAAATTTGAAGGGCACGGTCGGGGTCGCCCGGAATAGTGCTATGTACTTACCGAGTTTCATTGAAATCCCTCCACCCGTTTAGATTTTATTAGACACACACACACACACACACACACACACTCCTCACACACACACACACACGCACACACACGGACCAAATGTGATCTCATAAGCCTATTTTTAGCCTATTTCGATTTCTGCAAAAAATCAAAGTGGACTTATGAAATCACTACAGGGCGAAAAAAAGTGTGTCTGACTGTGTGTGTGTGAGTCTGTGTGTGTGTGTGTGAGTGTGTGTACTCTGAATGTCTGTCCCCCCCTATCAATTCGAACACGGTGAGCGCAAATTGAACGAAATTTGGTACAAAGGTAGCACTAGCAAAGGACACCTCAGTGTCATGTTTTATATCGCCGCCATCTTGACGGAAACGTAATGGCGGCCACACAAATGTTCAAAGCTTAAATCAAATTACGACTAACCTAATCATCCGATTTCTACCAAATTTTGCAACAACATACCTTATGGGGGCAGCATCCTTTGACCAAACTAATAGGTCATCAGCCTAATAGTTTGCGGATGGCTGCCATCTTTGTGTTAAAATCGATTGCCCCTATTAATTCGAACACGGTGAAACCGAATGGAACGAAATTTGGTACAGAGGTAGTACTAGCAAAGGGCACCCCAATGTCATGATTTCTATCGCCGCCATCTTGACGGAAACGTAATGGCGACCACCCAAATGTTCAAAGCTTAAATCAAATTACGCCTAACCTAATCATCCGATCTCTACCAACTTTTGCAACAACATACCTTTATGAAGGATGCATCCTTTGACAAATGTAATAGGTCATTAGCCTAATAGTTTTCGGATGGCGGCCATCTATGTGTCAAAATAGATTACCCCTATTAATTCGAACACGGTGAAACCGAATGGAATGAAATTTTGGTACAGAGGTAGCACTAGCAAAGGGCACCTGAGTGTCATGTTTTATATCACCGCCATCTTGACGGAAACGTAATGGCGGCCACACAAATGTTCAAAGCTTAAATCAAATTACGACTAACGTAATCATCTGATCTCTACCAAATTTTGCAACAACATACCTTTATGGAGGAAGCATCCTTTCACAAATCTAATAGGTCATTAGCCTAATAGTTTGCGGATGGCGGCCATCTTTGTGTCAAAATCGATTACCCCTATTAATTCGAACACGGTGAAACCGAATGGAATGAAATTTGGTACAGAGGTAGCACTAGCAAAGGGCACCTCAGTGTCATGTTTTATATCGCCGCCATCTTGACGGAAACGTAATGGCGGCCACACAAATATTCAAAGCTTAAATCAAATTACGATTAACCTAATCATCCGATCTCTACCAAATTTTGCATCAACATACCATTATGGAGGGGCATCCTGTGACCAAACTAGTAGGTCATTAGCCTAATATTTTGCGGATGGCGGCCATCTTTGTGTGAAAATCGATTCCCCCTATTAATTCGAACACGGTGAAACCGAATGGAACGAAATTTGTTACAGGGGTAGCACTAGAAAAGGCCACCTCAGTGTCATGTTTTATATCACCGCCATCTTGACGGAAACGTAATTGCGGCCACCCAAATGTTAAAGGCTAAAATGTAATTACGACCAACCTAATAATCTAGTCTCTGCCAAATTTTTCAACAACAAATCTTTATGTGGGAAGCATATTCTGACCAAACTGCTAGATCATCAGCCCAATAGTTTGCAGATGGTGGCCAAGTATGTGTGCAAATCGATTCCCCCTATCAATTCAAACACGGTGAAACCGAATTGAACGAAATTTGGTACAGAGGTAGCACTGGCAAAAGGCACCTCAGTGTCATGTTTTATATCGCCGCCATCTTGACGGAAACGGAATGACGGCCACCCAAATGTTAAAAGCTTAAATCAAATTTTGACCATCCTAATAATTTGATCTCTACCGGATTTTGCAACATCATGCCTTTTTGTGGAAAGCATCTTATGACTGACTACAAGGTCATCAGCCCAATAGTTTGCAAATAGCGGCCATGTATGTGTGCAAATCCGTTCCCCGGATCAATTCAAACACGGTGAAACCGAATTGAATGATTTTTTTTACATAGGTAGCACTAGCAAATGGCACCTCATATTCATGTTTAATATCCCTATAGCACGTTGTATTTCAACAAGCTACTACAACCAACATTCAATTATACTCCTTGAATAGGACAAAGAGTAATAACAATACCCATGCATTTAGGAGAACGTAGGCTATATGTTCTTTACTGAACATCTTGTTTCAAAATTGAAAATAGGCTAAAAATGAGGAAAAAGTAGACTTATCAGATCGATCCAGGAAAATGTGTGTCTGTCTGTCTGTGTGTGCGTGTGTGTGTGTGTGTGTGTGTGTGTCCCTCCCTCCTATCAACTCCTAAACGGCTGCAGATATCGAAACCAAATTTGGTAAGTGTGAATATCTATACCTGAATATCGTTGTTGTTTTAGTCTTCAGTGTTTTGACTGGTTTGATGCAGCTGTCCACGCCTCCCTGTCTTGAGTAAATCGTTTCATCTCTACATAGCTACCACACCCTACATCCGAAGCAATCTGTTTAACATATTCTAACCTTGGTCTACCCCTACAGCTCTTGTCCTCAACACTTCCTTCCTTAACTAAGCTTGCTATTCTTGGGTGTCTTAGTATGTGTCCTACTAACCCATCTCTTCTCTTCATTAGCAGTCACCAGAAACATCTCTCCTCTCCCACTGGTCTTAATACCTCATCGTTTGTCACAATATCTACCCTTCTGATCTTCATCATTCTCCTGTAACACCACATTTCAAAAGCTTCAATTCTCCTCTTTTCTGCTGCACCAATAGTCCAAGTTTCACTTCCATAGAGCGCCACACTCCAGACAAAGGCCTTCAAAAATGACTTCCTAAAATCTAAATCTATATTCGATGTCAACAGATTCCTTTTTTGTAGAAAAGCTTTCCTTGCCTGAGCCAACCTATTTTTATATCCTCTTTGCTTCGTCCATCACTGGTTATTTTGCTTCCTAAGTAACAGAAGTCTCCTACTTCCGTCAGCTATTCACCTGCCAATTTGATGTCCATAGAGGTTTCTGATTTTTTTCGGCTGCATTCTAGTATATTTGTTTTACATTTATTAATTTTCATCATGTATTCATTCCGTAAGACGGAGTCCATACCATTCAAAAACTCATTCAAATCCTCAGGCATGTCGGCCAAGATGACGATGTCATCAGCAAATCTTAGAGTGGAAATTATTTCTTCTTGAATCTTCACTCCCACTTAAAAATTTTCTCCAATTTTCTTCATTGCTTGTTCAATGTAAAGATTGGAAAGTATGGGTGATAAGTTGCAGCCTTGCCTTACACCTTACTCAATACCAGATTCTCTCTCATGTCCTTCAGCTCGAATGACTGCTGTCTGTATTCTGTATATATTGTATATCACCCTCCTATCCCTGTACTTTATTCCAATAGATTTCAAAATGTCAAACAATTTAGTCCAATCAACGTTATCAAAAGCTTTTTCTAAGTCTACAAATGCCATGAACGTTCTCTTATTAGCCTACTTTCCATTTTTGCAAAAAATGAAAGTAGACTTATGAGATCAACACAGGGCGAAAAAAAGTGTGTCTGTCTGTGTGTGTGTGAGTCTGTGTGTGTGTGTGAGTGTGTGTACTCTGAATGTCTGTCCCCCCCCCCTATCAATTCGAACACGGTGAACGCGAATTGAACGAAATTTGGTACAAAGGTAGCACTAGCAAAGGACACCTCAGTTTCATGTTTTATATCGCCGCCATCTTGACGGAAACGTAATGGCGGCCACACAAATGTTCGAAGCTTAAATCAAATTACGACTAACCTAATCATCCGATTTCTACCAAATTTTGCAACAACATACCTTTATGGGGGCAGCATCCTTTGACCAAACTAATAGGTCATCAGCCTAATAGTTTGCGGATGGCGGCCATCTTTGTGTGAAAATCGATTTCCCCTATTACTTCGAACACGATGAAACCGAATGGAACGAAATTTGGTACAGAGGTAGTAATAGGAAAGGGCACCTCAGTGTCATGTTTAATATCGCCGCCATCTTGACGGAAACGTAATGGCGGCCATACAAATGTTCAAAGCTTAAATCAAATTATGACTAACCTAATCATCCGATCTCTACCAAATTTTGCAACAGCATACCTTTATGGAGGGAGCATCCTTTGACCAAATTAATAGGTCATTAGCTCAATAGTTTGCGGATGGCGGCCATCTTTGTGTCAAAATTGATTCCCCCTATTAATTCGAACACGGTGAAACCTAATGGAACGAAATTTGTTACTGAGGTAGCACTAGCAAAGTGCACCTCGATGTCATGTTTTACATCGCCGCTATCTTGACGAAAACGTAATGGTGGCCACACAAATGTTCAAAGCTTAAATCAAATTACGATTAACCTAATCATCCGATCTCGACCATATTTTGCAACAACATACTGTACCCGATACCTAGTTGAGGCTATCGGCTACGCCAGCTGACATTAAGCCGTAGTTGAGATTTATGGGAAAAATTGAAAAGATAGCGCTCACATCGAGTAGAGGAGCATATTAGAAAATGACGTAGAGGGCCTAGGACCAAGAAGGCACTGCCAGTCAAGTAGATGGAATTATGGTAGGAATATTAAAGTTTTATTAATATCTTTATGGAACACAGTATATTTAATCATCTCAGAAGAGAAGAAATAACAAGCATTATATATGATAATAACTTGAAGAAAGACAGATAATCCCTTAAGTTATTGTATAACTTAATAGCCGAGATGAAGGTGGTCGAGATTATATTTGTGACGCACGACCGTAGATGGTGGGAGAGAATCACGTGACCGCGCCAGGTAGGAGCTGGTCGATGCAGTTTAGAGAAGTCAGTCGAGTTCAGCCAGCGAGCTGAAGTGGTACACATGCGCAGAGCGTACGGTAAAGTTGAGCGGTGAACACCACTGGTTACGTAAAGCGAAGGCGACAGTATTACTTAACCAAGCAGAGAGCGGAAGTAGGTCAGTGGGCCAAGGCGAGCAACGCAGGGGCAGACGGCGAGAGGACCGGTCAAGCGGCAGGCTGTACGGGCCGTGTACGGAGGAGAAAAGCCGGGGTTCAGAACAGCATTGTAATACGAGTTTGAGAACTTTATTTCGAGCTGCATTTTATAACGCAGAACAGTTTAGCAAAGCGGCATGGCGAGGCCGGCTTTAAGCATAGTTCATTCTGGAACAATGCAGTAGATCCGAGCGGGCTAGTTCCGACTTTTATACGCAGGCAACATTAAAGAAGATGAACTTCATTTCAACATTCAGTTACAACATTGAGTTGGGACTTGTATTCAGTAATAGAATTGTGCAGGCAGATAGTTACAATATACTGCAATTATGAACTTAGATATTCAAATTACATTATGACTATGCATTTCATAACGGAATATGTAGAGCGACCATGGGGTCCAAACAACATTAACGCTTTTAAGCAAACGAACTGTTACAATTATATGCACTTATGAACATTGGCATGTGCATTAATAGAATTCTTTTTTCATGAATTGTCATAAAATATCGAGTACGAACACAGCTACAGGGTGTTTCAAAAACTTATACACTCTCATAAATAAAATTTATTTTCTACAAGTGAGACTTAACCGCTGTGGAGATTGAACTTTTAACAAGCAAACCGAACATTATATGGGACAGTGGCGTAACACAGAAGAAGAATGTGGGATACGCTGCTTTTATGAACTTTTACGTAAGATTTTGGACAGTATCCATTATGGATAACATGCAGTTCATCATGTCGGAGTAAACGAAGACAGAGACGCGATGGCACCACGGAGCGATGGATTCGATTCCTGAAGAAGAGGAGGTCTAACAGCTGATTCACTTGGGATATGGAGGCGATCGTTATTTCGTGGGTGAAACGATATTCACGTCGATCTTTCGAGAAATTTATTACACACAAGAATAATCGACGATCTTTGAAATATAATAACAGCTGATATGAGAAGGTACTGTAAGAGTTAAGACTTTCTAATATGATATTTTCATGAACACTGGGCATACATGTATATATTTTTCTAGTAGGAGTTATACGATTATTTAGGCATGGCTTAAACATTATTTGCTCCGAGTTTTGCTAGAATATGGCGTTACCATATGATATGGCAGGCACCATTATACGAAATTCTCACCATTGGTTGGCTTTATTAAGCAGATGTTTGGTCTTTTAGACATTTTCCAGTAAGGATAGTTTTCTTGGATATTTAATTTTTTTTGTGGCGAGTATTTCGAACTCGTGATCTGAAATTGGATTATTTAAATCACTTCGTCAGTTCATTGCATACTAGCGAGTGTGTATTATTCATCAGTGGGATTTTTCCATTGGATTGTTTGGTGATATTGAGATGTTATTCACTCAAGTGAATGAATATCGCTTTTATATGACAACTAGAGACTTGTTGATTCCAATCTGGTACATTCACTCATGAGACGACGAGATGGGGCCTTTCGTATTTATACGATTGCATGGTGGTACACATCTTTACCCATCGTTCAGGGCATTATCATGTTAGACGACGGGGCAACGCCTTTCGTATTTATACGATCGTGTGGTGGTTACTCATCTTTCTTGCCATTGAGGGACTCATTTTTATCATCCGAGTGTACTTGAGATTGTAAGAGGATCAAACAAGGAACTACTAGTCACATATCAGTTGAATTTTGTTAAATAAATTAAAAATACATGTCAGCAGGGTTACATTTTGTAATTCTTGTTTGCCAATCCAATATTTTGTTGCTATACTCATTTGAGAGTACTTTCAATTTAACAGCTGATACAGTTGATGCTTTTGATAATTTTTATGATTGAATTTGATACCTTTGAGAAGGATTTAAAGTAATTGAATCTTATAAGATGAATCATTAATGGTCAGAATTATTTTAAGGCAGATCAATATTGCATATTTCGATGTGAGAGATTATAGCACATTAGTGTTTTTCTGTGAAGTGAATTATGAGAATTTTAAGAGAATTTATGCTATTTGAAAGCAGATTTTGAATCGGATTTCGATTACTAAAGTGATATTTGTCCTAATTGTTTAAGAAGCTGTCTAGATGTGATCAGATTAATTACAGTTATTGGAGATTGTGTGCGTTGATAATTTGAAGCCAGTTATGTATTTTTTGTAGATCATGCAACGGGATTAAGTGAAGTTTGTGATAGGCATTTTGTGGAAGTTGCCGAGTGGAAGTTGCAATATTGCTAATGTATTTTGAAGCAGACATGAGGTTGTCGAACCCAGTCTAGCGTTATTTTTGAGATTCATGCTGTGCGCTAAATATTTATGGAGTTTGTGGAATAATTGTGGATTTCAAATGTGATATTTGATAAGGTGAAAATATATAATGTAGTTGTAGATAGTGAGATCCAACGTGAATTTGTGAAGGCAATAATATTTTTTTGGCATGATAATTAAATACGAGATATAACTTGGAAGTAATAAAACTGTAATACAACGTTCTATAAACCTTATTAAACAATTTGTTAGGAAATTAAACAAATAAATAATGTTGATAATACAAGATTTTCTGATAATAATAATTAATGAAATAATAATCTGAAATTTAAGCATATTAATGATCTGACCTAATGAAATAAAAATCAGAATGACTAGATGAAATAATAAAAATCTAAATAACCAGATGAATAAAATGTAAATAAATTGATAAATTAAATTTTGGAATAGATCAATGAATTAAATAAATGGATGAATTAAAGATTGAATAAATAAGCTGATTTAAATAAATTAATAGATGATTGAATAGTTGATGAATAACTGAATTGGAAGGTGATAATTAAATAAAGAAGCTGATGATTAATAAATTTAAATGACTTTAAATACATTTATTTGAGATATGATTTGAAGAATTGCCACTTGTGTTGATGAATTAAACAATTAATTTTGATGATGATGATAATTATAACCAATGAATAGTGGATTTTCTGTGATTCACAAAACAGGCAATGATTAATGACAGTGTAAATAGTGTAAATTACTTATTCGATGTTTAGGAGCATTTTACTAACATATTCAGCATTTGAATAATGCCATGCAAGCCATAAATTATGTGATATTTAAAATATGTGTTTATAATATGTGTGTTTAGACAGAGTAATATATTTTTACATCCACATTCATGATGTTAATTTAAAGAGAAGTTGGGTCTCAGTTATCACGAATGTCAGTGACGCAAAGACATAGTGCTACGGTGATCCTGAGAACCCAAGAGAACTTTAGAAATTTTTCCTATTTTATGTGGATTAAATACACTTTGAGTAGAATGGAGATGGTTCGATTTTCTGGACAATGACAATTTAACGTTGGCATTCGACCATGCTCTCAGGTAGGATGAGTGTTTAATATGTCTGTCTGACTATCAAAGTTGAATAAATTTGTTTTTATCTTAGTTGTGATCTGATGATGATGTGATTTTCCTTTTTCTTTCCTTGTCTTAATTAAGGCTTAACCAGGGAGGATGTGGTTTGCTAGGGATTCAGTTGATGGCGCCCATTGATATTTGTATTTTTTATTAAATTTAAACCCGTAACGACCCTGGAGATACTTTATCTCGTGTTACCCTCTGCTTTCGAGATATTTCAACTGAATTTCCGACACATTCCTTATTTGACTAGGTGTTCATTTAACTCCGCTCTGTCCTGGAAATCCAGGAATGCGATGTAATAGCAGATGGGTCATCGCATCCCCAGGACGAACGGGTACAATACCTTTATGGAGGGAGCATCCTTTGACCAAACTAATAGGTCATTAGCCTAATATTTTGCGGATGGCGGCCATCTTTGTGTGAAAATCGATTCCCCCTATCAATTCGAACACGGTGAAACCGAATGGAACGAAATTTGTTACAGAGGTAGCACTAGCAAAGGGCAGCTCAGTGTCATGTTTTATATCGCCGCCATCTTGACGGAAACTGAATGAAGGCCACCCAAATGTTAAAAGCTTAAATCAAATTACGACCATCCTAATAATTTGATCTCTACCAGATTTTGCAACAACATGCCTTTTTGTGGAAAACATCTTATGACTGACTACAAGGTCATCAGCCCAATAGTTTGCAAAACAGCGGCCATGTATATGTGCAAATCCATTCCCATATCAATACAAACACGGTGAAACCGAATTGAATGAATTGTTTTACAGAGGTAGCACTAGCAAAGGGCACCTCATATTCATGTTTAATATCCCTATAGCACGTTGTATTTCAACAAGCTACTACAACCAACATTCAATTATACTCCTTGAAAAGGACAAAGAGTTATAACAATACCCATGCATTTAGGAGAAAGTAGGCTATATGTTCTTTACTGAACATCTTGTTTTTCCTTATTATATCTTCCAAAATTAGCCTAAGACTTAGTACAGCTTCCCTTGTTCCTATATTTCTCCTGAAACCAAACTGGTCTTCACACAACTCCGTTTCTATCTGGCTTTCCATCCTCTTGTAAATTATTTTAGACAGGATTTTTGAAGCATGAGTAATCAAGCTGATTGTACGGTAATCTTCACATCTGTTAGCTCCCACTTTCTTTGGTATAGGGATAATAACATTCTTCTTGAAATCAGGGGGTACCTCACCTGTCTCCTAAACCCTACACACCAAGTGAAATAACCTGATCAGACCTTCATCTCCTATGCATCGTAGCAACTCAATCGGTATATCATCTATGCCTGGTGCTTTGTTCCTGCTTAAGTCCTCCAATGCTCTGTCAAATTCTGATCTCAATATTAAATCTCCTTTTGCATCCTCATCAATTTCCTCCTCCCTTTCCATTACATGATTGTCAATCTCCTTTCCCTTATACAAACACTCTATGTAAGCTTTCCATCTCTCAACCTTTTCTTACCTATCTGTTAGAGGCTTTCCATTTGTGTCCTTAATATTACAGCACTTAGTCTTCTTTTCCCCAAAAGTGTTCTTAATCCTTCGATTAGCTGTGTCTACTTTTCCTAATTTCAGACAATTTTCTATAACTGCACATTTCCCTTTCAACCATTCTTCTTTCGCTTCCTTGCACTTCTTGTTAACCTCATTTCTCAGACGTCTGTATTCTGCTTTCCCCTTTTTATCTCTTACATTCTTCTGTTTCCGCCTTTCATCCATGAATTCTAGTATATCCTGAGTGATCCACGGTTTTTTACCTATTCTTTCTTTCCTGCCAGTGTTTTCTTCTGCGGATTTTGTTATTTCCTTCTTCAAAAGTACCCATTCGTCTGGAATTGAAGTTGGTTTAAGGTTTTTTATTAGTCATCCTTTATACTCTTCTTGAATCTTTCGTTTACATCGTTCACTTTCAGTCTGTCTATTGCCCACCTTTTTGGCCTTTGACTTTTCTTCAGTTTCTTCAACTTTAATCTGCATTTCATAACAGCCAGATTGTGGTCAGAGTTTATGTCAGCAACAGGATATGTTTTGCAATCCAAAATCGGGTTTCGAAACCTCTGCTTGACCATAATGAAGTCGATTTTGTAACGCCCTGTATCTCCTGGTCTCATCCACGTGTATATTCTTCTATTGTGGTTATTGAATAAGGTGTTAGCTATGACCAACTCATGCTCGGTGCAGAATTCCATCAGCCTGCTATCTCCTACTATCTTCCCTTCTCTGCCTTTTCCTACCACAGCATTCCAATCTCCCATTACTATAACATTTTCATCACCCTTGATATACCTCAGAATTTCATCTTTTTCATCGTAGACCATTTCAACATCTTCGTCATCAACTTGACAGGTAGGCTATGTGTACTACAACAGATATGACTGTGCGCTGTCTAACTGTTAATAAATGCTCTCTCTATTTGTACCACTGTGGTGCACGTAGGTTTACTATTGATTTTTGCTACAATAATCCGTTCACTATATTGCTCATAATATTCCACCCGCTGTCCAAGTTTCCTACTCAATATGAGACCAACCCCTGCTTGTCCATTGTTTGAATTAGTGCTAATGACCCTATAGTCACCTGACCGAAAGTCCTGTTCTTCCTGCCAGCGCATTTCACTAATCCCTACCAAATCCTACCTCAACCTATCCATTTCCCTTTCTAAGTTTCTAACCTTCCATTTCCTAGCAGAATTCTAACATTCCACGCTCCGATCCGTAGAATGTCAGATTTCCTCTTTGTCACTTCTGTGATGATAACCCCCTCTCGAGTAGTCCCCACCCGGAGATCCGAACGGGGGACTAGTTTACCTCCGGATTGAAATTTTACAAGGGAGGAGGCCATCATCACATGTAATTATGCATAGAGAGGTGCATATTCTAACATATTTAACATCCTTGGTCTGCCCCTACAGTTCTTGTCCTCAACCCTTCCTTCCATAACTAAGCTTGCTATTCCTGGGTTTCTTAGTATGTGTCCTACTAACCTATTTCTTCTCTTCATTAGCAGTCGCCAGAAACATCTCTCCTCTCCCACTCGTTTTAGGGTTTTTCATTAGTCCTTCCTTTATACTCTTCTTGAATCTTTCGTTTACATCCTTCACTTTCAGTCTGTCTATTGCCCACCTTTTTGGCTTTTGACTTTTCTCGGTCCATGCCTGCCAGTGTTGCCAACAAGATTCTCAGCCTGCCGATAAGTCCGATTTCAAAATGCATGTAATTTCTATACTATCGATTGCATTTCAGGCAAATTTCGCATATACTATGTGTACTACAACATACACAACTGTGCGCTGCCTAAAGAGCCACCAGGACTGCCAACTGTTAATAAAAGCTCTCTCTGTTTAACCCTATCATCAATATATCAGAAATTATGCAAGCCAACAGCTCTAAACTTTGCTCACGTATAGTACCTGACACTCTACTTTAGTTTGGTGTAACTTATATACATCAGTGCTGCCAACACGATTCTAAGCTTGCTGATAAGTCCAGTTTTTAAATGCATATAACTTCTATACTACCCAATGAATTTAAACCAAATGTCGTATGTGCTTTGTGTACCATAACAGTTATTATGATGCGTATTCGTAAGAACCAGCAGGGCTGCCAACTGTTAATAAATGCTCTCTCTATTTGTTTAATCCTAATATCAATATATCAGAAAGTATGCAAGCCATCAGCTCTAAACTTTGCCCATATATATTACCTGACATTCTAGATTAATTTGGAGTAACTAATATACCTCAGTGCTACCAACATGATTCTAAGCTTTCTGATAGTTTCAATGTTTAATTGCATGTAACTTCTATACTAACAAATGGATTTTATCCAAAATTGGTACTATAATAGATAGTAAAATTTCTGATTAATTCTAATTCCAACTTGATTTTACGCGCACTGATAAATTCAATATCAAACAGCATGTAACATCCATACTATTCATTAGACTTCAATCAAATTTTGTATGTTCATTCTATACCTTAAGAGATGGAACTAAGACTATATTCAGAGTTACCAGGACTGCCACCTGCAGTAAGTAAATCTATTAGGCTACACTATTTCAGGTGTATTTCAAACTGCAGTTCGTAGAAATGTTAGTATTACCAACTTGAATTCGTCATTAATCTAGATAGGTCTATATAGATTGGCATGAATCTAAAATTTTAATAAAAGTAGGCTCTTTAGTTCGTCACGGAACTACTTGTTAATTGCTGTAATAGATTCGTAGATATTGATAACCGTCGGATGTTCGCCATATTGTATTTTTAAGTAGGCAATAGTACTATGTACTATTAGATGTCGAGTTTTGCGTATGTTGATTATCAAAAAGTTGACTTCGATCGCGTGATTAGGACACAAGAAATAAAAACTGAATTTTAAATTTTCACACAGCCACCAGCTTGAGCTTATCTAAACAATTGACTTACTACTTTACTTTACTTTACGCGATCAGACCCAGGGGACCGCGTCACAGTGGGCCAAAATCGAAATCTAGGAGGACAAAATTATTTATTTTCATAATTAAAAATCAAAATGTATTACTTCTACAGCATTCTCATATAATTGCCGCACACTATTCTGGGATATAAACGCATCTTAGTGTAAATCCGTCACCTCTGTTCGAGCAGTCTGAATTGGAGGGTGAATGTAAGTGGCTGTGGTTTGGTTGTCTTTGGGGTTAGTGTGATGCTTTAAGATGGAACATGCAGCTGAAGGTATGATCTTTGTAATGTGTTACAGTTATTAATGGACGTAATTGTCACGTAATTTTAGATATATTTGCATTATATAATATTTAACTATTATTTTTAAATTATATTTTCACTTAGATTTTTAGTATGTCGCGTCACCCTGCGTCACTTTCTACTAAATGTTAAAATGTAGATAAAGTCTTGTAGTTTACGCCTGTTATAAGATTTTTTTGCATCTTTTTGCAACTTACTTAGTTATTTTACGTTTTAGAAGATGCCGCGGAACCAGTTCTCACACGTTTACAACGGTTTGAAGCACTGGGTTCGACGATTATGTCAAAACTGGAATTTTGTGACTTTGTTAAAAGTAAATTAGGGGTAGAAAATTGTTCTGAAGAGATAACTGAATGCTCTATCCAACTCCTAGCCATAGATAATTTCTTGCATGTGTAGACGTAGCTTTAAATGTTCTTAACTGATGTTTATTATGAAGTAAACAAATTATATACGTTGCTTTCACTCAAAATTCATGATTAAAACGTAAAAATAATTTTGTCCCCCTAGATTTCGATTCTGACCCACTGTGCGCGTGCGTGCGTGCGTGCGTGCGTGCTGCTACAATTCTCCTTCAGTGAATTGCGTTTGCTGCTCTCTGTTGCCAGTCATCCTCTATTCCAATCTGTCGCAGGTTTTCACAGATTCCATCCTTCCGTCTTTTCCTTGGCCTACACAGTGGTCTTCTTCCATGAGGAACAAAATTGATCAGTTTCAGAGGCCATCGGAATGTGTCCATCCTAGTGTCATGGCCTGCACATGCCAGACGTTTGCTTCTGATTAGTCCTACGATGTTTGGGGTCTTACACATGGCATCCAACTCTCGATTACACCGTATACGCCATTGACCAGTGTCCTCTTCTTGAACGGGACCAAAGATCTTCCTCAAAACTTTCCGCTCAAAAACAAGGAGATTATCCAAATCTATTTTCTGAGTACTCCAGGTCTTGCTTCCATACAGCACTACAGGCTGAATTAGTGTCTGGTATAGTTGGACAGTTCTCGACAGGCTGCAGGACTTAAGAAGGTAACTGAGGCTGTAGTAGGAGCGGTTTCTGGCTAAGATCCTCGCTTTAATCTCTGCCCGATATGATGAATCCACCATGATGACCATCCGAAATATTAAGACGGTTCGCAATATCCACGATTCTATTACAGCAATCAAACTGAAATTTTGTATGTTGATAGAGGCAATTAACATAAGTAGGATATATGAAAATAGGCTTTAGTACTTCACGGAACTACGAGGGCTGTTTTTGAATTAAGGGCCGTTTTTTTTAAGCCCGTAGTTAAAGCGCACGCCGCAACAAGCGTGCGCGCTACCTCCCGGCATCCTTTGCGAACAAGCAGGCGTCAGTTTCAGCTGTGTGGCTAACCAGTACGCTGAACTGTGCATCTTTACAATGTTCAAGATTATTGATTCGCCCGCCGCGTGTGAGGTACGATCTGTGATATGGTTTTTGAGTGCAAGAAACATGTCGGCTGCAGACATTCATCGTCAGCTTTGTGAGGTGTATGGTGATAACGCAATGACGGAGGGTAAAGTGCGAAAATGGGTATACGAGTTCAAAAGTGGCCGAGAAAATGTTCATGACGATGAACGCTCAGTTCGACCATCTGTAATCATAGATTTCCTCCTCTTTTCGCAGCTGAAACGTCATCTTGGTGGTGTGATGGTCCCAATTAGTGACCAGAATGAAATAATTTTATATTTTATTATTATTATTATTATTATTATCAATATTTTTTAAGTTTACATTTTACCTTTTATTAGTTATTATGTTAACTAATATATTTATATATATTATTATGCGGTAATGTAGTATATTATGGCAATTGAAAGGACTTGGAGCGATACACATTATATTTGAAATAAGTTAGACGCTTGACTGAATATTATTTCTGAAGAAAATACGAACAAGAGAAGAAGAGGGTTGTTCACAGAAGGCTGGCTTATATACCGCTTCTTGGAAATGACATAAATAGACACTTATGTCATTCACATCAAGTATTCTACCAGTATACAAATCATACTAAGAAGAGATTCTATGAAGACTTTCCACTAACAATGCTGGGCCGATGAATGAGTCCTTTGCAACTTGATACAAAAGGTGGGCTGGACCTCCCGAGAATTGCTACAAAGAAGTATTGTCATTGTTGATATGTGAAAGGCGGGCTTATATCGCCTAGCGACTTCTGAAGAGGGGACAGACTCGTGCCATACCTGGGAACGTTATATATATGACGGCCGCCCAAATGGATTATTTTATTGAATTGCTGGAGGAGAGGGAAGGATGCGGAGTGGAGCAGAGGAACTTTTAGCGAGATGGAGTCTATAACGCAGTTCTAAACTAGACAGTTGACTATTAAGTATGTGAATTTGATAAGACATTCTGTCTCATCAAACTGTGACATGGTTGTGTACGAGGCTATTGTCACAGGGATGATTTTTGGAATTTATTCCGTCATCCACATATAAATTAATTACTTCGAGGAACATCAGGAACTCTCTACGCAACAATCCAACTACGAAGATCTTCAATGCGGTGAGCGATGTAAACAGTTATACTCCAGTCAAATCAGAAGGCTCTCATCCATATAAAATTCAATCTATATTTTATTCAATTAACTCAGTATACTCCAATTTCCAATCAAGACCCATAATACAAGTAAATTCAGTAGATTCTTTCATTTAAATTTATTATTATTATTATTGATACGTGCAAGGGCACGTCTCTACCATTTCAAACACGTATTTAATCAGGGACGCTGTTCTTGAAGTTTGAAACGACCGCCTGGTGACTTGCTTCCCATTCTGAACACGAGATGGTAGCGCCTGTCGGTCTTGGAGAGATTGCAAGTTGTTCCTGTGTCTCCCCAATAGGTGGTGTGGGCTTCGCATTATTAAATTCGTTATACGCATGACATGATTAAAAGACAATCACATTCTTCGTCTTCAAACAAATGCTAGTGCATTCATGATACCGCCAAAATTATGAACTTATTAATGACATTGTTGTTTTGATGTGACTTTCTCTGATTGGACAATATTTATTTACATGAAGACAGTTCGATAAATGACGAGCGATTCTCCGCCATTTTGGTGGAGTCCATTAGAGTTCGTGAAGTAAACATCAAGCTATCTGGTCGTGGAAGGTGTCTCCTCTAATGGGGGCTTTAAGCCCTCATTCTCTACAATATATATATATATTCTAGAAAAAGGAATTGCCTGTTCTCTTCGGGCTATGAATTTTCATCTTTTCGCCGCGAAGTGGACGTGTGGAATGTGACCTGTGATTGTGACCCAAACAATGCATGTGCCGGGGTTTGCCATTTTTTGTGAAGCACATGTAATAACATAAAATTATGTGTTAATTATTTTATTATTTTTGTGTCTCCACGGAGAAGGATGTAAGGTACGTTTTTTTTAAATTTAATTTATTTAATTATTTTATGTTATGGAGCTCCGATATCTTCTGATAGTAATATTTTAATTCTGTTCCTCTTCAGCTGTATAGGTTTAATTTTGTTGTTGTTTTGATTACGTTTCCTGGTTTATTTTTATTCTGTGCTCTTTTCTTCGTACCTTGTGGAGACACATTTCTAATTTATTTCATGTTTAAATTATTATTTATATTCCTTTGTCAATCTTGGGATTGACATATTAATTTATTCATGATCCGGTGCATTTCTCGATTATAATAGCATTTAGACCTAATTATTTTCCGCTGTCATTTTCTTTACGCTAATGTTTCAATTTAATCTTATTAATTGTTTGCCGTAATTTCGACCTGGCATGGGTTTGGTGTGGCCAAATCTTTTGTTTACCGTGATGCATTGTGGTCTCGTTGTCAGTCCTTTTGGCGCGGGTATCAAAACCAGACGTGTTCTGTAATTTGTTGTCAATCCTTTCTTTTTTCGGCGTGGCCTGACCTTCTGCATGCCGGATCGATATTGCATTACCTTGCAATTCATCAAGCCCGTTCTGAGTATGTTATGCATGTAATATTTATTTTAACCTTTGGGCTGTTAAATTTTATTTTATTTTAAATTAAGTTTTTCGTCTTCGTCGCTTTGCAAGCAAGCATGTTAGGCGCTATCTGGCATTCTTGTAAATTTTGTGTGGATTGATGCATGTTCAGTTTAGGTGAAGGTTCTTTAAATTTTCAATATTAAACTTTTTTTTATTTTTTTTAATCTTTGGTTGTGGCATTATTTCACCGACGTCAGTTCCGTTGGTTTTTGGGGGATGTTTGTACGATAGCCTGTGTGTGTTGTCCCCTTATCCATCTTCCTTCCACTCCTTTGGAGCTCTGCTGTTGGGACATGTCATCTGGAGGTGATGTTGCTGCGGAAGTGACCCGGACCCCTGAATACAGGTAAGTTGAACCATCCACGTTTCCCGTACTCGTCCCTTCTGGTAAGCAAAGCGTTGGTTATCGAGAAGCCGACGTGCTGCTGGCCAGTGCCGTCCAATGTTAATGCTAGGGGGGGTAGCATTTTGGTAGCCAAGCGATGGTGTCTCTTCACGTAGCAATTATCTTTAGTATTTTATTCTTTTTGCACTTGTTGTTTTTATATATTAAATTCATTTTAAATTCAAATGTTTGACTGGTTTTCCTTTAGTAGCTAGAAATTACTATAAGGCAACACCATACTCCTGAACTAATTATCGTAAGGTTAGATTACGTAAGTTTCACTACGGCTGGAGATAGGCATTTCGATGCTCGGCCTCTGTTTAACAGAGGTTTTAATATATTAATTTGATCATGATATATAAATGATCTGGCGCCCTGGCAATACATATGATACTACACATTATGTTTTTCTTTTAATGAAGCTGACAATAATACAAATACACAATTAAATGTTTCATTTTGATCACCCAAAAGTGGGCGACTATTTAAATAATCAGTTTCTTATTAACATTTTTCTTATTAAGTTCTTTAAACCATTACAAATAACGCCCAACTAGCGGAGCGCTTTTTTTTTTACTATTAACAGTAACACTCTCTAAATACTCAAAACCATTACAGTGGGAAGCGCTTTGCCGACGATGAAGAGGTGAAAACAGCCGTGAATTCTTGGCTGTCAGAGCAGGCAGCAAACTTTCACGCAGAGGGATTTCAGAACGTAGTTTTAAGGTATGACAAGTGCCTAAATAAACAAGGCAACTATGTAGAAAAATAGAGGAAGGTATGTAAAATCTAAAAATAAATGTGGTTTCAAAATAAAATGTTCGGTTAATTTAAAAAAATACAGCCCTTTCTAAAAAAAACAGCTCTTGTACTTATTTGAAACGCTTTCTCTTAATTTATCATGTTTAGCAACAACCCCTTAATATTGCGGATTTAGCTGAGTCTCCCCAACCTGTCAACTGTAAATGGAGGTAGCCTAGGACAAATTCGGGAAAAGCGCTCCGCTAGTTGGGCGTTATTTGTAATGGTTTAAAGAACTTAATAAGAAAAGGTATCCATAGAATGTAACATATAGTAAAGCCATCATTACTCCCGACGTGACGTTTCAGTGCTAGACTAGAGTTTCGTTCATTAAATCGCGACATCGCGAACGAAATTCAATTTGCCGTGATATATCGATTTGAATGGCTGCCTGTGATTGTCTAGTTGAAGTGATTTTCTATCTGATCGCTAGATAACTTCAGAGTAACTCTGAAACTTCAAGTCAGAAGTAATGATGGCTTTACTATTGTTTCTGTCAAGTTCGTGGACAGATTAAAGATATTTCTGGCGCCTTCGGTGGCGTGGTTGGTAGCATGCTGATCTTCTATGGCCAAGATCGTGGGTTCAAAGTCGTTGGATTTTTAAGAGCGTTAAAAATCCCTCTGTATGCCTACCTTCAGAGGGGAAGTATAGCCGGCTCGCCCATGTCATAGATTTAAGACATGTAAAAGAACCTTCCACTAACTACAATTGTGTGAAGCTAAATTTGTAGGTTAGATATGATTAGCGCTGTATTATGTTCCAAAGTCGGTTCGGTGGCATCTAGTAGCCAATTGACAGCTAGGTGTCAATGACGGTAGCCTTTTGATGTGGTTGAATAAGGGTGTATCGATATGGTGTATATTATGAGGTGAAAGGGGAGAACATTGGGGGTTGAAGGATTCTTAACGGAGCGTGTACTGTATCTCTTATTCAACATAGGCGATAAGTTTGAAATTCAGCGGAAAAAGCAGCTTAAAAATAAGCAAACAGGTGTTCGACCATTTCTTCATAAATCCAATTTAAGGGGCCCATGGGTAGGAGTGAAATTGGGGGGGGGGGGAACAGAAAAGAAAGTGTCCTAACTGATTGACTCACTTACTCCCTCATCAAACTCAGGGGGAAAACAACTTTAAATAAGTAAATAGGTGTTCGACCGTTTTTTTCTTTATAAATCCAATTTAAGGGGTTCATGGGGAGGGGTGAAATTCTCAAAAATAAATGAAAGAAAATGTCCTGACTGACTCACTCACTTATCATCGCCCAGTCAAAATTATTGAAGTTAGAAACATGAAATTTTGGGGATAAGTTCGTTGTGTGTCGAAAACGTCCACTAAGGAAAGAGTTTTGTATATTCAGGTTCTACAGAGGTGTTAAGGGGGTAAACGTGCATTTCATTTAATAACAATATCTCATGAGTGGTTTCATTTGGGGATGTGATACTTGGCATATATACTAATCATTAAAAATAAGCTGACACATGTCTAATGGTTTTTCGATGTGGTGTATATTATGAGGTGAAAGGGATGAAAAGTGGGGATTGAAAGATTCCTAACGGAGCGTGTATCTCTTAAACGACATAGGCGAAGAGTTTCATTTTCTCCGAGTTTCAATCAGCTTAAAAATAAATAAATGAATAAATAATTAAAATAAGTAGGTGTTCGACCGTTTTTTTTTCATAAATCCAATTTAAGGGGCCTATGGGGTGGGGTGAAATTCTGGAAGCAAAACGTCCATTAAGGAAGGATTTTTGGATGTTCACTCTCATCGACCAATCAAAACTATTAAAGTTAGAAGAAAGGGATATGTTTGTTGTGTGTCGTAAAAGTCTACTAAGGAGGGATTTTTGGATATTCAGGTTCTAAAGGGGTGTTGTACCCGATACCTAGTTTAGGCTATCGGCTACGCCAGCAGACATTAAGCCGTAGTTGAGGTTTTGAGAAGAGTTAGGAAAAGATAGCGCACCGATCGAGTCAAGAAGAATGTCAAGATGACGTAGGAGGTCTAGAATCAAGGAGGCACTGACATCTGTAAGAAGATGGAATTATGGATAGAGATGTGAAGCTTTATTGAGATATGTATGGAAATATGGTATTTAAACATCTTAGAAGAGGATATATAACATGCATTATAAGTGGAAATAATTGTAAGGAAGTTAGATAACCCTTAAGTTATTTTATAACGGAACAGCCGAGATGATGAGGGTTCGAGACTATAATCGTGACGCGAGAGCACTGTGGTGGGGGACTACACCACGTGTCTGCGCTAGGCAGATAAGTGAGAGAAGACAGTGCCAGCACATTCAGTGGAGCTCTGTCAGTCGAGCAAGTAGGGTCGAGCTCTGTAGCGCAAGCGAGACGCACGGTGAAGGTCGCGTAGCATACCGAAACTGTCACGGCAGAGTGTAGGCGACAGTTTCAGCATCGCCGAGCAGCGAACGCCAAGCAGGTCGTTGATCCAGGGGGACTTGCCGAGCAAGCAATCACAGACGGCCGGGATATGTTAGAACAGCACTGCAAGTAGTTGGAGACTTTATTACAAGCTGCATTTCAACGCAGTTTGAACACAGTTCTTTTGAATAATATGACGACTATGCTTTTCCATAACGCATTCAAAGTTACTTTAACAATTTCAAGCAAGCGGAATGTTGTTAGCATAGGCACTGATGAACATTAGATCGTGCATTAATGAAATTTATTTCTTATGCAATTTCATGAATTACCAAATACAGACAACTACAGGGTGTTTAATAAACTTGGACACTCTCATGTAAAATTTTATTTTACGAAAGTGAGTAATTAATTACAGTTATTAGAGATTGATCTTTCAATACTCAAACTGAACGTTTAATGGAACAGTGGCGTAACTTAGAAGAGGAGTAGGGGGTCCGCTGTTTCCATGAACTTTTTCGAGAGGAGTTGGACAATATCCGCTATGGGTAATCCGAAGTTCAACATGTCAGAGTAGACGCAGATAGAGACAAGATGGCACCGCAGAGCGATGGATTCGATTCCTGACGAGAGGAGTCCACCAGCTGATTCACTTGGGATTTCGAAGGCAATCGTCATTTCATGGATGGAATGATATTCACGCCGATCTTTCGAGAAATTCATTATGTAGGGAAAATCGACGATATTTCGAGAAATTCATTATGTAGGGAAAATCGACGATCTTGGAAATTTAATAACAGCTGATTATGAAAGGTACTGTAAGAGTCATAACTACCTGATACGATTATTTTCATGAATACTGGGCACACATGTATATTTTTCTAATAGGAGTGATACGATTATTAAGACATGGTTTGACTTTATATACTTCGAATTTGCTAGAATATGGAGTGACCATATGATATGGCAGGCATCATTATACGATATTCTCACCATTGGTTGGCTTTATTAAGCAGATGTTTGGTCTTTTAGACATTTTTCCAGCTAGGATATTTTTCATGAATAGTTTTTTTTTGTGTAACGAGTATTTCGAACTCGTGATCTGCAATTGATTATCAAAAATTACTTCGTCAGTTCATTGCATACTAGCGAGTGTGTATTATTCATCAGTAGGGATTTCTTCCATTGGATTGTTTGGAGATATTAAGAAGTTATTCCCTTTAGTGAATGAACATCGCTTTTATATGACAACTAGAAACTTGTTGATTCCTATCAGGTACATTCACTCATATAGCCTACGAGATGGGGTCCTTCGTATTTATACGATTGTATGGTGGCTACTCATCTTACCTATCGTTCAGGGAACTATCATCAAGTCGACGGGGCGAGGTCTTTCGTATTTATACGACTGTACGGTGGTTACTCATCTTACTCGCCATTGAGGGACTCATTTTTATCATCCGAGTGTACACGAGATGTAAGTGAATCAAACAAGGAACTACTAGTCACATATCAGTCGAAATTTTGTTAAATAAAGTAACGATAAATGTCAACAGGATTGCATTTAGTAATTCTTGTTTGCCAATCCAATATTTTGTTGCTATACTCTTTTGAGAGTAATTTCAGTTTAACAGCTGTTACAGCTGAAGCTTTGATGATTTTTATAATTGTGTTTGATACCTTTGAGAAGGATTTAAAGTAATTGAATCTTGTAAGATTAATCATTAATGGTCAAGATTTATTTTAAGGCAGATCAGTATTGCAGATTTTGATATGAGAGATTATAGCACATTGGTGTTTTTCTGCGATGTTTATTATGAAAATTGTAAGAGAATTTATGCTATTTGAAAGCAGATCTTAAATTACTGAGGTAATATATTTTTTCCAATTGTTTAAGAAGTTGTCTAGATGTGATCAGATTAATTACAGTTATTGGAGATTGTGTGCGTTGATAATTTGAAGCCAGTTATATATTTTTGTAGATCATGCAACATGGTTAAGTGGAGTTTGTGATAGGCATTTTGTGGAAGTTGCCATGTGATAGTTGCAACGTTGATAATGTATTTTGAAGCAGACATGAGGTCGTCGTACCCAGTCTAGCGTATTTGTTGAGATTCATGCTGTATGTGCTGAATATTTATGGAGTTTTGTGGAATAATTATTGTATTCAAATGTGATATTTGAAGTATTGAGGAAATGTAATGTCGTTGTGGATAGTTAGATCCAATGTGATGTCATGAAGACAATGATATTTTTTGGCATGATAAATTAAATACGAGATATAACTTGGAAGTAATAAAACTGTAAGACAACGTTCTATAAACCTTATTAAACAATTTGTTAGGAAATTAAACAAATAACTAAAGTTGATAATACAAGATTTTCTGAAAATAATAATTAACGAAATAATAATCTGAGATTTAAGCATATTAACGATCTGACCTAATGAAATAAAAATCAGAATGACTAGATGAAATAATGAAAATCTAAATAACCAGATGAATGAAATTTAAATAAGTTGATAAATTAAATTTTGGAATAAATGAATGAATTAAATAGATGGATGAATTAAAGATTAGATAAATGAACTGATTTAAATAAATTAATAGACGATTGTAATGATGATAAATAACTGAATTAGAAGGTGATAATTAATTAAAGAAGCTGATGATTAATGAATTTATATGGAATTAAATAAATTTAATTGAGATATAATTTGAAGGAATTGCAACTTGAGTTGAGAATTTAAATGATGTAATGGTAATGAATTAAGGATTCTGACAGGAATATGTAGAATTTTGAAGTGAGAATTAATGTGAGAAATGTTTAATTTTGATGATGACGATAACGATGACCAATGAGCCATGATTTTTCTGTAATTCACAGATAAGAGATTGTTAATGACAATGTAAATAGTGTAAATTAATTATTCGATGTTTAGGAGCATTTGAATAACATGTTCAACAGTTAAATTATGCCATGCAAACCATAAATTACGTGATGTTTAATATATGTGATTATAATATGTGTATGTTTAGACAGATTAATAATTTTTTTAATCCACATTGATGATGTTAAATTAAAGAGAAATTAGGTCTCAGGTTTCACAAGTGTCAGTGACGAAAGACATAGTGCTACAGTGATCCTGAGAACCCAAGAGAACTTTAGAGATTTTTCTGTTCTATGTGGATAAAAATAATTTTGGATTAGAAAAGAGATGGTTCGATTTTGGACAATGACAATTTAACGTTGGCATTCGACCATACTCTCAGGTAGGAGTTATATTTAAAATGTCTGTCTGACTATCAAAGTAAAATAAATTTGTTTTTATCTTAGTTGTGATCTGATGATGGTGTGATGTTCCTTTTTCTTTCCTTGTCTTGAGTAAGGCTCATCCGGAAAGGAAGTGGTTTGCTAGGAGTTCAGTTGATGGCGCCCATTTATATTTGCATTATTTCTATTAAACTTAAGCCCGTAACGACCCTAGATATACTTTGTCTCGTGATACCCACTGCTTTTTCGATAACTCAGCTGAATTTCCGACACATTCCTTATTTGACTAGAGGTTCATTTAACTCCGCTCTGTCCCGGAACTCCAGGAATGCGATGTTATAGCAGATGGGTCATCGCATCCCCAGGACAAACGGGTACAGAGAGAGAGGGAGAATTGGCTTTATCCAACTTGTGGGGCTTCGATTTTGTTTATTTTATGGAATCACATCAGATTTAGATTACTGAGAGATTGATCTCAAGTTCATTTAAATGTGTTACAAAATTTATTAAACTTAGTCAGACAATGTACTTCTGTGCCCATTCCAGTGTTCATGTTAATCGTATTAGTAATATCATGTTAGTTATAAGACATTTTTCCTATACCCAAGTGAATGCAGGAATTGAGACATTGTGATGTGTTGTTGTCTAACGTCTCTGTATAAAACGTATATTGAAAATATAATTATGTTGCCAGAAGATTTAGCGAAGGTGTTAGGAGAGTTACAGACGGGTATGTCTGGTATTGCAGAAACTATTTCTAAGATGGAAACGGAAGTTAAAGAACAAATTAATAATTCAGAAGCTAGGTTAGAAGCTAAATGTAAAGAAAATGTACAAGCATTACAGGCTAATAGCGAAGGCAATCTGAAGGATAATTTAAAGTCATTAGAAGATAGGCTACAGTCAAATAGCAAAGATGAGTTGATGTTATTAGAAACTAGATTACAGACTAGTACTGAAAGTCATTTAAAAGCTAGTGAAGCTAACTTGAAAGATAGTTTTAAATCATTAGATGAAAAATTACAATCAAATAGTGAGGACAATTTCAAATCGTTGGAAGAGAAATTACAAGCTCGTAGTGAAGAAACTAACACTGAATTAGAAAACAAGTTAACTAGATTAGAGAATAGCTTAACTTTAAAGAATAATGAAATGCTGAAGACTTTACAATTAGACATAATTGCAGTAAACATGAAAGGAGAGGAAAATGTTCAAATATTAAGAAAAAATATTATTGAATTAGAAAGTAGAGGAGAAGAAAATATTTTTACTTTAAGAACAGACGTTATGTCCATACAGAAAGACATTAAATCAGATGTATCGAAGTTGAGATTCGACATCGATGGTTTAGTGGCAGATGTAGGCAAAATTCAAGAGTGGTCTACCGAAGTATCTTTCGAGACTAAAATTAAAGGTCTAGAAACGAATCTAGGTAATGAGATTAAAGATTTAAAGACAGTAATTGGGACCATTAAAGAGGAAGTCTTAGGAGAGGTCAATTCTAATTTAAAATCATTAGAAAATCAATTGCAGAAAGATATTAGGAAGATAGACGACGATATAGAGCAAAAGGTTAATGAAAACTTAGCTTTATTCAAAAATAGAGTCGGTGCAATTGTGGAAGAACGGTATAGTGAGGTCGATGCCCAAGCAAAAGAGAAACGTGAAGGGTTAGATGAAAAATTAATCGCAGGTATGGCAAACTTAGAAGCGAGGTTTACGGAAAACAAGGAAGCGATGAAGATAGATTCAACTCTATTTAGAACAGATGTTGATCTGCTAAAGGAACAAGTCGCGTCAGTAAAGAACACGTGCGAAGGCAAAATTGACAAGTTAAAAAACGATTTAGACGAGAGTAACAAAACGCAGGATGTTACGTCGCTAGATGAGTTGAAGACTCAGGTCAAGAAATTAGCAGAAGACAGGATAACTAAACTAGAATCCATGTTTAACAGTTTCACCAGTCAGAATATAACATCAGGGGAAACATTGATAAATCAGACAGCGATAAACCGCAGTATGACTAATCAAGAAGCGAGCATGGGAGAGGACCATCAAATGCAACCGAATGTGACATTCGAAAGGGCCAGTTCAACCCCTCAGGATAATCCAAGTTCGAATAGGAGTACGTTGGGTCCAAGCGAACGATACTCAGGTCCAGTCACCATTATTAGAAATCTGGATGACAAGCCGAGAAAGTTTTCGGGAAATACAGGAGTTACACCAGTTGAATTTCTGCGAGATATTCGAGACTACATGGCGGAACATAGGGTAGCCAAAGAAAGAGAGCTAAGGATAGTCGAAAGCGCCTTAGATGGGTCTGCGCTTACTTGGTTTAGAGCGTTCAGAAGCAATTTTGCGAACATGGAGCAATTTGCCATAGCTTTCTTGAGGAGATTTTGGAGTGCCGAGGATCAACTTAACGTAAGAGCGGAAATGTACTCAAAGCGCTATTCTACGTCACATCCGACGCATTATGCCAATTATTTCACGTCACAGCTGGCTAAATTACAGTTTCTGATTCCTCCATTGCCAGAAGAAGAGCTTTTGCAAGCTATAGCGAGACAGTTACCGATTGAGGTACAGCGATCACTAATAGCGTCGGGAGCCAATACACTTGAGCACTATGACGACATTTTACGGCGATTGGACTATACTAGCGCTCAAGTTACGCCTAGAAACACCAGAAACGACAATAGAAACACGCAAGAAGTGAATGCGGTAGTCGTAGACAATGCAGCTCAAACGGACAGAAGAGATTCCTGGGAAAACCGACGGAACGAAGGGAATCGAGGAAACATCCGTAACGCTCGAGGAAATGATCGATATAGATGACCATATGAGAGGCCATACGATCAAGAAGCAAGAGATAGCCGATATAGAAATTATAACCAGAATTCCAGATATCAAGACAGGAATCGATATAACAATAGATATCGGGGCAGAAATAACTGGAGCCAAGGTCAACAGTATAATGGGAACGACAGGCAGGATGGCCGAAGAAACGATCCTAACGACAGACGAGATAATCGTGGACATGAGAGGTCAAGGCAAGAAGATAGACAGCCTAGTGCACCACCCGAAGAGACAGTGAGAGATGTCAATCGAGCAAGCACGAGTGGCGAAGGAAGAAGCAGACATCAGAATAACACGGAATCAAGATGCTAATCATTGGAAGTCAATCATCATTATTGAGAGTCAGAAAGAACCATCATGCTGAGTAAGGGAATTGTAGAGCTATCGTGTACATGTATTATATATAGAATGCCTGAGAGTGTATTTTTTTTCTCAATCCTGATAAAAAAAAGGAGATGTACGGGAGAGATGTACCCGATACCTAGTTTAGGCTATCGGCTACGCCAGCAGACATTAAGCCGTAGTTGAGGTTTTGAGAAGAGTTAGGAAAAGATAGCGCACCGATCGAGTCAAGAAGAATGTCAAGATGACGTAGGAGGTCTAGAATCAAGGAGGCACTGACATCTGTAAGAAGATGGAATTATGGATAGAGATGTGAAGCTTTATTGAGATATGTATGGAAATATGGTATTTAAACATCTTAGAAGAGGATATATAACATGCATTATAAGTGGAAATAATTGTAAGGAAGTTAGATAACCCTTAAGTTATTTTATAACGGAACAGCCGAGATGATGAGGGTTCGAGACTATAATCGTGACGCGAGAGCACTGTGGTGGGGGACTACACCACGTGTCTGCGCTAGGCAGATAAGTGAGAGAAGACAGTGCCAGCACATTCAGTGGAGCTCTGTCAGTCGAGCAAGTAGGGTCGAGCTCTGTAGCGCAAGCGAGACGCACGGTGAAGGTCGCGTAGCATACCGAAACTGTCACGGCAGAGTGTAGGCGACAGTTTCAGCATCGCCGAGCAGCGAACGCCAAGCAGGTCGTTGATCCAGGGGGACTTGCCGAGCAAGCAATCACAGACGGCCGGGATATGTTAGAACAGCACTGCAAGTAGTTGGAGACTTTATTACAAGCTGCATTTCAACGCAGTTTGAACACAGTTCTTTTGAATAATATGACGACTATGCTTTTCCATAACGCATTCAAAGTTACTTTAACAATTTCAAGCAAGCGGAATGTTGTTAGCATAGGCACTGATGAACATTAGATCGTGCATTAATGAAATTTATTTCTTATGCAATTTCATGAATTACCAAATACAGACAACTACAGGGTGTTTAATAAACTTGGACACTCTCATGTAAAATTTTATTTTACGAAAGTGAGTAATTAATTACAGTTATTAGAGATTGATCTTTCAATACTCAAACTGAACGTTTAATGGAACAGTGGCGTAACTTAGAAGAGGAGTAGGGGGTCCGCTGTTTCCATGAACTTTTTCGAGAGGAGTTGGACAATATCCGCTATGGGTAATCCGAAGTTCAACATGTCAGAGTAGACGCAGATAGAGACAAGATGGCACCGCAGAGCGATGGATTCGATTCCTGACGAGAGGAGTCCACCAGCTGATTCACTTGGGATTTCGAAGGCAATCGTCATTTCATGGATGGAATGATATTCACGCCGATCTTTCGAGAAATTCATTATGTAGGGAAAATCGACGATATTTCGAGAAATTCATTATGTAGGGAAAATCGACGATCTTGGAAATTTAATAACAGCTGATTATGAAAGGTACTGTAAGAGTCATAACTACCTGATACGATTATTTTCATGAATACTGGGCACACATGTATATTTTTCTAATAGGAGTGATACGATTATTAAGACATGGTTTGACTTTATATACTTCGAATTTGCTAGAATATGGAGTGACCATATGATATGGCAGGCATCATTATACGATATTCTCACCATTGGTTGGCTTTATTAAGCAGATGTTTGGTCTTTTAGACATTTTTCCAGCTAGGATATTTTTCATGAATAGTTTTTTTTTGTGTAACGAGTATTTCGAACTCGTGATCTGCAATTGATTATCAAAAATTACTTCGTCAGTTCATTGCATACTAGCGAGTGTGTATTATTCATCAGTAGGGATTTCTTCCATTGGATTGTTTGGAGATATTAAGAAGTTATTCCCTTTAGTGAATGAACATCGCTTTTATATGACAACTAGAAACTTGTTGATTCCTATCAGGTACATTCACTCATATAGCCTACGAGATGGGGTCCTTCGTATTTATACGATTGTATGGTGGCTACTCATCTTACCTATCGTTCAGGGAACTATAATCAAGTCGACGGGGCGAGGTCTTTCGTATTTATACGACTGTACGGTGGTTACTCATCTTACTCGCCATTGAGGGACTCATTTTTATCATCCGAGTGTACACGAGATGTAAGTGAATCAAACAAGGAACTACTAGTCACATATCAGTCGAAATTTTGTTAAATAAAGTAACGATAAATGTCAACAGGATTGCATTTAGTAATTCTTGTTTGCCAATCCAATATTTTGTTGCTATACTCTTTTGAGAGTAATTTCAGTTTAACAGCTGTTACAGCTGAAGCTTTGATGATTTTTATAATTGTGTTTGATACCTTTGAGAAGGATTTAAAGTAATTGAATCTTGTAAGATTAATCATTAATGGTCAAGATTTATTTTAAGGCAGATCAGTATTGCAGATTTTGATATGAGAGATTATAGCACATTGGTGTTTTTCTGCGATGTGTATTATGAAAATTGTAAGAGAATTTATGCTATTTGAAAGCAGATCTTAAATTACTGAGGTAATATATTTTTTCCAATTGTTTAAGAAGTTGTCTAGATGTGATCAGATTAATTACAGTTATTGGAGATTGTGTGCGTTGATAATTTGAAGCCAGTTATATATTTTTGTAGATCATGCAACATGGTTAAGTGGAGTTTGTGATAGGCATTTTGTGGAAGTTGCCATGTGATAGTTGCAACGTTGATAATGTATTTTGAAGCAGACATGAGGTCGTCGTACCCAGTCTAGCGTATTTGTTGAGATTCATGCTGTATGTGCTGAATATTTATGGAGTTTTGTGGAATAATTATTGTATTCAAATGTGATATTTGAAGTATTGAGGAAATGTAATGTCGTTGTGGATAGTTAGATCCAATGTGATGTCATGAAGACAATGATATTTTTTGGCATGATAAATTAAATACGAGATATAACTTGGAAGTAATAAAACTGTAAGACAACGTTCTATAAACCTTATTAAACAATTTGTTAGGAAATTAAACAAATAACTAAAGTTGATAATACAAGATTTTCTGAAAATAATAATTAACGAAATAATAATCTGAGATTTAAGCATATTAACGATCTGACCTAATGAAATAAAAATCAGAATGACTAGATGAAATAATGAAAATCTAAATAACCAGATGAATGAAATTTAAATAAGTTGATAAATTAAATTTTGGAATAAATGAATGAATTAAATAGATGGATGAATTAAAGATTAGATAAATGAACTGATTTAAATAAATTAATAGACGATTGTAATGATGATAAATAACTGAATTAGAAGGTGATAATTAATTAAAGAAGCTGATGATTAATGAATTTATATGGAATTAAATAAATTTAATTGAGATATAATTTGAAGGAATTGCAACTTGAGTTGAGAATTTAAATGATGTAATGGTAATGAATTAAGGATTCTGACAGGAATATGTAGAATTTTGAAGTGAGAATTAATGTGAGAAATGTTTAATTTTGATGATGACGATAACGATGACCAATGAGCCATGATTTTTCTGTAATTCACAGATAAGAGATTGTTAATGACAATGTAAATAGTGTAAATTAATTATTCGATGTTTAGGAGCATTTGACTAACATGTTCAACAGTTAAATTATGCCATGCAAACCATAAATTACGTGATGTTTAATATATGTGATTATAATATGTGTATGTTTAGACAGATTAATAATTTTTTTAATCCACATTGATGATGTTAAATTAAAGAGAAATTAGGTCTCAGGTTTCACAAGTGTCAGTGACGAAAGACATAGTGCTACAGTGATCCTGAGAACCCAAGAGAACTTTAGAGATTTTTCTGTTCTATGTGGATAAAAATAATTTTGGATTAGAAAAGAGATGGTTCGATTTTGGACAATGACAATTTAACGTTGGCATTCGACCATACTCTCAGGTAGGAGTTATATTTAAAATGTCTGTCTGACTATCAAAGTAAAATAAATTTGTTTTTATCTTAGTTGTGATCTGATGATGGTGTGATGTTCCTTTTTCTTTCCTTGTCTTGAGTAAGGCTTATCCGGAAAGGAAGTGGTTTGCTAGGAGTTCAGTTGATGGCACCCATTTATATTTGCATTATTTCTATTAAACTTAAGCCCGTAACGACCCTAGAAATACTTTGTCTCGTGATACCCACTGCTTTTTCGATAACTCAGCTGAATTTCCGACACATTCCTTATTTGACTAGAGGTTCATTTAACTCCGCTCTGTCCCGGAACTCCAGGAATGCGATGTTATAGCAGATGGGTCATCGCATCCCCAGGACGAACGGGTACAGTGTTAACGGGGTTAAACTGCATGTCATTGAATAACAATATGACCCGACTATGACGCGAGCGAAGCGAGGCTAAACATGAGATGGTGTGTGTCTGTGTATTACTCAATCACGCAAGAACCACTGGTCCGACTTACATGAATTTTACATGGAAGTAGCTGATTTACCTGGTTAACATATAGGCTACTTTTGATTTCAATACTCTGTACTATTTAAAGATGGCGACCATTTTAGTGACGTCACTACACCCTTTGGTTTCAAACTTTCTTATTGCATTTCAAATAAAAGGTGAACGCTAACTAATAGCAAACCTTTGATGGCATATACGAGGTTTAAAATTAAATTTTCTATCCGAAAGGTATCTCCAACGGTTAGCGAGTAAAACCTAAATTTGTGCTATAAAACACGGTCAACGCCGAACGGTGTGGACAAAATGTTCCATCCTTAATATCCCTCTGCGCAGCACCTCGCCTATCCCCTGTTTTAACTATCACTTTCACATTTTAATTTATTTATGACGCGTAGCGAAGCACGGGTACTTCAGCTAGTTTTTTAAATTTTTCATAACATCAACGCGTATCAATGCAGCAGTAAGAGCGTAGCACTAGTGGTACGCGTACCACAGTTTGGGAAACGCTGCACTAGACTACCAAGGTGTGATCTGGTTTAAATTTATGGTATTTGAAGATCTCCAACTGGCCTCCTCTATGGTGATGAATTCAGCTTCCTTCCTATGAGGTATGGTTCCACGACTGCCTCACTGCCTGGATCGAATGGCAGTGATCTCCGCTGTTACTCCACCACGTGGCTCCATTCGGAATTCGTGGTCTTCTGGAACGTGGCCTCCTTCCTTCTTTCTCCCATCTAACCCATCGCTGATGTTTAGTGCATTTCCATCGTCATATTATCGAAAACTTTAGCAATATTCATTAGAGCAGTGTTTCCCCAACTCTTTTGTGTGTGTTCCACTTTAAGAGATGAGAATCTCTCGCGTACCACCTACTGGTTGGGAGATATAGTAACTATAATCCCCACCACCACTACATAGCAGACCGAAAGACGGATTGTAAATTGTGTTTGTTAGAGTTAGACTGTTGGAGTTAAATTTCAAATAATAAAAAGTGTGTCCAGTTGTTTTATTATTTATTACAGTAAGTATTAATTCAAACATTCAGAAATGACACTGTACAATTAATATTAATAAAAGGACTTGTAATAATTAAACATGACAACCAAAGTTCAACTAACAGCTTCAATGTGAAGGATGAGCTTGAAGATTAGAAGCCAACTTAGGAATGTCTGGTTTAAGAACGTTTCCCACTGTGAGGAGCCTATTCCGGTATTTATTCTTGAGATAAACAAGGTGAAGAAAATGCAGTCTCCCACAAGTACGAAGTAGTGAAAGGCAGTAAAAATCAAAATGCTTTGTCCGCTATGTCTGCATAGTCTGCACGCCTCTCAACCCAAGAGTTCACAAGAGCCATTTTTGAAAACTTTTGTCTTAGTTCTGAATCACAATTCAATTCATAAAACTGCTCCTTGTCTTTGGTCTCAATGTTCTTATATTTTTAAATTTTATATTTTATATTTTGATATTTTTCGTAACATGACCGCGTACCACTGCAGCAGTACCAGCGCACCACCAGTGGTACGCGTACCACAGTTTGGGAAACGCTGCATGAGAGGACCAAGATTTTCCGCACACATTATAGAATTTGCTGTGTAATGGTGCACTTCACTGTCTTTCCACACCCTGGCTAATTCGTGCATGAATCGTAGGCCAAAATGCATGAAAGCGTCCTCAATAAACAATCAATATAGTCTATTACTTGGATCGAAACCTTATTCCACGACACTCTTTACTACGTGAAAGACACTTTCAATATACTGTGAGAGTCTCCTACTTCCAAATCCATATAACAAGATATCGTCTTTAAACCTCTCCACAGCATGAGATATGCTCACAGTTCACAAGTCCCCTCTTCACTAATGAATATAATAAACTCCACTTCGAATACAGTGAAACAGTCCAAGCAACTGGTAAACTAATATGTCACTCACTTGATCTGAGTAATGTTCCAAGGTCCACACAATTTCGATGTTCTGCACTGATACAATGTTCTCGAACACAGTTCCCATTGAGGCGCACGTGGCCTAAGAACACTCCACAAGGTACTGGAATGTTCTCGATGTCCGCTGGGTGGTATTACACTCGGCGCACTAGGGTTACATGGATGGCTGGTAGGCAGGGACCCGGAACAGAACGTAACGCGGAACGGAACTCTTGTCTATGTGGAACGGAGAAATTCCGTTATCTCCAAGGTTATTTCCAAGTTGTAACGTTACCGCTGTCTGTTCCAAACGTAACGTTACCGTCCTGGAACGGAACTGATTCTGAAACCGTACCCGGTATCTGGAACAGTGGAATGTTAGCCGAGCCTGTACCGGTACAGCGTATTGGAGACGGGTGGAACGTTACGTTGTCCCGTACCGAAATGAACAGAGGAATATCCGATACGTTACAGTTCGGAACATTCTACTTATAATAACGGAACAAACAGACGGAACGGAACGTTACAAATTTAACGGGATTGTATTGTTACAAGGCTACATTATGACGTCTCAAGGTCAAGCAGAAGGCGTGCGATGTAGCTGTTATTTTTATTGGGACGACGTGCATGCATTTACTCACTCAATCCCATTTTCCCGCTCACCTCACAGCACGCCAGCCTTCTGTTTCAGCTAATGTAGAGATCCTGTACCCCAAAAGAAGCTGCGCGACTCCGTCCCCTCGTTGTGATCGGTTGATCAAAATTTCTTTGGGATACCGTAAACGATTTGTGAGGTAAGGCAATGGGCAAAGCACAGTGCTATCAAGCGGTTCCGTGGCACATTTTCCGTATATAACTAAGTAGATCTAAGTTGCGGGAACACCGTAGTGTTTGTTTGTACTTCAACGTTGATTATCACCGAGACATGAGGTTTGAGACCACATATAAAATGTATACATTTCAAGCTGCCTGGAGTTGGTGAGGGGAGTACAGACGATTCTCTAGTTTAATCAAATTTTGGTTGGCTTACATATCATTGACAATCATTTCATGTCTCTGCTTTCAGAATAAGGCTATATTATGACTACCCACATCGTCACTCCAAGAGGACAGCGAAATACTTATTATTAGACTATTGTTATTATTATTATTATCATCATTAGACAGTTATGTTATTATTATTATTTTCATAATTATTAGTCATTAATGATTATTATTAGTATACTATTATTATTATATTTTTCATTATTCTAGACAATTGAGTTTGTACAAAAATTCGCTATCCAGCAACAGAGAAACTACCTTATACTATCGGGGCGCAGTTAGCATATTATTAGGAACCGGATTCTTAGGTTCTTATCTATTTTTCCCATACTTCTAAATACTTTTACGAATCACATTGAAATTCCGTACTACCTAATAAACTAAATAATACGCGAGTACATAAAAATAACTAATCGCAGTTTTGTACCATTTATTGTAGTATATTTCAAATTTTGTCCATAATCCTTGAAATTAAATGTGAAGATAGTGTTTATTCCTAGCTCCAGTCGATTGAAAGCAATCCTACCTAATGGAAAAATGAAATATTTTCAGCACTTTCCAGCTTATATATTATTGCTTGGTTATTTACCGAGAGGAAAGAGCGAATAAATCTCTTATTATTCCCAAGAATCCAATATAGTAAAGAATCAACATTATTTGAACGAGATAGAATGTGAAAATCATCTCTGACATCCTTGGCTTTATTGCAATCCCTAAAAGTGTAAAGTTATCGGTGATAATTTGATTACGCATCATTATGTTAAATATTTACTCTCTCGTTGCAATCAGATTGTCTACTAATAATGAGGTATTAATCTTAAGCCTTATGTAATGTATGTCAACTTTCGCTACCATTTAAACACAAGAACTTATTGTAAAAACCCATTCTACCTAATAAAAAACTAAAAAGAACAATTTTATGTTTTTGAAAACCTAAAATGACAATTTTAAAAACCACCAAAATCCGGCCCCTATTTATTATATTCTGATGGTTGGGTGGTAGAGCAGCGGACTCTGTACTGGGATAAACGCCAGGAAAGAAGAAGATGGTTGGGTGGTTTCCTAAGTAATACAAGAAGTTCCGTGAAGAACTCTACGGCCTACTTTTCATGCCAATGATTATAATACAGTATATGAACCTATCTAGAATAATGACGAAATTAAGTCTGTAATATCGAAATATCTAATTAGTTCAAAACATACCTGGTGTAATGTAGCCTAATAACGCACTACAGATGGCAGCCCTGGTGACTGAATATATTCTTATTTCCATCTCTTAAGGTACAGAATACAACATTTGGTTGAAGTCCAATGGACGTTACATGCAGTTAGACACTGGATCTATCAGCAGCGTAAAAGCATGTTGCCAACAATACCATGCGTGTGCTGGTCAGAAATAATCTGAAATTTTATGATATCTTGTTGTGCCAATTTTGGATGAAATCCATTTGTTAGTATAGAAGTTACATGTATTTTAAAATTGGACCTATCAGCAGGCATAGGATCATGTTGGCAGCACTGACTTATATTAATTACTCCAAATTAATCTAGAAAGTCAGGTGCTATACGTGAGCAAAGTATAGAGCTGTTGGCTTGCATACTTTCTGATATATTGATATTAGGGTAAAAAAAATATAGACAGCATTTATTAACAGTTGGCAGCCCTGATTGCTCTTAACAATACTTATAGTCATATCTGTTATGTTACACATAGCACATACGAAATTTGGTTGAAATCCAACTGATAGTATATACGTTACATGTATTTAAAAATTGGTACTATCAGCAGGCTTATAATCATGTTGGTAGAACTGATGTATATAAGTTACTCCAAATTAATCTAAAATGTCAGAATATACGTGTGCATAGTTTAAATCTGTCGGTTGCATACTTTCTGATATATTGGTATTTGGATAAAAAAAATAGAGAGAGCAATTATTAACAGTTGGCAGCCTTGGTGGCTCTTAAGAATACGCTCAGTCATATCTGTTTACGTACACATTTTACATACAAAATTTGGTTGATATCCCATTGATAGTGTAGAAGTTATATGCATTTATGTTCGACCCTGACTATTATGTGTCTGAAAACTGTATCATAATGATGGTCATTATAACACTATTATTCATTATGAAACAGTTTCTCCCACCAATCACAGCTCAAGAAACAAATTTTTTGACCAATTAGATAAGGATACCTTCGCGCATGCTCTCAAAATCCAACATGTCTATATAAATTACCGAAAGTGCACCGTCCAAATGTTCGCGTAAATAAACTGGTGAATATGAGACAAGAAATAGCACTGTACCTTAATATACCTAAATCCAATTTCTACTCGGCGCGTTGATTTCAAACGACTACGGTGACAGTTTTGCTGAATACTGGTTCACGATCTGCACATCTGGCATTGAAGCACTTAGAGCGCATGCGTCGGCCGGCCAGAGAGCTTGGAACAGGGAGATGTGCTACCTAGCGCACCACCCGAGCACAAAATTCTAGTTACTGAACAGATATTTATGAATATTTATGTTAAAACATGTAATAAAGTTATAATTATCGTCGAACATAAACAGTCGTATGCAACTCGCCTATAATGGTAATTAAGACACTCGTATGGAAATTATAAAACTCGCTAAAGCTCGTTTTATAAAGACACTCGTGTCTTAATTATAGCCATTATAGGCTCGTTGCATAATGTACATGTGTGCCAATTTTGGAATAGCTCCCATGCATACCTTGCAAGATATCCAACATGGAGCTCAAATTTCTAGTGCGTTTTTCAGCAGTTGGTAGCACTGACATCATTTTCAAATATGGACGTGAGATATTCCGGTGCACATCTTTACTCATACTAAATTTGGTTTTGATTGCTGCAGCCGTTTAGGAGTTGATAGGGGGGAACACACACACAGACAGACAGACAGACAGACACACATTTTCCCGGATCGATCTCATAAGTCTACTTTTTCCTAATTTTTGCAAAATGTGAAAAGTAGGCTAGGGCCCACAGCCACTCCTATTTCAGTACACGAGCTATCGAGTCTAATACCAACAGGCCGAGTGTTTCGAGGCTGGCTGGCGTACCTCTGGTCGTATTGGGTACTGACGCACATTAGTAGTATATGCCAAAAGCATAAGATGGCGTCGATAATTTAGAGGTGGAACACCCGATTCGACGAGTTGGCTGAGTATCGGGCTGGTCCGGAAGGCACCAGTAGCCAGCCTAACGCCACTATGGTGGATACTGTCCAGCATTTTCAAGGTTGCTGGTCTTTCTGAACCGTAAGCCGCAGAACCATAGTCTAGCCGGGACACGACGAGGGCTTGGTAGAACAGTAGCAGCACCGCTCCGTCAGCCCCCCACGTAGTGCTACTAAGAAACTTGAGCATGTTCAGTTTCCTGAGACACGTCGTTCTTAGTTGCCGTATATGGGGCTGCCACGTTAATTTGCTGTCAAAATGGAGCCCCAAGAAGCGATAAGTGTCAACCAACGGCAACGCAGCATACCTGAGATGTAGTTCAGGGTGTAAGTGTAGCCTTCGGAGCCGACAAAAATGGACGACGGAGGATTTCGCTGATGAAAACCGGTCGTGAGCCCACCTGTCGACCCGGTTAATAGCTATCTGCAATTGCCGTTCCACGATTGACATACTTCCAGAGCTGTAAAGCAGAGCTAAATCGGCTGCATACAGCGATGGAACTATCGTGGGCCCGGTGGCGGTAGCAATGCCGTTTATGGCAACCTCTTTTACTTTTACGCTCATCGGCGTATGGCAGATTTTCTTCTTTTATATTTAAGGAAAATATATCAATTCAAAACAACCATTTATTGACACTTCTGGATGCCATGACAGTTAATTTTACAACAGTGGAAAAAAGATAATAAAGAAAAGAAAAAAATGACAATCTTAATGTAGCATCTTTGGCCAAAAGATATGACACACTCCCACCTTGAGTTGGTGGAAGAACAACTCAACCATACATAAATAACTATAATTACCTCAAAATACAGTAATCATAAATCTAATCTCTTTGGTGTATTTACAGCTCTACCACTTTTAGTGGTTACTCAAGACATCCCTTCTCATCCCTAAACACATTTAGGCTAATGAGACTTTTGTCATTTTTTGAAGAGAAAGGCTCTTCCTGTACCAATCTTGCGACTATTTTTTCTGCTGACATTATCTCCTCACATGATAATTCTCCACGAACTCTTGTAAGGTTTGCTCTTCGCGTATTTTGGATAAACCTCTTTATCCAAGCAACCAACCGAATTATTTTTCCATAGCTTGAAAAATATAAGTAATACCAATCGTGGTACCTGCACTGATCATTATTTACATGTTTTGGGGTGCTACATGAAGTATCTACAAAGTAACTCATTATTTGAGTTGATTTTCTCTTTTCTTGCAAAATCAGCTCTGCCTCTGCAGGTGGAAATTCACCAGGCCACTCTGGCCGGTCCTTTCGTAAAAACTCTGGCCCCTCCCACCATTGAAGTGCTAACAATTTTTCTGCCAGACAACTCTTGAAGGAAGATCTGCAGGATTCAAATGGCCAGGAACATATCTCCACATTTCTGGTAAAGTCAACCGATGGATTTCTTTAACACGGTTGTTGACAAACACAGTCCATGTTTCTTCCTATAGAATCCATGCTAAAACCGTTGTCGAATCAGTTTAGAAATTCAACTTGACATCTTGGTAGTTTAGTCCTTCTAGCACTGAATTACCTAATCTAGCTCCCACTGTTGCAGCAATTAGTTCCAGTCGGGGAATGATGACTGTGTTTAAGGAGCTACTCTTGCTCTGGCTGAAAGAAGGTGTACCTTACTCTCACCGTCAATTTGTAGTCGTATGAAGACTACTGCAGCGTAGGCCTGTGCACTAGCATCACACAAAATATGTAGACTGACATCCCTGTGGTTCTTGGAATAATGAAACCAGCGTGGAATTCTCATCTCTTTCAGGAGAAAAAGGCTTAAATACCAGATTAAAAATTGGTCCTTAATATCAGTATTAACCTCTTCATCTCAAGATATACCACTTAGCCATATCCTTTGTAATAACAATTTAGGAACTAGAAGTACTGGACTAACTATGCCAATCGGATCAAATATATTTTGTGCAACTGACAGAATGGATCTTTTCGTGATCACTCCCAATTCATGGATCTGTAACCATTCCAAGTTTAACAATAAATTGTCAGATTCCAAATCCCATCGTAAACCTAGCACCGCTGTCCGTCCTACAAGAATGAAAGCATCATTGTTGGCCTGCCAACCTCTGAGGTCGAACTTTCCTTCCTGCATTATATCACGTGCTTCATTAATGAATTCTTTCAGTTCTGATTCAGTATCAACACTGGTTACAACATTGTCCACATAAAGGCTCTGTTTAAGTCTTGATATCTGTCCTTTACTATATTGACAATCTTCCATTGCCTTGTCCAAATGGTAATCAAGAACTGCTCCTAAAAGGAAAGTGCTACATTTTAATCCAAATACCACCCTCCGATGCCGAAATATCTTTATATTCTTCCAGTCATTTGGATCACACCAGAAGAATCTAAGAAAATCTCTGTCTTCTTGACGAACACTTATTTGTAGAAAAGCCATTTCTACATCAGCTGTCACCTCAAATCTCCCTTCCCGAAATTTTAGTGACAGGGAAGGAATCAGTTCAATCAGATTGGGTCCACACTCTAAACAATGATTGAGAGAAGGAGCATTTCTACCTCTTGCTGACACGTCAAATACAGGACGAACTCTGGTGGTGCTATTCTCCTTAATAACAGTTCGATGTGGTAGGTAGTGTCCATAATTCCCTACTTCTTTGACTGGTACTTCTTCAATAATTCCCAGTTCTTCCCACTCAGCTAGAACTGCATCGTATGAAATGAGAAGATTTTGAGACTGAAGCTTTCTAGTGGTAGATTCTAACCTTTTGAGTGCTAGCTCCCTGTTACTAGGAAGAGCCAAGCTATCTTCTTTCCATAGCAATGAAACTTCGTAACGTCTCTCATCATTTACAGTAATACCTCTTAGAAAATCATCTCTAATTTGAAGCTGTCTTTCATTTTTGGACATTTTAACAGCTGAGTCTGAGATTCCAATGGTATCTAGGCTCCAGCGATCGTTGTTCTCATTAACAAACAGAGCTGTAACTTCTTCTGCCAAGTTACCAGAAGATTGTTGTGGAACTTTCCCCATCAAAGTCCAGCCTAAATTTGTTTCCACAGCAACCAAACCAGAAGATAGAACTTTAATATTTCCTGTCTGAAGTTTGTCCGCTACATCCGCTCCAATCAGCAAGTCCACAGGCCTAGACTCATCCCCAATATCTGTTAGGCTGATATTCCCTTCCTCAAGTTCATTCAACCAAGGTCCTTTCTTGACCGAAGGGATGCCATTACATATTAAAACCTGATCCAATACTTCAAAATTATATTGATATTTTTCATCCAGGCTTTCAATTTCTACTTTGTAACATGAATGTTCTTTAACACTCGTTTTCACTCCCCCAAAAAGGTCATGTTTAATTGTTTCAGTTCTGACTGGAGTGTAACCTAATATTTTAACAATGTCTTTCTTAACATAGGATCTTTGGGATCCTGAGTCAATTAAGGCTCTAACAGAGAACGAAGAGCCAATACCTTTCATCTTTATAACCAAAGTTTGCAAAATAACTTTAGGATATTTAGAAATATTACTCAGCGAATTTGTCTTTTGTTCATTCTTCTCCCCGGATTTCCTGTGTTCGACATTATTATGGGTTATATTTTGTATATTCTGAGGTAAATCAGGGCACATCAGAACTTGGTGGCTCTTACTAAAAATAATGCACCGTACTACGGCTTTACATTTATTGACACAGTGTCCCTTCTTAAAGCACTTAAAACACCCACCCTTGTCCTTTAGGACCTTCTGTTTCTCATATAGACCTAATTAGTGTGCTTTAAAGCTATTAAGGGCATCATGTTGACCTCCACAAAAAATACAGTACCCTTTCCTCTCCTCAACTGGGTTAGTGTTTAACAAGTCAGCTGCAGTAGCAATGTGCTCTGACAATTTGGGTTGGTCTCTACTCCTGTTATTATCTTTGATTCCAAAACCGGAAATTGCTAAACTGATCCGTTCCTCGGCTTCCACTTCCCTTTTCATGAATAGCATGAGATTGTCTAACCTATCTTTCGAATCACGTGTGTGTGCAAAATTGGAACTTCTTTGCCAGGCCCTAAGAAACTCCTCAGGCAAACATGACTCTACTAAAGGATACAACATAGATGCACACTTATCTGTTGTAACACCTAAGGTTTCAAGTGACCGTATGTGCGATTCCAAGTTGTCATAAAGGCTACACATTGAATTGCCATAATCGGGAGTGGAAGATTTCTTAAGAACTAAAGATAACAACTCTCTTACGTAAACTTCAACCAACAGATCATCTCTACCGAACCTGCTCTTTAAACATTCTACTGCCTTCGTATAATTTTCCCCAATAGGTGGAAAACTTTCAGTAATTTCTCGAGCACGAGACCCTTTCACTGTAGCTTGCATTAAGTATTGAAACTTATCTTCCGGTGCAATATCCGGATCCTTGTCTATCATTTCAAACTGGCCCCTGAACTGTATCCACTGTTTTACATCGCCATCAAATTTCCTTAGTTCTAATTTAGGTAGTTTGAATTTTCTCTTACTCACAAGATCTACACTGCTACAATCACTGTTGTCTTGAGCCAAGCCTCCTGAAGGTAGAATATATTCAACACTCACCTCTATATCAAGAAATTGACGTTGATAGTCATCGGCAAGTCTACATTCGTCGTCCAAGTCCTCTTGGCCGACGTCAAGTTTTAGACTTACGACCTTACCATCCAGCTGCAGGAGCTCATCATTTTTCTTCCGAAGTAAAGAAAGGGAAACCTGAACTTTCCTTCGCTTTTCATGAGCTGTCATCTGGACGTCATCAATTTCACCTTTGAGGTTATTCAACTGCCTCGAAAACGCCTCCTGTGTTACCTTACGTAGCTTTATCGCTTAATCCAGTTCACGTTGGGTTGTCTCCATAATTAAAATATATTGATATATTTATCCTATCACTGGTCGCCACTTATTTTACTTTTACGCTCACCGGCGTATCGCAGATTCTTTCTTCTTTTATATTTAAGGAAAATATATCAATTCAAAACAACCATTTATTGACATTTCTGGATGCCATGACAGTTAATTTTACAACAGTGGAAAAAAGATAATAGAGAAAAAAAAATAACAGTCTTAATGTAGCATCTTTGGCCAAAAGATATGACAACCTCGAACAAGGTGACAGAACAGAACCCTGAGGAACTTCGTTTTCTTGGGTATAATATTGCGATATGTTCTACCGACCCTTACACGGAAGAGTCGGACTACATGAAATTCGTAATGAAAGTCGGTAGATTACCACGGAGACCCCACTCATGAAGGGTGGAAAGGATCTCGTAGCGCCATATGGTGTCGTAAGTAATTCGGAGAAATGCCTCCTGTATGGCGCTCACAAGTCGCACCAGATAGACGGTGGTGGACATATGGGAGCGAAATCTAGATTGGTACCCTGACAGTAAGCCTCTCTCTTCCAGGAACCACACCAGTCGATGGTTCACCATCTTCTCTCGCAGCTTACATAGGGCATTTGAGAGGCCTGTAGCTGCTGACAAGTTTGGGATCCTTTCCAGCCTTGGGAACCGGTGTCATGATCCACTCTCGCCATTGAGATGGAAACTGCCCATCAATCCATATACGATTGAAGAGGACCAACAATTGCTTTATACTGGATTCGCACAGATGTTTTAACATTTGATTCTGTATGTTATCCGGTCCGGGAGACGTATCCCTACACAGTGAAAGCGCACTGCGCAGTTCCCTTTCAGAGAATGGTACATTGTAGGACTCCAAAGCAGCAGTGGCAAAGGACCAGGGGTGAGCCTCCGCCTCCCGCTTCAGAGTCAGAAACGTAGGATCGTAACTCCCAGAACAGGATACATCATTGAAGTGCGAACCAATACGGTTGGCAATGGCGAGTTGGTCCGTGATGATGTCTCCGATGATGGAGACTCCGTGTGCCATCAATGATATCGGGAGTCCGGAGATCCGACGAAGCTTAGTCCACACTTGAGATGAAGGAGTATGTGTCGTCATAAACAACACATACTTTTCCCACGTCGTTTTATTACTCTCCCGAATCAGATATCGGGCTCTAGCACGCATCCTTTTGAAGGTGATAAGGTTGGCCATAGTGTTTTGCCTCCGATAGCATTTGAAAGCACGTCGACGATCTTTAAAGGCTGCTGCAATCTCGGCTGTCCACCAAGGGGCAAGTTTCCGGTGGGAGTTGCCGGATGAGGAAGGTATTGTTTCCTCAGCAGCAGCCGAAATACCATGCGTTATGTGAATGGTATGATCATAGACACTCTCAAAGGTATCTTCGGCAAAATCAGCACGTGCTGTGAAAGTTGTCCAATCAGCCCGACGGAGAAGCCATCGACTTGGTAATTCGATGGCTCTCTGGTTCGGAAGAGTAACGATAATCGGGAAATGGTCACTAATACAAAGGTCGTCGTGTACACCCCACTGTAGCAGGGGAACCAGCGCACGACAGCACAAGGTGATATCGACATTTGAATAAGTGCCGTGTGCAATAGAGAAGTGCGTAGGTTCCCCTGTGTTTAACAAATACAGCTCCAGCCACCTGATCAGTCTCTCAAAATCTCTCCCTCCATCACTAGTGGTAGCGGAGCCCTAGATGGTGTTGTGGGCATTAACATATCCCAGAAGGAGAAAAAAAAGGGGGGGGGGAGCTGAGAGACTAGATCCACCAGCTGGTTTCAATCCAGTTGAGAATCAGGTGGAATGTACACGTTACATACTGTTGCCATTACTGGCGACGAAGTACGAACTGCAACAGCCTCTAGCTGAGTACGCAATGGCACCTCTTCACTAAAGAGGCTAGAGTGGACGAGAATGCAGACGCCACCGACGGCCACAGCTCCATCCACCGGGTCTTCAGAGAAGAGGTTGAAGTAACGCATTATTGTCTCACGTCCAGGACGAAACCTGGATTCCTGAAGACAGACAATGGTTGCCGAAAACGAAGATATTAATTGACGTAACTCATTGAGATGACCAGAATAGCTATTACAGTTCCCTTGTAAGTAGAAGTGGGTCTTCTACTTACGCTTGACCGTTTGCCACCATTCCTCATCTCTAGTTGGATATGATGGGGCAGGAGAGCGCACCTCAATCTCCACATCTCGGTCCGAAGACGAAGAAAATGGAGCGGGCAGTCCCCTGGATGGCGCGCGGTCCTCGTCGGACTTCACGAGTCTCGCTCTTGGGGAAGAGCGAGAGCGGTGTCGAGGGACTTTCTCCTGGTCCGAAGACGTCTATTTGGGGAAGTAGATGGTCGCTTCCCCGCAGACGCCAGTTCCTTACAAAACATGACCGCTCCTGCTGACACCGCTCCACTGGTGGTGGTGGGAGTGGAATGGCCAGCAGATACCTGAGCAGCCCTGTCTCTAGGAGAGGAAGAGAAACGGCGCTGAACCGATCCTCTCTCCTCCGCTGATATATTTTCCTATTTGTAGGGGAGTTCCTCCATACGGACGAGTTTGGCTTCAGCCGGCTTCCCTCCCTTGATGGTCGTGGGAGAGGGAAGGCCAGCAGAGACAGTAGCCACTCCGTCAGGAGGAGGGCGAGAGAGATGGCGACGAACCTTCTCTCTCATCTCCACTACTACTTTTGTCATATCGGGTGGACTGGAAGAAGGACCAGCCCTGGTCGGCAAACTCTTCTTTCCCCTGTTAACTGAGGAAGACATGTTAGCCGACCGGTTCGAAGAAGAAGAGGACTTCTCCGATTTCGCCGGTTTAGATGATATAACTGTCGCCTTCTTTTTCTTGCCCGAAGAAGGTTGTGGGACCTCCTTCGGGCAGAAAATTTTCGCTGGTACAGCGAGGGGTGATTTCAAATCTGCTGAACTACCGGAAGTCGAGGGTACTACACTGGGAACTATGACGGCAGGGGTGAATGAGGGCGTCGCTGCGGCCACAAACGTCACCCAAAATTCGGGGGCATTAATATCACGGTACCTCTTGCGAGCATGGTGATATGAAAGCCGATGCAATGTTCTGATTTCTTGGATTGTGGCTTCTTTACAGAACTCTGGGCACTGCTTCGATCGTGGAGAGTGGCTTCCTTGGCAGTTATACCAGGCCCAAAATAACTGTGAACATGAGGGAGGAGCCAGATTCACGCGCTCACCCGCGCCAGCCAATTGCATAGCGCGGCGTTGCCTAGTTAACTACGCAATCTGGACTCGCTGTGCCGTACGAAATCCCTATTTCTCTCCGCGCACGAAAATCATTAATTATCCTATTATTTAGATGAACCTATGTTACAGAGCTAAACATTCTGAAGCTGACTGTGCAAACCTCATGACGATACGACCAGCCGTTCGGGAGATATCATCTGCTCTTGAACAGAAGGGATAATTAGAGCGAAGAATGGTTAGGTGTTGAAATATTTAGTTTCGCTGGGGAAGATAACTAAGAGTGACAGCATGGCTGTATCAATTCAGTAGTGGAGCTTATAGAAGTTAGTGCTGTGAGCTGAAGTTTTGAACTCATAACAATGTTCCGTAGCAAGCCGAGTGGCAGTCGAACAGCGAGGCAAGAACAATATTTTTCAGGGTATACGGCCTTTTAAAGAATCTTTCGAATAGAGAAGTACGTGAAAACACAAAATCTGATAACCTGTGTTGTTGTGTTGTCGGCAAATATGTTTTCTTTTTTTAAATTGAGTAGAATAAAACTCACCTCTTCACAGTCTTACCTCACGAGGCAGAGAGTACCCGGTTCTAACCCTAAGACCAGAACTAAATGTCTTGATTGAGCCGTGAATCGAATCTGGACATCATGGGTGACAGCAAGAGTTGTTGTTATTGTTGTTGATTATTATTGTTGTAGGGGCTTTGTGACATCGTGGTCATGTAGCCCCGTGTATTTGGGTGTGTGTGGAATTTATCTGATAACCTGTGACACTATGATGTCTCTACTAGTGTGTATATTTGTAATTGAGGAAGGATTTGCGTAGGAAGCGGCCGTGGCCTTACGTTAGGTACCATCCCGTCATTTGCCTGGAGTAGAAGTGCGAATCCACAGAAGAACCACTTCCAGGATGGCTAAGGTAGGAATCCAACCCACATATTCCTAGGTTTGCATCTCGAGGATGAGTGTACCGTGTTCCAGCCCTCAGACCAGAATTACATTTGTTGGGAATCGTACCCGGGACTCCGCGGTGACAGCCAAGAATGGACAGCAATGTGCTAGCCAGTACACCACAAGGTGGTCTCCAATAAACAAAAACTGATCCCAAAAATTGTATTCTCTGTTTCTATTACCTTATAAAGGGCTACCAAGCAATGTTACTCAGAATGGCTTGGGGTGTAGATTACGTCATGTGATATAATAACGTTGTAATTGTTGCTTCATTTGAGGGGCTTGGACATATTGGTACTTTAGCCCCGTGTACTTGTCTGAAAATCTGGGTTACTGTGGTGTCTGTATTAGAGTGTGTGTATTATTATTATTATTATTATTCTGGTGAGGATTGGGAAGGAGGCGGCCGTGTCCTTAAGTTAGGAACCATCCCGGCATTTGCCCGGTGTATAAATGAGAAACCACTTTCAGGATGACTGAGGTAGGAATTTTACCTACATCTTCCCAGCTTTGCCTCACGAGATTGAGCGAACCCTGTTCTAGCCCTCAGACTAAAATTAAATAGCTTGGCAGAGCCGGCAATCGAACCTGAACCTCCTGCGCGACAGCCAAGAATGCTGGTCGCTGGTGGTCACTTTCACGAATAACGTTTGTGTGGCATCTTATATCTGCCTCATATCACATTGTGTGCAATCCGTTGTGAGGATAGATATTCGTAGGATCAGGTCCCCCAGCTCGTACATGCGCTTGCATTCGGAGCACCTTGTGTTCTGGGGGAAGGTCGTGTGTATACTGCGAGCGTAGAGCTGTGTCATCTCTGACAGTCTCACTGTGGCAACAGCGCTCCGCTGGACGCACGCTAATGGGCGAGCCCACGTTCACAGTTGTTTTGGGTCTGGTATAGGACAAATCGGGGGAGGCGTACACCTCTCACCCTCATGTATCCCCTTGTCACACTCTCTACACACGGCCTTGGCAGTGCACCTGGCAGAAACATGCCCGAATTTCTGGCATTGATAACATCACATAGGTGGAGGGATATACGGTCGAACATCGCAGTGGTTCGATGTGACCTACATCTGCTTAGGTAAAACATCACCCTCAAAATGGAGAATAAAAGCGCCGGTATCGACGCTGTTCTCTCCAATCTTTCGGGTGATGCGCCCAATCTTGGTGACGCCTATCTTCCCCAGATTCCACAACAATTCCGCATCGCTATTCAAAATGAATTTACGATGGAAAATAACTCCACGGACCTCATTCAGCGTTTCGTGTTTTGAGACCATAACGGGAATTTCGCTGAAATGCGTGCATTCCAGCAACGTTTCGGTTTGCTGTCGGCTAATTGTAAGCAGTAGGAGTTGTCCGTTCCGGCGCTTGGAAATCCCGTTTAGATCTCCAAATTTCCCCTCGAATTCCTCGGAAAAGATCATTGATTTCACCACTTTGAAATAATCCCCGTCTGTCCTGATAGCTACCAGGTAGCGATGTGACTTGTCAACAGGGAAACGTGCATTGAAAGTTTTATCCCTGATCCGACACTCAACCTCTTCATTGTGAGCAGACGTCACGCGATCTCAAACAGGGGGGACACCCTCTGATGATTTATTGGGCCGCTTTCGCGTCATCCCAAAATCACCCTCCCCGAATACAACCTACTCCGAATGAGGGTCATCACTGTGGGCGCCACCCAGCCAAGGCAATAACTACCTGGCATAGCAGGTATTGCCCGGGGTCCCAGTGCCTTGAATAGGCACTTCCCCCTCGGCATGCACAGTGATATGTTTGGCGAAATTATTCGGCCGTGCAGGGACCTCCGTTGTGAGGCGGATACCACTGCAAGGGTACATGGCGCACCCACCTGACGGGATGGGGAATACCGTCCAGGCTTTCTGGCCAGATGGCCAAGTTGGTGGCCCTTCCGCAGGCAGCATGACGTTTATTTCTAAGGGTCAAACCAAAAATGGAACCGGAAGTCGGAAAAGACCTTTTACAGGCAGGGGATACCGTAGATGAATTTTCTCTTCCCATCAACAGGGAGCCTTCAAAATCAAAGTCAGTCATGTCAGTCTGTCTTGTCGGCCCTATTAGTGTCCTCCTACGACAAGCAGAGCATACCGTGTGTGTATTCTAACCCGCAACCCACACGGGGGTGTACCTAAAAGGATGTCTGTCGCACCCAATGGGGATTACCCACACTCCAGTAATGCATATTATGACGATAAACGGTTCCATTGTTGTGGAATCGTGCTTCGTCCGTAAATAAGATGGTCGCTTGAAAAGCCGGATCAGTTTCCACAGAACGCCACCCGTGCTTCGAAATCATGACCATGTATCTCCAGGTGTAAGTGCAGATGGTACGGGTGAGACCAGTGGGTGTGCATTATCCGCATAACAGACACTCCGCTGATGTTCGTCTCCAGTGCAATGGCCCATGTGGTAGTATGAGGGTGACGCCGGATAGCGTCAAACACAACCTCTTCATTGTGAGCAGACGTCACGCGATCTCAAACAGGCCGTGTTTTTCCCAGGGATCCAGTATCTCCCAGGCGTCTTTCCACACTCCGAAATACCATGCCTGTCGGTCGTTGTCTATCCGGATAGAGTTCTTGGTACAGGCGAAGCGCCTGGTATGCATTCTGTCGAGCTCCTCCATTAATATAACATATTCAGGCGCGGATTCAAGGGGGGGGGGGGGGGGGGAGTCACGGGGGTCATGACCCCCCCCCCCAAACGGAGAAGAAATTTTTTACAATCTCAAAAAACCGAAACACAATAACCAGACAAATGAAACTTAACGAATTTTAACTGAAAAACAGGTTTTTTTTTTCATTCTATTCAATACTGAAAATTTCTTTATTGCAATTATTATGTTCTGTTACAACTGTACTTATTTACTACTTCATACCTGTTATATAAAAACGAGTATTTATATAACAAAATCAACTCGTCTATTTTGTTTAGCAAACCTTGTGATTACTGAATCGATGTTTATAGTGATGTCACGATGAATGTGCAGCAATGCACGAATAGGAATTTGGGGCTTTTTTCGCACCAAAAAAAAATTTCCGACGTCCAAACTGCAAGCTTGGTTGGCAATTTAAGCTGTGACTTTCTCCCTTTGTCGGTACCAACCCGACTTGCCGAAACTGCAAGGTACTTTGGTATTTTTCTCGAAGCTCGGTGTAAAAATCGCAAAACACGCCGTTGCAATTTGTACGAATATTTTAGGTGCGCTAAACGCATCAAATTTCTATCCATGTAGCTTGCAAAAAATTGGTCTGGTTTTGTACGTTTGGTTATTTTGTGATTGCGTTTTTAGTGATACCATTTTGCTTAACTATTTCGATTCTCTGACCCCCCCCCCCCCCCAAAGCCAAACTCTAGATCCGCGCCTGAACATATGCATATGCTCTTCGCTGGAATACATCTCGAGGCAGTGAATACGCTTCGTGTTGTGAATTACGTCGAAGGAGCGAGTTCGCGCAGCTACATACTGACTTGCCATCGCATGTTGTTTTCGTTCCAATGGGGCACACTTCTCCCTAACTGTGGTCTACGAAGCTTGGAACATGTACGACGTAGCTAACTGGTTGCCTGTGCCCAGCCAGAGACAATCACCTCCTCATGCTTGCCCAATCCAGCACCTTAGCTTATGCAACGATACACACGGTCTTCTTTTCTTTTTCTTTTTATTTGATCGCTTACCCTCCAAGCTCGGCTTTACCCTCGGACTTTGCGAGGGATCAGTCCTCTACCGTCGAATTACAGGACAGTGCCTCGGAGCTGAACACACCTTGACAGCAGATACAACTGGGGATGGTGACAAGCCAATCGCCTAAGTGACCACGAACTTGGGTCTAATGAAGGAAAGGGCAGCGAAGGGAGTGGGAAGAAAGATGCCGTGGTCCTGTCGAAAGGAACCATCCCAGCAATCGCCTGGAGGAGACGTGGGAAACCACGGAAAACCACTTCTAGGATGGCTGAGGCAGGAAGCGAACCTGCCTCTACTAAGTCTGTGTGCCCCACGAGGTTGGGTGAACCCCGTTCCAGGCCTCAGACCAGGAACAAAATTTCGTGGCAGAGCCGAGATTTGAACCCGGGCCTCCGCAGTGACATGGTCTTTTACAGAGCCAAATAAACAAATCGTGTCGCCTCCGTGGTGTAGTGGTCAGCGTGCATAAATGCCACCCCGTAGGTCTGAGGTTCGATACCCGGCTCTAACAAGAAATTTGACAAGTGGTATGAGGGCTGAAACGGGGTCTACTCAGCCTCGGGGAGAAGAGTAGAGTGGGTTCGATTCCCACCTCAGCCATCTTCGAGTGGTTTTCCGTGGTTTCCCACTTCGTCTTCGGGCAAATGCTGGAAAGGTACAGTACCTAACCAAAGGCCACGACCGCCTCCTTCCCTCTTCCTTGCCTATCCCTCTCACTCTTCCCATCCTCTCATCAAGCCCCTGTTCACTTCGCAGGTGAGGCCGCCTGGGCGAATTGCTAGTCACACTCCCCAGTTGTATCCCCTGATTCAGAGCCTCAAGTTGCAGGACACCGTCCTTCGCTTAGTCCGTGGGAAAAGCCAACCCAGGAGGGTAAAAAGATAACGAAAAAAAAAACTAATCAGTCTGTGAAAACGATTAAGTATATAACCTTGCCACTTGCCAGGCAACTCCAATCGCGCGCTTGCCATGTGAGCTACTGCGACATTTGACCTGCAGCGCGCACCTCCCGGTCTATACAATACCTGCTCTTTGTGTGTGCGTGCACCTCTTGTTTTCAAGTGTGTGTTCTGCGTATCTCGGCTCGTTTAACGGGTTCATTCGAGGTACCCATACTGAATTAATAGTGGCGCTCACGATTCCTGCTGTCTTCCAGCCCGTAAACACACATCGCGTTATATTACCCCGGTTTAGGGAGAGGGACCTATGTCTTTCAGAATTGTAGTACATGCGACAGAATGCATAAAACTGGATCGCAAGGGGCCAGTGGACCGTTCGGTATGTAGGCCATAGAGTTTTGTAGACTACTATTACCTGAAGATACCGGTTGAGTTAGCCGTGCTCGTTAAGGCGTGACTGCAGGCAGTCGATCACATCCGGTAGGCGAGGAGGCTCGAAACCCTCCACCGGCAACCTTGAAGATGGTTTTCTGTAGTTTCCTATCTTCCTTCCAGGCAAATGCCGGGGTTAGTCCCCAACTATAGGCCACAGCCTCTACCTTCCAATTCCTCATCCTTACATTCACACTTTCCTCGCCAGACAACCACCACACGGGACGGTACTTGTAGCTCACCCCATGGGTGTCCGCATAGAAGTAGCTGAAAACTTGAGCGAGCCAAACATGTACTCGGTCACTCCCGGCACTAAAAGCCATACGCTTAAAAATATAATATAAGAACATGAAGATTATTGCGTAAATATATTATTCAAACTTCAATCGCATAATTAGGACTCAAGAAATAACAAGTATTTCCGTGAAGAAATGTGTAGCCCAGTTTCATTTATCCTGCTTATGTTAATTGCCTCTATCAACATACAAAATTCAGTTTGATTGCTGTAATAGATTCGTAGATATTGAGAACCGTCTAAATATATCGGATAGTCGACATGTTGGATTGTTATATATGTAGGCCTTAGAGTTATGTACTATTACATGAAGATTATTGTGTAAGAGTATTATTCTAACTTCAATTGCATGATTAGGACACAAGAAATGGTAAAAACGAGATTTTAAAATTTTGCACAGCCTCCATCTTCTGGTTCTGAAAAAAAAATTGAAATAAATTAGATGCCAGTGGATTAAAATTTGTATAAGCATATACCATACCAAGTTTCACTGTGCTCATCCTTTTCAATATTCGCATTTCGCGTCGCCGGCAGGTTGGATTTGTGATCACCAGGTTATGAAAGTTCAATAGGTGAACTTATGTTTATAGCCTCTGTCAACACACAAAATGTCAGTTTGACTGCTGTCAGATTATCAGATTTTGTGATCCGTCTAAATATTTTGGATGCTCGCCATGTTGGATTGTAACATATGTAGGCCATAGAGTTATGTACTATTAGATGACTATTATTGCGTAGGTTCATTATTCAAACGTTGATTTCGATCGCATGATTGCGACACAAAAAATTGAAACTTAATTTTAAAAATTTGCACAGCTGCCATCTTGAGGTTATGTAAACAATTTGACAAACATATATGTCAGTGCATTGCAAAGTGTATAAAGAATTGCTCTACCAAGTTTCACTGCGTTCGGATTTTTAACCCGCCAGAAAAGTCTATTTAAATATTTCAAATTCGCATGGTCGCCATGTTCGTTTTGTAGTTAACAGGTTTCTGAAAGTCCCTTGAACGATTTTGTATTAGTGCCTTTTATCACCGTACAAAATTTCAGGTTGATATGAGTAATAGATTCGGAGATATAGAATGACAGTGAAATATTTCGCACAGCCGCCACGTTGGATTGTTGAAACGTAATAAAATTTGTAGGGCACGGTCGGGGTCGGCCAGAATAGTACTATGACCTTACCGAATTTAATTGAAATCTATCCAGCCACTTAGATTTTATTAGTGGGGCGTGGGGGCTCACACACGGACGCACACACACGGACAGAAGGTGAACCATAAGCCTATTTTTTCATAAATAGAAATAGGCTAAAAGCGAGATTTTAAAATTTGACACTGGCGCCATCTCGTGGTTAAAAAAAACAATTAAGTTTGATTGCTGTCACAGATTAGTTGACATTGAGAATCGTCTAAATATTTCGGATGGTCACCATATTGGATTTTTATATACTTTGTAGGCCATAGAGCTATGTACTATTAGATGATGATAATTGCGTAGGTTCATTGTTCAAACGTTGGTTTCGATCGCATGATTAGGACACAAGAAATTAAACCTTAATTTTAAAATTTCGCACAGCCACCATCTTGAAGTTATGTAAACAATTGAGCTGAATAGGATGTCAGTGCATTACAAGGTGCATACCATTTGATGTACCATGTGTGACGACACTCGGATGGTTTTTTAATTTCGAGAAAAGTCTATTTAAATACAACAACTTCGCTTGACCGCCATGTTCGTTTTGTAAAGAGGTTTTTGAGAGTCCCATCGTTACACTTCTATTAGTGCTTTTTTTTCCACCATACAAAACGTCAGGGTGATATCTGTAATAGTTTCGGAGATTTGGAATGCCGGTGAAATATTTTGCGCAATTGCCAAGTTGGATTGGTGAGATGTAATAAAATTTGAAGAGCACAGTCGGGGTTGGACAAAATAGTACTATGACCTTACCGAGTTTCGTTGAAATCGCTCCAGCAGTTTAGATTTTATTAGGGGGAGGAGCGAGGCGACGGTCACATGCAAACACACACATACGTACACATACATGGACTATATGTGATGTCATAGGCCTATCTTTCATAAATGTAAATAATAAAGGAAGCTTTTCAGTCGGTCAACACGACTGAATAGCTTTCATTATTAGAATTAAGCATCACTGAAAAATGGCTTCTATCACTACTAAATGACAATAGGCCAACAAGTAAACGAAAAGCAGGAACGGGAGGTTTAATTTAGAAAAGAAATACTATTATTGGTCACAAAGGAGCCTAAGTTCCGCTTACACGTACCTTGATGCTCGGTACAGTTGGGAGTCGAGTTCCGATCCGACTGTAATGTTCCAGGGCTGTAACGTTCCACACGCTCGTTCTGAGTTCCAAGTTACAGTTCCGGAACGATACCGCAAGCCAGCTCGGGGCAGCGGTATGGCGTACGTTACGTAACGTGGAACTCAAGCGGTACGTAACGCATTTCAGTTCTGTCCCGTGTCCCTGATGATTAGTTTAGTCGTTTATTAATGTTAAGTTTTGTCCAATTGAGTAGCTACAATTGAGATTTGGTAAAGATGGCGGCGAAATAAACATGACACTGAGGTGCCCTTTTCTAGTGCTACTTCTGTACAAAATGTCGTGTTTCAACATATACACACACAGATACACAATGTTTCTTGAAAAAAAAAGTCCCTTAATGCTAGCCACGTTCTTCTACTGGCAGTGATCTGTAAGAAAATCAGGCATTTTTAGTCTACTTTTGACATTTTGCAAAAATGAGGAAAAAGTAGACTTATGAGATCGATCCGGGAAAATGTGCTTCTGTCTGGCTACCTGTCTGTCTGTCTGTCTGTCTGTCTGGTCCTGTGTGTGTCTCCCCCCCCCCCCCTATCAACTCATAAACGGCTTCAGCAATCGAAACCATTTTTTAGTATGAGAAAAGATGAATACCGGAATATCTCAAGCCCATATTTGAAAATGATGTCAGTGCTACCAACTGCTGAAAAAAACGCACTAGAAATTTGAGCTCCATGTTGGATATCTTGCAAGGTATGCATGGGAGCTATTCCAAAATTGGCACACAAGTAGATAATGCTATTTCTGTTTAATTTCCAGGAGGCCATGCGTGACAATGTTGCCAAAATAATTTTAAGCATTCTGATAGGTCAAGTTTTTAAATGCATATAACTTCTGCACTATCAATTGGATTTCAACCAAATGTTGTATGTAATATGTGGACATAAACATGTACATTACTGAGCGTATTCTTAAGAACCAACAGGGCTGCCAACTGTTAATAATTCTCTCTCTATTTTTTATCCAAATACCTGTATATCAGAAAGTATGCAAGCCGACAGCTTTAAACTATGAACACGTATAGTACCTTACATTTTAGATTAATTTGGAGTAACATATATAGTCAGTTCTACCAACATGATTCTAAGCCTGCTGATAGCACCAATTTTTAAATACAAGTAACTCCTATACTATCAGTTGGATTTCAACCAAATTTCGTATGTGCTATGTGTACCTTAACAGATATGACTATGCTCATTCTTAAGAGCGATCAGGGCTGCCAACTGTTAATAAATGCTGTCTATATTTTTTCCCCAAGATCAATATATCAGAAAATATGCAAGCCAACAGCTCCATACTTTCCACACGTATAGCTCCTGGCATTCTAGATAAATTTGGAGTAATCAATGTACGTAAGTGCTGCCAACATGATTCTATGCCTACAAATAGGTCCAATTTAAGAAAACATGTAACTTCTATACTAACAAATGGATTTCATTCAAAATTGGCACAACAAGATATCATAATATTTCAGATCATTTCTGACCAGCACACGCATGACATTCTTGCCAAACATGCTTTTACGAGTGCTGATAAATCCAGAGTATAACTGCATGTAAAATTAATTGGACTTCTACCAAATTGTGTATTCTGTACCTTAAGAGATGGAACTAAGTCGTATATATTAAGTCGCCAGGGCTGCCAACTGTAGTGCTCTATTAGGCTACATTATACCAGGTTTATTTCGAACTAATTAGACATTTCGATATTAGCAACTTAATTTCGTCATTATTCTAGATAGGTTCATATACTGTAGATTAATCATTGGCATGAATCTTAATTTTAGGGAAGGTAGGCTCTTTAGTTCGTCACGGAACTTCTTGTTAGAGTTTTAATATGTGTTTGAAATTTGTTGCAAATGATTATTTTATCATATTTTCATACATCATGTGACGGTATGTTGATTTAGGCGTTCAATTTTCCATCCATCTTTATGGTGCACCATATAAGGTTTAATACCAAGGGACTTTTTAATGTTACGCTATACATTTATCTTGTGTCTTTGATATTAATCAATTCATTCATATCGGCTGATGTTGATGTTTGAGTCTTCAGTCTTTTGACTGGTTTGATGCAGCTTTCCATGCCACCCTGTCCTGAGCTAAGCGTTTCATCTCAACATAGCTACCACACCCTACATTCGAGGCAAACTGTTTAACATATTCTAATCTCGGTCTATCCTTACAGTTCTTGTCTTCGACCCTTCCTTCCATAACTAAGTTTGCTATTCCTGGGTGTCTTAGTATGTGTCCTACCAACTTATCTCTTCGCTTCATTAGCAGTCGCCAGAAACATCTCTCCTCTCCCACTCGTCTTAATACCTCTTTGTTTGTAACCCTCTCTTCCCATCTGATCTTCATCATTCTCCTGTAACACCACATTTCTAACGCTTCAAAGCTCCTCTTTTCTGCTGCACCAATAGTCCAATTTTCACTTCCATAGAGTGCCACACACGATGTCAACTGATTCCTTTTCTGTAGAAATACTTTCCTTGCCTGAGCCAACCTACTTTTTATATCCTCTTTCCTCCAACCATCACTGGTTATTTTGCTTCCTAAGTAACTTAACAGAAGTCTTCTGAGATTCGGAGATATAGAATGCCAGTGAAATATTTCGCACAGCCGCCATGTTGGATTGTTGAAAAGTAATAAAATTTGTAGGGCACGGTCGGGGTTGGCCAGAATGGTATTATGACCTTACCGAATTTAATTGAAATCTATCCAGCCACTTAGATTTTATTAGTGGGAGTTGGGGGCAAACACACCGACACACACGGACAAAAGGTGATCTCATAAGCCTATTTTTTCATAAATAGAAATAGGCTAAAAACGAGATTTAAAAATTGACACTGGCGCCATTTCGTGGTTAAAAAAACAATTAAGTTTGATTGCTGTCACAGATTAGTTGACATTGAGAATCGTCTAAATATTTCAGAAGGTCACCATATTGGATTTTTATATGCATTGTAGGCCATAGAGCTATGTACTATTAGATGATGATAATTGCGTAGGTGCATTGTTCAATCGTTGGTTTCGATCGCATGATTAGGACACAAAAAATTAAACCTTAATTTTAAAATTTCGCACAGCTGCCATCTTGAAGTTATGTAAACAATTGAGCTGAATAGGATGTCAGTGCATTACAAGGTGTATACCATTTGCTGTACCATGTGTGACGGCGCTCAGATGGTTTAAATGCGAGAAAAGTCTAATTAAATACAAAAACTTCGCTTTGCCGCCATGTTCGTTTTGTAAAGAGATTTTTGAGAGTCCCATCGTTACACTTCTATTAGTGCTTTTTTCCACCATACAAAACGTCAAGGTGATATCTGTAATAGTTTCGGAGATATGAAATGCCGGTGAAATATTTCGCACAGTTGCCATGTTGGATTGGTGAGATGTAATAAAATTTGAAGAGCACAGTCGGGTCGGACAAAATAGTACAATGACCTTACCGAGTTTCGTTGAAATCGATCTAGCAGTTTAGATTTTATTAGGGACGGGAACGAGGCGACGGACACATGCAAACACACACATACGTACACACACATGGACTATATGTGATGTCATTGGCCTATCTTTCATAAATGTACATAGTAAAGGAAGCTTTTCAGTCGGTCAACACGACTGAATAGCTTTCATTATTAGAATTAAGCATCACTGAGAAATGGCTTCTATCACTACTAAATGAAAATAGGCTAACAAGAAAACGAAAAGCAAGAACGGGAGGTTTAATTTAGAAGAGAAATACTATTATTGGTCACAAAGGAGCTAAAGTTCCGCTAACACGTACCTTGATGCTCGGTACAGTTAGGAGGCGAGTTCCGACTGTACCGTTCCATACGTAACGTTCCGCTAACACGTAACTTGATGTTCGGTACAGTTGGGAGTCGAGTTCCGACTGTACCGTTCCAGGGCTGTAACGTTCCACTTGCTCTTACCGAGTTCCAAGTTACAGTTACGGAACGATACCGCAAGCCAGCTCGGGGCCGCGGTATGGCATACACAGCGGTACGTAACGCATTTCAGTTCTGTTCCGGGTCCCTGATGATTAGTTTATTCGTTTATTAATGTTAAGTTTTGACCAATTGAGTAGCCACAATTGAGATTTGGTAAAGATGGCGGCAAAATAAACATGACACTGAGGTGCCCTTTTCTAGTGCTACCTCTGGACAAAATTTCGTGTTTCAATTGAAAGGGGGGAGCACACATATACACACACAGACACACAATGTTTCTTGAAAAAAGTCCCTTAATACTAGCCACGTTCTTCCACTGGCAATGGTCTGTAGGAAAATCAGGCATTTTTAGAGTTTTAATATGTGTTTGAAATTTGTTGCAAATGATTATTTTATCATATTTTCATACATCATGTTACGGTATGTTGATTTAGGCGTTCAATTTTCCATCCTTCTTTATGGTGCACCATATAAGGTTTTATACCAAGGGACTTTTTAATGTTACGCTATACATTTATCTTGTGTCTTTGATATTTATCAATTCATTCATATCGGCTGATGTTGTTGTTTGAGTCTTCAGTCTTTTGACTGGTTTTATCCCGCTCTCCATGCCTCCCTGTCCTGAGCTAGGCGTTTCATCTCTACATAGCTACCACACCCTACATTCGAGGCAAACTAACATATTCTAATCTCGGTCTACCCCTACAGTTCTTGTCCTCGACCCTTCCTTCCATAAGTAAGTTTGCTATTCCTGGGTGTCTTAGTAAGTGTCCTACCAACCTATCTCTTCTCTTCATTAGCAGTCGCCAGAAACATCTCTCCTCTCCCACTCGTCTTAATACCTCTTCGTTTGTAACCCTATCTACCCATCTGACCTTCATCATTCTCCTGTAACACCACATTTCAAACGCTTCAAATCTCCTCTTTTCTGCTGCACCAATAGTTCAATTTTCACTTCCATAGAGCCCACGCTCGATGCCAACAGATTTCTTTTCTGTAGAAACGCTTTTCTTGCCTGATCCAACCTACTTTTTATATCCTCTTTCCTCCGTCCATTACTGGTTATTTTGCTTCCTAAGTAACAGAAGTCTTCTGAGATTTGGAGATATAGAATGCCAGTGAAATATTTCGCACGGCCGCCATGTTGGATTTTTGAAACGTAATAAAATTTGTAGGGCACGGTTGGGGTCGGCCAGAATAGTACTATGACCTTACCGAATTTAATTGAAATCTATCCAGCCACTTATATTTTATTAGTGGGGGGGGGGGGGGGCACACACACGGACGTACACACACGGATGAAAGGTGATCCCATAAGCCTATTTTTTCATAAATAGAAATAGGCTAAAAGCGAGATTTTAAAATTTGACGCTGGCGCCATTTCGTGGTTAAAAAAACAATTAAGTTTGATTGCTGTCACAGATTAGTTGACATTGAGAATTGTCTAAATATTTCCGATGGCCACCATATTGGATTATTATATACTTTGTAGGCCATAGAGCTATGTACTATTGGATGATTATTGCGTAGGTTCATTGTTCAAACGTTGGTTTCGATCACATGATTAGGACACAAGAAATTAAACCTTAATTTTAAAATTTCGCACAGCCGCCATCTTGAGGTTATGTAAACAATTGAGCTGAATAGGATGTCAGTGCATTACAAGGTGTATACCATTTGCTGTACCATGTGTGACGGCGCTCGTTTGGTTTAAATGCGAGAAAAGGCTATTTAAATACAACAACTTCGCTTGGCCGCCATTGTGGAGAAAGTGAACTAAAGCTCTTTCGAGCAATCTACTTCCTGTAGAAAATAGACAGTGTTTTGATTTAGAAAATAGACAGTGTTTTGATTTACATAGTTTTGATTTTGTTATCTTTGAGTGTAGTGTCTTTGGAATGTCTTTGGATGCGATGTTGAGTTGTGTTAATAAAATATTGATTACTGTATATTAAAATGATTTGGTATGGCATATAACTGGCGACCGTGACAGGACTACTGGCAATCTCAACATCAAATAAAACAGAACAACGATGACCGAACGTCGAGTATTACGCGGCGTATTTACACGTGAGGTAAACAAGCTTGAAGAACTGTTGGCGCTTGCTGATGGTGACCACGTTGAGATTCGTAGCAGATATGCTTCACTTGTGGAACGCTACGAGAAGTTAAAACGTCTGGATGATGAAGTTTACAATGAGCTGCTGCTAAAGGAAGACCTTGAAGACATCGTGCTTGAAACAGAGATCAACAATTGCAGTCAGTACGACTTGAAATATTTTAAGGTTAGGGAAAAGGTGCAGGCCTTACAAGTTGGAGATCAAGCCGTTTCTGAAGCTAAAATGAGTAACTGTTCACGTACTTCTAATCAGAGACTACTAAGACTACCAAAACTAGAACTGAAAAAAATTGACGGAAACGTGAAGTGCTGGATTGGGTTTTGGGCGCAATTTACTAAAATACATGAAGATAGCAGGCTTAAAGATGAAGATAAATTTGTTTATTTGATTCAGTGTATGGAACCTGGTTCGTGTGGTCAGTAGTTGGTAGAAAACTTTCCTCCTTCAAAGGAAACCTACAAAAAGGCTATAGAATTGTTGAAGTCTAGGTATGGGAAGGCTGAGTTGCTCATTGAGTACTATGTTAGAGAACTTTTATCCTTGGTGTTAAAGAAGGATAGTTTAAGATTCATAGCCCAACTGTATGACAGTCTGGAGGGACAGTTGAGAGCACTTGATTCCTTGGGCGTAACAGAGGAGAAATATGCTGCAATGTTATTTCCACTAGTAGAGAGTGCCTTGCCAGAGGTTATGTTTAGAACTTGGGACAGATATCGTGTATCAAAAGAAACGTCTACCAAGGAACCTGACTGTTGCTTGAGTGAATTGTTAGCCTTCTTAAAGACTGAGGTAGAAGGTGAAGAACGGCTTAAGCTAAGACATAGTTCTTTTGAAGTTAACGAGAGGACGGATCGAGTTAAGCATGATGATAGGACCAAGACTAAGAATAGGGACATACCTTCAGCGGCTTCTTTAATTTCAATAGAGGATGTTTCAGTTAGTAAGGGAAACAGAAATAACAAAGATACGGCTTGTATATTCTGTGGCAGAACCTCACATCTTTCTCAAGACTGTGCTGTAGCTATTGATTATTCTCAAGAAGAACGCCAAGTAACGTTAAAGAAAAAGGGAGCTTGTTTTAGGTGTCTACGACCGGGACATGTCAGTAAGATGTTTGTGAAGTGCCCATTTTGCAAGGGGAAACATTACGCTTTGATGTGTGCGAAAACAGACTCAGATGAACCAAAAGGTAATTCGGTTCCAAAAACAGTTAGAATGATGGCAGGTAGTAATAAAGGGCATGTGACCTATCTGCAGACTTTAGTTCCTAGAGTAGTTGTTGGTGGATCCACGCACAGAGTAAGAGTTCTGTGTGACAGTGGATCGCAGAGAAGCTACATAAAGAAGTCTTGTGCTAAGAAATTTGAGTTGGAACAAACTGGAAAGGTAACACTAAGTCAAGAATTATTTGGAGGTAGGAAAACAGCACCTGTTTGTTTTGAGTCCTATCAAATAACTTTGCTGGATATGAACGAGGAAAACAGATGTGAGGTTGCAGTGTTAGGCTCTGATAGTATCTGTGGAGGTGCTCCCCTAGTTGATGCTGACTTGTTTAATTTACTGAGGGACAAGGGAGTTGAACTTAGTGATGTTGGCCAAGATAATGGTGGAAACAGTACTGGCATTCAGGTATTGTTAGGAGCTGACGTGTGGGCTCAGATAATCACGCCAGACTTTCTACATGTAAACAAGAGTCTAGTAGCTGTGAGAACTTGTTTAGGGTGGACACTTAAGGCTCTTCTGAGATCACTTCAACTACTGGCTCGTCTTACACTCTACTTACTTTAACTCAATCAACAAGAGTGGCGGATTTGTGGGAAATTGAGACTTTGGGTATAAAAGATCCTGGCGAACCGATAAAAAAGGAAGAAAGGGAACAAGAAGTTCAGATGTTCTTCGATAGGACTGTGAAGAGAGAAGAGGAATCTGGGCGCTACATTGTCAAACTACCCTGGATTGATGGTTGTACTTCTCTGGAAACGAATCGTGAAATTTCTCAGAAACGATTATTGAAAACTTCAAGAAAGTTACGAGTGATGCAGAAATTTCAGGATTATGATGAGGTGTTACAGGAATGGGTAAACAAAGGGATTATCGAAGGTGTTGAAAACGAGGTTTTGGATGGACCTACACATTATTTGCCTCATAGAGCTGTGCTGAAAGATGGTGGTACTACAAAGATAAGGCCGGTGTTCGATGCTTCCAACCAAGACAGAAATGGTCATTCCTTGAATGATTGCCTCGAGCCCGGACCCAACCTCATCGACCTTGTTCCATCAGTGCTGACCAATTTTCGAACCTATCCTATAGGTCTAATAGCTGATATAGAGAAGGCATTCCTGCAGATTATCATTGATCCTGAAGACAGGGATATGCTCCGTTTTCTCTGGTGGGATAATGATAAGATTACCACTTTTCGACATTGCCGGGTGGTTTTTGGTGTTTGTTCCAGTCCCTTCCTATTGGTTTCTGTACTGAACAACCTTCTGGAAGAGCCCCCAACTCATTTGAAGGAAGTAGCTACAAAAATGAAACCTGCATTTTATGTGGACAACTGTCTTACTGGAGTCGCTTCAAAGGAAGAAATTGGACCCTTTATTTTAAAGGCACAAGAATTGATGTTATCCGCAGGTTTCAATTTGAGGGGATGGGTGAATTCCTTTGATTGTGGTGTTGGTAAAACTGAGAATGTCTTAGGACTTCGTTGGTATTGCGACGTAGATGAACTTGGATGTAACTTCAGCCCGACTACCGGTTTAGTAACCCGAAGAGTGGTACTATCCAGCGTGCAAAATATATTTGATCCGATTGGATTTTCAGCCCCAGTAACTCTGATTCCCAAGCACATTCTGCAGAAGACATGGCAGAAAAGTATAGGATGGGATGAGGTTTCACCAGGAGACATTTGTGAGGAATTATGTCGATGGACTCAGCAGTTGCAATACCTACATGACCGTCGGATACCTAGAAGGATTTTCCTGAATGACAACAGCTCTTTGCATGTATTTGTGGACGCTAGCAAAAGAGCGTTTGGTTGTTGCATATTTCTGAGAACGGAAGAAGAAGGTAAGATCAAACTGAGTCTTCTGATGGCTAAATCTATAGTGGCGCCTCTCAAAGAACTGACACTACCCCGCCTTGAACTGATGGGAGCGCTCCTTGGAGTTAGAATGTCTCGGTTGAGCCTTCGATGCCTACACCGGAATGACATACACACAGTGTTTTGGTCCTATTCAACAGTAGTCTTGGCTTGGATTGCTAATAAAGGGCTTTGGTCGGTGTTCGTAGAGAATCGGGTAAAGGAAATTCATGAGTACAATAAGGCTAGTTCATGGAGACACATACCGGGCAGCCTCAATCCAGCAGATCTCCTGTCTAGAGGGTGTTCACCAACACAACTTTGGAGATCCAGATGGTGGGAGGGTCCGTCTTGGCTTAAATGTAAAGAAGAAGAATGCGTATTTAATCGTCCTGAACCATTGTTGGAAGAAGTCAACAGGGAAAGGAGGAAAACAGTTGTAGCTGCTAAGAACACTGTTGTGGAAACTATTTTACTGCAATTAAGTTCACGATTCTCTGGATACATCAAAATCGTTAGGACCATTGCTTGGATTTTGAGATTGAAACAAAGGAATCGTAGAGACCACGTATCAACGGAAATTGATAGCGAAGAGTTTCTCAATGCAGAGAAGAAACTGTACTTCCTTATCCAGAAGGAAACGCTTTATGAAGAAGAGAGAAAAGAACAATTGAAGAATCTGGAGGTGTTCACAGACGATGAAGGAATTCTACACATGAAGTCAAGAGTCGTTGATTCTGACGACACTCCTGAGTATACCTATCCAGTTGTACTTCCATCAAAACATGTGATGGTTGAAAGAATGATTGAACAATTTCATCGATTCCATAACCATACTGGGACGCACACACTGCTTGTTTTGTTGCGCCAAAGGGTTTGGATAGTTAGAGGAAGAAGGACGGTGGCAGCAGTTGTACGGAAATGCGCGATCTGTCGTCGTAACTCTGCTAAGGGTTTTGAGGTACCTTTTCCTCCGTTGCCACAGGATCGAATCAAGGCATCGAGCGTTTTCCAGATCACGGGCACAGACTTGGCCGGCCCTGTGTTTCTACGAGGAGGAGAAAAGGGATGGATTGTGATATTCACTTGTGCAGTTTATCGGGCTGTACATCTGGAATTGATCACTTCACTTAGTACAGTAGCGTATATCCAAGCACTACGCCGATTTGCGGCAAGAAGAGGAAGAGTGAATACCATGTATTCGGACAATGGGACGAATTTCACCGGACTTCGCAGAACCATGGAGCAATTGGATTGGACTGAAATAGAGAGGACGTGCAGCCTTCTGAAGATTAAATGGAAGCTGAACCCTCCCACTGCAGCCTGGTGGGGAGGATTCTGGGAAAGGTTGATTAAGATTCTAAAGGATTTGCTTCGCCGTAATTTGGGTGAAGCTTGCCTAAATTATGAGGAAATGTGTACTCTTCTGTGCGATTGTGAGAACCTGATGAACAATCGACCTTTGACTTATCTTTCTGAAGAAGATGAACTCAAGCCAGTCAGACCCTCCATGTTCCTACAGAGCCTAGAGGGTAATGATGTAACCGACTTAGACCAAATTCAAACCAGCAGTTTAAACGACAGATGGCGTTATCTACAAGCTGTTCGGGAGAGCCTGAGAAATCGCTTCAAAAAAGAATACCTGGGATTTCTCCGATCACGGAGCAAAAAGCAACAGGGATCCATACAAGTAGGAGACATAGTACTGGTGGAGAGCGACAACAAGAAACGTATCAACTGGCCCTTAGGGAGAGTGGTGGAGCTGTTACCAGGAAGAGACAATGTGACTCGTCTGGTTAAAATTAAGACAGCAACTGGCATTCTACTTCGTCCAGTACAGCGACTTTATTCGTTAGAGATAAACTGTCTTAACAAACGTGATTCTATCAACACTTCACAACACCGACTAATTGAGCCGGTCCTTAATGAAGATATTCCCTGCAGTAACTCAGGAACTGAAAAGGAGAGTGAATTCAAGACTCGTTGTGGTAGAACTGTTAGGCAACTCAAGAAACTAGACTTATAGTGGTTCACATTCCTGAGCTCAATGTTCATCTATAATTTTAGAATGTTTACTTCAGTTTATGAGTGTGTGTTGCAAAACTACCTTTTGCAAGGTGGGAGAATGAGGAGAAAGTGAACTAAAGCTCTTTCGAGCAATCTATTTCCTGTAGAAAATAGACAGTGTTTTGATTTAGAAAATAGACAGTGTTTTGATTTACATAGTTTTGATTTTGTTATCTTTGAGTGTAGTGTCTTTGGAATGTCTTTGGATGCGATGTTGAGTTGTGTTAATAAAATATTGATTACTGTATATTAAAATGATTTGGTATGGTATAGCCATGTTCGTTTTGTAAGGAGGTTTTTGAGAGACCCATCGTTACACTTCTATTAGTGCTTTTTCCCTTCATACAAAACGTCAGGATGATATCTGTAATAGTTTCGGAGATATGGAATGCCGGTGAAATATTTCGCACAGTTGCCATGTTGGATTGGTGAGATGTAATAAAATTTGAAGAGCACAGTCGGAGTTGGACAAAATAGTACTATGACCATACCGAGTTTCGTTGAAATCGCTCCAGCAGTTTAGATTTTATTAGGGAGGGGAGCGAGGCGACGGACACATGCAAACACACACATACGTACACACACACGGACTATATGTGATGTCATAGGTCTATCTTTCATAAATGTAAATAATAAAGGAAGCTTTTCAGTCGGTCAACACGACTGAATAGCCTTCATTATTAGAATTAAGCATCACTGAAATATGGCTTCTATCACTACTAAATGAAAATCGGCCAACAAGTAAACGAAAAGCAAGAACGGGAGGTTTAATTTAGAAAAGAAATACTATTATTGGTCACAAAGGAGCAAAAGTTTGCTGTGTAGGTTACACTCTGCCTTATATGGCAACACTGCGAGAAGGTGAGTTGGATTCCCATCTAAGCCATCTTAGATTGGTTTTCCGTGGTTTCCCACTTCTACTCCAGGAAAATGCGTGGATAGTTCCTAAGTCAAGGCCACGGCCTATTCCTTCCCAAGCCATGCCATCATTACAAATACACACGTTACTACAGACATCACAATTACAAAGTTTAGACCTATCAGACAAATTCCATAAAAACCTCAACTACATGGACCGATGAACAATAACCTATGTTCCAAACCTCTATATGGAGCAACAATAAATATTTCGAATCAATGGGATCCATCGTATTGTTTTCAGGAAACATATTTCTAACGTAGGCTACAGTATGACCGCGATCGAAACGAGCAACGTGCCTTGCTTGCCCTGTCTGATGCGGCACGCACTCAGACTGAAATCAGTATTTTTATTTTTATTTTTATTGATATTTCAAGAAGTAATTATCCTATGTTTGAATAAATAATTTGCCTGGAATTGCATATGGCATCGTTCAAACTGGGATAGTTGTTGACGCAGAAAAAATTATCTTTTCATCAGGGTTCTAGGTAGGACAGTAGATACTGAAAAAATTCCTTAGGCTAGATAGAGTATTTCGATATCATGAAAGAAATGCCCCTAGATTAGATAACAGGTATGTAATTGATATAGTTGTTGTGTAATTAGGCTATTATGTGACAGTTTGTAACAACCAGCGTAACAGTGTAATAAACGCAGTGTTACAATTGCCGTGGTAACTAAATAGACTGTGTAATAGCCATAATAGTCTACGTAAAAATTCGGTGTAATAGCCATAATGGTTTTAATAGCTAATGGACAGTAGTTCCGGTAACAGTCCTGTAATAGTCTGTAGGCCTACATACATTTTGGGAAATGCTGCTGTACTGTTACAGGCTCTGTACCGTTCCACTTTCCGTTGGAACATGAGAACCTGGAACGTTACGCATAGATACCGGGTGGCTGGTTGGTATAACCTGGAACGGTACACAGTGTAACCGGGTACTGGTGGAAACGTTACTCTATTTCGATAACCAAGAACGGTACGCAGAGTAACTTTCCAACTGGTAACGCTGAGGAATCGGTCCAGTCATGTACCGTTCCATACGTAACGTTCCGCTAACACGTACCTTGATGCTCGGTACAGTTGGGAGTCGAGTTCCGACTGTACCGTTCCAGCGCTGTAACGTTCCACATGCTCGTACTGAGTTCCAAGTTACAGTTCCGGAACGATACCGCAAGCCAGCTCGGGGCCGCGGTATGGCATACGTAACGTAACGTGGAACACAGCGTTACGTAACGCATTTCAGTTCTGTTCCGGGTCCCTGCTGGTAGGTAAGGCAGCAGTAAGCCGAATAGACGATGACAGGTATAGCAAGATGGCAGCGAGCGCATGGTGCTATATTGCGAATCCGGCTCTGTGATTGGTTACTGGTAGTTTGATGTTATACATGTATTTATACTGGCAGTAAATATTTTGTGTTTCTTGTAGTTGTAAAGTGGGCTGAATTTGGTTATTTTAAGCGTAAAATCCTAGGTGTCATTGACGGTAGCCTTTGGTAGAAAATCTAGGAACTACTTGAAATTGATCGTCTGCAGTCCTTACCTGAATTACACACTCGTACAGCCATCACAATTAACACCGGTCATCAGACAGATTCTACACACACCCAAACTACACGGAGCTACATGACCGCGTTGTCGCAGACCTTAAACCAGTGGTACCAACCAACCAACCAAGGATATCTCTACAAAGTATAAAACTAAGTCCCCGATTCTTGGATGTAACGGGTAATCTCGAGAACCACAGGATGGATTTTGATGCGGTTTTCACTATTCTATAAAGGATTTATCGAAGAAGGTTTCTGTAGAAAAAATATTCCTTAATGACCAATCAAATCAAATCAAAGAAAAACCTGCCTTCCGTGCTTTTTTTTGCTTACGCTAGGTAAACTGTTAAATATATATAAGGTCGTTTAAAAAGTAACGAGTCGGAGGCCGTAATGCGCAATCCGGTGACGGCATCGGCTAATCGTGGCGTGTGTAACGATTAGCCGATGTCGTCACCGGTTTGCGCATTACGGCCAATGGCTCGTTCGTTTTTGAACGCAGCTTACAGTATATATATAGTATGAGTGTAAGAATTGTTCACCATGCAGCGATCTACAAAAATGTCCGGACAGCATATCTCTATCTTTAATAAATTGCCCACTATAAGTGTTTTTACGTTTTCATTTCTTCCCACAATCCCCATCCAGTGGAAATTTAAAATACTAGCTTCGGAGCAACATTATGAACTAGCGAGTGAGCCTATCACCCCAGCTTCGGCCACCATCATACTGCAGAGACGTGTCGAGTTAAGACTTAAGAGTATATGTGTTTGGAGTTTCGCTGTTCACCTCGGATTTTCTGAATTGCGTCTGGGACCTGCCGTCCGTGCGCCTTTTAAGCTTACTCTGGGAAGACCGTTAAAGATACCGGGCGAAGCTGGGGCGGGGTGCTTGTTAAAGATATATTAAAGTAGGCTAATCTATAAATTAACATTACCACCATTTCTACTTCGCTATTTCGCAATTATTATTTTAATATTAGCTTGCCACGGTGGGTGAGTGGTTATAGTGTCGGACTACCAACCCCAAGATTGCAGGTTCGCCCCTGGCCATGGTAAGTGATTTTTGAAGGCGACAAAAATCACGACACTCATGTCATACGTTGTTGGCATGTTAAAGAACCCATTTGAATTCAGTAGGCCGTGTTCAAGGGCAAAATTAATCTCGGGATTTTCCGCCAACACAAAGTTCCTCCATTGTCTACTTGAAAGCGCTGTAGTGTCAAGGAGTTTAGATATCTAACCTCCTTGACTTTCATAGCGTTCAAAGGAACGACGAAATTCGACATGCAAGCTACCCTCTGGGTGTCAATTAACAAAGCTTGCACCAGGCACCCGAGGCCATACGATATTATTATTATTATTATTATTATTATTATTATTATTATTATTATTATTATTATTATTATTTTAATATTTTATCATTTTAAATGATCTTGTCGACTTCGTCGTTACGCTGGGGTCTGGCGTTACGTTACGGGATGAAATGTACCCAGATGCACTGAGGTGTGTGACGTCATAGTACCGCTTGGTGCATGTGTTCCCCGACAACCTCTACTTCATTAGTATAAGACAAAAATCCCAGATTCTTGCATGTCACAGTTAATCTCGAGAACCACTGGATGGATTTTGATGCGGTTTTCACCATTCTGTAAAGGATATCTCGAGAAAAGATTCTGTAGAAAATAATTTAAGTATGATCAAAGGAAGCCAAGCAGTAACGATTTCAGTGAAAAAGTCGAACACAAACTTGGCGTCCGTGCGCTTCTTAAGCTTACGCTGGGCAAACCGTTAAAAATATCAATATAATATGAGCGTAAGAATTGGTCAGCATGAAAAGTCCGCGAGAGCATATCTCTATCTTCAATACATCGCCCACTATAAGTGTTTTTAGACTGGATGGAGGGGGCACGTCCTGGTGAGCGTGACGGCATCCCGTGCGCTTGACCTTGCTTTGCCCTTGGTTTGCACTTGCCGTTCGCGAGTAATTTGAAACAAGATAAGCAAGATAAGTACTATGCAAATAATTTCCTAACATGTCAAGTATCTCCAGCCTTTTTGGAATTTTTCAGCATTTGTAGCATATAAATGATACAAAGTCTAGTCTTTCAGACTGGCTGTTGGCAACTCTGGCACTATACATACTCTAATGACAGTTGGTCACCCTGCTGGAAGGGTTGTTGACCCTTTAAGAGAATGGGTCGTTTTCTTACCTGCGTCAAGCAGGACTCACTAGCAAGCAGGTAGCACTGGCTACCGGACATGGTGTCATCGCACGCAAGTAATATCTACTGTATTTGTTCAGTGTTTAATCATGTATATAATATGTAAAATATATTTCTTTATACAGTCCACCACATCGTATTCTATGTATTCGACACTGGCTGTCACTTTTTTTTAAACCAAGTAACTTAATTATTATTGTACTGCACCCGTGTCTCTGGTGCACCCATGTCATTTGAAAGTTTGAACGTAGCGTCACGCACAGACTTTCAAAAAAGCGCCGCTTGGAAGCGAGCCAGTACACTGCTTGCGCGCGGAGTTGAAGCAAATAGCGAGTCACCTAACAATCCACAAAGATTAATGATTCTTACCTGATTGCGGAACGGAGAAGAGAGCCACACTCTAAAATAGCCACCTATTTTATAACTATTTGGAAAAAAGAACCAAGTAATTCGCACAACTCGTTGAGGAGATATTAGCGATAGACGGTGAAGCGCATTACGTCATAGAGTCACACGTCATGCCGCTGGAGAGTATAAAACAGCGAGTGGAATCTCTGGGTCAGTTTACTTATGGAAAGCTTACTTCGGTGCGGTGACAGCTTACTTCTTCAGTGCGACTCCAGTGCAGCTCAACGTAACGATAACCCACTGATCTCTATACATGGATCGTTGATGGCAGCTCTCCGCTGTACGAGAAAGTAAGCCAGGTTGAGCGCGCGGTCCGCCATGTTGGCGTACCCATTCTCGAGCTCTCCTTATGGGAAAGCAATGATAATCTAGTCAATTTTAAATCGTAATTAATGGTGCTTTGGATCAAATAAAAATATAGAGATATGTTCACTCATAGCATAAGGGCATTCGGATCACTGACACGTCATTCCAAGGTCAGTAAATCTCCGGAATAGCAATAAAAATGAATGTATAATAACGGCCGACAAATATCAACTTAGGTGCTGAGTACACGCAATTAGCGCTCAGTAACAGAGTAACGAGTGAAAAACAATTTCTGGAAACATTCTTATAAATTGAATATATAGTCTATATATTTATATGTCACAAAATTATGCATTCTTCAAATGATGTACCAATAAACGTAGCTCACTATACAGGCCTAGATTCGACATATCGTAATCGGTGCTTGGTAATGCTTGGAAACAACAGCAACAACTCCATAAACCCATCCCCTCTCTTCTCTCCCTCTCACCAACACTTCCCCCAAGTAATCCCAGCACTCTACACCAAATACTACAGCTTTTAATCACGCTAGCAGCACAATAAACTTAATAATAAAGGGAAGTAGATCAAAGCCCAAAATGCACTTTAAGCCAAACCAATTTCACTCCTCAGCTCCACATAAAACTTAACACAACTAAAAACCTACTCAAAATATACTCTCCCCACCGTTTTACAACTATTAAGCGAACTATTCGCACCCAGAACCGAAAAACCCTGAAATGGGATCAAATTTAAAAACGCAATGGCCTAGCCCGATCTCGTCTGCTTCAGCACCACCGCATATGTATACTTAACTTCACAATAACTTCCAAATTACGGCTAAGTGACCTATCTGCCTGAGAAGTAAAGGTATTACCGGCTTGCCTGGGATGATGGGTCACCAAACCGGTACTTAAAACTAAGATTTTACGCTTTAAATAACCAAATTCAGCCCATTTTACAACTACAAGAAACACAAAATATTTACTGCCAATATAAATACATGTCCTCCGTGGCTTAGGCGGCAGCACGCCGGCCTCTCACCGCTGGATCCGTGGTTCAAATCCCGGTCACTCCATGTGAGATCTGTGCTGGACAAAACGGAGGCAGACAGGTTTTTCTCCGGGTACTCCGGTTTTCCCTGTCAACATTTCATTCCAGCAACACTCTCCACTATCATTTCATTTCATCTGTCATTCATCTAATCATTGCCCCAGAGGAGTGCGTCAGGCCTCGGCAGCCGGCACAGTTCATATCCTCGCCGCTAGATGGGGGCTTCATTCATTCCATTCCTGACCCAGTCGGAGACTGGAAGCAGGCTGTGGATTTTCATTTTCATAAATACATGTATAACATCAAACTACCAGTAACCAATCACAGAGCCGGATTCGCAATATAGCACCATGCGCTCGCTGCCATCTTGCTATACCTGTCATCGTCTATTCGGCTTACTGCTGCCTTACCTACCAGCCATCCATGTAACCCTAGTGCGCCGAGTGTAATACCACCCAGCGGACATCGAGAACATTCCAGTACCTTGTGGAGTGTTCTTAGGCCACGTGCGCCTCAATGGGAACTGTGTTCGAGAACATTGTATCAGTGCAGAACATCGAAATTGTGTGGAACTTGGAACATTACTCAGATCAAGTGAGTGACATATTAGTTTACCAGTTGCTTGGACTGTTTCACTGTATTCGAAGTGGAGTTTATTATATTCATTAGTGAAGAGGGGACTTGTGAACTGTGAGCATATCTCATGCTGTGGAGAGGTTTAAAGACGATATCTTGTTATATGGATTTGGAAGTAGGAGACTCTCACAGTATATTGAAAGTGTCTTTCACGTAGTAAAGAGTGTCGTGGAATAAGGTTTCGATCCAAGTAATAGACTATATTGATTGTTTATTGAGGACGCTTTCATGCATTTTGGCCTACGATTCATGCACGAATTAGCCAGGGTGTGCAAAGACAGTGAAGTGCACCATTACACAGCAAATTCTATAATGTGTGCGGAAAATTTTGGTCCTCTCATGCAGCGTTTCCCAAACTGTGGTACGCGTACCACTGGTGGTGCGCTGGTACTGCTGCAGTGGTACGCGGTGATGTTACGAAAAATATCAAAATATAAAATATAAAATTTAAAACTATAAAAACATTGAGGCCAAAGACAAGGAGCAGTTTTATGAATTGAATTGTGATTCAGAACTAAGGCAAAAGTTTTCAAAAATGGCTCTTGTGAACTTTTGGGTCGAGAGGTGTGCAGACTATGCAGACATAGCGGACAAAGCATTTTGATTTTTACTGCCTTTCACTACTTCGTACTTGTGGGAGACTGCATTTTCTTCACCTTGTTTATCTCAAGAATAAATACCGGAATAGGCTCCTCACAGTGGGAAACGTTCTTAAACCAGACATTCCTAAGTTGGCTTCTAATCTTCAAGCTCATCCTTCACATTGAAGTTGTTAGTTGAACTTTGGTTGTTATGTTTAATTATTACGAGTTCTTTTATTAATATTATTTGTACAGTGTCATTTCAGAATATTGTGGTGTTTGAAGCCATATTTTCAGTGTTGCCTTAGTAAACAAGAGTTTAGTGCTTTTCAGTCGGTCAACACGAATGTACCCAAAAGAGATGGGTTATGCCCTAATCCTGAAATAAATTACATGAGATTAATAAAACACTAGGATGACCAGTTTCGATCGTCAAGCGATCATCATCAGATCCAATACACTTAGGCTATAAAATCTATGTTTGAAATACAGGTGAAAATATTTACAATATGTACAATTATTTAGTTGCAGTATTGGTACTGCAACTGTCAGTGTATGCTAAATGCAGTATATATGTTAGGTGAAATGCTAAATGGTGATGGCTATCCGGAGATTGTACTTTAGAGAGATTATATGGTTGTAAACTATGGTTAAACTATAAAATTTTAGGCTAACTACTTATCTGATTGTCTTCCGTACTACAGCTATTCGCAGTTTCCGTGTTCACTTGAACTCGCAAGTGAACACGGAAACTGCGAATAGCTGTAGTACGGAAGACAATCAGATAAGTAGTTAGCCTAAAATTTTATAGTTTAACCATAGTTTACAACCATATAATCTCTCTAAAGTACAATCTCCGGATAGCCATCACCATTTAGCATTTCACCTAACATATATACTGCATTTAGCATACACTGACAGTTGCAGTACCAATACTGCAACTAAATAATTGTACATATTGTAAATATTTTCACCTGTATTTCAAACATAGATTTTATAGCCTAAGTGTATTGGATCTGATGATGATCGCTTGACGATCGAAACTGGTCATCCTAGTGTTTTATTAATCTCATGTAATTTATTTCAGGATTAGGGCATAACCCATCTCTTTTGGGTACATTCGTGTTGACCGACTGAAAAGCACTAAACTCTTGTCATTTCAGAATGTTTGAATTGCATATTTATTGTAATAAATATAAAATCAACTGGATACACTTTTTATTATTTGAAATTTTACTCCAACAGTCTAACTCTAACAAACACAATTTACAATCCGTCTTTCGGTCTGCTATGTAGTGGTGGTGGTGGGGATTATAGTTACTATATCTCCCAACCAGTAGGTGGTACGCGAGAGATTCTCATCCCTTAAAGTGGTACACACACAAAAGAGTTGGGGAAACACTGCTCTAATGAATATTGCTAAAGTTTTCGATAATATGACGATGGAAATGCACTAAACATCAGCGATGGGTTAGATGGAAGAAGGAAGAAAATGGCGACCCGAGGCCACGTTCAGGAAGATCAGGAATTCCGAATGGAGCCACGTGGTGGAGATCACTGCCATTCGATCCAGGAAGTCAGGCAGTCGTGGAACCATACCTCATAGGAAGGAACCTGAATTCATTACCATACAGGAGGCCAGTTCGAGATTTTCAAATACCATAAAGTAAGACCAGATCACGCCTTGGTAGTCTACTGTAGCGTTTCGCAAACTGTGGTATGCGTACCACTGGTGGTACTGCTGCAGTGGTACGCGGTTATGTTACGAAAATATAAGCAACATTAGATACGTTACGAAAATATAAAAATATAAAACATAAAAACATTGTTATGTTGCCGGAGGACTTCAAGGCCAAATATAAAGAGCAGTTTTATGAATTGAATTGTGATTCAGAACTAAGACAAACTTTTTCAAAAATGGGTCTAGTGAACTTTTGGGTTGAGAGGCGTGCAGACTATGCAGACATAGCGGACAAAACAGTTAGATTTTTACTGCCTTTCACTGCTTCGTACTTGTGTGAGACTGCATTTTCTTCACTTGTTTATCTCAAGAATAAATACCGGAATAGGCTCCTTACAGTGGAAAACAATCTTCGTTTGAGACTCAGCAATCTTAAACCAGACATTCCTAAGTTGGCTTCTAATCTTCAAGCTCACCCTTCACATTGAAGTTGTTAGTTAAACTTTGGTTTTTATGTTTGAATTGAATACTTATTGCAATAAATAATATAACAACAGGACACACTTATTATTATTTGAACTTAAACTCTAACAGACTATCTCTAACAAAAACAATTTAAATCCTTCTTTTGGTCTGCTACGTAATGGTGGTGGGGGTTATAGTTACTACTATCTCCCAATCATTGGGTGGTACGCGGGAGATACTCATCTCTTAAAGTGGTACACACTTAAAAAAGTTTGGGAAACACTGGTCTAGTGCATAGCGTAGTCATGTGTATTCCAAAACTTAAGTCATGTTTGGTTTAGTATTTCAGTATCTTTTGTTACGTGCCACCCCCCTAGTGACACTTTTGTTAACTGGATTACGGTGGGTTGAAGCACAACACAGATTGTTCCTTTAAAGAAATAATTAACTTTATTGCGGCCAGAAAGATACACTACTCAACAGCAAATAAAAGCAATTAGAACCTTACTCCAGTTTCCTCAAGTCTCTTCCTTGAGCACTCTTGCCCCTTTCTCTTGTCAACAAACCACAGAAGTTAAACCGTCTTAATGAGTCCGGTAGCCTTGACAGAAGCTACCTGCACCTCTTTCTCATGTACACAAACTACAGTTACTTACGATAACCTGCTACACGCTGTTTCGCTGTCCACAAGCTGGGGAAATAATGTCACTGGATTTCGTAACTCGCACGGCACTTCGTCACCACACTTCTGTCGCTCAGGAAAACACGCACTAGCTCAGAAACACTGTCCTCAAAAACTCGGTCCCCTCACTGTTGAGGCCGCTTATATAGCAGGCTGGCGACTCAATGAATTCTAGAATAGTCCAGGACACACGGCTTCTCGAGATTTCCTTCACTGGCTGGGTCACGAATATTCTGGACCATCCCTTTCACTTCGCAGCCCGTTGCGTAACGCGCACGTAATACACTGAGGCAGAGCACACACAGCCCGGGGCAGCTGTGACTCAACGCGGCGAGGCGTTAAAACAAACTCACAGCCGTAACACCGCCCCCTTCCTAAAAGCCTGATCGACCCAATCAATTATTGGTCCGTCTGTGTCCCTCCGTAGGCTGCCAGGCAATCTCGATGCACGATCTTCATCTTCGCCCTCGGGCTCCGCTGGATCCTGTAGACGACATCGTTGATCCGTTTCACGACTGGGTTCGGGCCCTCCCAGGACTTCTGCAGTTTGGGTGACAGGCCTTTCTTCCGTAATGGGTTGAAGAGCCAGACCAGGTCGTCCTCGTGGAATCCGCCAGCATCCGTCTGTTGGTCGTATTGGGTCTTCATTTGGTCGGTCTCGATCCGCAGCTTCCACCTCGCGAACGTGTGCACGTCCTCCAGTTGGTCGACCAGTTCTTGACAATACTGGCTTACCGGGACCGGATCATTTCCAGGTCGGCCGAAGGCAAGATCGACAGGTAGACGGAGCTCCCTCCCAAACATGGCCCGGGCTGGTGTGCACTCGGTGGCTTCATGCACGGCGGCGCGGTAGGCCAGGAGAAATAGTGGAAGATGTTTGTCCCAATCCCTCTGGTGCTCGCTGACGACTATTCGGAGATGGTTCTCGATGGTGCGATTAAATCGCTCTACCATCCCGTCGGACTGAGGGTGTAGCGGCGTCGTCCTTGTCTTCCGGATACCCAGCAGCTGGCATAGGTTCTGGAACACCTGCGACTCGAAGTTCCTCCCTTGGTCGGTGTGCAGCTCCAGGGGTACTCCGTACCGGTTGACGAATTCCTTCACCAGGGTCTCTGCGATCGTCGCGGCTTCTTGGTTAGGGAGCGCATACGCCTCCGGCCATGTGGTGAAGTAGTCGCTGACGACCAAAATGTAGCGGTTCCCAGCCTCGCTTAACGGGAATGGCCCAGCAACATCGATGGCCACTCTCTCCATGGGACCGCCCACGTTGTAGGTCTTCAGTGGACCCCGTCGCCTTCGTTCTGGGCCCTTGCTGGCTGCGCAATCGTGGCAACTCGCGCAGTGGTTCTCCACGTCTGTTCGGCACCCGATCCAGTAGAACCTCTCTCTCAGCTTCTCCAGTGTCTTCTTTATCCCTAAGTGTCCACCAGATGAACCTCCATGAACTTCCTTCAGGACTTCCTCCGTCATAGCCTTTGGAACGACGACTTGTTCCCGAGATGTCTTCCCGTCGGTGCTCTCCCAGGTACGGCAGATGAGGCCATCCCTCACAACCAGCGAGTCCCAGTGCGCCCAGTAGGACTTAAACTTTGGGCTGCAGTCACTCACAATATTCCACCCGGGTCTGGGGACACAGGCCCTCTTCCATTCGGCTATCAGCCCCAGGTCATCATCTTCTGCTTGTGCCCGCGTGAAAGATTCGCGGCTCCAGCTCCCTTGAAGGTCCACGGTAGTCCTTCGGCACTGTATCCCGGTGTTCTCCTCTCTTCTGGTACAGAAGGTGCAGTCTTCGGGGCACGGTCTTCGTGACAGGGCGTCGGCGTTAGAATGCCGTTGGCCTTTCCTGTGCTGGATCTCAAAGTTGTACTGTTGAAGCCTCTTTAACCACCGTGCGAGTTGACCCTCGGGCTGCTTGAAGTTCAGGAGCCACCGCAGGGATGCATGGTCGGTCCTGATGAGAAATTCTTGCCCGTACAGGTACTTGTGGGAGAGTTCAATGGTCTTCACGATGGCGAGCAGTTCCTTCGTGGTGACGCAGTAGTTCCTTTCTGGCTTTGACAAGGCCTTGCTGAAGTAGGCCACTACTCTCTCCTCCTGTCCACTACTTGCGACAGGATTCCCCCTATGCCAAAGTCGCTGGCATCGGTATCGACGATGAACCTTGTTCCAGGTCTGGGGTAGGCCAGAATAGGCGCGATGCACAGAGCCTACTTGAGTTTTTCGAAGGCACTGTGGCATTCTGCTGTCCACGTGAAGAGTTTGTCCTTCTCAGTCAGTCGATGTAGTGGTTTGGCGATGTCGGCGAATCCTCTCACGAAGCGACGGTAATAAGTGCAGAGTCCCAGGAAGCTTCGTAGTTGGGACTTGTCCTTCGGAACTGGCCACTCCCTCACAGCTGCGGTCTTCTCTGGGTCGGTGCGCACCCCCTCCTCGGAGATGATATGCCCAAGGTACTGGACCTGCTTCTGGATGAGCTGACACTTCTTGGGGCTCAACTTCAGCTGGGCAGCCCGTAGCTTCATCAAGATCTCCTTCAGGTTGCTGTAGTGCTCCTCGAAGCTTCTCCCCAGAACGATGACGTCGTCTAGGTAGACCAGGCAGGTCTTCCAGTGTAGTCTCCTCTGAATGGACTCCATTAGCCTTTCGAAGGTCGCAGGGGCGTTGCACAGACCGAATGGCATGACGGTGAATTGCCAGAGCCCGCTGCCCACAGAGAACGCAGTTTTCTCGCGGTCCTTAGGGTGGACCTCCACCTGCCAGTAGCCACTCTTCAAATCCAAGATGGAGAACCATCTTGACCCTGATATGGTGTCCAGGATATCGTCGATCCGGGGTAGAGGGTAGCTGTCCTTTTTCGTGACGTCATTCACCCGCCTGTAATCCACGCAGAACCTGGTGGAACCGTCCTTCTTCTTCACTTGCACGACCGGAGAACTCCAAGGACTATGTGATGGCTCGATCACTCCTTGCTCCTTCATCTCTTCTACCATCCGGTCGACTTCAACTTCCTTGGCAAGCGGGACACGTCGGAATGGGGCCCTAATCGGTGCGCTGCCCCCAACGTCGATTCTGTGCTGGACCAAGCTTGTCCTACCGAAGTCATTGCTCCCCACGGAGAAGACATCCTGGAATTCGCGTAGCAGGTCCTGAAGTTGGCGTGATTGTTCCTCGTCTATATGGTCCTGGGATCCTTGGTACAGCTTCTGTAGTTCTTCCGGCAGGTCGCGTCTTCTTCGGTTGTACGTCTGCAGGTGTCCGTCAGTCTTGTCTGTGATGCGGGCAATACAGGTAACGGGCTCGCAGACTCCTAGGTTGGTGTCCCGGTGAACCGTAATATCGTAGTCATTCTGGTTGGACAGGCGGACGTACGACCGAGACGTCGTGTTCATGAGGGTCTTGGCAATTAGCATTCCTTTTGTCTGAATGTCCTCGTATTTTGGCTCGATGACAGCCGCCACTCCCTCAGCAGTTCCGTCGACAATCACGGCTGCGCTGACCTCCGTCCTGGCGGGAACGATGAGGTCCTCTCTCAGCCTTACTCGTCGTGCGGTGAAGGCCTCGAGTGCTGGTTGCAAAGCAAGTTCCTCGCCTCCGAAGTGCAGAGTGTTCGTACTCAGGTCCAAGATGATGTCGTTCTGGTCCAGAAAGTCCAGTCCAATGATCACTTCGTTTGATACGTCAGCCACAAGCACTGGATGCTTCACCGCCCGTCGACCAATGACGAACTCCAGTGATACTTCGCCATGTACCAGTGCAGTCTCTCCTGTCGCGGTTATTAGTTGGAGGTTCCTTTGTGTGGGTTGCACTCTCCACCTCGGGATCACGGTGGGATTAACGATGGTCCTCGACACTCCCGTGTCGATCAGCATGGGCCAGCTCACTCCGTTGATGACTCCGTCGAAAATCAGGCTGCTATTGTCCCTCCGTAACTTCGTTACACGAACTTGGACTGCCGGGGCTTGACGACTGTCACAAGCCAACCTTTGTCCCCCAAGGCTGGCTAATACTCGTTTCCCTGGGCCGCGTGGTTTTCAGGCGACTGATTTCCCGTCGGATACCCTTGGCGGCGGCGATCACCGCAGTCCTTGCTCAGGTGGCCTTTCTTACCGCAGGTCCAGCAGGTCGGCAATCCTCTTCCGGCCCGCCTCTCCGGTTGTCTTCCAGCGGTGTCGTTGCTGGTGGCGCCGCGACTATCGAAGAAACGGCTTAGCGCCTCCATCAATTCGTCGCCAGGGGCTTGGTCACGTTGGTTTTTACAGGTTCGTCGACGTCCACTTGACGCACCCGCGGATGCATTCTAGATGCCAGTTTTGCCGTCTCGAACTCAAGTGCGTGGCTCAGCGCATCAGCCAGGGTCTTATTGCGCGCGAGTCGCAGCGCCTGTTGAGTGTCCGAGTCCCGTAGCCCGTCGGTGAAGGTCTGCATCGCTATCTGTTCCAGAAATTCGGCCGGCGCTGTTGGGTAGGCAAGCCTTACGAGGCGTGCGATGTCCATCTCGAACTCCTGCAGGGTTTCCGCGCTCTTTTGTACCCGGGTCCGGAGCTGCATCTGGTAGGCCTGCTGAAGATGGCTATCTCCATATGGGGACTCCATATGGGCAATTAGTGAAGCGTAGTCCTGCTATCCAGTCGGGATGGCCTGAAGGACGTTAAGGGCGTCCCCTCTCAGTGCTACAATGAGAGCTGTAGCCTTTTCCGTGCTGTTCCAGTTGTTTATGGAACAGGCTGCCTCGAACTGACGTAAATAGGTACTCCACGGGACCTTTCCGTCGAAGGTTGGGGGCGTCACTCTGCTCTGTCCCGTTCCTGATATTCCAGGTGTACCTGTGGGCGAGCGTCGGCGCAGCTCGGCAACTTCCTCTTGAAGAGCGTTGAATCTCGCTTCCATCCCTGTCAGCGGGCGTTGGTTCAGCTCAGCAATTTCCTTTTGTAAGGCACTGAATTTCTCTTCCACCCCCGTCAGCGGGCGTTGGCGCAGTTCGGCAACTTCCTCTTGTAAGGCGTTGAATTTCTCCTCCACCCCCATCAGCGGGCGTCGGCGCAGCTCGGCAACTTCCACTTGTAAGGCGTCGAACTTCTTTTCCACTGCCATGACTTCCTCACGTAGGCCCTGTTCTAATTTCCTTTGGATTTCCTCTAATATCGTCAGCAGACACTCTTCCAGATTTATCTGGCCATCCAGAAATTTGGCGGTTAGGTCCTCTGCTAACTTATTCTGGCCTTGCTCCATCTTCATCTGGCTGTCCTCTAATTTCGCAGTTAGGTCATCGGTTAAATTCTTCTGGCCGTCATCTAGCTTCTTCTGGCCGTCTTCTAGTTTGGCAGTTAGGTCCTTGGTTAAATTCTTCTGGCCGTCCTCCATCATCTTCTGGCCGTATTCCATTTTGGTTTCCATGCCACTTAACTTTTCTAGCAATGTTGCCAATTGCGCCTCCATTTTAGTTGTTTGTCCTCTAAAGGGCATGCACTCACAGGAAAATTAGAGAAAATGACCTGCTCGGGTTTTAAAACCAGGACTGTCAGGTGTTGTGCTTCAGTTCGTAATCCCGCTTCTGACACCAGTTGTTAGGTGCCACCCCCCTAGTGACACTTTTGTTAACTGGATTACGGTGGGTTGAAGCACAACACAGATTGTTCCTTTAAAGAAATAATTAACTTTATTGCGGCCAGAAAGATACACTACTCAACAGCAAATACAAGCAATTAGAACCTTACTCCAGTTTCCTCAAGTCTCTTCCTTGAGCGCTCTTGCCTCTTTCACTTGTCAACAAACCACAGAAGTTAAACCGTCTTAATGAGTCCGGTGGCCTTGACAGAAGCTACCTGCTCCTCTTCCTCATGTACACAAACTACAGTTACTTACGATAACCTGCTACACTCTGTTTCGCTGTCCACAAGCTGGGGAAACAATGTCACTGGATTTCGTAACTCGCACGGCACTTCGTCACCACACTTCTGTCGCTCAGGAAAACACGCACTAGCTCAGAAACACTGTCCTCAAAAACTCGGTCCCCTCACTGTTGAGGCCGCTATATAGCAGGCTGGTGACTAAATGAATTCTAGAATAGTCCAGGACACACGGCTTCTCGAGATTTTCTTCACTGGCTGGGTCACGAATATTCTGGACCATCCCCTTCACTTCGCAGCCCGTTGCGTAACGCGCACGTAATACACTGAGGCAGAGCACACACAGCCCGGGGCAGCTGTGACTCAACGCGGCGAGGTGACAAAACAAACTCACAGCCGTAACACTTTAATCATGCTTACTGGCGTAATTCTTAAGTTTAAGTTAGGTATTTTTGATGTGTAACATCTTTACGCTCGGTTCCTGGATCTATTTATTTAGCGGAGCGGGAGTGGATATTTTTGTGGGAGTAATTTCAAAAAAAGGGACGGAAGTGGGATTGACGGAAAAGTGTAACAGGATACAATGAGCGCGTGCGGTGGCGGAGATCAGTACCACGACGTACTATCGCAGATGGTTTACTCCAATGTTTGGAGGCCCCATTGCAGATAATCCAACAATAAATCATCTTCAAGTTGCCATTCTTTGGTGTGAAAGTATTCATTATATCATATTTGCTGAAAACAATTATGATTTTTTAAAGGTCTGTTCTTCAATCTCTGGATAAAAGTAATGTGCATCCACTCCCCGAGTAACGTGTTTTTCAATTCAAAGGTATGCAAACTCTGGTGTAAACTGGCTGAAACACAAACCACATTGTCAAACAAACTCTTCGTATCAGTATTGAAATGATGATATGCTTTAATAAGAAACATTATAACTAGTCGACAATGCCGGTATTATGTTTCTGCGGCTGGCTGCGTGGCTCAGGGGTAATGTTCTCGCTTGCTGGGCCCAAGGTTGCACGTTCGTATCCTGGCGCAGTCAGCTGGCATTTAAGGGTGCGCAAATGCGAGGGAGCTGTGTCAGTAGATTTACTGGCACGTTAAAGATCCCCTTCGGGGCAAAATTCCGGCACCCCGGCGTCTCTAAAAGCCAGAATAGTTAAAAGGGACGTAAAACCAATAACATTATTATTATTATGTTTCTACACAATGGCTATACAGTTATTAAACCACAATGCGCGGGAACTGGGCCAGCCATTTATGGCGGTACGTGAAAATCAGTAAACGTCTTGTACTTTAAATATCCGTTGTTGTAATATCTGCGAGGATAACGTCTTGGTCTGCTAATCATGAGGCCTCATGTTCGAGTCCCAGTCGCAGCAATTATTTTTGCTACCAGATTATCGATTTAAACGATATCTATCATAACATTATGCGTCATTTTAACAGTATCTACATTAAATTACGATTTATCTAACTTTTAAGAGGGTTAAAAATCCCTCAGTAGGCCATCCTTTGGAGGGGAAGTAAAGCCGGCGGTCCCATGTCATAGATTTATGGCATGTTAGAGAACCTTCCACTAATTACACCTGTGTGAAGCTAAATTATAGATTAAATAACGCTCTTAGGTTCCTATGTTCATCACCAGGAGCTGACTGTGGTGGCGTCTAGTACACAAGTTCAGAACTAGTAGTCGTTGATAGGGGCGTTCGGCGGCAAAAGTAGGAAATACTTGAAATTCAATGACTGCAGTCCTTACTTGAATTAAGAACAGATAACACACACTAATTCAGACATCAAAATTAACACCAGTTATCAGAGAGATTCTACACACACCCAAAGTATGCGGGGCTACATGACCGCGTTGTCACAGCCCCAAAACTAAGAAACCAACAAACCAACCTATCCAACTTTTATTACAATATTTTGCACCAAGCAGGAGTTGGGAAATTTGATTACATTGAACATTATTTCTAGTATATAGATAGGCTAGAGACTATGGTTTCATTCCTCCTCTTAATTTACAGTATAATATGCGATGTTTGTTGAACAAGTGTGACAGTAGCATATCTCCAATTCAATCTATACATTCATCATAGTACCAGTATGAAAACGGAGCGTAAATTAACATTTTAAGAATGTCCAAGCTGTATAGTATAGGAGTAGGATAACATGTCGGATGACTTCACATATATTTCATCTCAATTTCATAGCAGGATAACATGTCAAATGTTACACATCATATGCGACTACTGTAAGGCTCGTATCTTTTTCTATTTGTTCACAGCCAGTGTTTGAATGTTCTAGACCATTCATTTGAATAGGTAGCTTTTGAATTTTTTTAAATGTTAGGATTTTCTTCCGAGTGCGACATTGTGCGAAGAGCATTGCAGGATTATATGCGCCTAGTGATTCATAGCCATTATTGTAAATAATAAATGGAGTAATAAAAGTAATAATAATACTACTACTACTACTACTACTAATAATAATAATAATAATAATACTTTTTGGATAATTCTGAGTGATTTTTAAATAAATGAAAATATGATAATTGATGAGGTAATGAAATAGTTGATATTTGACAATTAATTGTTAATGAGATGATTTGAATCAGTAATATACCAGCCAAAGTATTAATAACAATATTAATATCAGTTTGGTTTTCATGAATTGATAAATAAAATCCAGTGTCACATAACTGAATGATTAATGCATTAAAGAGGGAGTCAAGTTAATTCTCACGTGCAGTGAAAGTGGTGAATAGAAATTCTAGTAGAAAATTCTATAGCAGTCGTAAGTTTTATTTTGTGTGGTGAGATGTTGCAATCAGTGGAGGCAGGTGTTAGCCTCAGTCGAAGCCGACATGACGGGGACATGGCTCCGTAATATTGGAGAATTATTAGGCCTCAAGCATGGTGGCTTGAGTGTGTTCTTGGTGAAATTGGAGTTGGTTTTAAAGGTAATAAAGATGATGGTGTTTTTGAATAATACAGACATTTTGGAGAAATAAGAATGCACAGTGTTTTGTAAGTGTAGTTTTCTGAATTTTCACGTCAGGAATTTGCTAAAACTCATGCAACCCATACAACATAAAATGCAAGGAGTATTTTCTTTGAACTTAAGGTATAAACAGTCAAATCAGTATTTGTGCAAATATGTGGTTAAGATAACCACCGAACATAAAATCAGTGAGATTAATTATGTATTGAAATATTGAGTATTGATAAAACTAGATTCTTTATAAAATGTTATGACAACATGATTAATAATTGAGGAAAGGTGTCACAATCCAATAACAGTGTACGAGAATAAACCGTGTGATGATTTATAAGGTGTAAAACATGTGTGATCCGTGATATCGACATGATTGGACACTTATTTAGTGCATAATACCCATTTTTAGCCTATTTTCAATTTTGAAAAACTAGGCTTATGAGATCACCTTTTGTCCGTGTGTCTGTGTGTGAGTGTGTGTGAGTTGTGTGTGTGTCTCCCCCTAATAACTTCTAACGGCTGGAGTGATTACAATGAAACTTAGTAAGTTCATAGCACTATTCCGGGCGACCCCGAGCGTGCCCTTCAAATTTTGTTACGTCTCACCAATCCAACATGGCGGCTTTGCGAAATATTTCACCGAAACTATTCCCGATATCACCCTGGAATTTTGTGCGGTGATAAAGGGAACTACTAGAAGTTCACCTATGTGACTTTTGAAAAACTGATAACCACAAAACCAACATGGCGGCCACGCGAATTTGCGACATTTAAATAGACGTTTCTCGCGATTTAACCAACCAAAAGGAATAAAAGTTGGTACAGTATATGTTTATACTCATTGTTGCACCGACATCTAACTTCGTTCAATTGTTTACATAACCACAAGATGGCGGACGTGCGAAATATTTCACCGGCATTCCATATCTCGGAAACTATTAGCGGTATCACCCTGAAATTTTGTACGGAGATAAAGGGCACTACTGGAATTCATTTGTAAGACTTTCCAAAACCGGTTAACTACAAAAGGAACATGGCGGCCATGCGAATTCGAAAATTTTAAATAGACCTTTCCCGCGATTTAATGTTCCAAACGCAATGAAATCTGGTACAGGAAATGTTTATACACATTGTAATGCACTGGTATGTAATTTAGTTCAATTGTTTACATAACCTCAACATGGCGGCTGTGCGAATTTTAAAATTATTTTTTATTTCTTGTGTTGTGATCATGCGATCGAAGTGAAAGATTGAATAATAAACCTACGCAATAATTTTCCTTTAATGGTACATGACTCTATGGTCTATACATTTAACAATCCAACATGGCCACCATCCGAAATATTTAGACGGCTCTGAATATCTACGAATCTATTATAGCAATCAAACAGATTTTTTTACGTTCATAGAGGCTATGAACATAAGTTCACCTATAGGATTTTAAATAACCTGGTGATCACAAATCCAACATGGCGGCGACGCGAAGAATAAATATTCACATGGACGTTTCTCGCAATTTAACCATCCGAGTGCAGTGACACTTGAAACAGTAAATCCTTATACGAATGTTAATCCACTGGCATCTAATTTATTTCAATTGTTTCCTTAACCACAAGATGGCAGCTGGGCGAAATTTTTAAATCTTGTTTTCACTTTTTGTGTCCTAATCATGCGATTGTAGTTTGAATGCTACACGTACACAATAATCTTCATGTAACAGTACATAACTCTAGGTCCTACATATATAAAATCCAACATGGCGACCATCCGAAATATTTAGTCGGTTCTCAATATCTACGAATGCATTACAGCAATCAAACTGATATTTTGTATGTTGATAGTGAACCCATGTGGATTGGTTCGAGCGTCGAATATATATTTTATATGTAAAAAAGAGAGGAAATAATGCAGTCTTTAGAATTAATTTGTTAGATTTAAAGGTTAATAGGAAGCTGGGCTGTTATAATGTGATGCAAGAGCGCGTGACCACTAGTCACGCGGGCATGAGGTCACGCCTGACGCATCGATAAGAAGCTAACGCATGATTATTAATAGAGCTGGTAGCTTTCCACTGCGAGTGAGTGGGAAGGAGTTTCGGAAAAGGATCTAACTCAGCTATAAAATGGCAGCATCGCAATGACGCAAGAAGAGAAATAAATAAAATTAAGCCATTTGCAAGCATTTAATTAATGAAATGAACCCGTTACTGTTGATCATCCTGGAAAAGAGATTTTTGTGTGTGGAAAAAGTTTATAATAATTGCACAGGAAAGAAGTGCATACGCGGCATTACGTCGATAGTTATTCCCCGAGCCCAAAGTTGGGAGTGAGGGAACAAGATGTTCAGTAAAGAACATATAGCCTAGTTTCTCCTAAATGTATGAGTATTGTTATAACTCGTTGTTATTATCAAAGAGTATAATAGAATCATTTCTTGGTTGAAACTATTTACCTCTACCAAACGCCACAACCTAGAAAAAAAAACTACTACCATCATTGAAGAAAGATAGATAAGAAGTATCTCAAGAATGTTATGGATCTGGAGACATAATCGACCGGACTGGCTGCGTGGCTCAGCGGTAACGTTCTCGCTTGCTGGGCCCTAGGTTGCAGGTTCGTATCCTGGCGCAGTCAGCTGGTATTTTAGGGTGCAAAAATGCGAGGGAGCCGTGTCAGTAGATTTACTGGCACGTTAAAGATCCCCTTCGGGCCAAAATTCCGGCACCCGGCGTATCTAAAAGCAGCAGTAGTTAAAAGGGTCGTAAAACAAATATTATTATTATTATTATTATTATTACATCATCGACCTGCCATGGGCAACATCCAACTTTGAGTTGAGGCATGTCTTTACACGTCTGGTTGTGCATGGCCTTCACAACCCTAATTGAATTAACAAATCTTTCCATGACCCTACAGAGACGTGTGTATACAAACTATGTGGATATTTTCGATTGCTATTTGCCTGAAATAAAAGTATTAATAACCTGAACTAGCACCAGCGGCTAGAATTCAGTTACTATGTGAAATCGTTTTGTTCTTTACTTCAAATAACATTTTCAAATAACGCACAATAGGCTGTTACAAACCCTTTAAAATCAGAAGTAAAAATGTATCATCTTGTCATTCTTCAAATTCGATGCGCATAGAATGCCAATGGTATACTATCAATGGAATCCCATGTAGACCAGTCGTGAAATCTAGTGGAGATGTATCGAACAATATAATCGTAACAGGGCGAGTGCATTCTAGCGGCCATACGAAGAAACTTTTCAATAAAATCTGGAAGCTAATAAGTAGGCCGGCGTGCAGTTACCTTTTTGGCTGCGAGATGTCTCGAGCAAATCTGCTGGCGAATTATGTTTTAATTAAATATATGATTTGCACCGTAATATGCACAATATAACGCTTAATTTTAAAACATCTGAGTCATTACAAAGCAACAAATATGTAAAATTTCAAGCAAAAAAACTACCTCTGATGGGGTTTGAACCGTAGGGATATGAATGATAGACTAACGCTTTACCACGGAGCCATTTGTGCCGACGATCATCGTTCTATATAAAATGACTTACATATAACATGTTAGCAAATAATGATTTAGACCTAACGATTTCATCAGTGGAGTATATTATTTATATATAAGGCATTTCATACAAAGTTTATTTATTTTGTATCAGTACGCTATATTGCATGCAATACTCAAATTAGTGAAATATAAGTCAGGCACAAGATATCCGCTGCCAACTTGACTTCTTTCCGAGACGGCTCAGCTTTTTAAAATCACTTCTTCACTATAGTATTACAAAATAAACTTTTAATTTCGAACGTGCCTCTTCCTTTAGAACAGTTAAATCGATTCTCGGCTCGATAATCGGAACTGGTGTGTCCCATGAAATGGATTATAAAGTTTGCATAATTCGCACGGCCGCCATCCTGAAATGGTACGGCGGATGACCTTGTAGTTTGGTCACAAGACGCGTCCTATATGAAGGTATGTTATTACCAAATTTGGTAGAGATCGGATAATTAGGTTAGTCGCTATTTGATTTTACGATTTGAACGTTTGAGTGGCCACCATTCAGTTCTGGTAAAGATGGCGGCGATATAAAACATGACACTGAGGTGCCCTTTGCTTGTTCTACCTCTGTACCAATTCGGTTTCACCGTGTTCGAATTGATAGGGGGGACAGACATTCAGAGTACACACACTCACACACACACACACAGAGAGACTCACACACACACATACACACACACAGACAGACACACAATTTTTGGCCCTGTAGTAATCTCATAAGTCTACTTTCATTTTTTGCAAAAATCGAAAGTAGGCTAAAAATAAACCACACTACCTACGCATCTGAGGAGCCAAATTATTTAATATATTGGAATGGTGTGACCGATTTTCGTGATCAAAGAAACCCTTTTACGTTTAAAACGAGAGCTTTCAGGAGACATATTTTTCAAAATTATACGACAATTATCTTAAAAGTTAGTGTTGGAGTAGAAGCAGATCTGATTTTATTGTGGCAGATTTCAATATAAACCATGGACGTGCCAGGAAGAGCATGCAGTATTCAGTACTCACTAGACCGTGAGAGGTCGTGTTAGTCTGTATCGCCGACGAGCACCCGGTATGGGAGTAGCCGTCTAGTATCGTCAATAGTATCGGCGTGCGAAGACACATCAGAATCCTTGTTATAGGAAATAATATAATCAATCTTCGGGCTTTATAAATTTCACCAGTACAGTCAAAGTTTAGGCTGTGGACTTAAGAAATTACTGGCGATAGGTACTCGAATCTAATAGTTTCAGTTAAAGAACCGACGCATTATAGGATTTCGAAGTACCCAAGGACAGTGAAATATACAATTCTATCTACGTTAAATAACCAGATCAGGGTAGAACGTGATAGTAACGCCTAGTGTTCCTGAACTGAGGGGACTAGAGCGGAGTACGATAGAATTCAGGAATCGAGGTTCCAGGCTTTGTCTAGGTGTAGACAAATGAACAATCAGACATTGGGAATTATTACTCCAATAAGTCAAGAATCGAAATAACTGAAAGTAAAATCCACGTGTGGATGACTGGGCAAGGAAATTACTAGGTCGCCGTTATACTAGTTCGAGTGATCATAAGAGTAATACATCAGCGACAGACTTTTATTAGACGAACAAGTTAGCGTCTAGCAAGATACGACATCGAGCAGTAAAGTTAAATAAGCCGATAGTCAAACCCAGAATTAGAGGATCAACCGTTCCAGTGAGGGTAGTTCGATCGTGACATTCAATCATCTCATCAGATTAGGAACCCGACGTACATAAAGTGCAACCCCTGGAAACGGGAAAGAATAAGGAAATCACGTGTGTTAAGGCAAATAATTAATGCCAGAGTGATAAAATTTTATGTAATTCAAGTATAGTGAGTAATTTGAGTGTAAAATATTTTTAGTGAAATTGTATTTGTGTTTAAGCGAAAACGAATCCAAAAATGGTATTCTTTATATTAAAAGTGATCAGTGTATATGTTTTATGTGATGTTAGGAAAGTGTTATCAAGTGTAGATATGACCATGAAAATGGCTTAAGAAGCAATTGGTGGGTGAAATGTTTCATCGATGGAGAACTCTGTCTCCGACCGTAAAATCATGTGAGTACTAATTTCATTATTATGTGTTTTGGGAAGATTTGCGTATAATCCTCAGGAGTGGAAGTAGGGATGTTTGAAAACATGTGAAACAAAGATTGCGCGATCTGAACGATTAATTTGATTGAAATATAAATATGTGAAGTATTAATGAATCCCTTGTGGAAAATATTCAATGGAATATCAGTATAATGGTAAATAATATAACTATGGTAAAGCAAGCGCGATAATAATAATAATTAAAATAAATTATTTATGGGATGAATTTAATATTGTATAATGGTAGCTGCAAGAGCTCCTTAGATGAAGTGTTAATTGTTGCGAATCATATATAAGAGTTTAGTGCTTTTCAGTCGGTCAACACGAATGTACCCAAAAGAGATGGGTTATGCCCTAATCCTGAAATAAATTACATGAGATTAATAAAACACTAGGATGACCAGTTTCGATCGTCAAGCGATCATCATCAGATCCATTACACTTAGGCTACAAAATCTATGTTTGAAATACAGGTGAAAATATTTACAATATGTACAATTATTTATTTGCAGTATTGGTACTGCAACTGTCAGTGTATGCTAAATGCAGTATATATGTTAGGTGAAATGCTAAATGGTGATAGCTATCCGTAGATTGTACTTTAAAGAGATTATATGGTTGTAAACTATGGTTAAACTATAAAATTTTAGGCTAACTACTTATCCGATTGTCTTCCGTATAACAGCTACTCGCAGTTTTCGTGCTCACTGGAACTCACTATGCGGTAGACTGCGGTGGTTATCCTAACGACTGGTTTTTCCCTGCTTTCTCCCCCCTGCTCCTACGTGCTGTGGGGAGTGATAGCGATGTGTTTATGTGAGGTAATGCCAACCTAGATAAGATGTATGTTATTGAATGAGGTGGGTCTGCAATTATTAAAGACCGTGGATTAGCCCTCGCCACGCGTGGAGCATAATCCATTCGAACTAAGCGTTGACGGTCTTATGAGGACGTCCCGGCACCTTTAATACTGCCGCGAATATGGGCCTTGGTTTATTGCAGATGAAAAGTACATCGTACACCTGATCCAGATAACATTTACCTATTAATAACCCCCTAATTTTCCCCCTTTTTTTTATCTAGCTTGGCTGTGTCGCTAAATTGTGTTTTATTTCCGACAGGGTGTGTTTTTAGTAGCGTGAAGAGGGGTGAGCTCTCCATGAACGTGTGTTCATTTAGATTGTTGGGATTGTTTCGTTTGGCTAGGTGTATCTCGATTGCTTCCTTTATGTCAAGAGCTCTGCCTTTCGATTCGTGATGGATTATTTTAAGGTCCGACTCTATGTTGGTAAAGCTGTGCCCTGCGTCACACATATGTTCGCACACGGCTGAATGTGTTCCGTATCTTATCGCATTCCTATGTTCATTATAACGTGTGTCTACTCGCCTTCCACTCTGCCCGATGTAATTAGCTTGACAATCGGTGTCTTGGCACGTTATAGAATATACCCCTGACCTTGAATATGGGTCACGTTTATTTAGATTACTATTTAGGAGGTGCCTAGCGGTTGTGTTTTTTGTCGTGAAAGCTATCTTTATGCCTTGGTTTTTGAATAGGTTAGTGATTTTATATGTATTCGCATTCACATAGTTGAAACGCGCAAATTTTTTCTCATTATTGTCCGGTTTGGGAATCGTTTTATCTTTATTTTTATGTTTGGCTATAATTTGATTTATTTTGCTTGGCGAGAAGTTGTTTTCCTTTGCTATTTGCATAATAGTTCTTATTTCCTTATTATAGTTGTCTTTTGACATAGGTATGTTTAAAGCTCTGTGCACCAATGAATTGAGACCCGCTAGTTTGTGCGTACTGGGGTGATTAGACTGATTGTCGATTGCATGCGAGGTTTGTGTTGCTTTCCGGAATATGGAATATGAAAGGTCATTGTCTTTACGTTCAATAGTTATATCGAGATAATTTATTTTCCAGTCTATTTCGGATTCCTTAGTGAATTTGATAGAGTGGTGAAGGCTATTAATGGATTGGAGAATTGTTTCTTCGCTTGTTAGTTCAGTATCGTAGATGCAAATGACATCATCTACGTATCTTTTCCATATTACTATTCCCTTTGTTGAAGTCTTTTCTGAACGAATTTTCTAGTGCATTGATGAAGATGTCAGCGATTAACCCACTTAGTGGCGATCCCATTGCTAGGCCTTCTCTCTGTGTGTATATTTTATTGTCGAATTGAAACACGTTTTGGGTGAGAACGACCCTCAGTAATCTCACAATCTCCTCAATTTCTTTTACCGAATTGTTGGATTTTAAGTTGTTTTCGATAGTGTTGATTGCTTCATTAATCGGAATATTGGTGTACATGTTAGTTACGTCGAAGGATACTAGCCTGAAGCTAGGTTTCATGTGTAGGGTGTTCAATGCTGTTACTAGTTCTGTTGTGTTTTTGTCGTTGGAAAGACGGCATTTTAAGATTTTTAGTAACTCTTTGCTGATTTTGTAATTAGGGGCATTCCTACAATTGACTATTGGTCTCATTGGGCATTCCTTTTTGTGTATTTTTGGTTGTCCCCTCAATGACGGTATTTTCGGGTTCATGTTTATTAGTTTTGATTTTTCGGCTTTGGTCAGTATGTATTCTGTTTCTTTTAGCGCACTTTTTATTTGTTTTTGGAATTTGTTGGTGGGGTCTTTTGTTAATTCCTTGATTTCGTTGTTGTTTAGGAATTCGACTGTTTTTTCAATGTATTCTGTTTTGTTCAAAATTACTGTAGTGTTTCCCTTATCTGCTTTTGTGATGATTAAGTCATGTTCTTTTATTTTTTGTTTCAACGACTTTATTTCTTTGAGTTGTTTGTTGTTTTGAATGTTATTGCTATCGCCCTCTCGTTTGAGGATTTTTTTGGCTTCGTTGGTGGCGAGATTTTTGGTTAATTCCCTGTCTTCTGCTGGGAGCTTGTGACTGGCTATCTCAATATCTGTGATTAACTGTTTTATATTGTGGTTCGTGTGTGCGTCTGTGCAGTTGTATTTCAAACCTTTGTCTAACATATTCATTTCACCTTGAGAAAAGGTTACGTTCGTTCTGTTGTTTACTCTGCTGTGGAAATTGAATTCATTGTTATTCGTGTGTTGTTCGTTAGATTGATGGTTCTGTGTTTCTCCTAGTTTTCTTAATTTATTTTCTAGCGTTTCATGCTTCCTCGTTGCTCTGATTTTGATGGTGTCATGTAGGTGCTCGGTGAAGCTGTCCCATTTGGCTGCGTGCCAGAAATTACTTAGTTGCAATTGAATGTCGTACAATTGTTGGTTAATTTTTTGCTTTCTTATGTATGCAAATCTTACTTCGTTTTTTATCCAAAGCGCTTTGGCTTGTTTGGTTGAAATGATCGAGGCTGGTGTGTTCGGTACGGTTTTAATTGGTACGTATTTAGGGGTGAGGTTTAGTTCTATACATTTTTTGTTGAACCAAATTGACTTGTCTAAATTCATGAGTTTAAGTCTGAGTGATTTGAATTTCTTGGCTTCACGATTTGCCTGACTAGCCGTGAACATTGTGGTGTTTGAAGCCATATTTTCAGTGTTGCCTTAGTAAACAAGAGTTATTGCTTTTCAGTCGGTCAACACGAATGTACCCAAAAGAGACGGGTCATGCCCCAATCCTGAAACAAATTACATGAGACTAACAAAACACCAGGATGACCAGCTTCGATCGTCAAGCGATCATCATGAGATCCACCACACCTAGGCTACAAAATCCATGCTTGAAATACAGGTGAAAACATTTACAATATGTACAATTATTCAGCTGCAGTCTACCGCATAGTGAGTTCCAGTGAGCACGAAAACTGCGAGTAGCTGTTATACGGAGGAGAGTCAGATAGGTGGTTGGCCTAAAATTTTATAGTTTGACCATGGTTTGCAACCATATAATCTCTCTGAAGTGCAATCTGCGGATGGCTATCACCATTTAGCATTTCACCTAGCATGTGTGCTGCATTTGGCATACACTGACGGTTGCAGTACCAATGCTGCAGCTAAATAATTGTACATATTGTAAATATTTTCACCTGTATTTCAAACATAGATTTTGTAGCCTAAGTGTAATGGATCTGATGATGATCGCTTGACGATCGAAACTGGTCATCCTAGTGTTTTATTAATCTCATGTAATTTATTTCAGGATTAGGGCATAACCCATCTCCTTTGGGTACATTCGTGTTGACCGACTGAAAAGCACTAAACACTTGTTTACTAAGGCAACACTGAAAATATGGCTTCAAACTCCACAATGTTCACGGCTAGTCAGGCAAATCGTGAAGCCAAGAAATTCAAATCACTCAGGCTTAAACTCATGAATTTAGACAAGTCAATTTGGTTCAACAAAAAATGTATAGAACTAAACCTCACCCCTAAATACGTACCAATTAAAACCGTACCGAACACACCAGCCTCGATCATTTCAACCAAACAAGCCAAAGCGGTTTGGATAAAAAACGAAGTAAGATTTGCATACATAAGAAAGCAAAAAATTAACCAACAATTGTACGACATTCAATTGCAACTAAGTAATTTCTGGCACGCAGCCAAATGGGACAGCTTCACCGAGCACCTACATGACACCATCAAAATCAGAGCAACGAGGAAGCATGAAACGCTAGAAAATAAATTAAGAAAACTAGGAGAAACACAGAACCATCAATCTAACGAACAACACACGAATAACAATGAATTCAATTTCCACAGCAGAGTAAACAACAGAACGAACGTAACCTTTTCTCAAGGTGAAATGAATATGTTAGACAAAGGTTTGAAATACAACTGCACAGACGCACACACGAACCACAATATAAAACAGTTAATCACAGATATTGAGATAGCCAGTCACAAGCTCCCAGCAGAAGACAGGGAATTAACCAAAAATCTCGCCACCAACGAAGCCAAAAAAATCCTCAAACGAGAGGGCGATAGCAATAACATTCAAAACAACAAACAACTCAAAGAAATAAAGTCGTTGAAACAAAAAATAAAAGAACATGACTTAATCATCACAAAAGCAGATAAGGGAAACACTACAGTAATTTTGAACAAAACAGAATACATTGAAAAAACAGTCGAATTCCTAAACAACAACGAAATCAAGGAATTAACAAAAGACCCCACCAACAAATTCCAAAAACAAATAAAAAGTGCGCTAAAAGAAACAGAATACATACTGACCAAAGCCGAAAAATCAAAACTAATAAACATGAACCCGAAAATACCGTCATTGAGGGGACAACCAAAAATACACAAAAAGGAATGCCCAATGAGACCAATAGTCAATTGTAGGAATGCCCCTAATTACAAAATCAGCAAAGAGTTACTAAAAATCTTAAAATGCCGTCTTTCCAACGACAAAAACACAACAGAACTAGTAACAGCATTGAACACCCTACACATGAAACCTAGCTTCAGGCTAGTATCCTTCGACGTAACTAACATGTACACCAATATTCCGATTAATGAAGCAATCAACACTATCGAAAACAACTTAAAATCCAACAATTCGGTAAAAGAAATTGAAGAGATTGTGAGATTACTGAGGGTCGTTCTCACCCAAAACGTGTTTCAATTCGACAATAAAATATACACACAGAGAGAAGGCCTAGCAATGGGATCGCTACTAAGTGGGTTAATCGCTGACATCTTCATCAATGCACTAGAAAATGCGTTCTTAGAAAAGACTTCAACAAAGGGAATAGTAATATGGAAAAGATACGTAGATGATGTCATTTGCATCTACGATACTGAACTAACAAGCGAAGAAACAATTCTCCAATCCATTAATAGCCTTCACCACTCTATCAAATTCACTAAGGAATCCGAAATAGACCGGAAAATAAATTATCTCGATATAACTATTGAACGTAAAGACAACGACCTTTCATATTCCAGAGAGCTACACGAACCTCGCATGCAATCGACAATCAGTCTAATCACCCCAGTACGCACAAACTAGCGGGTTTCAATTCAATGGTGCACAGAGCTTTAAACATACCTATGTCAAAAGACAACTATAATAAGGAAATAAGAACTATTATGCAAATAGCAAAGGAAAACAACTTCTCGCCAAGCAAAATAAATCAAATTATAGCCAAACATAAAAATAAAGATAAAACGATTCCCAAACCGGACAATAATGAGAAAAAATTTGCGCGTTTCAACTATGTGAATGCGAATACATATAAAATCACTAACCTCTTCAAAAAGCAAGGCATAAAGATAGCTTTCACGACAAAAAACACAACCGCTAGGCACCTCCTAAATAGTAATCTAAATAAACGTGACCCATATTCAAGGTCAGGGGTATATTCTATAACGTGCCAAGACACCGATTGTCAAGCTAATTACATCGGGCAGAGTGGAAGGCGAGTAGACACACGTTATAATGAACATAGGAATGCGATAAGATACGGAACACATTCAGCCGTGTGCGAACATATGTGTGACGCAGGGCACAGCTTTACCAACATAGAGTCGGACCTTAAAATAATCCATCACGAATCGAAAGGCAGAGCTCTTGACATAAAGGAAGCAATCGAGATACACCTAGCCAAACGAAACAATCCCAACAATCTGAATGAACACACGTTCATGGAGAGCTCACCCCTCTTCACGCTACTAAAAACACACCCTGTCGGAAACAAAACACAATTTAGCGACACAGCCAAGCTAGTTAAAAAAGGGGGGAAATTAGGGGGTTATTAATAGGTAAATGTTGTCTGGATCAGGTGTACGATGAACTTTCCTTCTGCAATAAACCAAGGCCCATATTCGCGGCAGTATTAAAGGTGCCGGGACGTCCTCATAAGACCGTCAACGCTTAGTTCGAATGGGTTATGCTCCACGCGTGGCGAGGACTAATCCACGGTCTTTAATAATTGTAGACCCACCTCATTCAATAACATACATCTTATCTAGGTTGGCAATACCTCACATAAACACATCGCTATCACTCCCCACAGCACGTAGGAGCAGGGGGGGAGAAAGCAGGGAAAAACCAGTCGTTAAGATAACCACCGCAGTCTACCGCATAGTGAGTTCCAGTGAGCACGAAAACTGCGAGTAGCTGTTATACGGAAGACAATCAGATAAGTAGTTAGCCTAAAATTTTATAGTTTAACCATAGTTTACAACCATATAATCTCCCTAAAGTACAATCTACCGATAGCTATCACCATTTAGCATTTCACCTAACATATATACTGCATTTAGCATACACTGACAGTTGCAGTACCAATACTGCAACTAAATAATTGTACATATTGTAAATATTTTCACCTGTATTTCAAACATAGATTTTGTAGCCTAAGTGTAATGGATCTGATGATGATCGCTTGACGATCGAAACTGTTCATCCTAGTGTTTTATTAATCTCATGTAATTTATTTCAGGATTAGGGCATAACCCATCTCTTTTGGGTACATTCGTGTTGACCGACTGAAAAGCACTAAACTCTTGTTTACTAAGGCAACACTGAAAATATGGCTTCAAACACCACAACGAATCATATATGTTTTTAATGGTATAAATGATTATTGTTGATGGAGGCTAAGGCTGAATATATTATTTTTGAGACGACGATCAAACTTTGATTTGAATTTATTTCGTTCTTTGAAAGGCAACTTGGCTATTTTATGTATGAGCGCCATGTCGCGCAGTTGAAATAATTTGTCACGCTAGGAACGCGTTGTAATGCTCGGTAAAAATAATTGTGAGGGACAGTTATTTGCGGTAATGAGTTTTGTTGAATTGTGGAAAAGGGTGCAATTTATGTTGTATTATGAGCGCTGGTTGCGTGCAATGCCTTCGTTAAGTCGCTAATGTTTTAAGTCCCCAAAGTTGGGATATGGTTCCCGAGGCAATTTTAAAGGATCGAACTCAGAGTCATCCGTGTTGAAGCCCCTTAATATTTTTTGTTTTATTGGATTTTCTTACACGCTAATGAGTACACTTCATAATTATACTTTACCGAAGCTAAAAGAATGGGTCAGTAGAACCTAATATCGTCTTGTTGTTAATTTGTATTATGAGCCTTGCCATTCAAAGAAACGCATTTGAAGCAGCTGGTTGTAAAGCTGTCTAGCCAGTCCCTTGAGGAAGTGAGACTGTAGGTTCCCTCCCTCCATAGCCATAAATCAGCCAAGTAGTTGAGACAGACCCTTACACACTCTCTTAGAGAGATAGGTCTGGAACGGGCTGTCTGATTCACGGTGCACGGAAGTGTTTAAGATTGTTTTAACGACCCAGTATTTGAACTGAGGTCCTTTTACATTCATTATTATCGCTTGCAGAGTTCAGATCGTTGCTTCCTTAAGATATAATTGTCTTTGAAGACAATATAATAAAATCCCTAACGTTATATTTAAATGATTCAGTGATTCACGAGTTATTATGAGAATATTAAGATTTTGGGAGTAATCATAAGTTGACTTGGTCAGTAGTTTTCTATAACTCGGGGATACGCAAGTTTTTCCAATCACGGTAGTGAGTTGGTAGTTTGAGAGAGAGAGATGGTAACAGATGAGCTTTGTAGGAGCCCAAAATTAATTAATGAGTAGCCATAATATGATATTTTGATTAAAGCCAGATATACTCATGTAAAATTAAATGATGTGTGTTTAATTGTTAACACAATGCATGTAAACTTTACCGAGCCATTTGGAGCTCGTTTTTAAAGAATTAGGATTGACGCCATATGGGAGTGAAACTCAGTTGGGGTTTTTGTTTGGTTTCTGGATAACCAGTAATTATTATTTTGTGATTATTTAATTTGAATTCCTTGTTCATTTTTGGACAAGTGTGAAGTGTAGTGCCAGTATTTTTATTGTTTATTTTTGTAGTGCCTTATCTTGGATAATTAAATATTTTGATAGTAGGATTTGATTTTGTTTATTTTTGGAAGTGTATCCTATGCTTAATCCAAAGTGTGTAAGTCACAGAGTGGGAGAACATACCATGAACCCCGATACTCCCGATTGAGCATTGCTGGCAAGCATTGATTTGCATATTTCATTGTTGAAATGGGCATATGGGGGAATAAAAGTAATGTGCTTGGATTATTGCTTTTAGGAACACTAAAGACGGTCATATCACGTAAAGGTAAAATAGTGATAGAATTAGCTACAAAGTATAAATTTAACTGGTGGCGTATTCATGGAATACACGGTAAGAGAGAATATAATTTTTAATGCTTTTGCATGTTCATTTCTTCCTTTTTTATCAAACACCAACAGTGATCTTCTATTTTCTCTTTGTTGGTCATGTCTCTTATGTTCTTTGTGAGTCTGTTCTAGATATATATCTTCCATGACCCACCTAGCGTCATCTAGCAGCGAATCTCAGAAGCTCCTCAATTCTTCCTGGTGCAAGAGGTCTTCCTTATCCATCTGGCCACTAGTTCTCGTTGCCATCGCCAGCTATTATCTCCTTGATCAAGAGAACGTCGTCTACTTTTTCACCCACCAGGCTGTGCTAGTATCGCCTGCTATCAACTCTTTGAAGACCATTTCCTCAAGAGAATTTAAGTTTACAATATTGGTCATGCTTATATGTATTCCTTTTGTCTCCTACCCCCACTCTTTTCCCTTCCTTGGACCCTCCGCGCTTCGCTGAGTGGGTCTCACTTGTAAGTCGGCAGTTGACTTGGTCAGTCAAGGCTCAACCAGAGCCAGTCTCCTCAAACCAAGAGGCACTCTCTACATTCTACGCCATGTTGGCACATTAGGTATCCGTCAAAGGGAACCTCATATTCGCCATGCAACAAAGATAAGTACAGACTTAAAGTTTTAACCTCATCTTCATCAGTTTTATTATCTACATACTTGAATGATCATTTTATAGGCAGAGTGAGATTACTTATTTGGGGCAAAAATCATCCTTCGCGGGATTTGCTATGTTGGGCTTTGTCTGTCTAAGCCAACCTTAATAAAAAGTAGCTTTTCTTAAGCTATTTAAATGAGAGATCTTCTCACAACGTGGGATATTATCTAATACCCGCTGTCCATAAAATATTAAGCTCGTTCCTCCGCTGGATTAACTTTGGCTCCATTCTTCTATTAGGATCGTTCTGGAACCTTCCAGATCCTGTACTTTATCTACAAGTCTTGCCGTCATGTATTTTTCACTCACTTGTGAGAATACTATTGAAAATTGAAGAATCTTCCTTTTGAATTAAAGCTCAATAGCTAATTTTCTTCCACCGTTGGAATGTTCTATGGCGCATTTAATTGTAATACACAACTTTCTCAAGCAATAGACTTTCGCCTATCTAGTGCTACCAGTCCCTTTTCATCATTGCAATAACTTTCTTTGCTTAAACTTTCGTGTTACTACAGTGAACTTTTCATCCATTCAACAAACTATAGTGAGAACTAGTGCTTGTTCAACATTTCTACCGCGTCGCGATCGTCCGATTACCATAAATAAGGCCATGAACATTTATCCTAAATCCCAATTGATCTTTCCTAAACCTTCTACTAACAAACCATGTTAATAAAATTATTACTTTAAGGCCTATTGCAATGAGGTGTCACTCTAAAGACGTGCCCTCCCACCTTTGCTTATATCTCATTAATTAATTTCTGAATAACCACGTGTTTTATACACGGTTCAAGCTTACATTGTTTCTCCCTTATAATCAGGGAATACAATTCTTTCAACTCAGGAGTGAGTTGTTTCTAGGTTTCACGAAAGGGAAACTTGCCCCATTAGTCTCGTGATTCCTAATTAAACATAGGAAGTCTAGAACCTTCCTTTTGACTTTCTCTTCAGGTTTCACCGTAAGTGACCTGCTCTCTTTTGTATAATTGTTATAAAAGTAATTCTGCACAAATATAAGAAGTTATAGGAACTTCTATCTTATTCTTCATGTTTTTCTTATTGTTATTTTCGAAGTGGTTACTTTCTCTAGAATGTTTTCTCAGAAATATCTTATAGTACACACCTTGTACTCTATTTATTGTTAAACTTTAATCACCTTAATTGTCTTTAGATTTTGAATTTTTATCTTTGCTATTTTAAATCCTTGCTAGGATTTTATAAACGTTTGAAACCTAATAAATTGCTAATTGCTGGAGCAAACTTTAAATGTTAGGAGGTCTGCGACCCCAAATTGTTACTAAAAATTGAAACTATATACTTGTCAAATTTATTAGACTTTTTTGCATTGTTAAATAAATTCAAACTTTCCTTTTCGACTCATCATTTAGCAAATACAACGGTTAGGCAAGATCCTGGCTTTCCTAACTCTTCCTAGGTTCATGCCCTCGTTAATACGCAATAAATCTGTTACTATTTGTCTTGTCAGACCATCACCCTTTCCCATAGTAGGCATATGCATGCTTGAGAGGGAATACGCTAAAGCCATTCTCTGGCAAACCGCCCAAGTCCTAGCTGCAGTTCCCGTCAGCTTCGACCAGGTCCTTACCCACTTTAGGTATCAGAGAGCGGATTTGCGGTGGCAACCGCCTCTGAGTGCATTTAAAGTTAAATTTATAACTTTTGTGGGACTCTCCTCCTATTTCTCCATCCTTTTTCTCCAATCTGAAACCCACCTCCTTTACTTTATCATCTTCCCTTGGTGGTTAGGTTATTCCTCAGCCAATAATCTATCCAAAATTTGGTGCCGAAACCCGGGAATGTCCATTTGCTATTTCTATTCTTTGTCAAGTTTCATTTGACAATACCTTACAAATTATTAATATCTGCTTTGAATCTTTCAGCTATAACTACATCATGCAGAGCCTGTGAAGGGGAAAAAGGCCGCTCCTGTCTCCCGTGGTGTGTCCCTTTATTTCAACTTATTTGCTGCTGCCAGCCTGACAGCATTTCCGAGGTTCCACAGTTTCGTAAGTTGTATTTTAATTTACTTACTTTGGCATGGCTCCTACTGAAAAGGATGAAACTCTCATTGCCAGACGTTCTTCCTATAAAGGGCAACTCACCAGATTCAGAAATTTCATCAACAAAATAAATCCCGCCGAGTGTGATTTAGACATCTTGACACAACGCCTTAAGTTGTACGAACGGTCCTATGATTATTACGATCAAATTCAAACCGAGATTGAATCCGCTTGCCCAGAACTTCAATCGGATCGGGACGAGGTCGAACCCTTGTACTTTGAAGGGATTGCCAAGGCCCACCAACTGATCCGCAGTATCTCAGAACCAGACACTAGGGTCATCAATCCGGCCCAGTTTGCACCCGCTTCAGTTCACAAGGATAAACCGAAACCGTTACTTCCAAAGATAAGCCTACCTCACTTCTCAGGCCAGGAAGGTGAATGGTATTCTTTTTATGAACTTTACTGCTCCCTAATTCATGAAAATACTGACATTATCGACATTCATAAATTCTACTTCTTGCGTACGTCTTTGGAAGGCGAGGCCTTGGCCTTGGTGGAGTCACTTCCTTTGAGCGCAGATAACTACCACATCGCCTTTAATCTCCTTAAAGAGGGATATGCCAATTTACGTTTGTGTGTGGCTCGCCACATCCGCTGTCTGTTCAACCTGCCAGTCGTCAAACCTAATGACGTCACCTCTTTAAGAGACCTGTTAGATTCTATTCAATTGCACGTGAGAGCATTATATCAACTCAAGCAACCAGTCCAAACTTGGGACACTATTCTTATTCATCTAGCTACATCAAGATTCGATTTTTCGACATTAAAGGCTTGGGAGATCGAACTCACTCGCAACGAGGAACATTCGTTTGAACACCTCATCTCGTTTCTCAACAGCCGGTGCCAAGTCCTTACAGCACTCTCATTTCAGTGCGAAAATGTCGAAACGAGTCATAAGTGTCACATTTTTGAGAAAAAACTTGTCTCTTCAAATGGTCACCAGCCCCCATCTGTCGAGAACAAGCAAACCCGTTCTTCATCTTTCAACCATCCAAGAGAACATATCAGGCCGCTCAACAAATCTTTAAAATGCTTGCTCTGCAAAAAGTTGCACACTTTGTACTTGTGCAAATCCTTTAAAGAATTGTCTGTCGAAGACCGAAGGAAGTTTGTCTTCAATAGCAAACATTGCTTCAACTGCTTGTCACCTAAGCATTTTTCTTCAAACTGTACGTCTTCCAACCTCTGTTTTCTTTGCAAAAAACCGCACCATTCCTTATTGCACGTTCATGGTAAATCGAGGTCACCAGTACCCGCTTCTTCAAACTACATGCAGAGCAGCTTCGAACAAACTAATGCTTCTTCCCGCATTTCTAACGCCGAAACTTCTCACAGTGCGCAAGTCCTTTTGTCCACTGTACAATTCGAAATCCAAGATAAATTTGGAAATTGGTTTCGAACCCGCGGTCTTCTCAATTCCGCTTCAACTCACAACTTTGTTTCGCGATCGTTAATTAAAAAACTAGGTCTTTCGTCATCGCCTACTCCCATCAATGTATCCGGCATTGACAATTTGAAAACTCAAGCCTTGCAGTCTTCAAAATTGAAAATCAGAGACATTTGTCAAAGAAACACCAATCTTAACTTAAACTGTCTCATTCTTACCAGTATTGGCAAGGACACTCCTAGCAGCTCTATTAATTCTTCCGGTTTAAAGATTCCTTCGCACTTAAGGTTAGCTGATCCTCAGTTTAATGCTCAAGGTCCCATTGATATACTTTTCAGTGCCAATATTTTTTGGAATTGCCTCCGTAAACAGGTTCGCAAGTTATCTTCAAACGTGGTCTCCAGAGACACCGATTTTGGTTGGGTTATTACTGGTGAAATCCAACATCCCAGTCTTCAAACCAAATCGCAATGTCATTTCGTTACTGCTGATATAAATCCCCTTTCTGAAAAAGAGAACACCTATGCTTTCGATCTCGATACTTTTGAAAAACACTTGCCGAAACGATGTCTCATCGTGAACAACTACGCCACCTTTGTAAGTTGTTTAAATGATTTTGCCTTCTTCCCGCACAAAATGGCAATTCAAGTTCGCCTCACCTTATGTTACTTAGTTTACTTTCTCATGTCATTTTTATAGCAGGTAATTGCTTAAACTTTCTATCGAAAACTATCTTCCCCTTGTGTAAAACCATGGCTATCAGTCACCATCATTTCGCTGTAAGCTATGTTCCTCTTCTTTCGCTATTTAGTAGGATGGCCACGGCCGGCTCCTTCCCCCTTCCTCACAATTGGAAGCCGCTTTTGAAACCACTTGAAAATCTGAATTCTCTAGCATCTAGAATAACTATTCTTACGCATAAACTCCTTCTCAATGTCCCAGCTTCTCTTCTTTTTTCGGAAGAATTAAGCTTTTTTCTGTTGAAAATTGTCGGATTCCGTAATCCTCAAAATGATGCGAAATTGATTTCTTACTTTATTTCATATGTCTCTAAATTGTTTTTTCACGTCCAAGCTACGGATGACTGCATGGCGTGTTACTGGTTCCGCTTTAAGTCACAGCTGATTGAACTAGTGTTGTTTGTTTATTTCGAACTGCTTGTTTGTCAAACTTGTTTGTATACAAGCTTGGGTAAGGCCAAGCTGCTGTTTATTTCCTGTATGCTTGCCAAAGGTCAGAGCACGTTTTTCTTATCTCAACTCTGGCTGACTGCCAACCATTGTCTTGCGAGTTGCTCCCGTAATCTCGGAAGCCATTCACCTCATTACCAAAATAAACTTGTTCCGGTCAAGGACTCTTTCAGATATTTATATTCGTTATCTCGCTGTACTATGTGGGCCAAGGTCGTTCATGCTTATGTCTCCCACTTACTCACGCTCGTATCCTACAGCTGCTTCGATTCTTGTTTCATAACATCGTTGCGTATCTTTCACGCGCTCATGTATTTCTCCTTGCTTACATATTTTGCAATCTTATTGTTCATTGATGAACAAATTTGTTTTTTCATGTCGTTACATTCGATGTGCTTTTGTATTTATGCCTGTCATGTCACGTCTCTCGCTGACTTAAGAATTTTTCTGATTAACCCCTTTGATACTTATTATAACTTAAGGTCATTGGTTATAGCTACTAGATTGTTGTTACCTATGGCGTTCTTGCCTCCTACTCGCATAGTTCCTTTGTTTATTTGGTATATTCTTATCCTTAATAGATGTACTTGTTTCTATACGCTTTGTTTAAACTTGTTAATTCTTCTTTCGCATCTTATCGCATTCTTTACTAGAGCTATACTTCTCGCAGCTTCTAGCTATTTTGTGATTGAAGGTGTCGTTAATTCTCGTTCTTTAACTCCGCTTTCCAATAACCCTGATGACCTGCTTCCACTCACACCTGGTCACTTCCTTACACGCACTTCTCTCTCTGCCCCTCCTCCCCTTCCTAATTCTTACATGGATTCTAATTTACCCATTGTTTGGCGTAAACTTGAAGCCCTCCGCAATTCCTTTTGGAAGAGGTGGAACTTGGAATATTTAACTTCCTTGCAACGGAGACAGAAGTGGTTTCTTTCCAGTCCCTACATTAAAGTGGGGGACTTGGACTTGGTTAGGGATGTCTCTCCTCCACTGGTCGGGATTTCTGGTAGAGTGACCGAGTGTTATCCTGGAAAGGATGGGAGAGTCAGGGTGGCCAAAATCTTGACCACTAATGGTCATATCACAAGACCACTTTCTTTCATTGCTCTATTACCTTTAAATGTTTAACTGCTTATTTGTTCTCTGTTGGTGTTTTACCCCTCCCAGTATGGTGTATTCTTGGAATACACGGTAAGAGAGAATATAATTTTTAATGCTTTTGCATGTTCATTTCTTCCTTTTTATCAAACACCAACAGTGATCTTCTATTTTCTCTTTGTTGGTCATGTCTCTTATGTTCTTTGTGAGTCTGTTCTAGATATATATCTTCCATGACCCACCTAGCGTCATCTAGCAGCGAATCCCAGAAGCTCCTCAATTCTTCCTGGTGCAAGAGGTCTTCCTTATCCATCTGGCCACCAGTTCTCGTTGCCATCGCCAGCTATTATCTCCGTGATCAAGAGAATTTCGTCTACTTTTTCACCCACCAGGCTGTGCTAGTATCGCCTGCTATCAACTCTTTGAAGACCATTTCCTCAAGAGAATTTAAGTTTACAATATTGGTCATGCTTATATGTATTCCTTTTGTCTCCTACCCCCACTCTCTTCCCTTCCTTGGACCCTCCGCGCTTCGCTGAGTGGGTCTCACTTGTAAGTCGGCAGTTGACTTGGTCAGTCAAGGCTCAACCAGAGCCAGTCTCCTCAAACCAAGAGGCACTCTCTACATTCTACGCCATGTTGGCACATTAGGTATCCGTCAAAGGGAACTTCATCTTCGCCATGCAACAAAGATAAGTACAGACTTAAGTGTTTAACCTCATCTTCATCAGTTTTATTATCTACATACTTGAATGATCATTTTATAGGCAGTGTGAGATTACTTATTTGGGGCAAAAATCATCCTTCGCGGGATTTGCTATGTTGGGCCTTGTTTGTCTAAGCCAACCTTAATAAAAAGTAGCTTTTCTTAAGCTATTTAAATGAGAGAACTTCTCACAACGTGGGATATTATCTAATACCCGCTGTCCATAAAATATTAAGCTCGTTCCTCCGCTGGATTAACTTAGGCTCCATTCTTCTATTAGGATCGTTCTGGAACCTTCCAGATCCTGTACTTTATCTACAAATCTTGCCGTCATGTATTTTTCACTCACTTGTGAGAATACTATTGAAAATTGAAGAATCTTCCTTCTGAATTAAAGCTCAATAGCTAATTTGCTTCCACCGTTGGAATGTTCTATGGCGCATTTAATTGTAATACACAACTTTCTCAAGCAATAGACTTTCGCCTATCTAGTGCTACCAGTCCTTTTTCATCATTGCAATAACTTTCTTTGCCATAAACTTTCGTGTTACTACAGTGAACTTTTCATCCATTCAACAAACTATAGTGAGAACTAGTGCTTGTTCAACATTTCTACCGCGTCGCGATCGTCCGATTACCATAAATAAGGCCATGAACATTTATCCTAAATCCCAATTGATCTTTCCTAAACCTTCTACTAACAAACCATGTTAATAAAATTATTACTTTAAGGCCTATTGCAATGAGGTGTCACTCTAAAGACGTGCCCTCCCACCTTTGCTTATATCTCATTAATTAATTTCTGAATAACCACGTGTTTTATACACGGTTCAAGCTTACATTGTTTCTCCCTTATAATCAGGGAATACAATTCTTTCAACTCAGGAGTGAGTTATTTCTAGGTTTCACGAAAGGGAAACTTGCCCCATTAGTCTCGTGATTCCTAATTAAACATAGGAAGTCTAGAACCTTCCTTTTGACTTTCTCTTCAGGTTTCACCGTAAGTGACCTGCTCTCTTTTGTATAATTGTTATAAAAGTAATTCTGCACAAATATAAGGAGTTATAGGAACTTCTATCTTATTCTTCATGTTTTTCTTATTGTTATTTTCGAAGTGGTTACTTTCTCTAGAATGTTTTCTCAGAAATATCTTATAGTACACACCTTGTACTCTATTTATTGTTAAACTTTAATCACCTTAATTGTCTTTAGATTTTGAATTTTTATCTTTGCTATTTTAAATCCTTGCTAGGATTTTATAAACGTTTGAAACCTAATAAATTGCTAATTGCCTGGAGCAAACTTTAAATGTTAGGAGGTCTGCGACCCCAAATTGTTACTAAAAATTGAAACTATATACTTGTCAAATTTATTAGACTTTTTTGCATTGTTAAATAAATTCAAACTTTCCTTTTCGACTCATCATTTAGCAAATACAACGGTTAGGCAAGATCCTGGCTTTCCTAACTCTTCCTTGGTTCATGCCCTCGTTAATACGCAATAAATCTGTTACTATTTGTCTTGTCAGACCATCACCCTTTCCCATAGTAGGCATATGCATGCTTGAGAGGGAATACGCTAAAGCCATTCTCTGGCAAACCGCCCAAGTCCTAGCTGCGGTTCCCGTCAGCTTCGACCAGGTCCTTACCCACTTTAGGTATCAGAGAGCGGATTTGCGGTGGCAACCGCCTCTGAGTGCATTTAAAGTTAAATTTATAACTTTTGTGGGACTCTCCTCCTATTTCTCCATCCTTTTTCTCCAATCTGAAACCCACCTCCTTTACTTTATCATCTTCCCTTGGTGGTTAGGTTATTCCTCAGCCAATAATCTATCCAAAATTTGGTGCCGAAACCCGGGAATGTCCATTTGCTATTTCTATTCTTTGTCAAGTTTCATTTGACAATTCCTTACAAATTATTAATATCTGCTTTGAATCTTTCAGCTATAACTACATCATGCAGAGCCTGTGAAGGGGAAAAAGGCCGCTCCTGTCTCCCGTGGTGTGTCCCTTTCTTTCAACTTATTTGCTGCTGCCAGCCTGACAGCATTTCCGAGGTTCCACAGTTTCGTAAGTTGTATTTTAATTTACTTACTTTGGCATGGCTCCTACTGAAAAGGATGAAACTCTCATTGCCAGACGTTCTTCCTATAAAGGGCAACTCACCAGATTCAGAAATTTCATCAACAAAATAAATCCCGCCGAGTGTGATTTAGACATCTTGACACAACGCCTTAAGTTGTACGAACGGTCCTATGATTATTACGATCAAATTCAAACCGAGATTGAATCCGCTTGCCCAGAACTTCAATCGGATCGGGACGAGGTCGAACCCTTGTACTTTGAAGGGATTGCCAAGGCCCACCAACTGATCCGCAGTATCTCAGAACCAGACACTAGGGTCATCAATCCGGCCCAGTTTGCACCCGCTTCAGTTCACAAGGATAAACCGAAACCGTTACTTCCAAAGATAAGCCTACCTCACTTCTCAGGCCAGGAAGGTGAATGGTATTCTTTTTATGAACTTTACTGCTCCCTAATTCATGAAAATACTGACATTATCGACATTCATAAATTCTACTTCTTGCGTACGTCTTTGGAAGGCGAGGCCTTGGCCTTGGTGGAGTCACTTCCTTTGAGCGCAGATAACTACCACATCGCCTTTAATCTCCTTAAAGAGGGATATGCCAATTTACGTTTGTGTGTGGCTCGCCACATCCGCTGTCTGTTCAACCTGCCAGTTGTCAAACCTAATGACGTCACCTCTTTAAGAGACCTGTTAGATTCTATTCAATTGCACGTGAGAGCATTATATCAACTCAAGCAACCAGTCCAAACTTGGGACACTATTCTTATTCATCTAGCTACATCAAGATTCGATTTTTCGACATTAAAGGCTTGGGAGATCGAACTCACTCGCAACGAGGAACATTCGTTTGAACACCTCATCTCGTTTCTCAACAGCCGGTGCCAAGTCCTTACAGCACTCTCATTTCAGTGCGAAAATGTCGAAACGAGTCATAAGTGTCACATTTTTGAGAAAAAAATTGTCTCTTCAAATGGTCACCAGCCCCCATCTGTCGAGAACAAGCAAACCCGTTCTGCATCTTTCAACCATCCAAGAGAACATATCAGGCCGCTCAACAAATCTTTAAAATGCATGCTCTGCAAAAAGTTGCACACTTTGTACTTGTGCAAATCCTTTAAAGAATTGTCTGTCGAAGACCGAAGGAAGTTTGTCTTCAATAGCAAACATTGCTTCAACTGCTTGTCACCTAAGCATTTTTCTTCAAACTGTACGTCTTCCAACCTCTGTTTTCATTGCAAAAAACCGCACCATTCCTTATTGCACGTTCATGGTAAATCGAGGTCACCAGTACCCGCTTCTTCAAACTACATGCAGAGCAGCTTCGAACAAACTAATGCTTCTTCCCGCATTTCTAACGCCGAAACTTCTCACAGTGCGCAAGTCCTTTTGTCCACTGTACAATTTGAAATCCAAGATAAATTTGGAAATTGGTTTCGAACCCGCGGTCTTCTCAATTCCGCTTCAACTCACAACTTTGTTTCGCGATCGTTAATTAAAAAACTAGGTCTTTCGTCATCGCCTACTCCCATCAATGTATCCGGCATTGACAATTTGAAAACTCAAGCCTTGCAGTCTTCAAAATTGAAAATCAGAGACATTTGTCAAAGAAACACCAATCTTAACTTAAACTGTCTCATTCTTACCAGTATTGGCAAGGACACTCCTAGCAGCTCTATTAATTCTTCCGGTTTAAAGATTCCTTCGCACTTAAGGTTAGCTGATCCTCAGTTTAATGCTCAAGGTCCCATTGATATACTTTTCAGTGCCAATATTTTTTGGAATTGCCTCCGTAAACAGGTTCGCAAGTTATCTTCAAACGTGGTCGCCAGAGACACCGATTTTGGTTGGGTTATTACTGGTGAAATCCAACATCCCAGTCTTCAAACCAAATCGCAATGTCATTTCGTTACTGCTGATATAAATCCCCTTTCTGAAAAAGAGAACACCTATGCTTTCGATCTCGATACTTTTGAAAAACACTTGCCGAAACGATGTCTCATCGTGAACAACTACGCCACCTTTGTAAGTTGTTTAAATGATTTTGCCTTCTTCCCGCACAAAATGGCAATTCAAGTTCGCCTCACCTTATGTTACTTAGTTTACTTTCTCATGTCATTTTTATAGCAGGTAATTGCTTAAACTTTCTATCGAAAACTATCTTCCCCTTGTGTAAAACCATGGCTATCAGTCACCATCATTTCGCTGTAAGCTATGTTCCTCTTCTTTCGCTATTTAGTAGGATGGCCACGGCCGGCTCCTTCCCCCTTCCTCACAATTGGAAGCCGCTTTTGAAACCACTTGAAAATCTGAATTCTCTAGCATCTAGAATAACTATTCTTACGCATAAACTCCTTCTCAATGTCCCAGCTTCTCTTCTTTTTTCGGAAGAATTAAGCTTTTTTCTGTTGAAAATTGTCGGATTCCGTAATCCTCAAAATGATGCGAAATTGATTTCTTACTTTATTTCATATGTCTCTAAATTGTTTTTTCACGTCCAAGCTACGGATGACTGCATGGCGTGTTACTGGTTCCGCTTTAAGTCACAGCTGATTGAACTAGTGTTGTTTGTTTATTTCGAACTGCTTGTTTGTCAAACTTGTTTGTATACAAGCTTGGGTAAGGCCAAGCTGCTGTTTATTTCCTGTATGCTTGCCAAAGGTCAGAGCACGTTTTTCTTATCTCAACTCTGGCTGACTGCCAACCATTGTCTTGCGAGTTGCTCCCGTAATCTCGGAAGCCATTCACCTCATTACCAAAATAAACTTGTTCCGGTCAAGGACTCTTTCAGATATTTATATTCGTTATCTCGCTGTACTATGTGGGCCAAGGTCGTTCATGCTTATGTCTCCCACTTACTCACGCTCGTATCCCACAGCTGCTTCGATTCTTGTTTCATAACATCGTTGCGTATTTTTCACGCGCTCATGTATTTCTCCTTGCTTACATATTTTGCAATCTTATTGTTCATTGATGAACAAATTTGTTTTTTCATGTCGTTACATTCGATGTGCTTTTGTATTTATGCCTGTCATGTCACGTCTCTCGCTGACTTAAGAATTTTTCTGATTAACCCCTTTGATACTTATTATAACTTAAGGTCATTGGTTATAGCTACTAGATTGTTGTTACCTATGGCGTTCTTGCCTCCTACTCGCATAGTTCCTTTGTTTATTTGGTATATTCTTATCCTTAATAGATGTACTTGTTTCTATACGCTTTGTTTAAACTTGTTAATTCTTCTTTCGCATCTTAGCGCATTCTTTACTAGAGCTATACTTCTCGCAGCTTCTAGCTATTTTGTGATTGAAGGTGTCGTTAATTCTCGTTCTTTAACTCCGCTTTCCAATGACCCTGATGACCTGCTTCCACTCACACCTGGTCACTTCCTTACACGCACTTCTCTCTCTGCCCCTCCCCCCCTTCCTAATTCTTACAGGGATTCTAATTTACCCATTGTTTGGCGTAAACTTGAAGCCCTCCGCAATTCCTTTTGGAAGAGGTGGAACTTGGAATATTTAACGTCCGTGCAACGGAGACAGAAGTGGTTTCTTTCCAGTCCCTACATTAAAGTGGGGGACTTGGCCTTGGTTAGGGATGTCTCTCCTCCACTGGTCGGGATTTCTGGTAGAGTGACCGAGTGTTATCCTGGAAAGGATGGGAGAGTCAGGGTGGCCAAAATCTTGACCACTAATGGTCATATCACAAGACCACTTTCTTTCATTGCTCTATTACCTTTAAATGTTTAACTGCTTATTTGTTCTCTGTTGGTGTTGTACCCCTCCCAGTATGGTGTATTCTTGGAATACACGGTAAGAGAGAATATAATTTTTAATGCTTTTGCATGTTCATTTCTTCCTTTTTATCAAACACCAACAGTGATCTTCTATTTTCTCTTTGTTGGTCATGTCTCTTATGTTCTTTGTGAGTCTGTTCTAGATATATATTTTCCATGACCCACCTAGCGTCATCTAGCAGCGAATCTCAGAAGCTCCTCAATTCTTCCTGGTGCAAGAGGTCTTCCTTATCCATCTGGCCACCAGTTCTCGTTGCCATCGCCAGCTATTATTTCCGTGATCAAGAGAACTTCGTCTACTTTTTCACCCACCAGGCTGTGCTAGTATCGCCTGCTATCAACTCTTTGAAGACCATTTCCTCAAGAGAATTTAAGTTTACAATATTGGTCATGCTTATATGTATTCCTTTTGTCTCCTACCCCCACTCTCTTCCCTTCCTTGGACCCTCCGCGCTTCGCTGAGTGGGTCTCACTTGTAAGTCGGCAGTTGACTTGGTCAGTCAAGGCTCAACCAGAGCCAGTCTCCTCAAATCAAGAGGCACTCTCTACATTCTACGCCATGTTGGCACATTAGGTATCCGTCAAAGGGAACTTCATCTTCGCCATGCAACAAAGATAAGTACAGACTTAAGTGTTTAACCTCATCTTCATCAGTTTTATTATCTACATACTTGAATGATCATTTTATAGGCAGTGTGAGATTACTTATTTGGGGCAAAAATCATCCTTCGCGGGATTTGCTATGTTGGGCCTTGTCTGTCTAAGCCAACCTTAATAAAAAGTAGCTTTTCTTAAGCTATTTAAATGAGAGAACTTCTCACAACGTGGGATATTATCTAATACCCGCTGTCCATAAAATATTAAGCTCGTTCCTCCGCTGGATTAACTTAGGCTCCATTCTTCTATTAGGATCGTTCTGGAACCTTCCAGATCCTGTACTTTATCTACAAATCTTGCCGTCATGTATTTTTCACTCACTTGTGAGAATACTATTGAAAATTGAAGAATCTTCCTTCTGAATTAAAGCTCAATAGCTAATTTGCTTCCACCGTTGGAATGTTCTATGGCGCATTTAATTGTAATACACAACTTTCTCAAGCAATAGACTTTCGCCTATCTAGTGCTACCAGTCCTTTTTCATCATTGCAATAACTTTCTTTGCCATAAACTTTCGTGTTACTACAGTGAACTTTTCATCCATTCAACAAACTATAGTGAGAACTAGTGCTTGTTCAACATTTCTACCGCGTCGCGATCGTCCGATTACCATAAATAAGGCCATGAACATTTATCCTAAATCCCAATTGATCTTTCCTAAACCTTCTACTAACAAACCATGTTAATAAAATTATTACTTTAAGGCCTATTGCAATGAGGTGTCACTCTAAAGACGTGCCCTCCCACCTTTGCTTATATCTCATTAATTAATTTCTGCATAACCACGTGTTTTATACACGGTTCAAGCTTACATTGTTTCTCTCTTATAATCAGGGAATACAATTCTTTCAACTCAGGAGTGAGTTATTTCTAGGTTTCACGAAAAGGAAACTTGCCCCATTAGTCTCGTGATTCCTAATTAAACATAGGAAGTCTAGAACCGTCCTTTTGACTTTCTCTTCAGGTTTCACCGTAAGTGACCTGCTCTCTTTTGTATAATTGTTATAAAAGTAATTCTGCACAAATATAAGAAGTTATAGGAACTTCTATCTTATTCTTCATGTTTTTCTTATTGTTATTTTCGAAGTGGTTACTTTCTCTAGAATGTTTTCTCAGAAATTTCTTATAGTACACACCTTGTACTCTATTTATTGTTAAACTTTGATCACCTTAATTGTCTTTAAATTTTGAATTTTTATCTTTGCTATTTTAAATCCTTGCTAGGATTTTATATAGGTTTGAAACCTAATAAATTGCTAATTGGCTGGAGCAAACTTTAAATGTTAGGAGGTCTGCGACCCCAAATTGTTACTAAAAATTGAAACTATATACTTGTCAAATTTATTAGACTTTTTTGCATTGTTAAATAAAATCAAACTTTCCTTTTCGACTCATCATTTCGCAAATACAACGGTTAGGCAAGATCCTGGCTTTCCTAACTCTTCCTAGGTTCATGCCCTCGTTAATACGCAATAAATCTGTTACTATTTGTCTTGTCAGACCATCACCCTTCCCCATAGTAGGCATATGCATGCTTGAGAGGGAATACGCTAAAGCCATTCTCTGGCAAACCGCCCAAGTCCTAGCTGCGGTTCCCGTCAGCTTCGACCAGGTCCTTACCCACTTTAGGTATCAGAGAGCGGATTTGCGGTGGCAACCACCTCTGAGTGCATTTAAAGTTAAATTTATAACTTTTGTGGGACTCTCCTCCTATTTCTCCATCCTTTTTCTCCAGTCCGAAACCCACCTCCTTTTCTTTATCATCTTCCCTTGGTGGTTAGGTTATTCCTCAGCCAATAATCTACCCAACTGGCCGCATTGGGACCCTGGAAACTCACACCGAGCAGCCCTAGATAACCCCTATAACATACTTTCTTGGCGCCCAGTACGTAGGGAGGAGTTTTCCGAGAGATAACCCGGGTTTTATTTGAAAAATCAAAATTTTCATTTTTTGAAAAATATAGTTTTTCAAATTTTTGAATTTTAAGAAAATCACTTCCATAATGGTGTTGATATTGTAATGAGTAGTATACCAGACGGGTACGTTTCAGTAAACACCCGTACTGAGGTTGAATTTTGGAAATTGGGACACAAGAGTTCAGAGTACCATCTCTCACGCATGAACAAATGATGGGGAAGAGTAGCCCACTGTATTCTCTAAAGAGATTAAATATGTCATTGGGTGAAGAGATGCAGAGGCTCTTGGACGCCATAAAGGCGGACAATAGTGAAAAGTTGGAGGCCTTGAAGGCGGACAGTAAAGATGGATTTGAATCTATAGACAATAAATTGGACCTCCAACAGGATGAAAATAAAAAGGATTTAGAACCCATAAATAAGAATTTAGAATCTATCAAAGCCGACAGTATAAACATGAATATTGAACTGAAGGCTGAGATAGAACGAAAATTGGATAGTATAAAAACAGAGAATTCAAATAATTTTGCAGCACAATCCAAGGATTTGGAAGACAAATTAGGAAGCATGGAAGGTAAATTTGAAAATAGGTTATCTTCATTTCAGGAGGAAATGATAGCCGATAATTCTCTGAAAATTCAAGCCATGGAAACCCAATTAAGGACCATGGAGACTAAAATTCAAAGTAATATAAATAAGAAAATAGAAGAAACAATGGATTCACGGTTTCAGAATTTTGACACTGAGTTTGGGAAAAAGTTAAATGATTTTAAAGGAGAAATCACAAGTAAAATCAAAGAAGAAAACGGGGCAATTAATGCAGGATTGCAGGTTCAAATAAATACTATAGAAAAAAATAGTGACGAATCCAAAAAGGAATGTATAAAAAAAATCTAAATGATAAGTTTGGTTATAGGGGAACTCAATTAAAAGAAATGCAAGATACTTGTATAAAGAATGTAGACGAATGTAAAGAGGAACTTGTAACCCAGATCCAAGGGATGCAGGAAGAGTTAAAAGATCAGATTGGGTCAAATATGGAATTTTGTCAGAAATCACGGGATGAAATCAAGAAAGATCTCAGAGACTTAGGTGATAGGTTTATGGGGGACGAAAATAAGGTGGAAAACCTCGAGGGAAAGGTCAAGGAAGTTCAGGCCGAAATAATTGATGTAAAGAAGCAAGGTCAGGCCGATGAAAACAAAAGGGAATTGCAATTTAATGCGTTCACGGGGCAAGTAGATGACTGGTTGAGGAAGCATGAGGAGGAAATAACCACGAAGTTAGGTCAATACGAAGGGAATCTAAAAGTAGAAAGCAAGCAACGGAAAACTGATAGTGACGAACAATTCTTAAAAATAGAGAAAATAGATTTAGGGGTTACTGGAATTCAGAAAACCGTAAAAGAATTAACAAACCAGATGGGAGACACAAAGGGCGATATAGATAAGGTTATGACTGACTTAACAATCATATACGATGAACAAGGAAAAGCCCGAGTAGAGATAAACAAGATCATGGAAAGAATCTACAAAGGTCAGGTAGACATGAATTAAAAGATAAATGAGATCCGAGAAGACCTAGATACCAAAGATGACGTCAAACCAGAAATTATTGAAAGGCAGGTCTTGGTCATCAAGAAAGAGGTTGAAGAAATATTAGATGAGAAACTAGCTCAGATCCAGGAAAGCTTCAAGGAAGAAAACATATTGATCAAACAAGAAGTTGAAAGCAGTAAGAAGAAACAAGAAAGATTCGAGAATGAATTTGGTTCACGGCTGGAAAGTACTGAACACAAGAATAGTCAAATGGAGGTTCAGCTCATGTCACAAGAAGAAAGTGCCCGAAGAGAAAGGAAATTAGAGTTTGAAGGTCAAAATGATTTCCCGAAAACCATGTGGGTGGATTCTGATATCCAAGGCACAAATCAAGATAGGAACTTAGGAGGGGAGAGCCCTTATAAGAACTTAGGATATCATGTGGCCATGTCAACTCCATATGCTAACCTAACAAATGGACAGATCATAAATATTATAAAATCAAACGAGGACAGACCGGTTAAATTTACGGGTAATAATATGACAATTACTCCTAAATACTGGCTAAAAGAAGTAGCAGAATACCTAAATGAAATGAAAGTTCCTCAGGATCGGAGACTGAGAGCAATTGAAAACTGTTGGCAGGTGATTGTCTCACTTGGTTCAGAAGTTTTAGATATACTTTTGACACAGTAGAAGGTTTTAAGGAAGCATTCTTGAAACGATACTGGGCGGCAGACGTGCAAGTAAATCTAAGACTAGAGTTGTACTCTAGAAAATATAGTACTAATGCACCTACTAAGTACTCAGAATTTTTCACTGCTCAGCTGTGTAAATTCAGGGAGCTGGATATCGCTCCAGCCGAAAATGATCTATGTGCTGCCATTGCAAGACAACTTCCATATGAGATACAAAGGTTGTTGATCTCATCTAATGCGAAATCTGCTGTGGAAGAGGAGAGTGTGTTGCGTCAATTGGATATGACCACCGCACATGTGACTCCAAGGCAACATAGGCAAGCGGAGCAAGTACATATGGCTAGCAGCCATGATTACAGGGAGAAACCCTCTACCAAGAACAAGTCAACTAGTACAGATACTCATGGACTTGATCGCGAGTACGGACAAAATGAACCTAGGGGAATCCAATCTCATACTAGGGGAGGTTATAGAGGAAGGAATAATAGATATACGAGTTATAGAAGGCACGAAAACAAACCGTATTACAATAACTACCGACAGGATAATAGAAGGAATTGGGAAAATTATCCTAGAAGGAATGTAAGGCCGGAAGATAGAAGTGAGGAGTACCAAGCCGAAATCGAAGAAAGATACCAGGAAAGTCGACGCTATATGGATGAGCGGATGGACGAACCTGAAGGACAAAAAGGACGGAGGAGTGAAGCTATGAAAAATCATAAATCACCCTTCCAACTTGAGGGAGCTCAGAGTTTAGAGTTACAGTCACACTTAAGGAATGAGGAGAAAAAAGACCCAAAGGATAAAAAAAACTCCAAATTTAGATTGGGAAAAGTGGAAACATACCAGGAGCTGGGAGGAAATTGAAAATGTAAATTGGATAGCTAGACCAGATGAATTAATAAATGAAGAAATTGTAGGGATAAAACCCATAAGAAGGGAACTGCCTATTATAATGTTGCGGGTAGAAGGGTTACTGGTCAGAGCAATAATTGACACAGGATCAACTGTAATTCTTATTACACAGAGCCTACTTAACGAATTGGAATCTAGAGGTCGTGTGTTGAAAATTCCCACATCAAGTTTAAAGATTAAAGGAATTATCCCTGAGAAATCGTTGACATGCAAATTTCAAGTGTATATTGATATGATCATCGGAGGTACTGAAATTTCACAATGCTTTTTGCTGGTGAGTCAGTTACCATAAAATATTATATTGGGTATTGACTTTATCCGTGAGAACAGGGTCATAATAGACCTAGCGCAAAATTGCATAACAATTGAAAAGGGAGATGTGGATGAGCAAAACATAAATTTACAGGAACAAAATACAATATATGATGAACAGGTATGGCATGTGGGAGAAGTAACCGAGGAAGGTTATAGGGCCACAGAAGAGGCATTGGAAGTCCTTAATATAGAACTAGAAGATGGTGTAGAAACCAAGTTTGAAGCCACCCTGTTAGGAAAGATCGAAGAGGCAAAAATCAAGTCGGAAGATAAAGAGATATTAAAGGAATTATTACTGGAATATAGGGATGTATTTGATTCCAAACCAGGAAAGATCCAACATTTTAAATACGCTTTTCAAGTGAAGGATTGGGCACCGTTTAGACAAAAAATATACCCGGTTGCAGAAAAACATTGCACACAAACTACGAAAATACTGCAGGAAATGAGAGATGCAGGTGTCATAATAATGGCAACACCTTATGTTAGTCCATTAGTGATTGTGAGTAAACCGGATGGCTCAGTGAGGGTGTGTTTAGATGCCTGGAACTTGAATGCCAAAATTATTCCCGAAAATTATTTGGCACCACCCATAAAAGAAATACTGAGAAAATTTAAGGGCATGAAGGTTTTTACAAATATAGACATGACGTCTTCATATCATCATCTCGAACTTGAAGAGAAAACCAGCCTGTTAACTGGATTTCAGTTCGATCAGCAGACAAATTGCTTTAAGAGATGTCAATTTGGATTAAAGACAGCGGGGTCAGCACTTATAAGAGCACTTGATCGCAATTTGTCAGAAGAGGTGAAGGATTGTACTATTCGTTATGTTGATGAGATACTGCTCACCTCGGAGAATGTTGAGGAACATATGCAAAATTTAATGAAATTACTTGCAGATTTAAGGAAAGCTAACTTCAAGATTAACTTAAAAAAATCGAACTTTTGTCAACGACAACTTACGTTTTTGGGACACGCAATTGACAAAGATGGTGTCAAACCGAACCCATGTAAACTTGAATCTATAAGAAACTTTCCAAGGCCAATGAAAGTGAAGAATGTTCGCCAATTTTTGGGATTAATAGGTTTATTCTCAGGACATTGCCCGTCATACACTAGAACAGTTGCACCGTTGCAAGATCTTCTGAAGAAGAACGGTAAATGGAAATGGAAAGCTGAGAAAGCATTTGTTGAGGCCAAGGAAATGCTCTTAAATTATGTGACGTTGGGATATCCTGATTTTAATCAGAGATTTATCATCCAGACAGATGCATCCCAAGTAGGCATTGGAGCGATGCTATATCAGGAAGACCCGGAAAATCCTGAAAGGAAGAATTATTTAGCTTTCTCTAGTAGAAGACTGAAACCACACGAGAAAAATTATACAATCAGCGAGATCGAGCTGTTAGCAATATTGCATGCTCTGCAATTTGGCGTAAAATTGTTTATGGGTTTCCAGTCACGCTCCGAACGGATCATAAAGCCTTAACCTTTTTGATGAAGACGGATTTGTCCAGTCTGAGGCTGATGCGTTGGGCTTTATATATTCAGCAGTTTGATGTCATTATAGAATATTGCCCAGGGAGGGAAAATGTCGTTCCAGACTACTTAAGTAGACAGCCAGAGTCCACAGAAGAGGAAGTAATGGCTATAGATTTGGAAAATAGAGATCAACGCACTTTGAATGAATTGGGAAATATTAGTCAACGACAACGCGAAGATCCATGGATAAACATGCTCATATCTTTATTTGAAGGAAAGTTAACTAGAGGAACACCAGTATATATTGAAGCCAGTAAGATAGCTAGAGATTATAGTTTTTATAATGGGATGTTACATAAATTTGAGGATTCTGACCATACTCGATTGATAATCGTTGTACCTGCCTGTTTGCAGAGGAAAACGTTATGGTTAGCCCATAGATCCTTTGGACACATGGGAGTCGAATAAACAGTCTCGATGTTGAAAGAAACATTTATTTGGCCGAGACTGAGGGATACTGTACGCGATGCGTTGAAGACATGTGATACTTGTCAAAGAATTAAACCAAATGCGTTTTTGATGAGACAAAAGGTGATACCATTGATACCTGAGAGGCCATGTCAGATCATCTCGATTGAAAACTTTGGACAATTACCTAAGGCTAGGAGAGGAAATCGACATAGCATGGTGGCTATGGATGTCTTTACAAAGATGGTTGTTCTTTCACCCATACAGAAGACCAGTACAAAACAAGTACTAAAGCGGCTAAAAGAAAAAGTGATACCCATTCAGGGTAAACCAGAGAATCTGTTATCAGATGAAGGTAGTTGCTTTACCAGCATGGAATTTAGACAGGAATTAGAGTGACTTGGAATACGAAATATACTGTCAAGTATTTGCCATCCTGAGGCAAACCCTGTTGAAACAGTGATGAGAGAGACGGCCAAGTATTGCAGGATATATTGTGCCGAGGAAAATTGGAAGTGGATATATATTTTGGATATAATTGCGTTTTACATCAACAACACGATACATGAGGCTACTGGAGAGATACCTGTAACGTTGCATAGGAATGAGCAACCAGAGAGACCTTGGAGTCAGGTCATACCCATACCAACGGACGCTCAACCTGGAAGAGAAGTCCGTATTGGAAGAGCTTATGAGCATTTGCAAGCCCAAGCTGATAGAAGGCAACGAAGAAATAGGCATAAGAGATATCATCGACCATTATTGGTAGGGGAAATGTTGTTAGTGAAAAGACCAGCCATTTCTGATCCTGGGAACCGCGTGTACAAGAAGTTTCAGAAAATGTACCACGGTCCATATTGAGTCATAAGGTATCTAAGAAACAATGCATATAGGATTCAGCATTGTGAAACGAATCACGAAGTAACCATGAATTCGGCAAATTTTAAAGTATATTACCCTCCCGAAGACTTCGATGAAGCAAATGAACAAGCCCTGGTTATGGAACAAATTAAAGATGATGAATACACTTTAAGAGGAAATAGGAGTATGTTGAGACCCGATCCAGAGAGGGAACGTGAAGGGCAAGCAAAAAATTGTGGATGTGAACTGGAACAAACGTATTTTGAGCTAAAAGAGATAATTGAATTAATTGAAGAAGAAAATTTCAATTTAAGGAGAGAAAATGAGGAAAGAATAAAAAGAGGGTAGGGATGGACCACACCCTTAGGGAAAGATGAAGTTCTGTAGACTTTTAGTCCAGGAAATAAAGGACGGAAAAACGGGTAGGGACAGAGTGTGCTCGACCTACACCATTACCGGATATGACTTTAAAATTGGAAAACCAAAATCATCGTGGGATTCTATGAGAAAATAAAATGAAGTTACTCCGAGATGTTATGATGGCTTCGACACTGAAAGAATGAGATTTTCGATGAAAAATATTTAAATAAATTACCTCAAATATCGAAAATGTATTTATCAAAGGAAGGGAGATTTGAACCCATGTGGACTTGTTCGAGCGTCGAATCCATATTTCATATGTAAGAAAAGAGAGGAAATAATGCAGTCTTTAGAATTAATTTGTAAGATTTTAAGGGTTAATAGGAAGCTGGGCTGCTATAATGTGATGCAAGAGCGGGTGACCACTAGTCACGTGGGCAGGAGATCACGCCTGACGCATCGATAAGAAGCTAGCGCATGATTATTAATAGAGCGGGTAGTATTCCACTGCGAGTGAGTGATAAAGAGTTACGGAAAAAGACCTTACTCAGCTATAAAATGGCAGCATCGCATTCACGCAAGAAGAGAAATAATTAAAATTAAGCCATTTGCAAGCATTTAATTAATGAAATGAACCCGTTACTGTTGATCATCCTGGAAAAGAGATTTTGTGTGTGGAAAAAGTTTATAATAATTGCACAGGAAAGAAGTGCATACGCAGCATTACGTCGATAGTTATCCCCCGAACCCAAAGTTCGGAGAGAGGGAAAAATAAACCACACTACCTACGCATCTGAGGAGCCAAATTATTTAATATCTTGGAATTGTGTGATCGATTTTCGTGATCAAAGAAACCCTTTTACGTTTAAAACGAGAGCTTTCAGGAGACATATTTTTCAAAATTATACGACAATTATTTTAAAAGTTAGTGTTGGAGGAGAAGCAGATCTGATCTTTTTGTGGCAGATTTCAATATAAACCCTGGACGTGCCAGGAAGAGCATGCAGTATTCAGTACTCACTAGACCGTGAGAGGTCGTGTTACTCTGTATCGCTGACGAGCACCCCGTATGGGAGTAGCCGTCTAGTATCGTCAATAGTATCGCCGTGCGAAGACACATCAGAATCCTTGTTATAGGAAATAATATCATCAATCTTCGGACTTTATAAATTTCACCAGTACAGTGCACCGCTTTGTGCTTTTACGTTAAACAAAATAGCAGAGGCATGAGGAATACAGTGGAAGCGAAAACAACAACTTAAACAGGATCGCTAAGGAGCGGGGAAAGGATGTCTCTTTCGATGCGTGCTGGGCCCAAGATTCCGGATCGAAAGAAAGATACTTTCCAAAAAAGGAAACGAATGAATTGTATAAAACAAATCAAAAGCGGAATTTAATTTATCTAATTGATCGAAGAACCCAGAAGCGTGTAGGTCGTGACTGCGTTACAGTACGAAGCCAAGATCGACGAAATCGAACGAGAGATGAGGGAACTTAAAATTACAAATGAAAGAGGACGAAACCAAAGTGAACTACTTACTAATGTATTCAAAACAAACTAAAACAGGTGCGCATAAGAGTAAGGATTAATCTAAACACAAAATGAAAGGTAAACTTGAAGAGGTATTAAAATCACTTAATAACTAATAAAATTAATGACTAAAGATGGTACCCAAAAAAGGGGTACACAAAAATAATATCAAGAGAAAAGTGTGTAAATGAACTTAAGCACAAAGATCAAACAAGATTAATTAAAATGTACTTACAATCAATGTGCAACTAAACCGTAAGCGCGACTCGATAACCAAAATTTAAAATACAAAAAAAAAAAGATAGAGAGTATGGACGGACGAATAAGAGAACACCTCTACTTACGAGGATGACCTGGACTAAAAAGCCCCGCGCCAAGAACGGAACTAAGAAACGCTCATGATGTTGTGAAATCATGGGGTAGGGGGTGAAAGTGGTGGGGATGGGAGGAGTGCGTATGTAGGAAACGGGGGTGGGGATGACACGGAGTTACGTAATATAACGAAGCCAGAGGAAGTAACACAAAATTAACACATAAAAATAAAGGAAAATGAGCATTACATTAAATTAATTGACATTACCGGGACAAGAAATGAAAGGAAAAATCAATCAGCTAAGAAATATGCTTTGTAGGAAAATATAGGCTTACATAGAGGTAGTAATGTCTAAATATAACGACATACGAAGAAACAAAAGAATTGAGGCATGGCGAATGGACAGTGACTAACACAAAGACCATCGCTCACACACTTTTCCTAAAACAGAGGGAAGGATCAACTTAGGAGGCGAAATGAGCCATGGCTCCGTTACTCCAATGATACCTTGACCCAAAAAAAAAACTCTGATACGACAATCAAATGAAAGATGCCTCGAAAGAGTGCACATCAATTTGTGACGTAATACAGAGCGCTAGAAAGCCTCGCAGAAAAATAGCATATATTTCAGACCTGAGAGATTTGAGTAAAAATAAAACCGATTACATGAAAGGTAGGGATGACAAATAAACACAGAGGCTTCGCTAAACTAACGTAAACAAAGGCGAAGGGACTTGGGTTCATGGATCGAATTCACATCATCATAAGAAAGGGAAATTGTAAGTGAATCAAAGGAGACATAAAAATAAAATAAAAAATGGATAAACTGAAATTCAAAAATGATAGCATGCCAGATAAATCAAGTGATCGAATCGTACTTTCGCCTAGTTGCGTTGGGCACGGCAGAAAGCCCGACACACACGGCTGTGACCGTTTCACATGACGGTCAGAAATAGAAGGAAGCCACCTTCTCTAAAGGAACGCAGTAACGCGCTCGAGAAAAATAAGTCGTAGAACACTCCCTCTCCAGAACATAAAGGGGGCCAATGGGAGAAGCAAAGCTTAGCAACAAGTTATGCTTCAACCAATGGTAAAACTGTGTCAGTAGGGGTGAAAAGTTTCACCATCTGGTGAAACATTTACGCAGAATTACAAAGTTTGAACGCAGTAGGTAAGACAGAGAAACGTATGTCACAATAATGCGACATGAAGGAAATGATAATAATAATAATAATAATAATAATAATAATAATAATAATAATAATAATAATAATAATAATAATAATAATAATAATATGACAAAAATAATCAACCTGATAAAAACGGTTCAAAATTCCCCTGCTCTCCAAAAAAAAGGAATTTTCCTGGCCATGGAAATTTCTTTTTTCGTACAAATGGAGAGGCAAAAAAAATCGTAAAGGGGGAAAAAAATTGAATACTAAAAAAATATGGGTACTAAAGACCTCTAGGAGAATACAAAAAAAATGAACAGTTGACTAATCTGACCGTGAAATGAAGGTGGTACCCCTTTCATTGCTCGTCAACACTAGCCACTAACGTCAAAAGTACTGCGTTCAAAAAGAAATACAGTGAGTTCATATATTAAATAGTGATCATTGTTCTTGCTAGTTCATGATGATGCGGATGTCGAAATCTTCAAGATTGACGTTACCCCGAGACTGCAAATCTCTCCAGCCTCTGATGAGAAAAGACAGACAAAGTTAAATCGTGATCATATTTAAAAAAAATACAATTGAGACACCCTGTATATAGGACCGTTCGTTGCGTCAACGAGGAATATGCAATAGTGTCATAATGTCTTCGAAAGGGAAAGTACTCTCCTTTTCAGCTGCTGAAAATAAAGCCATGTATAGATCCAGTGGAGGGTGACTGGTCCGTTAACGAGTTCCGAGAAGACCCCCAGTTGTGTTAGCCCAGGTACACAAAGGTTGCTTGTTGTTACTCGCTAACCGTCTGGATGGTTGCTAGACAATACACGATATTCTAAGAACACTTGACAATTTAAAACCAAACAAAATACATGACCTCACAATAAACATCAAAATCAAGATGACACAAAGGTGCATGATATCTCAAAACCATGACACAAAAAGTCAATTACATCAATAAATTTAAAATAAATACAAAGTTCCTACAAGGTCAAACAGGAAGTGTCGAAGGGTCCTTGTCTGTCGCCGAACAATAGGAGTTAAGCCGAGGACCAGTACAAAAGAGGAGTAGGAGTGGTTTGCAAATAGTGACCGACTAGGTATATGCTGATGGCCTCAGGCAAAGATATAGCTCGACAGAGATGTCAAGTATTCACGACACACTTGCGTACGAGAAAAAGGCCACGGGTGTCTCCTGTCTTGTCACAGGAATAAATGAAAAGGAAGCACACGAATTAAAATCAGAATAGGCTCACATGCTAGGTTGGCTATTAAGGAGCTCGGGCATCCAATTAGAATAAAAGGAAAACAAAAATACAACATTATAGCGAGGCGAAATTCACAAGATCATTTGACAAATTTTTTCAACTGCGTGACGTGGGCCGAAGTCACTGAATTATCGTGATCGTCCACTAACTCAACTGAGACAGGATTTAAAAAGCCTGAAATAGTCTTGGGAGTTGACCAACGTAAGCACAGCTTACTGGAAATTTGTTTGGTAGCGTCACTCAAAGGATGTAAACGACACAAAATTTTGTCCCCAATTTGGAATTTAACATCATGACGGCCTAAGTTGTAACGCTTTGCTACTCTGGCTTTTGCTTTCTTGAGGTGACCGGTAGCGATGGCCCATTTTTGAGCAACAGAGGTGGTGCGAGAAGGTTCGGAAAGATATTCAATATTCCATTTGAGCAGCAAGGGGTCGACGAGCGCTCGGCCAAGGAATAATTCAGCTGGAGTAGTTTGAACGGACGAATGGAAAGAGGTATTGAACCCGAGACTGAAATACTGTAGGTTCGTATCCCAGGAGGTTTGATCGGCATTGTGAAAATTGGACATACAAGCCTTCAAGTTTTTGTGAAAACGCTCTACGTGATTTCCCTGCGGTCGATACGGTGACAAGAAAATATGTTGGATGCCCCAGTTAAATACCATAGTTTCAAAAGCTTTGGAACGGAATACAGAGGCGTTATCTGACACAAGGTACTTGGGAGGACCAAAAACTCCAAATATATATCTAGACAAGAAATGGATAGTAGTCTGAGAAGTGATATTCTTTACTGGGAATAACCAAACAAACTTCGAAAAACCATCAATGACAGTTAAATTGGCTTGATTGCCAGATTTTGATCTCACGACTGGACCAAAGTAATCAATGAAAAGGCGTTCGCCGGGACGAGTGACGATACCAGCTTGGTGGAAGCCTACACGAGTGTTCTGGGCAGGTTTAGAACGCTGGCAGGTTAAACATCTTCTGACATGAGCAAAAGCATCTACTTTAATTGAGGGCCAATAAAATTCACCGGATATCTTACGGAAAGTGCGCTGCATCCCTGCATGAGTTCCCATTGCAGAATCATGATAATATGTCAAAAGCATATCACGTACTGCTAATGGAGCAAAAATTCTAAATTTAGAAGAGTTAGGAAGAACATAGCCAATAACATAATTTCGAACACAAAAGTTGCTTACTGCCGGATCTTTGTTTGCAATTTTTGCACGGAGGTCAGTGCAAAATGGATCCTCAGACTGGAATTTCCGGATATCCACAAAAGACCAAGGACAATGTTGCAATAGGAAAAGATTTTCTTGAAGTGGTGTACTGATAGAAACGCTCTCGATTAGAGTCCTAGGGGTCTCTTCAAACATGCGTGACAGGCAGTCAGCTACCGTGTTCTCGCTCCCTTTTACGTGGATGATATCAAACTTAAAAGATGACAACCTCAAAATCCACCTGTTGATGCGTCCAAGCTTTTTCACGTGAGAAAGACTCCATTTCAAAGCCTCATTGTCGGTAAAAACAGTAAAGTGACGGTGTTCCAAAAAGGTCCTGAATTTTTCACATCCAAATACCACAGCAAGACTTTCCTTCTCGAAAATTGAGTAACGTCGTTCATGTTGATTTAACATACGACTCGCGAAGGCCACTGGTGCAAATTTTCCATCCACACGCTGGCTCAAAACACTAGAAATGGCCAAATCACTGGCGTCACAATGTAAAAAGAAAGCTGATTCGAAATCAGGCGTGTGCAGTACTGGTGCTGACATAAGGGCTTCTTTCAAAACATTGAAAGCTTTGTCCTGTTCTGGCCCCCACACAAATTTCACATTCTTCTTTTTGAGAGCATTTAGAGGTGCCGAAATATCAGAGAAGTTTTTGATAAAACGAGAATAGAACGTGAACATACCCATTACTCTTCTCAAGGCCCTAACTGTGGTGGGTACAGGTAACTGCTGAATGCAATCTGCGCGCTCGGGTATGACACGGATACCATCGGCTGACAGAATGTGACCCATAAATTTAATTTGAGTGCAGCCCAAAGAGGTCTTTTTTGGATTGATAGTGAGACCGGCCTTCCTGAGGCGGAAGAAAACTTCCCTAAGATGAACGACATGTTCCTCAAAAGATCTGCTGTACACGACTAAATCGTCAAGATAATTAAATACAAAATTGAACTTCAGGTCTCCCAAGATGTCGTCTAGCACGCGACTGAGGACTTGCGCACCAACAGCTATACCCATCTGTAGGCGCTTGAAATTATATAATCCGATAGGGGTGTTAAAAGCAGTGAAGTCGCGACTCTCAGCATCCAAAGGAATCTGATAATATGCACTATTTAGATCAATTATCGAATACACATTGGCCCCGTGGAAATGCTGAAAAGCACTCTCAATAGTAGGCAGTGGGAAATTATCAAAGACTACCTTCTTGTTCAATTTTCGGTAGTCTACGACTAGCCGGTACTCGCCCTCTTCTTTCTTGGGAATTAAGAAAGCAGGAGACCCATAAGCTGATTTGGAAGGAACCACTACTCCCCGATCTTGCAAATCATTGATATACTTTTTCATGGCCAAGAGCTTGGGCGGATTACAAGGAAATGGAGGACTTCGAACAGGTACATTGTCGCTCAAGTCAATGTGGCATTCGTGATTTACAGCAGAACCTAAATCTTCTGTGAGGACATCAGAAAATTCCTCAACTAAATCGTTCAGAGTATCACGTTGCTCGGACATCAAAGTTAATGGAAGATGTACGGAAAATACAGGAGACACATCAACATACTGTAGTTAGAAGTACATTCTTCAAAGGGGAACATTTTATCTGAGCGAAATTTGAAACAAAATGAATCGTTAATAAAATCCAACTGCATACCAGTTGTATGCATAAAGTCAATTTCTAAAATACATTGAGTGGAGAGTTTGTTAACCACATGAAAAACATGTTTCCAAGAAAATCCGTGAATTTTAATGCGACATAGAATAGTTACGGCAACGTCGATAACTGACGATCCCGCAGAGAGGAACTGACATTTATTCTGTATGGGGTGTTTTTGCGAAGATCGAATGCTATCTGCCACTGAACGGTGGATGAAACTTCTGGTGGTGCCTGTATCCAAAATAGCAGGTGCCGAGACATTATCGAGATTTACTGAGACTCCTGGTTGTAACACAACATCAAAATTAGATGCATTGTCAAGTTTGGATGGAGGACTGCTCCGGGAGTCGAACTCAGAACACCTCCCTATGAGTTTTCCTGGTTGGAATTACAATTCAGACAGGAACGAGTCGTGACCTCATCCATCCCACAGCCAAAACAGAATTTTCGGCGTTTTAAAGAACACATTTTAAAATGATGTCCAAGTTCATTACAGTTCCAACAAGTTATGCGACCAGAAGTAACATTGCGTGTGATTGTTGTTGGGTTGTGTGTAGTCCTTTCACGGGAAACAGCAGAAGAATTACGAGCCACAGAAGGGCTTGGATTAGAATTCCTAGAAAGGGACTCAGCACGGCGAGCAGACGGCCTAAACCGTAAGGTGTCGTCTTTTGTTCGGTCGACAGCTGGGCTAGACAGTGTTGTCTGGGGGAAGTAGGCTAACTCGGGGAAAATCGTATTATCGGCTCTTGGAGGTGGAGTATAGTTCGAACAGGCTCGTGCATTTAATTCATACTCACGGCCTTGCAATATGATGTCCTCGATGGAAAAAACGGATGTACGCCGAATGAAGTATTTATAAGTGGGATTTAAATTCCTGTATATAATTTCCAACAGATCCCTGGGATAAAAGGATTGGGGGAGGTTCGCTGCTAACAGACGGACTGAGGTTACATAATCGTCGATCATCTCCCCAGGAGCCTGAGTGCGGGAGTATATTTCTTGTTTGAGAGCGAAATCGAAATCTTGCGGCGAGAAACGGTCCTTAATGCACCCAACAAATTCGTCCCATGACTTATAAAAATTTGGAGAAGTGCGATGCCACATCAGCGCTTTTCCAGACAAAAGAATAGGTAAGCAACGTACAATACTGTCGGGATTAATATCGTGACAATGACACAATTCCTCCACACGTTGGATAAAACAAAAAACTGATGAGGTATTGTTTTCTCCGGAAAAAGTCAAACCCCACCTACTCACTACTGATGCAACATTTTCGTTGTGGCGAGCACTATTAACAGTACCTACAGGGGCGATGGAGCAATCTAAAAGGGGAGGGTCTATCATTAGCAGGTCCTGTGTCGTATCTTGCAATATTGGCGTGGGCATTGTTAAAGATTCAAAGCCCATAAAATTTAACTCCTTTTTGACGGGTGGGAATTCTGACTTAGACATGACAATAGACAAGGAGAAAAGTAAAACACTTTAACTTAGTAAAATAAAGGTCACAATACCGTAATGTGTCCTATTCCAGCGTTGCGAAGTACTCACTAACTTGTTGCACTCTTCATCTCGGAATTAGATTCTTTGGATGTCTTGTTCACTCGAGAAGTGCTTTCACACTCCACACTTTCTTCGGGGATGGGGGAACAATTCAGTACAGATATCTTAAACTCAGAAAGACAACATTGTAATAATTGCAAAAATAATATGTTTGGTAACTTAAAGGGGACGATTTCACGCGTAACCATGCTCTGCTATACCATTTGCACCGCTTTGTGCTTTTACGTTAAACAAAATAGCAGAGGCATGAGGAATACAGTGGAAGAGAAAACAACAACTTAAACAGGATCGCTAAGAGCGGGGCAAGGATGTCTCTTTCGATGCGTGCTGGGCCCAAGATTCCGGATCGAAAGAAAGATACTTTCCAAAAAAGGAAACGAATGAATTGTATAAAACAAATCAAAAGCGGAATTAAATTTATCTAATTGATCGAAGAACCCAGAAGCGTGTAGGTCGTGACTGCGTTACAGTACGAAGCCAAGACCGACGAAATCGAACGAGAGATGAGGGAACTTAAAATTACAAATGAAAGAGGACGAAACCAAAGTGAACTACTTACTAATGTATTCAAAACAAACTAAAACAGGTGCGCATAAGAGTAAGGATTAATCTAAACACAAAATGAAAGGTAAACTTGAAGAGGTATTAAAATCACTTAATAACTAATAAAATTAATGACTAAAGATGGTACCCAAAAAAGGGGTACACAAAAATAATATCAAGAGAAAAGTGTGTAAATGAACTTAAGCACAAAGATCAAACAAGATTAATTAAAATGTACTTACAATCAATGTGCAACTAAACCGTAAACGCGACTCGATAACCAAAATTAAAAATTAAAAAAAAAAAAAAAAAAAAGATAGAGAGTATGGACGGACGAATAAGAGAACACCTCTACTTACGAGGATGACCTGGACTAAAAAGCCCCGCGCCAAGAACAGAACTAAGAAACGCTCATGATGTTGTGAAATCATGGGGTAGGGGGTGAAAGTGGTGGGGATGGGAGGAGTGCGTATGTAGGAAACGGGGGTGGGGATGACACGGAGTTACGTAATATAACGAAGCCAGAGGAAGTAACACAAAATTAACACATAAAAATAAAGGAAAATGAGAATTACATTAAATTAATTGACATTACCAGGACAGGAAATGAAAGGAAAAATCAATCAGCTAAGAAATATGCTTTGTAGGAAAATATAGGCTTACATAGAGGTAGTAATGTCTAAATATAACGACATACGAAGAAACAAAAGAATTGAGGCATGGCGAATGGACAGTGACAAACACAAAGACCATCGCTCACACACTTTTCCTAAAACAGAGGGAAGGATCAACTTAGGAGGCGAAATGAGTCATGGCCCCGTTACTCCAATGATACCTTGACCCAAAAAAACAAACTCTGATACGACAATCAAATGAAAGATGCCTCGAAAGAGTGCTCATCAATTTGTGACGCAATACAGAGCGCTAGAAAGCCTCGCAGAATAATAGCATATATTTCAGACCTGAGAGATTTGAGTAAAAATAAAACCGATTACATGAAAGGTAGGGATGACAAATAAACACAGAGGCTTCGCTAAACTAACGTAAACAAAGGCGAAGGGACTTGGGTTCATGGATCGAATTCACATCATCATAAGAAAGGGAAATTGTAAGTGAATCAAAGGAGACATAAAAATAAAATAAAAAATGGATAAACTGAAATTCAAAAATGATAGCATGCCAGATAAATCAAGTGATCGAATCGTACTTCCGCCTAGTTGCGTTGGGCACGGCAGAAAGCCCGACACACACGGCTGTGACCGTTTCACATGACGGTCAGAAATAGAAGGAAGCCACCTTCTCTAAAGGAACGCAGTAACGCGCTCGAGAAAAATAAGTCGTAGAACACCCCCTCTCCAGAACATAAAGGGGACCAATGGGAGAAGCAAAGCTTAGCAACAAGTTATGCTTCAACCAATGGTAAAACTGTGTCAGTAGGGGTGAAAAGTTTCACCATGTGGTGAAACATTTACGCAGAATTACAAAGTTAGAACGCAGTAGGTAAGATAGAGAAACGTATGTCACAATAATGCGACATGAAGGAAATGATGATAATAATAATAATAATAATATGACAAAAAATAATGAACCTGATAAAAACGGTTCAACAGTCAAAGTTTAGGCTGTGGACTTAAGAAATTACTGGCGATAGGTACTCGAATCTAATAGTTTCAGTTAAAGAACCGACGCATCATAGGATTTCGAAGTACATAAGGACAGTGAAATATACAATTCTATCTACGTTAAATAACCAGATCAGGGTAGAACGGGATAGTAACGCCTAGTGTTCCTGACCTGAGGGGACTAGAGCGGAGTACGATAGAATTCAGGAATCGAGGTTCCAGGCTTTGTCTAGGTGTAGACAAATGAACAATCAGACATTGGGGATTACTCCAATAAGTCAAGAATCGAAATAAATGAAAGTAAAATCCACGCGTGGATTACTGGACAAGGAAATTACTAGGTCGCCGTTATACTAGTTCGAGCGATCATAGATGTAATACCTCAGGGACAGACTTTTATTAGACGAACAAGTTAGCGTCTAGCAAGATACGACATCGGGCAGTAAAGTTAAATAAGCCGATAGTCAAACCCAGAATAAGAGGATCAACCGTTCCAGTGAGGGTAGTTCGATCGAGACTTTCAATCATCTCATCAGATTAGGAAGCCGACGTACATAAAGTGCAACCCTTGGAAACGGGAAAGAATATGGAAATCACGTGTGTTAAGGCAAATAATTAATGCCAGAGTGATAACATTTTATGTAATAGAAATATAGTGAAAGTTTTGAGTGTAAAATATTTTTAGTGAAATTGTATTTGTGTTTAAGTGAAAACGAATCCAAAAATGGTATTCTTTATATTAAAAGTGATCAGTGTATATGTTTTATGTGATGTTAGGAAGGTGTTATCAAGCAATTGGTGGGTGAAATGTTCCATCGATTGAGAACTCGGTCTCTGACCGTAAAATCATGTGAGTACTAATTTCATTATTATGTGTTTTGGGAAGATTTGCGTATAATCCTCAGGAGTGGAAGTAGGGATGTTTGAGAACATGTGAAACAAAGGTTGCGTGATCGGAACGATTAATTTGATTGAAATATAAATATGTGAAGTATTAATGAACCCTTGAGGAAAATATTCAATGGAATATCAGTATAATGGTAAATAATATAATATTGGTAAAGCAAGCGCGATAATAATAATAACTAAAATAAATTATTTATGGGATGAACTTTATATAGTACAGTGGTAGCTGCAAGAGCTCCTTTGGTGAAGTGTTAATTGTTGCGAATCATATATGTTCTTAATGGTATAAATGATTATTGTTGATGGAGGCTAAGGCTGAATATATTATTTTTGAGACGAAGATCAAACTTTGATTTGAATTTATTTCGTTCTTTGAAAGGCAACTTGGCTATTTTATGTATGAGTGCCATGCCGCGCAGTTGAAATAATTTGTCACGCTAGGAACGCGTTGAAATGCTCGGTAAAAATAATTGTGAGGGACAGTTAGTTGCGGTAATGAGTTATGTAGAATTGTGGAAAAGGGTGCAATTTATGTTGTATTATGAGCGCTGGTTGCGTGCAATGCCTTCCTTAAGGCGCTAATGTTGTAAGTCATCAAGTTTGGGATATGGTTCCCGAGGCAATTTTAAAGGATCGAACTCAGAGTCGTCCGTGTTGAAGTCCCTTAATATTTGTTGTTTTATTGGATTTTCTTACCCGCTAATGAGGACACTTCAGAATTATACATTACCGAAGCTAAACGAATAGGTCTGTTGAACCTAATGTCGTCTTGTTGTTAATTTGTATTATGAGCCTTGCCATTCAAAGAAACGCATTTGCAGCAGCTGGTTGTAAAGCTGTCTAGCCAGTCCCTTGAGGAAGTGAGACTGTAGGTTCCCTCCCTCCAGCCATAAATCAGCCAAGTAGTTGAGACAGACCCTTACACACTCTCTTAGAGAGATAGGTCAGGAACGGGCTGTCTGATTCACGGTACACGGAAGTGTTTATGATTGTTTTAACGACCCAGTATTTGAACTGAGGTCCTTTTACCTTCATTATTATCGCTTGCAGAGTTCAGATCGTTGCTTCCTTAAGATATAATTGTCTTTGAAGACAATATAATAAAATCCCTAACGTTATATTTAAATGATTCAGTGATTGACGAGTTTTTATGAGAATATTAAGATATTGTGAGTAATCTTAATTTGACTTGGTCAGTAGTTTTCTATAACTCGGGGATACGCAAGTTTTTTCAATCACGTTAGTGAGTAGGTAGCTTGAGAGAGAGAGATGGTAACAGATGAGCTTGGTGGGAGCCCAAAATTAATTAATGATTAGCCATAATATGATATTATGATTAAAGCCAGATATACTCATGTAAAAATTAATTGATGTGAGTTTAATTGATAACACAATGCATGTAAACTTTACCGAGCCATTTGGAGCTCGTTTTTAAAGAATTAGGATTGACGCCATATGGGAGTGAAACTCAGTTGGAGTTTTTGTTTGGTTTCTGGATATCCAGTAATTATTATTTTCTGATTATTTAATTTGAATTCCTTGTTCATTTTTGGACAAGTGTGAAGTGTAGTGTCAGTATTTTTATTGTTTATTTTTATAGCGCCATATTTTGGACAATTAAATGTTTTGATAGTAGGATTTGATTTTGTTTATTTTTGGAAGTGTATCCTATACTTAATCCAAAGCGTGTAAGTCACAGAGTGGGAGAACATACCATGAACCCCGATACTCCCGATTGAGCATTGCTGGCAAACTGTGAGTTGCATATTTCATTGTTGAAATGGGCACAATAGTGGCAGTTAACATATGTGGGATATATGAAAATAGACTGTCTAGTTCTTCACGGAACTACTTGTTTATTTATAGTGAAGTTTTCATTGAATAAGTAATAGGCATCTCAGGGTAAGAGACTCAATAACTATATACCCTAGAGATTTAGGATGGAGTGCCATTTTTTTGCTTTTATTTAATAAAAATGGGAAGTGTTATTGAATTTTGTGAGTTATTTTTCATCCTTCTTATATTCAAGCTGGGATCTCAAATTCAGTTCGCACCATTTGCCAATACCCACTTTTCCCTGTGATTTTTCCGAGTCTCGTGCTCAACTGTTTTCGAGATTCTCGCATATGTGGGTGTTGTTCTCCGGACTAACGGGCACAGTACCAAGGAATAACATACCGCCCACAAGGCTGTGGTATAATTCACATGTATTCTTTCCTTACTCTGCTGAATTTGATAATGGTCGCATTTGTAGACAATACGCTTTGCTAAAACGTTTGTACTAAAATAATAAGAAGGATCATGTCGTAAAATTATTTATTTATTTAATTTTATTTTACTTGATTTTATTTTGTTTTATTTTGTTTTGTTTAATTTAATTTAATTTTGTTTTATTTTGATTTTCTTTTGTTTCATTTTTTCTTTTTCTTTTGTTTGAAATTGTTTTATTTAATTTTTGATTTATTTTATTTTGTTTATTTTGTTTTATTTTGTTTTGTTTTGATATTGTTTTGTTTATTTTGTGTTATTTTATTTTGATTTGTTTTATTTTGATTTTTCAGAAAACAAACATAAATCCAAAGACAAAAACACGAAGCAAAAAGAAAAATTCAAAAACAAAAGCAAAAGCAGAAAACAAGAAACAAGAAACACAAAGCAAAAAGCAAAATTCAAAAAAAAACACAGACAACCAACTCAAAACCAAAACCAAGAAAGAAAAGCAAAAGTAAAATTCAAAAGCAAAGGCACAAAGCAAACACAAAACCCATAACCAGAAACAGAAAGCAAAAAGAAAAAAGTAGAAAACTACAAACACAAAAGAAACGCGAGACAAAGACCAGAGAAACGTTTATCATGAAAATGATTCTTATTCACAAGTGGATTAAACGAGTTTTGGAACTGGACGACTCAAATAGAGTCAAGTTACTAAATGATGAAGAATGCACATCTCTACTTAGTAAAAATCAAAGGCCCCGATTCTTGGATTGAAAGGGTAATCTCGAGAACCACTGGATGGATATTGATGCTATTTTCACCATTCAGTAACAGATTGATTTCACGAGGGATGTTTCTGTAGAAAATAATTTATTTATGACCGAAGGAAGCCGAGCAGTAACGATTTCAGTGAATCGAGTCATAAAGAAACCTACCGACCTTAAGCCTTTTAAGCTTACGCTGGGTAAACCATTATAATATATGTGTACTATGAGTGTAAGAATTGTTCAGCATGATAAGTTCTACAAAGAAGTGCGGTTCAGCATATCTCTTTCTTCAATACATCAGCCACGTTAAGTGATTTTACGTTTTCATTTCTTCCAACAATTTCAATTACTAGCTTTGGAGACAGTTTACGAGCTAGCTAGCTTGCTTGCGAGCCTATCATCCCAGTTTCAGCCTTCGTTCCGCAGAATACACAGTCAAGTATAAATTGGTCGGAAGGGAGATTTATGTTTCAGGCACCTCGCCATTCTTAAGAATATGACTTCGTTGAATATGCTATCTTTATGATAATATAATTAATAGTCCAGTCAGGAAGAGATAGGTTGGTAGGACACATACTAAGACACCCATGAATAGCAAGCTTAGTTATGGAAGGAAGAGTCGAGGACAAGAACTGTAGGGGTAGACCACGGTTAGAATAATGTTAAACAGATTGCCTTGAATGTATGGTGTGGTAGCTATGTAGAGATGAAACGATGAGCTCAGGACAGGGAGGCATGGAGGGCTGCGTCAAACCAGTCAAAAGACTGCAGACTCAAACAATAGTCCAGTCAGTAATTTTAACCCGTCATGCTGAGACGGAAAACGGATATCGAAGAAATAAAAAATTACAGTCAGTCTGAAAGACTAGACGTTATATCAATTCAAGTGACGCATGTTACAAATGCTACAAATGCTACACATGTTAGAAAGGCTCAGGAGGGCTTCTCGCTTCGCTCGAAGCCCCAGGTCTCATTCAACAGACTCCATTACCCATTAACTTAGGCTTCCCGCGCGGGCGCATCTTTAAGGGTCACCCTGCATTTGAGTCTGGCATCTTTTGCACCTCTTTAGGAGTCACCCTGTACTCTTCTCTGCCAACTTGTACACCTCTTTAAGAGTCACCTTCTATTCTTATCTGGCATCTTGTATATCTCTTTAGGAGTCACCCTGTATTCTTATCTGGCATCTTGTACTGTATTTTGCTCTGACATTCTGCTCACCCCTTTAGGAGGCACCCGGTATTCTTATCTGGCATCTTGTATATCTCTGTAGAAGTCACCCTGTATTCTTGTGTGACATCTTGTACACCTCTTCAGGAGTCACCCTGTATTCTTGTCTGACATCTTGTGCACCTCTTTAGGAGTCATCCTGTATTCTTCTCTGCCATCTTGTACACCTCTTTAAGAGTCACCTTGTATTCCTATCTGGCATCTTGTATATCTCTTTAGGAGTCATCCTGTATTCTTATCTGGCATCTTGAACACCTCTTTAGGAGTCACCCTATATTCTTTTCGCTTCTCTCGAAGCCCCAGGTCGCTCGACGCCCCAGGACTCTTTCAACAGACTCCATTAACCATTAACTTAGGCTTCCCGCGTGGCAGCATGACGTCACACACTCGCTGTCCATTACCCATTAACTTAGGCTTCCCGCGCGGCTGCATGACGTCACCGTCTCCGTCTCCGTAACGCAACCGTCCCCGTAACGCATAACATTTGACTCAAGCATAACGATGAAGTCGACAAGATCATTTGAAATGATAAAAATACGCCTTTTAAGCTTACGCTGCGTAAACCGTTAAAGATACCGGGCGAAGCCGGGGCGGGTTGCTATTGTTTAATATAACTGGACTTCAGGTGATCTAAAAAGCAACTGAAATAAATACAGTCTTGTAGTGCACAAGGACAATGTCTCTATGTCATACGTAATGTGCTTGAACAATGAATGGGTATGTCCTAATGCTTAAATATCTAAGTAGGCCTTTGTGTTTATTTTCTTGTATTGCTGGATGTAATATTGATTATTCATATAATATAGTACATTATGCAACGAGCCTATAATGGCAATAATTAAGACACGAGTATGTTTAAAAAACGAGCGTATGCGAGTGTCTTAATTACCATTAGAGGCGAGTTGCATACGACTGTTTATGTTCGACGATAATTATTATCACTATTTTATGTTCGAACATACATATTCATAAATATCTGTCGAGATTTCGCCAGTTTTATGTACTGAACAGAGCGCATGGGACGCAGAAAATGCCTTGTATTTGACCATGGCCTCCTCGATTACCCCACTATGACACTAGGGAACGCAGTGAAATTAAAATTAGAATGCCTTGGAACTCAATGCAGGCCCGATGATATGCTTATCTAATTGGTCAAACAACTGTTTCTTGAGCTGTGATTGGTGGGAGAAACTGTTTCATAATGAAAATTAGTGTTATAATGACAATCATTATGATATAGTTTTCTGACTTATAATAGTCAGGGTCGAACATAAAGAATCATAACCAACAAACTTCAACAATGGACTCAGAAAGCAATGCATGGCAGTTATCCGTATGATCTCAGTCAAGAATAGGTCGACATACATGCGTCGAACAGCTGGCTGACCCATGCGGATCTATTTCCTGAGACTGAGGGATTCATGGTCGCGATACAAGTTCAAGTAGGGGCAACAAATAACTACCTTAAATGTATCATCAAGGCAGACATGCCAGGTGACAAATGTAAGAGTTGCCATCGTGAATCGGACACCATCAAGCATATCACAATTTCACCTAATTATTAATTGAAGAGGCATTGAAGATAATTTACCTGAACCTGGCAATGGAGCACTCCTTAAGTAATAATGTTCGGCCTTAATATCAATATATTCCTGATGCTGTTCTGGAGAACGAAACACACAAGCTACTCTGGGACAGGTCAGTGATAACTGATCACAAATAGACATATAACAGCAAATAGGCCAAACGTTATTCTTATTGATAAAGTGCAGAAGAAAACTCTTCTAATAGACATCACGGTTCCTAACTCGTATAATAACCAACTCATTTATGCTGAGAAAGTTACGAAATACATGCCTCTGGGTGAAGATGTGCGACAGATGTGGCGACAGGAATTTGTCACTGCATTGCCTACCATAATCTCTTCCACAGGGATCATACCGAAGTCACTGAGGGCCAACCTCGATGAACTGGGTCTTCACCATAATATGCATACCAGTATGCAGAAAGTAGTTATTTCAGAGACCTGTTCCATAGTTTGTTCCTTCCTCAACCTACCAATGTAGAGAACTCCACTCCATCTTGCAACAAATGCCGATGAAGTGGCGAATTGAACCCAATGACTTGGTGAACATATGAATAATATTAATAATAAACTTAATAATAACAATAATAATAATAATAATAATCGAAATCCAATGTCACTCAGTCAGTCAGCACGATTGTACCCAATTGCAATGGGTGGTTCCCTAATCCTGAAATAAATTTACGTGAGATTAATATAAGCACTTGGATAATAATAATAATAATAATAATATCTTATGGCCTCGGTTGCCGGGTGCAAGCTTTGTAATTAGCAACCAGACGGTAGCTTGCATGTCGAATTTCTTTGTTCCTTGATTCACTATGAAGGTAAAGGAGGTTAGATATCTAAGCTCCTTGAACACTATAGCGCCTAGTAGAGAAATGAGGAACTTGGTGTTGGCGGAAACTTCCGAGATTAATTTTGCCATTATGAACACGGCCTACTGAATTCAAATGGGTTCTTTGACATGCCAACATCGTATGACATGCGTGTCGTATTTTTGCCGCCTTTCAAAAATTACTTACCACGGCCAGGAATGAACCTGCAATTTTGGGGTTCGTAGACCGGCACGCTATCCACTCACCCACCGTGGCAAGCATTTGAATGACCAGTTTCGATCGTTAAGCGATCATTTTATCTCTATTCGTTTTCTTTGTCTCGTCGTTTAGTCATCTTTTTCCCCGTCGTCTTCTTCGAAGTAATTTCAAAAATATAGAACGGGTTGGACCCCCTAAAATAATGTTATAACGGTTATAACCCAATCATTCTAAAATTAAATTAATAGCCTAAGTGTAAATGGTGTGATGAAGATCGCTTGATGATCAAAACTGGTCATCCAAGCGTATTTAATAATTAACCTCACCATGTTCTCTCGACAACCATGGCTTCAGTTGCTTGATGAGCCTAGCGGTCCACTTGCCACAATGTTCACGTTCCCATTCTTCCTTCCATTCCAGAAGAGATCTGTCTCTTTCCTCCCTCGTCACTCGTATCTTAGAATGTTCTTCTTTGCGTAAGTATATACGGCGCCTTTCCTTGGCCAGGATGTAAATGGGTATCGCCCCAGCTATTACTAGCACTGCCAGTCCAGACACTGTACGATAGGAATAATAATAATAATAATAATAATAATAATAATAATAATAATAATCATCATCATAATAATAACAGATTGCGTTCGTGGTGAGTGATTTAACGTGCATGGCTACGCTGTGGGATGCGAGGGGTGCATCGAAGTTTGCCCCTTCAGGTAGGTATTCCTGTCACATTTTCGTGTAAGGTAGGAACATTGGCACATGGGTAATTTTCTATTTGCTCTGTATCGTAATTGGTTGACGGCTGGAATTGAAGTCACTAAAGAGCCCTCTTTGTGTATGCTGCCATATCGCTCTACCGTTGCAACGTAATAAACAGCTTTCTACATCATTTGCTTGTTTTTGTAATTAAATTTCCAGATTCCAAATAGCTTCCAATTTCGAAAATAACACCTCCAATAATAAAGCGTAACTAATTTTACCCTCACAATACAATGTAATATAATTTCTTCAGTAAGTTGGCAGTCATGTCAGAGAGTTTTCTTGGCATGTTAATGGAGAAGGCTGTATAAAAGACTGGCTGGGACTGATTGGTTCAATTCACGTTTACAAAGGAGCGCAATAAGCAAGTTTCTCTTGGTTCTACGTGCATGTGTTGAACAAGTCTTTTGAGATTCCCTTCTAGCAGCTGAAAGTAAAAAAAGAATTCCCCCCTCACTTTGATTTTCACATTTCGCCGTCAAAACATCACGCAAGTTTGACGTATGTCATACACCTCACCCGACATCGCAGCGGAGAAATTATACTTCCTTCACTTCCACACCCAAACATTTGCCAACAAGTTTGGAGTTTTTATTTTTCTCGTTTCCTCTCTAACTGGCTGTGTGATGTCCTAAACCAAACGAGGCCGGAGAAAGGCAGTTCATAAATTGAATACGCAAAGTTTCCCATGTGACATCAATCATGCTGGGAGTTCTATCAATAACTCTAGTCGTCACTTCCATCAGGTGTCAACTTTCTAAATAACTCTTCTCGCTAAGATATAAGTTATGCTCTCTGAAAATTATCAGTAACACCAGGAGTAAAACTGTGCTACGTACAGCAAGATATTGTTAATATTTTAGATGTAAGCCTTCATTTGAATCGACAAAATGCAAGATGCTTGAAGGGGGGAGACCCAACTTAACAGAGGGAAAAAAAGGCCAATTTTCATTCGATTGTTAAATATGCTTACACATATTGTTGACAAATGCTGCACATATCCCAATATTGGTACGCTTCGTGGCAACCAGAAGCAACTTCAATAATGTAAATATTCTAATTATAACATTTTAAAAATAAAATTTTCAAAATTCCCGCCTTTTTAACAATGCATCACTGTTTCCCTTATAAATTCCAAGTTTATAAGAATTTTCGTACTTTTCCGTTTTAAAGTGTGTATCAAATCTCAACCCACAAAATGAACCTCAATCACTAACATACACCGTGATTTAGATATTTTTATATAGTTTTTATTCTGATCACCTGATTGAAATAAAATAAAATAAATAAAAACTCTATACAAATATCTAAATCACAGTGTATGTGAGTGATTGAGGTTCATTTTGTAGGTTGAGGTTTGATACACACTTTAAAAAAGGAAAAGTACGAAAATTCTTATAAACTTGGAATTTATAAGGGAAACAGTGATATATTCTTAAAAAATGCAGGAAATTTTAAATTTTAATTTTAAAATGTTATAAATATAATTCTTGCATTATTGAAGTTGCTTCTAGTTGCCAGGAAGCATAAGAATACTGGAATAGGTGCAGAATTTTTCAACAATATTTGTAGCATATTTAACAATCGAATGAATATTGGCCTTTTTTTTCTGAAAATATTCAGGTGCTCAGAATAAAAACTCTATAAAAATATCTGAATCACAGTGTATGTTAGTGATTGAGGTTCATTTTGTAGGTTGAGGATTGATACACACTTTAAAAAAAATCCTCTCGGCACGCCGGAAGGCGGAGGTAGATTTCACCGGACAAACTTGGGGATAGGCGAAAATAGGCAGAATATGCAGGTTTTCATAGAAGGATCAGACCTCATTTATTGCGAGAAAGTATTTTATAATTGGAGCTTAATTAACTTTGTTTTTTGTCATTTTATGCATATTTTAAACATTTTATTGTCTTATGGGGACGGTAACCTTCTTGTCATTTGGGGTCCATTTTAGGTAGATTTCATTAGAAAGCTAACTATTGCAAAGGGTCCCATGTTTCGACTTCCGGAAAATTTCGACATATCTTCGCGTTTCACATCCCCCAGACCCCAAAACCACCGTCAGTTCAAATGTTTATATATAATTTATGTATGTATATATGTATATCCGTTTCTTGGGGACACGATAACTGCCGTAATTTTGCCCCAATCACTTTGAATTTTTTACATAAGTATCCCATTAAATTCTCGGTCGAGTTCGTTAATGGGCAAAATCGGTCAAAGGGGGTGAAAATGGGGGGCCTTTTTTCGAAAAAGTGAAATATCACTATAACTCTCTTAATACATGAAATATCGAATCCATTCAAAGTTCATAATATGTGTCGGATAAGTGCCAAAAATTTATGTCAAATAAGTTTTTTGATAGCACCAACCATTGACCAAAAGGGTGGAAAAAAGTGGGTTTTTCGGGAAACATTAATCATATTTCTCTTAATAGGCACAATATCAAAACCGTACAAAATGGAAAATATTCCCCTAATAATTACCTAAAACGTTTGTCTGAAAGAAATTTCGATATGACCCACCATTACGCCAAGGGATGAGAAAAATGATTTCGGAATTAAAGAAAATGCCAAGTGCCATCAGAGGTTACCATGACAACGCTTCTAAATTGATCAGGGATGAGCTATCAGAGGTTGCCATGACAACGCCATTGACGAGATCACATTCATTTTTAGCCTACTTTTCACACTTTGAACAAGTAGTTCCGTGAAGAACTATACAGCCTATTTTCATATATCCTACTTATGTTAATTGCCACTATCAACATACACAATTTCAGTTTGATTGCTGCAATAGATTCGTAGAAATTGAGAACCGACTAAATATTTCGGATGTTCGCCATGTTGGATTTTATATATGTAGGTCCTGGAGTTATGTACTGTTACATGCAGATTATTGTGAACGTGTAGTATTCAAACTTCAATCGCATAATTAGGACACAAGAAAAAACAAGGAGATTTAAAATTTTTTCACAGCTGCCATCTTGAGGTTATGGAAACAATTGAAATAAATTAGATGCCAGTGGATTAACATTCGGATAAAGATTTACTGTACCAAGTTTCACTGCACGCGGATGGTTAAATTGCGAGAAACGTCCATGTGAATATTTATAATTCGCGTCACCGCCATGTTGGATTTGTGATCACCAGGTTATTTAAAGTCCTATAGGTGAACTTAAGTTCATAGCCCCTATGAACATTAAAAAATTCAGTTTGATTGCTAAAATAGATTCGTAGATATTCAGTATCGTCTAAATATTTCGGATGGTCGCCATGTTGGATTGTTAAATGTATAGGTCATAGAGTCATGTACCATTAAAGGAAAATTATTGCGTAGGTTCATTATTCAAACTTTCACTTCGATCGCATGACTACATCACAAGAAATAAAAACTTAATTTTAAAATTCGCACTGCCGCCATCTTGAGGTTATGTAAACAATTGAACTAAATTAGATACCAGTGGATTACAATGTGTATAAATATTTCCTGTACCAGGTTTCAGGGCGCTTGGAACATTAAATCGCGAGAAAGGTCTATTTAAAATGTTTAAATTCGCTTGGACGCCATGTTCGTTTTGTAGTTAACCGGTTTTTGAAAATCTTATAGATGGACTTCCAGTAGTGCCCTTTATCTCCGTAAAAATTTTTAGGGAGATACCGTTAATAGTTTCAGAGATATAGAATGCCGGTGAAATATTTCGCACATCCGCCATCTTGTGATTATGTAAACAATTAAACGAAGTTAGATGTCGGTGCATTACAATGTATATAAAAATATACTGTACCAAGTTTCATTGCGTTTGGTTGGTCAAATCGCGAGAAACGTCTATTTAAATGTCGCAAATTCGCTTGGCCGCCATGTTGGTTTTGTAGTTACCAGGTTTTCAAATGTCACATAAGTGAACTTATAGTAGATCCCTCTATCACCATACAAAATGTCAGGGTAATATCGGTAATAGTTTCGGAGATATTGAATGCTGGTGAAATATTTCGCACAGCCGCCATGTTGGATTGGTGAGTCGTAACAAAATTTGAAGGGCACGGTCGAGGTCGCCGGGAATATTGCTATGAACTTTCCGAGTTTCATTGAAATCGCTCCTGCCGTTTAGATTTCATTAGGGGGGACACACACACACGAATCACACACACACACACACACACACACGCACACGGACAAAAGGTGATCTCATAAGCCTATTTTTTCAAAATTGAAAATAGGCTAACAAGTAGTTCCGTGAAGAACTATACAGCCTATTTTCATATATCCTACTTATGTTAATTGCCACTATCAACATACACAATTTCAGTTTGATTGCTGCAATAGATTCGTAGAAATTGAGAACCGACTAAATATTTCGGATGTTCGCCATGTTAGATTTTATATATGTAGGTCCTAGAGTTATGTACTGTTACATGCAGATTATTGTGAACGTGTAGTATTCAAACTTCAATCGCATAATTAGGACACAAGAAAAAACAAGGAGATTTAAAAATTTTTCACAGCTGCCATCTTGAGGTTATGGAAACAATTGAAATAAATTAGATGCCAGTGGATTAACATTCGGATAAAGATTTACTGTACCAAGTTTCACTGCACGCGGATGGTTAAATTGCGAGAAACGTCCATGTGAATATTTATAATTCGCGTCACCGCCATGTTGGATTTGTGATCACCAGGTTATTTAAAGTCCTATAGGTGAACTTAAGTTCATAGCCCCTATGAACATTAAAAAATTCAGTTTGATTGCTAAAATAGATTCGTAGATATTCAGTATCGTCTAAATATTTCGGATGGTCGCCATGTTGGATTGTTAAATGTATAGGTCATAGAGTCATGTACCATTAAAGGAAAATTATTGCGTAGGTTCATTATTCAAACTTTCACTTCGATCGCATGACTACATCACAATAAATAAAAACTTAATTTTAAAATTCGCACTGCCGCCATCTTGAGGTTATGTAAACAATTGAACTAAATTAGATACCAGTGGATTACAATGTGTATAAATATTTCCTGTACCAGGTATCAGTGCGCTTGGAACATTAAATCGCGAGAAAGGTCTATTTAAAATGTTCAAATTTGCTTGGACGCCATGTTCGTTTTGTAGTTAACCGGTTTTTGAAAATCTTATAGATGGACTTCCAGTAGTGCCCTTTATCTCCGTAAAATTTTTTAGGGAGATACCGCTAATAGTTTCAGAGATATAGAATGCCGGGGAAATATTTCGCACATCCGCCATCTTGTGATTATGTAAACAATTAAACGAAGTTAGATGTCGGTGCATTACAATGTATATAAAAATATACTGTACCAAGTTTCATTGCGTTTGGTTGGTCAAATCGCGAGAAACGTCTAATTAAATGTCGCAAATTCGCTTGGGTTTTGTAGTTACCAGGTTTTCAAATGTCACATAAGTGAACTTATAGTAGATCCCTCTATCACCATACAAAATGTCAGGGTAATATCGGTAATAGTTTCGGAGATATTGAATGCTGGTGAAATATTTCGCACAGCCGCCATGTTGGATTGGTGAGTCGTAACAAAATTTGAAGGGCACGGTCGAGGTCGCCGGGAATATTGCTATGAACTTTCCGAGTTTCATTGAAATCGCTCCTGCCGTTTAGATTTTATTAGGGGGGGACACACACACGAATCACACACACACACACACACACACACACACACACACACACACACACACACACACACACGGACAAAAGGTGATCTCATAAGCCTATTTTTTCAAAATTGAAAATAGGCTAAAAAACGAGGAAAAAGTAGACTTATGAGATCGATCCGGGAAAATGTGTCTGTCTGTCTGTCCTTCTGTCTGTCTGGCTGTGTGTGTGTGTCCCCCCCCTATCATCTCCTAAACGGCTGCAGCAATCGAATTCAAATTTAGTATGAGTAAAGATGTATACCGGAATATCTCAGGCCCATATTTGAAAAAGATGCCAGTGCTACCAACTGCTAAAAAAACGCACTAGAAATTTGAGCTCCACGTTGGATATCTTGGAAGGTATACATGGGAGCTATTCTAAAATTGGTACACATGTAGATAATACTATTTCAGTTTAAATTCCAGGTGGCCATACATGACAGCGTTGCCAAAATAATTTTAAGCCTTCTGATAAGTCCAATTTTTAAATGCATATAACTTCTACACTATCAATTGGATTTCAACCAAATTTTGTATGTAATATGTGTACATAAACATATATGACTGAGTGTATTCTTAAGAGCCACCAGGGCTGCCAACTGTTAATAATGGCTCTCTATTTTGTATCCAAATATATCAGAAAGTATGCAAGCCGACAGCTTTAAACTATGCACGCGTATAGTACCTGACATTTTACATTAATTTGGAGTATCTTATATACGTCAGTTCTACCAACATGATTCTAAGCCTGCTGATAGGACCAATTTTTAAATACATGTAATTTCTATACTGTCAGTTGGATTTCAACCAAATTTCGTATGTGCTATGTGTAATATAACAGATATGACTATAAGTATTCTTATGAGCAATTAGGGCTGCCAACTGTCAATAAATGGTGTCTTTATTTTTTACCCTAATATCAATATATCAGAAAGTATGCAAGCCAACAGGTCTAAACTTTGCATACGTATAGCACCTGACATTCTAGATTAATTTGGAATAATTAATATAAGTCGGTGATGCCAACATGATTCTATGCCTGATGATAGCTCCAATTTTAAAATACATATAACTTCTATGCTAAAAAATGGATTTCATCCAAAATTGGCACAAAAATATATCAAAATATTTCCGATTATTTCTGACCAGCATACGCATGACATTGTTGCCAACGTGCTTTTACGTGTGCTGATAGATCCAATGTATAACTCCATGTAACATCCTTTGGACTTCAACCACATTTTGTATTCTGTACCTTAAGAGATGGAATTAAGAATATATTCAGTCACCAGGGCTACCAACTGTATTGCTGTATTAGGCTACATTATGCCTAGTATACAGTATTTCGAACTAATTAAGACATTCCGATATTACCAACTTAATTTCGTCATTATTCTAGATAGGTTCATATACTGTAGATTAATCATTGGCATGAATCTTAATTTTAAGAAAATTAGGCTCTTTAGTTCCGCACGGAACTTCTTGTTCAATCTGACTATTTGGGAAGCGGCTAACTGGTAGCATGCTGAACTTCTATGCCCAAGGTCGCTGGTTCAGAACCGGCCAAAGTCGTCGGATTTTCTAAGAGCGCTAAAAATCCCTCAGCATGCTTTCCTTCGGAGGGGAAGTTCCGACGTTCATTGCAAGTTGCTGGTTGCGGTGGAATCTAGCAGCCAAGTTCACAGTAGGTGTCGTTGACGGTAGTATTTGGTACAAAATTAGGTACTACTACTTAAAATTGACCTTCTGCAGACCTTAACTGAATTAGAGACTAATACAGTCATCACAATTAACACCGTTTACCAGACAGACTCTACACACACCCAATGTACACGGGGTTACATGACCTCGTTGTCGCAGCCCCTAAACTGAGGAACCAACCAACATCTCTGCGGGAGATAACATTTTGCGCGAAGAAGTAACAGACTGTTAGATAGTTACACATCAGTTCCAAACCTTGCATAAGGACATTGTGATCAAAAGTATTAAAATGAACCCCAAATATGACAAGAAAGTTACCATCCCCATAAGACAATAAAATGTTAAAAATATGCATAGAAAGACGAAAAAAAGGTTAATTAACCTCCAATTGTAAAATACATTCTCGCAATAAATGAGGTCTGATCCACCTACGAAAACCTCCATATTTCGCCTATTTTAGCCTATCCTCTAGTCTGCCCGGTGAAATCTACCTCCGCCTTCCGGCGTGCCGAGAGGAATTTTTTATACTTGTGGTCACACTGTCCTTATGCAAGGTTTCGACACTGATGTGTAACTATGTAACGGTCTGTTACTTCTTCACGCAAAATTATATCTCACGCAGAGTTTGGTTGATTCCTGAGTTTAGGGGCTGCGACAACGCGGTCATGTAACCCCGTGTACTTTGGGTGAGTGTAGAATCTGTCTGATAAACTGTGTGAATTGTGATGGCTGTATTAGTCTGTAATTCAGGTAAGGAGTGCAGACGGTCAATTTCGAGCAGTAGTTCCTAATGATCCTACCAGATACTACCGTCAACGACACCTAGCTGTGAACTTGGCTACTAGATGCCACCGCAACCAGCAACTCACAACGAACGTTGGAACTTCCCCTCCAAAGGAAAGCATACTGAGCGATTTTTAGCGCTCTTAGAAAATCCGACGACTTCGGCCGGCTTTGAGCCCGCGACCTTGGGCATAGAAGTTCAGCATGCTACCAGTTACATCACCGAAGCCGCTTCACACTTAGTCAGATGAAAATCTGAATCTGATCTCGTGCAAGTGCGTTGTCATGGCAACGTCTGATGGCTCATCCCTCATCAATTTAGTAGTGTTGCCATGGCAAACTCTGATAGCTCTTGGCATTTTCTTATAATTCCGAAATCATTTTTCTCATCCCTTGGCGTAATGGTGGGTCATATCAAAAATTATTTCAGACAAAAGTTTTAGGTTATTATTAGGGGAATATTGTATAGCCTCCGTGGCTTAGGCGGCAGCACGCCGGCCTCTCACCGCTGGGTCCGTGGTTCAAATCCCGGTCACTCCATGTGAGATCTGTGCTGGACAAAACGGAGGCAGACAGGTTTTTCTCCGGGTACTCCGGTTTTCCCTGTCAAAATTTCATTCCAGCAACACTTTCCACTATCATTTCATTTCATCTGTCATTCATTTAATCATTGCCCAGAGGAGTGCGTCAGGCCTCGGCAGCCGGCACAGTTCATATCCTCGCCGCTAGATGAGGGCTTCATTCATTCCATTCCTGACCCGGTCGGAGACTGGAAGCAGGCTGTGAATTTTCATTTCATTAGGGGAATATTGTCCATTTTGTACGGTTTTGATATTGTGCCTATTAAGAGAGAGATGATTAATGTTTCCCGAAAAAACCCACTTTTTCCCACCCCTTTGGTCAATGGTTGGTTCTATAAAAAAACTTTTCAAACATAAATTTTTGGGCTTTATCCGACAGATAGTATGAACTTTGAACGGATTCGATATTTCACATATTATGAGAGTTATAGCAATATTTCACTTTTTCGAAAAAAAGACCCCCATTACACCCCCTTCGACCGATTCAGCCCAGTAACGAACTCGACCGAGATTTTATAGGTATACATATTCGGTAAAAAATTCATAGTGATTGGTGCAAAATTACGGCAGTTATCGTGTCCACAAGAAACTGATATACATATATACATATATACACATATACATATATTGTGACCTTTATGCATCTCTGATAGCATAAAGTCTACATATTATTCCAACAAAATTTAATTCATGTCTCAAAGTCGATATGAGAATAGAAGTTGCTTGTGAAACTAGAATGACAAAAGGATGGTTCGTACGTGACTTGAAGAAGCTTTCTCCCAGCGCGGACAAAGGTAGCAGGAAAGAGAAAATCCACATCTGGACACCAAATGCGCCAGACAACGCGCGGAGGTCGTTACACTACGCGGGTAAATGCAGAAACATCAACAATTACCTACCAAATAAACCCCGCCCATTTGAAAGGAATTAGAGCAGTAATTAGAATACAGAAACGGGAATTATACCATCGTATGAGGGATTATCCCAGCCTCTCAGAAATATCATCAAAATTTAAATTGGATTATTCTGTGATTTTTGCCAGAATTAAAATGAAATCAGGGGGTGGATTTGAAACGACCAATGGCAGTGAGAGACGCTTGACGCGACCAAATCCCGCCGAAATTAAGGGACAATGAAGCAAATTACGGAGCTCATTATATAAGGATCCATCGATCGGATTTTAAATAAAAAGGAGTCATTGAGACATTGGAAATGAGGACGTTCTAAGGAGCTAGTTCGCATATTCATGTGAGTGTTATTTTGGAAATAAATTCTGAAACTCCCCTACTCCACGTCCCTTTAAGAGAAATCGTATAAATAATGGATTGAAACACAGCGAAGTCAGTCTACTTTGGGGCATCACGGGAGGCGGAAGCCTTGGCCCTGAGCGATCAGAAAGTACAGTGATTTTTACAAGTTCTATAAGTCTACTTTGGGGCATCACGGGAGGCGGAAGCCTTGGCCCTGAGCGATCAGAAAGTATAGTGATTATTACAAGTTTTATAAGTTCTTAATACGCGCTGTCGAGGAGAGAGCCTGCGATTGAGGCATAAGAATAATTAACATTTTTACAAGTTTATAAGTAGGAGCAAGTATACCTCCAAAATTCGATCATCGCTATGTATTCGCGAGTGCGAAGTAGAACAGTGCATATCATAACAGTATGACGCAGTTGTAATGATAGGTATAGCCGCCCGAGCTATTAACAGCTAGACCAGTATTCTAGGAAGCTATGAACTGTCGGCCGAACTAAATAAGTTGATGATAGCTATATGAGATAGGAGCTTCATGTGCGAGAACCGTGCATTGTGTTAATGGTAATAATTCACAGTGGACCTTTGTTTTGGTGAAATTTTGAGAAAAACCGTGTGTAAATTATCCTCCTATCAAGATGAACCAACTAATGAAGAAGACTGATATCAAGGACCAGAACCGCATCAGGAAATATGAGAGATAAGTAAATATTGTATGGGGCATGTGGGCCATAATGTTTCCCATTATTGGGGTCGGATAAGTTTATCTCGATCATAAGCAGTTATGATAAAAATAGATATTTTAGGCGTACCGGGCATGTTTGTGTAGATTTGTGTTTATCAGTAATGAGTATTTTTGTGTGTTTTATAACGTAATAAGTACATGAGCATCAAAGTGTTATTTTAAATATAGTTTTGTTTGGGATGTCATTAATCTTGTTGAATGCACAGTCAAGGGGATATTTGTTTGATAGTGCTTATGCACAATGTGATTGTAAAAGCTAAATGGGGAAGACCGCTCGATATTGTGACAAGACCAGTAAGTGACACTGAAAATTATGAGAGTAATAAGTATGGCAAGTGATTATCACGCGAATGTGAGAATGGCTGGAGGGTATGGTGAGATATATTCAGGTAAGGCTAAGAGTCGATCCTGGGTCGAGCAAAATTAAAGCGGAGGTGATATTCCCGCGTTCTTCGATGATATAATGGTGAGTGAAAATAATAGCGGAGGTGATATTCCCGCATTCTTCGACGATATATAAATGGTAAGTAAAATGATTGAATTCATTATCTGATGAGAGTCCACTTAGCTCCGTCGGAAAGGTATTGCATTGCTCGAACCCAAGGCAGGTAAAAGGGAGTCTTTAAGAAACAGGTAGACATATGGTTAGCCGTCTGAATTCTAAAGCAGCCAGGAAGGTTGTGCCGGCCTGCTGGTTATTACGGTGAAAGTGTGTCTGTCACAAGGTCGAGTCTGTCATTGTATTCTATGAAGGGAGGTAGTCCAACTTCCCGGGGTTTCTTTTTGTGTACCGCTTCAGGAAGCGATGTATTATATTTGTCATTATTTTTGGAGTGCATTCATTATGTTGTTGTTTATTAATAATCACGGCGCACCGGCCGCCGAAGTAGTTATTTGATGCTTCATGTATGTTGACTTGTTTATTTTACTATAATTAACGGAGTTATAGCTCTGAGTGAAGTAATTGTTTTAAAGTTATAAAAACACACATGCCCGTAACCTAGAATAAATCTATTGCCTTCATTATCTGACTCTTGTGAGGAAAGATGATGATTGTACGAGTAGACATGTCCGATTTCCCAAAGAACAAGTTTTGCAAGTTATAAACATGAGTGCGCAATATTTATTGTGATAGAATGGCTGGTTTATTTAAGCCATAGTTATTTGAATTAAGTCTGTTGACAATAACTCTTGGACTTGAAGCAGTGGACTGCAGTAAAATAGACTATTTTCTATTCCTGGTTTCAGCCAGTGTGAAACATTATTTTTGCATTTTTTGATGTTGTTGATTTCAGTAATTTAAGGGAGTTGATTTTGTTTTTATTTGTCTATGGTTGGGAGAAAAGGGAGATGATGTTTTTGTGAAATAAATTATTTTATATTAGGAGTTCTCTGACCTACTGATTTTAGGATAAGCCTCCTGTGATCCTGTGACTATACTCCTAGGATGTTTAGAATAAGTTAGAGCCACCCCGAACAGAGCACTACCCGAGTAAGAGTCGGCATCCTAGAAGAACGCAGAAGGGTATAATATACAAACATAAAATTTACATAAACTTTTGAACTGACGGTGGTTTTGGGGTCTGGGGGATGTGAAACGCGAAGATATGTCGAAACTTTCCGGAAGTCGAAACATGGTACCCATTGCAATAGTTAGCTTTCTAATGAAATCTACCTAAAAGGAAAAGTACGAAAATTCTTATAAACTTGGAATTTATTAGGGAAACAGTGATACATTGTTAAAAAGGCGGGAAATTTTTAAAATTTTTCTTTTAAAATGTTATAATTAGAATTTTTATATTATTGAAGTTGCTTCTGGTTGCCAGGAAGCATATCAATACTGGCATATGTGCAGCATTTGTCAACAAGATGTGTAGCATATTTAACAATCGAATGAATATTGGCCTTTTTTCCTCTGTTAAGCTGGGTCTCGTCTCCCCCCCCCCCCCCCCCTTCAAGATATTGTTAATATTTTAGATGTAAGCCTTCGTTTGAATCGACAAAATGCAAGATGCTTGAAGTTGCTCTACAAAAGAATCGCTTTTAATTCGGTCAACACTATAATGAGTCCAATTATATAGCGCGGAAAATTGCGATTATTTATCACACTTAGCCTACTAACTTCGATACAATAACATGGGATATTTCTACACGTATGCACATTGACACACTTTTCTAAATACCAGGCTTAATTCGATGACATGTTTCATTCGTGACGTGAACATCATCAGATCTGGTTCACTAAGGCGTTTAAATAATATGCTAGATATAGCCTATAATACCTACTACTCGGGTCCAAGCTCTGTGAACTTGCGGGTTGAGGGTTAAGAGCAGGGAAGGGTCAGGCGAGAAGAGAAGGGTCTGTCAGCAGACCGCCGTGATATCTGGTATTCCTTTCTATTCCAATACTGCTAACATAGGGCCGTTGCTCAAACCACTGTGGTGTTACGAATGAGTGAGTGAGTCACCGACCAATGTATTTGGTTCTGTACTATGCACGGACCGAGAAACCTCAACACTCGTCAACACCACTTCTCATAGTCCACGATGCACATTCCTCTCAGGTTCACGCAGCTCAGACCCGAGCAGTACATTATCAATTTACACTTTACGGTCGGTCAACACGCTTTGCCCAGTTAAATAAAACACACTATCCTGAAAACGATTACATGTCTTAATATTATTCATTGATACATACGAAAGTTCAGGATTATGTGTTTCGGCCGTCACGCAATCATCATCAGGTCTTGATCACTAGCGGTGAAGTTTAAAACTACACAGATATTGTACTTAGGAATATTAACGTTTTGGAGACCATTTTTTGCCTACTTTCGATTTTGGCAAAAAATGAAAGTAGGCTTATGAAATCTACATAGGCCAAAAGTTGTGTGTCTGTCTGTGTGTGAGTGTGTACTCTGAATGACTGTCCCCTCCCCCCTATCAATTCGAAAACGGTGAAACCGAATTGAATGAAAATTGGTACAGAGGTAGAAATAGCAAAGGGCACCTCAGTGTTATGTTTTATATCGCCGCCATCTTGACGGATACGTAATGGCGGCCAACCAAATGTTCAAAGCTTAAATTTAGCAACAACATACCATACGTGGGAAGCATAACTTGACCAAACTACAAGATCATCAGCCCAATATTTTGCGTATGGTGGCCATGTATGTGTGCAAATCGATTCCCCCTATCAATTCAAACACGGTGAAACCAAATTGAATGAAATTTGGTACAGAGGTAGTACTATCAAAGGATACCTCAGTGTCATGTTTTATATTGCCGCCATCTTGACGGAAACGTAATGGCGGCCACCCAAATGGCAAAAACTTAAATCCAATTACGACCAACCTAATAATCTGATCTCTACCAAATTTTTAAACATATATCATTATATGGTAAACATATTATGACCAAGCTACAAGATCATCAGCCAAATAGTTTGCAGATGGCGGCCATATATGTGTGCAAATCGATTTCCCCTATCCATTCAAACACGGTAAAACTGAATTGATTGAAATTTGGTACAGAGGTAGCACTAGCAAAGGGCACCTCAGTGTCATGTTTTATATCGCCACCATCTTGAGGGAAACGGTATGGCGGCCACCCAAATGTCAAAAGCTTAAATCAAATTACGACCAACCTATTCATATGATCTCTACCAAATTTTGCAACAACATACTTTTTTGTGAGAAGCATCTTTTGACTCAACTACAATGTCATCAGCCCAATAGTTTGCATATAGTGGCCATGTATGTGTGCAGATCGATTCGCCATATCAATTCAAACACGGTGAAATCGAATTCAATGACATTTTTTACAGAGGTAACACTAGCAAAGGCCACCTCATTTTCATGTTTAATATCCGTATAGCACGTTGTATTTCAACAAGCTACTACAACCAACATTCAATTATACTCCTTGAAAAAAATAAAGGATAAAGAATTATAAAAATACCCATGCATTTAGGAGAAAGTAGGCTAAATGTTCTTTACCGAACATCTTGTTTAGGGTTGCCTTAGCAATCGTAATTAATACTTTCCAGTCGGTTAACAGGTGTGTACCAAATTGTAATGGGTGTTTCCCTACAGGAAGAAAATGACATAAACAAGAAATGCGGGAAATAGAAATCAGGGTAAAGAAATGCCCTCAACCCTCAAAGACTGAGGATTGAGGGACTGGGAAAGAAGTAAAGCCATAAAAAGTCGATAGGGAAAGGAGAGCAAGTCCTCCCAAGAGCTGCTGGAGAACGGGGGGAAACCGGACCCAGCTTAGGGTTGGCGTAGTTGGTAACATGCTGAACTGCCGTGCCCAAGATAGCGGGTTCAAACCCAGCCGAAGTTGTCAGATTTTTACTGAGCGCTAAAATTCTTCAGTATGCCTTCCTTCGGAGGGGAAGTAAAGCCGGCGGTCCCATGTCATAGATTTATGGCATGAAAAAGATCCTTCCACAGAGTAAAATTGTGTGAAGCTAAATGTCTAGGTTAGATTTGTTTGGAACGCTCTAACAAAGTTCCAACGTTCACCTCTAGGCATCATTGACGTCTGGTAGCGAAAGTTGGAACTACTTGAAATTGAACGGAAATTGTAGTTCACCCTATGGGTGCCCGTTAGAAGCAGCTACAGCCTCTGGCGAGTCGAGCATGTCCTCGGACACTCCCGGCACTAACATCCATACGATAAATAAATAAGGAAATAATACCAACTCCCGAACTCACCAGCTATGGGGATATAGCACTTTCCAGGGTGCACTACAATTGGTTAGGCTACACAGACTCTGCGTCCTTTAGGGCTTTGAGCAGAAGGCAGGAGATATAATAAGTGAGGGTAACAAGGAAGATGAAACAAATGCCAATTAAGGCGGGGAAAATGAATTACACCCTTGGATACTCTAATACCGTCGGGATCGGAAGAGAACACGTGTTGGCCAAGGGAGGTCGACAGGAAAGATGGCAGAGGAGCCTGTCACAAGTATGTGGAAGCAATCCCGGACTCAGCTGGGGTCCTATGTTTTGCAACCAACGTCCCACTAGTTGTGAACCCGTGGGGATCATATGAAAAACTTTCATGAAATACAAAAGTACATTTATTTATTTATTTATTTATTTATCGTATGGCTTTTAGTGCCGGGAGTGTCCGAGGACATGTTCGGCTCGCCTGAGTCTGTAGCTGCTTCCAGCGGACACCCTAAAGGGCGAGCTACAAGTTCCGTTCAATTTCATGTAGTTCCAACTTTCGCCACCAGATATCAATGATACCTAGTGGTGAACGTTGGAACTTTGATAGAGCGTTCTGACGAAATCTAACCTAACAAATTTTGCTTTACACAAGTTTAGTCTGTGAAAGGATCTTTTACGTGCCATAAATCTATGACATGGGACCGCCGGCTTTACTTCCCCTCCGAAGGAAGGCATACTGAAGGATTTTTAACGCTCTTAAAAAATCCGACGACTTCGGCCGGGTTTGAACCCGCTATCTTGGGCATAGCAGTTCAGCATGCTACCGACTACGCCACCGAAGCCGCTTACAAAAGTACAAATTCATTATGATAAAGCAAACCCAACTCCGTACAGGCCATGGAGGCCCTGGGAGTTGTGGAAGGTAGAGACTTCCACTTGTGACATCAGCACTAGATGGGATGGAGTTGTCAGCTCCACGCCCGGCCGTCTTTGCTCCCAGGCAGTGGTGGTTCCAGGCCTTGCGGGGTTCTGGGCGATATGATTCGGTGAGGCCCACAACAATAGGAAATAAAAAAAATACCAAATCAAATGGAAAATAGTGTTGTAATAATAATAAAATAATGAATAGTTACAATATTTTGAATACACCACAGTGCATTTCTTTTAATAATATGAAATAAACCTTTAAGTCCCCTTGAAGAAGATTTTGCAAACTATGAAATATTAAAATATTACCGTACTTTGCAACTTTTTTCCCGGCTGAAGTTTTCTGTCATTTCACTGAAATCTGAACTTGCTAAACGGTCACGGGAGGTCATACCTGCACTGAAAAAATAATATGAATTATTAATTACTTTGAATAGTTTGAAAAGTATAATTAATTAATCAATTAAATTTAAGACAATCCATGGCGCGAGGCCCTGGGCGGTCGCCCTCCTCGCCCTCCCCTAGATCCGCCCCTGCTGCCAGGAATCAACCTGGTACTCATTTCTGGTGTAGGCTAAGTGAACCCCAGGGCTATTTGCGTTTCCGAAAGTGGTCGTGCTGTTTCTAAAATCCACTATCTGGATGGGGATCGAACCCACTCCCTTCCGGTTAGAAGCACAGCGCCTCTACCGACTGCGATACAGTAAATTACGTTAATAATAATATTACGGTAATGATTAAGACATAGGAATAATAATAATAAGTAGTTCCGTGAAGAACTAAATAGCCTATTTTCATATTTCCTCCTCCTCCTCATCATCATCATTTCCCCTTATCCAGCTCCTGCCGGGTCGGGGGTATTTATGGCACTTCTCCACTTTCCTCTTTCCTTCCACCATTCTTCTTCCACGTTCTTGTCCCAGTCCAGATTTCTTTTTCTTACGCTGTTCTTCACTGGATCAATCCACCTTGTTCTAGGTCTTCCTCTTGCTCTCTTACCCTTGCACTTCGCCTCCAGCATCTGTCTTGGTATTCTATTTTCCTCCATCCTCTTTACATGTCCAAACCCCCTTAGTTTATTCTTCTCAATTCTCTCATTTAGTTTTCCCATCCCAACTTCCTTCCTAACATCTTCATTCCTCACTCTGTATTTCCTTGTCTTTCCTATCATACTTCTTAGGAATTTCATTTCACTGGCTTGGATTCTACTCTCTTGCCTGCTTGTCAGGGTCCAAGTCTCAGCTGCATAAGTTAATTTGGGAACATAGTAAACTTTATACATTACCTCCTTTCTACAGTAAATATTATCCTCGCCCAGTGATACGTCCTAGACCTGGGACTTACATTTTTCATTATTTTCCAGATTAACCCGATTAGTGCTACGCCCTTCTATAGATGGTGCACCAGAACATTTTTTTCTTTCATTTCCCCGTTCGCTCTCGACTGCCGAGTCGATACATGGCATGTTCCGCCATCTGTTGGGCATTATGCAGAACTACTTGAGTTTGGTAATTTTCCTTCCGGATGTAACTAACACTGCATCCTTTCCTCTACAGATGGAGTTCATCTGCGATGTAATCAAGATTGCCGGAACCACAAGCAATTTGTTCTCGCCGCGCCGTGTTGATATTTCACATCAAAGATACTTTCAGTCATTAACCACTAGTAAGGGCCGTTTATCTCGTATGGAGATTATGAAGGTGTAGGCACAAAAAGGTTAATTTTGATTAGTCTTAAAATAAATATCCATTTCAAAGTAATATTATTAATTTGAATTTTGATTCATAACTTATAAACAGAAAACATATAGACATTTTAAGCCTATCAAACCCCTGGTAAGTAGAAAATTACAGCTTCTACAATTCCTTTTTTCATATGCGATTGAAGCACTAAAGTAGCAAACATCTGACCGGTAACTCGGCACTCAAAAGGTTAATATATCTATTTCGAAGCCAGAGAGGTTTAAATGTCTAATAAGTAGCAAAATTGATATAAATTTATTAGTGTTTATTGCTTAAATGTTTTGTTGATTGTAAATGTCTCAATGAGTGACAAGATCCAGAAACTTCCTTGGTAAGATTAACATCTATTTGTTTGCAAAGACATTTGCCATATCAGCAAAGAACATCCTCTTCGAGCTTTTGCACGTCTTCATCATTTAAAACAAGGAAGTTGTTGTTGCCCAATTTTTGTTTGTAGATAATAAACTTAAGACAAATCAAAATTTAAAATGTACCGACTGGTTGGCGCCTGATAAAATGTATACGTCACACATTGCGACAACCTTAAAGATGTATTTTAAGATTTTTAAATAATACATTTTCTTCTTGCAACTTAAGCAACGTAGCTTATTTGGATAATATAATATATTTGATATTCTAAATTACCTGATTGCGATTTTTGAATTTTTTATGTGAAGCCCTATAGTCTATTATTTTTGAGTAATTTTATTATCCTTGTAAGGATATCCATTTCGTTACATTATTTGCTTTTATTTATAACATATATTTTTTCTTATTAGGCATCAGTTAGTAGACATAATTTAGATACAATAATGATATATTAATTCTTGATAGGCCTAATGGCTGAAGAAGACCTCATTGCTAGGTCGAAACATGAACCATTAATATTATACTGTAAATAGATATGTTTTAATTATGTATTTTGCCCGTTTATACGGAGGATGGTTAGTCAGCACTCGGCTTTTTGCTGCTGCGGCATCGGGGCGTGTAACGTTTCCTCCACTGCTGACTTAACATCCGATATGGAATACTCAAGGTTCACAAGGATTTGAGGAAAAACTCAACATTATAATTTACATAATTTATTTCATAGAAGAAAAATAGATTCACTCAAAACATGTCAAAAATCAATCACTTGGCATAGTCTCTTCAAGTGTCACTCAACACTAAAAATCACTTTGTTAAAAAAATCAACAAATTCACTATAATGTCACTTCATTATTTCACGAACTTTATAACTATTTTGTCTTGCTTAAATTAAATTATTACTATTTGTAGTATATTTTACTCTGGCGTCGAGCGCGCCTATCATTTAAGTCATATAATATCTCCAAGGCTTTGGACATTTACATTCATTTTAATCTTCACCCTTCAGGGTTTCTTTTATGTTTAAATAAACATTATTTATTTATCATTTATTTAGTCCTCTGGACCTTAATAAGAATTCTTCACAAAGCGTTAGATTTTAAACATTTAAAATACTGTACAGGAACATGCCATGTCTGTGGATCGAACCCTTATTCCACCAGTAACTCTCCATGCATCAGGTGATCATTCTCAGCAGCGTACCATGCACTGTGTTATTTATTATATTGGGATCTTTATTCATTTTAAAACTCCATTGTTTCATAACCCGTTATTCATTCTTTTTGAGGAAGGAATCCTTTAATTAACAATAAAAGTATTTGACAAAATCCTTCAAAATCTATATAAATGCTTCAAACTTATATTCTGGAGAATTTTCTCAATCCCAGCATCATGATTTTATAGATTATTTTAAGCTTGCATCTTAAAAAAACTTTCATATAGTGGCCTCTTTATTCCTAGTCTTTGCTAGACCCTAATTGACCGCGGAACTCGTTAAAATCTCTCTCTCACTCCCTCATTATGGTAGGTCAGGTTCTAACAGCTGACACTTCATTTGATTTATGGCGTCTCGCCGACCGCCTTGCGTTTACAATGTTATTCACTATTTAACCATATGTTCCCAAGACTTAGATTTCACTTCTAAAGCGGCTATTTGTTCCTGCTTTTAATATTATTATTATTATCATTATATTTCGTGTTTACAGGATATTCATTTCTTATTCCGGAGAGGATGTATAATAGTTGACTACACCAACTTTAATAATAACTGGTATGACGTCTTATCACAACACTATATTCATAGCAATGCCTTTTTGGACTTACTTGTACATTCGCACACGATGCTTTATTTCGACGATTATTGCCTACAATATTTTATTTATAACAATGCCTCCACGGTCTTACAATATAACTATTATTTTCGACGCTTCACTATGTCAATACTTCAATGGGAATTTCACCTACCCAATATAATACGACGTTTCATACAACAACAATACATTAATGGGAATCTTTCGTCCACAATATTTCGACGATACTTTCCATCTCCCGAATAAATATATCCTGATTGACGCATATTTATTAGCTTGAAGCTACATTTATTTTATTATTTGGCCTTTTCAGCAACACGATTTCTTGCTTGGATATTCGCGGTTTATTTGATATCTTATATAAATTTTCATTTATAGCGGCAAGACCTCGGTCTTCCTATTATTTTATTTTCATAACTTGGGCTTGATAGCCTGCAATAATACGTATTTCCTTGGGTGTTTTTATTCACCAATTACTTTATAGATTTACTAATCGATCATTTATGACAACAATACGTCAAGATATTATTTATTTCGTTCCGTTTCCATTACTTGAGTTCCTTATTATGATTTTTACCACCACTTTATTTTTAAGGTATGACAACTCGATAATAGTTATTTTTATTATTGTCATCTCAGATTTCAATTATTTTTATTACAACTTTTTGTTATTCGCCATTTAATTATATGGTATAAAATCAAACTATTTTTATTTTTCCTTATCATATCGACTTTTTAACGACTTCATTATGATGCATATTTATTTCATAACCTGATTTTACTGTGGCAAAATGTTAAGCCATTTAGGTTATTATTTCCGGTTCCTTCCTCCAAATCATTTATTACGTATTACTTCATTTCTTGGGTTTTTATTACTTTATATTACTGATCCCATTTTTATACTCATTTGTGCGAGGTCATTCTCGCAGTCATTTATTATTATCCCAACATTTCAATCACATTAGTGCATTAAACTACCCGGTGAATAAATCGTTAAACTCCCTAGTCACGACTGATTTCACTGGGTCAGTGCATCGTACGGCTGCAAATTTTAATGAAAAATCATGACTCACCAATGTGCTTCTCCTGCTTCATTCTTAGAAGGATTCACCCATCTACGGCATAATTAACACTTTTCCATGGCAGTTTCTTTCGTGAATTTCATTTCACTTAGGCCCAGTTGACCTTCACTTATATTTAAACCCATTATTATTCTATAAAACACCGTATTAACACTAAACACATATATATTTTAAATTATTTACACAGCACTATTTTCCACCATATCTCAGTGATCTTCGGCACTTCCTATCGGTGATCGACGCCTTGATGAGATCCTAAGTCCCTGCATTGGACGCGTGATAACTCGAACGGCTCCTAGTTCTTCACGGGGTTTAGTCTCTGCCCTGTCCTTTTAACAGTCTATTTCGGCTTTCTTTATCGTCTTTTTATAAGCGATTTTCATTTTTCACTTGCCCTACACTTATGTAGCGGTCTATCGAACCTATGGCCCGCTTACTTCTTGACCGTAATATGTCCTTTTTATATCTGCGACAAGCTTTTTCTTCTTTCTCCTACGAGAATGTTTTTCTGACTACGTCCCTGTTTGACACACGGTAGCTTCGCTAGAGTTCACTGAATTTGCTTTTGGTCTCGAACCCGTGTCCATTTACTTGAATTTTTGCATTTCGTTCCAATATCTGACCCTTAATACTGTGGTCTTTTACTTGACTTTCACGAAGACCTATCTATAGTCTCGAACCGATGATTTCCAGCGTAATGTCTCTACTGATCTGGACTGTTGTTTACTAGCTGATTAATGTTCTAGAATGTGACGCTGCGCAACTTATTTTGTCACGGCTTCCGTGTAGCGTACAATTTTATTTGATCTAGCACAGGTGCTTTAGTGATCCCTTACAAACAACAGTACTTTTTGACGTGACGTATTTATATTACCACGCACATGCACACTTTTATTGAAACCGCGGATACTGACGATTTGTTAGTTTGTCTTAACACGATCCACTTTAGCGGTTGGTAACGAACTGAGTTACTCGTTGTGACATCTCCATACAGGAGTGTAATGAGTTTTTACTAACGTGAGGACGAACTTCCGTCCAGGCAGCCTGATAATACTGCGTATAATACTGCGTACTGTATACTTATGTACGGTGCGAATTTGCACTGAGCCTCTCCAGGCTTGACTGAATTTCGACTGATATGATGCAGCGTTTCTGCATTTTATGAGACAGCGTGTAGTGCCTCTACGCTTGCTGATGGTGAAACTGCTTCTGATACAGCCTAACGCCTCACTGGGCTGACGAATACTGCATGCTCTCTGGTTGAAACCTCGGCTATATATTGGGAACTGGCAAAAATAAATTACTTTTGTCTTCTTCTTGGAACTATCTTTTGAAATAGACGTCGCACGTTTTTGAAAAATATATCATTATGTTCCCTATTATTCAAACGTTACATTATCATCTCGTTTCCCGAAAATCGATCGTCTATTTATTTTAAATAAAATCTACAAGGATCCTCAGCTGTGTGGGCGAATGGGTTTTATTTTCTCCTTCCTAAGACCTCCTCTTAGCTCCGCCTAATGACGTAACCGCTTCGTAAGGGCTTTTTCCCTGGGCCTAAATTATTCGATTTTAGTCTTTATTAATTCATAATTCCCTGGATTATTCTGTTCTACGTAAACATATTTATGTAATTTTGCGTTGTTTCCGCGAAAACGCGTTATTTCACTGTACCCTAGTTGGGTACAGTATATTATGTATTACGTATGGCATATATTTAATTATTTTTAGCTTCTTTTTCATTTTTGAAAACATAGGCTTATGAGGTCATATTTTGTCTGCGCGTGTGCGTGGGTGTATGTGTGTGTCTCCGTAGTAAAATCTAAATGTCTGGAGCGATTGCAATGAATCTTGGTAAGGTCATAGTACTATTTTGTTCGACCATGACCATGCCCATCAAATTTTATTACGTCTCACCAATACGACATGGTGGCTGTGCGAAATATTTCACCGGCATTCTGTATCTACGAAAATATTACTGATATCGCCCTGAAATTTTGTACGGTAATAAAGGGCACTTCTAGAAGTTTACCTATGTGCCTTTCAAAAGCCTGGCAAGTACGAAACGAACATGGCGCCCGAGCGAAGTTGAAACATTTAAATAGACTGTTCTCGCGATGTAACCATCCAAGCGCAGTGAAACAGGGTACAGCAAATTTTTAGCCTACTTTTCACATTTTGCAAAAATTAGGAAAATGTACACTATGAGATCGATCCTGGCAAATGTGTGTCTGTCAGTCAGTCCTTCTGTCTGTCTGTCTGTCTGTCTGTCGGTGTGTATGTCCCCCGTATCAACTCCTAAATGGCTGCAGCAATCGAAACCAAATTTAGTATGAGTAAAGATGTATACTTGAATATCTCAAGCCCTTACTTGAAAATGATATCAGCGCTACCAAGAGCTGAAAAAGGCACTATAAATTTGAGCTCCATGTTCGATATCTTGGAAGGTATGCATGGAAGCTATTCCAAAATTGGCACATATAGAGACAATAAATTTCAGTTTAATTTCCGGGAGGCCGTACATGACAGTGTTGCCAAAATGATTTTAAGCCTGCTAATAGGTCCAATTTTAAATGCATATAACTTCTACACTATCATTTGGATTTCACCCAAATGTTGCATGTAATATGTGTACATAAACAGATATGACTGAACGTATTCTTAAGAGCGACCAGAGCTGCCAACTGTTAAAAATGCTCTCTCTATTTTCTTATCCAAATATCGATATATCAGAAGGTATGCAATCTAGCAGCTTTAAACTATGCACACGTATACTACCTGACTTTCTAGATTAATTTGGAGTAACTAATATACGTCAGTGCTACCAACATGATTCTAAGACTTCTGATAGGACCAATTTTTTAAATACATGTAACTTCTATACTATCAGTTGGATTTCAACCAAATTTCTTATGTGCAATCTATATCATAACAGATATGACTATTATACTTGTATTCTTAAGAGCAACCAGGGCTGCCAACTCTTAATAAATGCTGTCTATATTCTCTTACCCTAATATCAATATATCAGAAAGTATGAAAGCCAACAGCTCTATAATTTGCTAACGTATAGTACCTGAAATTCTAGATTAATTTGGAGTAACAAATATAAGTCAGTGCTGCCAACATGATTCTATGCCTGCTGATAAGTCCAATTTTAAAATACATGTAACTTCTATACTAACAAATGTATTTCATCCAAAATTGGCAAAACAAGATATCATAATATTTCAGATGATTTCTGACCAGCACATGCATGAAATTATTGCCAACATGATTTAACGCACGCTGATAGATCCAATGTCTAACTGCATGTAATGTCCATGTTATCCATTGGACTTCAACCAATATTTTTACACTGTACCTTAAGAGATGGAACTAAGTATATATTTAGTCACCAGGACTGCCAACAGTAGTGCACTATTAGGCTACATTATACCAGGTATATTTTGAACTAATTAGAAATTTCGATATTACCAACTTAATTTCGTCATTATTCTAGATAGGTCCATATACTGTAGATTAATCATTGGCATGAAAAGTAGGCTCGTTAGTTCGTCACGGCACTTCTTGTTATACACGTTGTAATGCACTGACATCTAATTTAGTTCAATTGTTTACATAACCTCAAGATGACAGCTGTGCAAAATTTAAAAAATAAGTTTTCATTTCTTGTGTCCTATTCATGCGATCGATTCAACGTTTGAATAATGAACCTATGCAATATTCGTCATATAACAGTACATAACTCTATGGCTTACATATTTGACAATCCAACATGGCGACCATCCGAAATATTTTGACGGTTCTCAATATCTGCTAATCTAATACAGCAATCAAACTGAAATGTTGTGTGTTGATAGAGGCTATTAACATAAGTAGGATATATGAAAATAAGCTATTTAGTTCTCTACAGAACTAGGCTACTTGTTAAAAATCTATTTGTTATATAATCATAACAATTTTTTAAGAAATAACGGCGTGTTGTTGAAGACAAAATGACAAATCGTGAAACAACTAAGTTCCTGAATGCTGTATGAGATAAAAATGGTTAACCATATTCCCTGTAACACTGCACACACTGTTACGACTATTGTATTGGTCATACCTGATTGGAAACTGCATTCAGTGGTCCACAAACGCATTGCTGGCGATGACATATCGGTAACTAATAATGCCATAAAAATTGAATGAGATAGAGATCAAAGGAGCTTGCTTGTGATGAGACAATCAATTATGTGTTTGTGAGGACAAAGCGAATTGCAGCTGCCCCAGGAAATGTACATTTTCACACGCATGCACAGGTGTACAGCGCTTTGTGGGTTTGGCATGAACTGCGCATCAGCAGCAGAGAACTAGTAGCCATGATATAATATGGCTGCTCACAGTACAGTGAGTATTATACAGTGATATTTGATATCAACATATTTGAGCTAAAAATATAAAATGGGAAGTAATTGAGCAAAACTAATTGGATTACAGAAACGATTACTTTATTTTGTGTATTTACTAGTAATCGTTGCCGTTTGAAAAAATATAGTTTCTACTCGTATATTTTTAGCCTACTTTTCACATTTTGCAAAAATGAGGAAAAAGTAGACTTATGAGATCGGAAAAATGTGTGTCTGTCTGTCTGTCTGTCTGTCCTTCTGTCTGTCTGTCCTTCTGTCTGTCTGGCTGTGTGTGTGTGTCCCCCTATCAACTCCTAAACGGCTGCAGCAATCGAAACAAAATTTGGTAAGAGTAAAGATCTATACCTGAATATCTCACGCCCATATTTGAAAATGATATCAGTGCTACCAACTGCTGAAAGATCGCAATTGAAATTTGAGCTCCATGTTAGATATCTTGGAAGGTATGAATAGGAGCTATTTCAAAATTGGCACACGTATAGATAATAATATTGCAGTTTAATTTCCAGGAGGCCTTACATCGCAGTGTTGCCAAAATGAATATACGCCTTCTGATAGGTCCAAATTTTAAATGCATATAACTTCTACACTATCAATTGGATTGCAACCAAATTTCGTATGTGCTATGTGTACATAAACAGACATGACTGAACGTATTATTAAGATCCTCCAGGGCTGCCAACTGTTAATAAATGCTCTCAATTTATTTTATCCAAATACCAATATATCAGAAAGTATGCCAGCCGACAGCTTTAAACTCTGCACACGTATAGTACCTGACATTCTATATTAATTTGGAGAAACTTATATACGTCAGTGCTACCAACATGATTCTAAGCCTGCTGAGAGGTCCAACTTTAAATACATGTAACTTCTATACCATCATTTGGATTTCAACCAAATTTCGTGTGTGCTATGTGTACCATAACAGATATGTATATGCCGATTCTTAAGAGTAACCAGGGCTGCCAACTGTTAGTAAATACTGTCTCTATTTTTGTTACCCTAATATCAATATATTAGAAAGTATGCAAGCCAATAGCTCTAAACTTTGCACACGTATAGTACCTGGCATTCTAGATTAATTTGGAGTAACTAATATACGTCAGTGCTGCCAACATGATTCTAAGCCTGCTGATAGATCCAATTTTAAAATGCATGTAACTTCTATACTAATGGATTTCATTCAAAATTGACACAACAATATATCATATTATTTCAGATTATTTCTGACCAATACATGTAGGCCTATGTCATTGTTTGCCAACATGATTTTACGCGCGCTGTTAGATCCAATGTTTAACTGCATGTAACGTCCATGCTATCCATTGGACTTCAACCAAATTTTGTATTCTGTACCTTAAGAGATGGAACTAAGAATATATTCAGTCACCAGGGCTGCCAACTGTAGTTCTCTATTAGGCTACAATATGCCAGGTGTTGGTAACTCTGGCACTGTACATACTCTAATGCCAGTTGGTCCCCCTGCTGGAGGGTTGTTGACCCATTAAGAGGAAGGGTCGTTTTCTTACCTGCGTCAAGCAGGACTCACTTGCAAGCAGGTAGCAGTGGCTACCGGACATGGTGTCATAGCACGCATGTAATATCTACTGTACTTGTTCAGTGTTTAATCATGTACATACAGTGTAAAATATATTTCTTTATACAGTCCACCACATCTTATTCTATGTATTCGACATAAGTTTTGGTCCTCCGGGCACGATTAGATGGCAAGGAAAACAGTGAAAATTGAACTCTGTGATCCCAAGACAGCATGGCTTCGCACGAATGCCGTGGGTTGCTGGCGGCATGGCGACTACTGGACAACAGAATTCATCATCCTGGTAAGTCACCGATCATCCTTAATTATTCCTTGTGACTAATAAGCATTCCTTTCTTTCTTCATTCAAAACTGTTCGTTTGTACTTGCAATGTATTGGTATTGCTAGTGATCACACATGATTTCGCCCGTAAAACTGTTTGTTATTTGTACGCAGTTTTCCCGCAACTCTTTGAAACAAAACCAGGAGTTCATCTTTGTATTATGTAAATATGTTAGGTATTTGTCTTTTCGTTTTGTCATTCTTTTACGTATATGCATTTGGTCTATTGTGATTTTATATCATTCAGCAGTTTGTTGGGAATTGCTAGTGAAAAATGGAACAAAAGATAAAATCACTGTGTAGCAAAAGGGGTAGGTTAAAGGCTAGCTTATCTCGCATACAAGGCTTCGTAGAGAAATTAGATTCTCAATCTAAGGACGTAGATCAGTTGGAAGATCGACGGACTCACTTATCAAAAATCTGGGAAGAATATGAAACAGTTCAATCACAAATAGAGGATTTGAAAGAGGATGAATCATTTCAAGCAGAACAAGAATCTTATCGCTCCGACTTTGAGGAGCAATACTTCAAAACATCTGGTCTTATAAGATCCATAAACAGTGCAATTTCCAAGTCAGCAACTTCGCTAAGTGATTCTATTGGTGAATCAACTACCAGTTCGCAAACAGGTTCAGTTAAACTGCCTCAAATAAGTTTACCTACATTCGCAGGTGATTATTTAGAATGGCCCAATTTTGCCGATACTTTTAAGAATCTCATTCATGAAGATGCAAATTTGTCAAAAATACAGAAATTTCATTACCTAAAATCAGTGGTATCAGGCAGGGCGGCAGACGTGTTACAGTCTCTAGAAATATCTGCAGCGAATTACGACATAGCGTGGAACCTTTTAAATGAAAGGTTCAATAACCGGCGAGCAATTGTTTCCTCCCACATTAATTCGGTCCTTCAGATTAACAAAATAGAAGTAGAATCTTCCAAGGCATTAAGAGACTTGTATGACGGCTTCAGAAGGCACATACAGTCGCTATCAGCGCTTGGTCTGTCTTGTGAAGAACAATTAGATGCAATTTTGATACATTTAATAACAAACAGATTTGACGCTGAAACATTAAAAAAATGGGAGACCTCGTTACCAACCTTTGATCTTCCATTGTATCAGACACTGGACAAATTTCTACTCGAAACATGTAATGCATTGGAATCGATCGAAACTAAGAATTGTGATCGCACAAAACAGCTGAAGCAGGTAGGCGTTTCATCTAAACCGAATGCATCTGGTTTCAAACCGAGGCCATTCACGAAATCAGGAAAAAATTGTTTCCTTTCACAGAAAAATCAGAAATGCCCGCTTTGCACGGAGAACCATCCCATATTTAGATGCAGAACCTTCACTTCTATGGGTGTTTATGACAGATGGCGGGAGATCAAGAAGCATAAGCTCTGTGTTAATTGCCTGTCTGGAAATCACTTCGCTAACGAGTGCACTCGTTCATGTTGTAAGCTGTGCAAGGATAAACACAACACCTTGCTTCACAGGGACCAAGGGTCACCGAACCACAATAATAGTCAAACTTCAAACAAGAGTATTGTGTCCAATAATACTTCATTGTCTCCCCTTAATGAGCAACATAGTAGTAATGCTGTTTCATTGCACAATCACAACAATGATGTTTCCTCTCATGTATTGTTGTCGACAGCAGTAGTGAATGTCAACAATTCAGAGGGAAAAACCCGTCATGCTCGGGTTGTGTTAGACAGCGGCTCGCAACTCAACTTCATAACCAGGGAATTAGCTCATCAATTACGATTGTTAAAGACAATGACTAATATTCCGATACATGGGTTGCATAACACTACCATCAAGGTGGGGTCGGTGGTAAGAACAAAGATTTCTTCGCGGTTCGGTTCCTTTGAACGAATCATGACATTTCACGTAATACCTTCAATTACTGGTCAGTGCTTACCCACTAAAAATATCAACATCACAGATTGGAGTATTCCAGAGTTTATATTAGAAAACCTTGCGGATCCTCAATTTAATGTGTCATCATCCATAGACATTCTCATTGGAGCAGAATTCTTTTACGATCTTATCGGCGCAGAACAATTTCAGCTCGACAGTTTCTCAAACAAACTACCGTTGTTTCGCAACACGGCTCTTGGCTGGGTAGCAGCAGGTAGTGTTGGTTTGTCTGAAAGGCACGCAGATAACAGTTCTTCCTGCCTCTTTGTGTCAGGTAAGATATTCAATGAGCCGGGGAAAGCACTGCTTGGCCAAGGACATTCTGAGCAAGAGATTAGTGAGAGGCTATTTACTGACGGTCACAGAAGGAATCCACAGGGTAGGTTCATAGTCCCACTACTCCTTAAAGAGGACCCGAGTCAGCTAGGTAGCAATGTTAATGAGGCAATTAGACGGTTTCACAGCCTAGAGAAGCGTTTTGAAAGGCAGCCCCAAGTCAAGTCGGAGTACGCACAGTTTATGAGAGAGTACACTGACCTGGATCATATGGAGGAAATTCCCAGTAATGAGATAAACAAACCATTACAGTACTACCTTCCGCATCATTGTGTATTTAAGGGTAATTCATTGACAACGCGCACTCGCGTGGTATTTGATGGCAGCTCGAAGGGCGATTCTGTATTATCCCTCAATGATTTGTTATTAGTAGGACCATCTTGGCTTTCAGATAATAAAGACGAATGGCCTTCACAGCAGAGGCATAGCTCTCAAGAATTACCTGAAGTTAGGAAAACTAAAATCGTTCTAGTGTCATCTACAGAATCCCTTGGATCGAATCTGATTAACAGATACTCTTCCTGGAGCAAGCTGATTAGAATAACAGCTCTCGTGCTCAGATTTATCAAAAATCTTAAAACTAAAACAGAGAGACAAACAGGTGCTCTTAATCCGGTAGAACTAGAGCAGGCTAAGTATTTATGGTGTAAAATTGCGCAAGGTTCTGAATTTTCACAAGACATAAAGGCTCTCAAACAAAATTTGCCACTACCCAAGGGAAGCAAATTACATGGATTAGCACCGTATTTGGATGAGCAGGGTCTGTTACGGGTAGGAGGCCGTCTGCAAAATACTAAACTATCGGTCAACAGAAGACATCCTATTTTATTACCTGGCAATCATCGCATTACAATAATGTTATTTGATCATTTTCATTTTGTTTTTCTTCATGCTGGAGCTCAGACTTTATTGACAATGATGCGACAGCAATACTGGCCTCTATGTGGGAGGAACGGTGCTCGAAAAGCAGTGTATCGATGTAAGACGTGTTTTCAATTCTCGTCTCGGCCGTATCAACCGATAATGGGATCGCTACCTGAAAGGAGAGTAGTTCCCAGTCGACCATTTGCATCTTCAGGAATAGATTTCTGTGGCTCAGTATATTTACGGCCTTCCTCCAGGAAGGGCGCTCGGATTAAGGCATATATAGCTATGTTTGTTTGTTTTGCCACAAAGGCTGTACATATTGAACTTGTAAGCGATCTGTCTACAGCTGCTTTTTTAGCATCACTGAAAAGATTCATGGCTAGACGAGGAACTTGCACCCACATATTCACTGACAACGCAACTAATTTCGTAGGTGCATCACGTGAGCTAAAGAAATTCTTTAATGATATGAATACCAAGCAGTCACTCATAAGCTTTGCTACTGAGAAGGGGATTCAGTGGCATTTTAGTCCTCCTGGTTCACCTCACTTCGGAGGGTTGTGGGAGGCTGCAGTTAAATCAGCTAAGTATCACCTTAAGAGAATAGTAGGAAATGCTGCATTGTCGTTTGAAGAAATGACTACAGTGCTTGTACAGATAGAGGCAGTTTTGAATTCGCGCCCCCTCTGCCCACTATCCTCTGATCCCAATGATCCGGAAGTATTAACCCCATCCCACTTCCTGATCGGTGGCTCATTTCATCTTCCTGTGGAAGAAGATGTGTCTCAGACTCCCTTGAATAGACTGAAGCGCTGGCAACTGCTTCAGGCTATGTTCCAGCAATTTTGGCGTCGATGGTCCAAGGAATATCTCGGACAACTCCAACAGCGTTCTAAATGGCGGTCGCCCGGACAATCCCCACAAATCGTCACTCCGGTTGTTCTGAAGGAAGAGGGCGTGCCTCCACTTCATTGGAAACTGGGCCGTGTCGCAGCAGTGCATCCAGGAACCGACGGAGTTACGAGGGTTGTTACCATCAAAACACCCAGCGGAGCTCTTTTGAAAAGAGCAGTGTCAAGACTTTGCCCATTGTTGAGTGAAGAGAAGTGAATTGTTTAAATGTTTGTGTACATAGTGTTCATTTCAACTCTCATTCCAGTTAATAGAACAAAGTGACAGTATTTAATTGTTGTTTGAAATATTTGCTATTTCAAGGGGGAGAGTATGTTGGTAACTCTGGCACTGTACATACTCTAATGACAGTTGGTCCCCCTGCTGGAGGGTTGTTGACCCATTAAGAGGAAGGGTCGTTTTCTTACCTGCGTCAAGCAGGACTCACTTGCAAGCAGGTAGCAGTGGCTACCGGACATGGTGTCATAGCACGCATGTAATGTCTACTGTACTTGTTCAGTGTTTAATCATGTACATACAGTGTAAAATATATTTCTTTATACAGTCCACCACATCTTATTCTATGTATTCGACACCAGGTATACAGTATTTCGAACTAATTAGAAATTTCGATATTACCAACTTAATTTCGTCATTATTCTAGATAGATCCATATAGATTAATCATTGGCATAGATCTTAAATTTTAAGAAAAGTAGGCTCTTTAGTTCGTCACGGAACTTCTTGTTAATTTTGAAAATAAAATTGTGATCTTCAGAACGGCGTTTGGAACCGCACCTGTTGGTGAAAAGTCAGAATAGATCAAGAAACACGACCTAATAACCCAAAATTACGTTCTGAGGAATACTTCACCGGCCATGAAAGACTACACAAATACTGGATTGTAATCGAATTTTTAAAAGCTTTTCACTCGGTCATCACAAATATAACCAATTTTAATGGGTAGGCCTATTATTTCCTAAACCTGAAAACAAAAAAATTAAATGAGATCAATATTTATTTATTTAGCGTATGACTACATCAATAATTATAAATTATAATTACAATTCTGTCACAAACTAATATCAGTCTGCCTGAGATTCAAAATTCTTGACTACCATTAACCTATATCAGGCAGGGCTCATCAATGAGCTGGAGATGGTACAAAGCAATTCTAATAGATTTGTGCTACGCGATTTAAGAAGTAGCGATCCTAGAAGTAGTGTAACTCAAATGATAGAAAAACTAAGGTGGGAATCTCTTGAAGATAGAAGGACGAAATCCAAACAATACGCTGTGTTTAACACTTACAATAATCGGCTAGCATCGGATGAATTAAGCAAACGTCTGGAAATCTCACCTACCTGATCAATGCAGATAATCGACCTAAAGTTAAGGGCCGATCACAGCGTACAAATTATGGTAAATATTATTTCATTAATCGTGGTAATCATAATTGGAACTCATTACCTATCTCAGGCTTAGAGCCTTTCCCCAGACATATTGATGTGTTTAAGAGAAGATTGAAATTTTGAGTAAATACTACGTTATAATTACTACCTAGTTCACGAATTGCGTATTGTGTATTATGTATTAGATATTATTGTTGGTAATTTTCTGTAATTGCAAAATTTTGCCACAGGAGTTTTACCCCAATTTGCAAATCTATTATATATAATCCAAAATTGACTCATCACCGCAGGGCTCAAACCACTAGCCCTAGAAAGCTGAAATTTTGCATGTTGGTTGATCCGAGTATGTAGAGGCTCACTAACAAACGGTATTTGAAAATTCAAATTGTAAGTGACTTTTTTCGGCCCTTTGGCATTGACCATCCAAGATTGACTAATCATCGCAGGGCTCAAACCACTAGACCTAGAAAGCTGAATTTTGCATGTTGGTTGATCCGAGTATGTAGAGGCCCACTAAGAAACGGTTTTTGAAAGTTCAATTTGTAAGTGACTTTTTTCGGCCCTTTGGCACTGAGCAAGGACAGTCGGTAAAAAGTTCGGATTTAGCTCATTTTAAGCGGCCAGATACGTGTAACTATACTCTGATGTCCTGTAGGGAGCCCGAAACACACTTTTTAAATTCCTAAAATGAACGGTTTCGGAGATATTCCAAAATAACTGTGTTCCCTCTGAGAAACAGATCAACGTTACTATGGCAACCGCTGAAATTTCCCAGACCGGGGATAGTTTTCTGGCAATATCTCGAAAACCGTTCGATTTAGGGCCTTAAAACGCGGGGTTCGGTTCCCACTTCTAACCACGAACATTGCTCCTCGCATTGATACGCGTAAAATGAGATATATTTTATTTATAGGGGTGGCCTTAGGGGTCGGATACGATCGTGATTTTGAGTCTAATTTTATACTCTTTTAGCTGGTTATTGTAAGCGAGCTTTCAGATCTTTACTCTAATTTACAATGTTAAGATGCTTTCATTTTCTTTATAAATTTGTTCTTTGTTAACTGAATATTTTTGTTTGCCAACTTTGATCAGCTCTTTTTCGATTTTTACCATGATCAGCAACCCATATTCACAGTCAATTGTGTCGTATTCTACCGGCTGTCACGTTAATTATTATTTTTTCGTAATTACCCTTACTGAGGAATTGGGCAAACGTATTTCAATAAGGTTGGTATTTTGTCTTTCGCGGCCATTGAATCCCCGGACAAGTCACGGCTTAAACCTAGAAAAGTTGCTGAGTTGGACAAATGGACTAATGGTGCAGCAGAAAAGAGGAGAATTGAAGCTTTTGAAATGTGGTGATACAGGAGAATGATGATCAGATGGGTAGATAGGGTAACAAATGAGGAGGTATTAAGACGAGTGGGAGAGGAGAGATTTTTCTGGCGACTGCTAATGAAAAGAAGGGATAGGAGGGTAGGACACATATTAAGACACCCAGGAATAGCAAGCTTAGTTATGGATGGGAGGGTCGCGGACTAGAACTGTAGGGGTAAACCAGGGTTAAACAGATTGCCTCGGATGTAGTGTGTGGTAGCTATGTAGAGATGAAACGATTAGCTCAGGAGAGGAAGACATGGAGGGCTGCATCAAACCAGTTAAAAAACTGAAGACTCAAACAACAACAATCAGGAATTTTAATTACTTAGAGAGGCATGTGAGGCAAACGTTTGGTTGGAGAATTTCAATCCCTGGGATATAACACTGGAAGAGACTGTATAACGTACATCAGCGGCCAAGGTGAGATATATTTAACTATAGGTCTATTAATAGCGATATATTGACGTTCAAATCATCAATAAGCATGGCCAAATTACAACCAGAATAACTTAAGTAAGAATACTTTTAATTCAACATATTCCGATAGATTTGCCATTCCAGTGTGCAAGAGTGCAGTTCCCTCTTCAAACAATATTCGCAATTTCTTTAACATAGCGCAATGACACACACTTAACAGTAGCACGTGTACATTTAGACAAAACAATTTTTTTCCATGGGCAAATGTATGTGGCGTGCTCGCGAGCATCCGGACAACAAAATCGTTATGTCTCAGCAGAAGAGGGCAAAACCAAAAACGTAATTTTAAAATGTGTTAACATAATGTAACATCGAACCCTGCAGACTTTCACAACTCTATAAAATTCCCACTTTGCTGCTCATATCAATATACTGCATGTATCAGAATATTCAGAATTAGAATGGACCCACCTATAGCCGCGATTGATGTAAAAGAATAGACCAATTATCAGCAATAATGCATCGTACCCATTGTCTTGATCGCGGGCGAAGCTAGTACCTGCTAGTATTGTATATAATAATAAAGAAGCAACCTTCAAGGATGGGTAGAAAGTATTGAACTACCTAATACAAATATATACAAATTAAATTATGTCTGAAAATTGTTGTTTAAAATTCAGTGAAATTATATTTTCCCTCAAAATTTCATTTAGAAGAATATCAGGCTGCCTCTTAAGGTCCGAAAAATTGGGTACGTATGTTAGAAGTAGGAAAGAAAGTGACTGAAACGTTGTATAAACAGGCCTGAGTATGCGAGCATAACCGAGCAATTTAGTGCCTGGTCGACGATCTTGAGAATGTTTGGTTTTAAGGTGCTCCAAAATCTTCAGCATTTGCAATAATTTGATTCTGCACCATATTGATCTTTCTAACGGTACATTTGTTTTTTCATATTGCGTTTTGGAGGCTACTTTCCTTCTACATTACTACTACCGTGCGTCCTGTTAGTAGATTGTTATTTTTATTTTTATTAGACGATATTATATAACCGACATAGGTAGCTACGCTCGCTAACGGGCAGCGCTTGCCCATGGAGCCAAGCTCTCTGTGGACTTGGTAGACGTGGGTTTGAGCCCCACCATCGGCCATCCTTGAAATGGTTTTCTTTAGTTACCCCATTTACAACTCCAGGCAAATGCTGGGACAGTACCTACTGAGAGGCAACGGTCGCTTCCTTCCACATCCTTTCCCAGTTTCATTCATTTCATCTCCCATTAACTACTCTCATGAGGTTGGCGTCAGGAAGGCTATTCGGCCTTAAAAACCACCCGCCACATAGCCTTTGATCGGATCTCATCCCCAACTCCTCTGAATATACCTTACACGATATATAAGAAAAACTTTAAGAATGAGGCTGCGTTATAAGCATGGACAAAGGTACATGGAACAACAGCAAAATAGATGCTAGTGCTCCTCTTCCTTAGAGGAATCCTATGGTAATGGCATTTTCTAAAATCCAGAAAATTCTTTGGTTCAAATTTGTCGCTATTTGTCTTTCTAGATATAAAATTTCCCTTTTTTTCGGAACTTTTCAATATACAAAGCTGTAATGTAAAGATGCAATTCCTCTTTATATGTGTTATATTTTAACACGTCTTTTTTCAAGAATGACTTTAGATTAATTTTACCAAATGGAAATGAATTGGTTGGCGCTGAAAAGCATTAAGTCCACAAGAAGTTCCGTGACGAACTAAAGAGACTACTTTTCTTAAAAATGAAATTCATGCCAATGAATAATCTACACTATATGTTTATTAGACAGTTTATTAGATGTAGCTCATTGTTTCATTATACTGTGGTGTGTGAGGGTGCATGTGAGTGTGCCTGGTGACAGACTGTTTTAGTGATAGTATTTGTTGTTGGTGGAACTTTTTTTTTTTCGTTGGTAGAATTTTGGAATTTATTTGTTAGTAGAAGGTTAGTATTTTTGTTAGTAGAATTGCTCTATTACTTATTCTGAAAGGGAGTAGCAGCCTTTCAGAATAAATCAATTCTTTACATGTCTTATAGACGGTTAAGATATTGATAATATAAGCCAACTAATGGCTACACTAAGTTCTGCTGCACGGCTGTAAGCAACGGGAAACTACAGCCGTAATGCTATTCCCGAGGATATGCACCTCTCTATGCATAATTACATGTGATGATGGCCTCCTCCCTTGTAAAATATCAATCCGGAGGTAAACTAGTCCCCCGTTCGGATCTCCGGGTGGGGACTACTCGAGAGGGGGTTAACATCACCGAAGTGATAAAGAGGAAATCTGACAGTCTACGGATCGGTGCGGGGAGTGTTCGAAGTCTGTTAGGAAATGGAATGTTGGAAAACTTAGAAAGGGAAATGGATAGGTTGAGGTTGGATTTGGTTGGGATTAGTGAAATGCGCTGGCAGGAAGAACAGGACTTTTGGTCAGGTGACTATAGGGTCATTAGAACTAAATCAAACAATGGTCAAGCAGGGGTTGGTCTCATATTGAGTAGGAAACTAGGACAGCGGGTTGAATATTATGAGCAATATAGTGAACGGATTATTGTAGCAAAAAACAATACTAAACCTACGTGCACCACAGTGGTACAAGTCTATATGCCTACCAGTCAAGCTGATGATGAAGATGTTGAAAAAGTCTACGAAGAAACAGATGAATTGTTGAGGTATATCAAGGGTGATGAAAATGTTATAGTAATGGGAGATTGGAATGCTGTGGTAGGAAAAGGGAGAGAATGGAAGTTAGTAGGAGATTTCGGATTAGGTGAAAGGAATGATCGAGGAAGCAAGCAGATGGAATTCTACACTGAGCATGAGTTGGTCATAGCTATCATGTCTTTCAATAACCACAATAGAAGAATATACACATGGATGAGACCAGGAGTTACAGGGCGTTACCAAATCGACTTCATTATGGTCAAGCAGAGGTTTTGAAACCAGATTTTGGATTGTAAAACATATCCTGGTGCTGAAATAAACTCTGACCACAATCTGATTGTTAGGAAATGCAGATTAAAGTTGAAGGAACTGAGGACAAGTCAAAAGCCAAAAAGGTGGGCAAATAGACAGACTGAAAGTGAAGGATGTAAACGAAAGATTCAAGAAGAGTATAAAGGAAGGCCTAATGAAAAACCCTAAACAAACTTTAATTGCAGGTGAATGGGCACTTTTCAAGAATGAAATAACAAAATCCGCCGAAGAAAACATTGGTAGGAAAGAAAGAATAGGTAGAAAACCGTGGATCACTCAGGATATACTAGAATTGATGGATGAAAGGCGGAAACACAAGAATGTAAGAGATGAAAAGGGGAAAGCAGAATACAGACGTCTGAGAAATGAGGTTAAGAAGAAGTGCGAGGAAGCGAAATAAGAATGGTTGAAAGAGATATGTGCAGGTATAGAAAATTGTCTGAAATTAGGAAAAGTAGACACAGCTTATCGAAGGATTAAGAATACTTTTGGGGAAAAGAAGACTTAAGTGCCGTAATATTAAGGACACACATGGAAAACCTCTAACAGATAGGGAAGAAAAGTTTGAGAGATGGAAAGCTTACATAGAGTGTTTGTATAAGGGAATGGAGATTGAGAATCATGTAATGGAAAGGGAGGAGGAAATTGATGAGGATGCAAAGGGAGATTTAATATTGAGATCAGAATTTGACAGAGCATTGGAGGACTTAAGCAGGAACAAAGCACCAGGCATAGATGATATACCGATTGAGTTGCTTCGCTGCATAGCAGATGAAGGTCTGATCAGGTTATTTCACTTGGTGTGTAAGATTTATGAGAAAGGCGAAGTACCCCCGGATTTCAAGAAGAATGTTATCATCCATATGCCAAAGAAAGTGGGAGCTGACAGATGTGAAGATTACCGTACAGTCAGCTTGATTACTCATGCTTCAAAGATCCTGTCTAGAATAATTTACAAGAGGATGGAAAGCCAGATAGAAACGGAGTTGGGTGAAGACCAGTTTGGTTTCAGGAGAAATGTAGGAACAAGGGAAGCTGTACTAAGACTTAGGCTGATTATGGAAGATAGAATAAGGAAAGATAAGAGAACGTTCGTGGCATTTGTAGACCTAAGGCTTTTGATAACGTTGATTGGACTAAATTGTTTGACATTTTGAAAACTCTTGGAAAAAAGTACAGGGATAGGAGGGTGATATACAATCTATACAGAAACCAGACAGCAGTCATTCTAGCTGAAGGACATGAGAGAGAAGCTGGCATTCAGAAAGGTGTTAGGCAAGGCTGCAACTTATCACCCATACTTTTCAATCTTTACATTGAACAAGCAATGAAGGAAATTAGAGAAAAATTTAAAGTGGGATTGAAGATTCAAGGAGAAATAATTTCAACTCTGAGATTTGCCGATGACATGGTCATCTTGGCCGACAATCATGAGGATTTGAATGAGTTTTTGAATGGTATGGACTCCGTCTTACGGAAAGAATACATGATGAAAATTAATAAATGTAAAACAAAAACACTGGAATGCAGCCGAAATAAATCAGAAACCTCTATGGACATCAAATTGGCAAGTGAATAGCTGAAGGAAGTAGGAGTTTTCTGTTGCTTAGGAGGCAAAATAACCAGTGATGGACGAAGCAAAGAGGATATAAAAAGTAGGTTGGCTATGGCAAGGAAAGCATTTCTACAAAAAAGGAATCTGTTGACATCGAATATAGATTTAGGTATTAGGAAGTCGTTTTTGAAAACCTTTCTTTGGAGCGTGGTGCTCTATGGAAGTGAAACGTGTACTATTGGTGCAGCAGAAAAGAGGAGAATTGAAGCATTTGAAATGTGGTGTTACAGGAGAATCATGAAGATCAGATGGGTAGATAGGGTAACAAACGAAGAGGTATTAAGACAAGTGGGAGGGGAGAGATGTTTCTGGCGACTGCTAATGAGGAGAAGAGATAGGTTAGTAGGACACATAGTAAGACACCCAGGAAGAGCAAGCTTAGTTATGGAAGGAAGGGTTGAGGACAAGTACTGTAGGGGTAGACCAAGGTTGGTATATGTTAAACAGATTGCCTCGGATTTAGGGTGTGGTAGCTATGTAGAGATGAAACGATTAGCTCAGGACAGGAAGGCATGGAGGGCTGCATCAAAACAGTCAAAAAACTGAAGATTCAAACACATATGAACATATCAAGAATAATGACGAAATTAAGTTGGTAATATCGAAATGTCAAATTAAGGGTAGTTCGAAATACTACAGTTGGCAGCCCTGGTGACTGAATATATTCTTAGTTCCATCTCTTAAGGTACAGAATACAAAATTTGGTTGATGTCCAATGGACGTGTAAAAGCATTTTGGCAACAATGTCATGCGTGTGCTGGTCAGAAATAATCTGAAATATTATGATATCTTGCTGTGCCAATTTTGGATGAAATCCATTTGTTATTTTAGAAGCTACATGTATTTTAAAATTGGACCTATCAGCAGGCATAGACTCATGTTGGCAGCACTGACTTATATTAATTACTCCAAATTAATCTAGAATGTCAGGTGCTAAACGTGTGCAAAGTATAGAGCTGTTGGCTTGCATACTTTCTGATATATTGATATTAGGGCAAAAAAATATAGACAGCATTTATTGACAGTTGGCAGCCCTGATTGCTCTTAAGAATACTTATAGTCATATATGTTATATTAAAAATAGCATATACGAAATTTGGATGAAATCCAACTGATAGTATAGAAGTAACATGTATTTAACAAGTAGATCCGTGAAGAACTATAAAGCCAATTTTCATATATCCTACTAATGTTAATTGCCCCTATCAACATACTAAATTTCAGTTTGATTGCTGTAATAGATTCGTAGATATTGAGAACCGTCTAAATATTTCGGATGGTCGCCATGTTGGACTTTTATGTATGTAGGGCTTAGAGTTATGTACTGTTACATGAAGATTATTGTGTTCGTGTAGTATTCAAACTTCAATCGCACGATTAGTACACAAGAAGTAAAAACGAGATTTTAAAATTTCGCACAAATGCCATCTTGTCGTTATGGATAGAGCCCTGCGCGGATAGACAAAACGTTATCCGCATCCGCCCCGCATCCGCACGGCTTTTATCCGCATCCGCCCCGCATCCACAATACTGTTATCCGCATCCGCCCCGCATCCGCACGACTGTTATCCGCATCCGCACGAATTTTATCCGCATCCGCCCCGCATCCACGCGACTTTTATCCACACGTTTGTTATCCGAATCTACTGGCATTACAAAGATATTTTCAATGTGTTGCTTTATACTTTATCTTTTAGACATTTGAGAAGAAAGTTGAACCCATAGGCTATGTACTGTAGCCTATATCATGTGCTATGTCTAAAATGAATGTTATACAGCCAGAATTGCAACCCTTTTCAGTTGGGAGTGTTGATTGTGCTTAATGACATAATTTGAATGGGTTTAGCTTAAATCATCGTCTTACATTTGTCATGAAAATATATAACGGTAAAATATGATGTGTCATAAACATCCGGGCCCTAGTAAGGGATAGTGGGGGAATTGTGCGCACTTAAGCAAGAATCGGTCTTGTGATGATGACATAATAGATAACACAACTGCAGTTATGAATAAGGGAGCCTGAGTAACTCTATATTCGATGTGCTGAACCAAATTTAATTCAAAAATAAAATAGGTGGTCTATAATTCGAAATCTCGCAAATATGCATTTGCGCACTATTACCCTGCAGTGTTGGAAAGTCATACCAATACAATGTGAATTGGCTGAAACTTGCACTGAGCATTAATATTAGAATATTCAAATGCATTTTACAATAGCATAACAATGCAACGATACTAAAATTCTGCAGTTTTGGATATTAGAATAAAATATCTTCGTTTCGTCAGCATTAAAAGAGGCAATCCTATTTAGGCTTGTTCCTTCAGGTTGTTTCAACGTTAATGCAGGATATCTCCTCAAGAACTCACACAACCAATCTCTGTCGGCTAGACTTTTAACTTTATGGAAATTATGGGGAATCTTATTCTCCTCTGCAAACTTGAACTCTAACCGTCTGACAAGCTTGTTACTAATACAGTCATCACAATTAACACTGGTTATCAGACAGATTCTACACACACCCGAAGTTCACGGGGCTACATGACCGCGTTATCGCAGCCCCTAAACTTAAGAACCACCCAACCAAGCTTGGTGGGCGTTAAGCCGTAAAATAATTTTGCCAATGTCAAAAGGTATTCGGATCATTATGACTCCATTTCGTCGGTAAAAATAGCTTTACAGACTAGACGAGGTGGATAATAATGTTATTGGTTTTACGTCCCTTTTAACTACGCTGGCTTTTAGAGACGCCGGGGTGCCGGAATTTTGCCCCGAAGGGGATCTTTAACGTGCCAGTAAATCTACTGACACGGCTCCCTTGCATTTGCGCACCCTCAAATGCCACCTGACTGCGCCAGGATACGAACCTGCAACCTTGGGCTCAGCAAGCGAGAACGTTACCCCTGAGCCACGCAGCCAGGCAGACGAGGTGGAGCAAGACAATTTTGCAGCCACTGCTTTCGTAGGATTGACTGGGGAATGTTGAAACTTGTCCCCACTTCCCTTATTTTCCTCCCATCATCCCTAATTGCACGTTGAGCTTCCTGCACATTTTCTGCTGGGTATGAGTTTTTCTCCGTTTTCCGCGTATAATTTCTTGTCATCTGGAGAACAGACACGAAATATTTTGCCAATAATGTCGCGTTGTATATACTTGTATCATATAATATGTTCTGCGCACCATTACTCCACTCTGCTTTTAAAACGTAACTCACTGAATCCCGGTAAACTAATCTACTGTTATTGAAAAATAAATACATGCAAAACCACTGTAAACACTGGCATTTAAAACTACATTTAATTTTAAATAATCGAATCTCAACTGTAGGCTTACCTTCTTATTTGCCGGCTACAGAAAATAACATGCAACGTGTTATGTTTCTTCATCCAAGCCTCACAGTTATCACATAGCAACTGGGATCATGCTGACTGTCCCTTTCCCTATCTGATGTGATAGGTACGATGACAGCTTGAGGGTAGCAGTGAACTGAGTTGCTAGTTGTACTACCAACTCGAAAAACATAGATGCGCACGATTACAAGTTCGGATTGTATTCTAAAAACTATCCGCAAATTTACTCCAAACATTATCCGCGGCTTATCCGCTATCCGCACAGCCATGAAAAGTATATCCGCAAGGCGAAAAATGTTGCGGATATCCGCGGGTCTATCCGCGGATATCCGCATCCGCGCAGGGCTTTAGTTATGGAAACAATTGAAAAACATTACATGCCAGTGGATTAACATTTGTATAAGGATTTACTGTACAAAGTGGCACTGCACTCGGATGGTTAAATTGCGAGAAACGACCATGTGAATATTTATACTTCGCTCCGCCGCCATGTTAGATTTGTGATCACCAGGTTATTAAAAGTCCTATAGGTGAACTTATATCCATAGCCCCTATGAACATTAAAAAAAATCAGTTTGATTGCTGTAATAGATTCGTAGATATTGAGAACCGTCTAAATATTTCGGATGGTCAACATGTTGGATTGTTATATGAATCATGTACCTTTAAAGGAAAATTATTGCGTAGGTTCACTATTCAAACTTTCATTTCGATTGCATGATTACGACACAAGAAACAAAAACTTAATTTAAAAATTCGCACAGCCGCTATCTTGAGGTTATGTAAATAATTGAACTAAATTATATACCAGCGCATTACAATGTATATAAACATTTGCTGTACCATGTTTCATTGTGCTTGGATCATTAAATCGCGTGAAAAGTCTATTTAAATCTTTCAAATTCGCTTGGCCGCCATGTTCATTTTGTAGTTAACCGGTTTTTGAAAGTCTCATAGATGAACTTCCAGTAGTGCCCTTTAACTCCTTGCAAAATTTCAGGGTGATACCGGTAATACTTTCAGAGATATAGAATGCCAGTGAAATATTTCGCACAGCCGCCATATTGAGGTTATGTAAACAATTGAACGAAGTTTGATGTCGGTGCATTGCAATGTGTATAAACATATACTGTACCAAGTTCCATTGCGTTTGGTTGATTAAGTCGCGAGGAACGTCTATTTAATTTCGCAAATTCGCTTGGCCGCCATGTTGGTTTTGTAGTTACCAGGTTTTCAAAGGTCACATAAGTGAATTTTCAGTAGTTCCCTCTGACACCATACAAAATTCCAAGTTGATATCGGTAATAGTTTCGGAGATATTGAATGCTGGTGAAATATTCGCACAGCCGCCATGTTGAATTGGTGAGACGTAACAAAATTTGAAGGGCACGGTCGGGGTCGCCCGTAATAGTGCTATGAACTTACCAAGTTTCATTGAAATCGCTCCAGTCGTTTAGATTTTATTAGGGACACACACACACACACTCCTCACTCACACACACAGGCACACACACTCACACACACACACGGACAAAAGGTGATCTCATAAGCCTATTTTTTCAATATTGAAAATAGGCTAAAAATTGGTCTTATCAGCAGGCTTAGAATCATTTTGGTTGAACTGACGTATATAAGTTACTCAAAATTAATCTAAAATGTCAGGTACTATATGTGTGCATAGTTTAAAGCTGTCGGCTTGCATAGTTTCTGATATATTGGTATTTGGATTTAAGAAAAATAGAGAGAGAAATTATTAACAGTTGGCAGCCCTGGTGGCCCTTAAGAATACACTCAGTCATATGTGCTTATGTACACATATTACATAGAAAAAAAATCCTCTCGGCACGCCGGAAGGCGGAGGTAGATTTCACCGGGCAAACTAGGGGATTGGCTATAATAGGCAAAATATGCAGGTTTTCGTAGGAGGATCAGACCTCATTGATTGCAAGAAAGTATTTTACATTTAGAGGTTAAAAATCAACTTTTTTTCGTTTTTGTATGCATATTTTTATCATTTTATTGTCTTATGGGGATGGTAACCTTCTTGTCATTCGGGGTTCATTTTTAGCCTATTTTCAATTTTGAAAAAAAAAATAGGCTTATGAGATCACCTTTTGTCCGTGTGTGTGCGTGTGTGTGGGTGTGTGTGTGAGGTGTGTGTGTGTCCCCCCCTAATAAATTCTAAACGGCTGGAGAGATTTCAATGAAACTCGGTAAGTTCATAGCACTATTCCGGGCGACCCCGACCGTGCCCCTGAAATTTTGTTACGTCTCATCAATCCAGCATGGCGGCTGTGCAAAATATTTCACCAGCATTCAATATCTCCCAAACTATTACCGATATCACCCTGGATGTTTTTACGGTGATAAAGGGAACTACTAGAAATTCACCAATGTGACATTTGAAAAACTGGTAACTACAAAACCAACATGGCGGCCACGCAAATTTGCGACTTTTAAATAGACGTTTCTCGCGATTTAACCAACCAAACGCAATAAAACTTGGTACAGTACATGTTTATACACATTCTAATGCACCGACATCTAACTTCGTTCAATTGTTTACATGACCACAAGATGGCGGCTGTGCGAAATATTTCTCCGGCATTCTATATCTCTGAAACTATTAGCGGTATCACCCTGAAATTTTGTACGGAGATAAAGGGCACTACTGGAAGTTCATCTATAAGACATTAAAAAAGTGTATGGGTATTGTCTGTTTTTCTTAATTGCTATCCCTATGTCCCACTATTAATGCAATTGTTAACCATCAACAGTCTCTGACTATGTTCGCAAAGAGAGTGACCTTAAACAATACACTCTATCTATGGTTTGTGTACCGATTACACAATAATACAGTGTGGTCAAGTCATGTTGAGGCAATAGTTATATCAGGTAAGGTATTCGAACCCTTGCTTTCTTGTACAGAAAATTTGAACTTAAGTCAAACACCATAACCACTCGGTCAACCTGACAGTTACTAATTTAATTATTTTTGTGGACTTGAGTGTTTATAAAACTTTTTCCAGTATACATTGACTAAACCACTTGTTTGTTTTGAAATATAGATTTTGTTTTGTTTGACCATAACATTGCAGTTATGAGTCTTGTGAACTGGGTGTTTAATATAGGGTTAAAGGCATTTTAAAATAATGTTAGAAAAGCTCTTAGGTATCGTGTCATGGGTTTTAGTAATGCATTACTGTTCGTTGACTAACATTTACCGTTACACAACATTATTTTGGTGAGCTCTACATGTTGTTTGAGTCGTCAGTCTTTTGACTGGTTTGATGCCTCCCTGCCCCGAGCGAAACGTCTCATCTCTATATAACTACCACACCCTACATTCAAGGCTATCTGTTTAACATATTATAACCTTGGATCCCTCCTACAAGCTCTTGGGTTCAATTCCTAGATTTAACAAAAACTTTTAAAAGTGGTATGACAACTAAAACTAGTCTACTCAGTCTCGAGTGGTCCAAATAAGTAGAGAGGGTTTGATTCACACCTCAACCATAGAGCACTATGTTCTTTTTTTATAATGATAGCCATTTGTTCAATTTCACATTTCACACATTGCAATTTGTCAATTTTCCATTTGCATTTTTTAAAATGACAGTTTGATGTTTTTCAATTTCATGATATGGAAACATGGATTTTTCCATTTTCATATTTACACATTTGTCAATTTCCCATTTGCATATATTTTCTTAAATGTCCGTTTAAGGTTTTTAAATTTTGTCTATATGGAAACATGGATTTTCCAATTTGCTGTTTACAATTTTTTTATATATATTTATTTTGTGTGTATGTTGAAAAACGATATTTCCAAAACAAGATTTTTATTTTTCATTTTATGATTTTGTAAATGATCTTAATGTGAGTGCTTGACCATGGCAATAATACAGTCTATCTATGTGTTAGCGGAACCATAGAGGCTTATTACTACTGCAAGTAAGAATGTTTTACAAAAAACGACTATCTACCACTACATTTGAAAAACAAAACGATTGAAAAAAATCTATTTTCCATTCATATATAAGTGCTAATACTCCCTCTCCCCACCCTACCTCACCGTATTTTCTCTGGTCAAACAACCAATGCTACACACACACACACACACACACAAGCTTTCTATATATCTCTCTCTATATATATGTTTTCTCTTGTCCACGAGATAAAAATTATGGTTGCTGGATTGTATCCTGCACTGTTTATGCGACATACCTTTGCCAGTTCATAAAAACCGTTAGGTATTTCTCTACACATAGCGATTTTACCACTGCTTTTGCTTGTTTGGCTTTCTTGCAGTCTGGTATGTGATAGGAAGCATTAACTGTATGTCAAACCCAGTCCACGTTTGTATTTGTAATCTAAGTAATAATTTGAAAAGAGACAAGTGTAATCAGTTTTAAACATTATCTCTGCTTTTATTTGATTGTTTATGACATGCATATTAACCAAAAATCAAACCCTAGTCTACCTTAGTGAAAGGCTAACAGTTTAACCACTGCGTCACCATACCCTTTTTTCTTAGTTTGATTCGTTCTAGGCCTTAGAGCTAGAAATCGAGTTAAGATCTCCAGTGAAAGAGGCACATGTGCTCACCACTATAGCACGTAATGTTTAGCTGGTAACATTAGACAACCGAAAATGATTGTATTTCTGTTAGCCAAGCATTTCTGTCATTTACCTACTGTGTGAGCTCTGCCAGCAAGACAGTTTAGTTCAGAACAAGTGTGTGTGTGAGTGTGTGTATAGATTATTAGCCTCAGGTATTTAAAGCTTGTTGTGTGTAGCGACCATCTTGTCCCAGTAACCACTGAGCAAGTTTTAACAGTCAACCCATAATAACTGCATAGGATGGTTGTGTGTGGTTCATGTACTTGTGTGTGTGTGTGCATTAGCATCATGCACTAGCTTTACCTTACCCTGTATAGGTAGAGCGTTATCCCTTTCCTTTCTGACATTACCAATGCCCACATTCAACCACAAGTTTTACACTTAAACCATTGGCTTGTTCTTGATTAAGTTTGGTTCGGTTTGGTTGGATTTGATTCAGCTTGGTTCAGTTTAGTTCAATGTAGTCACCATTTTGGATTTTAGCTATCCTATTTAACCAATCAATTAAAGATTGACTACTCTTATTTCTTGAATCGATTAATCAGATTTTGTATACACCATTTGTCATTTATTATCCCATACCTACAACCTATACTCTCTCTGTACTGCAGTTCAATCTGAAAACAAGTTCCAATGGTGAAAGATTTGTCAGTCACCATACATGTAGCCTACAATAATTCCTTCACTACCTAGCTATGTTTCATCACTCACTGTAAACATTTCACATGTCCATATCCGATTATAAATTATAAAATCTCAGGTCGATGACCTTGATGTATTGGGTATTTTTGGGTGAATTCATTAGCCATGGGAAAGGGTTGACTATTCTAAGTCCTATGACACCTCACATGTTGATATCCGATTATTAGTTTATAAAATCTCAGGTCAATGACCTTGCTGTTTTGAATTTTTGAGGTAACTTCATTGGTCATGGGAAAGGGTTAACCATTCGTAGTCCTATGACACCTCACTTGACCCTCTCTACTGATAAGTTTATAAAATCTTAGGTCAATGACCTTGCTGTTTTGGGTATTTTGGGTAAATTCGTTGGTCATGGAAAAGGGTTGGCCATCCTGAGTCTTGTGACACCTCACTTGTCCCTCTCTGATTATTAGTTGATACAATCTTAGGTTAATGACCTTGCTGTTGTTTTTTTTTTTGTAAATTCATTGGTCATGGGGAGGGGTTGGCCATTTTAAGTCCTATGACACCTCACTCGACCCTCTGTGATTATTAGTTAGCGAGATATTAACGAAAGTGCAGTTAGACCCTTTTGACAAAAAATGAATAATACATTCAAAAACAGGGCGTCACCACAAGTCCAACGACCCCTAATACAAGTTCCTAGCTTTCTTAGTTCATAAGATATTAAAAAGCCGATGACCTATTAGTTTTTGGATCTTTGGTTAATTTGTAAAAAAAAACGTATGTATAAATCATTATTCAAAAAGCCCACCCTCTTACAAAAACCTCAATTGCGCATTCGTAAAACAAAAAACAAAAATGATAATCATAGCGGCATTCAGTCGTATGCATGCACTTTATGTGGAACGAGTTTAATTTCATATTGGCTTATAAACTCCCACATGTTGCACATGGAAAGCGACTTTTACCTAAAAATTATTATTTCACCCCCTAGTAGGGGTAGATTTTATTTTTGAGTGGAAATAAGTTATCCATAGGAAAGGGGGTGTCTGCCGGAGTAATTTGACTACTCGTACATGTCTCTAGCCTTATTCCCACCACTGCCAAAACAGGTTGTGACTTGTTAGCTCTTATCGTGCACGTGCACATGTGAACACCTGTGTGTTAGATCATATTACACATGAACTCGCATTTTCTCACGTATGAATCAAAACAGGATGTGACTTGTTTCACAAGGAGAATGCTAATAATGACATCTCACACGTGTTCACATGTATTTCATCACTTTCCTTTCATATCGTTATTACATTTTAGTAGTGGGGGATTAGTGAACAACGTCAATTCAACACACACAAATGTAGTTAGGCCCTTTGACATAATTTAAATAAATTCATGGGCTAGTCCGTAGGAACCAGGTCAAAGGGACTGGTCCAAAGGGATCAGTCCAAAGGGACAAGGACTCGTCCACAAGGACTCGTCCACAAGGACCTGTCCACAAGGTCCCGTCAACAATGACTTGTCAACAATGCCCTGTCAACAATAACCTGTCCACAGGGAACCACTCCCCCACCCTCTTATAAAAGCCACGACTGGGTATGCGTAAAAACAAAAAACAAGCATGTTAATTCATAGTGACTATCCACCGTACACATGCACATTATGTGGAACAACGTTTAAATCCATATCGGCATTCAAACGCTCACATATTGCAATAGGAAAGAGAGATTCTCTAAAAAATTACAATTTCACCCCCTAGTAGGGGTAGGTATTACTTTTGGGGTTGAAATATGTTGTCCATTGGAAAGGGGGTATCAGCCCGAGTTCAATGACACCTCATTTGTCAAAATCCAACCATGCGTTCGAGAGATATCGGGCTGCCGCCATCTTGTGAGGAGGGTGAGGAGGAGGAGGATTTAGAACCCCTCAAAAACCACTACTTGAGTGCAGTGAAATTTGGTACTGTAAATCCTTCTACGAATGTTAATCCACTGGCATCTAATTTATTTCAATTGTTTCCGTAACCACAAGATGGCAGCTGAGCGAAATTTTAAAATCTCCTTGTTACTTCTTGTGTCCTAATCATGCGATTGAAGTTTGAATGCTACACGTACACAATAATCTTCATGTAACAGTACATAACTCTAGGACCTACATATATAAAATCCACATAGTGACCATCCGCAATATTTAGTCGGTTCTCAATATCTACGAATCTATTACAGCAATCAAACTGAAATTTTGTATGTAGATAGAGGCAATTAACATAAATAAGATATATGAAAATAGGCTGTATAGTTCTTCACGGAACTACTTGTTATACTTGTGAACACATTGTCCTTATGCAAGGTTTGGAACTGATGTGTAACTATCTGACAGTCTGTTACTTCTTCTCGCAAAATTTTATCTCCCGCAGAGATTTTTGTTGGTTCCTCAGTTTAGGGGCTGCGACAACGTGGTCATGTAACCCCGGGTGTGTAGAAACTGATAAACGGTATTAATTGTGATGACTGTATTAGTCTGTAATTCAGGTAAGGTCTGCAGACGGTCAATTTTAAGTAGTAGTTCCTAATTTTGTACCATATACTAACGTGAACGACACCTAGCTGTGAACTTGGCTACTAGATGCCACCGCAACCAGCAACTTGCAGCGAACGTTGGAACTTCTCCTCCAAAGCATGCTGAGGGATTTTTAGCGCTCTTAGAAAATCAGACGACTTTGGCCGGCTTTGAACCAGCGACCTTGGGCATATAAGTTCAGCATGCTACCAGTTAGCCGCTTCCCACAGTCAGATGGAAAAATGAATGTGATCTCGTGCAATGGCGTTGTCTTGGCAACCTCTGATAGCTCATCCCTCATCAATTTAGAAGTGTTGTCACGGTAACCTCTGATGGCACTTGGCATGTTCTTTAATTCCGAAATCATTTTTCTCATCCCTTGGCGTAATGGTAGGTCAGATCAAAAATTCTTTCAGACAAAGTTTTAGGTAATTATTAGGGGAATATTTTCCATTATGTACGGGTTTGATATTGTGCCTATTAAGAGAGATATGATTAATGTTTCCCGAAAAAAACACTTTTTTCCACCCCTTTGGTCAATGGTTGGTGCTATCAAAAAACCTATTTGACATAAATTTTTGGCACTTATCCGACAAATATTATGAACTTTGAATTGATTCGATATTTCACGTATTAAGAGAGTTATAGCGACATTTCACTTTTTCGAAAAAAAAGCCCCCCCCCCATTTTCACCCCCTTTAACCGATTTTGCCCATTAACGAACTCGACCGATTTTTTAAGGGGTTACATATTATGTAAAACATTAAAGTGATTGGTGCAAAATTACGGCAGTTATCGTGTCCACAAGAAACTGATATATATGCATATACAGTGCCGGAAAAATTAATAGCAACTCAGTGATTTTCCTCTTTGAATTAAGTTATTTCATGTTTCAGTGTGACAGGTTTTCCTTAGTAATGCAATCCGAATATTTTTTGAAACCCTTATTTAGTTACCACTCTATTGCAAGGTAACACATTAAATTTATTGTTGTTTACATGGCAGTTTGTACAGCTTTTGTAAATTGAAGGCCCAAGAGCAAAATATTGTATTTTACGTGTTAGTGTGTATTGTTCCAGCAGATGGCAATAAATGCTCCTGGAAGTTTTGTTCATTGTCTACAGATGTCTCTGTTGTGCATACAGTTGCTAGTTACTACTTCCTGTTGTGCATTCCTACTTCTTGTCTATTAATAATCCCTTTGAATGATCATAAGTATTTTTCCTGTTTACCTGTTGTGTTTTTGTGATTGAGGGAGTTTGATTGACAGATTCTAATTCAGAAATGGGTAGAAAATGTGATATAACACCAAGAAAGGCTACACAGATTGTGACTTTAAGTGAATGTGGTAAAACTAATAGTGAAATAGCTGAAATTGTGGGTGAGCATAAAAGTACAATTGGGATACAGTTGGGTAAGTTTCGAGATAGGGGTGATGTTATGGGTGGTAGAGTGGGGAAATGTGGCAGAAAACCGGTAACTTCACCCAGATGTGACAATGCTTTACGTCGTTTATGTTTGGAAGACAGATTTGCTACCTCAGAAGAACTTGCAGAGAAATGGAGGGAAACTTCTGGGGTTAATGTTTGTTCTAGAACTGTAAGGAACAGATTGCGAAAATTTGATTTGATGTCTAAGAAGCCTGTCAAGAAACCAATGCTCACCAAACAACAACGTATGAAGCGTGTACAGTGGGCTAAAGAACATCAGCACTGGCCAGTTGAACAGTGGAGTAAAGTTATCTTTAGTGAAGAATCAAAAATCAACATTGGTGGTAGTGATGGGGGTTGTAGAGTGTTTAGGAAAGCAAGCGAAGCACTGAATCTAGCCTCTACTATAAAAACGGTTAAGGTCCCAACTAGTGTTATGCTTTGGGGGTGTTTCTCATACAACGGTGTTGGGCGTATCCATGTCATAGAATCTACTGTTAATGGAGCCATGTACAAAACAATTTTGGAGAAGAAGATGTTGTCGTCAGGACGGGATTTATTTCCAGGACAACCATTCATTTTTCAGGATGATTCAGCAGCCTGCCATCGTGCAAAGTGGTCAAAGACTGCTTACATATGCAGGAAAACGTCACAGCATTGCCTGGCCTGGCAATTCACCAGATCTAAATCCAATAGAAAATTTGTGGATGACATTGAAGAAGAAAATCAGAGAAAAGAAGCCCAGAACAAAACTGCAATTGATCGAGACAATTGTAAACACCTGGCATCATGGAATACCCGTTGAAACTCTCCAAAATCTAGTAGATTCCAGGCCAAGAAGTTGTCAGGAAGTTGTGAGGTCAAAAGGCTATCCCATAAAGTACTAGTGCAAAGATAAGGAACTATTATATGAGGTGTAAAATTTTGCTCTTGTGCCTTCTTTTAACAAATGCTACAGAAACTACCATGTAAACAGCAATAAATTTAAGTTATTGTCTGGATTAGAGTTAAAATAAAACAAGCTTTCATAAAATGTATGGATTGTAGTACTTTCTGTTAACCTGCCTGAATGAATCATGAAATAGCTTAATACAGAGAGAAAAATCACTGAGTTGCTATTAGATACACACACATATATATATAAACTTTTGAACTGACGGTGGTTTGGGGTCTGGGGGATGTGAAACGCGAAGATATGTCGAAATTTTCCGGAAGTCGAAACATGGCACCCATTGCAATAGTTAGCTTTCTGATGAAATCTACCTAAAATAGGCTACATAATTTAAATACTACCATCAACGACACCTAGCTGTGAACTTGGCTACTAGATGCCACCGGAACCATCAACTCGCAACGAACGTTGGAACTTCCCCTCCGAAGGAAAGCATACTCAGGTTTTTTTGGCGCTCTTAGTAAATCCGACGACTTCAGCCGGGTTTGAACCTGCGACCTTGGGCATAGAAGTTCAGCATGCTACCAGCTCCGATACCAAAGTCGCTTCCCACAGACATATGAAAACAGAATGTGATCTCGTGCAGTGGCGTTGTCATAGCAACTGCTGATGACTCATCCCTTATCAATTAAAAGTAAAGTTGTCATGGCAACCACTCTTGGCACTTGGAATTTTCTCATAATTTAAATCATTTTGCTCACTCCGTGGCGTAATGGTGGGTCATATCGAAAATTCTTTCAGACAAAAGTTTTAGGTAATTATTGGAGGAATATTGTCCATTTTGTACGGTTTTGATATTGTGCCTATTAAGAGAGATATGATTAATGTTTCCCGAAAAACCCACTTTTTTCCACCCCTTTGGTCAATGGTTGGTGCTATCAAAAAACTTATTTGACATAAATTTTTGGCACTTATCCGACACATAGTATGAACTTTGAATGGATTCGATATTTCACGTATTAAGAGAGTTATAGCGAAATTTCACTTTTTCGAAAAAAGCCCCCCATTTTCACCCCCTTCGACCGATTTTGCCCATTAACGAACTCGACCGAGATTTTATAGGGATACATGTTATGTAAAATATTCAAAGTGATTGGTGCAAAATTACGGCAGTTATCGTGTCCACAAGAAACTGATATATATATATATATACATAAATTATATATAAACTTTTGAGCTGACGGTGGTTTTGGGGTCTGGGGGATGTTAAACGCGAAGATATGTCGAAATTTTCCGGAAGTCGAAACATGGTACCCATTGCAATAGGTAGCTTTCTAATGAAATCTACCTAATTTGGTTAAAATTCAATAGATAGTGTAGAAGTTATAAGCATTTAAAAATTGGACTTATCAGAAGGCTTAAAATTATTTTGGCAACACTGGCATGTATGGCGTCCTGGAAATTAAACTGAAATAGTTTTATCTACATGTGTGCCAATTTTGGAATAGCTCCCATTTATACCTTCCAAGATATCCAACATGGAGCTCAAATTTCTAGTGCACTTTTTCAGCAGTTGGTAGCACTGACATCATTTTCAAATATGGTCGTGAGATATTCCGGTATACATCTTTACTCATACATAATTTGGTTTCGATTGCTGTAGCCGTTTAGGAGTTGATAGGGGGACACACACACACTGCCAGACAGACAGAGGACGGACAGACAGAAGGACAGACAGACACACATTTCCCCAGATCGATCTCATTAGTCTACTTTTTCCTCAATTTTGCAAAATGTGAAAAGTAGGCTAAAAATGGTCATTTTTGAAACAAATAGTATTCTGAAGTATTGACCTGACGGCATAGGAAAAAAATAAGTCAGCCTTCTGTTTAAGCCAGAAACCACTGCTACATGTAGTGCGATCAGAGGAGAAATGAATTGAGTCAATGACTTGCTACCTTTCAGCGCCGTATTCCGTTCTTAATGTTGGCCGCACTGCAAGACTCCCGCGTGTTACAGTGCTATTGTAAATTATATTTGAACTGGGTTTAGGTGGTTTTTATGCTAAAAATCCATTTTAAAATAAAATATTCATTCCGGATGGCTTTATGCCTCACAAATTGTTTCGAAAAATATATATACTGAATCAAAATTGATATTCCGCTAACACAAATATAACCTGAATAGTTACGTCACAAGATAGATAACAAATATAGAGTTTTTGTGCTGTCAATGACGTATTATCTGTCTCCTGAAGAATAGTGAAATCTAACTTAATTCTTTTCAACTCCAGCCGAATCTAATGTTAATTCAAGTGCTGGTAAAATCATGCATTTTTTGAAAGATGAAAAAAATAATTCAAAAAACAATTCATTTTGAACAAAATGTGTCAAAGTAAGAAGAGAGTCTTAAATAACATCCCTAATATTCGAATAGTTCCTGTTAATAGTTTCTGAGAAAAGAGGTACAGACCCGTTCAAATTACACAGGTCTACAAAATAAAATTTTTGGAGACCTTCTTTGGATTCAATAGCTGATTTTCTATATTGAACATGTATTATTTACGGAAATGTCTTCTATGTTCCTGTATCACTACACACTAAACAAGAAATTCCGTGACGAACTAAAGAGCCTACTTTTCTTAAAATTAAGATTCATGCCAATGCTTAATCTACTGTATAAGAACCTGCCTAGAATAATGACAAAATTAAGTTGGTAATATCGAAATGTCTAATTAGTTCGAAATATATCTGGTATAATGTAGCCTAATAGACCACTACATTTGGCAGCCCTGGAGACAGAATATATTCTTAGTTCCATCTCTTAAGGTACAGAATACAAAATTTGGTTGAAGCCCAATGGACGTCACATGCAGTTAGACATTGGATCTATCAGCACACGTAAATGCATGTTGGCAACAATGTCATGCGTGTGATAGTCAGAAATTAGCTGAAATAATATAATATGATCAGTTGTGCCAATTTTGATTGAAATCCATTAGTTAGTATAGAAGTTAAAGGCATTTTAAAATTGGACCTATCAGCAGGCTTAGAATCATGTTGGCAGCACTGAGGTATATTAGTTACTCCAAATTAATCTCTGGAATGTCAGGTACTAAACGTGTGCCAAGTTGAGAGCTATTGGCTTGCATACTTTCTGATGTATTGATATTTAGGTAACAAAAATAGAGACAGCATTTATTAACAGTTGGCAGCCTTGGTTGCTCTTTAGAATACGCAAAGTCATATCTGTTATGGTACACATAGAACATACGAAATTTGGTTGAAATCCAAATGATAGTATGGAAGTTACATGTATTTAAAGTTGGACCTCTCAGCAGGCTTAGAATCATATTGGTAGCACTGATGTATATACGTTACTGCATAATAATATAGAATGTCAGGTATTATACGTGTGCATAGTTTAAAGCTGTCGGCTTGCATACTTTCTGATATATTGGTATTTGGATAAAATAAATTAAGAACATTTATTAATAGTTGGCAACCATGTTGGCTCTTAAGAATACGCTCAGTCATATCTGGTTATGTACATATAGCACATACGAAATTTGGTTGAATTCCAATTTATAGTGTAGAAGTTATATGCATTTAAACATTGGACTTATCAGCAGGCTTAAAATCATTTTGGCAACACTGCCATGTATGGCCTCCTGGAAATTAAACTGAAATAGTATTATCTATACGTGTGCCAATTTTGAAATAGCACTTATTCATACCTTCCAGGATATCCAACATGGAGCTCAAATTTCAATTGCGATTTTTCAGCAGTTGGTAGCACTGACATCATTTTCAAATACGGCATTGAAATATTTAGGTGTAGATCTTAACTCCTACCAAATTTTGTTTCGATTACAGCAGCCGTTTAGGAGTTGATAGGCGGGGGGGCGGGGGGCACAGACAGAAAGAAGGACAGACAGATAGACAGACAGACATTTGCTCGGATCGATCTCATAAGTCTACTTTTTCCTCATTTTTGCAAAATGTGACAAGTAGGCTAAAAATCATTACAAGTTGCAATAACTTTAAAATCTGACTGGTATTGTTTTTTTTATAGCAGGCAGAGTTTAGTACATGAAAATATTAAACACATTAACTTAAGACCTATTGTAACAATTGCAAAGAAAGAAACAGTTTGTGTTCACTTGTATGAGTAAGTCAATGGAACCGTTGCCGCTTGGATGCAAAGCTTCTCATACTGTTTTTTCTCTTGTTCACTCTAGTAGGATCATCACGTTTTATCAGCCAACAGTAGAGATATTGCGAAATTTTGCAATATCTTGTTAATTACAATTACTGCATGTATATTAAATTGGTATGCGATGGGACAAAAGTAGTGGCAGTTCTGAATTCAGATGAACAATGTGCATGTAAATAGAGTCAAAACAAAGAAAAGGAAGAATCATGTAGAACTGTGTTATTAGACTTAAGCGCTTGTTTTTATTAACTCTTCCTTCATCTAGCAGAGCATTAAAAACTGCAACATTACGTGAAGGAATGTCTTTGTTTTTCTCCATCATCCAAACACAATCCAATTTTACTGTGCACGACATTAAATAATGATGGCAGGATCAACGATCAAATTATATGGTTAATAACATTTCGAAATTAACGATGAAAAATAGCTACACTTTTTGGCAGATGACCCAGCTGTTCCACCCCTTAAATAAATAATAACTAACATGCTACACTTCCCTAGCAACTCCCTATTATTTATCTTATTAAAACCGCCTAGTCTTTAGTGTTTGACTAGTCGGTTTTAATAAGATAGTACTATCAGTCAACACGGTTATTAATTATTACTATTGCCATAATGGTCAGAGTTTACGCATTTTAACTCCCTATTAACAATATATTGCTCAAACAATAACCATAACCTCAAAATTCCATTGTTGTTTTAAGCTGTTACTTTTAGTCACCGAGGCAGCGACTCTCCCTTCAAAACAAAACACCTGAAAGTCAAAGAAGAACTGTCTATATCTTGGATTAATCTATAAATCGAGTGGGAACTGTTGGTTGGTTGTTTCTTAAGTTCAGTGGCTGCGACAACGCGGTCATGTAGCCCCGTGTACTTTGGGTGTGTTTAGAATCTGTCTGATAACCGGTGTTAAATGTGATGACTGTATTAGTGCGTTTTAATTCAAGTAAGCACTGCAGAAGATCAATTATCAAGTAGTTCCTCCTTTTGCCACCAAATGCCACCGTCGACGACTACGAGTTCAGAACTTAGCTACCAGACGTCACCTATACAATTTAGCCTCACACATGTGTAATTTGTGGAAGGTTCTTTAACATGCCATAAATCTATGACATGGGACCGCCGGCTTTACTTCCCCTCCGAAGGAAGTCATACTGAGGGATTTTTAACGCTCTTTAAAAATCCGACAACTTCGGCCGGATTTGAACCCGCGATCTTGGACATAGATGCTCAGCATGCTACCGACTACGCCACCGAAGCCGCCGATGGGAACTGTTATTATTGTGCATTATACCAACAATCTGTCAACACACTTCCCTTTCATAAATAGCCATCGTGAAATATATCTAAAAATGGTGGATATTTGTGTGTTGAGTCTAAAAATAAGAGGCGGAACAGCGAGGTCATCTGCCCCTGATCTTGAGAATGGATCTATAGAGCAGCCACGTGCCCTCGTGTCGCTGCAGTGTGACACTTCCCCTGCTCTTTGTGTCAACGTGGGAGGGACCGCTGGCGGATGTTGACCAAACATGATACCATTAGGTATAACAATTAGCATTGTATTCGCGCAAAGTGCTGCGTGGTGTTTACACATGTGTGGAGCAGCTGAGCTCAAGGCTTTCAAACTAACATGTTGGCCTGTCACTTCTTTAAAGCTCGCGATTCATTGAGGGAAGTGGTTTGTAACCTTATCGTTACATCGCATCTTCTTAGGAAACACAAGTGTGATGGACCGCCAAAGAGGCAACAAGGATTTAACTGGAAATGACTTGTGTATAAATAAAATATTTAAGATCAAACGTCTGTATAGGCTACTGACTTATTCCCTAAACTGAGATGCTTACTACTAGTGAGACATGGGTTGCTGGCCACGGGAATATAGCTGAGCCAATTACTTGTGTTTCTGTCGATCTTCCTCGGTCAAGTATTATTCTCCCCCAACCCCGAGACAATTAACCCTTTATAGAGCAAAACTATGTAGTTTTTACTTTTATGTGTTTCTACATTTTAACTTATTTTAAATTTTATAATATTAACAAATACACAAAGAAGTTTGATACAATGATCCGGCTAGCTCTAAACAGTTGCCAGCGTTTCGCCCCAGTGTACCAATGGGCTCTTCAGTTGGTTATGGTACACCTCACCAAGACGCGTGGCTAGTACATACTGTGAAGGCCGCTGCAATGCACAAATGTTGCCACAAGCAGCGCCAATGTACTACGGAAGTCAAAACTTCCTTTCAAAAATAATGTTAGCTTACTTTGCTAATCCATATTGGAAATATCTGTTCCCGGAGGAAACAGGATGCAAAGTTGTCCGATTGAGCTATGTACATTAACAAATACACAAAGAAGTTTGATACAATGATCCGGCTAGCTCTAAACAGTTGCCAGCGTTTCGCCCCAGTGTACCAATGGGCTCTTCAGTTGGTTATGGTACACCTCACCAAGACGCGTGGCTAGTACATACTGTGAAGGCCGCTGCAATGCACAAATGTTGCCACAAGCAGCGCCAATGTACTACGGAAGTCAAAACTTCCTTTCAAAAATAATGTTAGCTTACTTTGCTAATCCATATTGGAAATATCTGTTCCCGGAGGAAACAGGATGCAAAGTTGTCCGATTGAGCTATGTACATTAACAAATACACAAAGAAGTTTGATACAATGATCCGGCTAGCTCTAAACAGTTGCCAGCGTTTCGCCCCAGTGTACCAATGGGCTCTTCAGTTGGTTATGGTACACCTCACCAAGACGCGTGGCTAGTACATACTGTGAAGGCCGCTGGAAGGCACAAATGTTTATAATATTATAAATGATAAAATGCGAATACATTAGCCATTAAAACAAATGTTTTAAAATCCGTATTGATAGAAGTTAATCAAATATTCAAAATTATACGCCAAGTCAATACTCAATTTATATATATTCTATGTAAATACAGTAGGACATAATTATATACTCGGTATTGAGGGAAGATCTCCTCGTTCAATTCAAGCACTGATCTATTTACTTAGTAATTCAAGCACTAAACTACATTCATGTCGGCATATTCAATGATAGGCACCTATTCAGAATTTTTAACTGCGTTTTGAAGGTAAGAAGATTTGCTTATTCATTTATCACTGATCTGTATTAATTATTGGTTACAGAACTTTATTTTTAAATTATTTTAGTGTATTATTTTGATAAGAATTATTACATAGTTTAATATTTGTTTACATTCGCCAATAATATTTTAACTACATTTTGAAAAGAAAAATGATAAGAATTTTATTTTAATTTTATTTAATTTGATTTGTAAGGATATCCATTTTAATAGTTATTAATTTCATTCAATTTTTAACATCAATATTTCTTTTCTTATTAGATTTAAGTTCATTTATGACAGTTTAGCTTAATCTTAATTGATTCTTATTATTTAGTTGAAGATGGCCTCATTGAAGGCCGAAACATGTCCTATTTATATAGATCATACTAATACATAACAAGAAGTTCCGTGACGAACTAAGGAGCCTACTTTTCTTAAAATGTAAGATTCATGCCAATGATTAATCTATATGGATCTATCTAGAATAATGACGAAATTAAGTTGGTAATATCGAAATTTCAAATTGGTTCGAAATACTGTATAACTAGCATAATGTAGCCTAATAGAGCACTACAGGTGGCAGCCCTGGTGACTGAATATATTCTTAGTTCCATCTCTTAAGGTACAGAATACAAAATTAGGTTGGAGTTCAATGAATAGAATGGACGTTACATGCAGTTAAACATTGGATCTAACAGCGCGCGTAAAATCATGTTGGCAACAATGTCATGCAAGTATTGGTCAGAAATAATCTGAAATAATATGATCTATTGTGCCAATTTTAAATGAAATCCATTAGTTAGTATAGAAGTTACATGCATTTTAAAATTGGGCTTATCTGCAGGCTTAGAATCATGTTGGCAGCATTGACGTATATTAGTTACTCCAAATTCACCTAGAATGCCAGGTACTATACGTGTGCAAAGTTTAGAGCTATTGGCTTGCATACTTTCTGATATATTGATATTAGGGTACCAAAAATATAGACAGCACATTAACAATTGACAGCCCTGGTTGCTCTTAAGAATACGCATAGTCATATCTGTTATGGTACACATAGCACATACGAAATTTGGTTGAAATCCAAATAATAGTATGGAAGTTACATGTATTTAAATTTGGACCTCTCAGCAGGCTTAGAATCATGTTGATAGCACTGACGTATATAAGTTACTCCAAATTAATATAGAATGTCAGGTACTATACGTGTGCATAGTTTAAAGCTGTCGGCTTGCATACTTTCTGATATATTGGTATTCGGATAAAAGAAATTAAGAGCATTTATTAACAGTTGGCAGCCCTGGTGGTTCTTAAGAATACGCTCAGTCATATCTGGTTATTTACACATACAACATATGACATTTGGTTGAATTCCAATTGATTGTGTAGAAGTTTTATGCTTTTAAAAATTTGACCTATCAGGAGGCTTAAAATCATTTTGGCAACACTGCCATGAATGGCCTCCTCGAATTCAAACTGGAATTGTATTGTCTGTACGTGTGCCAATTTTGAAATTGCTTCCATTCATACCTTCCATGATATCCAACATGGAGCTCAAATTTCCATTGCGATTTTTCAGCAGTTCGTAGCACTGACATCAGTTTCAAAAGTGGCCGTGAGATATTCAGGTACAGATCTTCACTCCTACCAAATATTGTTCCGATTGCTCCTGTTGTTTGGGAGTTGATAGGGACACACACACACACACACAGCCAGACAGACAGGCAGACAGACAGACAGACAGAAGGACAGACAGAAAAGACACAAATTTGCCCGATCTCATAAGTCTACTTTTTCCTCATTTTTGCAAAATGTGAAAAGTAGGCTAAAAATGAGATGGTGTGTGTCTGTCTGTTACTCAATCACGCAAGAACCACTCGTTCGATTTAATTGAAGTTACGCATGGATGTACCTGATTTACCAGGTTTACATATAGGCTACTTTTGATTTCGATATTTTGCACTATTTAAAAATGGTGACTATTTTCATATTTACATTTCTAATAAAAAGAGAACTCTAAGAAATAGCAAACCTTTGATGGCACTACGACCTTTAGAATTTAATTTTCTATCCGAAAGGTCCTTATCACTTTTAGTTTATTAATCTTACTGCAGAACTGGGCAAACTTATTTCAATAAAGTAGGTATTTTTACTTTCCCGGCCAATAAAAAAACGCACAAAACACGGCGTAAACCTCGAAAAGTTGCTGAGTTTTAATTCCATGGCCCTGAAATTCAATATACAATCATTTGGGAAGCCTTTATAGGGAGGTGAAAGACTGTTTTAGCCTTTAGCACTCGCAGTATAGTAGCTGAGGTGTTCTAAATAAGAATTGAGGTATCGCACAGTTTGCTACTCCTTTCCTAGTCCGCAAATAAACCACAAGATACCGCTGATGAACCATCTCGGAGTTACTAGGCGTAATCTCGCACAAGTCGCGGCATAAACTTAAAAAAAAATCTGTGATTAATTTGTTTTTTGTTATTATTACTTGGGATGATTGAAGTTTGTTCCGTTACTGTTACTCTTTATCATGACGGTACGTACTTTCCGCAATATTACTCATTGCGGATTTGATAATTGCCATCAAGTTTGATGTATTTTTAGCATAATGTTTATATGTTTAAATATAGTATGAAGACGTTAAAAGATAGGTGTTCAATATTTAAGACAGGTTATTTAACTTTTACTACATAGAAGCTGATATTTATTTCCAATATACACGCACTTTCTCACCTACAAAGCAGAGACAGACAGGCTTTTCTCCGGGTATTCCGGTCTTCCCTGTCACAATTTCATTCCTGCAACAATCTCCACTATCATTTCATTTCATCCGTCATTCATGTAATCATTGCCAAAGGGGAGTGCTACAGGCTTCGGCAGCCTGCACAGTTCATATCCTTGCTGTTAGATGGGGATTTCATTCATTCCATTCCCTGACCCGGTCGGTCGACTGAAAGCAGGCTAAGGATTTTCACTTTCCTACCTCTGATTAATAATTTGGTGAGTGAAAATGCATGTAGTATACACATGCAGTTGGTAAAATGGAAATAACATAACTACAATAGGAATATGTGATTATATATATTAATGATTTAGGCCAGCAAGTACTAAAAGCCGTTCGGAGAACGGGTACTTCAGCTAGTCTATATATTTAAAACACTAAGCTGATTTTTGTTACCGCGAGATTGAGGGAACGGTAGAACCGATTCACTTCGTAGAGCAATCTGTCGAAAGCTGTAGGCCTGTAGATTTGCAGAGTGTCTTTAAAATAAACAAATATGTTACAACATATTTTTAAATTTATAAACAAAACTGCAAAATTATTGGCTCAAGCGCATGCGCAGAACCATCTTGGTTAATGACAGACATGGCGGATGTCCACCGCGTTTTAATGCAATAGTTATTTATAAGAATTATAATAAAGGAAGGGAATATTGATTATGAAGTTTCCACGATATAAACAGGAATAGAATATTATAAAAAACGGGAAATGTAGAAGAACTTATACGGACTGTTGAGAGTGAATGTTGTTTAAGTAACTTAATATTTCACACTGCTACCAGTGATTCAGTAGCTCAGACGGTAGCGTTGAAATTTCTTAATTTATGCATCGCACAATGGAAGCAGTTCGAATCCCACCTCCAACATATATTTTTATTTCTCAATTATTCTTTCTGCCTATTGGTAATACATTGTCTTAACATATTTTACTTTTATTATTCCCATAAAGTAAGGAATTCTCCACGATTTACGTTCCCATATACTTTTAAATTATTAAATAAAAGATGGCCACAATCGCTTTCGCCATGAGAGACAATTGACGAACATAATTCATTTGTTGGACTCAGACATCGTGGTCACTCAGCCCCGTCTACTTTGGTGTGTGTGTGTCAAATTTTCTCTGATAACCTGTGTTATTGTGATGGCAGTACTGATGTGTGCATTTGTAATTAAAGTGGGGAATGGGAAATTGGCGACCGAGGCTTTAAGTTAGGAACTATCCCGGTATTTACCTGCAGTGGAAGTGGCAAACCGCGGAAGACCACATCCCAGATTGTTGAGATGGGAATCGAACCTTGCCCTTCTTAGTTTTGCCTCAAGAGTGCGCTCCGTTCCAGCCCTCAGACCAGAATTACAGATCTAGAGAAATGGCGGATAAAGGATTCACCGTATCGTAGTGTGATCTTTTGAGAATGAAAAAGAGGGGATTGAAGAACTTCAACAGGCGTTTGAATTCGTGTGTTGTTTAAGTAACTTAATATTGGTTTAGATGTCTGTTGACTGGGTGGCTCAGGGGTAACATTGCGGACCCAGGAATGAATTTTGCATTGTCGAAGGAGTCTCACCTCTGGCATGTATTTTTATTTCCTAATTATTCTTTCTGGCTATTGGTAATTCATTGTCTTAACGTATTTTACTTTCGTTATTCCCGTACAGTAAGGAATTCTCCACGATTTACATTGCCATATACTTTTAAATTATTAAATAAAAGATGGCCACAATCGCTTTCGCAATGAGAGACAATTGACGAATATAATTCATTTGATGGACTCAGACATCGTAATCACTCAGCCCCGTCTACTTTGGTGTGTGTGTGTGTGTGTGTAAAATTTTCTCTGATAACCTGTATTATTGTGATGGCTGTACTGATGTGTGCATTTGTAATTCAAGTGGGGAATGGGGAATTGACGACCGAGGCTTTAAGTTACGAACTATCCCGGTATTTACCTGCAGTGGACGTGGCAAACCACGGAAAACTACATCCCAGTTTGTTGAGATAGGAATCTAACCTTGCTTTCCTGAGTTTTGCCTCAAGAGTGCGCCCCGTTCCAGCCCTCAGACCAGAAGTAAATTTCTTGGCAAACCAGGGATCGAACCTGGAATCCAGGGCGATAGCTCAGAATGTAGCCTTAAGATTGGGCTTCCCTGTGTTAATACTATTTTTGACAAGCACTGAGCATATAGTCTAACTCTTAAACTCCCTCCATTACGGTGGCTGTCGAAGAGAGTCTATGCTCATTCCAGTAGTTGGCGAAGTATGCTCCCTTGCTTAATTTACTGTCATGGAAATGCAAAGGATTGTACCTACATCAGGTGATGGAAATTGCTTATTTAAAGCAGTTTCGTACTGTTTATTCCAAAATGCAGGACGTTATCCTGAGCTGCGTTTGCAAGCAAATTGCAAAAATTGTTGCTGGCATGAATAATTATAAGGATTTTATTATTGGCGATCAGTATCATCGCATTCTCATCAGTAACAAACTTGAGAATGAAAGTATCTGAACTTCATTGTATACGTGAATATTATTATTTAATGATGATTTGTTTAGAGTACATAACAAAGAGTCTAACCACGCTGTTGATTTTGGCAATGGAAGTATTATTTGCCATTTAATATTTGGCGGCTACGTTGATGCAGCCCACTATAGTGTTATTGAATATGACGCTAATTTGGAGAGAAATGCTGCAATAAATATACCCAATTGACGAAAAAAGAACATTAGCCACAAAAAAGTGGGAAATCGTAGAAAATACGAAGCCAATTTTAAAATCTAATATAAAAATGCCATTTCAGAAACAATTCCAGAAATTATGCCGTCAGGTGTATGGTCCTTGACGAACAAATTGTTCTGCACTGTATTTCTATAGCGAGAAATCTACGCCTGGTTACTTTGACCTTTGGTGTTGTAATGGCAAAATTAATCTTCCTAAATATAAAATATTTGACAGACTGCAACAATTTATCACTGGAAATGATATCTCAAGGAATTTAAGAGAGAACTTCGTTAATGTATATTTAAAAATTATAAGCGACGGTTCCTGCGGCCAGTTGTATATATTTCCTCAGAATTCTTGAATTCCTTGGAATTAAGTGATTTGCTTCCACATACTCCAAACGATTGACCCATAGATAAGCTCCTGAGAAATCTGAAGTTTCCTAAGGGCATCTAAATGCTAACATATTAATTATAAGAAATATGTACGAAAATTGCTTGAATTTGGAAATAATAAGTGCAGTTAAAATTAGGCGGAGAGATCTAACCCTTCGAATTGATTCCATATTAATTATATGAAATATGCATGAAAATGCTTGGATTTGGAAATACAGTGTGGAAATATTTTTTGCATCACTTTCTAAAATTGACATTTTTTAAAATAATAATTGAATAGGCCTAACTGACCTAAATTGGCCTGAAATCCCTCTACTTCTATCAGAAATGAATATACGCAGTAATGTTTGTCAATTTTATTTTATTCTCTATTTTTGTTTGTATAAAAAGTTTTTTTAAATAATTTAACACTTTCTTGAAAAATGGGTGTAGGAGGATATGTCAGCTATTCTGTTTGTCCTTCTGAAATATGAATTCTAATGTTGAAACAAACCCTGCGTATTAATGTTGAAACATGACACTGATCAATTTTAGTGTTTGTTTATACACAATTGCCTTATATGAATGCACTGTTGCCATTTAATACTTTGTTGCTCCACCGCGCGCCTTAATCACCCCTTGGCATCGTGAAGGCATTGAAAGAATTAACTTTTTACAGTACTTCTCACTCAGTTCATGAAACCACACACGAACAAGGCCCTCCAACAGTTCCCGTTTATTCCGTGGCATCTTTTTGGTGATAACATTGCCCATAACCTTCCAACAGTTCTCAATAGGATTGAGATCTGGGCTGTTTCCAGGGCACTCTAACACTTGAACCCCATTTTGTCGAAGGAAGGATTTTACCTGAATTGTAAAAATATGTGATAATTAACCAAGAATGGCATCAGCTTCGTGCTTGGTATAATTATTAATCATAGGAATCACCTTCAAAGCTCTATAGCAAGGAGCGGAGTCATCCTGAAAAAATGCATCTGGAAACACCTCCAAACTGGTCTCTTATTGTGGGCATAAGCTTCCTTTCAAGGATGCTTATGTAGACATCCGCGTTGACAGTGCCATTTATGAAGTTCAGACGAACTACTCTGTGATTAGAAATCCCCCCCCGAGACCACCTGTCCTTGTGGATGTTTGACAGTATGTGTTATACATGATGGGAGAAATTCTTCGCCTTTTCTTCGATGCACAAACACTTTTCCATCTGAGTCATGCAGATTAAATTTGGACTGTTCTGAAAAGATTACTCTGTTCCACGTCTCTGGTGTCCATGTCACATGTGCTTTTGCCCATTTTAGCCGCTGTTGTCGCAGTTTCTTGGGCAATGAAGGCTTCTTTTTAGGTCGACGGGCTGAGTCCAGCTTTCAGTAGTCTATTTCTTGCAGTTCTATTGATTACTGAGATGACGCACATTCCTTCCCAGTCTCGCTTTAGTTCAGTTGATGACTTGTGACGATCTTTGGGCGAAAGCCTTTTCAATATCCTGTCCTGTTTGGCAGTAGACGCCCTTCTTCGACCTCTTCCTTTATCTCGATCAATATTTCCTTCCTCCCTGATTTTTTCGGTAACCTTGAAATTAAAACCTGTCTTAGAGGCTATCTCTCTGGTGCTGAGACCAACAGACGAATAAGCCACTAGAGCAGCTTTCTTTTCTGGCGTTAATTCAACTGACCTGCCCATCTTCTCACTGCAAAGTCTCAACTCTAAATGACTGTATAAACACTGGCATCATTGTAAAAACAAACGACAACAACAAAGAGTTGTGTATTGTTCGAAGAAATGTGAGAAGAAGTCAAACTATCAAGGCAACAATGTGTCTACAATGTGTCTACAATGTTTGACAACGATTAGACTGGTATAACCTGAAGCAAACAGCTGTAAAAGACAAAATTACGAAGTAATTAATGGTGATGCAATAAATATTTCCCCCACTGTAGGTGCAGTTAAAATTAGGCATAAAGGTCTAATCCTTCGACTTGATTTAACACCACCGGATAAAACAATCATTTTCTTTTAAGAGTCAACATTTTCCGATTCGCTTGGCATACTTTATCACAATCAACAAAGCTCAAGGGGGAACTCTGGAACGTATAGGTCTCAATTTGCCTCATCAAAGTTTTCAATCATGGCTAGCAGTATGTTGCAATGTCTAGAGTGCAATCTTTTGACGCCCTTAAAGTTTCAACAGTGCCAAAAAATAATTGTACAAAGAACGTATATAATAAAATTCTTCAGTAAATATTTTCTTATTGGCCGTCATGTATTGACGGGTTTCAACTAGTTATATATAAATTGAGTATTGATTTGGCGTGTAATTTTAAATATTTGATTATAAATAATGTTATTTTTTCTCTCATTGTAATGTTTATGTATTTATCTTTAATTTTCAATGTATGTTCTTATAGATTTAATTTTTATATTTTCATTGAATTAATTAATTGACTAATTTCGAATTGATTTTTACCATAATTTTCATATTTTTTATAATTATGTTTATTATTTTATGTTTTTATTTCTTTTATAATTGAAAATTTATTTTCATTTTTTTATTTCTATTTTATATTTTATTTTTATACTTTAATTGTTAATGTTTTAACTATTAATTTTTTTAATATTTTATCCAGCACATTACGTCAAGTAGATACGTATATAATAATTGATTTTTAGAAATACTAGCACTTTGGTATGAAAATTCTCCGAAATTTGGCTGAAAGATTCAACTATCAGCATCCTTGAAAGCATAAACTGTCCTTATGTTAATATATAGACCACTATCCCATAAAGGGTTAAGGTATCTGAGGCCTGAAGTGTATTTTATCATTTCAAATGATCTTGTCGACTTCGTCGTTGTGCTTGGGTCCAACGTTATGCGTTAAGGTTATGGCGTGTATGACGTCATGCAGCAGAGTGCACCTCCCGCTCCCCGTTTCCCGCGCGTGATACTGAATGGCTTGCAACTTTTTGATCATGAAGCGTTCACGTCATTCTTGCTATCTCTGTACTTGCAGATTCGTTCGTTAAACTTGATTATTTACAGTTTACAATTTGTGCTGGGTAGTAAAGTGTGTTAATAATGGAGTCTGCGGATCGTTCGTTAAACTTGCTTACTTACAGTTTACGTAAAGTGTGTTAATAATGGAGTCTGTTGACAGTAATAGTTCTATTATTTGGGAATAGCTTTTCAGTCAGTCAAATATGACCAACTGAATTGGGGGGTTAACAATTTTAAAGTTACTAACCTGAAAAAATGACATGGATCAAACAATCATCATATATATTATTTCAGTAGTATAGATGCCTCTTGCGGCGCTCACAAGCGACCGATCGTGAAAAATGAGCATTCAAATGAAAGAGAATATACATTACCAGTGACGCACTGCACTCTAATTTCATAAATATATATAATTTCTTTAAAAAAACTTTAAGAAAACTGTACGAAGTGTGCGATTTGCAGATACTGTTGCCGCAGGAAGATTCGCTCCATAATTGCTGTCCACTTAACATTTTGGCCGCTGTGAGGGATATTTCATGTCATTTAAACATTCTGGGGTCTTTCCTTTATCATTTTGCATGGATTTCAGAAACAGTAATTAGGAATGAGTAGTCGACTCAAATCGTATAATTTCATAAATATCGAATATCCAGTGAGTGTTACGGCTAAGCTGTCAATCAATGGACTCAGCACACAAATGACATTAGTAGTTACGAATTGCATTCTAATTTAATGAATAAAATTTTTTGTAAGAAGTGTGCGATTAGCAAATACTGTTGCTGTAGGACATTACGCGACATCATTGTTGTTCAGTTCGCATTTTGACCGTAGGGACGCCCGAAACGTAGTGTTCTGAAATCATTTGGTTCAAATAAAAACTTAAGAACCTTTCTCCTTAAGTCTCTTATCATAAACCTATTTGTTTGGGAATGTGTGGCTTATGAACATGCGAGATTTCTCGCACGGGTCCGCTAGTCAACCATTATTCCATTAGAAGCGAAACACACCAAAGTCACGAGCTGTACACTTTCAAAACGACGATTACAGGAAGCTTTTTATCATTATAATGCGCAACATTGTCCAATGGAGTATGCTAGCCATGTACGGCGTTTAGTATGCTGCTGCAAGGTGATGACTTGATCAAATTGAATTGAATCAAATACACATTTTAGTTCATACAAAAGGTCTTGCGGTTTGCGTTTACTCGATTCTGTAAACATTCCGAACTTCCTGTTAAATAAGTAAGTCCCAGTATCATGATAATGCTTACTTTTTGGGCACTACTGTTCCGTTTTAATATATAAATATAGGCCTACCAGGATTTTTTAGCCACTGCAAGATAGGCTATCACAGTGCAAGTATGGGCTTCTATTTCCTGACTTAATTTTTTATTCTTTTATGTCCATTCCTGATTCTAGTAAGTAGCCTACGTCAGGTTTAAGTTAGTATGGAGTTAGTTCAGATAATAACATTTGTAGCTGTAATAGTAGTGGTAGTGATGATTTTCACCAACATCCTTATCTAAAAGTGCATTTATATAACAATCACCCGCACCAGCGGGGAACTTAGGTGGCGTAGTTGGTAGCATGCTGAGCTTCTATGCCCAAGATCGCGGGTTCAAACCCGCCCGAAGTCATCGGATTTTTAAAGAGCGTTAAACAACACTCAGTATAACTTCCTTCAGCGGGCCAATGTCAGATGTATGGCATGTAAAAGAACTTTCCACTAACTACAGTTGTGTGAAGCTAAATTTGTAGGTTAGATTTGATTATCGCTTTCTTTTTTCCAACGTTAGCCGCCAGGTGCCAGTTGCGGTGGAATCTAGTAGCCAAGTTCACAGTTAGGTGTCGTTGACGATAGTATTTGGTAGCAAAAGTAGGAACTACTTGAAATTGATCGTCTGCAATCCTTGCCTGAATTACAGATAACGCACACTATTACAGCCATCACAATTAACACCGGTTATCAGACAGATTCTACACACACCCAAAGTACACCGGGCTACATGACCACGATGTCGCAAAGCCCCAAAAGAATCAACAACAAATCCACAACCCAAGGCTGTGTTTACAACGTTCCAACCCTCAGACTACAACTAAATTTCTTGGCACGGCTGGGGATTGAACCCAGATCTCTGTGGTGACAGTCAAGAACGTAACTCACTGTGCCACGGGGTGGACTAACCTGAATTTTCAAAGCAACAATAACAACAACAACAATAGCAAGTTTTTCCGACAGAGAAAGCGTGCTCCCACGTCTCTCCTACTGGTATTGGCGACCGCTTGGCCGGTCATACTAAACGTTCGTCATTGCATCGTATTTTAATGCTGACATAATAAGAGTTCTACACATGTTTGTTTAAAATAATTGAAAACGTGCACGACAAATGAAGAAAGTAGTCTGATGACACGTGTCCTCTCCTCAGGGCACAAGGGGACAATCCAAATACTGTTCCTCTGTCACACGTGCCCTTATTACTTCCGTTCTACTTGCACGACATGCATGTGTTGGCGTCACTGGGATGTAAATCCTTTTTATTATACATACGCAGATTTGGTTTCTATCAAGGCTTTTTTCCTAGAAGCGACTCCAACGTTACACACTCTGCGATTACCACGATTATCGCGGAGTACTGAGTTAGTTAGTTACCGTTGCTTTAAGGGGCGGAACTACGAGGTCATCTGCCCCTACGCGGAGTACTGATCATCCAAGTTGGCATGTTATAATTAGGGCTCGAGTTTTAGATGCTAAAAATCGGGAAAATATTTATTTTTTATGCATTAAAAATATCTGAAATTCGTGACAAAAAGTAAAAATATTTAATTATAATTAGTTTATTAATGTGAATATAAACAATATGCAGTGCTCACTGACTGCTGAAGCATTACAATACCCAACGATATACATCTTCAGGTTGTCCATCACAAATGACGCCGACGATTATCGCGAAACGCTTCTTCTGAAGGCGCGAAACTGCGGCAATATGTTTCTTGCCCTTGAAGTGTTGTGTAACTTGAGATCGCTGTCCAGCCTGATTGCTTTCCCACATGGTTAGTAGAACAGAACACCCCCATTAGAAGTAAAATTATCTTTAAATTCTGCAACATACGATAACTTGTAGTTGGTTTATTTTAGGCATCGTAGAACTGTCTTACACTTCACAGTGCCAAAAATGAACTGCATGCGAGTGACACTGGTTCCAAGTAGCTGGGGGGGAGGAGGGGAGTTTTAGCACGTGGTGCAATATGGCTATGGACAAGGAAATCCCCGGCTTCCACAGTGATTGGCACGGGGCGACAAGTTCAGAATAACACAGTTGCAAGCTGACATACGCTCTGCATGAGGATTAGATAGCTGAAATAAACTGAAAGATATAGCATACTGAATTTAAAAATGTAAATATTATGTCTTTTTATGTGCCAACAAGTGAAATGCAGGAATTTATGTATTTATAGAAAAAATGCTTAAAATATGTACAGTATTTACATAAAAAAATATTTATTTGCCTAAGAATCCGAGTCCTAATTATAATATTTCATTCCGCGATGAGTTTCTTTTGTCGACGGTTAAGCGGATGTAGACGCCTGGTCATGGAGCAGTCATAACCTCAGTCGTCAGTTTTCCTATTCATTGAAAGATAGGCCTACCTTTTCGGAATGTGAAGCTACATTTTTTCGTTTAAGAGGAGGTAAACCTCACAGCTTTGCATGATTCGTCTCCTCGCCAGCCAGTTAATACTCCCTAAACGACTATTTCATCGGTAAACAATCGGCCGACTTGGTGATCTTCTATTCTTCTCGCAGAATTTCTTCCCACGGTCACTAAGTATTCTCCTTCTGTCTTCAGACAGGATGACCTTGGTTTTTGAGCTACGCTTTTCCTGAAATCCTTTGAATTTATCAACCTTCCCTCGAAAACATGTTGTTCTTAGTATATCTTCTGGACTAATTCCGACTACTTGGAGATCCTTTCTTGTTTCTTCAACTCATTTTGTGGTGGTCTTCAAATTGTCAATGTGCAAGAATATCCTTTTGGTCAACCTATTGTTGTTCATTCCTGTGAGGTGTCGATAAAATTCCATCCATCTCTTGAGTATTGTGCCCGTAAGTTTCACCGCCCGGCTGTATACGTTACTATTTCTCCTCTTTCTCCATAAGCCGTCTGCTCATTTTTCTGACTCCGATATTTTCCCAAGAATTCTTCTTTCTTTCTTTCTTTCTTTCTTTCTTTCTAACTTTACTAACTCCCCTATTTCTCCTTTTTCGTTGAGAATTAGGCATTCAAAACTGTAGAGTGCTACCGTGGTATACCGTCTTAGCATTGCTCGAAATTACATCGCTATTTGTTATAGGCTACCCATTTTGAGTTAATCTACGAGGGTGAACCCAAAAGAAACTGGACTGATAGTGCGCTGCCATTCTTTGACGTAGTAGAGAGTTCCCCCACTCGATAGGGTTAATAGAGACCTTCATGAAATAACTACCCAGACGGCGACAGTTGGTATGTGGCCGTTTGATGGTAGTGTTTGTATTTTGCTGTTCTCGTGTTCCACCTATGAAGTCGTAATGGCAGATTTAAAAGAACGCCGTGGTGATAGGCAACCTCTTCAACAAGCGTGCCATAATGACTGCATTACGGCAAGCGTGGTTATCGCCGCATTGCTCAAGTGTTCAAGAGGTTGCCTATCACCACGGCGTTCGAAGTAGGACCGAGTCAACTAACCTCGTTTAAAGCGCCCAAATCACTGAAAAACTTGTGTGCTGCTCATAGCATCCTCCTTGAAAGCCTGTTGAAGGATTTTAATAGCTTCTGTTGCTGATTTTTCAACCAGGAAACAACATTTCAAACACACTCTTTGTTCTTTTAAATCTGCCATAACGACTTCGCCGGAGGAACATGATAACAGTAAGAAAGGAACAACACTACGATCGTACGGTCTCAAACTGACGCAGTCTGATCTCTATTAACCCCATCTAGGGGGAGAACTCTCTACTATGTCTACGAATGGCAGTGAGCTCTCAGTCCAGTTTCTTTTGTGTCCACCCTCGTATATGCAGTCTCTATCTATAGAGCTCTGGTTGTATTTAATTCCTAATCAAGGCAATTAGGTTCAATCCATTCACCAATATATTAGAATTGGTCTGTTCTTTAGATTTTTCCAACCCTTGTTTCCATGTTTGTATTGAATGTATTCAGTTTACCCATAACAGATATTGAGGCCTGTTTTTGCCGCAATATCATGCAATCGTCTTATTATATAATACGCTAAGAGGGAGTTAGAAGGTACCGAAATCTTCCAAATCATCTAATTAGTACAGGAAAATAAACTTGCCTTCCTTGAAAAGTCAACAAAAATATATTTATTAGTTTTTATAGTGCTTTTAAAGAAATAAACATGACGATAGTCCCTGTCAGAACTGTGTCGTGAACAGCCCGCATATCACTAGGGCCAGGCGGGTAGTCTGTACACATGGGGCACACACAACCCATTATGCGAGAGTTCTCGCACGGGTACGCTAATTTCTTAATAATACGTCTGGCATTTTCTGTATGGTCTGCTAGCTCAGTCAGGTTATCAGCAAACAATAAGCACTCCACATTCAAAACTTGCTTTTAAGGACCTAAACAGATTTCTTCTGGAAATCTATTTTACCATCAGAGTTGCTAAACAACTACATGGAGTAGGCATTTTTCCATAACGTCTTAGAAAAAAAATCAATTCATAATTTGTACGTCTCGTGGTGTAATCGTTAGCAGGGTTCCAACCCAGGCTCAGTCGAAAACTAGTTGTGATTTGAGGTAATAAAACAGTGTCACTGACATGCCACTCATGCAAGTGGTGCCAATTTTGAAGCCCTGTACCTGTCGTGTAATTTATCGTCTCAACATACTGTATCACCCCAACTTTATAGTTTATTCATGTTCCGATGTGAGACGTGGCATTGAGCTAAGAACCAGCAATGCTAGCGGAACTAATGAACTGCCAGTCAAGTCGGAGTGCTACCTGCCCACTCACTGTATTAAAGAATGAGCCGCTCGTTATTATGAATGGTCAAACCCAAGGCGCAGAAGGTAATTTTAACCACGTTTATCCATGTCATCAATGGTAATAATGTTCAACACAGTACGGGGTATGATTTGAGGGTAAAGCAGCCGTCAACCACGGTTTCGAAACATCACTACTGCCACCACTATCCAGTCAATCCTTGCAGCCTGTCATTACATCTGGACTTAACCGTCACGTTTCAACTCCACATAGGACCGTTAAGTTAGGAGCGATGATGTCATGATTTCCTCAGTGTAGAAGGACACAGATTTTGAAGTAAATTACAGTAATAACCGTGGTTACTCATGAAAATCCTTCAGTCGGTAAAGCATTCAATGTCCAATGTACCAGCAAACTGTGGGTAGTATCAGTAATTATTGAAATGAAAATCCACAGCCTGCTTCCAGTCTCCGACCGGATCAGGAATGGAATGAATGAAGCCCCCATCTAGCGGCGAGGATATGAACTGTGCCGGCTGCCGAGGCCTGACGCACTCCTCTGGGGCAATGATTAAATGAATGACAGATGAAATGAAATGATAGTGGAGAGTGTTGCTGGAATTAAATTTTGACAGGGGAAACCGGAGTACCCGGAGAAAAACCTGTCTGCCTCCGTTTTGTCCAGCACAGATCTCACATGGAGTGACCGGGATTTGAAACACGGACCCAGTGGTGAGAGGCCGGCGTGCTGCCGCCTAAGCCATGGAGGCTTCATCTGTCATTATTATTATTTATTTATTTATTTACAGCGTATTTTCCCAATATTGGAAAGCGTTAAGCACTTTGACTCAATTCTTGACGATCTTCTTATTTTGCCAGTATGGTTTCATTTGGTTCGAGAATGCCAATTTTCTTTCGTTAGACCATTGAGGTCTGTAAGGTGTAGGTCTTGCTTGCTCTGGTTGGACTTCCCAGTTGTTCACATTGTTACGGAAGGAGTCTGTCTGATATGTCAGTTATGTTAGCGGTTCGCATGTTTTTTTTTACTTCTTTCATCCACGGTGTTGTAATTTTAGGTAGAATTCATTAGAAAGCTAACTATTGCAATGGGTACCATGTTTCGACTTCCGGAAAATTTCGACATATCTTCGCGTTTCACATCCCCTAGACCCCAAAACCACCGTCAGTTCAAAAGTTTATATATAATTTATGTATATATGTATCTATATATACAGTGTGGTCCACCCGCCCCTTATTATTTAGTTTTATGAAACCCAACTAACATCTTAATTCTCCCGATGGTCGATATTGCTCTGCGCTCTGACTGTGTGACAGCAATGTAATTGGGTCATGGGTCTAGCAAAGAAAAACCGACCTTAAACTTTTCCCCGCCAAATACTATGGCCCATTCTACTAACATGTGACTTACTGCTCCTTGAAATAACACACATACACGTAATACGATCGAATTAATAGCTTACGCCACGTGATCTGTAATAGTAGAAAGTTAAATCAACACCATAAACCGTGATTGAAGACCTTGAGATGGACTTAAACGTTTGAGGTGGGACGGCTATAGTAACTACAGCACGTTTAGCGTAGGATATCTTCCACGTGTTGGTGGCTGAGAGGTTAGTTGGTCACTAGTCGTGGCCGAGTGAGGTACGTGTGTGCGCGCTGTGTGACCGCATTTGGAAGAGTGTACGGTTTCCTAATACCGGTGCTTCCTTAGTTCCACGTGTGTACTGACCTTCCGGGTGTCATTCGAACAATACTTTTTCAAGTAGTGTTCCAGATAGGACAACAAAACCAGAAACCCAGAAAACCCCGCTGAAAATCATGTCCGGATACCAGAGGAAGAACACCATACGCTGCCAATGGGACAGGCAGAGTTCTCGCCCCTCACCAGGAGAAATTCACCGCTGGATTGGCGATACCCTCCGGTTGACTGTCGACCAAGTAGAAGCCATCCAGTTAAATGCGCACGAGAAAACCATGTACATCAAGGTAATCAGCATATCTACTTACCAGAAATTGTTAAATACTTTTGCAGATCCTATTAAATTTCAGTATGATTCAGGCGAAATGACAAATGTTAAGCTCTCCACAGCGGATTCCAATTTTACCACAGTGCGGATATTTAATGTCCCACTCGAAGTTCCTCCTGAAATTTTCAAATCCGTCCTGTCGAAATATGGCACTGTGAGTGACGTCAGGAAAGAACAATGGTCTTCTGCTTATCAGTTCCCGGTGTATAATGGAATACGTGCCGTCAATATGGAAATCAAACAAGATATCCCCTCCACTGAAACATTTGGTGGCCATTCTGGCTATATAACGTATAATGGACAGAAACAGACCTGTTTAATTTGCAATGCTACCACCCATCTACTTATCAACTGCCCAAAGAAAATGATTCCCCTCGGTATAATTCCTACACAACAACGACGTGCCCAATACTCGGAAGTTGTGACGCAGCAAACGTCATATGAAAACATGCTTATTGATCAGTCAGCTGGGACAACACCAGAAGTGACCTCGGTTACATATGACGCAGAACTGGTAACTTGCCCTGACCAGAGCAGTGAGCCACAGAGTGCCCCTGTGATATCGGCAACCTGTATCGCAGCCTTAGAACCGTCTATGCCGTCACTACAGGCTGCCACAGAAATTTTGTCTTCACTGCCACCACCTTCTCTGGTATCTACCGACTCACCTAAGCTGGTTGATCGGGGATCCGAGAATGTATCTAAGAAGATTAAAACAAATGCCTCGATTGCCGTACCAGCCCCGAAGAATCAAACTGGCTCCACAAACGTTTCCACAGCTGTGAAAAAGAAACAAAATCTTCATTCTACGTCATCTAGGGACCCACGAACGCTCTCAAACGCTGACAGCCGGCCTATGAATGGCAGTCATAAGGAACTATCTCAACCTAATTTGACATAGTGCACCAGTATATTTCTCACCTGTGTCTTTTTTTTTCTTTTTTCTCGAGTCCACCTTCCAGTATGTCTAGCACAGCTTTTATACTTTTCTTAATGGCGCAATTTCTCGCTGTGGCCACTGTGAATATCAATGTAATAGAATGCCCTCTGAAATTTCAACTGTTGGAGAGATTCCTTCGAGATGCAGACATTGACATTGCCTTCATTCAAGAAGTTGCTATACCCTGTTTGCCAATATCTGCCTTCTACAAACAATACATCAATACCGGTAATACGAATAGAGGGACCGGATTCCTCATACGACATGATATCCCACTCGAAGGTGTGCTATGTCATCCATCAGGACGCATAATATCTGGACACATAAACAATACCACCCTGATAAATGTATATGCCCCATCCGGGTCAAATAAGCGTGTGGAACGGAAAATGTTCTTTCAACAGAGTATACTGCCTCATCTGCACGACGTTAAGGAAAAACTTATTCTTGCAGGGGATTTCAATTGTATTCAACGCCCAGAGGATTCCACTAGTTCATACCAAGGTATCAACCCGGCTCTCAGGACCCTTCTTAACTCCCTACACCTCATTGATGCTGTGGATAGTTTAAGGGTGCCCCTGCCCCATTACACCTGTATAAGTCACAACTCCTCATCACGAATTGACCGCATATACTTTTCACAGGAACTTATCCAGCCTAGACGATATGAAGTGATACCTGCCAGTTTCACTAACCATCATGCTGTCGTATGTACAATCTCTTACCCCCATCCCATATTTCACATAGGAAGAGGTTATTGGAAGCTGAATTGCTCGCTGTTACTGGAGGAGGAATGCCAAGATATTTTCAGACAACACTGGACTCGATGGGTCCAACAAAAATGCAAATTTCGCGACTGCGCAGACTGGTGGGATATTTTAGTTAAACCAGGGATCCGCCGCGTCTTTAAGAACATATCCTACCAACGAGGTCGGGAAAGACGGGATACAGTTGAATTTTACTATCGAGTTCTTCGCCAGCTCCAGCAAAGATCTGATGCTGGAGAGCGTATATATGACCAGATTCGGGAAGTTAAAACCAAGCTCCTGTCCCTACAGCAACGAACACTCGCTCATATAAACGTGGCTTTAAAAGATCGTACAGTGCTCCCGGACGAAAGTGCAAGTGTATACCATATCGCCAAAGGACAACGGGAGCGGCAACGTAAATATATCCACCGCCTCCGCACCAGTACTGGACGTGACGTCACCTCCCCTGACGCTATACGTAGTGAAATATCATTATTTTATCAACGGTTCTACGCTAAGGCTGAAATTGATCCACAGCAGGTGACCCTATTGCTTTCATCTTGCAGTACCCAACTATCTCCGGACAACAAAACTCTGCTCAGCGCGGATATTACGGATGAAGAGATTCACTCTGTGGTTAAGCAACTCCCAAACAACCGCTCACCTGGCATTGATGGACTGCCATATGAAATGTATAAACACTTCTGGCCTCTCATTGGCAAAGAATTTTGTCATGTCCTGCGTACCATTCTCCAACGTCGTGCTCTTTGTCAGTCACATCACGAAGGTACCATAGTCCTCATACCAAAAACATCCTCTCCCATGGCAGTTGGTGACTTCCGACCAGTTACTCTGCTCTGCAGTGATTATAAAGTCCTTACCAAAGTACTTGCATGCCGATTGAAGACTGTTCTACATGATATCATTGGTATTGAACAATGTTGCAGTATTCCTGGAAGAACTCTGTTAACAAACTTAGCGATACTACGGGACCTACACCTAAAAGCCGAAATGCTCCCCACTGAGCCAATGAGTTTTCTCACCTTAGATCTTGATAAAGCTTTCGACCGCATCAGTCATGAATACTTGTACATGGTCTTGCAACACTTTGAATTTCCTGAAATCCTTATTGACTACATTCGTATGATAAATTGTAATGCTACGTCTCGAGTGCTCGTCAACGGTTTTCTTTCCCCTCTGATTCCAATACAACGATCAGTTAGGCAAGGATGTCCCCTGTCCATGCTACTTTTTGTCATTGGCCTTGAACCGTTCATTCGGACTACCCAGGTGAAGCTACAGGGTTACAAACTGTCCACACATGTTTTTGGAATGTGCGCCTATGCTGATGACGTATCAATATTGATCCGCAATAATGAAGATATCTCCCACATCGATAGCGCCCTTCAGCTCTACCATATCGCCTCTGGAGCACAATCAAACCCCCAGAAAACTGATTTGCTTCCGCTCAATACTAACTCAGTGATTACCCAACAGCCCTGGTTCCGGATAGTAAATGAGGTGAAAATTCTTGGCATTACCTGGAAGCAATCGCTTCTGGACACAGTGCAAGCAAACTGGACTAAGGTCATTGCCAAAGTTAGAGGAGTGCTGATCCAATTTGGTCAAAGAAACCTCAATATAGTGCAACGGGTCATGATCCTCAACGTGTTTGCGCTCTCTAAAATATGGTATGTCGCACAACTTTTCCCACTTCCCAAAATGTTTGAGAGCCAATTGGCAAAATATACAGGTTGGTTTATATGGCAAGGATTTTTGTTCCGAGTACAACGGGAACAGTTGTATCTCCCATCCCGGCAAGGTGGGCTAGGGCTAACAGCTCATGGCATGAAATGCCGTGCACTCCTCTGCAAGAACGATATCACCATTCTTTCCCAACATGACACTTTTACGAAAGCGCTATACAAAGATATTCGAAACACAGCCCGTGGTTGTGATAGAGCTTTGCCGAAGATATTTAGGGACCATCAACAGCACCTTCTAGAAACTGTTCGCCAAATGCCTTCAGGGACTGTTCCAACGACGAAAAGTATTTATAACATGTTGCGGCAAGTGGTACACTCCAAACCGCGAATCGAGGCCACCACCCTCTACGTCCATTGGCCCACTGTTTGGAAAAATTTTGGGGCTATGACCGTTTCTTCTGCTGTACACTCCCAGGTTTTTATCTTCCTCAACGATCTCATCCCAACCGCTCTACGGCGATATACCATCCGTCTTGAAGCTTACCCATGGTGTACTATATGTGGTCAAACTGATACGGCGATACACCGCTTCACATCATGCACGCGAGTTGCCTCCACGTGGGTGTGGTGTAAGGGAAAAGTATGTCAACTATTAAATGTGCCCACGGATGACCTTGATGACAGGAAGTTGATTCGCTTGTCGGTGACCGCCTTCCCCCAAATTAAACAGACTGCCATTGTGTGGATAATGGGCCAATATGTACACTTCGTGATGGACAATGATCAACATTTCTCGTTCCAGGACCTCAGGTACCACCTGCAAAAAGAGCGTTGGAAGCTTAGTGAAAGTGGACAATTGTACGATAAATATGGACACTATCTGGATTTCTTGTGATGTATTAGTATGGTATTTATCATATCTGAAAATTCTGTAATTCTGTAAAGAGCTAATAATAATAAAAAAAAAAAAAAAAGAAAAAAAAAAAGAGGTTTAAAGCCTGACCGTACGTAGTGGGCGCGAGCGGGTAGAGTGCTGCTTCGAATCCAGTAGTAGGCATACTTTTTTTGAACGAAAGCCCACATTCCATTTTAGTCGAGATGTAACTACATTGCCACATTATTGCCTTACGACGTATTTTTGTGAAGGATACGTTGAATTATGATGATTTATAAAGAAAATACGATCGAATTGGTACGTTATGCCACGTGACCTGTAATGGCAGAAAATTTAAAAACTGGCATGAATATTAACATAACATATCGAAGTGTTGCTCGGAGGTCCGGGTTCGATTCCCAGCTCTATCAAGAAATGTAATACTTGTCTGAGGGCTGAAATTGGGTACACGTAGCCTCGAGAAGCAAATATGAGAAGAAGTGGGTTCGATTCCCACATCAGCCACCCTGGAAATGGTTTTCCGTGGTTTCCCACTTCTACTCCGGCCAAATTCCGGGACGGATTCTATCTTAAGGCCACGGCCGCCTCCTTCCCAATCCTTAATTGCAAATGCACAAATTATTACATGCCCGCAATAACTCAGGTTATCAGACAAATTCTACACACACACCCAAGTAAACGGGGCTAAATGACCGCGATGTTCTAGCCCCTCAAATGAAACGAAACAACAACATATCGAAGGATATTCTGATCGCCAGTGCTTGCATCGAAGTATACGTATTCCTTAGAAATTCCCATGGTATTATTAGCATACTTTCGATTTTTGCAAACAATGAAGTAGACTTATGAGATCTACACAGGGCCAAAAATTGTGTGTCTGTCTGTGTGTGTGTGACTGTGTGTCTATGTGTGTGTGAGTGTGTGAACTCTGAATGTCTGCCCCCCTATCGATTCGAACACGGTGAAACCGAATTGAACGAAATTTGGCACAGAGGTAGCACTAGCGTAGAACACCTCAGTGTCATGTTTTATATCGCCACCATCTTGACGGAAACGTAATGGTGGCCACCCAAATGTTCAAAGCTTAAATCAAATTACGACTAACTTAATCATCCAATCTCTACCAAATTTTGCAACAACATAAACTCATATGGCGAGCGTCGTTTGACTGAACTACAAGGTCCTCAGCCCATTAGTTTGCAGATGACGGTCATGTATGTGTGCATATCGATTCCCCCTATCAATTCAAACACTGTGAAACTGAATTGAACGAAATTTGGTACAGAGGCAGCACTAGCAAAGGGCACTCCAGTGTCATGTTTATATCGCCGCCATCTTAACGAAAACGTAATGGCGGCCATCCTAATGTTAAAAGCTTGAATCAAATTACGACCAAACTAATAATTTGATCTCTACCAAATTTTGCAACAACATACCTTTGTGTATGGAGAATCTTTTGACCACACTACAAGGTCATCAGGTCAATAATGTGCGGATAGCGGTCATGTATGTGTGAAAATCGATTCCCCCTATCTTTTCAAACACGGTGAAACCGAATGGAACGGAGTTTGGTGGCGAGGTAGCATTAGCAAAGGCCACCTCAGTGTCATGTTTTATATCGCCGCCATCTTGAAGGAAACGGAATGGTGGCCACCCAAATGTTAAAAGCTTAAATCAAATTACGAACAAACTAATCATTTGATCTCTACCAAATTTTTCAACAACATACCTTTTATGGGACGCATGTTTTGATTGAACTACAAGGTCATCAGCCCAATAGTTTGCAGATAGCGGACATGTATGTGTGCAAATCGATTCCCCATATCAATTCAAGCACGGTGAAACCTATTTGAATGATTTTTTTTTACCGAGGTAGCACTAGCAAAGGGCACATCATATTCATGTATAATATCCGTATAGCACGTTGTATGTCAGGAACCAACATTCAATTATACTTCTTGAAAAGGACAAAGAGTTATAACAATACCCATGCATTTAGGAGAAAGTAGGCTATACGTTCTTTACCGAACATCTTGTTTTGTTATTAAATTTTAACAAAAAGTCATAGCATATCTTTAGGCCCATATCACACGACACTCGCTGGCAAGGAAGCTGCTGTGATCGCTGGTACAAAATCCTGTAGATTCTGTTCTCTTCGTCAGTACACCTGCTTATATGACCGAAGTGTATCACACGCTAGCATTTTGTACGCTAAGTTGTATGAAATAAAACCGAAGGTCTGCCGTCTGAGGGCATTATTTGCTGTTCTGTCGCCTTATTAACGTAAAGCGGTCGCGAAACTTGCTTTAAGTAAATTAGAAAACATGCCAGGTACTGAATGAATGCATTCCAATCAATATTTAAGATCTAACTGTAATAATTGATTATTTTACCGTACGCTTTAATAAGAAGTGCAATAAAAACCTCCAGAGTGTGTTGGAAATGTGTGCAAGTGTTATTGCGTCCGCTCGCTCTTTCGAAGATCCCGGGTTCAAGACTATCCAACGGCAGATTTTTAGCCTACTTTTCACATTTTGCAAAAATGAGGAAAAAGTAGACTTATGAGATCGGGCAAATGTGTGTCTGTCTGTCTGTCTGTCTGTCTGTCTGTCCTTCTGTCTGTCTGGCTGTGTGTGTGTCCCCCCCTGTCAACTCATAAACGGCTTCAGCAATCGAAACAAAATTTGGTAGGAGTAAAGAACTATACCTGAATATCTCACGGCCATATTTGAAAATGATGTCAGTGCTACCAACTGCTAGAAAATCGCAATTGAAATTTGAGCTCCATGTTGGATATCTTGGAAAGTATGAATGGGAGCTATTTCAAAATTGGCACACGTACAGATCATAATATTTCAGTTTAATTTCCAGGAGGCCAAACATGGCAGTGTTGCCAAAATGATTATAAGCCTCCTGATAGGTCCAATTTTAAATGCATATAACTCCTACAGTATCAAGCGGAATTCAACCAAATTTCGTATGTTGTATGTGTACAAAACCAGATATGACTGAGCGTATTCTTAAGACCTACCAGGGCTGCCAACTGTTAATAAATGCTCCTAATTTATTTTATCCAAATACCAATATATCAGAAAGTATGCAAGCCGACAGCTTTAAACTATGCACACGTATAGTACCTGACATTCTATATTAATTTGGAGTAACTTATATACGTCAGTGCTACCAACATGATTCTAAGCCTGCTGACAGGTCCAACTTTAAATACATGTAACTTCCATACTATCATTTGGATTTCAACCAAATTTCGTATGTGCTATGTGTACCATAACAGATATGACTATGCGTATTCTAAGGAGCAACCAGGGATGCCAACTGTTAATATGTGCTGTCCCTATTTTTGTTACCCTAATATCAATATATCAGAAAGTATGCAAGCCAATAGCTCTAAACTTTGCACACGTATAGTACCTGGCATTCTAGACGAATTTCGAGTAACTAATATACGTCAGTGCTGCCAACATGAATCTAAGCCTGCTGATAGGTCCAATTTTAAAATGCATGTAACTTCTATACTAACTAATGGATTTCATTCAAAATTGGCACAACAATAGATCATATTATTTCAGATTATTTCTGACCAATACATGCATGACATTGTTGCCAACATGATTTTACGCGCGCTGTTAGATCCAATGTTTAACTGCATGTAACGTCCATGCTATCCAGTGGACTTCAACCAAATTTTGTATTTAGTACCGTAAGAGACAGAACTAAGAATATATTCAGTCATCAGGGCTGCCAACTGTAGTGCTCTATTAGGATACATTATGCCAGGTATACAGTATTACGAACTATTTGGAAATTTCGATAATAGCAACTTAATTTCGTCATTATTCTAGATAGGTTCATATTCTGTAGAATAATCATTGGCATGAAAAGTAGGCTGTATAGTTCTTCACGGAACTTCTTGTTTAATTCTTTTTAACTATTTTATTATACCTCCCTACCTCGTACAGCAAGATTTCAACTTGGTTTTGTTCACATTATCTACGAAGACGATAGGGAAAGTTATTTTCTTGTCTCGTTTAAATGGCTATTTTCCCTAAATACTGTTCAAAACCATGGATGGATACTATTCGTTATAATAATTATTATTTTTTGTCGATTTTACCCTCCAGGTTAGGTTTTCCCACTGACTCAGCGAGGGATTCCATCATTACTGCCTCTACGGGCAGTGTCCTGGAGCTTGAAACATTTCTACTGGGGGATACAACTGGGGAGGTGAGGACAGCACCTCACCCAGGCGGCCTCACCTGCAAAGCGAACAGGGTCCTCTTGAGGGATGGGAAGGGAGGGGCAGATCGGGAGGGATAGGCAAGGAAGAGAGAAGGAGGCGGCCGTGGCCGTACGGTAGGTAACATCCCGGCATTTTCCCAAAGGCGAAGTGGGAAATCACGGAAAACCACTTTGAGGATGGCTGAGGTGGGAATCGAAACCCCTCTACTCATATGGACCACCCGAGGCTGAGTAGACCCCGTCCCAGTCCTCATACCACTTTTCAAATTTCGTGGCAGAGCCGGGAATCGAACCCAGGAAGTCCGGGTTGGCAGCGAATCACGCTGACCTCTACGCAACGGAGGCGACTCTATTCGTGATAATTAGAATTTTAATAGTTCAATATTTATAATAATATGACACGTTCTGTAATTACTGCCTTGCTGCGAAGCTCAGCGGTAACGTTCTCGCTTGCTGTGCCCAAGGTTGCAGGTTCGTATCCTGGCGCAGTCAGCTGGCATTTGAGGGTGCGCAAATGCGATGGAGCCATGTCAGTAGATTTACTGGCACGTTGATGAGCCCCTTCGGAGCAAAATTCTGGCAACCCGGCGTATCTAAAAGCCAGAGCAGTTAAAAGGGACGTAAAACCAATAATGTTATAATTATCTTCTTTTACTGTATGTTTGGGGCAGATGTCCTCGTAGTTCCGCCCCTTAAAACCTCACTAACTCTTATTGTAAGTGTATAGCAAGCGCTTTTCGCACAGACGACGTTGAAAGAAATTATAGTTTCGGTCTGATGTATTAATTCGTGAGCCTACCCACATAACAAAATACTATTTGTTATGTGGGTCGTTTGAGTGAGTCAAAGTTTTCCTTTAAACAAAAGTGGTCAAAATTACGAACACTTGCTACGTTGAATATACAGGATACCTTGCTTTCGTTCTACACTTCATTATGTCGTCGTCCAATCTGGCTGCGTACCATCGGATAAGTACGGTGCTTTTGAGGACCAAATAAAAAATCACTCGTTGGAACAGATAGATATGTGTCCATAATACATCCACAATAAACGACATTAAGCAAAAAAAAAGCACTAGTTCAAGGTTCGAACCTAAAAGCATGCGGCTTCGTTGACGCCACTCTAGCACTTCTTGATTTAACCACCATAGCTACCGAGAACCTTAATGAAATGCTGACACTTATTGAATCTATTCGTAGACACTTCCTGTCCAAACGTAAGAAGGAGTTATTCGGAGCTCTGGTCGTTTCAATCATGCATTATATTTGAAGTCATTGAAAGAACAGTGCCACTATTGATTTATACTATATTCGCGAGGATGTACTCAACGGTAAAGTTGTACAATTGACGTAAAGGAGCAGGTACTAATGTTTTTGGGATGACTGTGATATACGCGTTAGTTGGGTTGCCTTCCTCCAAAAAAAATAAGGGGCTGGTGGACCACACTGTATATATACATATATATATCAGTTTCTTGTGGACACGATAACTGCCGTAATTTTGCACCAATCACTTTGAATTTTTTACATAATATGTATCCCTATAAAATCTCGGTCGATTTCGTTAATGGGCAAAATCGGTCGAAGGGGGTGAAAATGGGGGGCTTTTTTTTTCTCGAAAAAGTGAAATTTCGCTATAACTCTCTTAATACGTGACATATTGAATCTATTCAAAGTTCATAATATGTGTCGAATAAGTGCCAAAAATTTATGTCAAATAAGTTTTTTGTTAGCACCAACCATTGACCAAAGGGGTGGAAAAACGTGGGTTTTTCGGGAAACATTAATCATATCTCTCTTAATAGCCACAATATCAAAACCGCACAAAATGGAAAATATTCCCCTAATAATTACCTAAAACCTTTGTCTGAAAGAATTTTTGATATGACCCACCATTACGCCAAGGGACGAGAAAAATGATTTCGGAATTTAAAAAAATGCCAAGTGCCATCAGAGGTTACCATAACAACGCTTTTAAATTGATAAGGGATGATCTATCAGAGGTTGCCAAGACAACGCCATTGACGAGATCACATTCATTTTTAGCCTACTTTTCACACTTTTCAAAAATAAAGAAAAAGTAGACTTATAAGATATATCCGGGAAAATGTGTCTGTCCTTCTGTCTGTCTGTCTGTCTGTCTGTCCTTCTATCTGTCTGTCTGTCTGTCTGTCCTTATGTCTGTCTGGCTGTGTGTGTGTGTTTCCCCCCCCCCTATCAACTCCTAAACGGCTGCAGCAATCGAAACCAAATTACAATGAGTAAAGATGTATACCGGAATATCTCAGGCCCATATTTGAAAAAGATGCCAGTGCTACCAACTGCTAAAAAAAACGCAGTAGAAATTTGAGCTCCATGTTGGATATCTTGGAAGGTATACAAGGGAGCTATTCTAAAATTGGCACACATGTAGTGTACCCATGTGAGTAATCTCGATGGTAAATATGCAGCTGCCTCCAGCTAGCATCAGGTCTCAGGCGCGTGCCGTTCCCCCAAATGAGCAATGCATATTTTGGATTTGAGGCTATAAGGTAACAACTCTACAATAACAAGGCACAACTCTATTCTAAAACTTTAATTCAGTAAATTAAAATCATGGCTTCAAACACAAAAACAATCCCAAAACCATAAAAGAACAAAGCAAACAAAAGTTTACTTCCCCAATCCACAAATAAACAAAAATGAAATCATAATAAAGTCATATTAAACCATAAAGCTGTACCCTTATGTGAACTACATAAAGATATTCTAGTGCGCTGATGCACCTACGACTTCAATACAAACTGTACATTAACATAACAGTCATACAATGTGACTTCTTTAATATCACAAATTGATTATTCCTTAAACCTCTTGGTTTTAACAATTATGTGTGCCGTGCGTGTTTTGATTTTTCTCTTCTCACCAAACAAATGCTTTCATGCATTTACCTATTCGGACGTTGCACCGCAATCAACGTGCAACTCCATAATTATGTAAGCTACCCCTCCACTTCCTCTATTTATATGGTTCCATTGCATGCTGTATGTGATTCCTAGATAAAACGTTACGTTATAGCTTGTGTCGGATGGTACAATATATTACCTCGCTCTCGTGGCGATTGGCATCTGGTAACTAACTTCAAAACTTGGTTTCAGTGACAGTACAAATACATCATCTAACTACTCGTCAGATAGCTAAAATAATGAACCATCAGGATATTCTATAATTATCCATGTGTTCCAAAACCACATGGCTACATTACTCAACATAACAATCTTTCATTATATGTCATTTACCAGGGTCTAAAATCTTTTGCTTTCAACTCGCCTTGACGGCTCGAGTGCCCCTGCAGACCCTCGGCTAGAGGAGTCAGCACACAATAGAAAGAGGGATGGGTGTTCCACCAATTACCTCGACCCTCCTTAAAGGTTTTGAATGCTTTCCTCTCTAAGCAGTAAAGATTTACAAGACAAATACTGTTGTCTGACCGACACACATATCCCAAAGGATCTTAGTTGACTATTATGCAAACAGGTATTGAATGAGCTTTTTAATTACTCCTACACAGAGGATATAATAATAACTGGCCTCACACGGGTCCATTCAACATGAAGGTTCGGGGTTCGTAATGCATTAGTCTAACGGGTGACCGATGTCTCAAGTAAAATATAGGCGCTACTGCAGCTGCCGCCATGAGTTTCGCTTCTACGAGCGGAATAACTCATCAAATAAGTTCTCGGGAGACCATAGAGTTTCGAGGTGTCCTCGTTTCCCTCGTCTCTATCACAGGATCCCAACCCGGAACACTTTCATATCCTTCCTCAGAGTTAGGGTACACACTACAACTCTGGCATAACATTATATCTCCACTTATGCCTATGACATAGGAGATTTCATACGTAGAATAGACCATCTGGCCCCTAACTCAATGCTACGACCTCCGACCTGTATTATTAAGAGAAATCTAACAATTTACTCTATAAGCTTCTCATATAAGCTGCAAATTCAATCCGCTAAAAGCTCTTTCATGCCTGGCATCATTACTGAATATATGCAATACTCTGATACAAAACTTCTTTCCTTAATTACTGTAATGTAATCTTACTGTATCATCTTACTGCTTAGATTGATAAGTCTTGCAATTAGCGTAAATCTCTAGCTTACAACATTTATTTGTTTCCTGATGTGTTCATTCCTACTTTTAATATTCATTATTATTATTACCATTAATCTTACTGACATAAATGACCAAAATCATTACTTTATTATTGTTATTAATCTCACTGACATAAATGACCAAAAAATCATTACTCTATTATTCTTATTAATCTCACTGACATAAATGACCAAAATCATTCTTTATTATTATTCTCACATAACTTAACCAAAAATCCGACAAGCTAAACGTCTTAAAATCCGAACAATCGCGTTCGTCACATTTACATAACTGATTGCCATTCTTAATTCATAGTGGGAATAATTACTCCACTTAATGATGCAAATTAACATCTCAACTCTATAAAAATCAACACAATAATGATTTAACATGGAGGATCTGCCTCCTAAACTGATTTTTACTGGCATCTTTACGGAATTCACAACATGCAATGGCCCATATTTCTACATAATCATAACTTGTGGGGTACTTACATTTCTATAGGCGTCTATGGTGGCTCCAACCAATCATATTTCTCCATGTCGCCCGCCATTAGCAGGTTTAACGCGACATATTTATCTTGCAAACACACATTTTATAACACATAATTTTCATCAACAACACGACACGTTGCATAACTCTCAGGAAGCTATTGCTCCCAAACATGTGAAACACTTATCTAATCACTACTTTAAATGATATTTTACATATGTTGTACACTTAACACACGTCACTTTATACACTTTTCAATGCTGAAATTCCCTAGCAAAGATCGAAATTGCAGGTGTCGACAGCATCTCCCGTGCCCCTATCAACTCCTGATTGAAAGTCTGGTTTACCTGCTTTCGGGATTCACCAACAGTTTTTATATTTTTACTCCTACGGTAAACGTCCTGCGTTGCATAAATATGTTAGATCCCGTCTTGAGTGTTAACCTCTGGTACTCTCATGACATTACCAACCACGTCATAGAGTTTCATTTAGCGCCTACCATCGTAATTACACATACGATCAGTCAATACTATACACATTGCGCTTAACACTGTCCAATACTTTACACAAATAATTATTTACAATAGTTCTGCCATTAGTCTACACGGTGCTTCGTAACTGAACACGGCATAGTTCGTACTGCTGATTATGCCTATAGCACGACTATTATTCATAAAAGCTTATAAAATGCTTCATTTACATGTACCAGTCTTTGTTCGGCGTCTATTATGAGTAGAACCGCCATGCGTTCTGCCTTGACGAACTTGCTTCAAAGTGGCTGTACCTGACTGAAGATTCACTTGAAGACTGCTCGTACCTTACTTGAAGACTGCTGTATACTGCTTACATACTGTCTCGTACTGCTGCATACTGATTGCAACTTACTGCAACTGAGCTACAACTGGGTAACTTCTAACGTCGTGAAGACTGCGTAAGACTGCGACTTGGGCTGTAACTGGGTGCACACTGTACGTGAACTGCGCGTAGACTGAGCTTCAACTGAGAGAGACTGGGTTGAGACAGAGCGCTCCTCCAAGGGTCTACTCCCTTATATCAGATTCTCACTGAAAGTAGGGCGAAATCTTCCCGCGAAATCTTGGCTCCTCTCACAGCGTGAATCTGGTCTCCAACCCATGATCATTGGGTTCCTCTTTCTTCACAGATTCCAAAACTATCTGCGTGCAAAGGAATCGCTCGTCCAATTAATTAATATTAATTCCTTTCTCCATAGCGTGGGACGCTATCTTACGGGAATTCCCCCGGCAACATTCTCAAATCTATCCGCGCACAATGGTCGTTTTACAGTCCTTCCGCACTTCGTTAAATATGCCCCAATTTCGCAGGTAAAAGGCTCTAAAATTAGCCTTCTGCCAAAAGATTCATCTATGAGCAATTCTCATCTCAATTCGTTGCTCCAATCACGAGTAATCAATGATTTTCCTGGGCATCTCTCATCCCACTCCTCAAATCTATTCTCCGTCGAGGAATAACTGGGTCATTATTCAGGCCTCCCCCTTGCTCCAGACGACAGAATGGGGTCACAGAGATGGACATGGCTCCACTGGGCCCCACCCACAATTCTGGGCTAATTTGTAAAATGTCAACTCTGCCCTCTTCGTGCTTCAAGCCTCGTATAGCTTACACCAAGTAGTCTAATAATGCTGTAATCTGCTCATTATTCCCTGCATTATTTTAATAAATAATGTCATTGCACCAAAAATCACACCAGTGATTAAATATACGCTTCTTTCGAGGGGTTTTTACCATGAAACTGCCTCTACAGATCTCTGGTTCGTTCCCTGGTGGAACCTTTATACTGAGATCACAGTCTCTGAGAACCACGTTCGATTCCAGTCAGCATAACCTCCTCGGGTTCATATTCCCCTTGCGAAACTTATAAAAGTCAATTGCAATTGGCTTTCTATTAGTAACCAGCTGACTGTCTACCACTGTCGGTGTTTACATGTGGGGTCCTTCACCTCGTCTGGCTGCGAGTAGGTTAGTACTGTTCCCCCTTCCACACTCGGCCTTCTTCCTAAGCTGTTCATTCTCCATGCGGAGGGTCGCGTTTATGGCTTCAACCTCTCTCGCCACTCTGACCATTTCTTCATAGAATTCTCGCAGACACTGACATTCTTTCTTCTCTTCGCTCACTCTGGGTAAAGTGTCTGCTTCTCGTCCCGTCTTGCCGTTCCAACTTTCAGGTCTGACTGCTTGACTGACTTCGCTCGCCACGTTGATTTGGGTGTGCGTTACCAACACTTCTTCTTGTTCGTCGAATTCTTTTGGCGAGTAATAAATTTTTAAGTTGGCTACGTTCATAACGACCTCGTTTCCATTTTCTAGATGCCTTAACCTGTATGCATTGTTCTGGAGGTCTCTTATCACCTCGAACGGGCCGTGGTAAGAAAAATTAAACTTTTTATACTTGCGTGCCTCTGGATCTGAACTGGCGGGTTTCTTAATTAAAACTTTCTCTCCCACGAGAAGCGGTCTATGATACCTCTTCGCACGATTTCTTCTCTGACGTCTCTCCGCCTGTGCTTTGAGATATTCAAAGGTTCGTTGGATCCTCAATTCTCTACCGGGCTGTGCATCTACTGGCAATGGAATAACACCAGTCCACGGTCTCTCTGGTCTTTGATCCAGATGTAGAGTCACGGGAACCTGACCTGTCGCCTCATGTACAGTATTATTTATACAGTATTCAATGACTTCTAGAAATTCTATCCAACGCCAATTCTCCTCAGAGCAGTAGATCTTCATGTATTTCTGGATCTCTCTCATTACTCTTTCAACTGGACTTGCCTCAGGATGGCGAATGGTAGATAAAATCTGCCTAATTCCCAGAGTTTCCAGTTCTCGACGAAATTCTGCACTTGTAAAGCAACTTCCGTGGTCCGAGAGAATGTTATCCGGCTTCCCGAGAATCGGAATAACTCTCTCTTTCAGGCGCTTCAAGACCTGTTTTGAACTTGTCTTTTGTATGGGGCATAACACCACCATTTTCGAAAATACATCCATGGCTACAAAAATGTGTCTATTGCCTCTACGTGCTCTAGGCAATGGTCCAAAGTTGTCTATACTCAATAGCTGCCTCGGCTTCTCCGGTAACAACGGGATAGGTCGTTGCCTCATTAAAAAGGGATTTGGCTTAACCCTTTGGCATAGATCACATGTCCTAATAGTATTTCTCACCGTTTCTCTCAATTTTGGCCAAGTAAATGCTTCCTTCAACAGAGCACAGAGTTTATCTATCCCCGGATGTCCAAATGCTCTGTGGGCTAGCCATACCAATCTTCTCTGCAAAGATGCAGGAATTACAATCCTTTGACGTGTATGATCTACATCGTCCCACTTGTGTAATATCTGATTATACCATACATATTCTGTTGCCAATGCCTCCGCCTCTCTGTATACCGCAGTTCCCCTTGCTAAGCGTCCTTCAAAGTAATCGATCATCATCTTCAACCATGGGTCTTCACGTTGTAGGTTGGTAAGGTTCCTTAAGTCATCCAACGTCTTCTGATCTCGATTCTCAATCTGGACAGCTAGCGCTTCCTCTTCTCTAGGGTAACGACTTAATATGTCCGGTATTACATTCTCTTTCCCTGGACAATATTCAATTTCCACATTAAATTGCTGGATATACAGGGACCATCTTGTCAATCTCTGGCTAGACAAATCTGTCTTTAACAAAAATGTTAAAGCTTTATGGTCTGTTCTTAGGACTATTCGGAAGCCATACACGAGTTTGTGCCAAGATTGCAACGCGTACAAAATTGCGAGCAACTCTATCTCTGTGATCGTGTAGTTTTTCTCATGGGCTTTCAGTCTCCTGCTTATAAAGGCGATAAAAACTTTCTTCTCAGGCTGGTCAACATTTTCCTGGAATAGCATCGCTCCAATCCCAATAAGTGATGCATCCGTCTGTATGATGAACTTCTGGGTATAATCCGGGTATCCCAGCTTCACATATTCCAAAAGCATTTGTTTTGACCTCACGAATGCTTCCTGACATTGCTCCGTCCAATTCCATCTGCCGCCTTTCTTCAATAGGTCCTGCAGGGGTGCTACTGTCGCAGTATAGTTTGGGCAGTGGTTCGAAAAGAATCCAATTACTCCCAAATACTGTCGGACGTGCTTTACTTTCGTGGGTCGAGGGAAATTTCGAATTACCTCCAATTTATCTGGGTTAGGCTTCACTCCATTTGCATCAATAACATGCCCTAGGAATTTGACTTCCCTCTGACAGAAGTGCGATTTCTTGATATTAACCTTAAAGTTAGCTTCTCGAAGGTCATCTAGCAACTTCTTCAGGTCTCTCATGTGCTCCTCCAGAGATTCTGATGTGAGTAGAATGTCGTCTACATATCTGATGGTACTCTCTTTAACCTCATCTGATAGATTGCGATCTAACGCTCTTATCAGGGCTGAACCAGCTGTTTTCAACCCAAAAGGTAGCCTTAAAAATGTGAATGTATGTTGATCAAACATAAATCCTGTCAACAGACTAGTTTTCTTCTCTAATTCAAGATGATGGAAACTGGATGTGATATCCAAGTTTGTGAATATGGTTTTCCCTTTAAACTTGCTGAGGATCTCTTTAATAGGTGGCACTTGGTCAAATTCCGGAATAACTCGCAAATTTAAGCGTCTCAGGTCCAGGCAGACTCTGACAGATCCGTCTGTCTTTGGTACAATTACCAATGGGCTTACATAAGGCGTAGGTGTCTTCTCAATAACACCGGCCTCCAACATCTCCTGAATTGCCGCTTTCACTTTAGCATAATGCTTTTCAGCTATAGGGTAGGGTTTCTGCCTAAATGGTGTCCAGTCACTGACTTGAAAAGCATAAGTGAAGTTCTTTATCCGACCAGGTCTCGAATCAAAGACTTCCTTCTGTTCCAGTAATAACTGCTTTAAATTTTCCTTCTCTTTTAGCCCAATTTTCGCTTCTTCTAGCTTTTCCGAAATATATTCTTCCAATTTGGGTTCCAGATCTTTTTCCAAGTCTGTGGCTAGTGTTTTAAGCTCCTCTTCTAACTGCTCAATAGCTAATACTCCTTCCTCAGCCACATCTCTGTATGTATGCCATACTTGTTCACTTGATCCTGGTTCAATCTCATTGAGTGCGACCTCTAAGCCTTCAGCTTCTTCATTCACATGGAACATAACCCTGTCCTGTGCCAGGTCGATTATCACTCTGTATTCCCTTATAAACTCTGCCCCAATAAGTAGGTTATAAGGCAATTTGTTTACTAACAGAAAACTCTGTGAGAAAATAGAGCCTCCTATCTGTAAATCTAGGAATACCTGGTATTTACATATCATTGTTCGGTCTGGAATTACCCCTTTAATCTTGACACTAGAGATCGGTATTTTCAAAATGTTCTCTCTCCGGGCTATTTCATTATATATAGCTTGTGTCATGAGGCTCACTGTTGATCCTGTGTCTAGCAGACTTCTGACTTTTAATCCTGCCACTCTTACAATTATAATAGGCAATTCTCTCTTGACCATGACCTGTGGTCCTCCTGTATCCTCAATCAGTTCTTCTGGTTTGGCTATCCAATTGATGATGTTAATAGACTTCCATCCATCAGTCTCAAACTCTTCTAATTTTGGCGTTTTTTTTTTCTTCAGCGCCCGCCCCCTTGGAGTTTCTTCTCTCCTGTTCGCTGCGCTGTAGTTCCAAACTCTTAGCTCCATCTCCATATCTGTCTGGCGATGTTCTGTTCTGCATGACTTCTTGCCATCGAACTTGTTGTTTCTGGGGCTCATCTCCCCTTTCTTCGAGGTATCGCAAAGAAGCATGATAACGTTCTTCTACCTCGTCATCGAAGTTACTTCTTCTTTCTTGGGGTCTCCAATTTCTATTATTGCCTTCTTGGCCATTATTACCTCCATTGTTATGGTACGGTTTACCCCTGTTATTCTGCTTATTCCACGAACTTCGACCTCTTCCTCCTCTATTAGCATTTCCTTTGAACTTTGACTGCCATCTTCTGGGTTCCTGTTCCCATTGCCGTCCATAGGAATCTAATGTTTCTGTGCTCGTAGCTTTGTTGTTCCTTGGAGCTTGCTGTTGGTCAGTCTGTGTGTTGGTCACGTGGACTTGTTCCACGGTTCGACTCTGACGCATTGTATTTGCTGTGGTGAGGTCCAGTTGCCTTAGAACTATCTCCATTTCCATAGCAGTTTTCGCATTAGCCGAGATTAATAGCCTTTGGATCTCGTATGGAAGCTGTTTGGCGATAGCAATACATAGCTCCAGTTCGCTCGGTTTTTGATCCAGCTCTTTAAAGCGACACATCTGCGATATGAAAAATTCTGCGTACTTTGTTGGATTATTAGTACTGTATTTCTTTGCATATAAATCCAACCGTAAATTCTGTTGGGTCGTGGCGTCCCAATATCTCTTCAAGAATGCCTCACGGAACTCCTCAACAGTATCAAAAGTGTAACGGAAGCTGCGAAACCATAATGCGCACTCTCCCTCTGTTAATTTCTCTATAGCACGTAGCCTACGCTCCTGCGGTATTCGTGCATCATTTAGATATTCAGTCACTTCCTTTAACGAATATTTTGGTGTCATACAACAGTGGCTACCTGAAAATTTCCTTGGTTTTTCTTCGCTTGCCCTAATGACGTTTATCACCAGGGTGTGCATAGCATTTTCATGTGGCGTCGATGCCGCAATTGGTACACCTGGCGTCATATAAGGACTTTCCCCTGGGCCTGTAGCATTCCTGCTCATAGGTTGGGTTTCTAAGTCTGCCCACCTTGTTTTCCTCATATCCTCCATGCTGCCTTCACTTGACTTTGGACCTTTCAGAAGCGTTTCCTCCTGTGCTATTATCCTAGTCTCCATTTGATTGTGGCGCATCTCTGCTCTTTCTAGGCGAGTAATGACTTCTTTCTCTATTCTTGTAAGCCTATCTCGGTTTTCCTCGGCTACTTGAAATATTTTCACCTTGTCTTCTTTCAGACTTTGTTTGATATGGGATATTTCATCCTCTACATCTTCTTTAATTTGAGCAAGGGTCTTGTCGCTTGCCTCTGTTTTCTGGCCTTCTCTTATTTCGAGTTCTTCTCTTAACCCTTTAATTTCATCTTGAATGTGTCCATTGACTTTAGACAATTCATTCCGGACCTTGGTGATCTCACCTCTATTCTCCTCTTGTCTTTTGTTAACTATGACAATGTCACTTTGAACTTGGTCCAGTTCTTGATGAACTTTGCCCATCTGACTTTTCACGTTGCTTACCAGCTCCTTATTTTCATGAGCGATAGCCTTAATTTCGCCTATTTCCTGGCATTGACCTAATATATTCTGGTCCTGTTTCTTGAGGTCACCGTTAATTGCTCTAGCATAGCTTTTCAATTTCTGGTCCCATTTGGAGTCGTTCTCCTCTAATCTCTGGTCTACCGTTCTTGTAAACTCTGCGAACTGTTTCGCTTGGCGTTCGAGATTCGCCTCATTTTGGATTTGAATATCCTTAATATCGTTAGACAACGCATCTAATCTACTGTTGGTTTCCTCCTGAGCATGCTTACACGCTTGTAAATTACGCTCAAGTTTGGCTTCTATAGCCTCGAAACGTTTATCAATTTTAACCTGCATTTCCGATACAATGCTTACAACAGTATCTGTTACTTCGGTCTTAATTACCTCTTGCATTTGACCTAACTTATTGTTTAATTCAATCTGGTTATTATTTATTGCAACCTGACTTGCATTAATTGCCTCCTGATTGGCATCTAACCGACTACTCAATTCAGCTTTATTTGCATCTAAACGGTTGTTTATTTCAACCTGAGTTGCATTAATTGCCTCCTGATTGGCATCTAAACGAGTGTTTATGCTATCCTGGAAAGCCTTGGCTTCCAGTTTATTCTGTTCGTTAGCAGCATCAAAATCCTGTTTCAATCCTGCAATAACCTGCAAGATTTCCTCCGTACCTGACATTTTACAATAACACACTTAAATATGCAGGCAGGCTTCCTGGAAAAATATGTGGATACGTTTCGAAGAGAAACATCAAACACTGCACACATATTGTGAAGTCGTACAAAACCTGATAATATTATGGTAGATTGTGGATCTGGTATGTAGCGCTCATACCCTTGGGCAATTCTCTTCTCAATAGAGGGATTCTGCGTTACATAAAAAGCCTACTGAATTCAAAAATCACTCAGACATAGTTTGAGGCAAAACAATTACTATGGTTTTCCCCATGAAATACCATAAAAAATCTATGGGTTTTCCCTAAATCCCATAAGCTCCACGTACCTGGGCGCCATGATAAATTAAATGACTCATGTACATTCATTCATGCCATGTATGTGCAATGCCAAGATCGCTCATATTGCACTTACGCAGGCGGTTCCATAATGAACTAATACCGTCCCACGTTGCTTGGGCCATGATAATAAGAGTGTAAATACTTACAAAGGAGTAGAACTGTACATATACATCTATCAAAATTTATATGTACGTATCGGAACTTAGCTAGGATAGGAGCGGTCATTCCCTACTCCGTTAATTCTTACTTTAATAGAGTTGTGTGCACTAAATCTGACCGACTTTAGTTGTACCGATAGCTCAAATCACAGTATAGGACATCAAATCCCATGTACCCATGTGAGTAATCTCGATGGTAAATATGCAGCTGCCTCCAGCTAGCATCAGGTCTCAGGCGCGTGCCGTTCCCCCAAATGAGCAATGCATATTTTGGATTTGAGGCTATAAGGTAACAACTCTACAATAACAAGGCACAACTCTATTCTAAAACTTTAATTCAGTAAATTAAAATCATGGCTTCAAACACAAAAACAATCCCAAAACCATAAAAGAACAAAGCAAACAAAAGTTTACTTCCCCAATCCACAAATAAACAAAAATGAAATCATAATAAAGTCATATTAAACCATAAAGCTGTACCCTTATGTGAACTACATAAAGATATTCTAGTGCGCTGATGCACCTACGACTTCAATACAAACTGTACATTAACAAAACAGTCATACAATGTGACTTCTTTAATATCACAAATTAATTATTCCTTAAACCTCTTGGTTTTAACAATTATGTGTGCCGTGCGTGTTTTGATTTTTCTCTTCTCACCAAACAAATGCTTTCATGCATTTACCTATTCGGACGTTGCACCGCAATCAACGTGCAACTCCATAATTATGTAAGCTACCCCTCCACTTCCTCTATTTATATGGTTCCATTGCATGCTGTATGTGATTCCTAGATAAAACGTTACGTTATAGCTTGTGTCGGATGGTACAATATATTACCTCGCTCTCGTGGCGATTGGCATCTGGTAACTAACTTCAAAACTTGGTTTCAGTGACAGTACAAATACATCATCTAACTACTCGTCAGATAGCTAAAATAATGAACCATCAGGATATTCTATAATTATCCATGTGTTCCAAAACCACATGGCTACATTACTCAACATAACAATCTTTCATTATATGTCATTTACCAGGGTCTAAAATCTTTTGCTTTCAACTCGCCTTGACGGCTCGAGTGCCCCTGCAGACCCTCGGCTAGAGGAGTCAGCACACAATAGAAAGTGGGATGGGTGTTCCACCAATTACCTCGACCCTCCTTAAAGGTTTTGAATGCTTTCCTCTCTAAGCAGTAAAGATTTACAAGACAAATACTGTTGTCTGACCGACACACATATCCCAAAGGATCTTAGTTGACTATTATGCAAACAGGTATTGAATGAGCTTTTTAATTACTCCTACACAGAGGATATAATAATAACTGGCCTCACACGGGTCCATTCAACATGAAGGTTCGGGGTTCGTAATGCATTAGTCTAACGGGTGACCGATGTCTCAAGTAAAATATAGGCGCTACTGCAGCTGCCGCCATGAGTTTCGCTTCTACGAGCGGAATAACTCATCAAATAAGTTCTCGGGAGACCATAGAGTTTCGAGGTGTCCTCGTTTCCCTCGTCTCTATCACAGGATCCCAACCCGGAACACTTTCATATCCTTCCTCAGAGTTAGGGTACACACTACAACTCTGGCATAACATTATATCTCCACTTATGCCTATGACATAGGAGATTTCATACGTAGAATAGACCATCTGGCCCCTAACTCAATGCTACGACCTCCGACCTGTATTATTAAGAGAAATCTAACAATTTACTCTATAAGCTTCTCATATAAGCTGCAAATTCAATCCGCTAAAAGCTCTTTCATGCCTGGCATCATTACTGAATATATGCAATACTCTGATACAAAACTTCTTTCCTTAATTACTGTAATGTAATCTTACTGTATCATCTTACTGCTTAGATTGATAAGTCTTGCAATTAGCGTAAATCTCTAGCTTACAACATTTATTTGTTTCCTGATGTGTTCATTCCTACTTTTAATATTCATTATTATTATTACCATTAATCTCACTGACATAAATGACCAAAATCATTACTTTATTATTGTTATTAATCTCACTGACATAAATGACCAAAAAATCATTACTCTATTATTCTTATTAATCTCACTGACATAAATGACCAAAATCATTCTTTATTATTATTCTCACATAACTTAACCAAAAATCCGACAAGCTAAACGTCTTAAAATCCGAACAATCGCGTTCGTCACATTTACATAACTGATTGCCATTCTTAATTCATAGTGGGAATAATTACTCCACTTAATGATGCAAATTAACATCTCAACTCTATAAAAATCAACACAATAATGATTTAACATGGAGGATCTGCCTCCTAAACTGATTTTTACTGGCATCTTTACGGAATTCACAACATGCAATGGCCCATATGTCTACATAATCATAACTTGTGGGGTACTTACATTTCTATAGGCGTCTATGGTGGCTCCAACCAATCATATTTCTCCATGTCGCCCGCCATTAGCAGGTTTAACGCGACATATTTATCTTGCAAACACACATTTTATAACACATAATTTTCATCAACAACACGACACGTTGCATAACTCTCAGGAAGCTATTGCTCCCAAACATGTGAAACACTTATCTAATCACTACTTTAAATGATATTTTACATATGTTGTACACTTAACACACGTCACTTTATACACTTTTCAATGCTGAAATTCCCTAGCAAAGATCGAAATTGCAGGTGTCGACAGCATCTCCCGTGCCCCTATCAACTCCTGATTGAAAGTCTGGTTTACCTGCTTTCGGGATTCACCAACAGTTTTTATATTTTTACTCCTACGGTAAGCGTCCTGCGTTGCATAAATATGCTAGATCCCGTCTTGAGTGTTAACCTCTGGTACTCTCATGACATTACCAACCACGTCATAGAGTTTCATTTAGCGCCTACCATCGTAATTACACATACGATCAGTCAATACTATACACATTGCGCTTAACACTGTCCAATACTTTACACAAATAATTATTTACAATAGTTCTGCCATTAGTCTACACGGTGCTTCGTAACTGAACACGGCATAGTTCGTACTGCTGATTATTCCTATAGCACGATTATTATTCATAAAAGCTTATAAAATGCTTCATTTACATGTACCAGTCTTTGTTCGGCGTCTATTATGAGTAGAACCGCCATGCGTTCTGCCTTGACGAACTTGCTTCAAAGTGGCTGTACCTGACTGAAGATTCACTTGAAGACTGCTCGTACCTTACTTGAAGACTGCTGTATACTGCTTACATACTGTCTCGTACTGCTGCATACTGATTGCAACTTACTGCAACTGAGCTACAACTGGGTAACTTCTAACGTCGTGAAGACTGCGTAAGACTGCGACTTGGGCTGTAACTGGGTGCACACTGCACGTGAACTGCGCGTAGACTGAGCTTCAACTGAGAGAGACTGGGTTGAGACAGAGCGCTCCTCCAAGGGTCTACTCCCTTATATCAGATTCTCACTGAAGGTAGGGCGAAATCTTCCCGCGAAATCTTGGCTCCTCTCACAGCGTGAATCTGGTCTCCAAACCATGATCATTGGGTTCCTCTTTCTTCACAGATTCCAAAACTATCTGCGTGCAAAGGAATCGCTCGTACAATTAATTAATATTAATTCCTTTCTCCATAGCGTGGGACGCTATCTTACGGGAATTCCCCCGGCAACATTCTCAAATCTATCCGCGCACAATGGTCGTTTTACAGTCCTTCCGCACTTCGTTAAATATGCCCCAATTTCGCAGGTAAAAGGCTCTAAAATTAGCCTCCTGCCAAAAGATTCATCTATGAGCAATTCTCATCTCAATTCGTTGCTCCAATCACGAGTAATCAATGGTTTTCCTGTGCATTTCTCATCCCACTCCTCAAATCTATTCTCCGTCGGGGAATAACTGGGTCATTATTCAGGCCTCCCCCTTGCTCCAGACGACAGAATGGGGTCACAGAGATGAACATGGCTCCACTGGGCCCCACCCACAATTCTGGGCTAATTTGTAAAATGTCAACTCTGCCCCCTTCGTGCTTCAAGCCTCGTATAGCTTACACCAAGTAGTCTAATAATGCTGTAATCTGCTCATTATTCCCTGCATTATTTTAATAAATAATGTCATTGCACCAAAAATCACACCAGTGATTAAATATACGCTTCTTTCGAGGGGTTTTTACCATGAAACTGCCTTTACAAATCTCTGGTTCGTTCCCTGGTGGAACCTTTATACTGAGATCACAGTCTCTGAGAACCACGTTCGATTCCAGTCAGCATAACCTCCTCGGGTTCAGTAGATAATACTATTTCAGTTTAATTTCCAGGTGGCCATACATGACAGCGTTGCCAAAATAATTTAAACCTTCTGATAAGTCCAATTTTTAAATGCATATAACTTCTACACTATCAATTGGATTTCAACCAAATTTTGTATGTAATATGTGTACATAAACATATATGACTGAGTGTATTCTTAAGAGCCACCAGGGCTGCCAACTGTTAATAATTGCTCTCTATTTTGTATCCAAATATATCAGAAAGTATGCAAGCCGACAGCTTTAAACTATGCACACGTAAATTACCCGACATATTACATTAATTTGGAGTAACTTATATACGTCAGTTCTACCAACATGATTCTAAGCCTGCTAATAGGACCAATTTTTAAATACATGTAACTTCTATACCAACAAATGGATTTCATCCAAAATTGGCACAAAAATATATAATATTTCAGAGTATCTCTGACCAGCACTCGCATGACATTGTTGCCAACATGCTTTTACGTGTACTAATAGATCCAATGTCTAAATCCATGTAACTTCCTTTGGACTTCAACCACATTTTGTATTCTGTACCATAGGAGATGGAAGTAAGAATATATTCAGTCACCAGAGCTGCCAACTGTATTGCTCTATTAGGCTACATTATGCCTAGTATACCTTATTTCGAACTAATTAAGACATTTCGATATTACCCACTTAATTTCGTCATTATTCTAGATAGGTTCATATACTGTAGATTAATCTATGGCATGAATCTTAATTTTAAGAAATGTAGGCTCTTTAGTTCGTCACGGAACTTCTTGTTCCATCTGACTATGAGGGAAGCGGCTAACTGGTAGCATGCTGAACTTCTATGCCCAAGGTGCTGGTTCAAAGCCGGCCAAAGTCGCCGGATTTTCTAAGAGCGCTAAAAATCCGTCAGCATGCTTTCCTTCGGAGGGAAGTTACAACGTTCGTTGCAAGTTGCTGGTTGCGGTGGCATCTAGCAGCCAAGTTCACAGCTAGGTGTCCTTGACGTTAGTATTTGGTACAAAATTAAGTACTACTACTTAAAATTGACCGTCTGCAGACCTTACCTGAATTACAGACTAATACAGTCATCACAAATAACACCGTTTATCAGACAGATTCTACACACACCCAAAGTACACGGGGTTACATGACCACCTTGTCGCAGCCCCTAAACTGAGGAACCAACCAACATCTCTGCGGGAGATAAAATTTTGCGTGAAGAAGTAACAGACTGTTAGACAGTTACACATTAGATCCAAACCTTGCATAAGGACAGTGTGATCACAAGTATAAAAATTAACCCCAAATGACAAGAAGGTTACCATCCCCATAAGACAGTAAAATGTTAAAAGTATGCATAGAAAGACGAAAAAATGTTAACTAACCTCCAATTGTAAAATACTTTCTCGCAATAAATGAGGTCTGATCCTCCTACGAAAACCTGCATATTTTGCCTATTATAGCCTATCCCCTAGTTTGCCCGGTGAAATCTACCTCCGCCTTCCGGCGTGCCGAGAGGATTTTTTTTAGTGATGATATGTAATCTAGAATTCTTTTGGATAATCGGGTATTCGGCAGTCTACTTATGTGCCCTAAGAATTTCAATCGTCTTTTCCTGGTGACGACTTCGATGTTTGAGCATTTTTCAGTTGTCTTGATTAACTGTAGACGGTACCCATCAGGAGTGAGTCTTGCTCCTAGTATTTTCCGAATGATTTTTCGTTCTTCTCCCTTGATGTCTTGAAGTTCATATTTCTTATTGAGTGTAAGTGTTTCGCTTGCGTAGAGGCTTTTTATTATTATTATTATTATTCCAACATTAGGATTACTTTTCTGACCACTTCATGGTGTAGTGGTTAGCATTCTTGACTCGCCCCGGAGGTCTGGATTCGATTCCCGGCTCTGACTAGAAAATTAATTCTGGTCTGAGGGCTGGAATGGGGTAAAATTAGTCTCATGAGACAAAACTGAGAAGATCTAGGTTTGATTCCCACCTCAGCCATCCTGAAAGTATTTTTCTGTGGTTTCCCACAAATAATGGAAATAACAACTCCCTAGTTGTGGTATCACAACTAAATAAGCACTAATTTGATCAATGACAGTTGAATGCATACACGTGGCTGATGGCCAAATTCAAAACACTAAGTCCTTACATTTTAATGAAATAACTAACACACCAGACAAGGAGACTGATTGTCCTGTAGTCATGATGTAAACTTACTACCATCTCGACCAATGGAGATACCCGTTAGAGATAATTATTCGTTCTCAGGTACTCTGACAAGTACTGGCATATTGGGATTCAGTGGCTAGCTGACCCAATGCCCAATAAACTGAGAGCGATCAAGGGAACTACTCGCGTGTGCAAACTCTGGAACATATACTGTAGGCCTCTATTTACCTCATCAAGTTTTTTGTCCTGGCCATCAGTATGCTGCCCTTAATGTTGCAATAGTGCCAAAAGTAATAGTACAAATAATGTAACTTATATATGAAACTTCTACAGTAAACATTTATTCCATTGACCGTCATGTTTTAACGGGTTTCAACTAGTCGTTGATAAAAATCAAAAATAATAATGAACCCATTGAGCACAATTTGTGTTGATCGGCTGAGAACCTTTCTATAATAGATCTAGGCAATACTAAAATATGTCTCCTAATACCTCAATGATACACGATCACACAGGTTACCAGAGAGAACACACACACTCAAGTGCGCAAGGTCGATGTCCACGATGACACAAGACTGTAAACATACAGTAACAATAACCATAACTCCAGCAATCCCTGCTACATTTGCACCACGGATTTCAATTCAGGTAAGGTTGCTGTTTTCCACGTTTCGTTCATTTCTTGAGCTCTAATACGCAGTGTTGCCAAATCTTGAAATGGGAAAGAACTAAACCCTACGTTTTAAAACACCAGAAAAGCACCAGTTGGACTCCATGATTCAAAACACTAGAAAAAATATATAAATATGTAAACGGCTATTTACTTACATTTCTTTCATTAAAAATCGTCTACTTCACTTGTGGAGCCTGCTACCGCTATTACATCTTTAGATCAGGAAGGTGTAGTACGACTGTAGCTTTGCATACTTCCAAGTTTGGCCACTATTATATCCTTCGGATGTTCGTAGTCGTGATATCATTTTCTCTCTGTTTTAGTCCAAATCGCAAACACAGAATGGAATGCAATTTTTGTACCTCTGTTCGATTTCTTTGCTTTATTTTCACCAATTGAACTTGGCTAAACACTCTCCCTACATTTGCATTAGAGCGAGGGAGCGAAAGTACATAAACTGCCTTCGCATGAAACTGGGAAATACCCAGGGAGCTGGGAATAAAATAGATGATAGGTCGATTCTTTGTACAAGTGCACTTGCACTGAGCCCTGCATGTTGCGCTTACTTAGCACTTATGCACGTGAATGAGAAATTCAGGGACTTCCCCAGCTGGAGTGTTGATCTTGACACGTATAAGACTGAACATTGCCCCTTAATTTATTAATTTTATTAAAACTATTACATGGCTTCCAGGATTTACTTATTTGTCATAGGAGACAATTTCATGGAAAAATGCGTTATGCACCAGATTTGGCACTAGTTTTAATGAAATAAAACACCAGTATTTTGCTATGGCACTATCAGAATATCTCTGGCACCAGACGAACTTCAGAAACACCAGATCTGCTGCAAAAAAACGCAAAATTGGCAACTCTGCTAATACGTTGCACACCAGTGGGCTGTATTGAAGACGGTTGAAGGACATACTTTCTATATAATATTTGTCTCAAACCTAAAGAACATATGGAGCACATATGTCCGTGGGGCCAAACAGAATGACAATGGACCTCCTTTGTGTCCGCTGAGTGCCAGTCTTTTTGTTTGCACTTCTGTAACAAGTGTTTATACATGTTCAACTTCAATAGTGTCGGATCAGAGAAGTGCCACTTTGACATGGATTATTTGATCTAGAGACTACTGTTTGTAATTTATGTCTAATTTTAAGATGGAGGTATTGTCTCAAAGTAAAACAATGGAACTGTGAAAACAGAGAACACTTCACAGTTCACCAAACAAATCTGTGGTTTGTGTACTGATTTTATTCTCAAGGGAAGATATCTTGAGGAACTTAAAATATAGCATTATGTTCGATGATGTCGAAATGTAAATATTATACGTCAGAAAACTGTATCATAATGATGGTCAATATAGTACCGTTTTTCATTATGAGACAGTTTCTCCAGCCAATCAGAGCTCATTCATTGACCAATTAGGTAAGGAAACGCTCGCGCATGCGCTCAAAATCCAACATATCGGTCATGAATTACATGATTTTAAAGTTCAAATTGAATATCGGATCAACCATTGTAGTTATAATCCCAAACACAAATACAAAATCATCACGATCCTTTACGGTAACAAGAAAATACTATACAATATGCAAGAAATCTATGAATCTACGTCCAGAAGTTAGCAACACAGCATACTTGTATATAAATTACTGACATGGAAAGTGCACTGTACCATAATTATGTACGCGTAAATAAACTGGTGAATATGAGACAAGAAATAGCACTGTAGCTTAATATCCCCAATTCCAATTTCTACACAGCGCATTGCTTTCAAACGACTTCGGTGACAATATTAGTGAATGTTAGTCTTCATCGGCACTAGACATCATGCAGGCTGTAAACAATAGCATTGCCAAGCAAAGTAAATGGTCCCTGCTTCCGAAGGTCTTTGACCCACGCATGCGCTCTGTTCGGTAAGCAAAACCAGCGCCCTCTGTTCACTAACTGAAGCGAATGAATCCCACAGATATGTATGAATATGTATATATGTTAAAACATATAAACAAGTTATAATTATCGTCGAACATAAACAGGTTTCATGAAGATCTTGTGGTCTCCTATAACCACAGTTTGAGTTACTAATACCTCAATTAATATTTCAGCTTTCAGTCGGTCAACACAAACTGATTCCAATTACTGGAATATCTGAAAAATAACCTGAAATAAATTACATGTGATTATACGAGGGTCGAGTCGTAAGTCATGGCAACTATTTTGTTTTCTCGCGAACAGGAGACAACACGGATACGATATGCATTTGGAAACGTACGTTATGTACTTGCGTAGGATCCCACTAGATTGTGTATGTAAACAACAGTGTGGGTCTGAGCATGCCCCTAAGTTCAGTGTGTGAGTGAGAGCGTCACACAGTGGAAGTCAACAAGAAGGAGCAACGATCGTACATTCGCCTGATCCGAGTCCATGTGACTATGATCTAATCTCCAAAGTCAAGAGGCCACTACGTTTTGCTAACATTGAAGACATTGTAACAGCATTTCGGAGGGAGGTGTTACACGTTAGCGATACACATGCAGCGAATGGTATTCAGCGCCTGCCCTACAACTAGCAACGCACAGTAGACACCTTGGGTGATTATTTCGAAGGTCTGTAACCAGTGGAGACGTGTCCTTTGTACGTAGTCTTGTGTATTTGCTGTCTATACCATAATAATATAATGTTTACCAATGGCCTGTGTTCTGTCACTTACCTACGAGAATCTCATGACGTCATAATTTATCTTCTAGTACTATGCATACGTACATGTCCTATATTTCCAAATGCATATCGTAGATTTTCCGTGTTGTCTCCTGTTCGCGAGAAAAAAAAAGTTGCCATGATTTAAGACTTGACCCTCGTATATATTATTACTTCCCTCATTCCGGAGGCAAGATTGCAGTTTCTATTTCACTTTTAGCATTGGAGAAGGACATGGCTTCCTAATGGGCTGTTCTGACTAAACACGACTGCAGCAAGGGAAGTGGTGGCGGTAGTGGCAGTGGTGGATCGATAGGAAGTGTAAGACGGACTGCCAACTCGATCGATCGATCCAGCTGGCAGTGGTAAGAGAAAGAATGAGCGCGCGGTGTCGGAAATTGATACCATGACGTACTCTAGGCCATGTGGAATGTATATGACATACTGAACGGTAAACGCTCATGCGAACTCTGGTGTCAAGTCAGCGAAGTTATAGGGTGGAGCCTATCAGCGATGTCGTTCCAGGTTTGAAATAAATATGTTGAACTCCCACTGTTTTAACCTCGTATTTTCTGGGTACCCGTATAAATTGTAATGCTGCAAGCAATAGCTCCATGATCATTGTCCCCAGGCCATAAGTGATTCCGTATCTTCTTAAGTCAAGAAGAATCAGGAAGTCGTATCACACTCTAATGCTAAAAGTGAACTAGAAAATGCAATATCGCTTTCCGGAGAGCCTGGTTTCCTTAAACCAGGGGATAATAGACATTATGAAACTTAGTCTCAAAATGAATAAAAGCAACAGTCACCAGACTCAATATTGAGGATTTTTAGCCTAATTGTCACATTTTGCAAAAATGAGGAAAAAGTAGACTTATGAGATCGGTCAAATGTGTGTCTGTCTGTCCTTCTGTCTGTCTGTCTGGCTGGCTGGCTGTGTGTGTGTGTGTGTGTGTCCCCCCTATCAACTCCTAAACGACTGCAGCTATCTGAATATCTCAAGCCCATATTAAAAATTATGTCAGTGCTACCAACTGCTGAAAAATCGCATTTGAAATTTGAGCTCCATGTTGGTTATCTTGGAAGGTATGAATGGGAGCTATTTCAAAATTTGCACACGTATAGACAATAATATTGTACTTTAATTTCCAGGAGGCCATACATGGCAGTGTTGCCAAAATGATTATAAGCCTGCTGATAAGTCAAAATTTTAAATGTATATAACTTCTACACTATCAATTGGATTTCAACCAAATTTCGTATGTGCTATGTGTACATAAACAGATATGACTGACCGTATTCTTAAGAGCCACCAGGGCTGCCAACTGTTAATAAATGCTCTCATTTTTTATCCAAATACCCACATATCAAAAAGTATGCAAGCCGACAGCTTTAAACTATGCACACGTATAGTACCTGACATTATATATTAATTTGGAGTAACTTACATAAGTCAGTGCTACCAACATGATGCTAAGCCTGCTGAGAGGTCCAACTTTAAATACATGTAACTTATATACTATCATTTGGATTTCAACCAAATTTCATGTGTGCTATGTGTACCATAACGGATATGACTATGCCGATTCTTAAGAGTAACCAGGGCTGCCAACTGTTAATAAATACTGTCTCTATTTTTGTTACCCTAATATCAATATATCAAAAAGTATGCAAGCCCATAGCTCTAAACTTTGCACACGTATAGTACCTGGCATTCTAGATTAATTTGGAGTAACTAATATAGGCCTACGCCAGTGCTGCCAACATGATTCTAAGCCTGCTGATAGGTCCAATTTTAAAATGCATGTTACTTCTATACTAACTAAAGAATTTCATTCAAAATTGACACAATAGAACATATTATATCTGATCAATACATGTATGTCATTGTTGCCTACATGATTTTACGCGCGCTGTTAGATCCAATGTGTAACTGCATGTAACGTCCATGCTATCCATTGGACTTCAACCAAATTTTATATTCTGTACCTTAAGAGATGGAACTAAGAATATATTCAGCCACCAGGGCTGCCAACTGTAATTCTATATTAGGCTACATTATGCCAGGTATACAGTATTTCGAACTAATTAGAAATTTCGATATTACCAACTTAATTTCGTCATTATTCTAGATAGATCCATATAGATTAATGATTGGCATGAATCTTAAATTTTAAGAAAAGTAGGCTCTTATGTTCGTCACGGAACTTCTTATTGTTTCTGACGTTGTATTACACATACAAATCTTGTGATCACACACAATAATTCCACATAGGGCCAACCTGCAAGTGAAGAGCAATATTATTTTAACTCGGGTTGAAGTATTCTGGAAGTGTTGAGTGTAAGAAATGTTCAGACATGACAGTAAGTCGTTTTCCGCACATTGCGTTCCCACAGTTCCAGTTAAAATAATTATTAATAAGAAAAAAACATCCGCCTGAATCAATACTAAAAAATAAGAAAAAACCTAAAACAAGTCAAATAATTATTTTCTGTGTTGTATTGATTCAGGCAGTTATATGTTTTCTTATTAATATTTATTTTAGCATATCAATACGAAACCACCATAAATTATTTAAATACTGTACAGTTCCAGTTCACAAGAGATGTTGAAAGTGACCACCAGTTTCTTGTAGGCACAACATTTTGACGCTTGCACTTGTTCCCCAATAAATTTAGAAATTGCTTCCTTAAATCCTTATAAGGAATGCTTATTATCTCCGTGTATTCTTTTTTTTAATATCCCCATAGAATATTTTATGTATAGGTTAAAGCAGTCAAACGAGGAGGCCACAGATTTCTTGTTACCGCTTGATTTCCGAAAAAAACTCGCAACATAGCGTTGGTCGCGTAAGACAAGTGGCACCATTTTGCTGGAACCAGCAACAGCGCCCATCCTCTTCCAATAAAAGTATGAATTTTTGCACAATGTCCCCACATTTTAGACATTTCCGTGGAAATCTCTCAATGCACTGCCAAACATCGCAAGGAAAGTGTCAGTAATTAACTTAGGCCTTCCAATTTGTTCTCTATCACCCACAAAGTCTGTGTCACAAAACATGCGTACAAGATCAGACTAAGAGGATTTATCTGGTAAGGGTTCATCAAAAATCTATGTTTCCATTTTTTCACACATCCCTCATAATTTTTGCACTCAAAATAAGCCTCCTATAAAGCAACCCGTTGTGTGCTCGTAAAATGGATTGTCGACCGCTTGACCTTGTACGACTCTCTCCGTTCAAGGCAACAGCTGCACTGTTCCGACATAGTACAGTACAGCTGGAATGGTTTTGTTCCAAAAACCGTGCTATGGTTGGCTTTTTGTAAATCGTTAGAAAAGCACCAAGAAAGGTTAACTCTAAATTTCGGAATAATTTGTAGTATCATGTTGTCGGAAAACTCAAAAAAATATTGAAAAGCGTTTTTCTCCGAATCTACGTACAGTATTTTAAAGAAAAGTTTTTTAAACAAAAAATGTAGAGGACATTGTCACCTACAATTTGCCTCCTTGAGGTCATGTCATGCGTTTTGAAATGCAAAAGCTAGGTGGCGCCAAAGTTTCCAAAAAAGTGATCTTTCACTTTTTGTCCTAGAAAAAATGTTGGTTTTTTTTTTCACAAAAGAGTGAATCAGAAATTTGTTCCTCGAAAAATTGTCTGCAACATTTATTTAAACGTTTGTTTCCTCCGACTTATTGTACCAGTTATTATACCCATGTGAATAACTCCCATGGAAAACATGCTTCTGCCTCCAGCCAGCATCAGTCCTCAGGCGTGTACCGTTCACCCACTGAGCAGTTGCATATTTTTGATCTGAGATTAAAAGGTATCAACTCTACAATAATAAAGCACAACTCTATTCTAAAGACTTTAATTAAGCTCTAAATCATGGCTTCAAACAAACAAGAACACAATCCCATCAATATAACACAAAACAATGCAAAATTATTCCTACAATCCACTAACATTCGCACTTTATCCTTGCAAATCCAAATGATTATTCATTCATTTACCATGAGATTAACATCAAATTCATTCTCAAGTGCGCTGATGCACAGGTAAATTACACATAAACTGTACTTACAATCTTATGTCACCTATTGTGACCCCTTTAATTTCACAATCTTAATTGTTTACTCTCAACACATCCTAATTTACATTATGCGTACAATTGTGTTCTGTATCTCTCTTCCCACCAAAATGCTTTACCATGCATTAACCAATTTATGGGTTGCACATCATATTTACTTGCAACTCCACTGTTACTTATAATTATACCCCTTTCTGTAGTTCCCTTTCTGCAGTTCCACTGTATGCGGTTGTGAGTTCAATTTCAAAGATTCCGTTACCGCTGTGTTGGATGGTATATTATGCTACCCTTGCGTGGGCATAGCCTATGGTATCTAGTGTCCGCCTTCGGAACGAAGTGACAATGTCAGTATAACAATGCAACTTTCAACAACTCATAAGTTTCCCAAGTATTAAGTTATCAGAACGATCCTTAATTAACAATGTCTTTCAAACCACACAAATTCATTATACAATACAACAATGATCCTTTTATTACAAACAGGGTTTCAAAGTCTTTCCACTCTAAATGTCACGCTCCAAGGGTCGTTTAACATCTCTCCCTCGGTTCTTCATGTATACAATGGGACTGAGTCGGGCGGTAACAAAACGCGTGCTCCGTCCCTTCCTATATGCCCTCTCTCTTCATCTGCAAGCAAAACTTGTGGCTTTAAATACAGTAGTGCAGTCTCACTGACCTACACATCCCATATGATTTAACTTAACTGTATGCAAGATAGGGTATGGGCTTGTTTAATCATTTATTCCTAACCTTAGGATATTAATAACTGGCCTCAACAGGTCCATTTACATTATATGAAGGAACGAGATTCATCATTCACCGGTCGAATTAGGCTAGCCGGCATCTTATTAAATGATACGGTCAGGCACACCCTGCCGTCAAAATTCACTCCCTGGAGCTGAATTTATTCAATAGCTAGTTCTCGGTCGATATCAGGTGTCATGCTGAGGTTTCTATTGTTATCTTCCCATACACCACTGGATTCGAACCCGGAACATTTCATAGCAATCCTCAGAGCTAGGGTACATCACTAAATTCACTCTGGCAAATAACGCCCTAGGCTATACGAGATTTCACACGTCGAATAGATTACCTGACTCCCGTGACCATGGTGATATGATCCCGTCCTTTAATTAGAAAGATAAATCTATCAACTACTCTTACAAGCTTATTCAACAAGCTGAAAATTCAATTCTCTATTAAACCCTTCCATTTCCTAGATTCTTGCATATTTATTTCCATTATCATAATATACTCTGATATTAAATTGCTTTGCTTAGCCCAACACGTACAATATTACTGCTTGGATAGACAAATATTCCAATTAGCATATATATTTTGCTTACAACCATTTTTCCCTGATGTGTATTCATTTATTCTTATTCTTATTATTATTACTGGCCTACATTACCATAACCGACACAACGTAACCATTTTCAATAACCGAACATTCGTGTTCGTTACGTTAACTTTCTATATAACTGAATTGCCATTTTACATTAGTGGTAACGATTTATCCACTCAATGATGTACAAAGACATCTCAACTTGACTAAAATCAACACAACATTAATATCTCGAGGTTCTACCTCCTAAAATTGACTCTTATTGGCATATTCTATAAATTTTGAAATCACTCAACATACAGTGGACTATAATTACTACAAAATCATGGTTTTTTGGTACTCACATTGGTTAATCTGGAGGCTCCAACCACGCATTTCTTCCAGCAATGCCCGCCATCATTTGCAAATTAGCAAGGCATTCTTTCACTTCCCACACACATTTTACATAACTTTTGCCTTACAAAACACACGGCACTTTGCTTTTCCATGTTGAAGCTCTTGCTTCCTTATTCACACAACACGTTATATCACTTATTACACTATTAATTTTACATATATTTAAATGATCATCACTACAATCACACGATCACTATGTACATTTCTTAATGGTTGACCTTTCCTTGCAGAATATCAGAAATGCAGGCGTTGAAGATCTCTCCTCCATTTCTCTCCCGCATCTCGTCTGAAAGTCTCGATTCTCTGCCTAAGGATTCCTAGCGGTCCCCCAATTTGTCTATCAATTTCTATCCTCAGATAAATTTCCTGATATCGCATAAATATGCTTTATTATTAATTATTATTAATTACAGTGGTATCCCTGCGAAATTTCACCAATCGCATAACAAAGTTTATATCTGCGCAATCCGACATCCTATGATATGTCTAACCAATAGTTTACATACTGCGCTCAACCATTGTACATTGTACTTGTACAGATTACCACCTTCAATTGTCCTACCTTGTATATCGCACGGTACATTTCCTGCGTGCTCGATAGTAGTCCCTCGTAATGCCGACTATAAACGAATGGCACGACTGTCCTTAATGAAAATGAAAATCCACAGCCTGCTTCCAGTCTCCGACTGGGTCAGGAATGGAATGAATGAAGCCCCTATCTAGCGGCGAGGATATGAACTGTGCCGGCTGCCGAGGCCTGACGCACTCCTCTGGGGCAATGATTAAATGAATGACAGATGAAATGAAATGATAGTGGAGAGTGTTGCTGGAATGAAATGTTGACAGGGAAAACCGGAGTACCCGGAGAAAAACCTGTCTGCCTCCGTTTTGTCCAGCACAGATCTCACATGGAGTGACCGGGATTTGAACCACGGACCCAGCGGTGAGAGGCCGGCGTGCTGCCGCCTAAGCCACGGAGGCTTCCTTAATAATTGTGATTAATAATTGTGATTAATAAATGCCTTACTGCATGGCTCTTCATGTTGAAGTCCGATCGTCCCTTCTCTGAACTCGGGTGGCGTGCATTTCGCACTAGACTGCGGTTCAACTGACTACATTAATCGTTATTAATTCATGCCTTAATGCATGATTATTATGTCGCTGCACTTAAACTGTTAAAGTCCGCGCGCCCCCTTTCTGAGCTCGGATGACGTGCTCTCTGCACTAGTGTCTGGTTCAACTGACTGCGACTGTCCTTCCCCCAGCCCTTATATCCGTTTGGAGAGAAAAAGTGGACCGAAATTCTCCCTGCAGCGTCATCTTCTCTCTCAGTATGATTCTGGTCTTGAAATAACGTTTTTATGGTTCATTTTTCCTGATGATCACAGATCTGTCTGCGTGCTCGAGGATCGATCGGCCAATTAATTAATATTAATTGCCTTTGCCAGCACTTCCCCACGCGTCGTCATAGGTTAATCCCCGACGACATAGTCAGATCTTGTCGCTAACCTCAGTTCTACTGTGTTACTGCGCGTTCCATTAAATCTGCCTCGATTTCAATGTTTAACGGCTTGATAATTAGCCTCCCGGCTATACACATAGGTGCAATCCTCATGTCTCTGAGTTACTCCAATCACGAGTAATCATTAAATTACGCTGGTATCTTCTCATCCCCCTGGCCTCTCTATTCTGTAACGGGGAATAACTTGACCATATATTACCCTCCTGACCTGCTCCAGACGGCATAAGTAGGTCACAGTGAGTGACACGTCTCCATGAAACCACGCCTGAATTCTAGAGTCATTTAACAACTGTCAAGCCCTCAAACTTTCTGCACTCAGTCCAGGATTGTATACACCATACAGCCCAATAATGCAGTATTCGGCTATTATTCCCTGCATTATATTAACAAATAATGACAGAATTAGTTCATATCACAACAGTGATTTAATATGTATTTTCTCTAGGGGTTTTTATAGCTTAAACTCCCTCAAAGGATCTTGTGTTCGTTCCTTGCTGGAATCTCTATTCTGAGCTCATCTATCTCAGAGATAGAGCTCTATCGACACCAGTCAGCCTAACACCGTTGGGTTCATTATAGCGCAGCAAATGCAACGCTGCGTAGTCAAGGCTGCTATTGTTTAGACCGGGACCGGTGTCAAACAATTTTCACACTTCGGCAGACTATACCTTTGGAACGGTAAGTAGGTGGGAAAAAATGTTTCAATAAATGTTGTCGAGAATTTTGAGAGGATCACATTTCTGATTCGCTCTTTTGTGAACAAAACATTTTTTTTTCTAGGATAAAAAGCGAAAAAACACTCTTTTGGAAACTTTGGCGCCACCTAGCTTCTGTATTTCAAAATGTATGACATGACCTCAATGAGGCAAATTGTAGGTGACAATGTCCTATACATTTTTGTTTAACAATCTTTTCTTTAAGATACGTCGATTCAGAGAAAAAATATTTTCAATTTTCTTTGAGTTTTCCGACAAAATGATCGTGCAAATTATTCTGAAATTTAGAGTTAAGTTTTTCTTGTGGTTTTCTAACGATTTACTAAAAGCCAACCATAGCACGGTTTTTGGAACAAAGGGGGTTTCTTCTGTGCAGCTGTACTGTACTAACATTACTACAACTGGTTCTACAATGTCTGATAACGTCTCACAGCAAGGCTTGCCAAATTATTCCGTCAGACACGTGAGCTACGATTTTTCAAAATCAGAGTCTGGTGACATTACGAACACCGTATACAACCCACATTCCATTATACTCCTTGACAAGGACAATGAGTTATAAACAATACCCATAAATTTAGGAGAAATTAACCTATATGTTTTTTACTGAAAATCTAGTTTTTAAATTGAGACCTTATTCATCCTGAGATCGGGATTAATATTATTAACTAATGGGGTCGATAACCTCAAGTCACCTGTCTCATTTAGAACAGTACACGCGGCCAAATTATTGTGGCACAGATGAATAGAACTAATTTCTTAGTTGCAAATTAAGACACAATGCATTAAAATGGAAGGTTTTATTTGAGTCTGAGTCTTTCTTTCTTTATTCGTATCAGGAGCACCAATCACAAATATATGTCACAAATGGTAAACAGTGAGCATCAAATTCAAATAAAAAGTAATACTGATAATTAATAAAGACACAAACTATTCTAAATCTAATATTAAGTGAGGACATAAACATACAAATCAGTTGAACAACACACAAACATCTGACTGCCAGGTAGCCCGCAACCAAATTAAATGTTCTTTATCCTGTAACGGGCGACGTCAATAGCATTCGGGTTGGCAAGTGTTAAGTCTTCCATTGAGCATGTTTCTGGACATAGTGGGCACTGGTAAAGATGTTGGATTGTCTGGAGTTCCCCACAATCACAGAGGAGTCACTCGAAAAACCCCATTTCTGCAGGTCTGAGTGTACGTTGCAGGACATCTCTTGGTTATATTTTGTCATATATATTCCCCAAATGTGCTACGAGAGATCTTTTACGAACCAACATGATACGAATTAACGAATACTTTACGCATTTAACGTTAACACACTTTAATATTTTGTTATTTTCTATTAAAAATGGACATTAATTGGCCAATTTTAGAAAGCAAAACAGTGCGGCGTCGGAACTAAATTGAATCTGTCGTCGTATTACCTTTTGTTAACAGCAGTGTTTGGTATACGAATATCTTAAATAGAAGGAATTATTTCTCAGTAAATCATCGACTGGAGATGATACATTTAATGAATTCCCAACCACGATACGAAAATTGGCGGCAAAAAATAATCTGGCTAATATGCCACAAAAACAAATTATCTTGATCAGGGTACAGGAGATCTATACATTGTTGACGATTCAGCGAACCAATTAACAATTAAAGAATTCGATTGTATGTAGCTTTACCATAGTAATTTGGCCACCTATGTAACTATTTATGTTCCATGGTATTTGTTATTACTATGGTCTAGGATTGTTTAATGGGACAAGGGACTTGAAATAAGGCAGAATATCAGCATTTCCCTGAAGCAAGGAGGGTAGTTTTAAATTTGCTTGTATCCTATTCAGACCAAGGGTGCACTCGAATGACATCGAAGAAAATATGGTGGTAGTCATAAATTTACTATGAAACACCATTCCTAGTGCAAGAGGATAAAAGTGTTGAACTGTCAGGCACAGCGTTGTGGCCCGCGGGGTCTAGACCCAAGCACAAAGCGGCGGCAGGAGGTGACAACGCAATTATCCGCTGATCATCCACAGCTGGCCGATCACAGGTTACATGTGCTTTTTTGTTACATTGGCTTTAATGCCAAAAAAGAAAAAAACCTCTCGCCTCCATATGAATATAAAAATGTCTATTTTTCACAGTCGATATAGTGTGTGAATATCGTTACAATTATTGCTGCGAGTGGTGAGTTAACCACCCTACTCCCACTCTATTGTTAAACAAAGAACATCCCCTGGAACCATAACAAACTAGAAATTAACAGGAAATATGAATAAAGGTGAGTGTGACAATCCAATGCACGTGCACATGAAATGGCCCGCTTGTTAGAATGCATAATAAGCTTCTGTACCCGGCGACCAGAAGAAGAATTAGCAATCCACAAACAAAAACGGTCACGTAGATATGATACATTTATATGTTACGAAAGCCATTTGAAAATTACAGGTATTGATTGTATGAACAGTGAAGAACTCTTCATCAATCCCATGAGTACAGTTGAAAACGTGTTCGTCATATTTCAAATCATCTATCATTGTTGTGTGAGTAGAGCACTTGTGATCATGAAAGCTCTGAAAATACTAAAATAGATTTTTGTTGGAAACATTTGAACATACAGAATAAGGCAATCTGTCAGGATACATGACTGGTATTCGACATATTGGTAAATATGATAGGGGATTGGATAATCATCATCGGTTTTATATCTTCAGATAGTCTTTCCGCTTTCATAGAATTACACTCTTTTTGGTTACACTTGCTACGTGAAAAAATAAATTAATAAATAATAATAATAACACAAAAATTCGTCACTCCAACTGTCATCAAACCATTGACGCTATATGCATCTGGATGCCTTATCCTATCCGAGAAATGTTTGCTCGCGAATTTAGATAGAAAAGAAAGAAAGAAAGAAAGAAAGAAAGAAAGATCCTACACATCATACTTGGCCCGGACAACAAAAATGGCATCTACGTTAGAAAATCCAAATATACTCGAAGATACAGAAGATTACAGACACAATGCGAAAACGCAGAGTTTGCTTCTCCGGATGGACGAAACTTATCTGCAGTATATTCGACTGAAAACAAAAAACGACAATGCCATGGCATGTCAACGTCCAGAAAGATCTGAAAGTAATGGGGATACGAGCAGAAGATGCACAAGACCGAAAACATTATAGAGCACTAGAGCAGCCATCAAGACGTTTGGGACTTTCCGAGACGAAAAACGGACAACTGGTGTGAAATGGACAGAAGAACATCACGCCGTGCTTAACACAGTGAGCTCATGAAGACAATGTGGATCAAGCGATAAATGAACAAATGCCAGAATGTAAAATGAGGCTTATCGTGGTCCCTAGTTGGCCGATTAGCGAAATTAAATGAATGAATAATAATAATAAGGCAATTAGTAAACTCACTGAAATTATTCAGGATATATGGGAAACGGAGGAACTCCCTAGTGGATGGACATCGGTTTTGATTCACCCTCTTCATAAGAAAGGTGACAAAACAGACGTTAACAACTATCGTGGCATTTCACTCCTCATAACAACGTCCAAAATTATCTCCAAAGCCCTTCAGACCCGGGCAGAAGAACAACTTGACTTTCAGCTGGGAGAATATCAAGGAGGGTTCTGGAAAGCTCGTTCATGTGCAGAGCAGATCATGAGTCTTAAATTTGTTCTTTCATATTTGAAGCTTAGAAACAGGAAGTTCGTAGTTGTCTTCGTAGACTTCAAGAAAGCCTATGACTCTATTGATCGAACCACACTCTTCCAAATCTTAAAAGAAATGGGTTTGGACGACATAACACGAGCAATTATCCAGCAGACCTTGGCTAACACAAACTCCAGAGTGTAATTTAGAGGAGAAATTTCGTACGCGTTCAAAATCAGGGCGGGTGTGAGGCAGGGAGGTGGACTGTCACCTTTACTTTTCAACTGTGTACTGGAGAAAGTAATTCGTGAATGGCGCAAGGAGATGGGGAAAGAAGTGTTAGAAAATGGTGTCAGAATGGGCTGCAGGAGCTTGGACCTGACAATTGACTGCCTAGCTTTCGCAGATGATCTAGCGATCTTTTCCGATTCCCCAGACACAGCCGCAAAACAAGTCAACCAACTCAGAATGCACGTGGCAAAGGCAGGCTTACAAATTTCTTTTGAGAAGACCGAGTTTATAACTAATATTAGCCCTGCAGTCAAAGAATTAAATGTTGAACATGGGAAGATCCGTCAGGCAAAAAAGTTTAAGTACCTAGGGGAGTGGATCGAGCCCAACATATCAGAGATGGAAGCCTTCACGTCAAGAATGAACAAGATGGAAGTGGCCTACCAGCTAACGAAAGGAGTGTACAACAAGCGAACAGTGTTCCGCAATGCCAAACTAAGACACTATCGTACAGTTATCCGACCTGAGGCGCTGTACGCAGCAGAATGCCTGGCAATGAATAAGAAGGTTCTGGCTGAGAAATTGGAAGCCAAGGAAAGGAAGATCCTCAGGAAGATCTTAGGGCCGTTGAAAGGCGATGGTGAATACAGGAGACGGCATAACAATGAGCTGTACCATCATGTAGAAAGGATATCTCAAGTAATTCGGAAGAGAAGAATATATTTCTATGGCCACTTAACCGGTATGAAACCCGAGAGAATCACCAATCGGATATTTACCTATTTTCTTAACAACAAAAAAACAAGGGCCCCTGGTTTTGTGAGGGAGACAAGGATTTACACAAAGTAGGGATCACCCACGCGGACATTATGGAACGCGACCATTTGAAGGAAAAGCTTGGAGCACACCACCAATCTCAAGAAAAAGCGAAATTAAAAACCGGCAAGAAGTGGTCTGAAGAAATAAAGGAGTCTCACAGGCAACGAATGCGTGAACACTGGGCTAAGATCAAGGCCCAATGACGTAAGCAGTTGAAATGACGTGATCCATAGCTGGCCTAAACGAAGAAAGAAGAATAATATGAAGAAGAAGAACATCACGACAACCTGAAAAAGAAAGGCAACTGAGCGAATGAAGGAGCATTCCGAGAGAATGAAGAGATTTTGGGAAGGAACGAGGGAAAACGCCCGAAGATGAAATCGTGCATTCAAGTTCTATCGCTCTCCAAAAGGGAAACGATCGATATAATCATACCAATATACAAAAAAATGAGATGGTGTGTGTCTGTGTGTCTGTCTGTGTGTCTGTTACTCAATCACGCAAAAACCACTGGTCCGATTTAAATTAAATTTTGCATGGATGTAGCTGATTTACCAGGCTTACATATAGGCTACTTTTGATTTCGATATTTTGCACTATTTAAAAATGGCGACTATTTTCATATTTACATTTCTAATAAAAAGAGAACGCTAAGAATTATCAAACTTTTGATGGCACTACGATCTTTAGAATTTAATTTTCTATCCGAAAGGTCCTTATCAGTTTTCGTGTATCTCCAACGGTTAGCGAGTAAAACCTAAATAGGTATTTTAAAACACGGTCAACGCCGAGCGATGTTAGTCTATGTTAGTCTCTACATGAACTGCTTTATTTATCGAGGTAGTTTGAAGGGTCCGAAACTAGACGTGATTTTGAGTCTAATTTTATACTCTTTGTGCCGGTTATTGTATGTGAGTATTTGGATCTTTACGCTCTTTCACAATGTTATTGTGCTTTCTACTTTGCACGGTATGCTTTCATCCTTTTAATCGATTTGTTTTTCGTTAAATGAATATTTCAGTTTGCCAATATTTATATGCTTTTTGTCGTTTTTTACTATAATCAGAAACCCAAGTTCACTGACGAATGTGTCGGAGACTAACGACTGTCACATTAATTTATTTAGGGTTCATATTAATCTTACTGCAGAACTGGACAAACTTATTTCAATAAAGTAGGTATTTTGACTTTCGTGGCCAATAAAAAGAATCCGCACGAAAGATGGCATAAACCTAGAAAAGTTGCTGAGTTTTAATAGCATGGCCCTGAAATTGAATATACAATCATTTTGGAAGCTTTTATGGGGAGGTGAAAGACTGTTTTAACCTTTAGCACTCGCAGTATAGTAGCTGAGGTGTTCTAAATAAGAATTGAGGTATCGCACAGTTTGCTACTCCTTTTGTAGTCCGCAAATAAACCACAAGAGACCGCTGATGAACCATCTCGGAGTTACTGGGCGTAATCTCGCACAAGTCACGGCATAAACTTAGAAAAAATTTCTGTGATTAATTTGTTTTTGTTATTATTACTTGGATGATTGAAGTTTGTTCCGTTACTGTTACTCTTTATCATGACGGTACGTACTTACCGCAATATTACTCATTGCGGATATGATAACTGCCATCAAGTTTGATGTATTTTTAGCATAATGTTTATATGTTTAAATATAGTATGAAGACGTTAAACGATAGGTGTTCAATATTTAAGACAGGTTATTTAACTTTTACTACATAGAAGCTGATATTTATTTCCAATATACACGCACTTTCTCACCTACAAAGCGGAGACAGACAGGCTTTTCTCCGGGTATTCCTGTTTTCCCTGTCACAGTTTCATTCCAGCAACAATCTCCACTATCATTTTATTACATCCGTCATTCATTTAATCATTGCCCCAGGGGCGTGCGACAGGCTTCGGCAGCCGGCACAGTTCATATCCTTGCTGTTAGATGGGGATTTCATTCATTCCATTCCTTGACCCGGTCGGTCGACTGAAAGCAGGCTAAGAATTTTCACTTTCCTTCCTCTGTTTAATAATTTGGTGAGTGAAAATGCATGTAGTATACACATGTAGTTGGTAACATGGAAATAACATTACTACATTAGGAATGTGTGATTATATATATTAATGATTTAGGCCAGCAAGTACTAAAAGCCGTTCGAAGAACGGGTACTTCAGCTAGTAATATATACTGAACCCTTATTAATCTGCGATAAATAAGTATTCATGATTTATTATTATTATTACTGCAGCCCAGGCAGTACTTATGGTTGGTGACAAGAGGAAGGCAAGTTAGCGTGTTGCAATGATTGCCACAGAAACCGAGCATGGTAGCTATTCTTGAAAACGGCCGGGTAAGCTGAGTTCAAGGCCAAATTGTGTAACAACATGCACCAGAAATGGAATCATAAAGGGATGGTCAAGAGTTTCTTGCAACCGACCTACGATTGAATCACCCAATCAGGAGAGACCAAGCCGAAACCACGTGATGGGTGGCGTCACTGGTAAAAAGCGCGCGGAATTGATTATCTAAAGAACCGACGATCCGAATTATCTCCGCATGAGTGCCCTGAGACGTTTGAATAAAATGATGAAGATTGACACTAGTCCCGTGTGTGTGAGATGAAAACTCTAGAAAATTTTTCTTATTTCACCCCACTCCTCCTCACTCTGTCAGTTTCCAATAAATTGATCGACGAGACGCTATTCGAGGTCTATCTGTTTGGAGCTCTGGTGAGCTAACTTCACGCCAGTTTGTGTAGTGATTTTTAAAGCTCTAATGTTATTTGAAGTAATTCGTTTGAAGCTCTGGTGAGCTAACTTCACGCCAGTTTGCGTGGCGATTTTAAGTACTCTAATATTATCTTGAAGACAACTATTTTCAGCTCTTAGGGGCAAGACTTGAGTAACATTCCAATTAGCACTCAGCGAGCGAAGGTCCAAGAGCAGTAGAGATTACCGAGCGAGATAACGACTGCGACAGGCAGATTTAAAACTTGTATTGTCAAACCAGTGACGATGGGTTTGAAGTGAACATTTCATGTAAATTTTTACTGTATTATTTCAAGTGTTGTATTGTGCGTGTGTAAACGAGAGCTAGGGAAAGTCTTCGTTGATTAATCGCATAGGACAATTCGTGGGCGAATTTAGTAACTCACAAGCGATTATAGCCAGGTCAAATTATAATAACATTGAACTTTTCTTCCAAAGAGACTACACCAAGATGTCCGACGTGTGGTCAGGAGCTGGAGTGATGTCCGACGCTTCTACGAAGACAACGATGGAGTGCTAATTTCCCGTGGCGGGGGAACTTTGTAAATAGTTAATTTTAGTCTTTTTCTTGTTTAGAGTGTTTTTTCTTGTTCCGACACTAAATGTTTAAATGTACGTTGGCGCGTGGCCAAAGTTGTTTATTGTGTTTTATTTTTCTCTGGAGTCATATTTAATGTACACGGCGTGTGTACGTGATTTTATCCATGCGAATGCGAAACCCGTTACATTCGATAAGTGGTGCTTTATTAAAGTTCATATTTTGTTGATAGGAAAGGGAGGTAATTATTGTAAGATGTTTGCTGAACAGGTTATTATTCATATTAGGGTTGCCAAGCGCAACAAATTAAGATGTAATTGTAGAACACGTTAGTTCTAATTTTTGTAGATTTTTTTTTAGTCCTTTTCAGGTTTATTAGTCACTGGCATCGAACGGAGGCGCCGGCAGGTGGAAAATATTTATGTCATTTTATTTCAGGGTCTGTCAAACCCATACGTGTGATCTTGTGTGTGATATTGTGTCAGGTGTGTGTTTTGATTCTACGTGAAGAGGGGTAGAGGTCCTACCGCCCTCCTATTTTGTTGTTGTTGTATTTTGATGGAAAGGCAGGGTGCTCTGAGGAGACCGCTGTTCCTTGTCCCTATGCTGATTCTTGGATTTCCCAGGGGAAATGCTGAGATATATTTTGTTCTGACACACACACACGTATTATTGTGCTTTGGGGCACGCTTCTTCGAGACTGGATCCCGTGCCTTTGGGAGGCCGAGGTTATTTTGACACGTGGGTTGACAGATATGCAGATTTCCACGAATCGCCCGTCTTGCCTGGTGACTTATTTTGTTAGGCAATCCTATTTTCCGACTGGCCCCTTTAAGTTTTCATTTAGCGAACCTGTTTCTTTGTGATGGTTATTTTGAACCATAATTAATTGGGGAGTTCGCCATGTCTGTTTCGGATTATTGCATGTCGTATGGATGGAATATTGTGTTAATAATGTAAATGTTGGCTTTGAGCCTAGTGATTTGTTTATGACTCAGTTCATGTAATTTAGTGTGTGACGCCCGTGTGGTGTAGTGGTAGCATACTTGTAAAAATGACGGCGGTCATATGTGTATTTGTTTTGTTGGTCACGTGTTAACTTACTTGTGTTGATTTGTGTGAGAAGTCCTAATTTTAGGCAGTAATGTTTTGCTACGGCAGTTTTGTGTCCAATTTCATGCGGAAATTATTGTGTTGTTTATATTAAGTATAGGAAGTGTCGGTTTAGTTTTAAGTGTTGTATAGTTGTTCCCCGCGTCTGTCTAGCTCTAAGTAATGCGGATTCGTCATCTGAAAGTTTATTCCGGATGATGACGAATCATGCATTCAATTGTACTCATCGTGAAGCATGTAGAACAGCACTCGCGCATACATTGTCATTATTGTTGATTTTTTTCTTGGGACACTTGGTCCGTGTAATAATCTCTCCTGAGATTTGGCCTAGTTTAGGCAAATTTTAATATATTCAGTGGGAGTCATTATGGGAGTTTTGTTTATTAATTCTTATTGTAAATAGCTGATTTGTTATGAAATTCATTTGTTATAACCCTGGCTTCACTTTTTCCTGCATGTTATTTTGTTATATGTTACCCTGCATGTTAATGAAGCGCTTTAACAACAACTTACGATATGGACTGTTACACCCCCCGAAACTGAGTCTCATAAGCATCTTTGCAAGGGTTCAATACATATAGACTACATATACAGTATATATATAATCTTTTTGGGCGGGAGGAAGAGATGCATTTACGCACATAGTGTCGGGTTCCTGAGTGGCTGACTACAGACTAAAACTCCCCCGTTCCTTCTGAACACTAGCCTGGAACCGTTCATCACATTACTTCAGGCTAGAGTCATTTTATATTTGTTCGTAGGGCACTCTACCGTAGTGAATTATCTCTAATGGCGATCCAGATCTGTCTTGTTTGTTCGGTGGATATTTTCAACAAAACTGGCTACCAGCTTCCAATCTTCTTCATTTTGTAGCATCACCGCAGCAATATTGTCAGATAATATCTCCACCTCAATGTGCTCTTGAAGAGACAGTCTCTTTTGGACCTACCGTCCACAAGAGAAGAAGGTGTGATTAGCATTATCTAGCTCATTAACATAGTAGACACAATCTGGCGAATCCACTTTCCCCTTCTTCTTAAGATAAGAACAGAAGAACCCATGCCCTGTCAAGAACTGAGTGAGATAATAACCAACCTCACCATGTTTCCTCTCTGTCCAAAACTGCACCTGATGTATCATTCTCTTAGTCCACTGGCTTCGGTCTCCTTGCTCCCATTTGATCTGCCAATTATGAATGGTTTGTACTCTAGCTGTTCGTCTTGCATTTTGTAAACCTACCTCAGATTTCCTCCAGTAAATGTACTTGCGTTCTTTCGCAAGAAAAAACAAGATGTTGAGGAAAGAACATATAGCCTACTCTTCCCTAAATGTATGGGTATAGTTATAACTCTTTGTCCTTATCACCTCCTATGTTCTTCCTATTCGAAGTGCAAAATGACACACAACAGTGTGACACACTGGATTTGAGCAGTGGCGTTCAAACCATAGTTTATAATTTACCTCAACATTTTACAATGCCATTATCAAACACTCCAAACAATGTAGGAATCCAGTATATTATCACCACTACTTACAATAATTGAACTGAAACAAAACTTGATTGGTCTAAACGTATCACTCGGAGAAATACATTTAATAAACCTACTGCACAGCTAATTAGGTAGATTTCATTAGAAAGCTAACTATTGCAATGGGTCCCATGTTTCGACTTCCGGAAAATTTCGACATATCTTCGCGTTTCACATCCCCCAGACCCCAAAACCACCGTCAGTTCAAAAGTTTATATATAATTTATGTATATATATATATATATATATATATATATATATCAGTTTCTTGTGGACACGATAACTGCCGTAATTTTGCACCAATCACTTTGAATTTTTTACACAACATGTATCCCTATAAAATCTCGGTCGAGTTCGTTAATGGGCAAAATCGGTCAAAGGGGGTGAAAATGGGGGGCTTTTTTCGAAAAAGTGAAATATCACTATAACTCTCTTAATACATGAAATATCGAATCCCTTCAAAGTTCATAATATGTGTCGGATAAGTGCCAAAAATTTATGTCAAATAAGTTTTTTGATAGCACCAACCATTGACCAAAGGGGTGGGAAAAAGTGGGGTTTTCGGGAAACATTAATCATATCTCTGTTAATAGGCACAATATCAAAACCGCACAAAATGGACAATATTCCTCCAAAAATTACCTAAAACTTTTGTCTGAAAGAATTTTTGATATGACCCACCATTACGCCACGGGGTGAACAAAATGATTTAAATTATAAGAAAATGCCAAGTGCCAAGAGAGGTTGCCATGACAACTTTACTTTTAATTGATAAGGGATGAGCCATCAGCAGTTGCTATGACAACGCCACTGCACGAGATCACATTTCATATGTCTGTGGGAAGCGACTTCGGTATCGGAACTGGTAGCATGCTGAACTTCTATGCCCAGGGTCGCGGGTTCAAACCCGGCTGAAGTCGTCGGATTTACTAAGAGCGCTAAAAAACCTGAGTTTGCTTTCCTTCGGAGGGGAAGTTCCAACGTTCGTTGCGAGTTGCTGATTGAGGTGGCATTTAGTAGCCAAGTTCACAGCTAGGTGTCGTTGACGGTAGTATTTTAGGTAGATTTCATTAGAAAGCTAACTATTGCAATGGGTACCATGTTTCGATTTCCGGAAAATTTCGACATATCTTCGCGTTTCACATCCCCCAGACCCCAAAACCACCGTCAGTTCAAAAGTTTATATATAATTTATGTAATATATGTATATATGTATATCAGTTTCTTGTGGACACGATAACTGCCGTAATTTTGCACCAATCACTTTGAATTTTTTACCGAATATGTATACCCATAAAATCTCGGACGAGTTCGTTACTGGGCTAAATCGGTCGAAGGGGATGAAAATGGGGGACTTTTTTTTTTCGAAAAAATGAAATATTGCTATAACTCTCTTAATATGTGAAATATAGAATCCGTTCAAAGTTCATACTATGTGTCGGATAAAGCTCAGAAATTTATGTTTGAAACGTTTTTTGATAGCACCAACCATTGACCAAAGGGGTGGGAAAAAGTGTTTGTTTTCGGGAAACATTAACCATATCTCTGTTAATAGGCACAATATCAAAACCGTACAAAATGGACAATATTCCCCTAATAATTACCTAAAACGTTTGTCTGAAAGAATTTTTGATATGAGCCACCATTGCGCCAAGGGATGAGAAAAATGATTTCGGAATTATAAGAAAATGCCAAGAGCTATCAGTGGTTGACATGGCAACACTACTAAATTGATGAGGGATGAGCCATCAGACGTTGCCATGACAACGCACTTGCGCGAGATCAGATTCAGATTTCCATCTGACTAAGTGTGAAGCGGCTTCGGTGACGTAACTGGTAGCATGCTGAACTTCTATGCCCAAGGTCGCGGGTTCAAAGCCGGCCAAAGTCGTCGGATTTTCAAAGAGCGCTAAAAATCCCTCAGTAAGCTTTCCTTTGGAGGGGAAGTTCCAACGTTCGTTGCGAGTTGCTGATTGAGGTGGCATCTAGTAGCCAAGTTCACAGCTAGGTGGCGTTGACGTTAGTATCTGGTAGCAACATTAGGAACTACTGCTTGAAATTTAGCGTCTGCATTCCTTACCTGAATTACAGACTAATACAGCCATCACAATTCACACCGTTTATCAGACAGATTCTACACTCACCCAAAGTACACGGGGTTATATAACCGCGTTGTCGCAGCCCCTAAACTGAGGAACCAACATCTCTGCGGGAGATATAATTTTGCGTGAAGAAGTAACAGACCGTTACATAGTTACACATCAGTGTCGAAACCATGCATAAGGACAGTGTGACCACAAGTATAACAAGTAGTTCCGTGAAGAACTGTACAGCCTATTTTCATATATCCTGCTCATGTTAATTGCCTCTATCAACATACAAAATTTCAGTTTAATTGCTGTAACAGATTCGTAGATATTGAGAACCGTCTAAATATTTCAGATGGTCGCCAGGTTGGATTTTTATTTTTGTACTATTATATTAAGATTATTGTGTACGTGTGGTATTCAAACTTCAATCGCATGATTAGAACACAAGAAGTAAAAACGAGATTTTAAAATTACGCACAGCAGCCATCTTGTGATTATGCAAACAATTGAAATAAATTAGATGCCAGTGGATCAACATTTGTGTAACCATTTAACGTGCAACGTTTCACGGCACTCGGATAGTTAATTCGCGAGAAACGTCCATTTAAATATTTATACTTCGCGTCGCCGCCATGTTGGATTCGTGCTCACCAGGTTACTGAAAGTCCTATAGGTGAACATATGTTCATAGTCTCTATGAACATAAAAATTTCAGTTTGGTTGCTGTAAAAGATTCATAGATATTGAGAACCGTCTAAATATTACGGAAGCTTGCCATTTAGGATTGTTATATGTATAGGTCATAGAGTTATGTACCATTCAAGGACACTTATTGCCTAGGTTCATGATTCAAACTTTCACTTCGATCGCATGATTACGACACAAGAAATAAAAACTTAATTTTAAAATTTCGCACAGCCGCCATCTTGAGGTTATGTAAACAATTGAATTAAATTAGATGGCAGTACATTACAATCTGCAAAATCATTTACTGTACCACATTTCACTGCGCTCAGAGAGTTAACTCACGAGAAAAGTCTATTAAAATATTTCAAATTCGCTTGGTCGCTATGTTCGTTTTGTACTTTACAGGTTTATGAATTATACATAGGTAAACTTGTATCAGTACCCTTTATCACCGTACAAAATTGCAGGGTGATATCTGTAATAGTTTCGGGGATATAGAATGTCAGTGAAATATTTCGCACAGCCGCCATTTTGAGGTTATGTAAACAATTGAACTAAATTAGACTCCAGTGCATTGCAATGTGTATAAATATTTGCTGTACCAAGTTTCATTACGTTTGGATAGTTAAATCGCGAGAAAAGTCTATTTAAAAGTCTCCACTTCGCTTGGCCGCCATGTTGGTTATGTAGTAACCAGGTTTTTGAAAGTCTCATAGGTGAACTTCTAGTAGTACCCTTTATCACCGTACACAATTTCAGGGCGATATCCGTTATAGTTAGAGTTAGAGTTAACTCACGAGAAAAGTCTATTAAAATATTTCAAATTCGCTTGGTCGCTATGTTCGTTTTGTACATTACAGGTTTATGAATTATACATAGGTAAACTTGTATCAGTACCCTTTATCACCGTACAAAATTGCAGGGTGATATCTGTAATAGTTTCGGGGATATAGAATGTCAGTGAAATATTTCGCACAGCCGCCATTTTGAGGTTATGTAAACAATTGAACTAAATTAGACTCCAGTGCATTGCAATGTGTATAAGTATTTGCTGTACCAAGTTTCATTACGTTTGGATAGTTAAATCGCGAGAAAAGTCTATTTAAAAGTCTCCACTTCGCTTGGCCGCCATGTTGGTTATGTAGTAACCAGGTTTTTGAAAGTCTCATAGGTGAACTTCTAGTAGTACCCTTTATCACCGTACACAATTTCAGGGCGATATCCGTTATAGTTTCGGAGATACTGAATGCTAGTGAAATATTTCGCACAGCCGCCATGTTGGATTGGTGAGACGTAACACAATTCTATGGGCATGGTCGAGGTCGCCGGGAATAGTGCTATGAACTTACCGAGTTTCACTGAAATCGCTCCAGCCGTTTAGATTTTATTAGGGGACACACACACACACACCTCTCACACACACACACACGCGCGCGCGCGCGCACACACACACGGACAAAAGGTGATCTCATAAGCCTATTTTTTTCAAAATTGAAAATAGGCTAAAAATGGACTCCAAATGACAAGAAAGTTACCGTCCCCATAAGACAATAAAATGTTTAAAATATGTTTAAAATGAAGAAAAACAAAGTTAATTAATCTCCAATTATAAAATACTTTCACGCAATAAATGAGGTCTGATCCTTCTACGAAAACCTGCATATTCTGCCTATTTTCGCCTATCTCCAAGTTTGTCCGGTGAAATCTACCTCCGCCTTCCGGCGTGCCGAGAGGACTTTTTTTAATCGCGCTTATTCTTGGGGGGCGAGTGCGTTCTATTGGCAACAAGAGGAAATTTTTCAATTTCACCGTATGCATGGGTTCACTAACTGGGAAAGTCAAAGCTGATATAGAGCGCAGCTCGCATGTAGTAGGCCGTGGTTAACACAGGCATAGTTCAACTGCTTGCTAGTAGATGTCACTTGTGCAGATCCGGTGGCAACTTTGTTTCAATTAAATATATATTTTCCATTGAAGAATGCACAATATAAAGCACAATTTTATAACGTCTAAGCACTTAAAAACAATAAATATAAAAAAATCAAGGAAATAATACAACTTTGATAGGTTTTGAACCCAAGCCGGCTGGGTGAAAGACCAACGCTCTAGCCACAGAGCCAAACATGTCCTCCCAAGTCACACGTTATCAATTGATTTACGTACAACGTCTCCGAAAATAATTACTTTGACTAAACGATTTCTTCACTGGAATATACATGTATAGCCTATTCATTATAACCCAATTAATACAAAGTTCATATTATTTCGATCAGTAGGCTATATTGCATCCAACATACTCAAATTAGTGAAATATAGGTCAGAACGAGAGATCAGCTGCCACCTGGTCTTGTAACCGAGACGGCTCAGCTTTTTAAAGTCACTTCTGCACTATTATTCTGCATTATTATTCCTGTTTTCCAACGTGGTCGGGGATGAGATGCGATGGAAGTTTTTTTGATGGATGGTTTTTACGTCCGGAAGCCCTTTCTGACGCCAACCCCATGAAATATGAAATGGATGATGGTGAATAAAACTGGGCAAGGATGTGGAAGGAAGCGGCCGTGGCCTGTCAGAAGGTTCCGGCCCAGCATTTGCCCGGAGTTGAAAATGGGAAACCACGGGTCACACGTTATAGAATAGAAAGTTTGCATAATTCACACGGCTGCCATCCTCCAATGGTACGGCTGATGGCCTTGTAGTTTGGGTGCAAGACGCATCCCACATGAAGGTATGTTTTCACCAAATTTGGTCAAGAACAGATGATTAGTTTGATCGTAATCTAATTTTTAGTTTTGACAATTTGAGTGACCGCCATTAAGTTTGGTAAAGATGGCGGCAATATAAAACATGACAATGCATTGCCCTTTGCTAGTGCTACCTCTGTACCAAATTTCTTTCAATTCGGTTTCGTCTTGATTGAATTGCCTCTGCAATTCCGCTAGTGACTTCTTACAAATTGCCTTATCCAGGGCATCCGCCCATATTTCCGCTCCATACAGCAGAACAGAATGGAGGAAAGGAGGAGAGCAAGGGGGAGGGGGGGAGAATACAGAATACACACTCATTCACAAATACACATACACACACAGACAGACACACAGTTTTAGGCCCTGCGTAGATTTCATAAGTCTACTTTATAATTTTTTGCAAAAATCGAAAGTAGGCTAAAATTTGAATTATTCCGACAATAACATGAACTGCTTCTTCAGAGACCCTGCGATATACAGATGCCACGTGCAAAGCACGCCGGCTCTGCAATTGCGCTAGTGACTTCCTACAAATTGCCTTATCCAGGGCATCCTCCCATATTTCCGCTACATACAGCAGAACTGAATGGATGGCTGACAACGGTAGTAGTCTCATATTACTAGATTTTGGCCCACCAACATTGGCCATGAACCGACTGAGGGACGATACTCCTCTAGTCACCTTATCTGCAGTCCGTCTAATTTGTTCTCCAAAATTCATTTCTTTAGTCGATCAGGATGCCCTGATATTTTGCTGCTGGCCCCGTCTCTACTTGAATGTCTCCTACTTGTATTGGGAGTTTTGTCTGAATTCTCTTCTTTGTTAGGATTACAATTTCTGTCTTACCAAGTGTTAAAGACAGACCATGTTCCTCTATCCATCTATTGACTATGCGCAATACCATATTGAGTCGCAACTGTGCCTGCTTGACACTTCTTCCTGCTACAAAGGCAGCAACATCATCTGCATAACCTATTAGAATAGTTTCCTCTGGGACTTCAGATCTCAGCAAGCTATCATATGTGATATTCCACAGATTTGGTCCTAAAATTAAACCCATAATAATAAAGTAATTAATAAAATGTACCAGGTTATGGCCATCTTCAGCGGTGTTGTTATAAAGAAACCAAAGGTGTAATTACGAGTAAAACATTTTTTGTGTGTTAATATTTCACTTGGGTTTTGTATGAAAAATATTATAAAAATATTTAAAACAGATCTCTAGCAAATGTGGGCTTTAATTTCATGTTAATTAAAATAATTTTGCAAGGATGACATATAAATAAATAGTTAGAATTGTATATTCCCATAACATAGTCCAAATATATCATTTTGGAATTCATCATACTGAAACTTTTGTATTTATGTCAAAATTTAGTACTATCTTGAGATGGTAAACAGGGTGTGAAGTGTGTATTCTAAGTGAATAAAGGCTCTTTGTGGAAATGGAGCATCTAAACAAACTGAGTTGCCGTGAAAGAACGATAAATCATGATTCCATGCAGGATAAGAAATGAAAGTGTTAAAATGGACTGATCATCCGCTCTTGAACTATACAAAGATTCGTGGACCATGGATTGAAACCACCTGATTTAGAGGGCACATTCCAAAGTGAATGAAAAAAGAGAAATCGCACCCAGCTCAGGTATCTCTCGGAATATGCAATTCTGAAAATTTCAAGTAATAATTCCTCATGGTAACAGTTATAAGTCTGCAGGGTAGAACACTTCACCAAGTATGTCATCCGCTGTTCAATAAAGAGATTTTGAATAAACGAATTCTGACTGAATTACATTCTCTATTTGAATCTGCCCACCTCTGCAGATGAAAAATCAGTTGTATAAAGTTTGTGAAATCTGATATTGAAACCTTACATGTATGTATTATTTTACAATTATACGTAGTTCTTAATCATTACGTGGTATTACTTGTTAAAAAAGCACTGCATGAACTGCAAACTCAAAGTGTCCGCAAGGAATAACCTACTCCACAAATTGGCTAGTTAAAGTGGGGTAAGGGCCAGATGACCTCGTAGTTCCTCCCCTTCAAACAACAATAACTAACTAAAGTGGGGTAGTGAACCACAAACCCTCCGTACATCTGCAATGGCACTTTGTTATTCCGTAGGAGAATATGCATGTCCTGTTTGGCATTCTTCATCCCATGCCTGACAGATGGATGTGGCCCTCAATGAGACTTGCAGGCTAGTGACTAGCTGTTTAAAGTCAACTACAGTTAACAAAATCCATTGTCTTGCAGGTATTGCTCTACCTTGTACTCCAAGGAAAATAGCCGCGGAAAAGGAGAGCCGGAGAGTGGAGCAACAAAGAGACTGAAGTCAAGGAAGAGCTTCCTGAGGAACTAACTGGATTACAGCGAGAGTACGGCTTTGTAAAACCAAGGTCCCCGTCATCATGTCATGAAGACAGGTCTGTGTGGAAGTCCTTGAACAGATTGCAGACAGGTTTGGGCAGATCCAAAGTCAACCTGGCAAGATGGGGTTATATCGATCCCAGCAACATCACATGTGACTGTGGTGAAGAACAAACTATGCAGCATATGCTCCTGTGTCCATTGAGCCCATCTTCCTGCACCGAAGATGATCTTTATTATGCAACACAAAATGCACTTGATGAAGATTGGTGTGAAGTTCTTATTTGTGTTATGTTATGTTATGTTATGTTATGTTATGTAGTTTACTATGCATAATTGAATAGTGTAAATGGTATTTCTGATACGATAATTATATATAATAACTTGTTAAATTTGTGGTTCTGTCGAGTAGTTATTTTTTTGTTCGAGGCCACAAAACTGTTTAAACACGTGCAGTGTGCGGAAGATGTTCGAGTGGGCTTGTGTGTTGCTGAGCGCCATATGTGGGTCCTTAATCAAGTGAGCACCACACTCGCCACTTTTATGGGCTAAGCGGCCATTTTTCTCACGACCAAGTAGATTACAAGACTTGTAAGTTGGCCTGTAATTATCCAAGTTGAAAGAAGTAACAGCAGGAGTACGCCCAGACGTCTGGCGCAGTGCTCACTGCTTCCCTGGAGATCTGGAACCCACAGCGCAATTGTAAACTCCTCCACACACTACAATATTGGTCTTCTTAGTTCACTGGAAGGACTTGGGGTATCTTGGTCATCAGCCCCTTTATACTTATTGGTTATTAATTTATGAGTTTTGACTTTGTAGTCATCAGCACCCTATACTCATTGTTTCATTTACTGTATGTGCTTGCGAATAGCCTTGAGTATTTGTTAGTTCATTTATGAGCTAGGACATTGTGGTCATCGGCATCCTATAGGTAAAGCCCTGCGCGGATGCAGATATCCGCGGATAAACCCGCGAATATCCGCAAAACGTTTGACCATGTGGATATAGTTTTCATGGCTGGGTGGATAGCGGATAAGCTGCGGATAATGTTTAGAGTACATTTGCGGATAGTTTTTAAAATATAATGTTGAGCTGGATTTAAACAAGATGTTCAGTAATGAACATATAGCCTACTTTCTCCTAAATGCATGGGTGTAGTTATAACTCTTTGTCCTCTTTAAGGAGTATAATTGAATGTTGATTGTAGTAGCTTGTTGAAATACAAAGTGCTATACGGATATTAGACGTTGATTGATTGAATCCTCACCTGAATGATATATATACACACTAATACAGCCATCACAATAACACGGGTTATGAGACAAAATTCAACACTCACCTAAGTACATGGGACTAAATGACCATGATGCCCATGAATCTCAAATGAAACAGCAGCAACAACAGCTTCTTACCCAAATCCTGCCTCGTATAAAAGTACACACACTAGTAAGCCTACAGACCTCACAGTGACACAGGTTATCAGACAACTTCTACACACACCCAAGTACACCGGGCTACAAGACCATGATGCCGCAAAACCCCTAAAGAATCAACAACAAAAATAACAACGATAGATTCAAATCGCGGATCAAGGACAAAGCTTTAAATAGCTCTAGTCGAGTGTTGAAATGTGTGTTTTTTTTGAGTAGCCTACAGCATATTATATAATCTTTTCGATTGCAAACACACACAATATATGCTTAACATTATAACGTGTGAGTAGTTATGAACCGATTAATACAAAAAAAAACGAAGTAAAAATTAACGAAACCACGGGGTTTCGAAACACAGCACCTTTCACTATGAAGCTAACTCGCTACCACTACGCCACGAATGCAGTACAAGACGGAAATGTAAATAACTTCTTTAGTACAAATGGATCATATTTTGTGTTTTAATCAACGATTTCATTAGCGTTTTTTGGCGCTTCTATAAACCATTTGATACTAAATATGTATTATTTTGTTCAGTACATTCCTAAAAGGATATAACCTTACGCAGTTACGAATATAAATGGATTTACGAGCACAAATAGCGGCCATATTGTGTACGACCCACAACCATATGGCATGGTCAATCAGACCTGTTAAGTCACTTCTACGGTTACATATATTATTTATAATAGGCTAATATCCTACCGGTCACCTCCTTGAGGACAGTTTAAACCTCCATATGTACGATAAGCTGAATTGTTGAGATCAGGCCTTGTTGAATCTTAAGTTATGGTTGGGCTATAATACTTGCATGGTTCATACATCCACCATCCTGAAACTATTTGACGGATGACCTTGTAGTTTGGGAAAAAAAGTCGTTTCCAACATTAAGGTATATTGTTGCAAAATTTAGTAGAGATCGGATGATTAGGTAAGTCATAATTTGATTTAAGCTTTGAACATTTGGGTGGCCGCCATTACGTTTCCGTCAAGATGGCGGCGATATAAAACATGACACTGAGGTGTCCTTTACTAGCGCCACCTCTGTACCAAATTTCGTTCAATTTGGTTTCACCGTTTTTGAATTGCTAGAGGGAATCGATTTGCACACATACATGGCCGCCATCCACAAATTATTGGGCTGATGACCTTGAAGTTTGGTGAAAAGATCCTTCATACATAAAGGTATAATGTTGCAAAATTTGTTGGAGATCGGATGATTAGGTGAGTCGTAATTTGATTTAAGCTTTGAACATTTGGGTGGCCACCATTACGTTTCCGTGAAGATGGCGGTGATATGAAACATGACACTGAAGTGCCCTTTGCTAGTGCTACCTCTGTACCAAATTTCGTTCAATTCGGTTTCACCGTGTTCGAATTGATAGGGGAGGGGTGGGGCAGACATTCAGATTCATTTTTTGCAAAGATCGAAAGTAGGCTAAAAATACAGTATATACTTATAGTATTTTCTTCGACCTGCGTCTTTCACGTTTCTGGTTATTTCCCTATTTGCTTTCGCTTCGATTGTATGAGAATAATAGAAACTGACAGAATCCACAATTAATTAGTGTTGACTTATGCCAAAATAAGGGGAATGAACTTTCCTCAAATGTCTAAATGTGTTGCTTTAATACTTTATGCTTTATGTAATAAATTAAAAAAATATTCTTGTAATGCCAGCAGATGCGGATAACAAACGTGCGGATGCGGGACGGATGCCAATAACAGTCGTGCGGATGCGGGGCGGATGCGGATATAGGTTTCTTTATCCGAGCAGGGCTCTACCTATAGGCCTACTCATTGTTTAATTTAAGGGCTTGCGAATCAACCTAGAGTATTTGTTATTATTTAATTTATGAGCTTGGGCACTGTGGTCATCAGCACGTTATACTTGTTTCATTTGTGGGCTTGCAAATTAGCCTTGAGTGCTTCTTTTAATTCATTTATGAGCTTGGACATTGAGGCATTCAGCTCCTTGTTAGCCTATTTTCAATTTTGAAAAAAAAAATGGGCTTACGAGATCACCTTTTGTCCGTGTGTGCGAGCGTGTGTGTGTGTGTGTGTGTGGGTTTGCCCCTAATAACTTCCATACGGCTGGAGCGATTTCAATAAAACTCGGTAAGTTCTTAGCACTATTCCGGACGACCCCGACCGTGCCCTTCAAATTTTGTTACGTCTCACCAATCCAACATGGCGGCTGTGCGAAATATTTCACCAGCATTCAATATCTACGAAACTATTCCCGATATCACCCTGGAATTTTTTACGATGATAAAGGGAACTACTAGAAGTTCACCTTTGTGACTTTTGAAAAACTGGAAACTAAAACCCAACATGGCGGCCAAGCGAATTTACGACTTTTAAATAGACGTTTCTCGTGATTTAACCAACCAAACGCAATAAAACCTGGTACAGTATATGTTTATACACATTGTAAGGCACCGACATCTAACTTGGTTCAATTGTTTACATAACCACAAGATGGCGGATGTGCGAAATATTTCACCGGCATTCTATATCTCTGAAACGATTAGCGGTATCACCCTGAAATTCTGTACGGAGATAAAAGGCACTACTGGAAGTTCATCTATAAGACTTTCAAAAACCGGTTAACTACAAAACGAACATAGCGGCCAAGCGAATTTGAGAATTTCAAATAGACCTTTCTCGCGATTTAATGTTCCAACCGCAGTGAAATCTGGTAGAGGAAATGTTTATACACATTGTAATACACCGGTATCTAATTTAGTTAAATTGTTTACATAACCTCACGATGGCGGCTTTGCGAATTTTAAAATTAAGTATTTATTTCTTCTGTCGTAATCGTGCGATCGATGTGAAAGTATGAATAATGAACCTACGCAATAATTTTCCTTTAATGGTACATGACTCTATGGCCTATACATTTAACAATCAAACATGGCGACTATACGAAATATTTAGACGGCTCTGAATATCTACGAATCTATTATACCAATCAAACTGATTTTTTTTATGTTCATAGGGGTTATGAACTTACGTTCACCTATATGACTTTAAATAACCTGGTGATCACAAATCCAACATGGCGGCGACACGAAGTATAAATATTCACATGGACGTTTCTGGCAATTTAACCATCCGAGTGCAGTGAACCTTGGTACAGTAAATCCCTACACGAATGTTCATCCACTGGCATCTAAGTTATTTCAATTGTTTCCATAACCACAAGATGGCAGCTGTGGAAATTTTAAAATCTCCTTGTTACTTCTTGTGTCCTAATCATGCGATTGAAGTTTGAATGCTACACGTACACAATAATCTTCATGTAACAGTACATAACTCTAGGACCTACATACTGTGCCCTTTTCAGCAAGAAATATGCAAATCACAGTATGCCAGCAAAGCTCAAATCGGTATTTTCGGGGTTTTGGTATGTTCTCCCACTCTGTGACTTACACATTTTGGATTGACTAGAGGATACACTTTCAAAATAAAAACAAATTCAACTCCTATTTTAACACATTTAATTAACCAAATTTTATGGCGCTACAAACAAATAAAATAATTAAACTATTGACCACTCCTTCTACTTGTCCAAATTGAACAAGGAATATATCAAAAACAAACTATTATTATCTTAAAATAATGGTTGCATTAACTTAAAATTATTTTCACTCCCATAATGTATCTATCTTAAAGTCCAATATAATCACGAGCTCTAATGGCTCGATACTATTCAATATTGACGGTGTCCTTCTTTTACACACCTCTAACTATTTTATGAGTTTCTTTTCATCAAACAAATATATTATCATATGTAAAATACATATTACTTCACTGCTTAAATGTTTGGGCATTCCACAATATTCTCAACATTACCATCTCTCTCAAGTTTTACACATTCACTACTGTGATCGGGAAAATACTTGTGTACCCCAGAGTTATAAAAGATTACTTGACAAAGTCAAAAACTATGATTACTCCCGGAATCTAGTTATCTTCATTAAACTCATGGCATCCTACATTCATACAACCTTACATTAGGGATTTTTATTTGTTTATTTGTCTTATAAGACCATTATCACATAAGAAAGCTAACGATCTGAACAGGCAAGCGGTACTTTCATCTACAAGGACCTCGGTTCAAATCCCGGGTCATTTACAACTTTTAAAACACTCACAGTGTAGATTTATTTCTCTCAGACGGTCTTTTTCCCGACCTAGGACACTTACAATAACAAGGGTAGACCGTAATCACTTGGGCGAGATTTATGACTAAGAGGGGACCCTCTTGCCGGGCAAGCGTGGCAGCTCTATTCAATACTTTTAAAACAGATCTTTCTTTCTTCAGTTCTCTGGAGAGACCTAGCGTGTCTTTCATACACTTTCAACAACATTATTAGGTTCATAAACCACTTTCGTAACCTTGGCATTGATTAATTACGAAGGGTCCTCATTGATTGGTAAGATTAATTCACATACTACGACGAATATTTAGGGGCTTCAACAACTTGACGAGTCTAGGTTCGACTCTCATTAACATGCCTCGGGAACCATTCCCATACTTGAGGACTTATATAAATGCGACTAGGGTCGGCCGTGGCCTCCATACCCTGCGCTCATAATACCATACATTTGCTCCCTATTACAATAACATAACACACATAGCCTCGTGATCTACGTCACTATTGGAGGACTTACAACATAGCTCAATTACTGCAATCAACTACCCCTCGTAAGTAATTTACCAAGTACATTGAGATTATACGCGTTCCTAGCGTGACAATTTACTTTCATGCGCTCCATTGCGCTAAACATTATTTTAAGCCTAGCGTCTTCCAAAGAACTGATAAATTCCACATTAACAATTGATCCATATCTCAAATTTTACATTAATCCTTCCCCTTGACAATACTCGCTATATTTTAAGAACATGCATTAACATCATGTCTTATACTTTTATTAAGGCTCAAACGCTCTTTCTGTCATATAATTCAAATTAATCTCTATTTATATTTCTTTACCTTGTTATTATTATTATTATTATTATTTATATATTCATATCATGTCTTCATTCCTTACAAAAGCTCAAAAGCTATTTCTTTCATATAATTCAAATTTACCTTTATTTATATATCTTTCATAATGATTATTATTATTATTACGCTTGCTTTTACCGTATTTGTCAAATACGCTGACATTTATTTCATACATTTCCTCTACAGGATTTCACATAATTATTTATAATTTCTCAAATTTTATTCGTTCAGACCGCGCTCTTATTCTGTTATTTGTTAATTAGAAATATCCCTCTATCTCAAACTCCAGTGGATTGTACACAAACACTTTCCCAACACAAACATAATGAAAATCTTTACTCACATGTTATAGGTCTTCCTGACCTTTCTTCTCTTGCGACGTTTCATTTTTGCCCACTATTTTGAAATTTCTCCATTTTGTACAAATTCATTTCATGTACTGACATATCTTGACACACACTTAATTCGTATATATTTAACACTGATAACATTTTAAATACACTGGTGTATTCCTTCAGAATACACGACAAAAACACTGAAATTATCACTTTTAACACAAATTTATATATATTTACACTTCACAGATTCTCATCACTAAGGCTGCTATTAAGCCTTCACACGTGATTTCTTGACCTTCCGTCTCCAAGGGTGAAATTTATTCGATGTCGGCTTCCTATCCTGTCAGAATGTGAAAGTCTCGAACCACCTACTTCTTCCCCGGAATAATTCTCCTTCAAATCCCGTTCCTGACGATCTGCTATTTTCTCTGGCTCGAACGGCTCCCTTTTAGACCCTATTGGTTGGTCTAGCGAAAGTCTATTCTGTCCGCGGTCCCCCAGAAAATCTATTGGAGCCCTATTGATTTCTAGCAACTAATACTCCTCGTAACTTAGTGCTTTTTGAATAGTTCGTCTGCTTTCTTGAAGCAATGTTTAGAGTTTCCTTCTCCTTTCTGCTTATTCGGTTCTCGAATTCCTATCTCTCAGGAATACCTTGCGAACCTCGTTCTGTCCGTCCCTACACGGGTTCTTTACAGTTGATAAAATGTTTATCTCGCTGTTACGTTACTTCAATACGTTATGATACTTTTGGTCGTCTAATTTAAGACCTATCACCCAGAGTTTTAAGTTCGCAGCCTGCTTTGACTGTAATTTATGAAATTTTCACTGTAAACTTTATACTGTCGGACCTAAATCCTGTAATTAGGATTTTCCTAATTCTCAACGCGGCGATACTGTAATAATACTTCTTGGCTACTCCTTGTGGATGCACGTTGGTTATCGATATAGCGACGCCCCTGGCTGTCGGATACTGTCTATACGAGGTAATACAGCGTTTCCCCTTAAGGAAAGCTTGTAGACTGTCTTCGGTGTGATGTAGCTTCACGTCCCCTGCACGATGTGAAGTAGCATCTCCCCTCAAGGAGTACTGGTAACTGCCTGTACTGATACAGCGTGACGCCCCCCTCGGGCTGTCGGAATACTGCATGCTTGGTCTGGCTTTGCCTGGACTTTTATACTTTTTAGTCAAAAAAAGATAAAATCCTAGCCCTTTTCGTGACCAACTTTTGAAATAATTCTCGCACAATTATAAAAATTATATCTCCAGAAAGCTCGTCTTCCAAACGTAAAATGATCTCCCTGCGCATGAAAATCGATCGTGCATTTCTCAGATATTAAATAATTTTTAGTCTTCAGCTGTGTGGGTTTTGCTGTTGATTTTTAAATTCCCCACTCCTCGGGTCTCAGTAATTCCCCGATGACGTGTGCTGCGTTTGCAATTCTCTCCTGGGCAATTATTAAAAGCTTTTTCTTTACACAAAAATCTCTCATCCGAAATGATTCACAGTACTGTATTTATTTACTTACTTTTATTCTTGCAAATGGGTTAAATTTAATTATTCTTCTTCTGGCACAGTTGCGCTGTTGCCGTTTTAATGCAACGTAAGATCGATTTCCGAGTCGTGCTTCTCTGTCATACAGTCGAAACTTTCCACTCAGTCTATTTATACTCGTGACTGGTTCTTTATTAATGAGTCAGGCGTGATCTCATTTCTCGGCCACCTGGGTCTAACTTCTTACACAACGTTATGCTAGCATCCCTTGCATGAAATCTTTCTATGTTCCATTTAAGACTGTATATTTCTTTCCTTCCTTCTTACAAATATACATGGATTCGACCTCCTTTGAGCCAATGGTACATGGGTTCAATATATAAAATCCAACATGGCAACCATCCGAAATATTTAGTCGGTTCTCAATATCTACGAATCTTGTTGTGGTGTTTGAAGCCATATTTTCAGTGTTGCCTTAGTAAACAAGAATTTAGTGCTTTTCAGTCGGTCAACACGAATGTACCCAAAAGAGATGGGTTATGCCCTAATCCTGAAATAAATTACATGAGATTAATAAAACACTAGGATGACCAGTTTCGATCGTCAAGCGATCATCATCAGATCCATTACACTTAGGCTACAAAATCTATGTTTGAAATACAGGTGAAAATATTTACAATATGTACAATTATTTAGTTGCAGTATTGGTACTGCAACTGTCAGTGTATGCTCAATCCAGTATATATGTTAGGTGAAATGCTAAATGGTGATAGCTATCCGGAGATTGTACTTTAGAGAGATTATATGGTCGTAAACTATGGTTAAACTATAAAATTTTTGGCTAACTACTTATCTGATTGTCTTCCGTATTACAGCTACTCGCAGTTTTCGTGCTCACTGGAACTCGCTGTGCGGTCGACTGTGGTGGTTATCTTAACGACTGGTTTTTCCCCTGCCTCCTCCCCCTGTCCCTACGTGCTGTGGGGAGTGATAGCGATGTGTTTATGTGAGGTGTTGCCAACCTAGATAAGATGTATGTTATTGAATGAGGTGGGTCCACAACTATTAAAGACCGTGGATTGGCCCTCGCCACACGTGGAGCATAACCCATTCGAACTAAGCGTTGACGGTCTTATGAGGACATCCCGGCACCTTTAATACTGCCGCGAATATGGGCCTTGGTTTATTGCAGAAGCAAAGTACATCGTACACCTGATCCAGATAACATTTACCTATTAAAAACCCCCTAATTTCCCCCCTTTTTTTATCTAGCTTGGCTGTGTCGCTAAATTGTGTTTTGTTTCCGACAGGGTGTGTTTTTAGTAGCGTGAAGAGGGGTGAGCTCCCCATGAACGTGTGTTCATTTAGATTGTTGGGATTGTTTCGTTTGGCTAGGTTTATCTCGATTGCTTCCTTTATGTCAAGAACTCTGCCTTTCGATTCGTGATGGATTATTTTAAGGTCCGACTCTATGTTGGTAAAGCTGTGCCCTGCGTCACACATATGTTCGCACACGGCTGAATGTGTTCCGTATCTTATCGCATTCCTATGTTCATTATAACGTGTGTCTACTCGCCTTCCACTCTGCCCGATGTAATTAGCTTGACAATCGGTGTCTTGGCACGTTATAGAATATACCCCTGACCTTGAATACGGGTCACGTTTATTTAGATTACTATTTAAGAGGTGCCTAGCGGTTGTGTTTTTCGTCGTGAAAGCTATCTTTATGCCTTGTTTTTTGAATAGGTTAGTGATTTTATATGTATTCGCATTCACATAGTTGAAACGCGCAAATTTTTTCTCATTACTGTCCGGTTTGGGAATCGTTTTATCTTTATTTTTATGTTTGGCTATAATTTGATTTATTTTGCTTGCGAGAAGTTGTTTTCCTTTGCTATTTGCATAATAGTTCTTATTTCCTTATTATAGTTGTCTTTTGACATGGGTATGTATAAAGCTCTGTGCACCATTGAATTGAAACCCGCTAGTTTGTGCGTACTGGGGTGATTAGACTGATTGTCGATTGCATGCGAGGTTTGTGTTGCTTTCCGGAATATGGAATATGAAAGGTCGTTGTCTTTACGTTCAATAGTTATATCGAGATAATTTATTTTCCGGTCTATTTCGGATTCCTTAGTGAATTTGATAGAGTGGTGAAGGCTATTAATGGATTGGAAAATTGTTTCTTCGCTTGTTAGTTCAGTATCGTAGATGCAAATTACATCATCTACGTATCTTTTCCATATTACTATTCCCTTTGTTGAAGTCTTTTCTAAGAACGCATTTTCTAGTGGATTGATGAAGATGTCAGCGATTAACCCACTTAGTGGCGATCCCATTGCTAGGCCTTCTCTCTGTGTGTATATTTTATTGTCGGATTGAAACACGTTTTGGGTGAGAACGACCCTCAGTAATCTCACAATCTCTTCAATTTCTTTTACCGAATTGTTGGATTTTAAGTTGTTTTCGATAGTGTTGATTGCTTCAATAATCGGAATATTGGTGTACATGTTAGTTACGTCGAAGGATACTAGCCTGAAGCTAGGTTTCATTTGTAGGGTGTTCAATGCTGTTACTAGTTCTGTTGTGGTCTTTACAGAGTTGTTTTTGTCGTTGGAAAGACGGCATTTTAAGATTTTTAGTAACTCTTTGCTGATTTTGTAATTAGGGGCATTCCTACAAATGACTATTGGTCTCATTGGGTATTCCTTTTTGTGTATTTTTGGTTGTCCCCTCAATGACGGTATTTTCGGGTTCATGTTTATTAGTTTAGATTTTTCGGCTTTGGTCAGTATGTATTCTGTTTCTATTAGCGCACTTTTTATTTGTTTTTGGAATTTGTTGGTGGGGTCTTTCGTTAATTCCTTGATTTCGTTGTTGTTTAGGAATTCGACTGTTTTTTCAATGTATTCTGTTTTGTTCAAAATTACTGTAGTGTTTCCCTTATCTGCTTTTGTGATAATTAAGTCATGTTCTTTTATTTTTTGTTTCAACGACTTTATTTCTTTGAGCTGTTTGTTGTTTTGAATGTTATTGCTATCGCCCTCTCGTTTGAGGACTTTTTTGGCTTCGTTGGTGGCGAGATTTTTGGTTAATTCCCTGTCTTCTGCTGGGAGCTTGTGACTGGCTATCTCAATATCTGTGATTAACTGTTTTATATTGTGGTTCATGTGTGCGTCTGTGCAGTTGTATTTCAAACCTTTGTCTAACATATTCATTTCACCTTGAGAAAAGGTTACGTTCGTTCTGTTGTTTACTCTGCTGTGGAAATTGAATTCATTGTTATTCGTGTGTTGTTCGTTAGATTGATGGTTCTGTGTTTCTCCTAGTTTTCTTAATTTATTTTCTAGCGTTTCATGCTTCCTCGTTGCTCTGATTTTGATGTTGTCATGTAGGTGCTCGGTGAAGCTGTCCCATTGGGCCGCGTGCCAGAAATTACTTAGTTGCAATTGAATGTCGTATAATTGTTGGTTAATTTTTTGCTTTCTTATGTATGCAAATCTTAATTCGTTTTTTATCCAAAGCGCTTTGGCTTGTTTGGTTGAAATGATCGTGGCTGGTGTGTTCGGTACGGTTTTAATTGGTACGTATTTAGGGGTGAGGTTTAGTTCTATACATTTTTTGTTGAACCAAATTGACTTGTCTAAATCCATGAGTTTAAGCCTGAGTGATTTGAATTTCTTGGCTTCACGATTTGCCTGACTAGCCGTGAACATTGTGGTGTTTGAAGCCATATTTTCAGTGTTGCCTTAGTAAACAAGAGTTTAGTGCTTTTCAGTCGGTCAACACGAATGTACCCAAAAGAGATGGGTTATGCCCTAATCCTGAAATAAATTACATGAGATTAATAAAACACTAGGATGACCAGTTTCGATCGTCAAGCGATCATCATCAGATCCATTACACTTAGGCTACAAAATCTATGTTTAAATACAGGTGAAAATATTTACAATATGTACAATTATTTAGTTGCAGTATTGGTACTGCAACTGTCAGTGTATGCTAAATGCAGTATATATGTTAAGTGTAATGGATCTGATGATGATCGCTTGACGATCGAAACTGGTCATCCTAGTGTTTTATTAATCTCATGTAATTTATTTCAGGATTAGGGCATAACCCATCTCTTTTTGGTACATTCGTGTTGACCGACTGAAAAGCACTAAACTCTTGTTTACTAAGGCAACACTGAAAATATGGCTTCAAACACCACAATGTTCACGGCTAGTCAGGCAAATCGTGAAGCCAAGAAATTCAAATCACTCAGGCTTAAACTCATGAATTTAGACAAGTCAATTTGGTTCAACAAAAAATGTATAGAACTAAACCTCACCCCTAAATACGTACCAATTAAAACCGTACCGAACACACCAGCCACGATCATTTCAACCAAACAAGCCAAAGCGCTTTGGATAAAAAACGAATTAAGATTTGCATACATAAGAAAGCAAAAAATTAACCAACAATTATACGACATTCAATTGCAACTAAGTAATTTCTGGCACGCGGCCCAATGGGACAGCTTCACCGAGCACCTACATGACAACATCAAAATCAGAGCAACGAGGAAGCATGAAACGCTAGAAAATAAATTAAGAAAACTAGGAGAAACACAGAACCATCAATCTAACGAACAACACACGAATAACAATGAATTCAATTTCCACAGCAGAGTAAACAACAGAACGAACGTAACCTTTTCTCAAGGTGAAATGAATATGTTAGACAAAGGTTTGAAATACAACTGCACAGACGCACACACGAACCACAATATAAAAGTCCTCTCGGCACACCGGAAGGCGGAGGTAGATTTCACCGGACAAACTTGGGGATAGTCGAAAATAGGCAGAATATGCAGGTTTTCGTAGAAGGATCAGACCACATTTATTGCGTGAAAGTATTTTAAAATTGGAGATTAATTAACTTTGTTTTTCGTCATTTTATGCATATTTTAAACATTCTATTGTCTTATGATGACGGTAACCTTCTTGTCATTTGGAGTCCATTTTTATACTTGTGGTCACACTGTCCTTATGCAAAGTTTCGACACTGATGTGTAACTATGTAACGGTCTGTTACTTCTTCACGCAAAATTATATCTCCCGCAGAGATGTTGGTTGGTTCCTCAGTTTAGGGGCTGCGACAACGTGGTCATGTAACCCCGTGTACTTTGGGTGAGTGTAGAATCTGTCTGATAAACGGTGTGAATTGTGATAGCTGTATTAGTCTGTAATTCAGGTAAGGAATGCAGACGATCAATTTCAAGCAGTAGTTACTAATGTTGCTACCAGATACTACCGTCAACGACACCTAGCTGTGAACTTGGCTACTAGATGCCACCGCAATCAGCAACTCGCAACGAACGTTGGAACTTCCCCTCCAAAGGAAAGCATACTGAGGGATTTTTAGCGCTCTTAGAAAATCTGACGACTTTGGCCGGCTTTGAACCCGCGACCTTGGGCATAGGAGTTCAGCATGCTACCAGTTAAGTCACCGAAGCCGCATCACACTTAGTCAGATGGAAATCTGAATCTGATCTCGCGCAAGTGCGTTGTCATGGCAACGTCTGATGGCTCATCCCTCATCAATTTAGTAGTGTTGCCATGTCAACCACTGATAGCTCTTGGCATTTTCTTACAATTCCGAAATCATTTTTCTCATCCCATGGCGTAATGGTGGCTCATATCAAAAATTCTTTCAGACAAAAGTTTTAGGTAATTATTAGGGGAATATTGTCCATTTTGTGCCGGCCCCGTGGTGTTGGGGTAGCGTGCCTGCCTCTCTCCCGGAGGCCCCGGGTTCGATCCCCGGCTCCGTCAGGGATTTTAAAACTGACGTGAGGGTTGGAACGGGGTGCACTCAGCCTCGTGAGGACAATTGAGTAGCTGTCTGACAGTGAGACAGCGCCCCGATCACGAATACCAAGATTAACGGCCGAGGGGACCCGACGCGCTGATCACGCGTCACCCCAATATCTGCAGGCCAAATGGCTGGGCAGCGGTCGCTTGGTCGGCCTTAGCCCGTCATGGGCTGGATAGTGCCAGGGGTTGTTGTTGGTTGACTATATTGTCCATTTTGTACGGTTTTGATATTGTGCCTATTAACAGAGATATGATTAATGTTTCCCGAAAAAACCACTTTTTCCCACCCCTTTGGTCAATGGTTGGTGCTATCAAAAAAACGTTTCAAACATAAATTTCTGAGCTTTATCCGACACATAGTATGAACTTTGAACGGATTCGATATTTCACATATTAAGAGAGTTATAGCAATATTTCATTTTTTCGAAAAAAAAAGTCTCCCATTTTCATCCCCTTCGACCGATTTAGCCCAGTAACGAACTCGTCCGAGATTTTATGGGTATACATATTCGGTAAAAATTTCAAAGTGATTGGTGCAAAATTACGGCAGTTATCGTGTCCACAAGAAACTGATATACATATATATACATATATTACATAAATTATATATAAACTTTTGAACTGACGGTGGTTTTGGGGTCTGGGGGATGTGAAACGCCAAGATATGTCGAAATTTTCCGGAAATCGAAACATGGTACCCATTGCAATAGTTAGCTTTCTAATGAAATCTACCTAAAATACTGCCGTCAACGACACCTAGCTGTGAACTTGGCTACTAGATGCCACCTCAATCAGCAACTCACAATGAACGTTGGAACTTCCCCTCCGAAGGAAAGCAAACTCAGGTTTTTTAGCGCTCTTAGTAAATCCGACGACTTCAGCCGGGTTTGAACCCGCGACCTTGGGCATAGAAGTTCAGCATGCTACCAGTTCCGATACCGAAGTCGCTTCCCACTGACATATGAAAACTGAATGTGATCTCGTGCAGTGGCGTTGTCATAGCAACTGCTGATGGTCATCCCTTATCAATTAAAAGTAAAGTTGTCATGGCAACCTCTCTTGGCACTTGCCATTTTCTTATAATTTAAATCATTTTGTTCACCCCGTGGCGTAATGGTGGGTCATATCAAAAATTCTTTCAGACAAAGGTTTTAGGTAATTATTGGAGGAATATTGTCCATTTTGTGCGGTTTTGATATTGTGCCTATTAACAGAGATATGATTAATGTTTCCCGAAAAACCCACTTTTTCCCACCCCTTTGGTCAATGGTTGGTGCTATCAAAAAACTTATTTGACATAAATTTTTGGCACTTATCCGACACATATTATGAACTTTGAAGGGATTCGATATTTCATGTATTAAGAGAGTTATAGCGATATTTCACTTTTTCGAAAAAAAAACCCATTTTTAACCCCTTTGACCGATTTTGCCCATTAACGAACTCGACCGAGATTTTATAGGGATACATATTATGTTAAAAATTCAAAGTGATTGGTGCAAAATTACGGCAGTTATCGTGTCCACAAGAAACTGATATATATATATATATATATATATATATATATATATATATATAGATAGATACATATATACATAAATTATATATAAACTTTTGAACTGACGGTGGTTTTGGGGTCTGGGGGATGTGAAACGCGAAGATATGTCGAAATTTTCCGGAAGTCGAAACATGGGACCCATTGCAATTGTTAGCTTTCTAAAGAAATCTACCTAAAACAGTTAATCACAGATATTGAGATAGCCAGTCACAAGCTCCCAGCAGAAGACAGGGAATTAACCAAAAATCTCGCCACCAACGAAGCCAAAAAAATCCTCAAACGAGAGGGCGATAGCAATAACATTCAAAACAACAAACAGCTCAAAGTAATAAAGTCGTTGAAACAAAAAATAAAAGAACATGACTTAATTATCACAAAAGCAGATAAGGGAAACACTACAGTAATTTTGAACAAAACAGAATACATTGAAAACACAGTCGAATTCCTAAACAACAACGAAATCAAGGAATTAACGAAAGACCCCACCAACAAATTCCAAAAACAAATAAAAAGTGCGCTAATAGAAACAGAATACATACTGACCAAAGCCGAAAAATCTAAACTAATAAACATGAACCCGAAAATACCGTCATTGAGGGGACAACCAAAAATACACAAAAAGGAATACCCAATGAGACCAATAGTCAATTGTAGGAATGCCCCTAATTACAAAATCAGCAAAGAGTTACTAAAAATCTTAAAATGCCGTCTTTCCAACGACAAAAACAACTCTGTAAAGACCACAACAGAACTAGTAACAGCATTGAACACCCTACAAATGAAACCTAGCTTCAGGCTAGTATCCTTCGACGTAACTAACATGTACACCAATATTCCGATTATTGAAGCAATCAACACTATCGAAAACAACTTAAAATCCAACAATTCGGTAAAAGAAATTGAAGAGATTGTGAGATTACTGAGGGTCGTTCTCACCCAAAACGTGTTTCAATTCGACAATAAAATATACACACAGAGAGAAGGCCTAGCAATGGGATCGCCACTAAGTGGGTTAATCGCTGACATCTTCATCAATCCACTAGAAAATGCGTTCTTAGAAAAGAATTCAACAAAGGGAATAGTAATATGGAAAAGATACGTAGATGATGTAATTTGCATCTACGATACTGAACTAACAAGCGAAGAAACAATTCTCCAATCCATTAATAGCCTTCACCACTCTATCAAATTCACTAAGGAATCCGAAATAGACCGGAAAATAAATTATCTCGATATAACTATTGAACGTAAAGACAACGACCTTTCATATTCCATATTCCGGAAAGCAACATAAACCTCGCATGCAATCGACAATCAGTCTAATCACCCCAGTACGCACAAACTAGCGGGTTTCAATTCAATGGTGCACAGAGCCTTAAACATACCCATGTCAAAAGACAACTATAATAAGGAAATAAGAACTATTATGCAAATAGCAAAGGAAAACAACTTCTCGCCAAGCAAAATAAATCAAATTATAGCCAAACATAAAAATAAAGATAAAACGATTCCCAAACCGGACAGTAATGCGAAAAAATTTGCGCGTTTCAACTATGTGAATGCGAATACATATAAAATCACTAACCTATTCAAAAAACAAGGCATAAAGATAGCTTTCACGACGAAAAACACAACCGCTAGGCACCTCCTAAATAGTAATCTAAATAAACGTGACCCGTATTCAAGGTCAGGGGTATATTCTATAACGTGCCAAGACACCGATTGTCAAGCTAATTACATCGGGCAGAGTGGAAGGCGAGTAGACACACGTTATAATGAACATAGGAATGCGATAAGATACGGAACACATTCAGCCGTGTGCGAACATATGTGTGACGCAGGGCACAGCTTTACCAACATAGAGTCGGACCTTAAAATAATCCATCACGAATCGAAAGGCAGAGCTCTTGACATAAAGGAAGCAATCGAGATACACCTAGCCAAACGAAACAATCCCAACAATCTAAATGAACACACGTTCATGGAGAGCTCACCCCTCTTCACGCTACTAAAAAACACACCCTGTCGGAAACAAAACACAATTTAGCGACACAGCCAAGCTAGATAAAAAAGGGGGGAAATTAGGGGGTTTTTAATAGGTAAATGTTATATCGATCAGGTGTACGATGTACTTTGCTTCTGCAATAAACCAAGTCCCATATTCGCGGCAGTATTAAAGGTGCCGGGACGTCCTCATAAGACCGTCAACGCTTAGTTCGAATGGGTTATGCTCCACGCGTGGCGAGGGCCAATCCACGGTCTTTAATAGTTGTGGACCCACCTCATTCAATAACATACATCTTATCTAGGTTGGCAACACCTCACATAAACACATCGCTATCACTCCCCACAGCACGTAGGGACAGGGGGGAGGGGGCAGGGGAAAAACCAGTCGTTAAGATAACCACCGCAGTCGACCGCACAGCGAGTTCCAGTGAGCACGAAAACTGCGAGTAGCTGTAATACGGAAGACAATCAGATAAGTAGTTAGCCAAAAATTTTATAGTTTAACCATAGTTTACAACCATATAATCTCTCTAAAGTACAATCTCCGGATAGCTATCACCATTTAGCATTTCACCTAACATATATACTGCATTTAGCATACACTGACAGTTCCAGTACCAATACTGCAACTAAATAATTGTACATATTGTAAATATTTTCACCTGTATTTCAAACATAGATTTTGTAGCCTAAGTGTAATGGATCTGATGATGATCGCTTGACGATCGAAACTGGTCATCCTAGTGTTTTATTAATCTCATGTAATTTATTTCAGGATTAGGGCATAACCCATCTCTTTTGGGTACATTCGTGTTGACCGATTGAAAAGCACTAAACTCTTATCTACGAATCTATTACAGCAATCAAACTGCAATTTTGTATGTAGATAGAAGCAATTAATATAAGTAGGATATATGAAAATAGGCTGTCTAGTTCTTCATGGAACTACTTGTTTTAATTCATTTAGGTCTTCGGATCATGATCATCAGCTCCGAATAGCTAAAGCCATGTGTGGATGCGGATATCCGCGGATAAACCCGTGGATATCCGCAAAATAATTCCAAATGCTCTATTTCGTGCACGATGCAAGCTTTTAACGTGATGGACGACTATGGAAATGTGAACATAGAACAGCTGAAGTAGAAAGCTCGTTTCGATCTACAGTGACGTCATCAGGGCTGACTTCATAAATGAGCTCAAGGATATGGCTAAGAAGAGCAACGATGGATCTGGTCCTGGTGAGAGAGCATTCCTATTTATAACTTCAGGTTATACGACACAAATGGGGAATATGGATATGCAAGAAAGTATTACAACGGTTCAGAACATGAGTGGAGAACTTCTTGTGAACTCTTTAAGTGAACATTTTATGAAAAGTGACTAATATTTTATTTCATTCAGAGATGTAAAACTATTGATACATACTGTAGGTCAATTGTTTATCAAAAACAAGCTGTACCCGGCATGCGTTGCAATGCCAATCAAAGAAAGTGTTGGCGTTGAAATTCTGTTTCTTGAAGTGATTTTGGATACACAACATGTTAACTGCCTCTAAGCTATCATAAAATGGATTTTCTAATTTAGAACCATTCGAGGGAGCGTACACAACAACTTTCAAAAAGTTTCATCGCTGTCACTCATTTGTTGAATCTAATCGTACGCTACCTATTGTGAAATGGATTTACTAAGTCGAAACCCTTCCCTGGCGTGTACACAATGACTCATCAATGATTCATCGCAATCGGATGAATGGTATATGCACGTATAGGGGTTTTTGTTTAAACGATTCGTGCGCTGTCACTCATTTGTTGAATCTACTCGTGCGCTACCTATTGAGGAATGTATTACTAAGTCGAAGCCCTTCCCTGGCGTGTACACAATAACTCATCAAGGTTTCATCGCAATCGAAGAATGTTATATGAACGCAATAGGGAATTTTGTTGAAACGCTTCGCGCGTCGTCACCCATTTGTTGCATCTACTCTTGCGCTACTTATTGTGAAATGGATTTACTAAGTCCCCTTCCCTGGCGGGTACAAAATAACTGATCAATGTTTCATCGCAATCGGATGAATAGTATATGAACGCATACCTGATTTTGTTTAAACGATTCGCACTCCGTCACTCATTTGTTGAATCTACTCGTGCGCTACCTACTGTAAAATGTATTTACTAAGTTAGAAACCGTCACGTAAGTGTCCACAACATCTCACCCAAGTTTCATCGCTATCGTCGTTCATTTGTCGAATCTACTCGTGTGCTACCTACTGTGAAATGTATTTACTAAGCCAGAAACCTTCCTTGGAGTGTCAACCATATTTTACCCAAGTTTCACCGCTAACGGCAGAATGGTATATGACCTTATACGGGACTTTGTTAAAACGCGTCGCGCGTCGTCCCTCATTTGTTGAATCAAATTGTGCGCTGCATATTGTATAGGGGATTTACTAAGCCAGAAATTTTCCATGACGTGTACACAACATCTCACCCAAGTTTCATAGCTACGGACGAATGGTATATGAATGCATTCGGGACTTTGTTGAAATGCTTCGCGCATCGTAGCTCATTTGTTGAATCTACGCGTGCGCTACCTATTGTAAAATGGATATACTAAGTCAGAAACCTTCCTTGGAGTGTACTCAACATCTCACCCAAGTTTCATCGCTATCGGACGAATGGTATATGAACACATACGGGACTTTGTTGAAATGCTTCGCGCATCGTCGCTCATTTGTTGAATCTACGCGTGCGCTACCTATTGTAAAATGGATTTACTAAGTCAGAAACCATCCTTGGAGTGTACTCAACATCTCACCCAAGTTCCATCGCAATCGGACGAATGGTATATGAACACATACGGGACTTTGTTGAAATGCTTCGCGCATCGTCGCTCATTTGTTGAATCTACGCGTGCGCTACCTATTGTAAAATGGATTTACTAAGTCAGAAACCTTCCCTCGAGTGTACTCAAATCTCACCCAAGTTTCATCGCAATCGGACGAATGGTATATGAACACATACGGGACTTTGTTGAAATGCTTCGCGCATCGTCGCTCATTTGTTGAATCTACGCGTGCGCTACCTATTGTAAAATGGATTTACTAAGTCAGAAACCTTCCTTGGAGTGTACTCAACATCTCACCCAAGTTTCATCGCAATCGGACGAATGGTATATGAACGCATAGGAGACATACACACCCACAGACAAACTATCACGTTACATTGATTTTTATATATATAGATAAGAATTCTGAAAAAAAAACAAGTTTGATGCTTTTCAGTCGGTCAACACAATTGTACCCCAATGAGAAAAACAAAGATTACATGAGATTAATAAATACACTTGGATGACCAGTATCGATCGTCAAGCGATCATCATCAGATCCATTACACTTAGGCTATGAAAATTATGTACGAAAGTATGGGTGAATATATTTACAATATGAATATATCCACTTATTTTGTGTAATGTATGTGATGATGATCGCTTGAAGATCGAAACCGGTCGTCCAATTGTATTCATTAATCTCATGTGTTTTTTTTTCAGGATTAGGGCATAACCCATCTCATTTGGGTACAATCGTGTTGACCGAATGAAATGCATCAACATTTTGTTAACTAAGGCAACACTGAAAAATGGTTTCAAACTCTATAATGTTAAGCTACACACTACCAATTGTAGTGGTAGGTTCTTTTACATGCTATAAATGCATAACATGGGCCCGCCCGCTTTACTTCCCCTCCGAAGAAGTGCAAACTGAAGGATTTTAACGCTTTTAAAAATCCGACGACTTCGGCGGCGTTTGAACACATTATCTTGTAACGTGTTTTTCGAGGGTTTTTTAATGCCACTGGCATAAGTCAGTAGGAAGCCATTCTATATTTATTTACGCGGCAAATTGTTCAGCCAAGAGAATTTTTCATGTTAATTTATTATTATTATTAACTTATTATTATTATTATGGTATTTTTTGGAGCATTTTTATAAAATTATAAGCATACAGATAGGTTTTCTATGTCTTAGAAAACACTATCAAGCAAATTATTACGAACGACATTATCATAGAAAATTATGTGATTACGGAATTTTACGGAGTTTCGTCAGTTAGGGTATTATGAGAGACATGACTCACTGGGAATTCAGATACAGGCTTATTTTTGTCAAGAAGCATTACGCAAGCCGGGGTTGCAACGTCAAGAAAAGGCGGATTGTATGGAACGGCAATCGACATCCTCCGCGCGCCGTGTGTATTGAGCCTAAGGAGGGGAGTAGCGGGGTGGCACAGCCAATCAGTGGGGACCACGTAAGCTGGAAGTCGGCACTGGAGTGGGAAGCCGACGAGTGCATATATCGTTTGGCGCGCCGTGGAGTAAGGGACATTCTGTGTAAGACTTGACCAGTACGGTTGCACGTGTGAGTGTGATGTTCCGTGGAGTAGAGGACTATCTTTGTAAAACTTAACCAGTGTGGTTGTACGAGGTTTTGGCTCCGATGTTCGGACCATAAAGTCACCAAATCTACAAGTATATCATCTACTAACGAAGAAGATGACGGCGTCCAGGAAACAGTGGAAAGCTCTCTTCATCATCCAGTACGAGGGAAATGCTTCGGCAATTTCCAGTGGTAAGCGCGAATGACACAGAAATACGCAATCTCTCGTTTCTCTTTGTTTTATATTCAGTATTCAGTAACTTCATAGCTTGGGAATAAGAGTAAAATCAATAATTTATCAGACTCCGTTCTCACGTAATTCTCTATCGGTAATATTAAAGTCGCAACACTCCAATTTAAATTTTAAACTTATTATTATTATTAATTTTGCAATACTTGTTTTATACAATAAATTCATTTCTTTTAACAATGCAATCTTTGCTTTCAGTAGGTAGCATTAGATATAGACCAATTCCTTCTCCTGATACAATTGTTTGTTGGGTTAATGATCAAATCATACCACGATCTGAGTGAATAGAGTCTTGAAGATGTTCTACCACAGCTAGACATTGTTAAATACAAATTTAGATTTCAACATTGCGTTGAGGTCTTGGCACCCATTAAAACAACATAGCTGAGGCAAAGGTAAACAGTTACATTTATCACCAAACAGTAAGGATCAACAAAACCGTTTCATTTGTACGCTCAATGTGGAGCAAAGCGAAACCGTTTCAATCTTGGGCAGAGCAGTTCAGCATTTTACCTACTATACCACCAAAGCCGTTAAATGGTTTATACTGTCCTAAATCAAAAACAATAATTGACTTATCTTTGGTCCTGGTTCGATTTCTGACACTGCCAATAAATTCAATTCTAACCTGAGAACTGGAACGGGTTCACACAGCCTCGTGGGAGTAGCTGATTAAAGTGTGGGTTCGATTCTCACCTAGAAATAGAAATTGTGGTTTCCCACTTCCTAACTCAAGAACAAGCTGAATTATATTGAAATCCTAGACTCAATTAGAGATATGTCTGTTACTACAGACACCAGATTAACACAAATTGTCATACAATTACTCACTCATTCCAGTAGGCTATACGGAGCTGATGATCATGATCCGAAGCCCTAAATGAATTAAAACAAGTGCAAGGAGCTGAATGCATCAATGTCCAAGCTCATAAATGAATTAAAAGAAGTACTCAAGGCTAATTCGCATGCCTACAAATGAAACAACAACAAGTATAACGTGATGATGATCACAGTGTCCAAGCTCATAGATTAAATAACAAATACTAAGGCTGATTCGCAAGCCCATAAATGAAAAGTATCAAACTTTTGTGTGTAGCTAAATTTGTAGGTTATTTGGTTAGAAACGCTCTATCAAATTCCAATGTTCGCCACTAGATGTCAGTGATAGTGGCATCTCTGGTAGCCAAAGTTGGAACTACTTGAAATTGACCTCAATGAGGAGCCTACGGGCGTTTATTTAAAATACCTCGCTAAGACCATTTTCTGCAATTCAAATATATTAATAAACCAGTTAACGACGTTTAAGGTAAGCAAGAATTATATAAAACTGTAAACATATTGACTAGAAATGAACACTTTTACAGCAATATGCTGAAGCCAACACAATACTCAAAATGTATGTTTTGGAGGTAGTACAGATATTTCCAATATAACTTTGGTGAATGAATAGGAAACTGCGTGGTCAGTTAATTCCGGTGCAGACAGCGGTGATAAACACTATTTTCAAAATATCAACGTCAACCATGAATAGTGTGACACAGTAGTCAGCCATTCATCAATTACAGCTGAGTTATGGGGCGAGTCGCTCCAGTGATTTACGCGTGATGCACATCAAACCTTTTGTAATATTGTCTGGCAGGGTACAGTGCAGACCGCGCAGTAAGAGTAGAATATAGCCTACCTCGTGACGTAGTGACTAGCATTATTGGCTGTACCGAGCTCTATTAGGTTGGTTAGTTCCTTAGTTTCGGGGCAGCTACAACGCGGTCATGTAGCCCCGTGTACTTTGGGTGTGTGTAGAATTTGTCTGATAACCGGTGTTAATTGTGATGGCTATATTGGCGTGTGTTATCTGTGATTCAGGTAGAAGGACTGCAGACGATTCATTTTTTCAAGTAGTTCCTACTTTTGCTGCCAAATGCTACCATCCACGACACCTAGCTGCGGACGTGGCTACTAAATGCCATCGCAGTCAGCACCTGGCGGCGAATGTTGGAAATAATAGAGCGTTATCAAACTAACCTACACATTTTAGCTTCCACCAGTGTAGTTAGTGGAAGATTCTTTTTCATGCCATAAATCTGACATGGGACCGCCGGCTTTACTTCCCCTCCGAAGAAAAGCATACTGAGGGATTTTTAGCGCTCTTAAAAATCCGAAGAAAATTCTTAATCTTTTGGCAGTGGAATGGCTGCACTTGTGATGTCCCTTCTGACTGGAGCAGCTCCCCTGCTCCATCTGCAGGGGGTCCCACTTTTAATTGATTTAGGATGATACCGGTCGAAAAGGATGTCGACTCTGGCAAACGGTCTTCCAAGGTGAACTATCCTGTCGATGAAGATTGAAGCAAGGTCTCCAAAAGTAGTGGCATTTTCTTGCACTGGGAGAAAACAAGGCTGACCTAGCCCGCTTTCTCTCTCAGGAAGTTCTTCAACATGTCTTTGAGGACATCGAAGTTGTTTCCGGAGGGCTCATACACGAAGACGATGTGCGATCAACCATCACCCAATTCGACGTCAATGCTCTAGCATCAACACATGAAGAGGCCGGTACACGCGTTGCACTACATGCTGTCCACTCTGATGCTGACAACATCGTCGTCATGGCCAGGGATACCGACATTTGTTTGCTGTTGATCCATCACTTTGACAAAATGGCCAATTCTAAAGTGTGGATGATGAGTGGCACAGCAAAAGAAAGGAAGTATATCCCAGTACATGAGATTTGCAAAATTCTTCCTAGTGCTCAAAAGAAGAACATCTTGGCGTTCCACGCAGTCACGGGTTGCGACTCGACGTCTCACCTTGCAACGATAACGAAGAAAGCGGCATGGAAAGTCTTCAATGGAACCGCCTGCCAACTTCTGGACAACCTTGGGCACTCTCCGCTAACTCCCTCATCAAAGGCGAATGCAGAGAAGTTCCTCGTACAGCTCTATAAGGTGGGTAAAGTTTTTTCAGGTGTTTCAGTCAAGTTTTATTTACAAGTCCAAAGAGGAATTTAATATTACAACGTTTCTTTTTCACTGAACAGTTGGTCAAAGATGTATCTAGCGGGGATGAAGCCAGACATCAGCTTTTCGGTGTTGTGAAAAAGCCAGAAGCCTTGCCTCCAACAAGCGATGCGCTGCCGACTCCTAGCGTGGTAATGGCTAGTGTCATGGCTAAAGCAGCCAACAAGAAGCAGCAGCAAGGAAAGACTCATCCACTGACTCGCCACACCATCAACAAGCCTCGCCATAACAACCCTGTATATAACACGATGTGATGACAAGTTTGGCTGTGAATATTACAATTAAATTGTGAGAGTGGACATTTTGTTGTAAGTAATTTACCAGGTAAAGAAATAAAAAGATGGGAAGCATACTGTGATCAGTATAACTAGTTGCTTTTCGGTAATTATAATTTAAAATCATTTCATGTGAATGTGTGGGAAAATGCTCATCATGCCCGACCGGCGGTGATGAATGCGGAGTCATATGGGTGGAGGCTTCACCAAGATGAGTACATTCCCATCCTTATGATCCTTGAGCCCGTCCCCAAAGCCTGCATGGATATTCTAACCTGCAATTGTTCGTCTCATTGCCTGACATCAATGTGCACGTGCAAAAAGAATGGACTGACTTGCACCAAGTTGTGCCACCGCTCTCACCAATGTCTTAACTCTTTAAGTGCTTTATTTATGGTTGAATTATTATATTTCTTTAATTATTGCCTTCAGCCAACGACACTAGAATGTTTTTATTATCTTTTTTACAATCCTGCAATAAACAATGTTTGAACTCTAGAATGGTCGTTTTCTTCACTTTCTTTGGCGGCCATGTTGGATCCCATGCACTCCTAACTTAAGGAAAGTAATTTCTGAGCATGTCATTATGATAAGAATCCGAGAAAACCACTAACCCGGCGTTTAAATAAATATTTTACGCCAACGGACAAGAGAGATATAAGGGCAACAGAGTTTTGACGATCATCTTGGCCGCCATCTTGGATACCGGACTTCCGGTCCAAATTTCGCTTTGGCAACAGGCAGATTCGTATTCAGTGGGGTCGAAATACCCTAAAAACGTTGTTTCCCCAATTGTTACATGAAATGCTTCTTGCATTGTCAATTTTTGAAAACGAGCCTAGTCTATAAAGGTATGTTGTTGCGAAATGTGGTAGAGATCAGATGATTAGGTTGGTCATAATTTAATTTTAGCTTTTTACATTTGGGTGGCCACCATTACGTTTCCGTCAAGATAACGGCGATACAAGACATGACACAGAGGTGCTCTTAACAAGTGCTGCCTATGTATCAAATTTCGTTCAATTCGGTTTCACCGTGATTGAAAAGATAGGGGGAATCGATTTGCACACATACATGGCCGCCATCCACAAATTATTGGGCTGATGAACTTGTAGTTTGGTCAAAAGATGTTTTATACACAAAGGTATAATGTTGCAAAATTTGGTAGAGATAAGATGATTAGGTTGGTCGTAATTTGAATCAAGACTTTAACATTTGGGTGGCTGCCATTACGTTTTTGTCAAGACGGCGGCGATATAAAACATGAAATTGGAGTGCCCATTGCTAGTGCTACCTCTGTACCAAATTTCGTTCAATTCGGTTTCTCCGTGTTTGAATTCATAGGGGGAATCGATTTGCACACATACATGGCCGTTATTTGCCAACTATCGGGTTGATGATCTTGTAGTTTGGTCAAAATATGCTGCCATCATAAAAGTATGTTGTTGCAAAATTTGGTAGAGATCAGATGGTTAGTTTGGTCGTAATTTAATTTAAGATTTTAACATTTGGGTGGCCGCAATAACGTTTTCGTCAAGATGGCGGCAATATAAAATAAAACACTGAGGTGCCCTTCGCTAGTGCTAGCTCTGTACCAAATTTTGTTCAATTCGGTTCCACCGTGTTTGAAAAGATAGGGGGAATCGATTCGCACACAAACATGGCCGCCATCCGCAATGTTGAGGGCTGATGACCTTGCAGTTTAGTCAAAAGGTTTTTCATACATATAGGTATAATGTTGCAAAATTTGGTAGAGATCAGATGATAAGGTTGGTCGTAATTCGATTTAAGCTTTTAACTTTTGGGTGGCCGCCATTACGTTTTCGTCAAGATGGCGGCGATATAAAACATGACACTGAGGTGCCCTTTGCTCGTGCTACCTCTGTACCAAATTTCTTTCAATTCGGTTTCACCGTGTTTGAATTGATAAGGGGAATCGATTTGCACACATACATGGCCGCGATCTGACAACTATTGGGCAGATGACCTTGTGGTTTGGTTAATAGACGCTTGCCTTATGACTATATGTTGTTGCAAAATTTGGTAGAATTCGGATGATTAGGTTAGTCGTAATTTGATTTAAGCTTTGAACATTTGGGTGGCCGTCATTACGTTTCCGTGAAGAAGGCAGCGATATAAAATATGACACTGAGGTGCCCTTTGCTTGTTCTATGTCTGTACCAAATTTAGTTCAATTCGGTTTCACCGTGTTCGAATTGATAGGGGGGGGGGGGGGGCAGACATTCAGAGTACAAATTTTTTGGACCGGTAGTGATCTCACAAGTCTACTTTCACTTTTTGCAAAAATCGAAAGTAGGCTAAAAATATAAGATATAGTGAAGGTCATTATTATCATCATCTTCATTTCCCCTTTTCCAGTTGACACTGGGTGGGGGCAAATATGGTTCCTCTACACTTTGTTCTGTCGTTCCACCATTCCTCTTCCGACACGGTGTTCCAATCCAGGTTCCGTTTACTAATGGTATTCTTCACCGAATCGATCCAACGCATTCTTGGTCTTCCTCGTCCTCTCTTACCTGTCATCCGTCGTTCCAGTGCTCGTCTTGGTAGCCTTACTTCGTTCATCCGTTTGACATATCCAAACCATCTAAATCTGTTTTGCTCCAGTTTGTCATTTAGTTTATGTACTCCCAGTTCTTTCCGTATATCTTCATTTCTCACTCTGTCTCTCCTCGTTTTCTGGACCAGACTTCTCAGGAATCTCATCTTAGCTGCCTACACTCTGTTTTCATATCTCTTAGTCATTGTCCAAGTTTCTGCTGGATATGTCGTTATAGGAACATAATATGCTTTGTACTTAACTTATTTAGCCTTAATTGGTATATCCTTGTTCCATACTAGTCCATATTAGTCCCCGTACCTGTTGGTAGTGTGCCCAATTGGACACGGCTGACTAGCATCGAACCGGGGTCTGCATAAAAGAAAGACCAGGCCCATGATTCTTCTGAGAATCGAACCATTGATATCTGAGGGGGAACAGCCAAAGTGAACCCAAGGAGCAATGAGTTATAATTGTATATAATTATAACAGCATGATTTCACGTCCAGAACGAGAATATTATAGCATTAAAGTTGGAATATTGTAGAAAATACAAGCCAGTATACATATAAGCTACTAGGAGCTGAAGAAAACGGGCCAACTTGACAGTTGACTAATCACAGCTAGCAAAGGGGCGTTACGAGTTGACGCCAGCGAACTACTTATCGGCGGCACTGGGGGAGCGAGTAGAGATTGATGGCTATGGGAAGCCCAGTCTCACAAGGAAGAGAAGCAGGGTGGGGATGGTCACCCACAGAAATTAATTAATTACGGCCAAATGGAGCAATGAATTGAGATGAAACTTACAACCAGATTCATATATTATAGGAAAGGTAATTTAGGAGTGTCCGCACACCTAAATTAAAGCCTGCATCTAAAAAGGAGCTTACGCACAGACCAAATCTGCGGCAGAGCTAGTATTTGTCATGTAGTAGCAGGGGAATAACCGAAGTAGCGTCCCAACGCCTTGGAAGAAAGCAATTAATTCTAATTAATTGGACGAAGCAATTGCCAGCACGCAAGTGAATTTGGAACCTCCATGAATGGACGAGTAAGAATTACACTTCACTTTGTCAGAGAACGCATTATTTAAGAAGAGAGTCGCTGCTGGAAATCCTGTGAACTACTTTTCGTCAGAAAGTTTGATATGGGAGAAGCTGTAGGAGACGGTCAGTTCTTCTTGACTCAACTCGTGGAGCGACATGCTGTTCGATCATGCAGGAAAGTGCGCAAAATTTATAAGTAGAGACGTTCAGTATATTAGTAATGAACAATGAAAGGCGCATCATGCTGCGTAATAAAAGTAATTCTGCATAATATGATAATTAGTCTACAGCAGACGTATAAGCAGATAGTATACGCGACTAAATACTCAGTACAGCGTAGAGATATTTTAGGATGATGTAAACAGACAATGAACCTATCCACAGGGAGTGTTATAATAGTTAAAATAACACATACAATTGTAATGAACACTACAGTTTTACGGGAAACTTGGAAGCATCACAAGTGTTTGTGATCTATGTTTGAGCAACTTTGCATTAGAGAAGATAGAACCTGTAGGAGACGGGAGATAAGCACACACAAGCGAGATAGACTTTCGAAGGAGACAGGCGGTTGTCAGGATTTAGCTGCTTCGCATCTCTGAAGTCAGGCAATAGTGGAAATCCAAGCAAGGATCCGTGTGAAAAATTGTGTATGAAGTTATGTTACAGTGATCATTAAAAGTGTTTATGTGTGTATGTTAAAAGAATGTGTGTTGTTTAAAAAGTGAAAAATGGCATTCATGAAAGATATAATTACCATGTGCAAATTTTATGCAATGTGTCGTATGGAAAGTGTAATGATGGCTTAAAGCAAGCATGATGGTGGGTGAACTGCTGTCGTGTTGTACTAACCCAGCGAGAATGAAAGTAAGTACCATTCCAATATGTTGATATGATTTAATGGCTCGCCATACAACAATTCATTTCCTCAAATATTAAGAATTAACAGTCATTTGTGTACGAGTTCACATCCCTCGTATTTTTATAAATATATGGCTTTGAGGATGACAAGCTTACGGCCATTTAGGCGTAAGATGTTGATGAAAGTAACGATAACGTTAACTAATAATAATATAATATAATCTGGGGTCGGTAACAATAATAAATATATAAATCGGCGTATTCATGCCTATGGAACGTGCAAAGTGTGTCATATCTATTGTAAAAATACTGTGTTAATGTGAAAAGTAAGAAAGATTGATAAATAACGAGATAAAGAGAGTTTTTCTGTGTCATTGATTTGTTAGATAAATGTTTTATTATGTTATATTCTACATGGTTGTATTTGAGAGCCATTAAGATAGTCAATGTAAATGCCAGTATATTAATATTTGTTTTGGAGCTACGTAAAACATTGGCTTATAAGTAAATGTATGGAGGACATGAGTGCTTTAGGAATTGAGTCATCTGTAAGAAATGTTGTTTTTAGCCGCGATCAGCGAGCATGTAACGAAGAATCAAGATATTTACGTCAATAAATTGCAGGGTCCACCCGAGAATAGTTCGCACGTTGACGAATCTAGTAGGCTAATCTTCGAAGCTACGATATGGTATCGCCTTAGAGCATACATATGTATTCGCAACAGAGTTGGGACAGAGTCTGTCTGTATCCACTGTTAGCAGAATCTTCGCTGCCAGGAAAAACCACTAGACACCCTAGGTAGGCCAGTATAGTAATTGATCTGCCCTGAGAGGTAAGACAAAAAATACTTCGAGAAGGAAACGTGGAGTTCCTCTAGTTATATTCGTGCCAGTACAGTGAGATAACAGTTTGAAACTCAGCTGGGACGCACGCAAAGCCACTGATTACGTCCATAGAACGACGAAGCTATTTTGTGATCCGTCCCTTGCTATGAATACAAATTAGGAGCCGATATGAGCCCATTAAATACTATAAGTGTAGGTATTAAATAATTAGATCGACTCAATTCGTAATGACACAATCCAATCATGTACCCCTAGCGGTGCTGCACCATTGAGTGAGCACATGGCCAGTGCAGGAAGTCGGTCTGGGTAGCAGGTAGAATCCACAAACCCGGCAGCCAGCATGCCGAGGACGGTCCGTGACGAATCTCTTGTTCACGCTAAAGGGAGTCAATAGACCGGATCCTTTTATTTTAAGATTGTAGTGGGACACTGAAGGATCTCGATATCTCGAAAAGTAATTAAGATGTGCTTGATATGATGGTATCAAATGAATTATATGTACTGTTTCCATACTTATGGAATGTTGGAATGAAATAATTGGATAAGATTTGGCCAAGTTATTGTCCGAGGACAAATTAACTGCACCAAATAAATAGATGCATTTTTGTAAAGAATAATTACCCAGTTCATGCTAATTTATTCATAAGGGTAGCGTAATTTAATGATATGACACGTTTGTAACGATAATGATATGACCAGACCCAGAAGAGTGTTGTATGGTGAAGCTATAAAATGTCCACAACTATGTGTATTTTGGATGGGAAGGTGTACCACTTCAGCGTTTGAAACCTATGGGAAAAGAATACGATACGCGCGGGAAGGCAACACATGCTAAATATACATAAGCTAGTGAATCAATGTCATTTAAAGTAAATGTTCCGTGTCAAAACGGATAAATATTTAATAATTGCATATTTAATGTTATTTAAATGAAATTTGTGTTTATTGTGTTGTGATATGCAAATTTGTGTTAAATTTTGCCACGTGAAGAACACTATGTACACTCGCAAATGTCAAAGAGCATCAACGATAGGATATCTAGGACAGATATGGGTGTAGTGGAGCACCAAACTGTATGAGAAGAGACTCACATGTAATTTTTATTTTTGTTGTGGGAAGTAATTGTAAGATTTTTTTTTGTGTGTTTTGTGTTGTGTTTTGCCATGAATTAGTACCATTAAATGTGATATTTAGGACTATGTTGTTTCTTTCAGGTAGAGTAGTTACCTGATAGCCTCAAATCCTGAATATGTGCTCGTATAGTGGGTTGAACGCCCCATGCCTCGAAAGACCGTGAACTAGCTGGGATACAAACACATGTTCCACATGATAACGCAAGGGTACAGTAGAAAGCACTCCCGAGTTGTATTCTTCTGCTACTTTCCAAATCTAGTCTTCCATCTTCAGTCAGTTCACTTGCCAAGTATTTGAAGTGTTTCACCACTTCCAATTTCCTATCTCCTACTTTGATTACTCCTTTTCCTTCTTTCTTACCTCTAATCATCACCACTGTTTTACTCTTCTCCACATTTCAGATATAGTGAAGGTAAAGAAGTATATTCCACCCGAGAATCTGGAATTTTCTGAGCAAGTACAAGAATGGGGAACAAGAGAAGAAAACATAAAGATGATGACCAAGAAAACTAACATGGTTTATTGTCCTGTGCTTTAAATATGGTGCTTGAGAAACTCAGACATTGATCACAATGTGTATGAAATAGTAACAGTGATATGTGTTTCGTATTCCGGTTCATTTAAGGAGGCTCTTACTTAGTTTACGGTTATTTTTTTTCTTTTCTGATGTTTTGGGTTATCGGCATATTTAAATTTCATAGGAAGTTAATTTGGGCAAAAATAATAATTTGTTTCCGAGATAAGAGTTTTTGAAGTTTATCAACATTGACAATCATCCACCATTCATTTGACAGCCATTTATTACAATATTTATTTTTATGCAAATAAGAGATTACTGCACCGAACTACTTGAATTTTTCACACTATGTTTATGTGCATATGTGCATTAATCTGACATACACAATGGCTGCAGTATTTATGTAACTTGGGAAAAAAGATATGCTTAAAAACTTTTTAAACTTTTCAAAGAAATATTCATAAATAAAACGTTTGAAGCACTTAAATCATGATCCTAATTCGGATTGAAACCATGACATCTTCTTTAATTGTATTAAGTTTCAATATAATGAACGGATTATTGTAGCAAAAATCAATACCAAACCTACGTGCACCACAGTGGTACAAGTCTATATGCCTACAAGTCAAGCTGATGATGAGGATGTTGAAAAGGTCTACGAAGAAATAGACGAAATTCTGTGGTATACCAAGGGGGATGATAATGTTATAGTAATGGGAGATTGGAATGCTGTGGTAGGAAAAGGGAGAGAAGGGAAGATAGTAGGAGATTTCGGATTAGGTAAAAGGAATGATCGAGGAAGCAGGCTGATGGAATTCTGCACCGAGCATGAGTTGGTCATAGCTAACACCTTATTCAATAACCACAATAGAAGAATATACACATGGATGAGACCAGGTGATACAGGGCGTTTCCAAATCGACTTCATTATGGTCAAGCAGAGGTTTAGAAACCGGTTTTTGGATTGTAAAACATATCCTGGTGCTGACATAAACTCTGATCACAATCTGGTCGTAATGAAATGCAGATTAAATTTGAAGAAACTGAAGAAAAGTCAAAGCCAAAAAAGGTGGGCAATAGACAGACTCAAAGTAAAGGATGTAAACGAAAGACTAATGAAAAACCCTAAACAAACTTCAATTGCAGACGAATGGGCACTTTTGAAGAATGAAATAACAAAATATGCAGAAGAAAACATTGGTAGGAAAGAAAGAATAGGTAGAAAACCGTGGATCACTCAGGATATACTAGAATTGATGGATGAAAGGCGGAAACACAAGAATGTTAGAGATGAAAAGGGGAAAGTAGAATACAGACGTCTGAGAAATGCGGTTAACAATAAGTGCAAGGAAGCGAAAGAAGAATGGTTGAAAGAGAAATGTGCAGGTATAGAAAATTGTCTGAAATTAGGAAAAGTAAACACAGCTTATCGAAGGATTAAGAAAACCTTTGGGGAAAAGAAGACTAAGTGCTGTAATATTAAGGACACAAATGGAAAGTCTCTAACAGATAGGGAAGAAAAGGTTGATAGATAGATAGATAGATAGATAGCTTACATAGAGAGTTTGTATAAGGGAAAGGAGATTGAGAATCATGTAATGGAAAGGGAGGAGGAAATTGATGAGGATGCGAAAGGAGATTTAATATTGAGATCAGAATTTGATAGAGCTTTGGAAGACATAAGCAGGAACAAAGCACCAGGCATAGATGATATACCGATTGAGTTGCTATGCTGCATAGGAGATGAAGGACAGATCAGGTTATTTCACTTGGTGTGTAGGATTTATGAGACAGGTGAGGTACCCCCTGATTTCAAGAAGAATGTAATCATCTCTATACCAAAGAAAGTGGGAGCTGACAGATGTGAAGATTACCGTACAATCAGCTTGATTACTCATGCTTCAAAGATCCTGTCTAGAATAATTTACAAGAGGATTGAAAGCCAGATAGAAACGGAGTTGGGTGAAGACCAGTTTGGTTTCAGGAGAAATGTAGGAACAAGGTAAGCTGTACTAAGTCTTAGGCTGATTTTGGAAGGTAGAATAAGGAAAGATAAGAGAACGTTCATGGCATTTGTAGACATAGAAAAGGCTTTTGAATACATTGATTGGACTAAATTGTTTGACATTTTGAAATCTATTGGAATAAAGTACAGGGATAGGAGGGTAATCTACAATCTATACAGAAACCAGACAGCAGTTATTCGAGCTGAAGGACATGAGAGAGAAGCTGATATTCAGAAAGGTGTTAGGCAAGGCTGCAACTTATCACCCATACTTTTCAATCTTAACATTGAACAAGCAATAAAGGAAATTAGAGAAAAATTTGAAGTGGGAGTGAAGATTCAAGGAGAAATAATTTCAACTCTGAGATTTGCTGATGATATCGTCATCTTGGCCGACAAGCCTGAGGATCTGAATGAGATTTTGAATGGTATGGACTCCGTCTTACGGAAATAATTCATGATGAAAATTAATAAATGTAAAACAAAAATACTGGAATGCAGCCGATATAAATCAGAAACCTCTATGGAGATCAAATTGGCAGGTGAAAAGCTGAAGGAAGTAGGAGACTTCTGTTACTTAGGAAGCAGAATAACCAGTGATGGACGAAACAAAGGGGATACAAATAGTAGGTTGGCTCAGGCAAGGAAAGCATTTCTACAAAAAAGGAATCTGTTGACATCGAATATAGATTTAGGTATTAGGAAGTCATTTTTGAAAGCCTCTGTCTGGAGCGTGGCGCTCTATGGAAGTGAAACTTGGACTATTGGTGCAGCAGAAAAGAGGAGAATTGAAGCATTTGAAATGTGGTGTTACAGGAGAATGATGAAGATCAGATTGGTAGATAGGTTTACAAACGAAGAGGTATTAAGACGAGTGGGAGAGGAGAGATGTTTCTGGCGACTGATAATGAAGAGACGAGATAGGTTAGTAGGACACATACTAAGACACCCAGGAATAGCAAGCTTAGTTATGGAAGGAAGGGTCGAGGACAAGAACTGTAGGGGTAGACCAAGGTTAGAATATGTTAAACAGATTGCCTCGGATGTAGGGTGTGGTAGCTAAGTAGAGATGGAACGATTAGCTCAGGACAGGGAGGCATGGAGAGCTGCATCAAACCAGTCAAATGCCTGAAGACTCAAACAACTTCAATTGTTAGGCCATAAATGTACATTTTTCTTGTTATTTTGTCTTCAAAAAATCATTAATTTTTATGTTGGTATCAGTGAATAATAATGCCTTTTCAGTAACTTAACTATTTTACGAGTATCTTATTAAGTTAAATGTTGTTAAATTTTCATGAAATTATTCAGTCGTTTGTGTGGTAAGAGCATATTAAGATACTGAACTGTTTTGATCAACTATTGAGTTAGCCACACCTTAATGATTTTCATAATGAAAATTACTTGTTTTCCAATCCATAACTGTCATTTATTTGTCATGAATAGTTGTTCTTTGACGGAAGGGCATGGGTCTGCAGATTTAAAATGTACTTTTATTCTAAGTAATACATTTCAATCCTTTTTTGAAATGACCGATTCGATTTTATTAGATTTATCACTTTGCATTAGTGGGAAATGGTAACATCGCGAGGGTAAAATAGGACGAGGCTAGTTGCAGTGCGAATGAGAGAGAAATATTGCATCTAATTCCATAGTTTCTTGGGGTATAGACCTACTATAGGCCTACTACAGAAAAATAAGATCAATGATGCCTTAGTGAACCCATGTGCCATTAGGTCCATGGATGGTCGAATCCATGCATTTGAGGAAGAAATCAAAGAAGTGTATAGTTTCTAATGTAACTTTAAGAAAGATCCAGCTAGGAGGCCAGTATAAGGTTGTGCAACTAACTAGGACCAGGTGTTCAAGAGGATGATATCATCCCTCTTGACATTCTGAAGGGAGCGAGTCACGAGTATTAATAACCGAGTGGAAATTTCCCAGGATTAAACAAGGAAGCCTGAATCGGAATTCAAGCTGACGTTGCTGGAAATTGACAACACCGCTTATGCGCCAGAAGAGGAATAATTAAATTTAACCCGTTTACAAGTATAATAATGAGTAAACAAGTACAGTACAGTGAATCATTTTGAATGAGAGATTTTTCAGTAAAGAGAAACCATTTAATAATTGCGCAGGAAAAAACTGCTAACGCAAGACGACGTCATTGGGGAATTACCGAAGCCTGTGTGGAGGGGAGAAAGCAAAAGAAATGCACCACCCACACAATTGAGGACGAGAAATTAATTAATATCTCCGAATTGCACGATCGATTCTTAGGTGCAATGAGAGTATTTGACATTGAGAAGACGAGCTTTCGGAAGGTATAATTTTTATATTTGTGGCACCATTATTTTAGAAGTTGGCCACAGAAAAGGCTAGAGTCTTATTTTTTTTGTAGTAAAATAGTATAAAGCTTCGGGCTTCATCGAGCCAATCATGCAGTCATTCCGACAGTCCGTGAGGGGACGTAACTTTGCGTCACATCGAAAAAACAGCTACCAGTACTCCTTGAGGGGAGAAACGCTGTGTTACACCGCAGAAGTAATATCCGATAGCCATAGGCGTCGCAGTATTAACGACTTGCTTGCCTCCATAAGGAGTGGTCAAGAAGAAATTTAAAGTATCACCGTATTGAAAGATTAGGAAAATCCTACTTACAGGATTTAGGCCCGACTGTATATAAGTTATAGTGGAAGTTCGTAAGATATAGTCAGAGCAGGCCGCGAACGTCAGACTTAAAGGCGATAGGTCGTTAAATAGACGAACGAATAGATCATAACGTACGGAAGTACCGTACCAGAAAGATAAACTGTCATCTAAATTAAAGAACCCTAAAAGGGAAGAACAGAATAAGGTTCGGAACGTACATCAGAAACGTAGGAGTGCTAGAACCTATCAAATAGAGAAGATAGGAGACTATAAACATTATCTCCAGAAAGCAGGCGAACTATTCTAAAAGTACTAGACTCGAGAAGTACTAGCTGCTATAAACTAAATCTATAGGTCTTTGAGGAGACCTCGATCCGAATAGACTTTCGCTTGGATCGATAGACAGATCTACAAAGAAGCCGTTCAAGCTAGATAAATAGCCGGTCATCCAGGATAGGAGTAGGAGAATTTGGACTCCAGGGAACAGTAGATGTTTCGAGACTTTCGTATTCTGCAGGATAGGAAGCCGACATCGAATAAATTTCACCCTTGGAAACGGGAAATTAAGAAGATCACGTGTGATAGGCTCAGAAATACGGCCTAGTGATCAAGAATTGTGAAGTGTAAATTTATCAAGATTGTGTGTTAAATTAATAATTTTAGTGTTTATTATGTGTTCAAAAGGGACACATCAGTGTATAAAAATATCGTCAATGTTAAGTGTTTTAAATGTATGTCAAAAAGTGTTTATATATAAGATGAATTCCTTTAATATGGAGTAAAAAGTTCAAAGTGGGCCCAAAATGAAGCACCGCACAAGAATAAAGATCGTGGGACGATCTTAAACATGTGAGTACTGAATTTCATTCTATTTTGGTGTCAGAGATTGGTTGTGTACAAATCCACCGGAGTTTTTGAGTAAAAGGGATGTGTTTTAAGAAATAAATACTGAATAAGTAAGGACGCGGTCTGAACAATAACAGAAATTTGAGAAATTATAAATGATTATGTATAGAATAAATCCCGTAGAGGAAATAAGTGAATAAAAATGTTAATGTATTTAACAAATGTCATAAGAGCAAGCGAAATATCACTAATTATTATGAAAGATATTTAAATAAAGTAAAGTTGAGACATGAAAGAAATAGCTTTTGAGCTTGTGTAAAGAATAAAGATAATAATAATAATAATTAAATATGGAAATATTAAATAAAGATCAAATAAATTGATGTGAACATAAGAGCGTTAAAGCCTTAATGTATGTGTAAGATATGATGTTTAATGAATGTTTTAAAAGGGAGCGATTTATCGGCAACGGAAAAGATTAATATAAGAATAAAAATAATATGAATTGTTACTAATGAGATTTATCAGTTCTTGGGAAGACAATTCGGCTTAAAATAATGCATAGCGCAAATGAGCGCAAATAATATTAAAATGTCACGCTAGGAACGCGTAGAGGTTAAAATACTTGGTTAATTACTTATGGAGGGTAGTTGATTGCAGTGAATTGATAATTGTATAAGTCCTCTATTTGTGACATAGTATCACGAGGCATTGTGTATGTATAAAAAAAGGGAGCTAATATATGGTATTATTGAGCGTATGTCATATGGGCCACGGCCGACTTTAAATCGCATTTTGTATAAGTCCTCTGTAAGGGAATGGTTCCCGAGGCACGTGAAGAGATTCGAACGCAGAATCATCTTATGATAAAAGCCCCTTAATTCTTCGTCGTCGTATGTGTATTAATCTTCCCAATCAATGAGGACCCTCTCATAATTAATAAATGCCAAGGTTACGAAAGTGGTCTTTGAACCAAAGAATAGTTGTTTGAATGAATACGGTACAGTAAAAGCCTGGTCTCTCCCCAGAACTGAATATAATGTGAAGGTTTGTTTTGAAAGCCTTGGAAATAAGCTATTAACGTGGGTTAGACAGGGAGTCGCCGTCACCCCTACGTGTCATAAATCGCGCCCGAGTAGTAGGGTCTAGCTCTCTTAAAGCGAGAGAGGCCAGAAACCGTCTCGTAAGATGTTGTAAAGAGAAATGAATACACCAGGAGTGTTTAAAGTTGTTAACGACCCGGGCGTTGAACCGAGGTCCTTGTAGATTGATATTTTCGTTTGCCTGTTCAGATCGTAGTTTCTTATATGATAATGGTCTTATAAGACATAAGAGATAAATAACAATCCCTATTGTAATGATGTATGGACGTAGGATTCCACGAGTTAATTGAAGGCAACTGAGTTTCGGGAGTAACTATAGTTTTTTGACTGTGTCAAGTATCTTCACGCTCTGGAGTACACAATTGATTTCCTGATTACCTTAATATATTTGTGAAAATAAAGAGAGATGATAACAACTGAATGTGTGGACATGCCCAAAATATTGAGTTAGATAATTAACATAGATTTTAAATATAATTATATATTTGTTTTTGAGAAATAAGAAAATATAAAGGATAGTATTTGAGGTGTACCAGAAGGACACCATTATTATATAAAGCATGGAGCCAAAAGAGCTCGGAGTTACATAAAACTTACTGTTAATGCTTTATGGAAGTGAGACTAAGTAAGAATTGTTGGTTTATGTGGAAACCACATGTTTTAAATACAATATTTGTTTTATTATATTTGTGATTCCTTGTTCATTTGGAGCAAGTAGATGATTATGGGTCAGTAATTAAATTGTTAAAGTGTTTGTAGCGCCATTAATTTTATTAATTAAATGTGTTTAAATAGGAGTTGGTTTTGTTGTTATTTCTGCAAGTGTATCCTCTAATTAATCCAAAATATGTGAGTCACAGAGTGGGGGAACTTACCGCTGCCCCGAAAATTCCGAATTGAGCTACGCTGGTATACTGTGATTGGCATATTTCTTGCTAAAAGGGCACATGGGGGTCGTATAAGTAATGTGCTGGATTAATAACTAGAGGAACACTTAAGACGGTCATTTCATGTAAATTAAAGTGATGATAGGTGTAGCTACAACATAAAATCTTAACTGACCGCATGGGTCCCTAGAAACTCATACCGAGCAGCCCTGAATTATATTATCAACCCCCTAGCAAACATTAAACATGGCGCCCAGTACGTAGGGCTGAGTTTTCCTAGGGAAACCCCGAGTTTTCTCGAAAAATCAAAATTTTCATTTTTTTTTGAAAAAAATGGTTTTTCGAAATTTTAAATTTTAAATACTTCCATAAAGGTTTATGAAATTGAATAAAAGTATCAAAAGGGTACGTTGTAAGTGAATACCCGTACCAAAGTAATATTTTAAAAGAAATTGGGACACTAATTCAGGGTATCATCTCTCAAGCATGTACTAGTGTGGTGGCATTAGAGGCCCACTGTATTCTCATAAGATGGCATTGAGTGAAGAAGTGCAACGGCTCTTGGAGGCCATAAACAATAAGTTGGATAGCCAACAGACTGAAAATAAAGAAGGGTTAGGAGCTATAAACAATACATTGAGTCTCCAAAAGGATGAAAATAACAAAGTGTTCGAATCCATAAATGAGAGTTTGAATAAGTTGGACAGCCAACAGGAGAAAAATAACCAAAAGTTAGGATCCATGAATCAAAGTTTAGAGTCACTAAAAACTAAAACTGATACCATGGGAACTAAATTAGAAGCTATCGAGGCTAACTGTGTAACAATGAACAATGAAGTAAAGGCTGAGATAGATAAAGTGAATAACAAATTCCAGGGTTTTGACATTGAGTGTGGGAAGAAGCTAACGTAGTTAAAAGAGGAAATCACCAGTAAAATTCAGAATGAAAATGGGACACTTAAGTCTGAACTGCAAGGCCAAATAAAGGTATTGAAGGACAGTATGGTGGATTCCCAAACTCAATGCAAAGTAAACTTTAAAAATTTAGAAGGTAATTTTAAGGCTATAAAAATTAAGTTAAATTCTATGGAAACAGCATGTCAAAAGAAGGTAGACGATTGTGAAAAGAAACTTGTAACCCAGATCCAAGGTGTGCAGGAAAAATTAGAAGCTCAGATAAAATCTAACAGCGATATTTGTGAGGCCTCCCGGGATGAAATAAAACAAAGCGTGAATAAGCTAGGAGATAGATTTGAAGGGGTTGAGAAAAAAATGGGAGAACTCGAGGGAAAGGTAGATGGAGTTCAAACCGAAGTAACCGAGATGAAAAATCAAAATAAACAGGATGTTAAGGGTATGAAAGATCAGATTGATCATTTTACTAAGCAGGTAGATGATAATTGGAAGACGTACGAAACGAAAATAGATCAAAGATTAGGTATATACGAGGGGCATCTCCACAGTGAAAGAAAACAACGAGAGGGCGAAAATAAGGATAACACCCATAAGATAGATGAAATAAGTCAGGGTATTAATGAGGTTCAGGAAACCATCGGAACATTAAAGGTTCATGTAGGAAAAACCAATAAGGAAGTAAATCAGGTCCAAAATGAAATGATGAAATTGTATAAGAGTCAAGAGAAAACTGAGGGAAAGCTTGAAGGAATTAAAGTAGATATGGTTAAAGGACGAAAAGAAGTGGAGAAGCAAATAAAGGAGATACGAAAGGGCCTGGAGACCATAGGTGACATTAAGCCAGAAATTATAGACCAAAGGGTCATGATCTTTAAGAAAGAGGTAGAAGAAAAACTAAATGAATTCAGGGATAGTTACAGGGATGAGAAATTCCAATCCAAAAAGGTAGAGGAAGATATTAAAAGGAATCAAGAAAGAATTCAGAATGAATTAAGATCCCGATTAGAGAGGACTGAACATAAGAATAGTCAAATGGAAATTCAACTCATGGCTAATGAAGAAAGTGCTCGAAGGGAAAGAAAGTTAGAATTTGAGAATCAGGAGGAGTTTCCAAAGACAGGATGGGTAGATTCTCGTGAACAAGGCACAGATACGGAGAGGGATTTAGGAGGGGAGAGCCCTTATAAGAACCCAGGATATCCGATGGCGATGTCAACCCCGTACATGAATCAAACAAATGGCCAGATAATAAACATTATTAAATCAAATGAGGACAGACCAGTAAAGTTTACGGGTAATAACATGTCTATTACTCCAAAATACTGGCTAAAAGAAGTGGCGGAGTATCTAAACGAAATGAAGGTTCCTCAGGATCGGAGACTGAGAGCTATTGAAAAACTGTTGGCAGGTGATTGTCTCACCTGGTTCAGAAGCTTCAGATACACCTTCGATACGGTGGAAGGCTTTAGGGAAGCATTTTTAAAAAGATATTGGGCAGCAGACGTCCAAGAGAATTTAAGGCTAGATCTGTACTCTAGGAAGTACAGCACCAATGCACCTACTAAATACTCGGAATTTTTCACCGCTCAGCTATGTAAATTCCGCGAACTGGATATTGCTCCGGCAGAAAACGACCTGTGTGCCGCTATTGCAAGGCAGCTTCCGTATGAGATTCAGAGGCTGTTAATCTCATCCAAAGCCAGAAGTGCTGTGGAAGTGGAGAGTGTATTACGTCAATTAGATATGACGACTTCGCACGTAACTCCTCGGCATCAAAGACAAACTGAGCAAGTACACATGGCCAGCAGTCAGGAAACTGGAGAAAAACCAGCGACCAGGAATCAGTCCACCAGCACGGATACTCAAGGACTAGATCGAGAGTATGGGCACCAGGAGCCTAGAAGGATACAGCCATATTACAGGGGAGGATATCGAGGAAGAAATCCTAGAACTACGGGTTATAGGCAACAAGAAAGCCGACCCTATAACAATAACCATCAAAGGCCGGACAACAGAAAGAAATGGGAGAATTATCCCAGAAGGAATGTAAGACCAGACGATAGGGATGATGAATATCGGGCCGAAATAGAAGAAAGATATCAGGAAAGTCTTCGTTATATGAACGAAAGACCAGATGAACCTGATAAGCAAAAAGTCCGTTGGAGTGAGGCAATCAAGAACCGGAAATCACCCGACCGACTAGACGGAGCTCAAAGCTTGGAACTACAAGCTCAGCTAAAGAATGAGGGAAAAGGGAGCCCTCAGGATAAAAAAAACTCCAAATTTAAATTGTCAAAAGTGGAAACATACCAGGAGCTGGGAGGAGGTAGGGATTGTAAATTGGATAGCCAGACCAGATGAGCTAATTAACGAGGATGTGGAAGGAATCCCACCTGTTAAAAGAGAACTACCTATAATTATGCTTAGGATAGAAGGATTACTGGTCAGAGCATTGATTGATACTGGATCCACAATAAGTCTAATTACACAAACCCTTTTAAATGAATTGGAAACAAGGGGCCGAGTACTAAAGATTCCCACATCAAGTGTGAAGATTAAGGGAATTATCCCTGAAAAGTTTTTGACATGTAAATTTCAGGTATACATTGATCTGATCATGGGTAACGCTGAAATTTCGCAGTGCTTTTTGCTGGTAAATCAATTACCGTATAATGTCATATTAGGTATTGATTTTATCCGTGAGAACAAGGTCATTATAGACCTAGCGCAAAACTGCATTAGAGTTCAAAGAGAGGATGTGGATGAACAAAACATTAACCTACAGGAACAGGATGCGAAAATAGAAGAACAGGTATGGCATATGGAAGAAGTGATTGAGGAAGATTATAAGGACATAGAAAAGATATTTGAAGTCCTCAACATAGAACTCGAAGATAATGTGGAAAATGAGTTCGAGACCAACCTGTCAGGAAAAGTGGAGGAAGCTAAAGTCAGCCTCGAAATTAAGGAACAGTTAAAGAAATTATTATTGGATTATAGGGACGTATTTGATTCCAAGCCAGGGAAGATTGAAAATTTTAAATACGCGTTCCAAGTCAATGATTGGGCACCGTTCAAACAAAAACCATACCCGGTTGCGGAAAAACATTACCCACAAACCAAGAAAACACTGCAGGAGATGATGAATGCAGGTGTTATAGAAAAGATGGCGACACCATATGTTAGTCCATTAGTGATTGTGAGTAAACCGGATGGCTCAGTAAGGGTGTGTTTAGATGCCAGAAATTTAAATGCAAAAATTATACCAGAAAATGATTCGGCACCACCCATAAAAGAAATACTGAGGAAGTTCAAAGGTAAGAAGATTTTTACAAATATTGACATGACTTCTTCGTATCATCATCTCGAACTGGAAGAGAAAACCAGCTTGTTGACTGGATTTCAGTTCGACCAACAAACATACTGCTTTAGAAGATGTCCGTTTGGATTGAAGACTGCAGGATCTGCATTAATAAGAGCGCTTGATCGAAACCTGTCAGAGGAAGTGAAAGATTGCACTATCCGATACGTGGACGACATTTTGCTTACCTCGGAGAACATTGAGGAACATTTAGAAAATTTGAAGAAATTATTGGAAGACTTAAGAAGGGCAAATTTTAAAATAAATTTAAAGAAGTCGAATTTTTGTCAAAGGCAAGTGACATTTTTAGGGCATGTGATTGACAAGGATGGTGTTAAACCAAATCCATGCAAATTGGAATCGATAAGGGATTTTCCAAGGCCTTTGAAGGTAAAGAACGTTCGCCAGTTTTTGGGATTGATTGGGTTCTTCTCAGGACATTGTCCATCATACACCAAAACTGTTGCACCACTACAGGACCTTCTGAAGAAGGGGGGCAAGTGGAAATGGACGGAGGAAGCAGAAAAAGCATTCGTGGAGGCCAAGGAAATGCTCTTAAATTACGTGAAGCTAGGATATCCTGATTTTAATCAGAGATTTATCATTCAAACAGACGCATCCCAGATTGGAATAGGGGCCATGCTATATCAGGAGAACCCGGAAAACCCTGGTAAGAAGAACTATCTAGCTTTCACAAGTAGGAGACTGAAACCACACGAGAAAAATTATACGATCAGCGAGATCGAGCTGTTAGCGATATTGCACGCGTTGCAATATTGGCGGAAGATCGTATATGGGTTTCAGGTCATTCTAAGAACGGATCATAAAGCCTTAACCTTTTTGATGAAGACTGATTTATCCAGTCAAAGGTTGATGCGTTGGGCTTTATACATTCAACAATTTGATGTCAAGATAGAGTACTGCCCAGGAAAAGAAAATATAGTTCCAGACTACTTAAGTAGACAGCCAGAGTCCATAGAAGAGGAAGTAATGGCTATAGATTTGGAAGACAGGGATCAGCGTACTCTTAATGAGTTAAGAAGCATTAGTCAAAGACAACGGGAGGATCCATGGATGAACATGCTCATATCTTTCCTTGAGGGAAGCTTGATAAGAGGAACACCAGCGTACACGGAAGCTGAGAAGATAGCACAAGACTACACGTTTTATAATGGATTGTTATATAAGTTTGTGGACTCTGACCATACAAAATTAAGGATTGTTGTACCTGAAATTTTGCAGAGGAAAATAGTATGGTTAGCCCATAGATCGTTCGGACATATGGGAGTCGACAAAACAGTCTCGATGCTGAAAGAAGCATTTGTATGGCCGAGACTGAGAGAAACTGTAAGGGACACGCTAAAGACATGTGATCTATGTCAAAGGATCAAACCTAATGCATTTCTGATGAGACAGAAGCCTATAACATTGTTGCTCGAAAGGCCCGGCCAAATCATATCTATTGATAATTTTGGACCTTTGCCAAAGGCAAGAAGAGGAAATCGACACATAATGGTGGCTATGGATGTCTTCACTAAAATGGTTGTCCTTGCTCCCATACAGAAGACTAGTACCAAACAGGTGTTAAAACGACTTAAAGAAAAAGTGATACCGATTCTGGGGAAACCTGAGAATTTGTTGTCGGATCACGGCAGTTGTTTCACCAGTGTAGAGTTCAGACGAGAATTAGAAAGACTTGGAATACGTCAGATTTTGTCAAGTATTCGCCATCCTGAGGCAAACCCTGTAGAAAGAGTTATGAGAGAGACGGCCAAGTATTGTAGAATATGCTGTGCCGAAGAAAATTGGAAGTGGATAGATATCTTGGATATTATCGAATTTTGTATAAATAATACAATCCATGAATCCACAGGAGAGATACCCATAACGTTACATCGGAATGAGCAACCAGAAAGACCTTGGAGTCTGGTAATTCCTAGGCCAGCAGACGCTCAGCCTGGAAGAGATGTACGAATTAGAAGAGCCTTTGAGCATCTAAAAGCCCAAGCCGACAGGAGGCAGAGAAGAAATAGGCATAAGAGGTATCATCGACCATTATTAGCAGGAGAAATGGTGTTAGTGAAAAGACCAGCCATTTCGGATCCAGGGAACCTTGTGTACAAGAAGTTCCAGAAAATGTACCACGGACCATATCAAATAATCAGAGATTTGAGGAATAACGCATATAGAATTCGGCACTGTGAAACGGATCACGAAGTGACCATGAATTCAGCAAATTTGAAATTATATTACCCTCCCGAAGATTTTGATGAAGAAAATGAACAAGCCCTGGTTATGGAAACATTTAGAGATGAATCCGCTTTTGACATAAACAAGAATAAGGAAGAAATAGAAAATAGAGCTCAAGCATTCGAGTGCGAATGCGAATTGAAGAAATTATATTGGGAAATTAAAGAAATAATTGAATTTATTGAAGAAGAAAATTCCAATTTAAGAAAGGAAAATGATGAAATAAGGAAACGGGTAGGGATAGACCACACCCGTAAGGAAGAATGAGGTTCTGGGGACTTAAAGACCAGACAAATAAAGAAAGAAAGAAAGAAAGAATGAAAGGGTAGGGACAGAGCATACCCGACCTACACAATTACCGGATACGACTTTAAAGAAGTAAAAACGACGGAAGGTACGGACAACGTTATGATGGCTTCGACGAATAAAGAAATACAAATTTAATTGAAATAAATTTCCTCAAGAATTTTCGAAAATTTATTTACCTAAGGAGGGGAGAGATGAACCCATGTGCCATTAGGTCCATGGATGGTCGAATCCATGCATTTGAGGAAGAAATCAAAGAAGTGTATAGTTTCTAATGTAAATTTAAGAAAGATCCAGCTAGGAGGCCAGTATAAGGTTGTGCAACTAACTAGGACCAGGTGTTCAAGAGGATGATATCATCCCTCTTGACATTCTGAAGGGAGCGAGTCACTAGTATTAATAACCGAGTGGAAATTTCCCAGGATTAAACAAGGAAGCCTGAATCGGAATTCAAGCTGACGTTGCTGGAAATTGACAACACCGCTTATGCGCCAGAAGAGGAATAATTAAATTTAACCCGTTTACAAGTATAATAATGAGTAAACAAGTACAGTACAGTGAATCATTTTGAATGAGAGATTTTTCAGTAAAGAGAAACCATTTAATAATTGCGCAGGAAAAAACTGCTAACGCAAGACGACGTCATTGGGGAATTACCGAAGCCTGTGTGGAGGGGAGAAAGCAAAAGAAATGCACCACCCACACAATTGAGGACGAGAAATTAATTAATATCTCCGAATTGCACGATCGATTCTTAGGTGCAATGAGAGTATTTGACATTGAGAAGACGAGCTTTCGGAAGGTATAATTTTTATTTTTGTGGCACCATTATTTTAGAAGTTGGCCACAGAAAAGGCTAGAGTCTTATTTTTTTGTAGTAAAATAGTATAAAGCTTCGGGCTTCATCGAGCCAATCATGCAGTCATTCCGACAGTCCGTGAGGGGACGTAACTTTGCGTCACATCGAAAAAACAGCTACCAGTACTCCTTGAGGGGAGAAACGCTGTGTTACACCGCAGAAGTAATATCCGATAGCCATAGGCGTCGCAGTATTAACGACTTACTTGCCTCCATAAGGAGTGGTCAAGAAGAAATTTAAAGTATCGCCGTATTGAAAGATTAGGAAAATCCTACTTACAGGATTTAGGCCCGACTGTATATAAGTTATAGTGGAAGTTCGTAAGATATAGTCAGAGCAGGCCGCGAACGTCAGACTTAAAGGCGATAGGTCGTTAAATAGACGAACGAATAGATCATAACGTACGGAAGTACCGTACCAGAAAGATAAACTGTCATCTAAATTAAAGAACCCTAAAAGGGAAGAACAGAATAAGGTTCGGAACGTACATCAGAAACGTAGGAGTGCTAGAACCTATCAAATAGAGAAGATAGGAGACTATAAACATTATCTCCAGAAAGCAGGCGAACTATTCTAAAAGTACTAGACTCGAGAAGTACTAGCTGCTATAAACTAAATCTATAGGTCTTTGAGGAGACCTCGATCCGAATAGACTTTCGCTAGGATCGATAGACAGATCTACAAAGAAGCCGTTCAAGCTAGATAAATAGCCGGTCATCCAGGATAGGAGTAGGAGAATTTGGACTCCAGGGAACAGTAGATGTTTCGAGACTTTCGTATTCTGCAGGATAGGAAGCCGACATCGAATAAATTTCACCCTTGGAAACGGGAAATTAAGAAGATCACGTGTGATAGGCTCAGAAATACGGCCTAGTGATCAAGAATTGTGAAGTGTAAATTTATCAAGATTGTGTGTTAAATTAATAATTTTAGTGTTTATTATGTGTTCAAAAGGGACACATCAGTGTATAAAAATATCGTCAATGTTAAGTGTTTTAAATGTATGTCAAAAAGTGTTTATATATAAGATGAATTCCTTTAATATGGAGTAAAAAGTTCAAAGTGGGCCCAAAATGAAGCACCGCACAAGAATAAAGATCGTGGGACGATCTTAAACATGTGAGTACTGAATTTCATTCTATTTTGGTGTCAGAGATTGGTTGTGTACAAATCCACCAGAGTTTTTGAGTAAAAGGGATGTGTTTTAAGAAATAAATACTGAATAAGTAAGGACGCGGTCTGAACAATAACAGAAATTTGAGAAATTATAAATGATTATGTATAGAATAAATCCCGTAGAGGAAATAAGTGAATAAAAATGTTAATGTATTTAACAAATGTCATAAGAGCAAGCGAAATATCACTAATTATTATGAAAGATATTTAAATAAAGTAAAGTTGAGACATGAAAGAAATAGCTTTTGAGCTTGTGTAAAGAATAAAGATAATAATAATAATAATTAAATATGGAAATATTAAATAAAGATCAAATAAATTGATGTGAACATAAGAGCGTTAAAGCCTTAATGTATGTGTAAGATATGATGTTTAATGAATGTTTTAAAAGGGAGCGATTTATCGGCAACGGAAAAGATTAATATAAGAATAAAAATAATATGAATTGTTACTAATGAGATTTATCAGTTCTTGGGAAGACAATTCGGCTTAAAATAATGCATAGCGCAAATGAGCGCAAATAATATTAAAATGTCACGCTAGGAACGCGTAGAGGTTAAAATACTTGGTTAATTACTTATGGAGGGTAGTTGATTGCAGTGAATTGATAATTGTATAAGTCCTCTATTTGTGACATAGTATCACGAGGCATTGTGTATGTATAAAAAAGGGAGCTAATATATGGTATTATTGAGCGTATGTCATATGGGCCACGGCCGACTTTAAATCGCATTTTGTATAAGTCCTCTGTAAGGGAATGGTTCCCGAGGCACGTGAAGAGATTCGAACGCAGAATCGTCTTATGATAAAAGCCCCTTAATTCTTCGTCGTCGTATGTGTATTAATCTTCCCAATCAATGAGGACCCTCTCATAATTAATAAATGCCAAGGTTACGAAAGTGGTCTTTGAACCAAAGAATAGTTGTTTGAATGAATACGGTACAGTAAAAGCCTGGTCTCTCCCCAGAACTGAATATAATGTGAAGGTTTGTTTTGAAAGCCTTGGAAATAAGCTATTAACGTGGGTTAGACAGGGAGTCGCCGTCACCCCTACGTGTCATAAATCGCGCCCGAGTAGTAGGGTCTAGCTCTCTTAAAGCGAGAGAGGCCAGAAACCGTCTCGTAAGATGTTGTAAAGAGAAATGAATACACCAGGAGTGTTTAAAGTTGTTAACGACCCGGGCGTTGAACCGAGGTCCTTGTAGATTGATATTTTCGTTTGCCTGTTCAGATCGTAGTTTCTTATATGATAATGGTCTTATAAGACATAAGAGATAAATAACAATCCCTATTGTAATGATGTATGGACGTAGGATTCCACGAGTTAATTGAAGGCAACTGAGTTTCGGGAGTAACTATAGTTTTTTGACTGTGTCAAGTATCTTCACGCTCTGGAGTACACAATTGATTTCCTGATTACCTTAATATATTTGTGAAAATAAAGAGAGATGATAACAACTGAATGTGTGGACATGCCCAAAATATTGAGTTAGATAATTAACATAGATTTTAAATATAATTATATATTTGTTTTTGAGAAATAAGAAAATATAAAGGATAGTATTTGAGGTGTACCAGAAGGACACCATTATTATATAAAGCATGGAGCCAAAAGAGCTCGGAGTTACATAAAACTTACTGTTAATGCTTTATGAAAGTGAGACTAAGTAAGAATTGTTGGTTTATGTGGAAACCACATGTTTTAAATACAATATTTGTTTTATTATATTTGTGATTCCTTGTTCATTTGGAGCAAGTTGATGATTATGGGTCAGTAATTAAATTGTTAAAGTGTTTGTAGCGCCATTAATTTTATTAATTAAATGTGTTTAAATAGGAGTTGATTTTGTTGTTATTTCTGCAAGTGTATCCTCTAATTAATCCAAAATATGTGAGTCACAGAGTGGGGGAACTTACCGCTGCCCCGAAAATTCCGAATTGAGCTACGCTGGTATACTGTGATTGGCATATTTCTTGCTAAAAGGGCACATTAGGAAAATTCTTGGTATTAAATGGCAGGACCGGGGCACTAATACAAGTGAATTAGAGGAAGCTAACTCTATTAGTATTGAGGCTCTCATAATAAAACACCAACTTCGAAGGACTGGACATGTAGTTCGCATGCCTGAGTCTCGCCTCCCAAAACGACTCATATTGCCAGCTGAATGTCGGTCAGCGAAAGCAGGATGGGCATCAAAATCGCTATAAAGATGTTCTGAAGACCAACATGAAGAAATGTCAAATTGTTACAGGTAACTGGGAGGCTGTTAGAGTGGCGCCGCAACGTCCACCAAGGCCACTTGCTCTTCGAACAAGAGAGAAGAAGGCTTCAGGCTGAAAAAGGAAATGTCAGAAGAGAGCGCATTAATGACGAAATGATCAACCCCCAAGATCCATTGGCTGCTCAAGATCTTATGTGCCAATAATGTGGAAGAGTCTGTGGTTTTCGGATTGGATTGTACAGTCACCAAAGTACTCGTGAAATACGATTAGGCCTAATATCGGTTTACAGCGAAGATTTATATAATCGTACCTTGGAAGACAATCATACTATAATAATAATATTATTAATAATTTTTTTTTACGAGGGACTGTGGAAAATCTTCAAAAGACACTTGTGAAGGGTCCGCACTCCACAGTAGTGTGGGATTCTTACCCACTAAAAACCACATCCCTTCTCCCACGATGCGTTCGTCACCCCGGAACCGCTCTCGCATTATTTCAGGGTGATGTCGTGCTTACTTAGCCTTTCAGACTTCTTCTTTCTTCATTTCTTCTTAAGGGCGTTCGTACGCTTCCAGATCCCGCTTTTTCTGGCGAAGGACATCCTCCACATACACTGCTACATGAGCCCACGATTGCTGGTTCCGTAACATCACAGAAATAATATTATCTGGTGTCAGTTCTCCCAGTTCAGTTTCCACATATTCCCTCTTTAACATCCAATGGCCGCACACGAAGAAGGTGTGAAGTACATCATCGATGTCGTCACAATATATGCATGTTGCACCACTCGCTCCGCCTACTCTATGCAGGAATTTCCGGAAATATCCGTGTCCTGTTAGAAGTTGTGTGAGATAATAGTTGACTTCACCATGGACTCTTTCGACCCAGGTATCCAGGCGTGGTATCAGTCGCTTGGTCCATGTACCACGGGGGTCACTTTCCCATCTGAGTTGCCATCGCCTCATCCGTTGATTAAAGGCACGCTTCTTTGCACATTTTTTCCCCAGCTCTCCTTGGGTACGCCAGATTTCTTGTCGCTCCAATGCAAGTAGATCTATTGGGGCTATTGCTGCCACCGTGAGGATTGCAGGTTCAGAAACCGTGCGGTATGCACATGCAATATGTAAAGCTGCTCTCCGTTGTACGGCAGCTATCCTTCTCCGATACCATCCAAATCTCAAGGATTCGGCCCAAACTTCAGAGCCATACAGGAGCACTGACTGAACCGTCGTCATGAGGAGGCGTCTTTTACTTGATTTTGGACCGTTAATATTGCCCATCAGCCTACTAAGTGCTGTCATGTATTTTACAGCCTTATCTGTCGCTCTCTGAATATGGTTCCAGAATGTGAGCTTGGAGTCAAGTGTCACTCCTAAATATTTTGTACTCGTATTTTGTATTATTAATAATAATAGTAATAATAATAATAATAATAGGTTTACAGGATACTTGATAATCTAATCCGTATCTTGTAGACTGAGTTGTACCATAATAATTGATGAGAAATTAAAGATAATAATAATAATAATAATAATAATAATAATAATAATAATAATAACGATAATACCATAGGCCTCAGAAAATGTTGTGTCTATGGCCAAGTTCTGACCAAACTTTGGTTGGTTGGTTGGTTCCTTAGTTTAGGGGCTGCGACAACGCGGTCATGTAGCCCCGTATACTTTGGGTGCGTGTAGAATCTGTCTGATAACCGGTGTTTTGTGATGGCTGTATTAGTGTGTGTTATCTGTTTGCAATTCTAGTAAGGACTACAGACATTGAATTTGTTCAAGTAGTTCCTACTTTTGCCTCCAAATGCCACCGTCAACGACTACTAGTTCAGAATTTGGTTACCAGATGCCACCGCAGTCGGCTCCCGGCGACGAACATCGGAACCTAAGGGCGTTTGTCAAATGTTTAACCTATAATTTAGCTTCACACTGGTGTAATTAGTGGAAGGTTCTTTAACATGCCATACATCTATGACATTGGACCGCTGGCTTTACTTCCCCTCCGAAGGAAGGCATACTGAGGGATTTTAACGCTCTTAAAGATCCGACGACTTTGGCCGGGTTTGAACCCGCGATCTTGGGCAAAAAAGCTCAGCATGCTACCTACTACGCCACCGAAGCCACTTGTCCAAACGTTTCCTGAAATAAATATTGTTTTGTGATCTTCAGATTTGTTGAAACAGTTTTGTGATCATGTTTCTGACATACATTAATTTTCCTCCAAGTGTAAAGGTTCTTAAAGTTGGATGGCAGTATCATAATGGTTTTAGCGCTATTAACGCACTAGTTGTTTTGCTAACTACTTGGCGAGTGTGAATATAGTAGCGGTTAGCACATAATTGCAGCGACAAGCCACACTGCATTAGACGCACAATATATCACCCGTCAATCATGACGACATACTGACTGATGAAATGCGATGCAAATCCAGTTGGCGAGTAGCTGCTAATCACCTGAATGGCCCGCAAGTTGCTTGTCAAGTGTCACGACGCCGACCGGGGGCCCACAAATCACCGACCCCGCGCTGACATGGACCACTCAATTAGCAGGGCTTTAATTAGGCCTTGACGGGCCATTGCCAGATCATTAATACAGCGGGTGGGTCCCATGGGGGTGCACTGCAGCTAGCGCCCTTCCCTGCTCTAATTCACTCCTACCAGTGTCCTTCGCTCTGTCATCTTAATCTGATTTACATGGCTTTAAAACTCGGCAGTTCTTCTAGGTTTGTGCCGTGTCTTGAGTGGGGTTTCACCTGTGGGGGTCCGGACGGGGACACTAAGAGACCGCTGATGAGCCAGCTCGGTGTCCTAGGCGAAACTCCACACAAGACACGGCACAAACCTAGAAAAATTGCTCAAAAAACAGAAATGTCATAAATGCCAGAAATGCTTCGTAAAAAGGGAGGTAGCGCGCAGTTCCCTACTCCTGTGGGGTTTCGGGCGAGGACACCAAGAACCCGCTCATGAGCCAGCTCGGTGTCCTAGGCGAAACTCCACACAAGACACGGCACAAACCTAGAAGAATTGCTGAGTTTTAATTCACTGGCCGTGAAAGCCGATATGCAATCTTTTGAAAGCCTTCATAGTGAGGTTATGGCTGCTTGAGCATTTAGTTCTCGCAGTAAAAAAAAAAGGCGCAGGTGCGCTTCATAAAAAGGGAGGTAGCGCGCAATTCGCTACTCCTGTGGGGTCCGGACGGGGACAACAAGAGCCCGCTGATGAGCCAGCTTGGTGTCCCATGCGAAACCCCACACACGACACGGCACAAACCTAGATGAATTGCTGAGTTTTAATTCACAGGCCGTGAAAGCAAATATACCACCTTTTTGGAAGCCTTCATACGGAGGTTATGGCTGTTTGAGCTTTTAGTTCTCGCAGTAAAGGGGCTCAGGTGCGCTTCGTTAAAAGGGAGGTAGTGCGCAGATCGCTACTCCTGTGGGGCTCCGGGCGGGGACACCAAGAGCCCTCTGATGAGCCAGCTTGGTGTCCTTGGCGAGACCCCACACAAGACACGGCATAATCCTAGAAGAAGTGCTGAGTTTTAATTCTCTGGCCTTGAAAGCCGATATACCATCTTTCTACATGGCTTCCTTTGGAAAACAATCGCTTCTAGAAAACCTAATGTTCTGCGTTAACATTTAAATCCCTGACCAAAGAACGTCAAGTGAAGAGCGCAATGAATTGCATGACAATAATTTATTTCCAGAGGGAGAACTATTTTATCAGTCAAGGAAATGCTATTGAGGTTAATGAGCCCTTTTATGAAGCGTAGGCTATACCGTACCTGGTTTAAAACATTCCGTGGTAAGAAATAAAACTAAAAGCTACCTTATAAGCAATATCTACAGTGAGAGTCCTCACTACAGAACGGAGTCACGGATTCGCCGTGTGACGGCCGCGGCACTCTGGCCAGCTGTCTGTCGAGAGCGTAGCGCCCAACTAGTTCAATACATTAACACCTTTTAATGTATTCAACGGCCTCCGTGGCTTAAGCGGCAGCACGTCGGCCTCCCACCGCTGAGTCCGTGGTACAAATCCCGGTCACTCCATGTGAGATTTGTGCTGGACTAAGCGGAGGCAGACAGGTTTTTCTCCGGATACTCCGATTTTCCCTGTCACAAATGTAATTACAGCAACACTCTCCACCATACTTTCATTTCATCCGTCATTCCTTTAATCATTGCCCCAGGGGAGTGCGACAGGCTTCGGCAGCCTGCATGGTTCGTATCCTCGCCGCTAGATGGGGGCTTCATTCATTCCATTTCCTGGTCCGGTCGGTTGACTGGAAGCAGGCCGTGGATTTTCATTTTCAATGTATTCAATAATTTTTAATTTATTTACCGTATGGCGTTTAGTGCCGGGAGTGTCAGAGGACATGTTCGGCTCGCCAGAGGCTGTAGCTGCTTCAAGCGGACACCCCTAGGGTGAGCTACCAGTTCCGTTCAATGTCGAGTAGTTCCAACTTTCGCTACCAGATGTCAATGATACCTAGAGGTGAACTTGGGAACTTGATAGAGCGTTACAACGAAATCTAACCTAGAAATTTAGCTCCACACAAGTTTAGTCTGTGGAAGGATCTTTTACAAGCCATAAATCTATCACATGGGACCGCCGGCTTTACTTCCCCTCCGAAGGAAGGCATACTGATGAATTTTAATACTCTTAAAAATCCGACGACTTCGGCCGGGTTTGAACCCACTATCTTGGGCACAGTAGTTCAGCATTCTACCAACTACGCCACCGAATTAAGCATCATTACTTACATGAATTGCAGTGTAGTTCCTGGAAATGCTGTCCTTCAATTTCTAAGCACACATTGCAGCACAGACTTATGAAGTTTTGATACACTCGGTGTAATTCATCCTCACTGATGTTATGTATCGGTGCTGCTATTTCATTCTCGAGGGTCTCCAGAGTAGCAGATTGTATTATCTGTATACATTTTGTTTGAGATTCCGCACAAGTAAAAACTACTGGAACTACTTGAAAAAATTCAATATCTGCAGTCCTTACTGGAATTAAAACAGATACTAACACTAATACAGTCATCACAATTAACACCGGTTATCAGACAGATTCTACACACACCCAAAGTACACGGGGCTACATGACCACGTTGTCGCAGCCCCTAAACTGAGGAACCAACCAACCAACGATCTCTCAACTAGGGTGTCTTGCCAGCTGCGAATGTAATCTAGCTATGACACAAAGTGGGGTTTCCCGACGCGCCGTGTGATTTTTACTTGTGGGGGATTCTCAAACAAAATGCAAGCCTATACAGATAAAAAATCCGCGAACTCTGGAGGCTCTGTAGAATGAATGAAATAACAAACGAAATACCTGCACTGATTCGAAATATTTGTAAGGAAGAATTTCAGAGAATGTGCCAAAGCTTCCTACTTTGGTTCAATGTGCGGTTAGAAAATGAAAGACAGCATTTCCAGTGACTTCTCTGAAATTCATGGATGTAATGATGATTATCAAATACGTTAAACAGTGTAAATGTGTTCAACTACTGTAGTTGGGCGCTACGCTGCTGCTAGAGTGTCTTGCTCGACAGGGCACACGGCTTATCCGACGCTCCGTTCTATATATAGAGCCCTGCGCAGATAAACAAAACCTTATCCGCATCTACCTCGCATCCGCACGACTGTTATCCTAATCCGCTGGCATTACAATGAAAAATCCACAGCCTGCTTCCAGTCTCCGACCGGGTCAGGAATGGAATGAATGAAGCCCCCATCTAGCGGCGAGGATATGAACTGTGCCGGCTGCCGAGGCCTGACGCACTCCTCTGGGGCAATGATTAAATGAATGACAGATGAAATGAAATGATAGTGGAGAGTGTTGCTGGAATGAAATTTTGACAGGGAAAACCGGAGTACCCGGAGAAAAACCTGTCTGCCTCCGTTTTGTCCAGCACAGATCTCACATGGAGTGACCGGGATTTGAACCACGGACCCAGCGGTGAGAGGCCGGCGTGCTGCCGCCTAAGCCACGGAGGCTCTGGCATTACAATAATAATATTAATTTATTACGCGAAGTATTAAATCAACACATTTAGACATTTGAGAAGAAAGTCGTTGCCCCAGGCGATGTGCTATGTTTAAAATGTATGTTACACAGCCAAAATTGCAACCCTTTTCAGTTCGGAGTGTTAATTATGCTTAATGACATAATTTGAATGCGATTAGTTTAAATCATTATCTTATATTTGTTATGGAAATAAGATGTTCAGGAAATAACATATAGCCTACTTTCTCCTAAATGCATGGGTATTGTTATAACTCTTTGTCCTTTTCAAGGAGTATGATTGAATGTTGGTTGTAGTAGCTTGTTGAAATACAACGTGCTATAGGGATATTAAACATGAATATGAGGTGCCCTCTGCTAGTGTTACCTCTGTACCAAATTTCGTTCAATTCGGTTTCACCGTGTTTGAATTGATAGGGGGAATCTATTTGCACACATACTTGGCCACCATCTGCAAACTATTGGGCTGATGTTCTTGCAGTTTGGTCAGAATATGTTTCCCACATAAAGATATGGTGTTGCAAAATTTGGTAAAGACTAGATCATTAGGTTGGTCGTATTTACATTTTAGCTTCTAACTTTGGGTGTCCGCGATTACGTTTCCGTCAAGATAGCGGTGATATAAAACATGACACTGAGGTGCCCTTTGCTAGGGCTACCTCTGTACCAAATTTCGTACCATTCGGTTTCACCGTGTTCGAATTGATAAGGGGAATGGATTTTCACACAAAGATGGCCACCATCCGCAAAATATTAGGCTAATGACCTATTAGTTTTGTCAAAGGATGCTCCCTCCATAAAGGTATGTTGTTGCTAAATTTGCTAGAGATCGGATGATTAGGCTAATCGTAATTTGATTTAAGCTTTGAACATTTGTGTGGCCGCCATTACGTTTCCGTCAAGATGGCGGCGATATAAAACATGACACTGAAGTGCCCTTTGCTAGTGCTGCCTCTGTACCAAATTTCGTTCATTCGGTTCCACTGTGTTCGAATTAATAGGGGGAATCAATTTTGACATAAAGATGGCCGCCATCCGCAAACTATTAGGCTAATGACATATTAGATTGGTCAAAGGATGCTCCCTCTATAAAGGTATGTTGTTGCAAAGTTTGGTGGAGATCGGATGGTTATGTTAGTCTTAATTTGATTTAAGCTTTAAACATTTGTGTGGCCTCCATTACGTTTCTGTCAATATGGCGGCGATATAAATCATGACTCTGAGATGCCCTTTGCTAGTGCTATCTCTGTACCAAATTTCGTTCCATTCGGTTTCACCGTGTTTGAATTAATAGGGGGAATCGATTTTGACACAAAGATGGCCGCCATCCGCAAACTATTAGGCGAATGACCTATTCATTTGGTGAAAGGATGCTTCATCTATAAAGGTATGTTGTTGCAAAATTTGGTAGAGATCGGATGATTAGGTTAATCGTAATTTGATTTAAGCTTTGAACATTTGTGTGGCCGCCATTACGTTTCCGTCAAGATGGCGGCGATATAATACATGACACTGAGGTGCCCTTTGCTAGTGCTACCTCTGTACCAAATTTCGTTCCATTCGGTTGCACCGTGTTCGAATTAATAGGGGGAATCGATTTTCACACAAAGATGGCCGCTATCCGCAAACTATTACGTTGATGATCTATTAGTTCGGTCAAATGATGCTCCCCCCATAAAGGTATGTTGTTGCAAAATTTGGTAGAGATCGGATGATTAGGTTAGTCGTAATTTGATTTAAGCTTTGAACATTTGTGTGGCCGCCATTACGTTTCCGTCAAGATGGCGGCGATATAAAACATGACACTGAGGTGTCCTTTGCTAGTGCTACCTTTGTACCAAATTTCGTTCAATTCGCATTTAGCGTGTTCGAATTGATAGGGGGGGGACAGACATTCAGAGTACACACACTCACACACACACACACACACAGACTCACACACACACACATCCACACACACACAGACAGACACACTTTTTTCGCCCTGTGTTGATCTCATAAGTCTACTTTCATTTTTTGCAAAAATCGAAAGTAGGCTAAAAATATGATACGTCATAAACACTCAGGTCCTAGTAGGCCTAATGATATTCAACAAGTTCGGATTGTATTCTAAAATCCATCCACAAATTTATTCCAAATATTATCCGCAAATTATCCGCTTTCTGAACAGCTAAGCAAACTATGCCCGCATGCCGAAAAATTGTGTCGATATCCGTGATTTTATCCGCGGATATCTGCATCCACGCAGAGCTTTATCTTTAGGGAGGGCTCTAGCTGTATATGTATCAGATTTTTGTACTGCATACTCAAGGATTTTGTTTAGATATTGTGAAACTCGTGACGTGGGTGTTGAGAAAGATAATTGGCATTTTAATTTGTTTTTGAAATTACTTGTAAATACGGCCACAGCACTGAATACCATTTGTCATCCATAAAGTTAAATTGGATTCTTTGAAAAATATTTAGAATATATTTTACTAGAAGGCCTATTGTAATTGTCTTAAGTTTTCAGTTCTTTTAGCTAACATAATGAATGTAAGTCACCTTCAAATTGCCTTCAAAGGTTTGTTTCTTATTCCAACATTGAGGATACTATCTTGTCTTAAGAATTGGAAAATAAAAGTTGATCTCTAAGCTTAGACCAAACCAATGATTTTGGTTACATGAGTCGGACTCAATGCACAGTGAACGATCGATGGATCTATAGTAACCTATGATGGAAATTGAATCGCAGGAAAGAAAATTCAGAGCACATAAACAACTAGAAGTGTCATGAAACGTCAAATGCGGGTAACTTGACTTACTTGACTTATTTCCTGTAAATCCTAAGTGGTGCATAGGACATCAACGAACTTCCACCATCGGACTCGGTTCTGCACCATGGTCTTGATCTCCGTCCAGGTCATCCCACCATTCCCAATGCTCTCCACCTCCACGCTCCTCCTGCAGGTATTCCTCGGCCTGCCTCTTCTTCTAGTGCATTGTGGGTTCCGGTGACAATGCTTCCCAGGAAACAAAACTGTTTGACTCGTTCTACCTCTTGGTTTTCTAGGAACAGTTGAGAATTGTTGTGGTTCTTGTATCTCATCTCCTTATTCCGATTCGAGAGTCCGATTTCATGCTGAAGGTCGAATCCAATTTTTCCATCCGGCTTCTATTCGTTAACAAATGCGGGTGAAGTAAAGTCTAAAATGTTGAATTACAGTTGTCTCTACAAAATGGAAGAAAGGGGTTAAGGAGGAATACAGTAATATAGCCTACTCAATATACAAGGTAGGCTACTGTAACTTAAAGAAAAGTTTATTAGAATATCATGCAAGAGACGTAGAATTATCACGTCCGTTGGGAGAATTGGATAGTCAAGACTGTCACTTATTCTCGGTGAGCTGCCAGAATAGGATTGACAGTTCTCGTCTCGCCATGTGGTCTGAGAACGAGATTGCCAAACTGTACAAGCCAGAGATACAGCTGACCAGGCACTGAAGCACGTGGGCTGTAATATTGCAACGCAGAGTATTATGACATCAACTATTCGAACATGGATTGGTCAAGAGGCAGAGGGGTGATGACTGAAGTGGAATTTCAGGCGAAATGTCAATCCTATTCAGGCAGCTCACATAGTATAAATTTCCTCTTCCAATATTTACTTCGTCCAATTTACTGTATTTTGCAGGGTGGGGCTACACACATCCTGCCTCCATTATGGTCTTGTGCATAAGATAGAAGACACAATACGATAAATAGAAGAAAAGAGGCATGATCCGTCAATGGTAGCAGGATGGATGAGACAAGGGACAATTAAGGCGGGAAAATTAAAGATACCCCGGGCCTCGGATACCCTAATACCGTCGGAGTCGTAAGAGAACAAGAGTTAACCAAGGGAGGATGACAGACAAGATGGCAGAGAGGAGCCCGGCACCGGAATTAACTGAGGTACCGTGGTCGCCCTCGGGGAGGACAGTAATCAAATCCATGATCTTGCATTGACGCAGGATGAACAAACCAAGGTCAAGTTTGTGATTGATGGGCGAGAAGTAAAGTCTCAATCGCTCCTCATCTGAAAGACAGACATGCAGGGATGCCAACAGTAACCCTTGACGTCTTCGAACATGAATGGAATGGCTGGGTCACACCTCTCACCTCTGCGTGCAGCATATCGAACATAGTTACGGTATCATGTGACAGTCATATGCTAATGCGTGAACTCTCAGACAGATTTGCCAAAAGGTGGGCAATTCCTCGAAATGCGTGGAATATTAAGACACGCATGTAACTTTGCTTAAACACACACTTGCAAAGATTCGGTACTTAAATATACAGTTCGTAAAGGTGTGTTGAATTTCTAACGTGTCCTATTTACTTTTTCACGACTGGGAGAAAATAGCGACATGTGGTTTATTTAAAACTACGCGTGCCCTTGTTGTGTATCAGTCACGGAGATGGCAGCAATCTACGACACACGGCACTCTAGCGGGCACTTCGAGATTGAGGAGTGTATTTGATACCAGAAATGGTGACGTTTTCATTACATGAGCAGGGAGTAATTATTCGTTTTATTCATTTGCCTGGTTTGACAAACATTAATTTAAATCCATAAATAAATCCTGGGATAAAACCTGCTTGAAGAAGTATCTACAGCTTGGAATATTTATTTCAACGAGAACATTCCAGAGCTCCTTCACAATTTTACATGATAATACTCATTCTGACATCTTCAAACTTTACCTATTTTTTTAAACATCCACATCACTATTCCTTCTTCGAGCTGGTTTAATATCAAGAATCTTTGGCATTTAACATATTTTTGTAACAGATCTGATTTTTTTTTAAATTTAGTGCCTGTGTTTTTTAGCTTTTGTTGTTGTACATAAATGGCACAAATTGTGCATATTGATGAAAACAAACTGTCATTCACAAAACTTCACAATGGATGATCCCCGATTTGCACAAGAAATTACGTGGTATCTACTACCTTGCACCCCGCATAATTTACATACGCAGGATTCATCAGGGTCATGAAAGTATTCGGTATTACACAGTTTATGGTGATACCCATGTTCCGCCATCGAATTGACAAAGTGTCGCAAGTCTTGATTTGTGTTCATCCATGTGCACCGCCCTATTAAAATAAACATATTCTTGGCGTGCCTCCTAGCTGCATCACTGGAACCAACTAGAAAAGAAAGGAGTACGCAGTGGAAATGGATGTTAATTTCTGACCTGTGCTGGGCCCGTACTTGCAGGCCAGATGTGCCGAGCGACTCCAGACTCTGTGAAGGTGGTCCCACGACGAGTGGTAGGAATACCCTCCTGGTGCTAGAAAGCTAGAATAAGTTAGGCCTAGGTTTGAAGAGAGAGAGAGAGAGAGAGAGAGCGAGCAGCCCGATCGCCAAACACTACTAAATAAGACACATGGGTAAAGAAATGGAAATTTAATGAATTGAAACCGAACACACAAAGAAACCCGGCCAGAATAACACACACAAAAAGAATACCCTTCACCTAGGGGTCAAATAAAGTCACTTTCAAACGGGGAAGATAAATATAAATAACAATAAATAGCTTACGATAGTAAATAACGTTAACAAATTAAATTCATACCTGTGCTCACTTCCGTGAAAACGATGTAAAAAGGGAGGAAGTAAATGATCAAGAGGCAATTGAGCCGGTCGCTGGTCAACAACAATCACTTCTCAGCCTAGAGATGGATGGTTGTCATGACGACCACAAATAACAAGCATAGCAAAGATAAAACAAGAGGCTGTGTGCGTGTCGCAAGGGCTGTGGCGAGCAATGGGGATGCGATCGAGCTGGCAGTCCCCAGAGAAAAGAAATGCCAAAACCAAAGATACTACAAGGAGAAACAAATGACGTCAAGTGTCCGTGAAATATATCATGATACATACACGCAATCAAACACACAAAATGCCAGCCGTCGATGCAGTAATAAAACACAAAGCAACTCGTGCTTGTAGGTAGTCTAGCAAAACATGCTAAACCTATATGGTCCCCAACTTACGTTCCGAGTTCGAGCTGAATACGGTAAGGCCTACTTAAAGTTACCGCCTTTTCGATTGGTTCCACAGCAAATCCAAGCACACGACGAAGATCAAAAACAAAGGTTAAATTTAGGAAATGAGCATAGAGGACACAAGGTTAGATGTATTACTTACATGAGTAAATGGAAGGCTTCGGCGTAATAACAATGTTAAATAAAAAGGAAAAACATTACATTTTAAATAATAAGGCGGAGAGCCTCAAGGCACGTCCGGACAGAAAGTATCTCACATGGCGTCTGAGTCTACCGGGACGGCCGCCAAAGAAAATAAAGAAATGAGAGATGTTAAACATGGCTCAGGATCCACACCACCCCCCAAAAGAAAAATTATTTATAATAAAAGATTTTTCTTTTTACATCACTAAGCACCACCGCTTTGAAGTCAATCATGTCCCAAGTGTTCCAAAATACACAACATCCTTATCACACAGGTGGTTTGTCAACAACTATAACAGTACACAAAATATGAGGGGGGAGGGTGATCGATATAACAATCACTTAAGCAATTGAGCCATATCAGAAAGAATACAGTTATAAAATGAAGTAATATATAAAAATAATCAGATCGCTTCGGCGATCGCAATATCAGGACAGAACTCCTTCGGGGTCCCCAAAGGCGCGCGTTCCTTTGACGAACCCTGGGCTTGTCATAATGGTATTACGGTTCGCCTGAGCGTTACAATGACAAGAAAAGTAGATAGAGACACGGACGAAAATCATAAACAAAAGACTTTCGCCCTTTGACGCCGAAGTCTGCCATTCTCCTTATACCCATCATGAAAGTGACGTATTAAAATAACAAAGAAGCGATATAATGTGTCCATTATTTATAGAATATAAATTCTCTACTGGCCGAATTCGCAAAAATACATATTTTTACAATAAATATTAAGTTACACAGAGTATGTAGGCCTATTTCTTCTTGTATTATTTTCTTTCTTGAGCTCGTAAATTTGTACTTGACTCTGCCTCGGTCAAAATTGGTTCAATAATAGGCAGGTCAAGGAGACGCCATATGAATACTAGCTTCCTTGGATAACATAAGCAAATTATGATTGGCTAACCTACGCAGAAAAAGGACAACATTAATCACAGCAAATAAGAAGGTTACACAATAAATGGTTTCAATTGAGATATGTGAGCTCTGGATACGTCGGTGGGATTCTCCTTGGAGATCAATTCAACAGTGACAGGTGTTAAAAATCTAGTGATAGTTTTGGGCGTGCTCCAGCGAAGCATTAGCTTAGCTGACTCCTTATTCTTGGCCGAACTCTGTGGGTGCAGGCGCACTAGCACGTCGTCATTCACCTGAAAACAAACAGGTTGCCTACCCTTGTTATAGCGAGACGCCACGCGATCTCGTGCCCTTTTCAGATGCCGTACAGCAACTTCCCATTTTTCTTTGACTGAGGTACGGCGGGATGGCGCAGCCAGATAATCTATTTTCCACTGAAGCTGAAGTGGATCAACAATACGCCTCCCTAAAAACAATTCCGAAGGGGTAGAATTCGTCGATTCATGAAGAGCAGTGTTAAATCCTAAGGAGAAAAACTGAAGATTTGCGTCCCAACGTGACTGATCTGCGTTGTGGAACGCACTCAAGCAAGCCTTCAAGTTACGATGAAACCTTTCAACGTGATTTGGCTGAGGGTGGTAGGGTGCCAAAAAGACATGATCAATTCCCCAAGAAAAACACATTGATCTAAAAGACTTGGACCGGAAAACGCTCGCGTTATCGGACACTAAAAACTTTGGAGGACCAAAAACACCAAAAATATGATTGGTCAAAAGCCTAACAGTGGTACGTGTCGTGATTTCCCTGACAGGAAATAACCATACAAATTTTGAAAATCCATCAACGACAGTAAGAATTGCTTGATGACCAGAAGATGACCTAACTAGGGGACCAAAATAATCTATAAACAGGCGCTCATTAGGATATGACATCGTGTCAGCGTGGTGAAGTCCAATGCGAGAATTCTTTGCTGGCTTAGAACGTTGACACGTAACACATTTTCGGACGAAAGCAAAAGCATCCGCTTTCAAATGAGGCCAGAAGAATTCCTGAGAGATTTTATGGAAAGTCTTCGTCATACCTAAATGTAATCCAAAACAGGATTCATGGAAATACGCCAAGAGCATACTTCGTATATTCTCTGGCACGAAAATCCTACATTTCGAAGATCGAGGAGCGGTATGCACTATAACATCATTGCGCAATGAAAACTCAGATACACCAGGATCTTTCCCGAGAATTTTTTCACGCAATGTGACACAAAATGGGTCATCTGCTTGGTACGTACGGATGTCAGTAAAAGACCATGGAATGTGTTGGAGAAGATTCACTGGCTCGGGGATCTCAACAATGGGAGGAGGTTCCTCAAACATGCGTGACAAACAATCCGCTACAACATTTTCACTGCCTCTGACGTGAATGATGTCAAAGCTGAAAGAGGATAGACGAAGAATCCAACGATTTATACGTCCCAATTTTTTGACATGCGAGCGCATCCAGGACAGAGCTTCATTGTCGGTATACACTATGAAATGCCGATGTTCTAGAAAAGATCTGAAACGTTCACAGCCGAATACGACAGCCAGACTTTCTTTCTCGAAAGTGGAATACCGGCGTTCGCAATCATTAAGCATCCGACTGGCAAAAGCGATGGGTGCCAAATTACCATTCACCTGCTGACTAAGCACACAAGAAACTGCGACATCACTCGCATCACAATGTAACATAAAATCTTTCCCAAAATCCGGAGTTCGAAGGACGGGAGCAGAAGAAAGACATTCTTTCAATTTCTCAAAGGCGAGACACTGGTCGGGGCCCCACACGAATCGTACATTCTTCTTCTTCAAATAATTCAGGGGCGCTGAAATGTCCGAAAAGCCCTTAATGAACCTACTGTAAAAGCCTGCCATTCCCAAGAAACGTCGGACTGCTTTCACATTCGTGGGAGTAGGGAACTCTTGGATACATTGGACACGCTCAGGGTTCACTTCTATGCCCACATCCGAAAGAATGTGACCTAAAAATTTGATTTGCTTCGAAGCCAAAGAGATTTTGTCCGGGTTAACAGTGAGTCCGGCTCTGCGAAGACGACATAGGACTTCACGTAAATGGATCAAGTGATCCTCAAAAGACTGACTGTAAATCACGAGGTCATCAAGATAGTTAAACACAGATGAATACTTTAAATCTCCAAATAACTCATCCAAAACCCTACTCAATACTTGTCCGCCGATAGAAATGCCCATGGGTAACTTATTGAACTCAAAAAGGCCGAACGGAGTGGAGAACGCAGTTACCTTACGGCTCTCGGGATCGAGAGGAATTTGATAATATGCACAGTTCAAATCTAGGACGGAATAGTACTTCGCCCCGTGAAAATGCTGAAAAGCGCTCTCCAGAGTTGGAAGGGGAAAGTTGTCGAACACCACCTTAGAATTGAGTCGACGATAATCAACTACTAAACGAAAAGTACCTTCTTTCTTAGGCACCAGGAATGCTGGACTACCATAAGAAGACTTAGAAGGTCTCACAACACCGCGTGCCTTAAGATCATGAATATATTCTCTCATGGCAATGAGTTTGGGTGGAGAGCAAGAAAATGGCGCCGACCTAACTGGAACCTCATCAGTTAAATCAATATGACACTCGTAGCCGATAGCGGAACCCAGTTCCGACGTGAGAACATCAGGAAATTCATTCACCAAATCAGATAAAGCGTCACGTTGACTCGTGAATAAAGTAGGAGGGATTAGAACAGCAGAGATACCAGAAAAATTACAAGGAACACTCGCTTCACAAGTATTAAAATGAAACCGCTCCTTGGATTTAAACAAAAAACTGAAGGAATGATCCGAAAAATCAAGCCTCAACCCTGCTTTGTGCATAAAATCAGAACCTAAGATCATAGGCGTAGATAAGTCATCCACCACATGGAAGTTCCAATCCCAAGAATAACCACATATCTTAATATGACATGTTACAACGCTAGAAACAGAAATAGATGACTTCACCGCAGAATAAAATTTCAAACCCCCATCTTGTGGACAAATCTGAGTAACAGGAAGCTGTTCCGCGATGGAGCGCTGAATAAATGAACGTGAAGCACCAGAATCCAGTAAAGCGGGTATCGACAATTTCTTAACACTTACAGGGACCCAAGGACAGAAGTTTCCAGTCGTGGAAATGTTCATTTCCCGGCGAACTTCATTGCATGGCCACTCCGGCGGGTCTAAACCGGGGACCCATGCTCGTTTCCCTGACGCGAAGCACATCTAGGACAGGCTATGTGCGTCACGTCACGAAGACCACATGTGTGACAAAACACACGAGAGGGCGCACGGCAGGAATTAAAATGATGCCCCAAACGATCACAATTCCAACATTTTATACGGTTATACATGTTCAGGTTTCGAGGTAACTGTTGATCCTGAGGAGCGGGATTCGCAGAAGAAGTAGCATTGGGAATACTCCCGACAATATGCGAGTGGGGACGGTTAACTGCCCGGTCCTCCTGACGAGATATTGAAGATGGGTGCGCAGTCCTCTGAATCTGGGATTGCGCGCATGCAGTCTCTGGAAACAAACTGTCAGAGGGGAGGGGTGGGGGTACATATGACTTGCGCAGGCGCCGATTGAACTCGCATTCACGTCCTTGATCAACAATGTCAGCCACACTATACACACTGGACCGGCGTATGAAAGACTTGTACTCAGGTGCTAGATTTCTATACACAATATCAACAGTTTCAATAAGGGGAAGGGGCTGCGACAATCTACTTATTAAAGTCATTAGCCCAGTAACAAAATCGTCTACAGGCTCTTCCAAACCCTGGGTACGGCGATGAATTTCAGCCTTCAAGTCATGTTCAAAATCATAAGCCGTAAACCGCTCCTTTATTGACTTACAGAAATCAACCCACGAGATGAAAGATCTGTTGGTAAGTCGATACCATTTTAAAGCTAAGCCACTCAACAATAACGGTAGGCAGACAACAATGTCGTCTGGTTCGAGGTCATAACAATGGCAGAGTTCACTGACCCTGTCTAAGAACTCAAATACAGACGAAACTCCCAGTTCACCAGAAAATGAAATTCCCCACTTGGACACTAAATTGGCTACGCCTCCCTTGCGATGGCCTTTCACCTCAGTCAATGGATTAGTGTCTTTCCCACAGACACTTTCAAACGATAGCAGATCATCGTCAGACTGGAAGAGCTCCTTCTTCACGTTACAACCTGGGAGAGAATACATGGCTAAACTACAGAAGTACTGCTAGCTACAATTCAAAACAATAACTACAAATGTCTTGCCTCCGTCCTGCGCCTGAAATGAGTACGAAACAAGAAGTAGGGTTGTTTAGTACATTACCAATGCTGGGGTTCGTTGATAGGGTCCAACTCATTGCACTCTCCTTACAGTTTGTTATTTTTATGGTCCATACTCCTTGGAAGTTCACATTGACTCTTAATATTTGTTTGCATAGTATGCAATAAGGAACATGAAACAGAATAAAAACAACATTGAAAAATATGCAACGAAATATTAAAATCCAATGGATATGGCTAAGCGACCAGGAGACTTAACCTCGCAACTGATACCATCTGCACCGCCCTATTAAAATAAACATATTCTTGGCGTGCCTCCTAGCTGCATCACTGGAACCAACTAGAAAAGAAAGGAGTACGCAGTGGAAATGGATGTTAATTTCTGACCTGTGCTGGGCCCGTACTTGCAGGCCAGATGTGCCGAGCGACTCCAGACTCTGTGAAGGTGGTCCCACGACGAGTGGTAGGAATACCCTCCTGGTGCTAGAAAGCTAGAATAAGTTAGGCCTAGGTTTGAAGAGAGAGAGAGAGAGAGAGAGCGAGCAGCCCGATCGCCAAACACTACTAAATAAGACACATGGGTAAAGAAATGGAAATTTAATGAATTGAAACCGAACACACAAGGAAACCCGGCCAGAATAACACACACAAAAAGAATACCCTTCACCTAGGGGTCAAATAAAGTCACTTTCAAACGGGGAAGATAAATATAAATAACAATAAATAGCTTACGATAGTAAATAACGTTAACAAATTAAATTCATACCTGTGCTCACTTCCGTGAAAACGATGTAAAAAGGGAGGAAGTAAATGATCAAGAGGCAATTGAGCCGGTCGCTGGTCAACAACAATCACTTCTCAGCCTAGAGATGGATGGTTGTCATGACGACCACAAATAACAAGCATAGCAAAGATAAAACAAGAGGCTGTGTGCGTGTCGCAAGGGCTGTGGCGAGCAATGGGGATGCGATCGAGCTGGCAGTCCCCAGAGAAAAGAAATGCCAAAACCAAAGATACTACAAGGAGAAACAAATGACGTCAAGTGTCCGTGAAATATATCATGATACATACACGCAATCAAACACACAAAATGCCAGCCGTCGATGCAGTAATAAAACACAAAGCAACTCGTGCTTGTAGGTAGTCTAGCAAAACATGCTAAACCTATATGGTCCCCAACTTACGTTCCGAGTTCGAGCTGAATACGGTAAGGCCTACTTAAAGTTACCGCCGTTTCGATTGGTTCCACAGCAAATCCAAGCACACGACGAAGATCAAAAACAAAGGTTAAATTTAGGAAATGAGCATAGAGGACACAAGGTTAGATGTATTACTTACATGAGTAAATGGAAGGCTTCGGCGTAATAACAATGTTAAATAAAAAGGAAAAACATTACATTTTAAATAATAAGGCGGAGAGCCTCAAGGCACGTCCGGACAGAAAGTATCTCACATGGCGTCTGAGTCTACCGGGACGGCCGCCAAAGAAAATAAAGAAATGAGAGATGTTAAACATGGCTCACATGTACTAGTCATCATGGCCTCCGTGGTGTAAAACTCGAACCAGATTTCGTCCCTATTCTGTATTCTTTCCTGCATTAGTGTTTTCCAGGTGTCTGTGGATGAAAGCCCTCTCTTCATCCGAAGGTCCTCAATGAATAAGGTCTCCCTGGCGAGTTCATATGCTAATCTAGATTTTGTATACTTTGATATCCCCAGGGTAGCCTTCAGAAAGCGGGATTTGACTGCTTCAAGTCTGCTTTTAGACGATTGATTTTTAGAAATAGTTTTGAAAACAACCTTCTTTTATGGTAAAATTTCTTAATGTACTGTAAGTCTTGCATTTCTATTCATAATATTATTTGCGCTGAGGAAGGCCTCAATGTGGCCCAAACCGGTACAGTAAAAAGTATACAAATTAATATCGACTTAAGGTTTTAATCTTCATAACTTATTACACTGTGTACTCTTGAACATGTGAATTGTTATCAGGCATCATTATACTAAGCATTTTCTTGTGTTGTGGTAATGTCATGGTTAAGATTTTTGTAATGTGCAAAAAGTAACTGATTCTGAGGTTAGAAAAATCTGGAAAAGTAATATAAATTATATCAAAAATTAATACAAATTATAGCCTAATAAGGGAAAATTCAGAAAAAGTAACATTTGTTTATACGGAACACTTAACTCAACGCTCTCTAAGTGTTTTCACGTACTGAGATTACAATTTGTATCCGATATAAGCATGCCAAAAATGAAAATTAGAATCCATTTACATATAATTTAAAAATAAGCAAGTTGGTTGGGATATTTCGCCTATTTTCAATTTTAAAAAAATAGGCTTATGAGATCACCTTTTGTCCGTGTGTGTGTGTGTGTGTGTCCGTAATAAAATCTAAACGGCTGAAGCGATTTCAATGAAACTCGGTAAGTTCATAGCACTATTCCCGGCGACCTCGACCGTGCCCTTCAAATTTTGTTACGTCTCACCAATCCAACATGGCGGCTGTGCGAAATATTTCACTAGCATGCAATATCTCCGAAACTATTACCGATATCGCCCTGAAATTGTGCACGGTGATAAACGGCACTACTAGAAGTTCACCTATGAGACTTTCAAAAACCTGGTGACTAAAAAACCAACATGGCGGTCAAGCGAATTTGAGACTTTTAAATAGACTTTTCTTGTGATTTAACTATCCAAACGTAATGAAACTTGGTACAGCAAATGTTTATATACATTGTAATGCACTGGAGTCTAATTTAGTTCAATTGTTTACATAACCTCAAAATGGCGGCTGTGCGAGATATTTCACTGACATTCTATATCTCCGAAACTATTACAGATATCACCCTGCAATTTCGTACGGTGATAAAGGGTACTGATACAAGTTTACCTATGTATATTTCATAAACCTGTAAAGTAGAAAACGAACATGGCGACCAAGCGAATTTGAAATATTTTAATAGACCTTTCTCGTGATTTAACTCTCTGAGCACAGTGGAATGTGGTGCAGTAAATGATTTTGTAGATTGTAATGCACTGCCATCTAATTTAATTCAATTGTTTACATTACCTCAAGATGGCGGCTGTGCGAAATTTTAAAATTACGATTTTATTTCTTGTGTCGTAAATCATGCGATCTAAGTGAAAGTTTGAATAATGAACCTAGGCAATAATTGTCCTTGAATGGTTCATAACTCTATGGCCTATACATATAACAATCCTAAATGGCGAGCTTCCGAAATATTTAGACGGTTCTCAATATCTATGAATCTTTTACAGCAACCAAACTGTTTTTTTTATGTTCATTGAGACTATGAACATATGTTCACCTATAGGACTTTCAGTAACCTGGTGAGCACAAATCCAACATGGCGGCGTCGCGATGTATAAATATTTAAATGGACGTTTCTCGCGAATTAACTATCCGAGTGCCTAGAAACGTTGCACGTTAATTGCTTATACAAATGTTGATCCACTGGCATCTAATTTATTTCAATTGTTTGCATTATCACAAGATGGCTGCTGTGCGTAATTTTAAAATCTCGTTTTTACTTCTTGTGTTCTAATCATGCGATTGAAGTTTGAATACCACACGTACACAATAATCTTTATGTAATAGTACAAAAATAAAAATCCAACCTGGCGTCCATCTGAAATATTTAGACGGTTCTCAATATCTACAAATCTGTTACAGCAATTAAACTGAAATTTTGCATGTTGATAGAGGCAATTAACATGAGCAGGATATATGAAAATAGGCTGTATAGTTCTTCACGGAACTACTTGTTTTCTTTTCTATTCTAATATTGATGAACTAAATAGGTTAAACTTCTGAAGTTTGCTATTCTGAGTATGCGAAAAACATGGAGAGAATTTCGTTGAAGAACAACTGAGATAAGTGATCCTGAACAAACTAATGTTATTAAAAAAATATCTTGTTATAATTTGTATTGGTTTTCTAACCTCAAAATATCATCATATGGTTATCATTCAGTTCATATTAATTTACCCTTTGCTCGTTACAAGAGTCTAAGCCATAGTCTTACCATAAATCGATAAAAAGCCCTCACATGCACTACACAATTCACTTGCTCAAGAGTACACAGTGTCTTTAATGGACTCCGGAATGTTCTATATTGCCCACGCTATTTTCTATCTCCTTTTTAATTTCTCTCAAAAACTATTAACAGGAACTAAAAGAATTTTTCCAGGGATGTACTTCAAGACTCTCTTCTTACTTTGACAAAATCATTTTGAAAATAAATGTATGTTTGAATTTTCATGAATTGTTTTAAAATAAAACAAGTTTAACAACACTTACATGTACTTTCGCATCTGCCAAATTTAACCAAAGTAAATTTTTATAAACGGACGTATTAATATAACGCATATAAGGATGAGTTAAATCTGACAATTTCTGCTTTGTACATTGGAAAGTTTTGAAAGTAAAGGGAAATGTTATATCATGAAATAAATTTTTGAGAGAATTTGGAATCAAAGGTCCTTCTAATTTTCAACAATGCCATTACCATAGGATTCCTCTTCTTCCATTCAAAGCACGTACATCCATTTTATTTTTCTTCCATGTCCCTTTGTCCTTCCTTCTAACGCAGACTCTTTCTTATAAGTTTATTTTGTGTTTATCATCTAAAAGAAATACAAATAAAAATTTATTTTGGTGTGTTTACTAAAACGATGAACATTTCTGGGATAATATGACGAACCTAGCCTCCGGAATGAGACATGAAGAAATAGACTATATGTACCGTTAGAAAGGTACAAGACCGTAGAATAATATGGTGCAAGAACAAAATTCGGAAAATGTTGAAGATTTATGGCTTCTCGAAACCCTGTAAGAGAGGCAAGAGTGTAACATTCTTCTGTAAATTTGACATCTTAATCAACCCCGTCGAGAAAATTGCCAATTGCGCATTCTACAGTAATTCGCTGACTGATTAATAAATAGTACATTATGCAACGAGTCTATAATGGCAATAATTAAGACACGAGTATGTTTATAAAGCGAGCGAAACGAGTTTTATAATTTGCATATGAGTGTCTTAATTACAATTTAGGCGAGTTGCATTCGACTGTTTATGTTCGACGATAATTATAACTTTATTATATGTTCTAACATAAATATTCATAAATATCTGTCGAGATTCTGTCGGTTGAATTCTTCTCCTTGGGAATTATGTGGGCTCATAATTTGATCTTTACCCAATAACGAATCCCAAACCTTTGAAACATTGTTTATCGTAAAGTAGCACCAACAGATAGCGCACAGGTACTGTGTTGGATCATTTTGTTATTTTGGTCAAATAACACAAAATAGGATGTTGCAAATTTAAATGTATCGTATTATCAACTAGTCATTCTTCAAATTTGATGCGTATAGAATGTCAACGGAAGGCAAATCAATTGGGTCCCAAACAGAACAGTTGTGACATCTGGCGGAAAATTTTCGCATAAGAAATCCATTTACTGAACACAGAGCTAGATTATAATTTCCGTGGAGCTAATGTCATAGGCCTGCTTCCTCCATGACATTCTGGTGAAATAGGAATCTCCGTTTCGCGGGCTTATAGGTCGTGTTCCAAGGACATTTTGTCGTCCTGACGTTTCGCTGAATACTGCGTTCAGCATGTTCACAGGTTACATAAAGCGAGGTAAAACAAGTAAACAGAAGATATATAAATAGTTGTTGACTATTTATATATCTTCTGTTTACTTGTTTTACCTCGCTTTATGTAACCTGTGAACATGCTGAACGCAGTATTCAGCGAAACGTCAGGACGACAAAATGTCCTTGGAACACGACCTATAAGCCCGCGAAACGGAGATTCCTATTTCAACGCCGGTCGTGAAAGTCTACATTTTTACTACATTCTGGTGAGTTTATGTCAACAACCGCATTCACTAAAATTGTCGGCGAAATCTTATGAATGTGTAGAAATTGGAGTTGCGGATATTACGGTACAGTGCTATTTCTTTTGCAATATTTCCCAGTTTGTTTATGCATTTAACTACAATGGTTGATCCAATATAGGCTACATTGTCAACTTTCAAATCATGTAATTTATGTCCGAAGCCATCCTTACCTAATTGGTCAATGAATGAATATATTGAGGTCTGATTGGTTGGATAAACAGTGTTATAATGAAAAGTAGTACTATAATGACCCTCATTATTATACAGTTTTCTGGGGTTCTACGTTGCTTCACGGCCGTAGGTTTAACCAGCACTCTGCCCTACACGTGTCCCCCGGGTGCTGCTAAGAAAGCAACAGATGAGACCGAACAGTCGGAAACGACCTCTCGGTCAAGGAAAATGGAGGAGAAACACACCTAGAGGCCCTTTTCAGGGCCCTCAAGTTCGTAACATTGGCCCTTCATTGAAAATATGCCAGCTTAACGTCGAAGGCATTAGCAGAGCGAAGTGTGAACACCTAGCAAAGGTTCTCAAAGAACATCAGACTCACATCATCCTGCTTCAAGAAACTCACACCGAAAATGATCTCCAACTGCAGTCCAGAGGGAAGATTCCAGAATTTAAATTAGTGTCCGCAATTAACCATGCGAAGTACGGGATTGCCACCTATGTGAGGAGCGATATCACACACTATCAAGTCTTGCCATCTTCCTCAGATAATGAAATATTTACTACCTCAATCAAAGTCTGTGATTTGACAGTAGTCAACGTATATAAACCTCCTGGAACTCCCTGGCCATCTCCGCCAATTCCAACTTTGCAAAATCCAAGTATAATTGCCGGGGACTTTAACAGCCATCACACACTATGGGGATACAAGAAGAACGACAGAAATGGGGAAAAGCTTACTGACTGGATGGAAACGGAAAACCTTAAACTTATCTATGATGCCAAGGATAAGGCTTCCTTCTCTTCTGCACGATGGAACAAAGAATACACCCCGGATCTCTGTTTTGTAACGCAGTCACATCCACTTAGCAACATACGACGCACAGTGCTCAACAAATTTCCTCACAGTCAGCACAGACCAATAATTCTCCAGTCTGGATTGCTTGTGCCTATTGTTCACTCCTGCCCGAAACAGAGTTGGGATTTAAAAAAGCCAATTAGGATGAATTTTCTAAACAGATTGACTCCAACCTGCGATGGATAAGACCTATCCATAGCAACTTCAGCAGATTCATCGGTGTAGTTAAATGTGCAGCAAAACGATGTATCCCAAGATGATATCGTAAACAATACATCCCCGGCTGGAACGAGGAAAGTGAAAGCGTTCTTCAAAGAATTTGAGGCCAATGGTGATCCAGATACGGCTTCTGAACTTTTACAATCCCTAGATGAAAACAGGAAGAAAATTTGGCAAGAAACTGTTGAGTCACTAGACTTCACTCACTCCAGCAGGGAAGCTTGGAGCCTGATCAGGAAATTGGACACATCAAACAGCAAAATTAGACCTAAAACAAGCATCAGTCTAAATGGCATGGCCAAGCATATGATCTCTACCTCAAAGGTTTCAGTTGAAAAGCATCATATAAGACACGTAAAGCAACTCTTCAAGGAAAAGAAACGTTTGGCTCTGCGATCCTCTGAATTCTCTGTCCCATTTCAACCACCAGAAATTAAGCAGGCCATAGAAAGTTTAAAACCTGGGAAAGCGGCAGGTGCTGATGGTATATATCCTGAGTTCATTCTACATCTTGGACCAGCTGCTATCAAATGGCTTACTAACTCCTTCACGAACATTCTAGAGACAGGTCACCTACCTTCACTCTTCAAGAAGACAAAAATAGTAGCTGTATTAAAAACATCTAAGGACCCAACAAAAGTTGAGAGTTACCGGCCAATAGCACTCCTCAGTGTCACAATGAAGCTTCTGGAAAGGCTGATACATAACAGGATCTCTGCGACAATCAATTCCAGTCGAGCAGGCTGGATTCAGACCTGGACGTGGATGTGATGAACAGGTTTTAGCACTAGTTACCCATATTGAATATGGATTTGAGAACAAAAGGTAAGCACGGGTGTTTTCTTAGATCTGACAGCTGCATATGACACCATGTGGCAAGATAAGCTCCTTCTTAAATTTATCAGTATCATCCCTTGCCTGAAACTCACCACATTACTCAGTAACATGCTGAGTAATAGGTACTTTCAGATATTTTCAGAAGACTCCAGGAGTAAAGTTCATAGGATAAATGGTGGACTCCCTCAGGGCTCTGTATTGGCCCCTCTACTATTCAACCTGTACTCATATGATCTTCCAGCAACGAAATAAAAAAAATCATCTATGCAGATGACATCGCATTGGTCGCCCAACACCAACGCTTCGATGAGCCTGTGTCGATGCTTACATCAGACTTAAAGATCCTAGACAGCTACTTTCGCCAGAACAACCTTAGACCAAACCCTCAGAAAACTGTTGTGTCTACCTTCCACTTGCGGAATAGAAGTTCTGGTTACAAACCAACCATACCATTCATAGGAGAGAATATACAATACTGTAGTAACCCAAAATACCTGGGAAGCACCCTGGACAGGTCGTTGACTTACAAGAATCACCTCTGCAATGTGTCAGCCAAGATCAAGACCAGGAATAACATCCTTCAAAAGCTGGCGGGTACATCCTGGGGTGCTAATGCTCAAGTCCTGAGATCCACTGCTCTTGCACTTTCTTATTCCGTCGCTGAATATTGTTGCTCAATTTGGCTTAACAGTGCTCACATTGGACTAGTAGACACCCAGCTGAACCAGGCAATGCGTATCATTACAGGGTGCATCCGACCTACTAACACACACTGGCTTCCCACCCTAAGCCACACACCACCTCCATCCCTAAGAAGATCACAGTCACTGCTTAACGTATGGGAGAAAATAGAAAACAATCTTCAACTCCCTATTCATTCTGATATAGCAGCTTCTCCAACCAAACGACTGAAATCCAGACACCCTTCTTGGCGTACTGCAATGATTCTACAGGACACCTCCTTTAATGTATCGGACGCCTAGAAAGAACAATGGCATCTGCAATCCTCGTTACCAAATCATCACATCATTAAGAACCCCTGCAAGTGCCCTGATGGATTTTTCCTTCCTAGACGACAGTGGAGGACGCTAAACCGTATTAGGACCGGCCAAGGTAGATGTGGAGCCACTCTCTTCAAATGGGGATGGAAGGCATCACCTCAATGTGACTGCGGAGAAGAGGAACAGACAGTGGTCCACATTACATTCGAGTGTCCTTTACGCGCATACAGAGGCTCTATAGAAGACTTACACTGTGTCTCAAGCGAAGCCCTTCTCTGGCTCTCAACTTTAAACATGGAACTCTAGTTATGAACTTGAGATGGTAGTTGTACTGTATATATTGTATATAATATTGTATTCATCATACGCTAAATAATAATAATAATAATAATAATAATAATAATACAGTTTTCTGACATATAATATTTACATACCGACATCGTCGAACATAATAGTATATTATGCAACGAGCGTATGCGAGTTTTATAATTTCCATACGAGTGTCGTAATTACCATTATAGGCGAGTTGCATTCGACTGTTTATGTTCGACGAGAATTATAACTTTATAATATGTTTTAACATAAATATTCATAAATACCTGTTGAGAGTCATCAGTCATCCACTTGAATTTTGAGATTGGAGAGCGAGCGCTGGGTTTGATATCTCTGCCTTTCAAGATCTCTGAACGACCGACGCATGTGCTCTGTGTGCTTGCAATGACATATTATGCAGGCCATATGTTTACATCTGCCGTCCCTCAGTAAAATTGTCACCGGAGTCGTTTGAAGGTTGTGTAGAAATTAGTGTTGGTGATATTAAGGTGCAGTGCTATTTCTTGTCTCATATTCGCCAGTTTATTTACGCGAACATATGGACGGTGCGTATTCCATGTCGGTAATATATTGTGTAGTTCGATGTTGTGTTTATGTCCGACATGTTGTATTTTGAGCACTTGCGCGAAGGTATCCTTACCTAATTGGTCAATGAACGAGCTCTGATTGGCTGGAGAAACTGTATCATAATGAAAAACAGTGTTATAATGACCACCATTATGATACAGTTTTCTGACACATAATAGTGAGGGTCGAATATAATAGTACATTATGCAACGAGCCTATAATGGCTATAATTAAGACACGAGTATTTTTTATAAGACGAGCGTATGCGAGTTTTATAATTTCCATACGAGTGTCTTAATTTCCATTATAGGCGAGTTGCAAACGACTGTTTATGTTCGACGATAATTATAATTTTATTATATGTTTTAACATAAATATTCATAAATATCTGTTGAGAGTCAGCCACAAGAATTTTGTTATCGGAGAGCGAGCGCGAGACATTTCTCTGTCTTTCAAGATCTTTGACGCATGCGCTCTGTGTCCTTGCAATGACATATGCAAGCCATATGTTTACATCTGCCGTCCCTCAGTAATATTGTCACCGGAGTCGTTTGAATGCGCTGTGTAGAAATTAGTGTTGGTGATTTTAAGGTACAGTGCTATTTCTTGTTTCATATTCGCCAGTTTATTTACGCGAACATATGGACGGTGCGTATTCCATGTCGATAATTTATTATAGTTCGATGTTGTGTTTATGTCCGACATGTTGGATTTTGAGCGCATGCGCGAAGGTATCGTTACCTAATTGGTCAATGAACGAGCTCTGATTGGCTGGAGAAACTGTATCATAATGAAAAACAGTGTTATAATGACCACCATTATGATACAGTTTTCTGACACATAATAGTGAGGGTCGAACATAAAGTGTACAATTTGGGTACAATCGTGTTGACCGACTCAAAAACATTTACATTTCATTTACTGAGGCAATACTGTAATATGGCTTACAACACGATAGCTAAGTGCACATATTTACAAAATAACTGCAGTCCCGAAAGCTTGGTTTTAAATTGGGGTACTTTTTGCCTATTTTCATTTTATGAAAAAATAGGTTTATGAGATCACATTTGTCCGTGTGTCTGTGAGTGCGTGTGTGCGTGTGTGTGTGATGGTGTGTGTGTCCCCCCTAATAACATCTAAACGGCTGTAGCGATTTCAATGAAACTCGGTAAGATCATAGCACCATTCTGGCCGGCCCCGACCGTGCCCTTCAAATTGTATTGTCTCTCACCAATCCAACATGGCGTCTGTGCAAAGTATTTCACCAGCATTCAGTATCTCGGAAACTATTACCGATATCACCCTGAAATTGTGTAGGGTGATAAAGGGCACTACTAGAAGGTCACCTAAGAGACTTTCAAAAACCTGGTACTACAAAACCAACATGGCGGTCAAGCGAATTTGAGACTTTTAAGTAGACGTTTCACGCAATTTAACCATCCAAACGTAATGAAACTTGGTACAGCAAATGTTTATACACATTGTGATGCACTGGTGTCTAAGTTAGTTCAATTGTTTACATAACCTCAAAATGGCGGCTATGCGAAATATTTCACTGCCATTCTATATCTCCGAAACTTCTACAGATATCACCCTGAAATATTGTACGGTGATAAAGGGCACTGGTACTAGTTAATAAATGTAACCTTCATAAACCTGTAATGTACAAACCTGGTACTACAAAACCAACATGGCGGCCAAGCGAAGTTGAAACATTTTAATAGACTTTTCTCGAGATTTAACTCTCTGAGCGCAGTGAAATGTGGCATGTGGCACAGTAAATGATTATACATATGTAATGCACTAGTATCTAATTTAGTTCAATTATTTACATAACCTCAAGATGGCGGCTGTGCGAAATGTTAAAAATAAGTCTTTATTTCTTGTGTCGTAATCATGCGATCGAAGTGAAAGTTTGAATAATGAAGCTACGCAATAATTTTCCGTTAATGATACATAACTCCATGGCCTATACATATATCAATCCAAAATGGCGAGCATCCGAATTATTTAGACAGTTCTCAATATCTACGAATCTTTTACAGCAATCGAACTTAACTTTTTATGTTCATAGAAGTTATGAACATAAGTTCACCTATATGACTTTCAGTAACCTGGTGATCACAAATCCAACATGGCGATGACGCGAATTTTAAATATTTAAATGGACGTTTCTCGCGATTTAACAATCCGGGTGCAGTGAAACATTGCACGTTAAATGCTTATACAAATGTTAATCCACTGGCATTTAATTTATTTCAATTGCTTTCATAACCACAAGATGGCAGCTGTGCGAAATTTTAAAATCTCGTTTTTACTTCTTGTGTTCTAATCATGGGATTGAACTTTGAATACCAAACATACACAATAAATTTCATGTAATAGTACATAAATCAAAATCGAACCTGGTGACCATTTGAAATATTTAGACAGTTCTCAATATCTACGATTCTATCTCAACCTTCAAACTGAAATTTTGTATGTAGGTAAAGGCAATTAACATGAGTAGGATATATGAAAATAAGCTGTATAGTTCATCACGGAACTACTTGTTCTATATAGAATTACGATTAAGATACTAAGTCACATATTCGGTGTCGTAAGGCGGCTTTATAAATTGAAACTGTTTCATTGCAAATTATTTAACCACATTATTTGTACCGACTTGTCTTCATTTTTAGCCTATTTTTAATTTTGAAAAAATAGGCTTATGAGATCACCTTTTGTCCGTGTGTCTGTGTGTGCGTGTGTGTGGGTGAGGTGTGTGTGTGTGTCCCCTAATAACATCTAAACGGCTGGAGCGATTTCAATGAAACTCGGTAAGATCATAGCACCATTCTGGCCGGCCCCAACCGTGCCCTTCAAATTGTATTGTCTCTCACCAATCCAACATGGCGGCTGTGCAAAGTATTTCACCAGCATTCAGTATCTCGGAAATTATTACCGATATCACCCTGAAATTGTGTAGGGTGATAAAGGGCACTACTAGAAGTTCACCTATGTGACTATTGAAAAATTGGTAACTACAAAACCAACATGGCGGCCACGCGAATTTGCGACTTTTAAAAAGACGTTTCTCGCGATTTAACCAACCAAACGCAATAAAACTGGGTACAGTATATGTTTATACACATTGTAATGTACCGACATCAAACTTCGTTCAATTGTTTACATAACCACAAGATGGCGGATGTGTGAAATATTTCACCGGCATTCTATATCTCTGAAACTATTAGCGGTATCATCCTGAAATTTTGTACGGAGATAAAGGGAAGTTCATCTATAAGACTTTCAAAAACCGGTTAACTACAAAACGAACATGGCGGCCAAGCGAATTAAAAATTTTAATGGAACTTTCTCGCAATTTAATGTTCCAAACGTAATGAAATTTGGTACAGGAAAAGTTTATACACATTGTAATGCACTGGTATCCAATTTAGTTCAATTGTTTACATAACCTCAAATTGGCGGCTGTGCAAATTTTAAAATTAAGTTTTTATTTCTTGTGTCGTAATCATGCAATAGAAGTGAAAGTTTGAATAATGAACCTACGCAATAATTTTCCTTTAATGGTACATGACTCTATGGCCTATACATTTAACAATCCTACATGGCGACCATCCGAAATATTTAGACGGCTCTGAATATCTACGAATCTATTATAGCAATCAAACTGAATGTTTTTATGTTCATAGGGGCTATGAACATAAGTTCACCTATAGGACTTTAAATAACCTGGTGATCACAAATCCAACATGGCGGCGAAACAAAGTATAAATATTCGCATGGACGTTTCTCGCAATTTAACCATCCTAGTGCAGTGAAACTAGGTACAGTAAATCCTTTTACGAATGTTAATCCACTGGCATCTAACTTTTTTAAATTGTTTCCATAACCACAAGATGGCAGCTGTGCGAAATTTTTAAAATCTCCTTGTTACTTCTTGTGTCCTAATCATGCGATTGAAATATGAATGCTACACGTACACAATAATCTTCATGTAACAGTACATAACTCTAGGACCTACATATATAAAATCCAACATGGCGATCATCCGAAATATTTAGTCGGTTCTCAATATCTACGGATCTATTACAGCAATCAAACTGAAATTGTGTATGTTCATAGTGGCAGTTAACATAAGTAGGATATATGAAAATAGGCAGTATAGTTCTTCACGGAACTACTTGTTTCCATTCTGTGACACAATTTCCAACAACCCCCTCGAGAAACCTGCTAATTGGGCAGTTATTCTCATCAATGGACTGATGACCCTTCACTATGATTTCTGCCGTCTGCGTAGTGAATAATAATTATTAACTCTTACCTTTGTACAACGAAAGCTCAGTTTGGACCACTTTCCTAAGCGTAGTGTCAGGAAGTCGTGTGTGGTACTGAAAGGAGATCGTTAACACCAGTTCGTGATCGCCCTTGGTCTATACAGAATCAAACAGGAAGGTGCAAAAATTACCTTAACTCTAGAAAGTAAAAACATAAAAGTTACGAGCCTTACAGTAGTCGCATATGATGTGTAACATCTGATATTGAAGAAGCCTCACGTGAAATTGTTGATACACAAGTATTTTATACTATTATTGACACAAATATTAATCTATTGTAAAAGGGGGCGTTTTACAGATATTGTAGTTTATAATACGGAACTCATTTTATTAGGTGATTTGTAGCTTTAACCAGCACTAGCCTAAATAAAGAATACGATATGAATCAACTATATTATTAGACGCGAAACCGCTCTTAACTTTAAATTCCTTATATACAGGACCTCTTGATTCACATACCAACACGTAATTTCATGTGGATTCTGTTAAAATGAGTCATATTGATATGATAAATATCGTTTAAAATGATAATCTGGTAGCAAAAATATCTACCCCGTCCGGGATTCGAACCCCAGATCTCTAGATTCACACTTATAGGCGCTAACCCCACGGCTATTTCGACTACGGAAATTTTGTGCACAAGATGGTGACTTATTTCCACGTTCCAATAATACTGCATGACGGAATTAAGTTTCATTTATATTTTGCTTCTTTCGATAATGTTCCTGCCGGAAATTGAGTTTAAAATGCCTGATGAATAGGCCCTCTTGTGAGTAAAGAGAATGTATTCAGCAATAGTTCTTGAAGGCTTGCTCAATTCTCGTATAACCACAACGATTATATTGTATTGATGACTGCATTACCGTTATGTGGGTCAATATTTGAATAGCCATTGTGCAGAAACATAATACCGGTAATGCCGACTACTTACAATGTTTGATATTAAGACATTTTACCATTTAAATACTGATACGAAGACTTCGAACATGTGCCATGTGCTTTGTATCAATCACTTGACACCATAGTTTGCATGAGCGTTTACCGTTCAGTATGTCATATACATTCCACATGGTCGAGAGTACGTCATGTATCAATTTCCGACACCGCGTGCTCATTGTTTCTCTTACCACTGCTACCTGGATCTTACAACTACCTGCTGGATCGATCGATCGAGTTGGCAGTGCGTCTTACACTTCCGTTCGATCCACCACTGCCAGCTAGCACACTTACGTTCTAGCACTCTTCGGTTCGATCGAACGGAAATGTGCCAGCTGGTGCCACGTCGATCGTTCCGATCCACTTCCGTCCCATTTTTCAAAATCACTCCCACAAAAATATCCAGCAACCGAGTGGAAAGATGTTACTCATCAATAATATAGATATTGATTACACGTCTGACGAATCCTTGCAAGTGGTGGATGCATGTGCCACTACTTGTCAGTGGTGTGACTCAATCTGTTTTCCTGGAGACATCAGTACTCATAATACTCATAATAGTCTGCGATGCACTCAGGTCCACGCAGCTTAGACTCGAGGATGTCTTCGCTCTTGTCCCACACTCGTTGACTCGCCAATATACAGATATAAACAGTTGGAACGCATTCACTTCAGAACGGCAAAGACTCGCCAGATGAGTAATACTAACCTACAACCCGGAGGGTCGGTCCGGTATAAGCAGTAAATTACCGTAACGTAAGGGTCACGTCACTCGAATGAAACTAAAACAAAAGTAACAGAAACTTAATTATGCAAAGAGCATGAAACACTAGACACGCCAAAAGATCAAACTTGCTCTCGAAACCGAGCTCGGATTCCAATACACTGCGACTCCAAACAATTGGCCATTCAGGGGTGGTAAACAATGGGACTGCGCTAATCAAAAATGCACGTAGGAAGAAACAATGGCTTTCACCATAACCAGCATAGCATTTCGTTTCTGACAAAGGGCTACCTCAGCTGTTCATTATGGAACTGTTCAGTCCTGCATTCATGTTTTCAGTTCTGAACCTGGCGCATAAAAGCATAAGATATTCCTAACAAATTGTGACTTGCGTCTAACATCCGAGATGTCAGCGGTGCTTCGGCCAATGCAAGCCGTTTACTTCCTCCTACGACAGGCTGTTCCAAATCCACGAGTTTGAGTATGCGCACACGCGAGTACTCAGCAGTGATGGTCGGAGCACGGTTGGAGAGGGACTGGGGGTCATAGCAAATACGCCACCTGTAGAAGGTCATAACACAAGTGCATAGGCTTCCTGCCAGTCTTGATGTATCCACCGCGCAGTGACGGCAGCCCCCAGAGCAGAGCTGTATTGCAGGTTGCACGTTTACTCACGAAAGGCGGCGAGTACTCATATGCTCCCTGGCGAGCAGCTCGGTTGGAACTGCCTGTCCTGCGAACCAGCAAGAGTAACAGAATGCACTCCAATCGCTCAGTTCACCGATCAACAACAGCCTGTGAAATTGTGCATTGAACCTAGGGGTGGTTCGAGTTCGAATCTGGCCATGCAGTTTGGTGTGTGTCGTCTTTTATTGTAGGTTAAGCACATTGTAGGTCATATGTACATTAAACCTATAAGCTTATGCATAATTTTTTTTTGGAATGGCTAATAATAATAATAATATCAATAATAATAATCATGTGTGATTTTAGGGAGATATTTATTTATTTTAAACAAGATGTTCAGTAAAGAACATATAGCCTACTTTCTCCTAAATGCATGGGTATTGCTATAACTCTTTGTCCTTTTCAAGGAGTATAATTGAATGTTGGTTGTAGTAGCTTGTTGAAATACAACGTGCTATAGGGATATTAAACATGAATATGAGGTGCCCTTTGCTAGTGCTACCTCTGTAAAAAAAAAACATTCAATTCGGTTTCACCGTGTTTGAATTGATATGGGGAATAGATTTGCACACATACATGGCCGCTATTTGCAAACTATTGGGCTGATGACCTTGTAGTCAGTCATAAGATGCTTTCCACAAAAAGGCATGTTGTTGCAAAATCCGGTAGAGATCAAATTATTAGGATGGTCGAAATTTGATTTAAGCTTTTAACATTTGGGTGGTCGTCATTCCGTTTCCGTCAAGATGGCGGCGATATAAAACATGACACTGAGGTGCCTTTTGCTAGTGCTACCTCTGTACCAAATTTCGTACAATTCGGTTTCACCGTGTTTGAATTGATAGGGGGAATCGATTTGCACACATACTTGGCCAACATCTGCAAACTATTGGGCTGATGATCTAGCAGTTTGGTCAGAATATGCTTCCCACATAAAGATTTGTTGTTGCAAAATTTGGTAGAGACTAGATTATTAGGTTGGTCGTAATTACATTTTAGCCTTTAACATTTGGGTGACCGCGATTACGTTTCCGTCAAGATGGCGGTGATATAAAACATGACACTGAGGTGGCCTTTTCTAGTGCTACCTCTGTACCAAATTTCGTTCCATTCGGTTTCACCGTGTTCGAATTAATAGGGGGAATCGATTTTCACACAAAGATGGCCGCCATCCGCAAACTATTAGGCTAATGACCTATTAGATTTCTCAAAGGATGATTCCTCCATAAAGGTATGTTGTTGCAAAATTTGGTGTAGATCGGATGATTAGGTTAGTCGTAATTTGATTTAAGCTTTGAATATTTGTGTGGCCATCATTACGTTTCCGTCAAGATGGCGGTGATATAAAACCTGACACTGAGGTGCCCTTTGCTAGTGCTACTTCTATACAAAATTTCATTCCATTCGGTTTCACCGTGTTCGAATTAATAGGGGTAATCGATTTTGACACAAAGATGGCCGCCATCCGCAAACTATTAGGCTAATGACCTATTAGATTTGTCAAAAGATGCTCCCTCCATAAATGTATGTTGTTGCAAAATTTGCTAGAGATCGGATGATTAGGTTAGTCGTAATTTGATTTAAGCTTTGAACATTTGTGTGGCCGCCATTACGTTTCCGTCAAGATGACAGCGATATAAAACATGACACTGAAGTGTCCTTTGCTAGTGCTACCTTTGTACAAAATTTCGTTCAATTTGCGCTGACCGTGTTCGAATTGATAGGGGGGGGGGACAGACATTCAGAGTACACACACTTACACACACACACACACACACAGACTCACTCACACACATACACACACACAGACAAACACTTTTTTCGTCCTGTAGTGATCTCATAAGTCTACTTTCATTTTTTTCAAAGATCGAAAGTAGGCGAAAAATCAACAGCTGAACTGCAGCACTCATGAATACGAGCACAACCTCTACTCCACAACCGCTTCTCTCTTGTTTCTTCTTTTTTTACTGTCTTCGCTGCCTTCCCGAAACACTCCCACATTCGGCAATCCTACAGGTCATCTGTTCCGAAAGACACATAACCATCAGTCCATGGCTTCATGTATTCCGCACAGTTTGAGGTTTGTTTGGGACCCTCATGTTCACCTTCCCGACACACGTCATAAGCGTCCTGGAGTTTCACATTAGTTACTCGATAAGGTCCAAGAAATTCCTTTCCTACTTTGAGTCCTGGTCCTGCTTTATGGCCACGAGGTCTCCCAGCTGGTACTGTCTAGCCAATCGGTGATGTCTATTGAAAGACTTCTTATTTTCTTGATGAACTTTGAGAATCTGCTGTTTTGCATCTTTCCTTAAATTTTCTCTTTTCTTCTCAAATTCTTCTATTAGATCTTCATGAATGAGCTCAGCGACCCTTAAGTTGGTCTGTGTCTCATTCTGACTCCTATCAATAGTTCAAATGACGTCGTTCCAATACTTCGATGGTATGTGGAGTTTATGGCTTGTTGTACAGCCTCAACATGCTTGTAGAATCTTGTCGGATCAAATATTGCAAGGTTTGCTAGAATTGAAGCAATCACAGAGTTAAATCTCTCTACTTGAACGACGGAGATGATGAATACGCTGTCCAATGCAGTTCTCGCTTGAAGGCTAAAAGGAATTCAAGACTGCACACTAGACTTAACAAGAAAGTAATATACGAGTCAGACACATATGCAGAAGAGAGTGAAGCAGATGACCTACTTACGGACCATTCCTCATCATGAAAACGGGTATATTCAGGCCGAAAATTTGCGCTGACGTTTCGAGATGTGGAAGATTCTACTCGCACTTTCGATGGCAAAGAATCAAGAACTGCATATAAGACAGAATGACGACTCAGAGCATCGACATGTCGCATCCTCGTTCCACTTCTGTGTTCTATGGTATATTGGTACTCCTCCAACATCAAAGCCAATCTTTCAACCTTAGGTGACAGATCGTTCTTATGCATCGTATTTTGGAAAGCAGCACAATCTGTGATTATCATGAAATCCATTCCAATAAGATACACTCTTCAATGCAACAATGATGGCTAATACTTCTAGCTCTTAACTGTGATAATTTTCCTCTTGTGGTGTTGAGGTTTTGCTCATGTAATATACAGTATGTAGTTGTCCATTCTCAGGTTTTCTCTTCATCAGCACGGCTCTATATCCAAGATTACTTGCATCAGTCTGAATGGGTATGAAAGTAGGTTTCTGTGTTCCAACTTTCTTCAGAACTCTTGAGTTCCGTCTCTTAACTATGCACTCATAATCTCTCAGCTTTTCCTTAAAATTCTTGAAATTCTTTTCCCCATACAAAATCAATTTACTTCCAGAGTCATCTTCTATACCTTCGATAATGTACTGTATCAGGAAGTCATCATCAACTTCACCCCGATGTGCAATCTCTTTCATTACAAGCAGGTACTCTTGGCATGTTTCTTCTTTCTTCACCTTCCGCCTAGTCAGTAGTCTATGCACTTCTGAACTGCTCATCTCGACACCAAACTCTTATATTAATGCGGCCTTTAATTTCTTCCATGTTGATAAACCAGTTTCACTTTGAATGAATAGTTTTGCTAAGCCAATATTTTCTTAGCAAATACGGTACCAACTTCGGCATGCCATCCCATCCCATCAAAACAGCTGTTTCTTCAAATTCGATAATCCATTTTCTGACTGGATAATCTCCTTTGCCACCGAAGGTGCGGGTAGAATCTTCCACATCTCGAAACGTCAGCTCAAATTTGTGGCCTGAATTTACCCGTTTTCTTGATGAGGAATGGTCCGTAAGTAGGTCATCTTTTTCACTCTCTTCTGCAAATGTGTCTGTCCCGTACATTACTTTCTTGTTAAGTCTAGTGTGCAGTCTTGAATTCCCTACAGCCTTCAAGCGTGAACTGCATTGGACAGCGTATTCATAATCTCGGTCGTCACTTTCTTCTTCCTCACCGTCGTCATAGTCTTTATCATCCTCATCGTACTCAAGTTTTGATAGCAATTCTAATTTAATGAGATGCCGTAAAATACGTTTCACTAGCTCCTCCTTATCTCCCTCAAAAGCCAAACGTAACACATTACACTGTAATCAAATCACGTTCAGCGAAATTGTCAGGGACATTCTTAACCTTATCGTCATATTCAGTGGAACCTTCCGAAAATTTAAATCCTGTAAACCCTCGTGTCCTTTTACAGTTCTTTCGGTCGCCTTCGTTGCTATATATAAATTTATGCAGGGTTTTAACTGCAAACAAAGATGCAGTGGAAATATTCCCGTTTATTTTTTAATGTATCCTAACAATTTGATTCTCGATTGCAATTGACGTATTTATTCAAATCTTCCGTCATTAACTTACACGTAATTATCCATATTCATCGTCGTCATTGACTTTTTGAATGTACGTCTTCATTCTTCTATAACGTCGTTTCTTTAGATAACATACAACAAAGGCAACGAATATCAGTGCACTTACATTGGCCTGCGTCCGCTTTTCTTATTGCATCTTACCGTCGCATCACTATTTCGGCAAGTTCTTGGTCATTCAATAGTTCTCTATCCCGGACGAGCCCCCAAATTGTGGGATATTGGGGTGATATTTACTTATTTATTTATTAAATACTACACAACAGCTGAACTGCAACACTCATGAATACAACACTACATCTACTCCGCAACCGTTTTTCTCTTGTTTCTTCTTTTTTTATTGTCCTCACTGCCATAATAATAATAATAATAATAATAGTAATAATAATAATAATAATAATAATAATAAGCGGTAGGCTACTGTAGCACGAATAACTGGAAAGAACAGAACTTCACACGTATTACATTCAACTAGCAGCGTGTAGCATGGAGCGGTAGCACGCGTTTAACTGACAATACGCCGAGCTAACGCGAGGTTTGCCGATAGCATACGAAGGGCCATTCCATCTATCACTCAGCATTGGCCGAAGGCTCACTGACACCTCGGCCTCTAGGCGCAAGTACAAATTGTGATTCGAAGCGGTACACATTGGAAGTTCTTTGAAAAAAATATGTGGTTCACTGGCATTCTTAGCGTTATGATTGTTACATATTAGATTGTAAATAGTTGTCGAGCTTAGTCGCAGGAAACCAGCTTAAATTAAATATATTTGCAACGAATTCTTTGTTGGTTTTAAAGTTTATGCAAACCAATATCGTCAATTTCATAATTTCATCAGGTACCTCATGGCAAGAATCTGACACACGGGTGTGTTTTAATGAAAAGGTAGACTACATGGTGAAACTGTACCACTGAATCCAGGTCAAAATTCATGTAACGAAAATAGCGTGCTCGCCTGTGCATGCTCATACGATACTGTACACGCTAAGCGATGAGCTGGCTGGTAAACATCGATCTACATAATGTTAAAAACTATCCATCATTCGCTGTTATGGGAGGTGATTAGGTTAAAGAAACACGAGATGTACGTAAATTATTACACAGCTTTCATTATGTTTAAAAAGCGAGCAGCGAACATCCGTCAGAGCGGCGATGTGTAGTCATCAAAGACTTGATTAATGACGCTATCAATTATTGGCTCCCGAACCCCCACCCCCTCCCACGCTGACGGGACGAGCCTGGAGGAGACTGAGTCACAGCAAGCACTGGTGATTGATTTACCAAGCAAACAGATATTTCACGATTTGTTCTGCGGACGCAAGATAACGGGCACCGTCCAGTGAGGCTGGAGGGTGGAAGGAGAACCCGCCCGCCCGTCACGGTGGATTGACGACTGCAAACTAACCTTATCTCCCAGAGCTGCGAAGAGTTCGGTGCCAATCACCACATCAAGGCAGCACTGCTGGCTGTTATTTGCATACAGGGCGGCATTGGAATACCCAGCACTGTAGAGATTCGAACAATGCAAAAATTTTGCTTTTATCTGTTCGGGCTTAGATAAAGGGAAAGAAATATGCAACGAACTTAAAAATATTTCCAAAGAGAGTAATTTTACACTTTCGGTAACTCAGCAGGGAAATTATGCCGGAGATATTATAAGGGAAGGTAGCAACCGCTAAATTGGAGTGCAGTAAGTGTTCTATCGAAAGTATTTTATTATTATTATTAATATTATTATTATTATTATTATTTGAGTCGTCGAGTTGCAAAATTCGTTTAATCCACTTGTGAATAAAAAACATTTTCATGAGAAACGTTTCTCTGGACTTTGCCACACGTATCTTTTGTGTCTGTTGTTTTCTACTTTTTGCTTTGTGTTTTTGGTTTTTGGTTTTGTGTTTCCTTCGTGCTTTTGCTTTTGAATTTTACCTTTTGCTTTTCTTTCTTGGTTTTGGTTTTGTGTTTGTTTTCTGCTTTTGATTATTTTGAATTTTGCTTATTGCTTTGTGTTCCTTGGTTTTTGCTTTTGCTTTTGTTTTTGAATTTTGCTTTTTGTTTCGTGTTTTTTTTCTGGAAAATCAAAATAAAACAAAACAAAATAAAATATAAAATAAACAAAACAAAATAAAAAACAAATGAACAAAACAAAACAAAACAAAAACAATTTAAAATAAAACAAAACAAAATCAAAAAAACAAAACAAAATTAAATTAAATTAAACATACAGTAGAAAAACAAAATAAAGTAAAATAAAATAAGATAATAAAATAATAGTACATAAGACTGTTTATGTTCGACGATAATTATTATAACTATTTTATGTTCGAACATAAATATTCATAAATATCTGTCGAGATTTCACCAGTTTTGTATACTGAACAGAGCACATGGGACGAAGAAAATGTATTGTATTTGACCATGGCCTCCTCGATTACCCCACTATGACACTCGCCACGCAGTGAAATTTAAATTAGAAGGCCTTGGAACTCAGCTATAACTTCGTAGAGCCCTGCGCGGATAAACAAAACGTTATCCGCATCCACCCTGCATCCGCATGACTCTTATCCGCATCCGCCCCGCATCCGCACGACTTTCTTCCCCATTCCCACGTTTGTTATCCGAATCTACTGGCATTACATTAATATATTTAATTAGATAAGGCATAAGACAAATTACTACAGCAGCATATTTAGATAATTGAGGGAAAAATTCATTCCCTTAGGCTTTGTATGTCGTTAGCTATGTTTAAAATGAATGTTATACAGCCAGAAATGCAACCCTTTCCTGTTTGGAGTGTTACTTATGCTTAATGACATAATTTGAAATGAGATTACGGTAGCTTAAATAATCATTTTACATTTGTCATGAGAAAATGATAACGGAAAAATATGATATAGGAAAAATATGATACCGGTATGCCATAAACTTCCGGGTCCTAATAATGATATTCAACAAGTTCGGATTGTATTCTAAAAACCATCTGCAAATTTTCTCCAAACATTATCCGCAGCTTATGCGCTATCCGCACAGCCATGCAAACTAAATCAGGATATCAGCGGGTTTATCCGCGCAGGGCTTTAGCCTATAAGCTACATGTTTGTCTAGTGATTTTAATGCGGACATGGAAGAGGAGTTTATGGTTAGATCGGTCACCATATTAATCAATTGTGTAGGCACGTCGAGTAATTGTAATTGTAATGGTTATTACCCTACCCTGTAAGATGGTTCTTTATAGGCTTGTTTCATGACGCAATATGTGCCCAAAATAGTACAGGTTGAGATCAGATACACTTATCTGTTTTATAATTATTCGAAATAGGCCCTACATTACTTGACTGATAAAATAATTTCCATTTTAGGTTGATTCAAAATTCACACACGTGTGCGATGAGATGTCCTTGGAATTGTAATAAGCCCACTCCAGCACTACATTTCAACTACAACAAAACTGTATACTTTAAATAGGATACATCTTCTTCTGAAACGTGTGACAGTCTGCAATATAATTGTGTGTGTGGTTGAGATTAGGGTTAGGCAGAGGTTCGCCGCCAACAGAAGTGGGAAATCACAGAAAAACTTTTCTAGGAAAGGTGAAGTAGGAGTCGTACCCACCTCTTCTCATTTTACCTCACTAAGCTGAGTAGACCCCGTTCCAACCTTCAAACCAGAATTAGATTTCTTGGAAGAGCTTGGAATGGAGCTCGAAACACAGGAGGTGACATTCAAGAATGCTAGCCATTACACCGTGAGGTTGACATGTTTTGATTATCAGAGATTAAGTAAGTAAATTAACAATCGAGTGTTAGAAGATTAATTTAAATGGCTGTTGACAATGTGTAGAAACTCGGCTTCCACGGCGAAACCCCACACAAGACACGGCACAAACCTAGAAGAATTGCTGGCAGTGAAAGCCAATATACCATCTTTTTGGAAGCCTTCCAAGTGAAGTTAAGGCTGCTTGAGTTTTTAGGTCTCGCAGTAAAGAGGCGCAGTTGCTCTTCATAAAAAGGGAGGTAGCACGTAGTTTGCTACTCCTGTGGGGATCCGGTCAGTGGCATCAAGAGCCCGCTGATGAACCAGCTTGGTGTCCTAGGCTAAACCCCCACACAAGGCACGGCACAATCCTAGAAAAATTGCTGAGTTTTAATTCGCTGGCCGAGAAAACAAATATACCATTTTTGTTTTGAATGTGTTGAGTTCTTAACATTCTTCCGTATGACTGGTCCTCAACCCTTTACAGCAGTCCTCCTACATTACTTAGACTGAAAAGTACATAGAAAGCAAGACGTAAACTTTTTGTAGGCTCTACTGAAAATCCAATTTACACCAAACAGCATGGTTTAACAAACATAGACATAACATACAATAAGTACGGAATCCCAAAACTGCATGCTTCTCTTAAATACAATAATCACTGGATTAATAGCATGATAAAATAACAGGGCAAACACTATTTTATTGAAACATGTATTATAACGTAAAAATTGGATCACCAGCGGCACGCGCACTACTATGTGTGCTACAGTGCAGCAAATTGCCATAGATTTACTTCTAAAAGTACTTAAGGATACTCTGTACTCATGAGCATGTGAATTGTGTACAATATCAGGCATCATTATACTAAGCAGTTTCTAGTTTTGTGGTAAGGACATGGCTAAGATTCTTGTAACGTGTAAATCATAACCTTCTCTGAACTCGGTGATAACCATATAATCATATTTTGAGGTTAAAATATTTTGAAAATTAATACAAATTCTGACAAAATAAATCACCAATTAGGAAAGTAATTAACTTCGGTTTATTCAGGAATTCTTACCTTAGTTGTTTTCCAAACAAATACGAGGAGCGTACTGTATTGTCTGCACTTTATTTCTCTCCACCCAAATGAAGAACATTACATGTCAGTTGTAACGTCCACCTTCTCAACATAATCTCCTTGTAACTTTATGCACTTTTACAATCGATCGATGTATCCGTCTCTCCTGGCCTTCCTGAAACCATTCTTTCGGAGTACTGCGTATCCATGCCTTGACAGCTGTGTCCAGTTCTGCAAAATCCACAAAACGGCGACCATGCAATGGAAGCATAGGGGCAGTCCACCGCCAATGAAATGTCGAACAGTGCTATAAGTTGACAAGTGAATGGCGACAGTGTTCTGGGACACAAGGGCATCATTCTCATTGACTGGCTGGAATTGGGGGCTGCGATTAACAGTGCAGCATATGTGGCAACCTTTAAGCGATTACGTGGTGCCATTCAAACCAAGCGGCCAGGAAAATAGGCTGAAGGTGTGCTTCTGCAACATGACAATGCCCACCCCAACATTGGCCGAGAGACCACCGCTGCCATTGACCAAATGGGATTCACAGTGCTGCCATAACCACCATACTCTCCTGACTTGGCACCGAGTGATCGTCACCTGTTCGGGAACATGAAGAAACCTCTAGAAACAGCTGTCAAGGCATGGCTACGCAGCACTCCGAAGGAATGGTTTCAGGAAGGTGTGGAGAGACTGACACATCGATGGCAAAAGTGCATACAGTTTCAAGGAGATTATGTGGAGGAGGTGGACGTAACAATTGATGTGCAATGTACTTCATTTGGGTAGAAAAAAAATAATACGGCCCCCGTACTCTCTACGTTTTGGATTATCTGTGATAAAGTAATAAGAATATTATCAAATATAAGGTACGTTCAAAAAGTAACGAGCCGGAGGCATAATTACAGAAACCAGTACCTGTATGTTAGAAGTATTGGCCCTGGCTGTTGAGGAACTTGTCCCACTGTGAGACGAGGCGGTGAATGGCTGTCTCATAAAATTCCCTGGGCTGCGATGTTGAGCAGTTCCGCACGTACAGCTGGACGTCGGTGTCCGAGGTGAATCGTTGGCCCCGCAGAGCCCTTTTCAGGGGACCAAACATGGCGTAATCACAGGGAGAGAGGTCTGGACTGTATGGAGGGTGGCCGAGAACCTCCCATTTGAATTTCTGCTGGAGTGCCGCGACTGTGTTGGCCGTATGAGGTCGTGCATTGTAGTGGAGCGACCACGGCGGCTATGGCGTTCACTGTCACTCGGCGGTCCTGGGTAATGAGTGCATCAACCAGCTGGACGTTGTCATCGGTAATGCAGGGGGGTGCCCCAGAGCGGGCATCATCGGATAACGACACCCGTCCTTCCCTGAAGCGCTTGTGCCACAACTTGACCCTTGCAAGGGACATGCAGTGTTCACCGTACACTTGTGGCATTTGGCGATGAATGTCCGTTCCCCCTACTCCTTCCTCTGTCAGAAACCGAAAAACACTTCTTTGCTCTTCGGTTGACGCCTCCATGTCACTGTTTGCAATGCGACTGGCAGCGTTGGACGATTGATTCATGCTGCTGCTCGCATTGTATCGTCACGTGACGTGCACGCGTGCCCTCTAGCGACGGGCTGTGACCTTCCACGCTCTGGTCGGAACCACACCTCGTTTCACACGCCACGATTAGTCACTGGTTTGCGCATTCCAGCCTCGGGCTCGTTACTTTTTGAACGCACCTTATATTTAAGAAACAGATCTTTAACAAAACGGGCTTTAAATTGGTGATAATATAAAATAATTTTGTGAAAATTACATTTCTAAACAGTTGGTGTTTGCATAATTCAATTCCAGGCCAGGCTATGGAAATAACAATCTCCTATGATTATTAATTCCCTGGTTCGGGGTTTGGGTAATTGTGATGTTTTCATAAAACAAGATGTTCAGTAAAGAACATATAGCCTACTTTCTCCTAAGTGCATGGGTATTGTTATAACTCTTTGTCCTTTTCAAGGAGTATAATTGAATGTTGGTTGTAGTAGCTTGTTGAAATACAACGTTCTATAGGGATATTAAACATGAATATGAGGTGCCCTTTGCTACTGCTACCTCTGTAAAAAAATCATTCAATTCGGTTTCACCGTGTTTGAATTGATCTGGGGAATGGATTTGCACACATACATGGCCGCTATTTGCAAACTATTGGGCTGAAGACCTTGTAGTCAGTCATAAGATGCTTTCCACAAAAAGGCATGTTGTTGCAAAATCCGGTAGAGATCAAATTATTAGGGTGGTCGAAATTTGATTTAAGCTTTTAACATTTGGGTGGCCGTCATTCCGTTTCCGTCAAGATGGCGGCGATATAAAACATGACACTGAGGTGCCTTTTGCTAGTGCTACCTCTGTACCAAATTTCGTCAATTCGGTTTCACCGTGTTTGAATTGATAGGGGGAATCGATTTGCACACATACTGGGCCACCATCTGCAAACTATTGGGCTGATGATCTAGCAGTTTGGTCAGAATATGCTTCCCACATAAAGATTTGTTGTTGCAAAATTTGGTAGAGACTAGATTATTAGGTTGGTCGTAATTACATTTTAACCTTTAACATTTGGGTGGCCGCGATTACGTTTCCGTCAAGATGGCGGTGATATAAAACATGACACTGAGGTGGCCTTTTCTAGTGCTACCTCTGTACCAAATTTCGTTCCATTCGGTTTCACCGTGTTCGAAATATTAGGGGGAATCGATTTTCACACAAAGATGGCCGCCATCCGCAAAATATTAGGCTAATGACCTATTAGTTTGGTCAAAGGATGCCTCCTCCATAATGGTATGTTGATGCAAAATTTTGTAGAGATCGGATGATTAGGTTAATCGTAATTTGATTTAAGCTTTGAATATTTGTGTGGCCGCCATTACGTTTCCGTCAAGACGGCGGCGATATAAAACATGACACTGAGGTGTCCTTTGCTAGTGCTACCTCTGTACCAAATTTCTTTCCATTCGGTTTCACCGTGTTCGAATTAATAGGGGTAATCGATTTTGACACAAAGATGGCCGCCATCCGCAAACTATTAGGCTAATGACCTATTAGATTTGTCAAAGGATGCTTCCTCCATAAAGGTATGTTGTTGCAAAATTTGGTAGAGATCGGATGATTAGGTTAGTCGTAATTTGATTCAAGCTTTGAACATTTGGGTGGCCGCCATTACGTTTCCTTCAAGATGGCGGCGATATAAAACATGACACTGGGGTGCCCTTTGCTAGTACTACCTCTTTACCAAATTTCGTTCCATTCGGTTTCACCGTGTTCGAATTAATAGGGGCAATCGATTTTCGCACAAAGATGGCCGCCATCCGCAAACTATTAGGCTGATGACCTATTAGTTTGGTCATAGGATGCTGCCCTCATAAAGGTATGTTGTTGCAAAATTTGGTAGAGATCGGATGATTAGGTTAGTCGTAATTTGATTTAAGCTTTGAACATTTGTGTGGCCACCATTACGTTTCCGTCAAGATGGCGGCGATATAAAACATGACACTGAGGTGTCCTTTGCTAGTGCTACCTTTGTACCAAATTTCGTTCAATTTGCGCTCACCGTGTTCGAATTGATAGGGGGGGGGGACAGACATTCAGAGTACACACACTCACACACACACACATACACACAGACTCACACACACACATACACACCCACAGACAAACACACTTTTTTTCGCCCTGAAGTGATCTCGTAAGTCTTCTTTCATTTTTTGCAAAAATCGAAAGTAGGCTAAAATATGGAACATAAAGTAAAGAGAAAAAGGAAACAATAAAATAAAAAAGAAAGTCGATAATAGTTCGATAGTATAAATAAATTTCAATACGAAGGGAAAATTAAACACTCGTAAGAACTCACTACTTGATACCAATAAGGTTCGGTCAGTAAAAGACTTCACCACGGAAGGCTATATATGGAATGTAGAGTTCCTCAATTCGCAAGAATCTGAAGTAGTGAATACAGTACATATAGGTTACTACAGTAAACTGTATAAGCTGAAAGACCTACTGTGCCCGTTTAGACCGGAGTCCGCACGACCACATATGCATTTTACCAATAATCAGTCAGCACGAGAGTCAAAATATCCCGGAGCGCCAGATGGGTTAAAGCTAATCGCAAAAACGACATCAAATGAAAAAAAAATGCTTTACTGATTTTTGGCTCAATGCAACAATAAGGATGGAAGGAGATTCAACTGGGCATAACACATCATGTAAAATTATCTCATTTTATTTTGAATTTAAAATTTACTGCAAAAATGCTCAAAGCAGCATCATTCACGTGTGGCGACCCACACTCCTATTTACACAATATACAGAATTTTCCCAAACACATTTGACAATTATCTTTGGAAACACACGTCTGATTATTAGTCCTGTAGACTGTGTTCCAAAATTATATTCATTTATTTGTGATTAAATCTAGTTCAAATTTAATTGTCTCTACTGGAAATATCGTAGTTCACTGTTTGAAATTTTTACATAATATTAACACTCGTAGAATAAATGTTCATAGAATTTTTAACTTTCACTTATTTTTCCAGTTTCAAAAATATATATTGTCGAAAAATATTATTATTTCTGAATCAACACAAATTATTTACACATATTAATAACATCTGAAAAGTATTTGACCTTGAGCATAGCATCGAAGAACTGTGCGAAGCACAACAAAATTAATTGTTCTTCTGACATTAAACGTTTCGAGAAGTGACTCGATTATGAACTTCAAGTTCCTAACAAAATATATGATTTATAAATCATCAACTTGATCAATAAATTGTTGAACCATTCAACTATTTGACTTTCCACAGAATCATTATTATGAAAAATATTTATATTCATGGCCATTTTAGTAATTTTCACAACTTGCAATTCTTCGACAGAATGCGGAAATAAGAATCGTAGCTTCATAATAAATTCATTTAGTTCATGGCACTAGGATTGAAAACATCCTTCAAATTATTCGTGGTTATAGAATTATTTTTAATTGGCAGTGGCCCATTCTATTATTTTCATAAGAACACAATATTACAACAACAACGGCAAAGGTCTTCCTCTGAAGAAGAATAAACTACTATCATGACAAATCCGGGTTCTAGCAAAATCAAAGTCTAAATGGAATCCGTAAACAAGGTTGAAATAAGAACTGATGGTTTCTAAGAAATAACCTTCGGGTCATTCATACGACGAAATGTGTAGTTCCAATACTCCTATAAACCTGAGCCATCGAACCTGCTATTTGATTGATGCTCGAAAAATCTCCTCATTCCTGCGACTTAAACATGCGCACCTGGGAATGACATTTCAACTACTCCACACACATAAATTTTCTTCCCAAAATTTATACAATAAATCAAGCCTCTGCTTGTTATCAACACTGGAAGATTAATAAACTTACAAGTTAATTTTATTTTACCATTTAGTTCAACCCGTGAATTTACCATACTTATGAAAATCTTTATTTCACTTTCGAATGTGTATTCACGTCATGATTTTATATAAATACAAAAATATCCTATTTGATACAATTATCATTTGCTTCCCGTTCCATGCCTCTCCGTGTTATCTGAAAAATATACTTTGCTCATTGCAAATATTAACTGTTCAACCAGAACTGAAATGTTGGTTGAATGCGGGCTTGCGCTAACCACTCTCCTTCAGAAAATCTCCTGTTCCAAACTAGAAATGATTAAACTACTTCATAGGCTCTCTCTCAATACATATGATTATTAGAAAATATAATATCCAAGAATTATTTAGCAAAGTTATAAAAATTATTATTATTATATTATTAGTGGATTATTATTATTATTATTAGTTATATTATTTTAAATATGTTTAATTATCATCTCATTATGTGAGAATCCACATGTTCGAATCTTCGAATATGGAAAAAATATCCATTCCTCAACAAAAATAATTTAACTTTTACAGTTACATCGGCTGATTACCGTGATTACCCAAAAATATGAAATATTCAAAAAAATGCTCGATATGCTCGGTCATCGATCCTAAACTTTTCTGAGTGCTGAAAATACTCAGAATAACTCTATCATGGCTTGAGTAATTCATTGCAAGATTTAAATACGAAGAAAAATAAATGTGTTGGTCATCTGCCGAAAAAATAGTTTGTTCCAATTAGCTAGGCATAATATAATTCAAATGTGGCTTACATTTCTTGATGGTCTTGAAGCGTAGTGAACCTGGTTTGTACCAGATTTATCCATAAACATGCCCTATCGGACAAGCACGTATAATCCTTGTATCGGCCGCCATTATATGCCCACAATCCGTCTAACAAGACATAGTGGTAATATCTTTTGACGTTTGAAGTAACTGTTGATCCATTTTAATATTGGTTTCTGTTAACTCCATAACAGTTTGCTTAAATGGGGTCAGATCTAAGTGATCTATTCTCAGATATGTCAGTTGTAACATAACTCACGGTAATCTTTTCAGTACAAGAAAACACTGACAGTCTAACCAATCAACGGCTGTTCTGAAGATCGTTCCCTGGGCATGGCTTCACACCATCTACCATGCGCGAAGCAACATGTAGTTTCCCTGCGTTGGCTAATGAACACCACCGTGATAGACTGGTCTTCAGTGTACTGATAGATCGGAGTGGTTATCAAGTTACAAATATGAAAACTGACTGAATTGGACTTAAAATATCCAAGTATTAGGTTATTACTGGACTGTGACAAAGTACTAATTCTACACAAAGTCTAGCATATGTCCATGTGAAAATAAAAATATTTCACCAGTGTCTGTCGAAAAATATCAATCACCTTAGTGATTCTCCCTGCCGGAAACTTACTAAGTTCCACTCGTAGCGCAGCACTTTTGTGACTATCACAACTTTGAAAATAACTTCTGCGTAGATCCGGCAACCATGTGCCTTGGCTCAGCGTAGTGGCACCTGGCTAGGCAAGTGCTTGTGTCGAAGTGAGCTATTGATGCCTGTGCCAGCCGGCTTTTATTCAAAACTGTCAGGGTCACGCCGCATCAGCTGAAATCTGGGAATCCTCATATCTCTGGTGTCCCTGGTCCGATTTACTTGATACTAAGTGCATTCTCTTTCATTTGGCCGTGCCAGTAATCTGATCCAAGTCTCAAGTCTCTACTCCATGGTTAACTATTTAATCAATAAATAGCCTCGACCTCTGCTATTACTCGCTACGTCACTTGACATGCTCTTAGCGGTATATTCTTTCCAATTGCTTCGAGAAGCAATGGAGCACGATATTCAAATATCTCAACTTTCAAAAGCGGCTGTAGCCTTTCCCTTGATATCTAGGTGTCTGAATCTTGGAATACCCATTCCTAGAGTTGGGCACAACTACCCCACACCTAGCAAAAAATAAAAATTGAAAAATTTTTATTTTTCCTATCTACACATTAAATCATCTGGTTCTTGAATAATAAATCTTCAAATTCGATGCATTATAAGTTCCCACGATGTTACCAGTTCGTGTATTAGCGACTTCATAGCTTCCATTGTTGTTTACTTCACCAATACGATAGGGCCCAGCGTAAAGGCTTGCAAACTTCGAGTACACTCGATTTTGCACGTCAGAGGGTGTAGGTCTTTTCACTAAAACAAGTGTTCCTACGCGCAAGGGTCTGCGAAAACGCTTTCCTCTCACTCTGCGCTCTCTTTTCTCAGCTTGGCTCCTCAACTTGTCTAAAGCTAGAGTTTCCCTCATCTGACGACTTGGTTCAATCTCAGGTGGAATAGAGATGATTCGATCCCATAATCTTGTTGGTTTAATTCCATGATGAAGCAACATGGGAATCTGTCCAGTACTCTCATGAATTGTAGAGTTGATGGATTCGGATGCTAAAGAGAGAACATCCATCCATTTCCAATGCTCATTTGGACAATAGAGGCGGCAAAATTTTGCTATTTCAGCCATCACGCGTTCTGCTGGATTGCTTTCAGGATGTCTGATAGAACAAAACAATTGTCTAATCCCAAGATTATTCATGACGGTTCGAAATTCTAAAGATGTAAATTGAGGTCCACGATCTGATAAAAGGAATTCCGGTTTGCCTGCTTCCGGAATCACGTTGTCTCTAATTCTCTTCGCACAATATTTTGCGTTTGCCTTCTGAATTGGGTGTAACATAGTGTATTTGCTGACTACATCCATGGTCACCAGAATATATCGGTTACCTCTTTTAGACTTTGGGAGAGGACCATATAAATCAGTCGCGAAGATTTCACAAGGCTTAGAAGGAATAATAGGCCTTGGTAATTCTCTCAGTAATCTAGAATTATGTTTACTCCTTTGGCATAAGTCGCATTCTCGAATAGTGTTCCTTACAGTTTGTCGCATTCGCTCCCACGAAAATTTCTCTTGTATCAAGTTGACCGTCTTATCTACTCCAGCATGACCTGCGATTCGATGTGCCATCCAGATAATGGGTTTTTGCATTCGTGGAGGTATCACTACTCTCAGCTTCGTATGGTCAGGATCTGCAAACATGTAGATTATACCATCTAACATCATGAAATCTCTTGAAATTCTTTCAGTTTCCACAAAATCATCATCATTTGAATCCATGTCTCCCTGTAGAAAACGAAAAATATTTCTAAAACGTCGGTCTCTCCTCTGGGATAAATGCAACAACCTTAACCTTCTCAAGGTATCCTCATCCTCCTGCGTCAGGTTAACTTGAAAAACCTTAGATGTAGACTCCTCTGCTCTACTCAATAAATCAGCTCCCACGTTCAACTTTCCAGGAGTGTGTTCAATAACTAGGTTGAATTGTTGAATAAAAAGCGACCATCTAGTTATCCTATCACTGGCAAAGTTTGTTCTCAAGATAAACTCCAATGCATGGTGATCAGTCCTCACAATTACTGAATGTCCAATTAACATTTTCTTCCACGACTCCAACGCGAAGATTACAGCAAGTGCTTCTAACTCCGTGGTGTAATAATTCCTTTCTGATGGACGAAGTTTCCTGCTAATGAACGCCAGGTAACGTCTCTTGTGATCTTCATCTTCTTGAAGAAGAATAGCTCCAATCCCTACGGTGGATGCATCAGATTCTATGATGAAATTCTTGGTAAAATCAGGATACTCCAATTTCACACTGTTTACCAATAACCTCTTGGCATCTTGAAATGATTGTTCACAATCTTCATCCCATTTCCATTTGTTTCCTTTCTTTAATAATTCCTGCAGTGGCGCTACCGTCTTGGTGAAGTTTGGACAATGCCCTGCAAAGAATTGGCATGTCCCGAGAAAACTACGGACATTCTTCACTCTAGTAGGTCTAGGGAAATTTGCAATCACCTGTATCTTCGTCTCATTGGGACGGTATCCTTCGCCATCCAAAATGTGACCCAAAAATTTTATTTCCTTTCGAAAGAACTGACATTTTCGAAGGTTTACTTTAAAGTTCGCTTTTCTCAAATCTGCCAATAACATCTGAAGATGTAACAAATGTTCCTCCTTAGTCTCGGATGCAATTAAGATATCATCTATGTAACGAATTGCTATCTCCTTTACTTCAGGACTCAAATTTTGTTCCAGTGCTCTGATCAAAACAGATCCAGATGTTTTGACTCCAAATGGTAGACGGCGGAATACATATGTCTGCTGGTCAAACATAAATCCTGTAAACTTCTTGGAATCTTCACTAAGCCTAATGTGATGGTAGGAAGAAGTGAGATCAATGTTAGAGAACCAGACCTTGCCTTGGAATTTCCTTAACAGTTCCCTAATGATTGGTGGTCTGTCATACTCTGGCAGTAATCTTGAATTCAAATTTCGCGCGTCTAAACATAGTCTCAGACTTCCATCTTGCTTAGACACTACTGCTAATGGATTGACATAAGATGTAGTGTACTTTTCAATCACATTGTTGCTTTCCATCTCTTTGATAAGCACTTTTACCCTTTCTCGATGCTTTTCCGCTACCGGATACAATTTAGCATGGAAAGGTGCATCATCATTTACACGAATACGATATTCAAAATCCTTAATTTCACCAGGTTTAATATCAAAAATATCGTGATACTCTTCCAAAATTTTCCCTAGCTCTGGGGACTCCTTCTCAGTGTAGACTTCTCTTCCTTCAGCTTCATGAAAAATCAGAGACCATTGAGCATCTCCCTCGATGTCTTCCTCTTCTTTTCCCTCGAAGTTTATCTCTTCGGTATTCTTGGATCTGATCGTCTCTGTCTTCATGTCTATCACTGCTTGATATTTCTGAATGAAATCCGCTCCCAATATCATGTCAAAAGCCATGTCATTCATTACTACAAACACATGTCGGAAATCATGTCCTCCAATCGTAATACATAAGTATAACTGTGTTTTACACAGAGATATTTTGTTGGGTATTATTCCTTGGATCTTGATTCCTGATACTGGAATCTCCTCTAAATTCTCTTTGAGCTTCCACAGAATATAAAGCTTCTCACTCACCAGACAAAGCATAGCCCCAGTATCAATCAAAGTATCGACAGGCATACCGAATACTTCGCATGATATGATTGGCATTCTAATTCTTGTACCCATTTCTTTCCGTTCATCATTCTGTTGAATTAAGTCATCATCCTCTGCTTGCCATTTAATAATTCTGGAAGTGAAAGTGTTCAAAATTCTATCTTCTACTGTGAATTCGAAGTTTTTTTTTTCGTTTCCATTCCCCCGGGATTGATGTGTTCCCGATGGACCTGGTTCATTGGGCCTCTGCTCCAAAAACTGCAAGTTATCTTGGTGTCTTTCTTCTAAGTTCCTCCTCGTCTCCTTATTGAACTCTTCATTGGACTGACGAGTATCCACATTCCCTCTGTTATTGTAGTTGTTTCTACCATAGTACCTTCTTTCCTGGTACATTCCTTGGTTATCCCTTGGCCTTCTCCATCGAGTATTATATCGATTACCACCATCCGGTCTTGCATAAGGCTTGTAACTGTATCTGTTACTGTACTGATTCCATCCTCTTTTATCAGGCTCTTCCCTCGGCGTTTTCTCTTCTCGCCCCTCTCGAATCTCTCGAGGTGTTTGGGAATAACTGTCGGCCATAACAACATACACAGCGTTGTTATTCTTTCCTCCCTTCTGATGGAAGAATTGAGCGTTCGTATGATCAAGTTTCTGTAATACCTCGTCAAATTGCTCCATATTATAGATGTCAGCAGCGATCAAAGTCCTTTGGACGTCTGCTGGAAACTGACGTATCAATGCAGTAATTAATTCGTTATCTGGCATCGGCGGATCTAAATGTTGAAGTTTAGAAAGCTGTCCAGAAAAGTACGTAGAGTATCGAGTAGGTTGTGACGTCGAGAATCTCTTCGAATATAATTCTGCTCTGACTTGCTGTTGGGTTTCCGGGGACCAAAACTTTTTCAATAACCCACGAGAAAACTCCTCAAAAGTGGTTAGAGTGGATCTAAAAGCTCTAAACCAAAGAAGTGCAGGACCTTCCAAAAATTTCCCTATCACTCGGATCTGTCTTTCCTTAGGGATCTTGGAATCTTTCAGGTAATCACCTGCTTCTCTCAAAAATTCTACGGGTGTCACAGAATCTCGCCCTGAAAATTTAGAAGGCTTATCCTCTACATTCTTGAATACAGTTATGGGGTTGGATTGAAATACTGTCCTGACCTCATCCAGTCTTTGACTATCAGTTTCTCTAGCTGCTCCTAGATTTATCTGTATCTGTTCTTTTCCCCTTACACTTGGCATTTTCAACAGGTGGTCAGACTGCTTCTCGTCCTTGATTTGGGTTTTCATAGCCTCAAGTTCCTTATGGTTTTCTTCTGCCATTTTTTTAATTGCTTCGGTTTCCCTACAATTTTCCTTGACATCAGTGGATATCTGGTTCATAACAGCCTCGTGACTTTTCAATGACCCTGTCATATCTGATATGTCCTTCTGAGTTGCTTGGATATCTTTGGAAATTACTTGAATATGGGATGACAAAGATTCCCTAATTTCCTTGATTCCCTCTTGGTTCTCCAGCTTGAGTGTGTCTTTAATTTCATTGACAACTGTGGTTTTAATTTCAGTTTGTAATTCATTAATCACACCTTCTCTTATTTCTCCCATTACAAGTTCTTTGAATTGTTCTGTCATCCGTTGAACAACTAGAATTCCCATCTCATTACTCTCTTTCTTCACTCTGACTTCTAGGTTGATCATGTCTTCACCAACTTTCCTAAGACCATGTTCTATCCTATCAGCTAAGCTTTGGGATCTAAGATCGGCATCGCGAAATTTTTCGTCCATTAAACTTGCGTTAGTAGCTAATGAAGTTTCGAGCTCATGTGTTTTTTCGCATAATTTAGTCATTTTACTCTCAACTGACATTTTCAAAATTTCGGAATTCTCTTTAAATTTATTTTCCATAGAATTAAATTTACTATTTAAATTTTCTTTCAAAGAATCATAACTTTCTTTAAGTTTATCATTTAAACTTTCTTTAAGTTTATTTTCTAAAGAATCAGAATTTTCTTTAAATTTATTTTCTAAAGAATCAGAATTCTCTTTAAGTTTATTTTCCAAAGAATCAGAATTTTCTTTAAGTTTATTTTCTAAAGAATCAGAATTTTCTTTAAGTTTATTTTCTAAAGAATCAGAATTTTCTTTAAGTTTCTCATTTAAATTTTCTTTAAGTTTATTTTCTAAAGAATCTGAATTTTCTTTAAGTTTATTTTCTAAAGCCTCTGTATTTTCTTTCATAATGGCGGCTACACGCCGTCCCGCTTCTTTGGAACTCTCTTCCAAACTCCTCATCATCCTCATCATCTCTTCCATAATTTTCAATTATTATTCAAAACTTAGGGGTATACAATATTGGCAAACACATGCTTATAACTAGAACAAGAAATATGAATAGCTAATTGGAACACTCTAATAAAATGAGATTTGTCCTAATGTCGATGTGATGGAAAAACAAAATTCTCTACTTTTACGAATTACATTTACCACAATATCACAAGAAAAATATGCAAGTTCTCAAATATCCTCCACCTGGATTCTAATAATGCGTATGTCCAGTCATCGAACGTTTACTACTGAATTTACTTGACGCCCTAATGGTTAAGCCATTATCAAAAATAATCAAACCCATTCTAATTATTAATCCAGTTAAATTTTTAATTTTCCCCACTAATTGGGTTTCCTACTAATTTATTCATCCAAACCAGACATCTCTCAACTCCCAAAATATTTATTTAAAAAAATTATCACAATTTAAATCGGCATGCGATTGACCGTGTCTAACTCGAGCCCCACGTTCGAAGCCATTTCTCCCTCTATCTTATTTTATGTGCCCGTTTAGACCGGAGTCCGCACAACCACATATGCATTTTACCAATAATCAGTCAGCACGAGAGTCAAAATATCCCGGAGCGCCAGATGGGTTAAAGCTAATCGCAAAAACGACATCAAATGAAAAAAATGCTTTACTGATTTTTGGCTCAATGCAACAATAAGGATAGAAGGAGATTCAACTGAGCATAACACATCATGTAAAATTATCTCATTTTATTTTGAATTTAAAATTGACTGCAAAAATGCTCAAAGCAGCATCATTCACGTGTGGCGACCCACACTCCTATTTACACAATATACAGAATTTTCCCAAACACATTTGACAATTATCTTTGGAAACACACGTCTGATTATTAGTCCTGTAGACTGTGTTCCAAAATTATATTCATTTATTTGTGATTAAATCCAGTTCAAATTTAATTGTCTCTACTGGAAATATCGTAGTTCACTGTTTGAAATTTTTACATAATATTAATACTCGTAGAATAAATGTTCATAGAATTTTTAACTTTCACTTATTTTTCCAGTTTCAAAAATATATATTGTCGAAAAATATTATTATTTCTGAATCAACACTAATTATTTACACATATTAATAACATCTGAAAAGTATTTGACCTTGAGCATAGCATCGAAGAACTGTGCGAAGCACAACAAAATTAATTGTTCTTCTGACATTAAACGTTTCGAGAAGTGACTCGATTATGAACTTCAAGTTCCTAACAAAATATATGATTTATAAATCATCAACTTGATCAATAAATTGTTGAACCATTCAACTATTTGACTTTCCACTTAGAATCATTATTATGAAAAATATTTATATTCATGGCCATTTTAGTAATTTTCACAACTTGCAATTCTTCGACAGAATGCGGAAATAAGAATCGTAGCTTCATAATAAATTCATTTAGTTCATGGCACTAGGATTGAAAACATCCTTCAAATTATTCGTGGTTATAGAATTCTTTTTAATTGGCAGTGGCCCATTCTATTATTTTCATAAGAACACAATATTACAACAACAACGGCAAAGGTCTTCCTCTGAAGAAGAATAAACTACTATCATGACAAATCCGGGTTCTAGCAAAATCAAAGTCTAAATGGAATCCGTAAACAAGGTTGAAATAAGAACTGATGGTTTCTAAGAAATAACCTTCGGGTCATTCATACGACGAAATGTGTAGTTCCAATACTCCTATAAACCTGAGCCATCGAACCTGCTATTTGATTGATGCTCGAAAAATCTCCTCATTCCTGCGACTCAAACATGCGCACCTGGGAATGGCATTTCAACTACTCCACACACATAAATTTTCTTCCCAAAATTTATACAATAAATCAAGCCTCTGCTTGTTATCAACACTGGAAGATGAATAAACTTACAAGTTTATTTTATTTTACCATTCAGTTCAACCCGTGAATTTACCATACTTATGAAAATCTTTATTTCACTTTCGAATGTGTATTCACGTCATGATTTTATATAAATACAAAAATATCCTATTTGATACAATTATCATTTGCTTCCCGTTCCATGCCTCTCCGTGTTATCTGAAAAATATACTTTGCTCATTGCAAATATTAACTGTTCAACCAGAACTGAAATGTTGGTTGAATGCGGGCTTGCGCTAACCACTCTCCTTCAGAAAATCTCCTGTTCCAAACTAGAAATGATTAAACTACTTCATAGGCTCTCTCTCAATACATATGATTATTAGAAAATATAATATCCAAGAATTATTTAGCAAAGTTATAAAAATTATTATTATTATTATTATTAGTGGATTATTATTATTATTATTATTAGTTATATTATTTTAAATATGTTTAATTATCATCTCATTATGTGAGAATCCACATGTTCGAATCTTCGAATATGGAAAAAATATCCATTCCTCAACAAAAATAATTTAACTTTTACAGTTACATCGGCTGATTACCGTGATTACCCAAAAATATGAAATATTCAAATAAATGCTCGACATGCTCGGTCATCGATCCTAAACTGTTCTGAGTGTTGAAAATACTCAGAATAACTCTAACATGTCTTGCGTAAATCATTGCTAGATTTAAATACGAAGAAAAACAAGTAGTTCCGTGAAGAACTATACAGCCTATTTTCATATATCCTACTTATGTTAATTGCCACTATCAACATACACAATTTCAGTTTGATTGCTGTAATAGATTCGTAGATATTGAGAACCGACTAAATATTTCGGATGGTCGCCATGTTGGATTTTATATATGTAGGTCCTAGAGTTTACTGTTACATGCAGATTATTGTGAACGTGTAGTATTCAAACTTCAATCGCATAATTAAGACACAAGAAAAAACAAGGAGATTTAAAAAAATTTCACAGCTACCATCTTGAGGTTATGGAAACAATTGAAATAAATTAGATGCCAGTGGATTAACATTCGGATAAAGATTTACTGTACCAAGTTTCACTGCATGCGGATGGTTAAATTGCGAGAAACGTCCATGTGAATATTTATAATTCGCGTCACCGCCATGTTGGATTTGTGATCACCAGGTTATTTAAAGTCCTATAGGTGAACTTAAGTTCATAGCCCCTATGAACATTAAAAAATGCAGTTTGATTGCTATAATAGATTCGTAGATATTCAGTATCGTCTAAATAGATCGGATGGTCGCCATGTTGGATTGTTAAATGTATAGGCCATAGAGTCATGTACCATTAAAGGAAAATTATTGCGTAGGTTCATTATTCAAACTTTCACTTCGATCGCATGACTACATCACAAGAAATAAAAACTTAATTTTAAAATTCGCACTGCCGCCATCTTGAGGTTATGTAAACAATTGAACTAAATTAGATACCAGTGGATTACAATGTGTATAAATATTTCCTGTACCAGGTTTCTTTGCGCTTGGAACATTAAATCGCGAGAAAGGTCTATTTAAAATGTTCAAATTCGCTTGGCCGCCATGTTCGTTTTGTAGTTAACCGGTTTTTGAAAATCTTATAGATGGAATTCCAGTAGTGCCCTTTATCTCCGTACAAAATTTTAGGGAGATACCGCTAATAGTTTCAGAGATATAGAATGCCGGTGAAATATTTCGCACATCCGCCATCTTGTGATTATGTAAACAATTGAACGAAGTTAGATGTCGGTGCATTACAATGTATATAAACATATACTGTAACAAGTTTCATTGCGTTTGGTTGGTCAAATCGCGAGAAACGTCTATTTAAAAGTCGCAAATTCGCTTGGCCGCCATGTTGGTTTTGTAGTTACCAGGTTTTCAAAAGTCACATAAGTGAACTTATAGTAGTTCCCTCTATCACCATAGAAAATGTCAGGGTAATATCGGTAATAGTTTCGGAGATATTGAATGCTGGTGAAATATTTCGCACAGCCGCCATGTTGGATTGGTGAGTCGTAACAAAATTTGATGGGCACGGTCGAGGTCGCCGGGAATAGTGCTGTGAACTTTCCGAGTTTCATTGAAATCGCTTGTGCCGTTTAGATTTTATTAGGGGGGACACACACACGAATCACACACACACACACACGCACACACACACGGACAAAAGGTGATCTCATAAGCCTATTTTTTCAAAATTGAAAATAGGCTAATAAATGTGTTGGTCATCTGCCGAAAAAATAGTTTGTTCCAATTAGCTAGGCATAATATAATTCAAATGTGGCTTACATTTCTTGATGGTCTTGAAGCGTAGTGAACCTGGTTTTGTACCAGATTTATCCATAAACTTGCCCTTTCGGACAAGCACGTATAATCCTTGTATCGGCCGCAATTATATACCCACAATCCGTCTAACAAGACATAGTGGTAATATCTTTTGACGTTTGAAGTAACTGTTGATCCATTTTAATATTGGTTTCTGTTAACTCCATAACAGTTTGCTTAAAAGGGGTCAGATCTAAGTGATCTATTCTCAGATATGTCAGTTGTAACATAACTCACGGTAATCTTTTCAGTACAAGAAAACACTGACAGTCTAACCAATCAACGGCTGTTCTGAAGATCGTTCCCTGGGCATGGCTTCACACCATCTACCATGCGCGAAGCAAAATGTAGTTTCCCTGCGTTGGCTAATGAACACCACCGTGATAGACTGGTCTTCAGTGTACTGATAGATCGGAGTGGTTATCAAGTTACAAATATGAAAACTGACTGAATTGGACTTAAAATATCCAAGTATTAGGTTATTACTGGACTGTGACAAAGTACTAATTCTAGACAAAGTCTAGCATATGTCCATGTGAAAATAAAAATATTTCACCAGTGTTTGTCGAAAAAGATCAATCACCTTAGTGATTCTCCCTGCCGGAAACTTACTAAGTTCCACTCGTAGCGCAGCACTTTTGTGACTATCACAACTTTGAAAATAACTTCTGCGTAGATCCGGCAACTATGTGCCTTGGCTCAGCGTAGTGGCACCTTGCTAGGCAAGTGCTTGTGTCGAAGTGAGCTATTGATGCCTGTGCCAGCCGGCTTTTATTCAAAACTGTCAGGGTCACGCCGCATCAGCTGAAATCTGGAAATCCTCATATCTCTGGTATCCCTGGTCCGATTTACTTGATACTAAGTGCATTCTCTTTCATTTGGCCGTGCCAGTAATCTGATCCAAGTCTGAAGTCTCTACTCCATGGTTAACTATTTAATCAATAAATAGCCTCGACCTCTGCTATTACTCGCTACGTCACTTGACATGCTCTTAGCGGTATATTCTTTCCAATTGCTTCGAGAAGCAATGGAGCGCGATATTCAAATATCTCAACTTTCAAAAGCGGCTGTAGCCTTTCCCTTGATATCTAGGTGTCTGAATCTTGGAATACCCATTCCTAGAGTTGGGCACACTACCTCAGGAATCTTAGGCCATATGAGTATTATTATTATTATTATTATTATTATTATTATTATAATTATTATATTCTGTTAATCAATGTCACTGGCGTTATTTCTTTTCTAATATTAGATTACGTTTTGGCTTGATGTAATGCTCCAATATGCATTTTATAGTTTCAGTTAACGTCAGTAACCATTCTATGCAATATCTTAATTAAACCTTGCTATTATATCAATCTACTATGTGTGCGAATTCGAATACATTGACGAATCCATATTGTCATATGAAATGTCTTTACGTACCGTAGTTAATGAGTACAGTATCTGCTTGCAGAAATCATATTTGTAGTGCATTTTGTATGAAACAACATACTGTTAATAGTACGTCAAGTAGAATATGATCATCATTACTTTGAAACTTACTTATAGTAAAATCTCAACTCTAAATGAATTCTTAGAAATGTATACCTTCATTTTAGCTATCAATTCTTGTAGAACGTGGAAAATCTCTCCGGCTGTGTGTGTAAGGTACCTCTTTGTACTCCGAGGGTATACGGTAGCGCCGTTAGCTGGTGGTGAAATTAGATAGCAGGAGTAAGGGTAGCAAGAAAAACAGCCTCTATTAAAAACTTTCATATCGGTTCGTGTGCATGCGGCAAAAATCTGCTAATTTGCGGGAGTGAGAAGTAATGTAATAGCGGTCTGAAAGTTAGCGTTATCCCACGTTTGTCGAGTTCTTTATAGGACCAGGCGGGTGCGCGAGATAACGCCCTTCCTCCCCAACCCGTGCTAATTTGTTGACAGAATTTCTTATGCAGAAGCGTGGTGTGGACTCGAAAAGCCGCGATCAGCAGGCCACAAAAAGAGCACAAGAAGCAAGTGGTAGGCATATCGTTAGCAGAGAGCTGACTAGAGCAAATACCCCTGGCGGCTAGTCAACCCTCCAAGCTGCTGAGTCCGCCCGGTTACAATACAGTTCTTACCTGGCGCAATTTTAGGACATCCAGGTTACGGTTCAAAGAAAAAGGCTCGCTTGAATATTCCATAAGGTTATTCAGTCAGCGGTTTATGCCCGGTGTCAAAAGTGAATTTCTCCGAAAGTAGCCACAGCTCAAACATCTACGTGTAGTCAAATATGGATAATGTCACATGGTAAAGTTGAACATATACACGGTATGTAAGGAGATCTAACCCTACATTGCCATTGAACGATGTTAGGTTAAGAAGAAAAGATAAAGTTGATCTATAGAATTACACATGTAGTTGATAAGGCTTGATAAGGGAGCAAAACCCAGAATTAACAATACGGTACACTAAAGCTCTAACTTACCCATACTTCGATTTTGTAAACAACCTCTACTAAATTCTTTATGGACTTTGCAAAACTAGTTACTTGGTAAAAACGAAACGAAATACTCCTGCCTCGCTTTACAATTGTAAACAAAAGGTAAAATTGGCTATAGCTCCAAGAATAGTGGACAGAAAGGAGAGTAGTATGCCACGGCACTAATGTTCAATGATCCCAGGATGGCTGCTTAGATTCAGGAAACTGTGTTAGAACAATAACCAATAAAGAATGTAAGAGTCCAACTCATTTACTGAAAAAAGAAGTCTTAATACGTCATCAATAGGTTTCTATTTATGTCTACATTGTTTGGAAATCAAAACGACAGGAGATGAATATCTATGACTTTAGTCATTATTCTAAATTTTCCCGCATTGATTATGATATGTTACTCAAATATCCACTTTACAATACAAAACCTTTTTTAATCACTTGATGTCCTTATACACGTTGATACATGGTCTATGACTGAAGAAGGCTTATAGAGCCAAAACATGTATCAAAGTGTATAAAGACATCAAGTGATAAAATAAAGTTTTGTATTGTAAAGTGGATATTTGTGTAACATACGACAGGAGATATCAATATCTAATGTTTTACATTATAATAATAATAATAATAATAATAATAATAATAATAGACTAATCATAGTGAAAAGAATGAGCCTAGCGAGACTGACCAACCGCAACATAACTTACTTTCAGGAGAGGAAATCAAAATGGGCCTGGTTCATTGAACTGGATAAAGGACTGAAAGAAGAAATCACCAACAGACATTCAGGAGCGCGCCCCACTCAAAAGGAAACTTCAAGCTTGCAAAGGTTTCCAAGAAAAACCGAAGCTGAAAACGGGAAAGATTAGGACCCAGGAACGGAAGGAAGTCCACCGAGAACGAATGCGGGCGTACTGGGCAAACATCAAAGCCTGTAGGAGACAGTTGGAATGACGGGGTCCATATATGGCCTATACGAAATGAATGAATAGTCTAATCATAATGATGATGATAATCCTAGAACCAAAGTGTTAAAATGGAATTTGGATGAAGAAGAAATCACATGGAATATATCAAGTTACAGAAAAAAATCACAGATACCATAAGGAAACGGCGGTTACAGTTTTACAGACCAAGCTGATTGTATTCTCGAAAACACCAAAACAGGTCTCCCTTCACATCAACAACACCATCGTCCAACAAGTAACTTCCATCTAATATCTTGGAACTTTAGTGAACCAGCATTGTGATTTAAAGAGTGAAATCTTATCCAGGATTGGACAAGCAAAAACATATGTTCAACACCATGAGGACCGTATTCACCAGCCGAGAACTCAACCTTCAGCTGAGAGTTCGAATGTTACGTTGCTATGTGTTTCCTGTCCTTTTGTATGGTTTCGAAGTATGGACGCTCAGCCCATTACTGGAGAAGCGGATTGAATCTTTTGAGATATACTTATACAGAAGAATACTCCGAATATCTTGGGAAGAAAAGAAAACAAATGAAGAAGTCCTCAACATCTTGAACAAGAAGAAACAGCTTCTCACAACCATCAAGGGGCGTAAGCTCAGTTACCTCGGGCACATCATGAGAGGTGAATGATATGAACATCTCCGGCTGATCATTCAAGGGAAGATTGATGGGAAAAGATCTGTGGGAAGTCGAAAAAAATCCTGGATGAAAGTTAAGACATTAATGAAATTGGCTGACATGAATAAACCATTCAGGACACAACAAAATTCAGAACTTTAAATCAAAACACACATTTTCTGAAAAGCTCACCCGACAAAATACATGATGGACAGAACAGCGTAAATGGGAACACAGCGAGAGGTTGAAGAGATATTGCGAAGGGAAAAAGAAAAAGTCATAATAAGATCAAACGAGTTCCCAAGTTGGGAACAACGAATCAAAGAATGATAATAATAATTATAATAATAAAAATAATAATAATAATAATATTTTTTAAATGAAGCAGTTCTGGGAGAAGAAGAAACATAAGCCAAATTTGTAACTAATATTCCTAAGGCTTGACTATATATAGATTGATTATAGTGCTCCAATGTGGGCGTACAATAAATGAAAATAATAATAATCGACTGTCTAGCCTTTGCAGATGATCTAGTGATCTTTTCAGATTCCATTGATATGGCAGAAGGACAATTTAACCAGCTGAAAAATCAAGCACTGAAGGCTGGGCTTCAAATCTCCTTTGAGAAGACACAATTTATGACAAATATAAAGTCAGTGCCCAGGGAACTGGAGGTCGGACTAGGAAAAGTTCAGAAGGCAGAAAAGTTTAAATACCTCAGTGAATGGATAGAGCCTAGCCTATCAGAGAAGGAAGCCTTCATGTCACGCATTAATAAAATGGAAATGGCATACAACCTGACTAATGACATCTACAATAAGAGATCGATATCCTTAAACGCCAAAATCAGACATTACTGCACTGTTATTCGACCAGAGGCTCTGTATGCGGCTGAGACTCTAATAATGAACAAAAAAGGTCCGATGGAAAATCTAGAGGCTAAAGAAAGGAAGATTTTGAGGAAAATCCTGGGTCCCATCAAAGAAAACAGCGAGTACAGAAGGCGTCACAACCACGAATTGTACAAGCACGTGGAGAAGATCAGTGACACGATTCGAAAAGGAAGGAATGCCTTTTTATAGCCACGTGACACCAATGAGCCCAGGCAGGATATCAAAACGGATATTGACGTACTTCCAAGATAAGAAAACCAAAGGGGCATGGTTTACGGAAGTTGAGAAATATCTACTTGAAATGGAAATTTCCCCTAAAGATATCCAGGAGCGTGTTCCACTTCAGGAAAAACTACGTACGCACAAATGTTTCTAGGAAAAGCCGAAGCTGAAGACAGGGAAGGCGTGGTCCCAAGAGAGAAAAGAACAACACCGAAGACGAATGCGGGAACGCTGGGCGGTCGTTAGAGCTCGGAAGAAGAGACAGTTGAACTGACGTGGTCCCTAGTTGGCCGAATCGAAGAAAGAGGATGAAGAAGGATGAAGGGATAATATATTATATAACCTCACTTAAGAACTCAACACCTTGACTAGAAGAACTTCGATAGGACCTAAGAAACGCAAACATAAGTTCAACAGACATTTCAGAAAGGGACACCTTCAGACAGAAAGTAAGCAAGTGGGAAGTTACATCAGAGCAACCAAAACAAAAACCGTATAGACCAATGTGGTCCAAAGAACGTATACGAGCCTTCTCGGAAAGAATGAAAGCATATTGGAGCAACAGGAAGAACCAAAAAGAAATTTGATCGAGTTATTTGCTTAACGTCTTCCATCTTTTTGGAGAATTCGCTTGAAATAAATAAATAAATAATAATAATTGACTCATGCGGGTTATTCACCAAGACCAAAGGATTCATGGTTGCAACCCAGGATAAGGTTGTGGCTTCCAAAAACTATCTAAAATTAGTTAGTTAAGGCCACTATACAGGATGATAAATGCCGAAGATGTTAACTAGAAGCGGATTCAATCCAACATATCGCAGGAAGCTGCCAAGTAATCTCGTGTACTGATTGCATGAAAAGGCAAAACCAAATAGCCAAAATAATGCGCCTTGCAGAAAAGTGGTTTGCCTTACTATCAGTATGTTCCTGATGCCGTCTTGGAAACTCTTACTCGCAAGTTGTTAGAGGACAGATCAGTTATTACTGATGAAAAAAATTGTGTTCTTATGGGCAAAGTGAAGTGAGAAATTTTCTCACTGATATTAAAGTGTTTCATTCCCATAATCTGCAACAAACCTGCTGTGATAGAATTACCAATTATTTGCCCTTGGCTGAGACAATACGGCAAATATGGTGACGGAAAAGTGTAGTGGTGCTGCTTATAGTCATCTCTTCCACCGTCAACATCCCTAGATCATTGGCTCGCAACCTAGGAAAATTGGGAATACATCTTGGTCTACATAAGACCGTCATCTTGGAGACCTGTTCCATACTTCGCTCGTTTCTCAATGAGCCATCCTAAATGAAGTTGCCATACCATCCTGCAAATAAGCCGATGATATGTTGATTTGTACCCACTGATGTGGTGAAATGAATATGTAGTAATGAATCATAATAATTTCCATGAACAGAGAAAGGAAAGTAGTAGATCAGATTGACATAGCAGTTCCCCTCAATGGAAATGTCACCCTGAAGATAAACACTTATGAAGACCCCAAGGAAAGAACGGGATAAGTCCAGTTTTTCAGAAATGAGTTTATGGCGCATTCTGGATGCCAGCCATCGTAACTACAGATCAGTTAAAATACATTTCAAATAAAGTGTAATCTCACCGAGATACAGAAGTTTTTATTTTCAGTGTAAACAGAAAGAACGTTCCATATCTTCTCACTTTTTTCATGATTTAACTTTAGTTTTTATTTAGAGACAGAAGATATGGACTGACTTTTATGCCACGGAGCAATGGTGAACTGATCATGGACATGGCCGCACATGGCTACCACTACAATGTGTGCAGAGTAATATCTCACCATGACCCAGGCCCCGAATGTCTTAGCGAACTCTGTGACAATTACAGCGACCGTTACCACGTATTGCGATGTGAAAACCTAGAAATATCTATAACTAGCAGAAGTACCCGTTCTTCGAACGGTCTTCGGTGTTAACACCAGACATTATCAATTGAGCTACTGTTGCAATGGTTAGCGGTTTGTCATTCCTTCATAAGTTTATCAGAACGAGGTTAGTTTTCTGGGAATATCAAACACGCTGTTAATTTAAGGGCCTCAAAATGTGGTTTTCGGAGACCCTTTATAGACTCCCGAATTTTGTGTCTCACATTGAGAAGCGCAACATGTGCTTTGGTTGTCCTTCTAGGATATTTTTTATATTTCGCCTATTTTAGCATGTATTTTGAGAAGTTTTTCCCTATATCCATCCTTTTTACTGTATGGAGAATACGGTGAAGAGTTTTATAAATTATTGGTGCATTGACTCTCATGGTTACCATACCTAATTTTACGATGCACCAAGCATCCGAACACGAGTTATAGGCGTACATAAAGATACACAGAAAGACTGACAGACAATTCTATTGCCTACAACATATCACCCAGATATCCAAATATGGGTATATCTACCACACAGTATCAAACAAAATCATCCTTACGATGAACCCGTATGTCGACCCAAAAAAAAAAAGTTAAAATGTGCTCTCAAACGAAATTCACCTAACGTGTACTTCCTGACGTGAAATAGAATTGAAAGCCTTGTAGACAAAACGCAATACACCTCACATAAAAACTGACCCTCTACGTTGTGTTAGGTCCCCATACACAGGAAGACCCCTTTCATAGGGGTGCTTTAGCCTCAAATGGCCCAAATTCCTAAAAGACACAAAAAATGCTGATTCAATTCAGGAATTTTTGAAAATAATGTTGCTGTTTGGAGATATAATAGACCTTCTGTACAATATTTCGCACGTTAAAATTGCATGAACATTTTCTATGTTACGCCTTGACCCCCTTAATGGCATTGATGAATTATACAGTCTAGCCGTTTGCAGAATGTCTCTCACATTGAGGGGCTGAATATGAGCTTTGTATCGTCCTTCTACGCCTATTTCAGAATGAATTTAAAGGGTGGATGCCCCCTTTTATGAGAGTTACGGAAAATAGTTACATCAATGATTAGTGTCGTGACTCTGATGGATATCTCTACCAAATTTTACGTTGTTACACCCAGCCGTTCTCGTGTTATAAGGGAACAAAATTGTCCACAGACAAACAAACAAACATACAAACATACAGACAGGCAAAAAGAAATTCGCGGGTATTCATCAGAAAACAGTCTGAAACGCGTAAATTACTCAATAGAAATTCAGAAAAAAACAGACAAACTTTCATTTATATATATACTAGCAACCCGACCCGGCTTCGCCCGGGAACATTTATGAAAGCATTACGTGATAAGCGCTTTTTTCCACTGTCAATGTACAACGACCAATATCCGTTTTACGTCTCGACATGATGGGTTAAAATCACTGACTGGACTATTTATATTATCATGGAGACGCATGTGCAACAAATTCTTGTCAGACGAAATTTAAGAATGGCGAGGTGCATGAAATACAAATCCCTCTTCCGTCCAATCTTAACTTGACTCTTCACAGGCGAAATTAAGGAGAGCCGAGTTGCACTTCCAGGGAACTCCAAACACAACCACTCTTCTCTAAAGTTTTTAACTCAACACGACTCGACAGTTCGCTGCTGGCTGTATCTGGGGCAATAAGCTCGTCCGCTAGCTAAGCTGTAAATGGGGTGATAGACTCGCCCCTAGCTAGCTCGTAAACTGTCGCCTCAGTAACTGAATGGAGATTGTTGGAAGAAATGAAAACGTAAAACACTTATAGTTGGCGATGTATTGAAGATAGAGATATGCTCTCACGGACTTTTTTGTAGAACTTTTCATGGTGAACAATTCTTACACTCATAATATTTAGATATTTTTAACGGTTTGCCCAGAGTAAGCTTACAAAGCACTCAGACGCCAGTTTTTTTCCGACGTTTCCACTGAAATCGTTACTGCTCGGCTTCTTTCGAACATAAATAAATAATTTCTTCAGAAATCATCCTCGAGATATCCCTTACATAATGGTGAAAACCGCATCAAAATCCATCCAGTGGTTCTCGAGTTTACCCGTAACATCCAAGAATCGGGGAATTTGTTTTATACTAAGTAGAGATAGAGACATACTTCACCACTCGGTGTCGATCGTGTTTTATTGCACAAATTTAGGTTTTACTCGCTAACCGTTGGAGACACACGAAAAGTGATAAAGAACCTTCGGATGGAAAATTAAATGCTAAAGCTCGTGTATGCCATCAATAGTTTGCTATTTCTTAGCGTTCTCTTTTTATTTGAAATGGAAATATGAAATTTTGAAACCAAAGGGTGTAGTGACTCACAAATTGTGGGTCTTACTCGTTAACCGTTGGAGATACACGAAAAGGGATACGGACCTTTAGGATAGGAAATTAAATTTTAAAGCTCGTATGTGCCTTCAAAAGTTTGCTATTTCTTAGCGTTCTCTTTTAATTTGATATGGAAATATGAAATTTTGATACCAAAGGGTGTAGTGGCGTCACTCTAATGGTCGCCATTTTTTAATAGTCCAAACTATCGAAATCAAAATTATCCTGTATGTAAACCTGGTAAATCTGCTACATCCATGCAAAATTTCATTAAAATCGGACCAGTGGTTCTTGCGTTATTGAATAACACACAGACAGACACACACACACCATTTCATTTTTTATATTAGTATGAAGTATGATAGATTACTGTACAAACTATATTCTTCTTATTGTAGTAAGTCATCCGACTTAGATGTCCCACTTGGCTGCAATAACTCTTTATTATTATTATTATTTGCTTTGCATGTACTTCCTTTATATGAAATATATTTGGCAAACAAAAACGATATTATAAAGATTTAATAGCAGCCAATGGCCATGAATTACAGTACACTTACGTTATTAAATAAATTAACACCAATATCATCAATCTGTACCAAATCCTGTTAAGGACTGACCTCTGTTCTTGCACTTTAGCACATGATGAAAACTATATTGCTTACCCTCAATTAGGGTATTTTAAGTTTTCTTTTTAGTGTTGAAAGTTGAAATTCACTCTTCTGAAAAGGGTACAGAATGTGACTTACCCTATTTTTCCCGTGTAGACCTCATACACGATAGACTTAACTGAGGAATTAAGAAGCTGACGAAAAAGATTTAAGGTTAGTAAGATAAACATCCGGCCATAATGTCGGCTGTCAAAATCGTTTGCTTGACCAATACACTACGTGTTGAGGGTCTGGAGATAGAGAAGGAAGCTCGTAGTTTTACGTGACCGTTAATCTCGCGATCATGAGCCACAGGACCTCCTTTTGTTACGTGGAATCCGTACCACGGGACAAAGCATATCACTTTGAAAATCTCACATGCATTGACCGGGAATCAAACTCGATCCACCTTGGTGAGAGGCGAATAGCTGGACCACTGCGCCTCCACGCCCCTTGGACACGCCATATATGCATTATGAAGAAATCTGTCCTGAGCACAGGTCACAAAGTGAGGAGAAAATGAAGAGTGGCTATGTAAAGAATATCACTTGTGCCTCTTGATGAACGGAAGTTATTTTCTTTATTAGGATCAATTTCTTTAAGGATGTGCCTAATAATAATAATCTGAGAAAGGAACTTTCTCAAATAATCATCATCATCTTAATTTCCCCTTTTTCAGCTGACATTGGGTGGGTGCAAATATGGTTCATCTCCACTTTGTTCTGTCGTTCCACCATTCCTCTTCCGACACTGTGTTCCAATCCAGGTTCCGTTTTCTAATGCTATACTTCACCGAGTCCATCCAACGCATTCTTGGTCTTCCTCGTCCTCTCTTCTCTGTCATCCGTCGTCCCAGTGCTCGTCTTGGTAGCCTTTCTTCATTCATCCGTTTGACATATCCAAACCATCTCAATCTGTTTAGGTCCAGTTTGTCATTTAGTTTCTGTACTTTAAGTTCTTTCCGTATATCTCACTCTATCACTCCTCGTTTTCTGGACCATACTTCTCAGGAATCTCATGTCAGCAGCCTGTAGTCTGCTCTTATCCCTCATAGCCATTGTCCATGTCATTATAGGAACATAATATGCTTTGTACTGTGCCCTTGGCCTACGTCTTAGGCCAAGGCAACATTATGTCACTGGAGTACTTATATGGGGCAATGTCATGATGTTAATGAGAATGAAATCATCATTATGTAATGATTATAATGATAACTAGGATCTTTCTGCCGTGTTGAAGACCACATATACTGTATATGGCTTGGCAGTTTTGACAGGGAGAAATTTATGGTTTTCACACAATGGGCAGAGCAGGTGCGTCATAAGTCGCTTGCCTGCAAGTTTCAGAGCAGGAGCACTCCAGCGAATTCTGAGAATCTTGCCAAAACGCAGTAACTATCTCAAGTTAGCACTCAGTAGATGCTTGACTCCGCCCTTAAAGAGTACGCCTCGGTTAGTTACAAGAGATCAAGGCATTACAGGAATGATCTGAAACGCCCATGATGAATCTAATTATTATTAAGAATTTTGGGAATGCGGTAACGGATTAAATATCTCTGTGTTCATCGAGTAGAAGTAGTCCCGCGCAAGGAAATTTGACAACGTCGAGTGTGTGAGAGAGAAGACATAGCGTCCTTCAGCAAGAAATTAGTTCTACCCAAGCGCTGATGATATAAATTTAGCCTATGATCGAGTTCCGTCGTGAACCATAAGATTAGCAAGGCCATATTTTTGTGTATAAATTAAGGTACCTGATTACTGTAGCCTATGAATATGAAAGGAGCATTTGGTATCGTATGTGCAAAACTGTGAATTGGCAACGATTTTGTCATATATGTGGGTGAAGTCTGTGACAGCGGGCATTGTTCATCATTCAGCCAACGTTAGTGGATGCTGGTCTATGTAGCACCACACCAAACATTAATGTACGAGACGCACAGTCCATTGTTCGGCTGATGCGAAATAATATTAAAAAATGAATACTGAGCTGTGAATGTGTATAACAGTAAGGACGGATGTGAAATTATATGTAATTCAAGTAAAAAATATATATATATATAACAGAAAATGTGTCCGCGACAAGTGTGGAAATAGTGTGAGAATTTGTCATCTATGACACAAGTGTATAGTCAACTAATGTATATATTTTTTAGTGGTGCATAATCTAGTTAAATATGTGTGTGTGTGCATTTTAAAAGGGTGCTGGCTTATAGCAACCTAGTGATAATGGAGGATTGCAGTGATATTAGCGAGTGGTGTTACATCATCGTGATGGGATTCGAACTGGCCATGGAGGTCATGTGTTAAGTTATACTGTTGCGGGCCTCTGGTCCAACTTATGCAAAGATGACGAAGGAGCCTTCAATATGATGAGTACCTTTTGATTACATTTTACAGTGTCAAATAATTCATGGATTTCATCGCCATAATGTTAGCATGTTATTTGTTTTCTTTTGATTTGTTTTATCTTGTGTGTACAATAACTGTGTCAATGGCGACCATGGTTGTGCATCTGACGGAGCTGGATACGCTCATAATGATTAATGATCACAATAATTATTTTAATGAATTAAAAGTGCCTAATTTAACGTAAGGATGTTGCTAAATAATCGTATCCGTACATAAAACACATGGTAGAACTACCTATTTTATTTATAAATGTGTGTTAGAAATATCCCCTGTGTTTTCCACCCAAATAAGACGAACGAAGCATGGTATTTCGATAGATGCCCTTTCCAGGCAAAATCTCATTATTTCGTATAAATGACCAGAAATAGTAATTTATGTATTTACATACCGGATGAATTAATATCCGAGGATTTTTTGGGACGATATTTAAAGGACCATGGTGTATTGTGATGGATAATGACGGGATATTATGGTGTAAGCAATGAGTATAGTTTAGAGGACAGTTTACAATGGCGTGAGTTATTTAAGAAGTGACGGCTGAACCAGCCTCATTAATTGTTATATTAGTTTTTATTGAGCGCGTGTGATATTTAAGGACATACAGGTAAGATGTTGTAAGGAGGAATCTACGATGAAATAAGATAAAATAGATAATGATGCCAGGTAAATATAGACCTGAGGGAAGATGTCAGATGAGAGTTAGTATGATAAGTTTACAATGATATGAGTGAATTGTACGTGCAAGATAGGGGCCAATAAGCGCAGGTAAAATAACGCTATAATTAATCTATATCCAAATGAGAGCGCTCCGCTCCACATTTAGAATACAAAGATCTGGTCGCACAGCTGGTGAGGATACAATCATATGTTAGCCCGGGGGAAGGGGTGAAGACTTGCATCTCTACCTTTCCACGGTCAAGGTTAGCTAGCAGGCGCGGCCAACCTATTGTCATTCTCCACAAAAGGAGGGGTCCACTCTGGACTCGGGTGTTTGCCGCAGCGATTCATTTAAATTTTTCTTATGTTTGGTCCCAAGTTTAATATTCACGTAAGGGTATGTTAGGTTACTACCCTGATGCCTCCAATCGATAGTGTTTCTTTTACTGATCATTTTGATATAAGGGACGGTTTTGTCTGCTGATCATACAGTCCCGGGTTCGATATCCTTTTGTTGTGCCTGGTCCAGAAACTATTTTAAACGGGTGCTAGGTAGGCAGTAACCTTGCGGTCCCGTGTTCGAAATCCTTTTGTTTTTGCCTGGTCGATCAGTCTTTTTAAATGGGTACTAGCTAGACAGTGACCTTAGAGTCCTGTGTTCATGAATAATTATTTTCGGTCCTGGAAAATAATTATTATTAGTTTTTTTATAGTTAATATTGGTTCAAAATTATCTTGAGATTTCTTTTTCTCAATAATTGTTGAACGGACCATGCTTTGTTCTATTGTAACCTCGTTCTGTAGGATAAGGCATTCAAGGTAAGAAATGTATAGGTAGCGAATACCTCTAAATACATATTGATCCTGTTGAATAGGCCACTTAGAACATGTTTGTGCCATGCCTATCTTTTTCAGGGGTCGCGGCTTCAAATACATTCACCGTTGTTTAACATAACACTGATACAAGGTATTTCTTCTGTGCCATGTCTATCTTTTTCAGGGGTCGCGGCTTCAAATACATTCACCGTTGCCTAACGTGACTCTGACACGATACGATTACTTTAATAATGTTTGGTTGGAATTATTAATTGTTTTTCATGTTTATCCAACCCAAGTTTGAAAGGCAAATGATTAGTCATCATTTTTATGATGCTATTTTGTTGGTTTTTTAAGACATTTTTCCTAGTTTGTTTATTAAATATCCATGAATTATTTGACAAGGCATCGAGTGCTTGGTTCGAAAGTGTATCACGTCGAACGCAAGGGCCGAAGCCAGGCTTATCATATCGCTAATATGTTAATGCAATATGTGACAATTTGTAAGTGTGTTTCAAGGCTAAGGAAACTAAATGGCTTCATTGATTCAGCTATTTTGTTTTAAAGCTAAGACGTCCAAAGTAATGTCGGGATTGGACATTAAGATTCCGTACGGAAAGGCTTCCATAATTAATTTACAAGAGTATGTAAATAAGATGCATAAATCATATTCATGTTTGCAGATAGAAATACATAATTAATGCCATGAAGGTTAAGATTTGATATGAGGGTAAACTTTTATTTAACGGAGGGATTCTAGTAAATGTTAATTAAACGCCATTAATAATTAAATAAGCCAATGGCTAGGCTATAATGTATACTTCGGAATGCCCATGGATGTCTCTGATATTTGAACATACCATGTATCTGAAATGTAATTGGATGATGTTAGACTCAATGATTATTATGTTTACTCAGATTAATGATTGATTAATTTCGTGTAAATGGATTTCTTTTTCTTAATCCATACTGTTGTTACAGTTGATCCATCATCTCTTAATAACTTAACTTTCTGATGATATCTTATCATCGTAATTAATAAATTTGATTATGGCAATTAATGCTAATTGGTGTTAACCAGATTTCATTTTTGATTCATTTTCTTTATTTTGCCATATGATTGGTTTTTATTTGTCAATAAATTTGATTGTAATCATACATCATAACTACTATGATAAGTATTAATTGATGCTGATTAGCATTTAATTGGTGGTTTTTGGACATTAATTAGTCCATTGTTTATATTTTTGATTTTGACTTAATTTTATTGATTCCGTAATTGATTTATTTTACCTTTGCGTTATTATTATTATTATTATTATTATTATTATTATTTTAAATTTCATTTCTACTATTTTGGTTTTATTTCATTTATTTGTTTTTGCTGTACTGGTGTTGGTGCATTAAATTTGTTTATTCTCATTCAGAATCTGTGTGTGATGAATTTTATTCAGCCCTAGTGATCTTCCTATAATATCCAGAACAGTTTCATATTCAAGCTAGTGTACCGTTCATGCCCCGACGACAGAGTCCTGTTCTGAAGGCCTTGTGCAAGGGTACATGGCAAAGGATAGATTATTCTCTATTCTTCTTCGATTTTTCTATTCTGGAAGATCCTAGTGGTTAACATACACAGATGCACCCGGGTTTTGTGCTTGTTTGATTAAGTTTGGCTTGCCTACTCGTTTGGCATGTTAATTATTTTTTTGACTTTATGCTGAGCGGGTAAACGCTGGAAGATACCCATAAGTCACTTATCAATTCAAACCCGAATCCAAACCGTATTCTATTCATTTCATACCCGTTATTTTTCCGTGAGGATCAGCCTTGCCCTTTTTCCGCTTGCCACATTCATTTAATACCAAACCCTGTTCTCCCCACCACCAGTGCAAAGTGCAAAATGGCGCCCAACGGTGTGACTTAAGCTTGAGACAATAGCAGCCCAACATAAAGTCGAAATGGAGCTCATTTAATTGAATGAGAGTTACTGTAATTAAATTTTCATTTATATAAATTTTTATAGTATCATACAGTAATCTCAAGGAGTCCCTTGAAATTTTTATAGCATTGAGCATCCATCAGATAGTTAATTAAGGCTCATTAGTGGCCTGATGAGAAACATTAATCACTTTAATTAATGTTTGATTAAATTAAATTAATTAATTATTTTTTCTTTTAGTGATAAGTCAAATATTTAATGACACCAATGGATTACAATCAAATTTTGAATCGTTTTACTGTTGCAATATCACTGTAGGTGATTGCAAATTCGAAGGATAGGGGAAGGAAGCCTTGAAAGCTTTGAAATACACTTGCATTGCATGGTGTGTTGATGTGTATATTTGCATGAGTTGGGACAAGCCCGCATATTCTCTTATTGATAATTATGTCATCGACAGAGGACCTGATGGTCGTATTGCAAGAATTTAAGGACAGTAGTTATAAGCAGATGCAGGAAATAAAAGACAGTAATCAGGAACTTAGAGTTAGTACTGAACAGCAATTGTCACAGATGCAGAGAAATATAGAACATGTAGGCCGCATTTGCAATCAGAGTACTGAGCAAATAGAAATTCATATGGTCACGATCGAGAACGAGATCAAGAACGTGTCTCAGAGAATGGCTAGTATGGAAATTCGAGTCCAAGCGCAGGTAGCGAAATGTGAAGGGGGAATTGCAGCAACTCAGGCAGATGTCGACAAGCTGAGAGATGAGAATAAGTCAACGCAAGCCAAAATAGGAGTGATCGAGACCGACATTTCTACATTTAAGGACGAGATTAAGGATTCATTGCAGCTCATACGAGATGATATGAATGGCCAACATGACGAATGTAAGAAATCATGGGAAAAGGATAAGGAAGGATTGAAGAGAGATGTCGAATTAGCATACGAGGACATGGGCCAGGAGGCTAAGGAAGAAAGGATAGCTGTACTCCGTAAATTAGAAGAGAGCAAATTAAAGATTAATAAGGTCGAGATGGAGCTTTTGTCAAGGATGGAACGACAAGAAAATAAACAAGTCAAAAGCGACCTCAAGATGCTGATCCAAGAAGAGGTCATTGCCGACTTACAAAAAGGATTGGCCAAGTCCATTACAGAAACCCGTATGGAAGGGAAAGTAGGATTTCAGGAGCATACGACCATAGATGAGGGGATGGAACCTCACAGTCAGGAATTCAGGGGTCGTACTTCGACACCCGTGGAGTCTAACGCAGCTGCTCAGGTCATTCACGTTATAAAAATGAGTGATGACCGGCCGAACAAATTTTCAGGGAAGAATAACTTTACTCCTAAGAGTTTTCTCAGAGAATTGATGGAATACATCAAGGAAAGCAAGATCTCAGAAGACCGACAGTTAAGGACAGTAGAGAAACTGCTGACTGGACACGCGTTACAATGGTTCCGTAGCTTCAGGTATACCTTTGACACTATGGGGGAATTCCGTGAAGCATTTCTGAAGAAGTATTGGAGCCTTGCCTCGCAACAGAACCTGAGGATGGAACTATACGCGCGCCGCTATAGTACCACATCACCCACAAAATATTCAGAATATTTCATCACACAGCTACACCGAATGAAAGAGTTGGATATGCCTCCATCAGAAGAAGAGATGATCACCGCCATTGAGAGTTCAACAGATCATGGCGGCAGTGAACGTACGGACAGCGGTACATGCCGAGGAAATATTGAGAAACCTCGATGAAACGACGATCCACAGTCCGCAAAGATCAGGTCGAACGACTGAAAATGTAAACGTGGTCGGCCTAGAAGAAGCACCTAGACGACGCATGAAGGACCAAAGTACAGACGCCATGGACATGAGGCAGAACTGGGAACGTCGGGAACACCAAGATCAAGAGTTGAGGCCCCCGTGGTATGGTAACCGAGGTAATAATAACTGGGGGTCGTCTCAAAGACAAAATGAACCATGGAGAGGACATCGTGGATCATACAGGCCGTATAACAAGAGAGGTGGGCGTTTTCAACGCGGAAGACCGCCGTGGGACCAAAACAGAGAGCCAGAAGTGAGATGGGACTTGCCAGATGACCACAGAGAGGAAATGGAAAGGTGGCACAGCGATTCGGAGCGGTATTTGGCAGAATTACGTGCCAAAGAATTGGCCGAACAAAGTAAGAAAGACAAATGGAACAGGGGAATGAATGATCGAAGGGATCCAGATGTCATCGAACAGGGAGCTGAGAGCCAGGAACTCCAGAATACCCGGAGGAACAACAATCAATCATCCGGAGGTACACCAGATAGGAATGGCAACAACGAGAAAAAAACGCCAATTTTAGAAGATGGGAACGTCGCTAGTGCACAAAACAGTCACAATGCAAAGTATATGGTAGTAGCGCAGATCAGTGACTGGGTCATCAAAGAAGAGGACTTGACGGAGGACACAAGAGGGCCAAAGATTAATAAAATTAGAGAATTACCCATAATTTACGCCCGAGTGGGAGGTCTAACGGTAAGCTGTATGGTAGATACGGGTGCCAGCATCAGTATAGCTTCCCAAGCATTAGTTAAAGAGTTGGAGAGATTGGGGAAGGTTCCCGTGATGCCAATTTCTAACATCACAGTCAAGGGCATTATCCCAGACAAATCCGCAGTCTGTAAGTTCCAAGCATTGTTGGACATTACACTGCAAGGACATAATATGCCGCATTCGTTCATCACAATGAACGAGATAAATTATAACATTATCTTGGGAGCGGACTTCATTCGAGAATATAAAGCAGTCATCAACCTATTTGAAAACACCATTTGTTTTAAAGATATTGGAGAGGACAATCATTTGGACATGCAATTAAATACGGATATTCCAAGAGATGGCGAAGAGATATGGACATTGTGCACCACTGAAGAGATGGAAGCATATGAGAAAATCGACGAAAGGTTAAGGGATATTGAGGATGATTTAATGGAACCTGAATCCTGGGTCATGGCGCTAGAAGAATTGGAAGACAGAGTTACTGACGCTTTTGAGGAGAAGGCTCGTGAAGCAAAGATAAATGAGGAGAACAGGATCAAATTGATGGACATGTTAAAGCGACACGAACCGGTTTTTAATTCTAAACCCGGTAAGATAGAACATTTCAAGTACCAAATGCAGGTCAACGATTGGTCACCGTTTAGGAAAAAGCCTTATCCGATAGCCGAAAAACATATGAATGAGGTGAAAGAAACCATCAAGCAAATGGAGGATGCTGGAGTCATAGTTAAGATGGCTACCCCATTCGTGAGTCCGTTGGTTGTAGTCAAGAAACCCAATGGCTATGTTCGAATATGTCTGGACGCCAGGACAATTAATGAACGATTGATTCCTGAATATGACCAAGCTCCAGCGATCAAAGAGGTCATAAACAAATTCCAGAACAAGATATATTTTTCATCAATAGACTTGACTAGTAGCTATCACCATTTGGAACTGGATGACAAGTCAAGGTTATTGACTGGATTCCTATTTAATCAGCAAACTTATGCATTTCAAAGATTACCATTCGGTATCAAAACAGCAGGTTCGGCACTCATACGAGCGTTAGACCGGAACCTGACGTCGGAAGTCAAGGATGCCACTGTAAGATATGTCGATGACATACTCTTGGCGTCTGATAATTTGGATGATCACCTCACGAATTTAGAGAAATTACTAGACAATTTGGAGAAAGCCAATTTCAAAATTAACATCCAAAAATCTCATTTTTGCCAGAAGGAGGTACTCTATTTAGGCCACATCATCGATGGTGAAGGAGTACGCCCAAATCCTGCGAAACTAGAGGCTATTCGGAACTTTCCTAAACCAAACAGAATAAAACACGTCCGCCAATTTCTGGGCATTTGCAATTTCTTTGCAAATCATTGTCCCGGGTATACTGAGGCTGTGGCGCCACTACAGGATATGCTTCGTAAGAACAGCAAATGGGCATGGAAGGAAGAATGCGACGCGGCTTTTTGGAAAACGAAGGAATTACTAACCAATAGTATTAAATTGGGTTACCCGGATTTCTCAAGAAAATTTATAATTCAAACAGACGCCTCACGGATTGGAATTGGATGCATGATGTACCAAGAAGATCCAAACAACCCTCGAGAACGATCTTACTTGGCATTTTCTAGCCGTAAGCTAAAGACACACGAGCGAAATTACACAGTAACGGAATTGGAACTTCTATCCATCATTTTTGCTTTACAACAATGGAGGAAGACTGTCTATGGTTTCGAGATTTTGATAAGAACCGACCACAAGAGCCTTATCTTCCTATTGAAAACTCCCATGGCTAGCGAGCGAGTGAACAGATGGTCGTTGTATGTTCAACAGTTCAATATTTACATTGAACACTGCCCAGGAAGATTCAATGTGATACCCGACGCATTAAGTCGAAACCCAGAACGAGGAGAAGGAGTAGTATCTGTACATCAAGTCGAGCTCACTCAGGCAGATCAGGAATTTTTGGTTAAACTGGGAGAAATTCAGGCTGAACAAGTTAAGGATCCGTGGATGAATATGATCATCGATTATTTAAGAGGAAGATTGCAACGAGGAACGCCCGCGTATTTGGAAGCGGAGAAAATTTCGACAAGTTATATTTGGTATAATAACCTGCTGCACAAGTACGTGGATCCCGATCGCGTGAAATCAAGGATTGTGGTGCCACCTTCTTTACAGAGAGGTCTAGTCTGGCACGCACATAGCATATCTGGACATGGAGGAATCGATAAGACAAGTGCTCTTATTCAAGAAGCATTTGTATGGCCCAAATTAAGGGAAACCATTCGCAGTGTTTTGAAGACCTGTGACAAATGTCAAAGGGTTAAGCCAAACTCATTCCTCATGAAGCAATATCCCAAACCTCTACTGCCACAGAAGCCGTGCGAACTGGTCGCCATGGACGGTTATGGTCCGTTACCAAAAGGCAGAAGAGGATGCAAATACATTCTCGTCAGCATCGATGTATTTACAAAATACGTGGTGTTATGTCCAGTTCAGAAGTTAAACACTAAACAGGTACTGAACAGAATTAAGGCAAGGGTAATTCCAACGTTAGGGAAGATGGAATTCTGTCTTACGGACCACGGCAGTTATTTCACTAGTGCCGAGTTTAGGAGTGGGATGGTGAGGTTAGATGTCCGGCACGTGTTGAGTTCAGTGCGCCATCCTGAGGGAAATCCATCAGAAAGAATAATGCGGGAGATCGCAAAATATTGCCGAATTTACTGTTCTGATCAGCATTGGAAGTGGGTCGACGTATTACCCGTAATGGAATTCTGTATAAACAATACGATCCATGAAAGCACAGGACAGATCCCCACAGTCCTTCACTTAAATCGATTTCCGGATCGACCGTGGAAGAACATCTTACCGTGTCCATTGGACGCACGACCAAGCCATGAATTAACCATACAGGCCACGGCAACTTATTTGAAGAAACAAGCTGATCGTCGATTACGTAGAGTGCGTAATAAAAGATTTCACCGTCCTTTGGAATTGGAAGAATTGGTCTTGGTGAAACGACCAGCAGTGTCCGATCCAGCGAAGCGAATATACTCAAAATTTTGCGAGATATTCTATGGACCGTACCGAGTCATAAAGGTGATTGGAAATAATGCTTATAAAGTGAAACACCTACGCACTGGAGTCGAGTCTGTCTATAACGCACAGAATCTAAAACTATACTACCCCGCCGAAGAAGATGAGGTCCAACACCAAGTCAACGTAGTGGAGAAGAAAGAAGAAGGGGAAGATCCATTCCAAGTAGAAGAACCATCGGAAGCAGAAGAAGAGAATCAGCGGACAAATAATCACGACTGTCAATGGATAACGCTGCGTGAAGAATTTGATAATGCTGAGAGAGAGTAAACTAAGGATAAATGCAGAATTTAAAGCTGAGAATAAGAGACTGCTTGAAGAATTTGGTGATCCAAATTAATTTTGAGTCCATCAGAAAGCCAACTTCGAAAGAAGGTCGATGAGGAAGACATGACATTGTTAAAATGGATTATGTTGCCGAGTATTGTTGAATTGTAAAAACTCTTCGTAACCTCAGCAGTTTTTCCAAACTAAGAAGGAGGGAGATGTGCCCTTGGCCTACGTCTTAGGCCAAGGACACATTATGTCACTGGAGTACTTATATGGGGCAATGTCATGATGTTAATGAGAATGAAATCATCATTATGTAATGATTATAATGATAACTAGGATCTTTCTGCCGTGTTGAAGACCACATATACTGTATATGGCTTGGCAGTTTTGACAGGGAGAAATTTATGATTTTCACACAATGGGCAGAGCAGGTGCGTCATAAGTCGCTTGCCTGCAAGTTTCAGAGCAGGAGCACTCCAGCGAATTCTGAGAATCTTGCCAAAACGCAGTAACTATCTCAAGTTAGCACGCAGTAGATGCTTGACTCCGCCCTTAAAGAGTACGCCTCGGTTAGTTACAAGAGATCAAGGCATTACAGGAATGATCTGAAACGCCCATGATGAATCTAATTATTATTAAGAATTTTGGGAATGCGGTAACGGATTAAAAATCTCTGTGTTCATCGAGTAGAAGTAGTCCCGCGCAAGGAAATTTGACAACGTCGAGTGTGTGAGAGAGAAGACATAGCGTCCTTCAGCAAGAAATTAGTTCTACCCAAGCGCTGATGATATAAATTTAGCCTATGATCGAGTTCCGTCGTGAACCATAAGATTAGCAAGGCCATATTTTTGTGTATAAATTAAGGTACCTGATTACTGTAGCCTATGAATATGAAAGGAGCATTTGGTGTCGTATGTGCAAAACTGTGAATTGGCAACCATTTTGTCATATATGTGGGTGAAGTCTGTGACAGCGGGCATTGTTCATCATTCAGCCAACGTTAGTGGATGCTGGTCTATGTAGCACCACACCAAACATTAATGTACGAGACGCACAGTCCATTGTTCGGCTGATGCGAAATAATATTAAAAAATGAATACTGAGCTGTGAATGTGTATAACAGTAAGGGCGGATGTGAAATTATATGTAATTCAAGTAAAAAATATATATATATAACAGAAAATATGTCCGCGACAAGTGTGGAAATAGTGTGAGAATTTGTCATCTATGACACAAGTGTATAGTCAACTAATGTATATATTTTTTAGTGGTGCATAATCTAGTTAAATATGTGTGTGTGTGCATTTTAAAAGGGTGCTGGCTTATAGCAACCTAGTGATAATGGAGGATTGCAGTGATATTAGCGAGTGGTGTTACATCATCGTGATGGGATTCGAACTGGCCATGGAGGTCATGTGTTAAGTTATACTGTTGCGGGCCTCTGGTCCAACTTATGCAAAGATGACGAAGGAGCCTTCAATATGATGAGTACCTTTTGATTACATTTTACAGTGTCAAATAATTCATGGATTTCATCGCCATAATGTTAGCATGTTATTTGTTTTCTTTTGATTTGTTTTATCTTGTGTGTACAATAACTGTGTCAATGGCGACCATAGTTGTGCATCTGACGGAGCTGGATACGCTCATAATGATTAATGATCACAATAATTATTTTAATGAATTAAAAGTGCCTAATTTAACGTAAGGATGTTGCTAAATAATCGTATCCGTACATAAAACACATGGTAGAACTACCTATTTTATTTATAAATGTGTGTTAGAAATATCCCCTGTGTTTTCCACCCAAATAGGACGAACGAAGCATGGTATTTCGATAGATGCCCTTTCCAGGCAAAATCTCATTATTTCGTATAAATGACCAGAAATAGTAATTTATGTATTTACATACCGGATGAATTAATATCCGAGGATTTTTTGGGACGATATTTAAAGGACCATGGTGTATTGTGATGGATAATGACGGGATATTATGGTGTAAGCAATGAGTATAGTTTAGAGGACAGTTTACAATGGCGTGAGTTATTTAAGAAGTGACGGCTGAACCAGCCTCATTAATTGTTATATTAGTTTTTATTGAGCGCGTGTGATATTTAAGGACATACAGGTAAGATGTTGTAAGGAGGAATCTACGATGAAATAAGATAAAATAGATAATGATGCCAGGTAAATATAGACCTGAGGGAAGATGTCAGATGAGAGTTAGTATGATAAGTTTACAATGATATGAGTGAATTGTACGTGCAAGATAGGGGCCAATAAGCGCAGGTAAAATAACGCTATAATTAATCTATATCCAAATGAGAGCGCTCCGCTCCACATTTAGAATACAAAGATCTGGTCGCACAGCTGGTGAGGATACAATCATATGTTAGCCCGGGGGAAGGGGTGAAGACTTGCATCTCTACCTTTCCACGGTCAAGGTTAGCTAGCAGGCGCGGCCAACCTATTGTCATTCTCCACAAAAGGAGGGGTCCACTCTGGACTCGGGTGTTTGCCGCAGCGATTCATTTAAATTTTTCTTATGTTTGGTCCCAAGTTTAATATTCACGTAAGGGTATGTTAGGTTACTACCCTGATGCCTCCAATCGATAGTGTTTCTTTTACTGATCATTTTGATATAAGGGACGGTTTTGTCTGCTGATCATACAGTCCCGGGTTCGATATCCTTTTGTTGTGCCTGGTCCAGAAACTATTTTAAACGGGTGCTAGGTAGGCAGTAACCTTGCGGTCCCGTGTTCGAAATCCTTTTGTTTATGCCTGGTCGATCAGTCTTTTTAAATGGGTACTAGCTAGACAGTGACCTTAGAGTCCTGTGTTCATGAATAATTATTTTCGGTCCTGGAAAATAATTATTATTAGTTTTTTTTATAGTTAATATTGGTTCAAAATTATCTTGAGATTTCTTTTTCTCAATAATTGTTGAACGGACCATGCTTTGTTCTATTGTAACCTCGTTCTGCAGGATAAGGCATTCAAGGTAAGAAATGTATAGGTAGCGAATACCTCTAAATACATATTGATCCTGTTGAATAGGCCACTTAGAACATGTTTGTGCCATGCCTATCTTTTTCAGGGGTCGCGGCTTCAAATACATTCACCGTTGTTTAACATAACACTGATACAAGGTATTTCTTCTGTGCCATGTCTATCTTTTTCAGGGGTCGCGGCTTCAAATACATTCACCGTTGCCTAACGTGACTCTGACACGATACGATTACTTTAATAATGTTTGGTTGGAATTATTAATTGTTTTTCATGTTTATCCAACCCAAGTTTGAAAGGCAAATGATTAGTCATCATTTTTATGATGCTATTTTGTTGGTTTTTTAAGGCATTTTTCCTAGTTTGTTTATTAAATATCCATGAATTATTTGACAAGGCATCGAGTGCTTGGTTCGAAAGTGTATCACGTCGAACGCAAGGGCCGAAGCCAGGCTTATCATATCGCTAATATGTTAATGCAATATGTGACAATTTGTAAGTGTGTTTCAAGGCTAAGGAAACTAAATGGCTTCATTGATTCAGCTATTTTGTTTTAAAGCTAAGACGTCCAAAGTAATGTCGGGATTGGACATTAAGATTCCGTACGGAAAGGCTTCCATAATTAATTTACAAGAGTATGTAAATAAGATGCATAAATCATATTCATGTTTGCAGATAGAAATACATAATTAATGCCATGAAGGTTAAGATTTGATATGAGGGTAAACTTTTATTTAACGGAGGGATTCTAGTAAATGTTAATTAAACGCCATTAATAATTAAATAAGCCAATGGCTAGGCTATAATGTATACTTCGGAATGGCCATGGATGTCTCTGATATTTGAACATACGATGTATCTGAAATGTAATTGGATGATATTAGACTCAATGATTATTATGTTTACTCAGATTAATGATTGATTAATTTCGTATAAATGGATTTCTTTTTCTTAATCCATACTGTTGTTACAGTTGACCGGACCCTCTTGATCCATCATCTCTTAATAACTTAACTTTCTGATGATATCTTAACATCGTAATTAATAAATTTGATTATGGCAATTAATGCTAATTGGTGTTAACCAGATTTCATTTTTGATTCATTTTCTTTATTTTGCCATATGATTGGTTTTTATTTGTCAATAAATTTGATTGTAATCATACATCATAACTACTATGATAAGTATTAATTGATGCTGATTAGCATTTAATTGGTGGTTTTTGGACATTAATTAGTCCATTGTTTATATTTTTGATTTTGACTTAATTTTATTGATTCCGTAATTGATTTATTTTACCTTTGAGTTATTATTATTATTATTATTATTATTATTATTATTATTATTATTATTATTTTAAATTTCATTTCTACTATTTTGGTTTTATTTCATTTATTTGTTTTTGCTGTACTGGTGTTGGTGCATTAAATTTGTTTATTCTCATTCAGAATCTGTGTGTGATGAATTTTATTCAGCCCTAGTGATCTTCCTATAATATCCAGAACAGTTTCATATTCAAGCTAGTGTACCGTTCATGCCCCGACGACAGAGTCCTGTTCTGAAGGCCTTGTGCAAGGGTACAGTACATAACTTCTTTAGCCTTAATTGGTATATCCTTGTTCCATACTAACTTAGTCCCCGTACCTGTTGGTAAAAAGCACTCCCGAGTTGTATTCTTCTGCTAATTTCAAAATCTAGTCTTCCATCTTCAGTCTGTTCACTTCCCAAGTATTTGAAGTGTTTCACCACTTCCAATTCCTTATCACCGACTTTGATTACTCCTTTTCCTTCTTTCTTATCTCTACTCATCACCACTGTTTTACTCTTCTCCACATTTATCTTCAAAGCCCATTGCTCAATCTTTTCATTTATTACGTCTAACTGTTTTTGTACCTCCATCTCATCCTCGACCCAGATCACAACATTGTCTGCAAACAACATTACCTTCATCTTTGCCCTACTATAGTCTTTCATTGCTGCCTTCAGGATGTCACCCAGATAATATAAGATACAAATCTATGTACTGTACACGGAACCTGCAGACAAATTAAGAATAAGAGAGAACTAAGTGCTTTATATTGAGCCCGTTTACTCCAAGATACCATGGGGATTGAATGCCAAAAAAAGCCACCCTGAGACCACACTGCAAAAGAAAAGAGAACACACAGAATTAACAGACATTGATCCAAACTAGTCCCAGCATAATAGTGTTATCTAAGGGGTACCGGGTAGGGGTGTTATGAAACTAGCCCAATATTCATATCCTCTAGAAAAAGGAATCAAAGCTACAATAATTAGACAGATTTACGTTGAAATGCATCCAAGATTTATTGGACTGAGATCCCTAGCCTACTCTATATTGGGGATATAATGATCTATCAATAAACTAACTGAAATATACCCTGTCTCAAAAATAAAAGACATCGTACATTTACGTCCCATCATCCCCCCAAGAAGTTCTATCAATCAATAGCGCGATGAGAAAAACTAGGAATGTGGTACGTAAATAAATCCCTAAACAATTCTAAATGTGAATTAAACTACAATTCATAGTGAGATCGCTCCTAATTCGATAGCAGATGGCCGTCATCTACCATTAAACAAGTAGTTCCGTGAAGAACTATACAGCCTATTTTCATATATCCTGCTCATGTTAATTGTCTCTATCAACATACAAAATTTCAGTTTAATTGCTGTAACAGATTCGTAGATATTGAGAACCGTCTAAATATTTCATATGGTCGCCGGGATGGATTTTTATTTTTGTACTATTACATTAAGATTATTGTGTACGTGTGGTATTCAAACTTCAATCGCATGATTAGAACACAAGAAGTAAAAACGAAATTTTAAAAGTACGCACACCAGCCATCTTGTGATTATGCAAACAATTGAAATAAATTACACGCCAGTGGATCAATATTTGTATAAGCATTTAACGTGCAACGTTTCACGGCACTCGGATAGTTAATTCGCGAGAAACGTCCATTTAAATATTTATACTTCGCGTCGCCGCCATGTTGGATTTGTGCTCACCAGGTTACTGAAAGTCCTATAGGTGAACGTATGTTCTTAGTCTCCATGAACATTAAAAAATATCAGTTAGGTTGCTGTAAAAGATTCATAGATATTGAGAACCGTCTAAATATTTCGGAAGCTCGCCATTTAGGATTGTTATATGTATAGGCCATAGAGTTATGTGCCAATCAAGGACAATTATTGCCTAGCTTCATTATTCAAACTTTCACTTCGATCGCATGATTACGACACAAGAATAAAAACTTAATTTTAAAATTTCGCACAGTCGCCATCTTGAATTGAATTAAATTAGATGGCAGTGCATTAAAATCTGCAAAATCATTTACTGTACCACATTTCACTGCGCTCAGAGAGTTAAATCACGAGAAAAGTCTATTAAAATATTTCAAATTCGCTTGGTCGCCATGTTCGTTTTGTACTTTACAGGTTTATGACATATACATAGATAAACTTGTATCAGTACCCTTTATCACCGTACAAAATTGCATGATGATATCTGTAATAGTTTCGGAGATATAGAATGTCAGTGAAATATTTCGCACAGCCGCCATTTTGAGGTTATGTAAGCAATTGAACTAAATTATACTCCAGTGCATTACAATGTGTATAAACATTAGCTGTACCAAGTTTCATTACGTTTGGATAGTTAAATCGCGAGAAATGTCTATTTAAAAGTCTCAATTTCGCTTGACCGCCATGTTGATTTTGTAGTCACCAGGTTTTTGAAAGTTTCATAGGTGAACTTCTAGTAGTGCCCTTTACCACCGTACACAATTTCAGGGCGATATCGGTAATAGTTTCGTAGATATTGAATGCTAGTGAAATATTTCACACAGCCGCCATGTTAGATTGGTGAGACGTAACAAAATTTGAAGGGCACGGTCGAGGTCGCCGGGAATAGTGCTATGAACTTACCGAGTTTCATTGATATCGCTCCAGCCGTTTAGATTTTATTAGTGGGGGGCACACACACACCTCTCTCTCTCTCTCACACACACACACACACATACACGGACAAAAGGTGATCTCATAAGCCTATTTTTTCAAAATTGAAAATAGGCTAAAAACGTTCGAAATTGATTTGGAACAAACTAATGTAGAATGACAGGCACTATACATGTGCTAAGTTTAAAGCTGTTGGCTCGCATACTTTCTGACATATTGGTATTTGGATAAAAACAAGATGTTCAGTAAAGAACATATAGCCTACTTTCTCCTAAATGTATGAGTATAGTTATAACTCGTTGTTATAATCAAAGAGTATAATAGAACTATTTATTGTTGAAGACCTTAGAAACGATTTACCTCTACCAAACGCCACAACCTAGATAAAAACTGCTACCATCATTGAAGAAAGAAAGAAAGAAAGAAAGAAAGAAAGATAAGAAGTATCTAAAGAATGTTATGGATCTGGAGACATAATCGACCGGACTGGCGGCGTGGCTCAGCGGTAACGTTCTCGCTTGCTGGACCGTATGTTTCAGGTTCGTATCCTGGCGCAGTCAGCTGGCATTTGAGGGTGCACAAATGCGAGGGAGCCGTGTTAGTAGATTTACTGGCACGTTAAAGATCCCCTTCGGGACAAAATTCTGGCACCCCGGCGTCTCTAAAAGCAACAGTAGTTAAAAGGGACGTAAAACCAATAACATTATTATTATTATTATTATTATTATTATTATTATTATTATTATTATTATTATTATTATTATTATTATTATTACATAATCGGCCTGACGCGGGCAACATCCAACTTTGAGTTGAGGCATGTCTTTACACGTCTGGCTGCGTATGACTTTCACAACCCTAATTGAATTAACAAATCTTTCCATGACCCTACAGAGACGTGTGTATACCAACTATGTGGATATTTTCGATTGCTATTTGGCTGAAATAGAAGTATTAATTAATATCCTGAACCAGCACCAACGATAGAGTTCAGATACTATGTGAAATCGCTTTGTTCTTTACTTCAATTAACATTTTCAAATAACGCACAATAGGCTGTTACAAACCCTTTAAAATAGAAAGTAAAAATGTATCGTAGTATCATCTTGTCATTCTTCAAATTCGATGCGCATAGAATGCAAATGGTATAGTAATCAATGGAGCCCCACGTAGACTATTCGAGATATCTAGTGGTGAAATATCTAACAATATAATCCTAACAGAGCGAGTGCATTCTAGCGGCCAGAAGAAGAAACTTTTCAATAAAACCTGGTCGGCGTGCAGTTACCTTTTGGCAGCTAGATGTCTCGAGTAAATCTGCTGGCGAATTATGTTTTAATTAAATATATATTTTACACCATAATATGCACAATATAACGCTTAATTTTAAAACATCTGAGTCATTACAAAAAAATAAACATATAAAATTTCAAGCAAAAAAACTAGCTCTGATCGGGTTTGAACCATAGGCATTTGAACGATAGGCTAACGCTCTACCACTAAGCTAATTGTGTCAACGAATATCGTTCTAAATAAAATGACTTACATAGAACTTGTTAGCAAATAGTGATTTATACTAAACGATTTCATCACTGGAGTATATTATTTATATATAAAGCATTTCATACAAAGTTTATTTATTTTATATCAGTACGCTATATTGCATGCAATACTCAAATTAGTGAAATATAAGTCAGGCACAAGATATCCGCTGCCATCTTGTCTTATTACTAAATCAGCTCAGCTTTTTAAAATCACGTCTGCACTATAGTATTACAAAATAAACTTTTAATTTCGAACGTGCCTCTTCCTTTAGAACAGTTAAAACGATTCTCGGCTCGATAATCGGAACTGGTGGGTCCCATGATATGGATTATAAAGTTTGCATAATTCGCACGGCCGCCATCCTGAAATGGTATGGCGGACGACCTTGTAGTTTGGTAACAAGACGCATCCTATACGAAGGTATGTTGTTACCAAATTTTGTAGAGATCGGATGATTTGGTTAGTCGTTATTTGATTTTACGTTTTGAACGTTTGAGTGGCCGCCATTCAGTTTCAGTAAATATGGCGGCGATATATAACATGACACTGAGGTGTCCTTTGCTAGTGCTACCTTTGTACCAAATTTCGTTCAATTCTCATTCACCGTGTTCGAATTGATAGGGGGGGACAGACATTCAGAGTACACACACTCACACACACACACACAGACACACAGACACACACACACACACAGACTCACACACACACATACACACACACAGACAGACACACTTTTTTCGCCCTGTGTTGATCTCATAAGTCTACTTTCATTTTTTGCAAAAATCGAAAATAGGCTAAAAATAGAGAGAGCATGTATCAACAGTTGGCAGACCTGGTGGCTTTTAAGAATAGGCTCAGTCATATCTGTGTATATACATAAGAATACATGTACATACGAAATTTGGTTGAAACCCAATTGATAGTGTATGAGTTATATGCATTTAAAATTGGACCTATCAGTACGCTTAGAATCATTTTGGCATCACTGTCATTTATGGCCTCTTGAAAATTAAACTGAAATATTATTATCTATATGTGTGCCAATTTTGGAATAGTTCCCATGCATACCTTCCAGGATATCCAACATGGAGCTCAAATACAAGCTACCAACATAATTCTAAGCCTGCTGATAGGACCATTTTTAAATACATGTAAATTCTATATTATCAATTGGATTTCAACCAAATTTCGTATGAGCTATGTGTACCATAACAGATATGACTATAAGTATTCTTAAGAGCAATCAGGGCCGCCAACTGTTAATAAATGCTGTTTATATTTTTTACCCTAATATCTATATATCAGAAAGTATGCAAGCCAACAGCTCTAAACTTTGCGCACGTACAGTAGCTGACATTCTAGATTAATTAGGAGTAAATAATATACGTCAGTGCTGCCAACATGATACTAAGCCTGCTGATAAGTCCAATTTTAAATTGCCAGTAAGGCCCATACTAACAAATGGATTTCATCCAAAATTGGCACAACAATAGATCATAATATTTCAGATTATTTCTGACCAACACATGCATGATATTGTTGCAACATGATTTTACGCGCGCTGATAGATTCAATATCTAACTGTACGTAACGTTCATACTATCCATTGGACTTCAACCAAATGTTGTATTCTGTACATTAAGAGATGGAACTAAGAATATATTCTATCACCAGGGCTGCCAACTGTAGTGCTCTATTAGGCTACATTATGCCAGGTATATTTTGAACTAATTAGAAATTTCGATATTACCAACTTAATTTCGTCATTTTTCTAGATACGTCCTTATAGTTTAATCATTGGCATGATTCTTAAATTTTAAGAAAAGTAGGCTCCTTAGTTCGTCACGGAACTTCTGGTTTCTAGTTGGTTTTAGACCTCCCTACTTCAGTGCGTAGCGCGTTGAGGGTCTTCCACGTTGACCTAGTTTCTTTGTGTTCAGAGGGCAGGTGTTCAGACGGTAGCATCCATCCTGCAAGGTTGTTAGATCTGGAACGCCAGGAAAGTAGTCTAAATGCTGGAGGAGAGGCTGTCAGAAAACTCCTTCTTGTTTTTAGTCGTTGAGATGGAGATACGTAACCTTACAAAGTGCGGGTCTGCTGGTTCCGAGACTTAGATATAGATTGCTATAATCTGGCTGCTGATTCATAGCGAATATCTGGAGGTGGGATACCTGGCAGATAGTAGATTTCGTCAAGCGATGTACATAGATCTGAGACACCTGTAATGAGTCTACAGGTAAAATTTAAACAACATTTAAACTTACCAATTATCATCTAGCTACGTTCCATCACAAACTCCTAATTACAAAAATCCAGAAAAAGAAACTAACCAAACTAAAGCACAGCAGAACACTATAATATAGGAATATCTACAAAACATCACTATATTTTAAATATGAAATCTTTGTGCATCCCTACCTTCACAAGAGTAATACTTTTTGCACGCCCCTGTCATCTAACTCGTCATCATCAATAGTCAAAGCACCTTAAGTGATCCAGCAACAGAAGAAAAGTCGTCTCACAAATCCTTTAATCCAGATTTTAAATGAAAGCTACTTGCATTGTTATTTACCAGCATGTTGAAGTTAATAATTATAGTGTTACAAAGTTTATGTCATTGTTCATTTATAATTGATCAGATGTAGGATCTTATTAAGTTCTTAATTTAAAATTCAGTCTTATTTAAATGCAAGTTTTTATTTTATTAATCCTTCAACAACCCATTGTCTACGTTCGTTATTATTAGAATTCCTACCTACTATGTCTAGACAATATAACAACACAAACTCCCATAATATGTCATGTATTCCAATAGAGAAGTGGGGTAAACAAAGAGATCAGTGTAGCCAACTTACGGCAGTGACAAGCTGTTAATAGAACCTTGAAACTTGCCATCATAGTAATTCTTCTCTTGCGTCTTCACTATGTATTGTGGAAGTCCCACACCCCATTTGCAATTTTATGCATCATTTTGTCATTCCGACATTTTGCGGTTCATCATCATCATCATCATCATCATCATCATCATCGTCATTTCCTCTTTTTCAGTTGACACTGGGTGGAGGCAAATATGGTTCCTCTCCACTTTGTTCTGTCGTTCCACCATTCCTTTTCCGACACGGTGTTCCGATCCAGGTTCCGTTTTCTAATACTATTCTCCAACGCATTCTTGGTCTTCCTCGTCCTCTCTTCCCTGTCATCCGTCGATCCAGTGCTCGTCTTGGTAGCCTTACTTCATTCATCCGTTTGAAATGTCCAAACCATCTCAATCTGTTTTGCTCCAGTTTGTCATTTAGTTTCTGAACTCCCACTTCTTTCCGAATATTTTCAATTCTCACTCTGTCCCTCCTCGTTTTCTGGACCATACTTCACAAGAATCTCATCTCAGCTACTTGCACTATTCTCTCATCCCTCTTAGTCATTGTCCAAGTTTCTGCTGCATATGCCATTATAGGAACATAATATGCTTTGTACATAACTTCTTTAGCCTTAATTGGTATATCCTTGTTTGATACTAGTCCCCGTACCTGTTGGTAGAAAGCACTCCCGAGTTGTATTCTTCTACTAATTTCCAAATCTAGTCTTCCATCTTCAGTCAGTCCACTTCCCAAGTATTTGAAGTGTTTCACCTCTTCCAATTCCTTATCTCCTACTTTGATTATTCCTTTTCCTTCTTTCTTATCTCTACTCATCACCACTGTTTTACTCTTCTCCACATTTTCCTTCAATCCCCATTGCTCAATATTTTCATTTCTTACGTCTAACTGTTCTTGTAACTCCATCTCATCCTCGCCCCTGATCACAACATCGTCTGCAAACAACATTACTTTCACATTTGTCCTACAATATTCTTTCATTGCTGCATTCATGATGTCATCCATCACCATTAAGAACAATAATGGTGACAACACAATTCCTTGCTTTAGTTCAATGTCAATTTTAAACCATTCCGATGTCCCGACTCTAGTCTTCACACTACTGTAGCACTCCATGCACATTAATTTTATCATGTCTCTCAGTTCCTTGCCTATCCCCCTATTTAAAAACCGCACTCGTTCCAGGTTCCGTATTGACCATGTTTACAAGATGTATAACACAATTTAACTCGACAAATCAATACTTTACTTTACTAAAAAATACTATAGGTACATGTTTCGGAAAATTGATATGTTTCCTTCTTCAGCCCATATGTTGGTGTGAAACACCATATGACATCGAAATCCTAACCAAAAATAAAAATACAGTTCGTACTTTTTCTCTTGTTCTTCATTTGTTGAGCCTGTGTCATTAGACATATTAATGTCAACCATTTGTTGAAGTTTGAATTATTTGTTTTAAAAGCAAGAAATTGATATTATATATCAAATAGCTAAACTCAATGGTTATAACCACAATTATGTCAGCAGATTGATTTACAAGTTGAAAAATAGACCCTTAACTAAATTACTTAGAGAGGACACATCTAAGAAGACCTTTGCTACCTTCACCTACGTGGATCGAAGTGTGTACACAGTAACCAATATCCTCAAGAAACACAATATGAGCATCGCCTTTAAAATAAATAATTCAAACTTCAACAATTTTTTTAACACAAATAAAGTTAACAGTATTGATAAACATTTAAAATCGGGAATTTATGAGCTCAGATGTAATTTTTGCAAATCAAACTACGCGGGATAAACAGGTAGGAGCATACGCACTCGTTATGCTGAGCATGTTTCGGCCATAAAGCACAGGAAGTTCTCAGCCATGGCGGTGCATATGGAAGAAACGGGACATAAGTTCAGGGACATAAATAATGATGTCAAAATTTTGCATTACGCATCGAAAGGCAGCTATATGAATGTTTTGGAAAATATTCATATCAACACTTATCAGAGATCTAATGAATGCAATAATCTGAACGAGATTAACTTTGAGACTAACGTATTATTATTTTGATACATTAGCAGATCATTTAAATAACAAAAAAAGAAAACTGCCTCCTCAACCCCCGCCGTAATAGATTAATTCCTACATATATCCTGACTTGATCAAAATTTCCTGACACCACACCCAATCATCCTTACAAGGAATAAATATTTAACGTTTCACGTAACTCATTCATCACTTCAAATAATAAGTGCTTATTCCATGGTTGACATTAATGTGTCTAATGACACAGGCTCAACAAATGAAGAACAAGAGAAAAAGTACGAACTGTATTTTTATTTTTGGCTAGGATTTCGATGTCATATGATGTTTCACACCAACATATGGGCTGAAGAAGGAAACATATCAAGTTTCCGAAACATGTGCCTATATTATTTTTTAGTAAAGTAAAGTATTGATTTGGCGAGTTAAATTGTGTTATACATCTTGTATCCCCCTATTTGTTAAGCTTTCCCAAACTTTTGTTCTAGGGGTGCTATCATAGGCCTTTTCTAGGTCAATACAAGTCTTTAACATATCCTTCCCAAATTCCCAACTCTTTTCAATGTTCTGTCTCAGAATGAAAGTGGGTTCCACTGTTGACCTGCCCCCTCTAAATCCAAACTGCTCCTTCTCTATTTGGCTTTGTACCTTTACTCTAATTCTTTTTTCTAGGATTCTTTCCATTACTTTGCGGATATAAAACCGAAATTCTTCGATCGCAGTGAAATTCCGCCTATGTTGGCGAAGTCGCTTACTGTCATGAAGAATGTTGTCACCTGCACCAATCAGCGGTTTTCCCGGTAAGCAGGTCTTTAAATTTAGCTCGATGTTGCCAAGGCTCTCTTCTGTTGCTCTTTGTGCTAGTACAGGTTTGTTGTTTGATTGTCTTGTGTGTGCACAATTACCGGTTAACTGTGTGTAAGTATATTACTTTAGTAATATGGTCAGCGGTTCGCATAATTCATATTAACATGTAAAATATTTTATGTAGTCCATGTTGTTTTATATTTCGCGATACAGAACCGGCAACGCTGTCTCCCTCCCTCGTGAGAATTGTCACAACCGGACACTCGGCGGCTGGCTGTAATTTCCATGTAAATTACATGTTGTTGTTGTTTGAGTCTTCAGTCTTTCGACTGGTTTGATGCAGCCCTCCATACCTCCCTGTTCTGAACTAATCGTTCCATCTCTACAAAGCTACCACACCCTACGTCCGAGGCAATCTGTTTAACATATTCTAACCTTGGTCTACCCCTACAGTTCTTGTCCTCGACCCTTCCTTCCATAACTAAACTTGCTATTCCTGGGTGTCTTAGTAGGTATCCTACCAAACTATCTCTTCTCTTCATTAGCAGTCGCCAGAAACATCTTTTCTCTCCCACTTGTCTTAATACATCTTCATTTGTAAACCTCTCTACCAATCCGATCTTCAACATTCTCCTGTAACACCACATTTCAAACGCTTCAATTCTCCTCTTTTCTGATGCACCAATAGTCCAAGTTTCACTTCCATATAGTGCCACGCTCCAGACAAAGGCTTTCAAAAATAACTTCCTAATACCTAAATCTATATTCGATGTCAACAGTCTCGTTTTCATGTAAATTACCTGTACTATTTGCTTAACACTCTACATAACATCTGAAAGAATTGGTATGTCAGCACTGCTCGGATACGCTGGTGGATGGAAAGTGACTATACCTCTCTACCTGTAACTTCCAGACAGCCCACATTAATGCAGCTCTCGTTATTAACGGCAGATTAGAAAATAAGCGCGTCATCAACTTTACTAAAAGTGGGTGTAGATAGGAAACAAGATAATGGCTGCAAAATGTAGCAGTATTAAAAATTAAGTAGCGCCATACGACAAGATGGAAAAGATACTCCCCAAGTTTTTAAATACGGGCGCACCATCTCCTCATTGCTCCGATATTTATGATGTTTGATAATATTTTTTATAGCTTTCACTTTATATTCACTTCAAGAGAGGCGGATATTTTTTTGCTGAACCAGAGGAAGCGTATTAAAGTTTTGCTGAGGGCGTTAAGTTTAGGGGAACTTTATATACTGTAGTATTCATGAGCTACGTGAGGGTTCGAGTTCATGCACTGGTTCAGAATTAATGATGTTGTTGTTGATTCATTTAAGGGGCTTGTGATCATTCAGCCCCGTGTACTTGGGTGTGTGTAGAATTAGTCTGAACCTTTGTCGCTGTGGTAGTGTGTATTTGGAAATGTGGAAGCGGCCGTGGCTCTAAGTTGGGATCCATCCCAGCATTTCCCTGGAGTAGAAGTGGGGAAAACCAACGTGAATATTGTCCTATTGTATGCATGTAAAACATGGAAAGTTACCAATCCTTCGGAGGGGAAGTAAAGCTGGCGGTCCAATGTCATAGATTTATGGCACGTAAAAGAACCTACCACAGCAAATGGTAGTGTGTAGCAAAATTTTTAGGTTATATTTGTCTATTTAGAAACGCTCTGTCAAGTTCCAACGTTCCCCGCTAGGTATTGTGATCGCTTTAACTCGTAAACAAATTCTATTGGGCGCCACTCATTTCCACAATGAGAAAGAAATACGGAACACATAAGACTCTTCTCCCGGGCAGAAGGACAATAAGCTTGCCTATGGCAAAACACTCCTCCTCCCCCCTCGTCTCCCCCTCTCGTAGAAATAATATATGTAAAGAGTACATATGGAAATGACCAAATAACCACTACTGAGTATAATGATAGGAAGGAAAGTATCATATTTAATGAATCAATCTTTGTCTAACTAACCGAAAAGTGCCGTGCATTGCATATTCTATTAGCTACCTAAGCTTAATTGTGATTTGGGTTATAACGTATTCAGGTGTTCTTTATTTACCGCAACTTGTGACATTTCTGGTTCATCTTATAAAGGAGCATTTCACGGATACTTCTCCGTTATTTAAAGATGTGAATCTTCTCTATTAAATAATTACAATCACTATGACATGTAGAATCTCGTCGTTTTTTTTATAAAAGCAGCAGCCATTCGATACCAAACAATAATATAATAAAATAATCTTTACCAAAGCGTGTGTATATGTAGTCACCGCCACCTAGATCCTAGTCAGTTACTAAACAATGCGTTAGTACGACGTTTTACCGTGTCGCTCCTAAGTAGGTTTCGCTTCATATAGAACACAAGGCCCTCATGCAACATACTGGATACTTACTTCCATACTACAACTAGCCACTTTCCGATTAAATTTACATCAGATACAATTATACATGACAATTAATAATGATGAGGAGTGTCTGTGCAGATCCAAGATCTGTCACAGTGTTAGCGACAGTAGCATCTGGCAGCCAAAGTTGGAACTACTTGACATTGAACTCGTTTGGAGCCTTCGGGCGGTCAATCAAAAATACCCAGCTATGGCCATTCAGCTGCAATTCATATACAGAGTGTAACTAAATATGTGGGAAAGCTCCGAGGACTCGATAGAAGACCTGACAACGAGAAAAACATGTCCTGTAAACATAATATTGTGTATGTGCGTTCGTTGCCGTGTTACCAACATTGTTTGTGGTGTGCATAACACAGACGGCGGCACGATGCTAGTTGGTCATTTGTGGAGGGCACACAGGCCACTCGTACATTTCGTCGCTATTCAAGTCCTAACAAATGGATAGGTCGTCAAGGACTGACACCGTGGCCTGCTCGTTCTCCCGATCTCAACCCGTAAGACTTATACTTATGGGGTCATTTAAAAGCCATTGTGTGTACATGCTGCGTCAGCGAATAGAGCAAGAATGTCACCAGATACGACAGTCGCCGGGAATATGGGAGCGTGTGAGACAGTCAATGATGCGGCGCATAGATGCCTGCATTAGGCTACAGCTCGTGTTAGCCATTTTGAGCACCTTCTGCAGAGAATATTGTAAGTAGTAACGTACACTTTATCAACACAAATGACTAGGGCCCGGATGTTGATGACATATAATCTTTTTACTGAGCTGTCTAAAACAATGCTGAAGTACATAGAAACTCCGGTCGGGCCAACTCGTCTTTAAATATGTCAGTTTTATTTTGCATCTTTTAGCATTTTTTGCTATTTTTCCATTTTAAGAGCATTTTTTTAAAGTTTGGTAGATTTTTTAGGTCTTTTTTTTAGAGAAATTGGCCTTTTGAGGTCTTTTTTTTCCTTCAATTTAGTCATGTCACAGCTTTATATGAGGGAGTTACGTGTCTCAGAGTTAAGAAGAAGCTAGTAGCTGTATACAAGATAATTGAAAATATTGAAATCTTGATTCCATTTCTTTAATCAACCGGGTGGAAACTAAGTCTTAGCAACAATCGTCTCAAAATTGCTGCTGGTATTGCATTAAAACTGAAACAAGTGCTGGGCAAAGACATCGGGTATAAAACATTATGCAAAATCTCCGACATTCTTTCTGGTGAAAACAACTGCATGGATGGGATTGAGGAGGATTTAGCAGCAAATGTTAGCAGTTGATGTTGAACGCAGCTTTTTGAGATATAAAAACTTGTTGGCTGATAACCGCAGATCATTTACATTTGACAACATCAGAATGACATTCGTAGTGCAGTGCAACTCAGACTAAAGTGAACATAAACCAATTGTTAACTGCAAGAAATCTATTTTCAGTTTGAGCTTCAGATGTCATTTTTGAAATATTATTATTATAAGATCATTTTCTCAATTTTATAGTGCATTTTTCGAATTTTTGAAATATTGGTGATTTTATCACTATAGGATCACTTTCTCCATTTTATAGTGCATTTTTCAAATTTTTAGGTCATTTATTTCAGTCTTTTTTGAAAGTTTTAAATGAATTTTTGAAACTTTTTCTACGGCATCAACATCTGGGCCCTACAAATGACCAACCTGCATAGTGAAGCGGTCTGTGTTATGTAGGCCTACACCCCAAACAATGCTTGTCACACGGAAACGAAATCAAATACACCATATGTTTACAGGACATGTTTTGCTTGTTATCAGGTCCTGTATCGTATCCCCGGAGCTTTCCCACATAGTTAGTTATAATAACCCTTGGCACTACAGCCCCTGAAGGGCTACCAAGCGATTGCTGTCCAGCTATTTGACCTGCAGATATTGGGGTGACGCGTGATCAGAGCATCGGGTCCCCTGAGCCGTTAATCTTGGTTTTTGTGATCAGGGCGCTGCCTCACTGTCAAACAGATAATCAATTGTCCTCACGAGGCTGAGTAAACGCAGATCCAGCCCTCACGTCAGTTTCTAAAATCCCTGACGGAGCCGGGAATCGAACCCGGGGCCTCCAGGTGAGAGGCAGACGCGCTACCCCAACACCACGGGGCCGGCACACATAGTTAGTTACACACTGTATGATAATATTAGCCACCAACTTCAAGTATTCATTAATCGTCGTCTGCACCGAATTCTGGGTATACGATGGCCAGATATAAAACTAGGCGGCTTCGGTGGCGTAGTTGGTAGCATGCTGAGATTCTATGCCCAAGATCGAGGATTCAAACCCGGCCAAAGTCGTCCGACTTTTTAAGAGCGTTAAAAATCCCTCAGTATGCCTTCCTTCGGAGGGGAAGTAAAGCCAGCGGTCCCATGTCCTAGATTTATGGCATGTTAAGGAACCATCCACTAATTACACCTGTGTGAAACTAAATTAGGTTAGGTTAAACATTTGACAATCGCTCTTTGGTTCCGACGTTCGTCGCCGGGAGCCGACTGCAGTGGCGTCTGGTAACCAGGTTCCAAACTAGTAGTCGTTGACGGTGGCATTTGACGGCAAATGTAGGAACTACTTGAAAAAATTAAATGTCTGCTGTTCTTACTTGAATTAAAACAGATACACACACTAATACAGTCATCACAATTAACACCGGTTATCAGACAGATTCTACACACACCCAAAGTACACGGGGCTACATGACCACGTTGTCGCAGCCCTTAAACTGAGGAACCAACCAGATATAAAGCTAACCCAAACGAAGAGCTGTGGCAAAGGGCTAGTGAACAATCTAAGGAAGTCCACATTAAACGGAGGAAATGAGGCGGGATCGGGCATACTCTGCGAAAACAGATAAATGCAGTAGAAAGGAGACCTCGAGAATAGAATCCTCAAGGAGCACGGAGACCCAGAAGACCAAGGAAGACATGGTGTGATATAATGTCAGAATGAAGTAAGGATTACACACATAGGTTATATCGTATCGTAGTATCGTTTTTATATACCATCATTTGTATCGAGATTACATTGTACGTGTTAGGATCCAAAGATCCTAGAACGCAACAAGGCTGTACTAGTTCAATCTTCCACATCCTCCCCGCCCTGGTCAACCTCTTGGGGAATGACCAGCTGTATGGGACGGGCTATCTGGTTCCCGTCTGGTGCGCGGAGGAGGACAATTCTAAGTTTGCCGTCTCTTCCTGGACACAGCTTCTCGATTACGGTTCTGGCCCACACGTGACGAGGGTGGTTGTCAACTTGCAGCAGGACCAGGTTTCGGTACCAATATGTGATATAATGACAGAATTAAATAAGGAATACACACATATATAGTATCGTAGTATCGTTTGTATATACAGTAAAGTCTCGCTTATCGGACCTAAACTGGACCTGGAGCACGTCGGATCATCGAAAATGTCGGATAACACAGAATTACTTTGATAATGAACTAAACAAATGAATTACTGAAACAATGCCATGTTTTACGGTACTCGATTTACTGAATTATCAACTCATTTGTACATGCAGTATTGAACCAAAACGTTCCAAATGCTAAGACATTGCCAACAATGTCTGCTTGCCTGCTGATTCGCGTTTTCTTTCTGCGATATCTCGTCATCGACGAAAAATCAACAACTGTGTTGCGCTTGCCTCTGTCTGCTGCTCCCCGTACGTTAATGCAATTTCCAATGTGCCTGATCCTCCTCTGTGAGACATCGTTTCATCCTTTTGTTCTGCAATACCTCGCACTTGTTCTTCTTCTTCTTCTTCTTCTTCCTCACCATCCTCATTTTCGTTAGCATTCACGAAATCAATATTATCAGGGTCAGTTAGTTCAAACAGCTGATCTTGTGCACAGCACTTACTCACATCTAGAGTCGTAGCGTCCTCACAGCCAGGAATGCAATTCAGTAAGGGAACAATGTCTGATAACGCGGAATGTCGGATAAGCGAAGGTCAGTTAATCGGGACTCTACTGTACCATAATTTGTTTCTAGATTACATTGTCCGTGCTAGGATTCAAAGATCCTAGAACGCAAAGAGGCTGTACTAGTACAATCTTCCACACATGGAAACGTACCATTGAAGAGGAGGCTGGAATCACTTGGAGGGAAGTGAAGAACTTCACAGCAAACGGAGTCAGATGGAAGTCAGTATAGGATGTCTTACGTCGCGCATGGAGCAAAATTGGGTAACCATGCAAAACCACTTCTAGGATGGCTTTCGGAGACGCTAGCAGAACAAAGGAAACGATGAAAGAAACAAGCCATTTTAGGCTGTTATTCCGGAACTGCATTTAGACCGCAAGTGATATTCGGAATTTGGTTTTTTAGTTAGATAGAGCTCTCTAAGACTCACAATTTAAAATCTTTTCGGGCCCTTTAGCCCTTCAACGTTTGGCACAATAGAGGAAATTGCTTAATTTTACGTTTCTGCTAAGAGAGATGTTCTCAACATTAAACTATCTATTCAAATAATTCATGGTTTTTGGGCTAATGACGTGTGAAATTAAATTAAATACGACCAGACGTTTCGAAGGAACCTTGCCTCCTTTTTCAATGGAATTAAACAATATGGCCAAAGAAAGTATATCAATGAGATCACAAAAAAAAAGATAAATTCCCCTGTTCGTCACCAGAGAGCATCTGCCTGAAATTACTGTATGGGCCATGGTAGAAAAACGCGCCATATTAATATGAACGGCGGTCAGAGTAGTAAGTAAGGTGAAGGTAAAGGGGGCGGGGGGAAAATATTGAGACTCCTCGAAGAATGAGGATGTCCAAATAAGGAGAAAGGGGGGTGGGGATTGATGGAAATCCTCATTATTCGAGGAATCTCTATATTTTCAAACCGCCCGCTTTACCTTGTCCTCACTATTCTGTCCGCCGTTCTTATTAATATGGCGCTTTTTTATACCATGGTCCATACAGTAATGTCAGGCAGATGCTCTCTGGTGACGAACAGAGGAATGTATCTAGTTTTTCTTTTCTCTTTTTTAATCTTATTGATATACTTTCTTTGGCCACATTGTTTAATTCCATTGAAATAGGAGGCAAGGTTCCTTCGAAACGTCTGGTGGTATTTAATTTAATTTCACACGGCATTAGCACAAAAACCATGAATTATTTGAATAGTTATCCGGGCCGTGAAAGCCTTAATCTACATATTAAAATTTCTACTTCAAAATTCTTGTAACAGGAATAAATTATGGCGGCTTCGGTGGCGTAGTTCGTAGCATGCTGAGCTTATATGCCCAAGATAATAATAATAATAATAATAATAATAATAATAATAATAATAATATATCGTATGGCCTCGGGAGCCGGGTGCAAGATGACGGGTTCAAATCCGACCGTAGTCATCGGTCTTTTTAAGAGCGTTAAAACCCTCAGTATGCCTTCCTTCGGAGGGAAAGTAAAGCCGGTGGGCGCATGTTATAGATTTATGGCATGTAAAAGAACCTTCCGGCCGGCCCCGTGGTGTTGGGGTAGCGCGCCTGCCTCTAACCCGGAGGCCCCGGGTTCGATTCATGGCTCCGTCAAGGATTTTAGAAACTGACGTGAGGGCTGGATCGGGGTGCACTCAGCTTCGTGAGGACAAATGAGTAGCTGTCGGACAGTGAGGTAGCGCCCCGATCACGAAAACCAAGATTAACGGCCGAGGGGACCCGATGCGCTGATCACGTGTCACCCTAATATCTGCAGCCCAAATGGCTGGGCAGCGGTCGCTTGGTAAGCCTAGCCCTTCATGGACTCTCGTGCCTGGGGTTATTATTGATCTTATTATAAAGGAATCTTCCACTAACTACAATCGCATGAAGCTAAAATTTGTAGGTTAGAATTGACAACGCTATGTTAGTCCCAACGTTCGTCGCCAGGTGCTAGTTGCGATGACATCTAGTAGCCAAGTACCAGCTAGGTGGCGTGGACGGTAACATTTGGAAGCAAAAGTAGTAACTACTTGAAAAATATTCATCGTCTGCAGTCCTTTTACCTGAATCACAGATAACACACACTAATACAGCCATCGCAATTAACACCAGTTATCAGACAAATTTTACGCATACCCAAAGCACACGGGGCTACATGAACGCGTTGTCGCAGCCCCTAAACTAAGGAACCAAGCAGGAATAAATTATTTTGGTCTCTCAGACTTGACGCCAGCATAACCAGTGGCAAATAGACGCCAGCACTGGAAGGTTGATGTAGGCTACTCCTGGCAATGAACTTCGACATACCTGTGCATGCAACGGTACGAATAGACACGTTACCATTCATGATACATTGAGACATTCATGGTGTAGAAAAAGATCAGTACTTTTAACCCGGCCATTATACAGCAGAAACCCAACATATATTCATATTATCTACGGTCAGATATCTTGCTATAAACTGTCCCGAGAGAACGGGAAACCAATGCGATCAGGGGATGGCAGGGTGAGACACCCGGCGGCCCAGCAAGGATATTGCTACTCATTTGTCTTCCCGAGAGCGCAATATCGCCGTGCTGCGCTGATTGTGGCGAGACCGAAATCCGAACCTCGGACGATTTGTCATATGGTGGACTGCTGCTAAACACCCTCTTCCAGCCAGCGTAATTCGGCAGTGACGTCAGCAAGTCCTCCCTGGGGGCAAGTTGAGGAAACAATCACTGCCAGAACGTAGAGTCCTAGTCAGCCATGAAGAGTTGTTCTTACTATGTAATAAAACTCTGGGGCTGCTTGGTTTCTGACAAGATGCCTCAAGACACAGCTAACCTCTCAATCCTTGTTAGGACAAACCATTTACATACAATTTGTGGAACTCATTTGAAATCAAGTGGTTATTTATTTATTTATCGTATGGCTTTCAGTGGTGGGAGTGTCCGAGAACAAGTTCGGATCGCCAGATGCAGTAGCTGCTTCTAACGGACACCCATAGGGTGAGCTACAAGTTCCGTTCAATTTGAAGTAGTTCAAACTTTCGTTACCAGATGTCAGTGATATCTAGTCGTGAATGTTGGAACTTTGATAGAGCGTTCCAATGAAATCTAACCTAGAAATTTAGCTTCACACAAGTTTAGTCTGTGGAAGGATCTTTTACATGCCATAAATCTATGACATGGGACCGCCGGCTTTACTTCCCCTCCGAAGGAAAGCATACTGAAGGATATTGACGCTCTTAAAAAATCCGACGATTTCGGCAGGGTTTGAACCCGCTATCTTGGTCACAGCAGTTCAGCATGCTACTAACTACGCCACCGAAGTCACTTGAAAACAATTCGTATTTTCATATCGGAAATATCAGGTAGATGTGGTGCTGCAATATGGCCACACAGTCAGGAATTGTGTTTTCAGCAAGAGTGATCAGGAGGTCCTTTTCTAAGCTTAGCCTCTGGGAACAGTCTCTCAACTTCTCTATAGATATTGCCTCTGGCACCAAAAACATTCCTCGTACATTGAGGATGTGATTCCTGTAGCGATCTTGGTATTTTCCCCAAAAGTACAGAACGCCATTTTCATAGAAAACCTTTCTCTCATGGTCAGCCTCTGTAGCCAAATCTGGTGTATTCTTCTCAAATTAATGGTTGGATCACGTCTAAAGGCTTTACTTGATCTTTTCTTAAATACAACAATGTCAGTATAACGGTTCCTCCCTTGAGAATCGCGTGCATGTACTTCCCCCTAACATTCAAATCCCTTCTTGTTCAGCATGTCGATAATTTAATGTTTGACCCTACAATACTAACATATGTAGAATGTACGTGTATGATTAACTTTACGCTTAGAATTCCCTCTATATCTGTTCCCCCTCTACCATCTTCCAGCAGTGCTTCTACTGGTCTATGGTGGTGAAGTCAATGCTTTAGTTATTAATCCCAATCAGTTATAGAGGCATCCTTGGATTTAACAACATATTGGTTTCTCAATTGCAATAACAAAGAGGTGGACAATTTGATGTAGATATGTCTCATCATTTCAGAGGGATTATAAAAACAACCTCATAAAAACAGAGACAGTATAAGAGGCTGGAGATATTACGTACTGCTATTTAATTTCATTCCATTTTACTAATTATTGTCTTAGCACTAAGTTCGTAATGTACGTAAATTTAACGTATTATTGGTATTAAGCATCAATTGAATTATGTTAGTATTCTAGGGTTAACTTTGATATTGTAATGTCGGTTCAAGGCGAAACAGTATCGGACATTCAACCTCAGTTCAACCTGGTCAGCGACAACCGTCCTGCCTTATTATAAAAAGCTGTGGATAAAGGTGAGAGGGGTCAGTCAGGAAGTCTTACAGTGACAGAGGTCGTTTGCCTGCTGATCGGGAGATCGGGCAATTTGTGTCGTTGGACGCTGGTTAACCAAGGGGCCCGGAGCTGAGGCTATCTTGGGAGCACCATAGCTAGTGAAGGTGACAGAACAGGTGAGAACCAATGTTTCTGTTTCATTTCAGGATTGCATTCTTATCAATTCCTTGTATTCATGGGGACAGATTCCTTTACTCTCTTACGGAATAAACTGGGAGTTATGCTTTCAATCTCTTTCATTGGGGAGCATTCCCTGAATCCTGAATGTTCTCCCACTCCTATTTCCTTGTGTAGTAGGTTTTTTTCTGTAATGTCTATCAGAAGCTATCGGTTAAGACACGATAACGATCCTGGTACAAAATCTTGGTGAACCCCTGATCGGCCTATGGCTTACGTAGGCTACGTGCCAACAATTGGTGGGGACACGACATTTGGTGGAGCGCAACAATATTTATTCTGTTAATAAGCATAAAATTTGAAGGACAATATCTAAGCACATGACTTGATATTTCAGTCTCCTTTCCACAATGATCATCAGTCGCTCTAATTTATCTTAAGATAGTTGGGCGAACAGTTTCCTTGAACACCTGACACACTTTTAGAAATCATTTAATTATTTCATTTATTATTATTGTTATCCAGCAGGAAAAACAGATTGGGAACTAAATACGTTTCAATTCTCATCAAATATTCTCCAATTCATTATTAAAATAAACAAAGAATTTCCGTGACGAACTAAAGAGCCTACTTTACTTAAAATTTAAGATTCATGCCAATGATTAATCTATATAGATCTATCTAGAATAATGACGAAATTAAGTTGGTAATATCGAAATTTCTAATTAGTTCGAAATACCGTACACCTGGCAAAATGTAGCCTAATAGAGCACTACAGTTGGCAGCCCTGGTGACTGAATATATTCTTAGCTCCATCTCTTAAGGTACAGAATACAAAATTTGGTTGAAGTCCAACGGATAGCATGGACGTTACATGCAGTTAAACAGTGGATCTAACAGCGCACGTAAAATGATGTTGGCAACAATGTCATGCATGTATTGGTCAGAAATAATCTGAAATAATATGATCTATAGTTGTGCCAATTTTGAATGAAATCCATTAGTTAGTATAGAAGTTACATGCATTTTAAAATTTGACCTATCAGCAGACTTAGAATCATGTTGGCAGTACTGACGTATATTAGTTACTCCAAATTAATGTAGAATGCCAGGCACTATAATTGTGTAAAATTTAGAGCTATTGGCTTGCATACTTTCTGATATATTGATATTAGGGTAACAAAAATGGGACAGAATTTATTAACAGTTGGCAGCCCTGGTTGCTCTTAAGAATACGCATAGTCATAACTGTTACGGTGCACATAGCACATACGAAATTTGGTTGAAATCCAAATGATAGTATAGATGTTACATGTATTTAAATTTGGACCTCTCAGTAGGCTTAGAATCATGTTGGTAGCACTGACGTATATACGTTACTCCAAATTAATATAGAATGTCAGGTACTATACGTGTGCATAGTTTAAAGCTGTCGACTTGCATACTTTCTGATATATTGGTATTTGGATAAAAGAAATTGAGAGCATTTATTAACAGTTGGCAGCCTTGGTGACTCTTAAGAATACGTTCAGTCATATCTGTTTATGTACACATAGCATATACGACATTTTAGTTGAATTTCTATTGATAGTGTAGAAGTTATATGCTTTTAAATTGGACCTATCAGCAGGCTTATAATCATTTTGGCAAAACTGCCAAGTATGGCCTCCTGGAAATTAAACTAAAATATTATTATCTATACGTATGCCAATTTTGAAATATCTCCCATTCATACCTCCCAAGATATCCAACATGGAGCATAAATTTCAATTGCGATTTTTCAGCAGTTGGTAGCACTGACATAATTTTCAAATACGCCATTGAGATATTCAGGTATAGATCTTTACTCCTACCAAATTTTATTTCGATGCTGCAGCCGTTTAGGAGTTGATAGGTAGGGGACGACGACACACACACACACAGCTAGACAGACCCTATGAGTAGAACCTTTCACAGCATCCACAGGCACTGACTGTGCCCTGAATGTCATTACTAAGCACCGCTCATACCTCAGTAGCTTCCATATAATCACAGCCATGAGTGAGACTGAGACATCGGTGAAAAGCCACAATTTTTTCTAGAATATGCCAACAGATAAATGCAAATGTACTGCATTCATCAAGAGATGACAAACAGGCCAAGATAATCATGTAATAGTACATAACTCTAAGGCCTGCTTATATAAAAATCCAAAATGCCGAAGTACTTAGACAGTTCTCAATATCAACGAATCTATTACAGCAAACAAACTGAAATTTTGTATGTTGTTAGAGTCGATTAACATAAGTAGTATATATGAAAATAGGCTTTACGGAACCAATTGTTATGTATCTACATTATATTATATAATGAACTTAATACAATGTAACAGTTTCGACCATATTGTTCAGCAATGTTTTTTAAAAGAGAAGAAATAATTTCGTGAAAATGACATTTGTTACGGATCTGGTTTTAACTATTTTTATAAACATTTTTCATAGAAAACCCCTAGTAAAATATAATTACAAAAATTTTCTCGTAATTTAAATAGTTTCATTTCTTTTAAAGAACATTGCTGAAGAAGGTAATAATATGGTCGAAACTGGTACATTGCATTAATTAATGTGTATTAATTCAATTTTATTGACTAAGGTGTAATACATTTATTAAATACCCATTGGTATCTCTTTTAGTTTCAACGTAAATAAGGAAGCTCTTAAAATAAAATCACTAAAAAGTAGTTCCGTGAAGAACTAAAGCCTATTTTCATATATCCTACTTATGTTAATTGCCTCTATCAACATACAAAATTTCAGTTTGATTGCTGTAATAGATTCATAGATATTGAGATCCATTTAAATATTTCGGATGTTCGCCATGTTGGATTGTTATATGTATAGGCCATAGAGTCATGTACCATTAAAGGAAAATTATTGCTTAGGTTCATTATTCAAACTTTCTCTTCGATCGCATGATTACGACACAATAAATAAAAACTTAATTTTAAAATTTGCACAGCCGCCATCTTGAGGTTATGTAAACAATTGAACTAAATTAGATACCAGTGCATTACAATGTGTATAAACATTTCCTGTACCAAGTTACCTTGCGTTTGGATCATTAAATCGCGAGAAAAGCCTATTTAAAATTTTCAACTTCGCTTGGCCGCTATATTCATTTTGTAGTTAACCGCTTTTTGAAAGTCTTATAGACGAACTTCCAGTAGTGCCCTTTATCTCCGGACAAAATGTCAGGGTGATAACACTAATAGTTTCAGAGATATAGAATGCCGGTGAAATATTTCGCACAGCCGCCATCTTGAGGTTATGTAAACAATTGAACGAAGTTAGATGTCGATGCATTACAAAGTGTATAAACATGTACTGTACCAAGTTTTGTTGCGTTTGGTTGGTTAAATCGCGAGAAAGGTCTATTTAAAAGTCGCAACTTCGCTTGGCCGCTATGTTGGTTTTGTATTAACCAGTGTTTCAAAAGTCGAATAGGTGAACTTCTAGTAGTTCCCTTTATCACCGTAAAATATTCCAGGGTGATATCGGTAATTGGTTCGGAGATATTTAATACTGGTGATATATTTCGCACAGCCGCCATGTTGGATTGGTGAGACGTAAAAATTTGAAGGGCACGTTCGTAGTCGTCCGGAATAGTGCTATTAACTTACCGAGTTTCATTGAAATCTCTCCAGCTGTTTAGAGGTTATTACGGGGGGGGGGGCACACACCATCACACACGCACACACAGACAGACACACAGACAAAAGGTGGTCTCATAAGTCTATTTTTTTTCATACATGAAAATAGGCTAATCTACAGCCTACTTCCAGTCGACCAACCAGGTCAGGGAATGCAATAAATGAAGCCCCCATCTAGCGGCGAGGATATGAACTGTGCCAGCTGCCGGAGCTTGTCACACTCTTCTGAGACAATGATTAACGGAATGACAGATGAAATGAAATGATAGTGGAGAGTGATGGTGGAATTAAATTTTTGACAGCGAAAACCGGAGTGCCAGGATAAAAACCTGTCTGCCTACGTTTTATCGAGCACAGATCTCACATGGAGTGACCGGGATATGAACCACGGATCCAGCGGTTAGAGGCTGGCGTGCTGCCGCCTAAGCCACGGAGGCATAAGTTCACATCACTACGTAACTGAATTAATATCACAAATATGTACAGTAGTTATTTAGATGATATGTTGGCTTTCGCGGCCAGTGAATTAAAACTCAGCAATTCTTCTAGGTTTTTGCCGTGCCTTGTGTGGGAGCCCGGGCGGAAAGACCAAGAGCCCGCTGATGAGCCAGCTTGGTGTCCTAGGCGAAACCCCACACAAGACACGGCACCCACCTAGAAGGATTGCTGAATTTTATTTCACTGGCCGTGAAAGCCAATATACCATCGTTTTGGAAGCCTTCATAGGGAGGTTAAGGCTACTTTAGCTTTTAGTTCTCGCAGATAAGAGGCGCAGGTGCGCTTCATAAAAAGGGAGGTAGCGCGCAGTTCGCTACTCCTGTGGGGGTCCGGGTGGGGACACCAAGAGCCCGCTGATGAGCCAGCTTGGTGTCCAAGCCGAAACCCCACACAAGACACGGCACAAACCTAGAAATAGTGCTTGGTTTTAATGTAGTAATTTATTTTGCAGGCCATGTTAACATTTTGAAACTCTTTCACTTAATTTATTATATTTACAATCAATCCCTTAATATTGCCGATTTAGCAGATTCTCGCCTACTTTAGGATACTGAGAGCCATTCTGATTTAAGAACATATGGGCAATGGTTCCCTGAGGGTTATTGTCCTAAAAGGTACTCAAATCCCCTTCCCGTGCCCCTCATCCAAGAGAGCCCCACATGATTGCCCATTTGCCGTGTGAATGTAGGTGTTATAGTCCCCTAGGACCCTGTTTAATTACGAGCCGCACTCAGCTCACTTACAGGTGAATTGAATGTCTTTCTCCGTTATTCATGGGGACGGGACGGGGTTAGGGAGAAAGCTTAGCTCCTACAAGAGTGTCCCTGATCATTACAAGATCGTCAATCCTCCCCGCGCGCCTCATTACCATATTTACAGTCGATCCCGTGGCGTTTATTACGACAACTCTCATCCACTAAAACACAATGAATTACTATAATGGCCTCAGCAATAACGGCTAAAGGGGGGCAAGAAACAAAATACGATCCAGTTAAAGAGGAGAATGAGACTGGTCGGGATAGTCGTGGTTTATTCAAGTTGGAGACTCACTCAAAGTAAGTTATACCTGAAGACAATGCGGTGAGCTACTAGTGGGGATAGTCGCGGTTTATTCCAGTCGGAGACTCACTCAAGGTATACCCGAAGACAGTAAGGTGAGATACTACTGAGGATAATCGTGGCTTATTCTGGTAGGAGACTCACTCAAGATATACCTGAAGACAGTGACGTGAGATACTAGTAAGGATAACCGTGGTTTATTCCAGTAGGAGACTCACTCAAGGTATACCTGAAGACAGTGAGGTGAGATACTAGTGAGGATAACCGTGGTTTATTCCAGTAGGAGACTCACTCAAGGTATACCTGAAGACAGTGAGGTGAGATACTAGTGAGGATAATCGTGGTTTATTCCAGTAGGAGGCTCACTCAAGGTATACCTGAAGACAGTGAGGTGAGATACTAGTGAGGATAACCGTGGTTTATTCCAGTAGGAGACTCACTCAAGTTATACCTGAAGACAGTGAGGTGAGATACTAGTGAGGATAATCGTGGTTTATTCCAGTAGGAGACTCACTCAAGTTATACCTGAAGACAGTGAGGTGAGATACTAGTGAGGATAACCGTGGTTTATTCCAGTAGGAGGCTCACTCAAGGTATACCTGAAGACAGTGAGGTGAGATACTATAACCGCGGTTTATTCCAGTAGGAGGCTCACTCAAGGTATACCTGAAGACAGTGAGGTGAGATACTAGTGAGTATAACCGCGGTTTATTCCAGTAGGAGACTAACTCAAGGTATACCTGAAGACAGTGAGGTGAGATACTAGTGAGGATAACCGCGGTTTATTCCAGTAGGAGACTAACTCAAGGTATACCTGAAGACAGTGAGGTGAGATACTAGTGAGGATAACCGTGGTTTATTCCAGTAGGAGACTCACTCAAGGTATACCTGAAGACAGTGAGATACTAGTGAGAATAACCGTGGTATATTCCAGTAGGAGTCTCACTCAAGGTATACCTGAAGACAGTTAGGTGAGATACTAGTGAGGATAACCGTGGTATATTCCGGTAGGAGTCTCACTCAAGGTATACCTGAAGACAGTGAGATACTAGTGAGAATAACCGTGGTATATTCCGGTAGGAGTCTCACTCAAGGTATACCTGAAGACAGTGAGATACTAGTGAGAATAACCGTGGTATATTCCAGTAGGAGTCTCACTCAAGGTATACCTGAAGACAGTGAGATACTAGTGAGGATAACCGTGGTATATTCCAGTAGGAGTCTCACTCAAGGTATACCTGAAGACAGTGAGATACTAGTGAGAATAACCGTGATATATTCCAGTAGGAGTCTCACTCAAGGTATACATGAAGACAGTGAGATACTAGTGAGGATAACCGTGGTATATTCCGGTAGGAGTCTCACTCAAGGTATACCTGAAGACAGTGAGATACTAGTGAGGATAACCGTGGTATATTCCGGTAGGAGTCTCACTCAAGGTATACCTGAAGACAGTGAGATACTAGTGAGGATAACCGTGGTATATTCCGGTAGGAGTCTCACTCAAGGTATACCTGAATACAGTGAGATACTAGTGAGGATAACCGTGGTATATTCCGGTAGGAGTCTCACTCAAGGTATACATGAAGACAGTGAGATACTAGTGAGGATAACCGTGGTATATTCCGGTAGGAGTCTCACTCAAGGTATACCTGAAGACAGTGAGATACTAGTGAGGATATCCGTGGTTTATTCCGGTAGGAGTCTCACTCAAGGTATACCTGAAGACAGTGAGATACTAGTGAGGATAACCGTGGTATATTCCGGTAGGAGTCTCACTCAAGGTATACATGAAGACAGTGAGATACTAGTGAGGATATCCGTGGTTTATTCCAGTAGGAGTCTCACTCAAGGTATACCTGAAGACAGTGAGATACTAGTGAGGATAACCGTGGTATATTCCGGTAGGAGTCTCACTCAAGGTATACCTGAAGACAGTGAGATACTAGTGAGGATAACCGTGGTATATTCCGGTAGGAGTCTCACTCAAGGTATACCTGAAGACAGTGAGATACTAGTGAGGATAACCGTGCTATATTCCGGTAGGAGTCTCACTCAAGGTATACCTGAAGACAGTGAGATACTAGTGAGGATAACCGTGGTATATTCCGGTAGGAGTCTCACTCAAGGTATACCTGAAGACAGTGAGATACTAGTGAGGATAACCGTGGTATATTCCGGTAGGAGTCTCACTCAAGGTATACATGAAGACAGTGAGATACTAGTGAGGATAACCGTGGTATATTCCGGTAGGAGTCTCACTCAAGGTATACCTGAAGACAGTGAGATACTAGTGAGGATAACCGTGGTATATTCCGGTAGGAGTCTCACTCAAGGTATACATGAAGACAGTGAGATACTAGTGAGGATAACCGTGGTATATTCCGGTAGGAGTCTCACTCAAGGTATACCTGAAGACAGTGAGATACTAGTGAGGATAACCGTGGTATATTCCGGTAGGAGTCTCACTCAAGGTATACATGAAGACAGTGAGATACTAGTGAGGATAACCGTGGTATATTCCGGTAGGAGTCTCACTCAAGGTATACCTGAAGACAGTGAGATACTAGTGAGGATAACCGTGGTATATTCCGGTAGGAGTCTCACTCAAGGTATACCTGAAGACAGTGAGATACTAGTGAGGATAACCGTGGTTTATTCCGGTAGGAGTCTCACTCAAGGTATACCTGAAGACAGTGAGATACTAGTGAGGATAACCGTGGTATATTCCAGTAGGAGTCTCACTCAAGGTATACATGAAGACAGTGAGATACTAGTGAGGATATCTGTGGTTTATTCCAGTAGGAGACTCACTCAAGGTATACCTGAAGACAATGAGGTGAGATAACTTACTAGTGAGGATAATCCCTCCCTATATTATTCAGCCAAGGTCCCATTCCAGTTTTGTACCGACAATAAGGTCCCATTAACACCAACCTTCACATATGGGGTACCTACAGGTTCAGTATAACCCAATGCGTAAGCGAAATGCACTCACTTACTCTTTAAATGCCTCACAATTAAATAAATACCTTAACAAGATGTTCAGCAAAGAACATATAGCCTACTTTCTCCTAAATGTATGGGTATATTTATGACCCTTTGTCCTCATCCCTAACACAATCACCTCTACCACCATGTAGTGTTTGTTTTCTTTTATATTGATAATTAGCCAGTAAGTGTCAAAATCAATATTATATACTTTATGATGATTGAATAACAAAACTGCTAACTTATTGTAATGCATTCACGTCAGTTAATCTCTATATTAAGCCAGCCTGCTAAGTTAAGCATCTTTCGTTTTGGGTATCATCCCCTTTAAAAATCCGCGCCGATCACAGTAGGTTGGTGCTGCAACCTATCAGTGAATTAATCTTTATGTTGTACGCCTATGCACTGCCATCGTAATGTACTACGATGGCAGTGGCCTATGGGTGTTGAATGAGTAGACAGTTTTAAGTAGCCAAGAGGGAGGCGATCCAGCTGGCAGTGTTTAAAGGTAATCGGAGCGCGATCGTGGCTAATAGTTCAACTACCAGTATTACAAAATTGCCATACTTCAGGAGGCCAGGTATTTACACAGCGGTATGTTTGGAACAATATTACCCACATAACCCACAAGAGGACAGCACCGTACAGAGGCATTAAGAAGGCTGTGGTTAATGACAACGTGTATCTAGTTCTTCTATTCTCCTTTTCCTAATGTCTTCTGTTTATGTGCGATGCTGGGGCTGTGATTTTATTAATAAACGAGTGTATACATTAGCCTCTCCTTTGAGCTAAATGACATCTTATTCAGTATCTGTGGAAAGAGCTTGTGCACATCATTTGTAAAAGAATTCAAGAAAAAAAAGTCAACTGTAGCAGTATTCGATCCCCAGTCAACTGCGTGACAGACTAACACGCTAGCCCAGAGCTAATCCCATCCTTTACGTCATTGTGTTCTTAACTGACATATTAGATACAACCTGTTGGCAAATAATGACTTTAAATAAACGATTTCTTCACAGCTGTACATCTTCATTAAAGATAATTTCATACAAAGTTTATATTATTGTATCAGTAGGGTATATCACATACAACTTACTAAAACTATTGAAATATAAGACAGGCACATGAGGACAGCTGCCATCGTGTCGTGTGGCAGAGACGGCTCAGCTCTTTTAAGCCACTCATACAGTATAATATTATAATATTAAATTACAATAAATAACGGATCACGACCTTCAGGATAGCTTAAATCACCCTAGGCTCGATAATCGGAATTGGTGGGTCTTAAGCTATTTATTAAAATGGTTGCATAATTCACACGGCCGCCATCCTGAAATGGCACGGCCGATGACCTTGAATTTTGGATGAAAGACGCGTGCTATATAAAGGTATGTTGTCACCAAATTTGGTAGAGATCGGATGATTAGTTTAGCCGTAATTTGATTTTACGTTTTGAACGTTTGAGTGGCCGCCATTCCGTTTTGGTAAAGATGGCTGCAATATAAAGTATGACACTGAGGTGCCCTTTGCTAGTGCTACCTCTGTACCAAATTTCGTTCAATTCGGTTTCACCGTGTTCGAATTGATAGGGGGGACAGACATTCAGAGTACACACACTCACACACACACACACACACACACAGACTCACACACACACATACACACACACATACAGACACACAATTTTTCGCCCTGTGTTGATCTCATAAGTCTACTTTCATTTTTTGCAAAAATCGAAAGTAGGCTAAAAATGTATATTTGCAATGAAATAATGCAACACGGTAACCATGGAAACAGAATCTCACAGGTACATCTATTTCTGTAAGACGTTGGTTGGTTGGTTCTTAAGTTTAGGGGCTGTGACAGCGCGGTCATGTAGCCCTGAGTACTTTGGGTGTGTGTAGAATCTGTCTGATAACCGGTGTTAATTGTGATGACTGTATTGGTGTGTTTTATCTGTTTTTTTTAGCCTACTTTCGATTTTTGCAAAAAATGAAAGTAGACTTATGAGATCAACACAGGGCGAAAAAAAGTGTGTCTGTCTGTGTGTGTGTATGTGTGTGTGTGAGTCTGTGTGTGTCTGTGTGTCTGTGTGTGTGTGTGTGAGTGTGTGTACTCTGAATGTCTGTCCCCCCCCTATCAATTCGAACACGGTGAATGCGAATTGAACGAAATTTGGTACAAAGGTAGCACTAGCAAAGGACAGCTCAGTGTCATGTTTTATATCGCCGCCATCTTTACTAAAACTGAATGGCGGCCACTCAAACGTTCAAAACGTAAAATCAAATAACGACTAACCAAATCATCCGATCTCTACCAAATTTGGTAACAACATACCTTCGTATAGGATGCGTCTTGTGACCAAACTACAAGGTCGTCCGCCATACCATTTCAGGATGGCGGCCGTGCGAATTATGCAAACTTTATAATCCATATCATGGGACCCACCAGTTCCGATTATCGAGCCGAGAATCGTTTTAACTGTTCTAAAGGAAGAGGCACGTTCGAAATTAAAAGTTTATTTTGTAATACTATAGTGCAGACGTGATTTTAAAAAGCTGAGCTGATTTAGTAATAAGACAAGATGGCAGCGGATATCTTGTGCCTGACTTATATTTCACTAATTTGAGTATTGCATGCAATATAGCGTACTGATATAAAATAAATAAACTTTGTATGAAATGCTTTATATATAAATAATATACTCCAGTGATGAAATCGTTTAGTATAAATCACTATTTGCTAACAAGTTCTATGTAAGTCATTTTATATAGAACGATATTTGTTGACACAATTAGCTCAGTGGTAGAGCGTTAGCCTCTCGCTCAAATGCCTATGGTTCAAACCCGATCAGAGTTAGTTTTTTTGCTTGAAATTTTATATGTTTATTGTTTTGTAATGACTCAGATGTTTTAAAATTAAGCGTTATATTGTGCATATTATGGTGTAAAATATATAATTAAAACATAATTCGCCAGCAGATTTACTCGAGACATCTAGCTGCCAAAATGGTAACTGCACGCCGACCAGATTTTATTGAAAAGTTTCTTCTTCTGGCCGCTAGAATGCACTCGCTCTGTTAGGATTATATTGTTAGATATTTCACCACTAGATATCTCGAATAGTCTACGTGGGGCTCCATTGATTACTATACCATTTGCATTCTATGCGCATCGAATTTGAAGAATGACAAGATGATACTACGATACATTTTTACTTTCTATTTTAAAGGGTTTGTAACAGCCTATTGTGCGTTATTTGAAAATGTTAATTGAAGTAAAGAACAAAACGACTTCACATAGTATCTGAACTCTACCGTTGGTGCTAGTTCAGGATATTAATTAATACTTCTATTTCAGCCAAATAGCAATCGAAAATATCCACATAGTTGGTATACACACGTCTCTGTAGGGTCATGGAAAGATTTGTTAATTCAATTAGGGTTGTGAAAGTCATACGCAGTCAGACGTGTAAAGACATGCCTCAACTCAAAGTTGGATGTTGCCCGCGTCAGGCCGATTATGTAATAATAATAATAATAATAATAATAATGTTATTGGTTTTACGTCCCTTTTAACTACTGTTGCTTTTAGAGACGCCGGGGTGCCAGAATATTGTCCCGAAGGGGATCTTTAACGTGCCAGTAAATCTACTAACACGGCTCCCTCGCATTTGTGCACCCTCAAATGCCAGCTGACTGCGCCAGGATACGAACCTGAAACATACGGTCCAGCAAGCGAGAACGTTACCGCTGAGCCACGCCGCCAGTCCGGTCGATTATGTCTCCAGATCCATAACATTCTTTAGATACTTCTTATCTTTCTTTCTTTCTTTCTTCAATGATGGTAGCAGTTTTTATCTAGGTTGTGGCGTTTGGTAGAGGTAAATCGTTTCTAAGGTCTTCAACAAAGAATAGTTCTATTATACTCTTTGATAATAACGAGTTATAACTATACTCATACATTTAGGAGAAAGTAGGCTATATGTTCTTTACTGAACATCTTGTTTTTAATTTAAGTACTGCAACTTAGAATTTTTCAAATAGTTCCTACTTTTGCCGCCAAGCGCCACCGTCAACGATTACTAGGCCAAGTTCAGAACTTAGCTACTAGACACCACCGCTGTTGGCTCTTGGCAACGAACATAGAAACCTAAGAGCGTTGCTTAGATTCATAACCAATCCAATTTAGCTTCACACAGGTGCAATTAGTGGAAGGTTCTTTAACATGCCATAAATCTATGACATGGGACCGCCGGCTTTAGTTCCCCTCCGAAGAAAGGCATACTGAGGGATTTTAACGCTCTTAAAAAATCCGACGGTTTCGGCCGGGTTTGAACCCGCTATCTTGGGCATAGAATCTCAGCATTTCTGTAAGACGCAATGCAATTCCAATTATTACATTACTGTGAAAGTTTCCAGACGGTTATAAGGTTATCGCTGAACCAAATTAAGCTGTAAAATTCATCAATACATACAGTATAATTCGCTTAAGGTGGTCAAGGGGCACTCTAGAATTTTTGACGCAATTTTCACGTGTGAGTGTGGTACGAAAAGTCTTTTCCACCCGACTATAAAGGGTCTCCGAAAACCACATTTAAAGGCCCTTAAATTAACAGTGTCTGTGATATTCCCAGAAAACTAACTTCGCTCTGATATACCTATGAAGGAATGGCAAACCCCTAACCACTGCACCAGTAGCTGAATTTATAAAGTCTGATTATTCATATCAAGGATAATTCAGTCATAGCATTCATGATTGAGATTTTGCTAAGTGTACCCTTTACAACTAGATTATTCGCGGACGAAGCCACGACGGGTAATGCTAGTCATAGTTTATTTCGGTAAGAGATTCACCCAATGTAGGCCTATAACTGAAGACAGTGAAGCGATACACTACTGAGGATAATCGTGGTTTATTATTGTCGGAACTCATTCGTGGTATAGTTGCAGAACTGGTGGGAATTGTCTTTGTTTATTCCAGCTGACACTCACTTCAAGGTACAAGGTATGCCTGAAGACAATGCACAGTGGGTCAAAATCGAAATCTAGGAGGACAAAATTATTTATTTTCATAATTAACAAATCAAAATGTGTTACTTCTACAGCATTCTCATATAACAACCGCTCACTATTCTGGGATAAAAACGCATCTTAGAGTAAATCTGTCACCACTGTTCGAGCAGTCTGAATTGGAGGGTGAATGTAAGTGGCTGTGGTTTGGTTGTCTTTGTGGTTAGTGTGATGCTTTAAGATGGAACATGCAGCTGAAGGTATGATCTTTGTAACGTGTTTCAGTTATTAGTGGGCGTAATTGTTATGTATTTTTAGCTATATTTGCATTATATAATATTTAACTATTATTTTTAAAATTATATTTTCACCTAGATTTTTAGTATGTCACGTCACTCTGCGTCACTTTCTACTTAATGTTAAAATGTAGATAAAGTCTTGTAGTTTAGGCCTGTTATAAGATTGTTTGCATCTTTTTGTAACTTACTTAGTTATTTCACGTTTTAGAAGATGACGCGCAACCAGTTCTCACACGTTTACGACTGTTTGAAGCACTGGATTCGACGATTATGTCAAAAGTGGAACTATGTGACTTTGTTAAAAGTAAATTATGGTTAGAAAATTGTTCTGAAGAAATAACTGAATGCTCTATCCAACTCCTAGTGACAATTTCTTGCATGTGTAGACGTAGCTTAAAAAAGTCTTAACTGATGTTTATTATGATGTGAACAAATTATATATGTTGCTTTCACTCTAAATTCATGATTAAAAGGTAAAAATAATTTTGTCCCCCTAGATTTTGATTTTGACCCACTGTGCAAAGAGGTGAAATACTAGTGAGGATAACCGTGGTTTATTTCAGTAGGAACTCATTCATGGTATACTTGAATACGGGAACTAGTCGTGTTTCATTGCATTTGAGACTTACTCAATATATGCCTGGAGACTGAGGTGGGGAATCGGACTTATTCTATTCGAGACTTCCTCAAAATACATCTGAAGACATACGTGGAGATAGTTGTTGCTCAATTGTCCATTAAATAGTTTTTTCAGTCTTATGAAATTGTCCTTAAGTTTTGTGTCTATTCCACTGTTTGCCCTTGTTGGCCCAATTATATTTTGAATGACTCGAGTGATTTAACTGAAATGGAAAGGAATTACTACTGTAAAGACCGGGCGACCTGGCCTGTCCTTTTATATTTTCGGTAACTGTCACAATTCAAATATGGCGGCCAACTGACATTTTAACATGAATATGTTCTGAACTTGGGGGTCTATTTAAGATTTGCCTGGACAAAAAACCGACACGGATATACGGTGGTTACCATGGTAGCAAGGGTTCATCTTCTATGCCTAAACTGTTCTAAATCTCACATATAAAAGTGAAAGTCTGTATGTATGTATGTATGTATGTATGTATGAGGGTGGGTGGGTTTTCTTCCGTATACGAATCTACACCGTTCCACCAATCTCAACCAAATTTTGCATACACATAGTTTAGGACCCAGAAGGAACGGCTGCCTACATGAATTTTCAATAGTCTTTCTCATTCTTCTGTATTCGGTCCTTTTGTACTCGAGCAAAGGCTAATATAAAGTCATAAAATATACTCATGAAGGAATGGCAAGGCAGATCATTTCCATGGCAACATAGCTCTAGTCGAGACACGGCTGACTGGATGCGAGTTGCGCTCTGCACTACCGGTATAGAAAATGAGGATCTTTACTTGAAATCGCGTTTGTTACTCAACTGCTCTCACAGCACTGTCAACCGAGTATAGCATAACAAAGACTTGACTCTATCTACTAGATATTTGTCAAATACCACTCACTCACTCACTCACTCACTCATTCATTCTTCACGAAATCTCAGAAACCACCGAACGGATTGGAATGAAATTTGGTATGCAGCTTCCTCAAGGGTCGCAAATGCCCACTAAGAAAGAATTTTTGGATATTCAGGTTCTAAATGGGTGTTAAGGGGGTAGACCTGCATTTAATTGAATAGCAATTCTCCCGATTGGTTTCATTGGGGGATGTGATACTCGGCATATAAACTCATCATTAAAAATAAGAAGACACGTGTCTTCGGGTTTTTCGATGTGGTGTATATGAGGTGAAAGGGGTGAAAAATAGGGGTTGAAAGATTCCTAACGGAGCGTGTATCTCTTAAACGACATATGCGAGGAGTTTGAAACTCGAGCGGAAAAAACTCAGCAAAAAAAAGTAAATAGGTGTTTGGCCGGTTTTTTTCATAAATCCAATAAAGGGGCCCATGGGGAGGGGTGAAATTCTGGAGGAAAAAAAACAGGAAAGAAAGTGTCCTAGCTGATTGACTGACTGACTCTCTCATCAAACTCAGGGGGGAAAGGCTGCTTTAAAGTAAGTTCGACAGTTTTTTTTTCATAAATCAAATTTAAGGGGTTCATGGGGAGGGCTGAAATTCTGAAAAAAGAAAATTGAAAGAAAATGTCCTGACTCGATCACTCACTCACTCATCATCGCCCAGCCAAAATTATTGAAGTTACAAACATGACAGTTTGGGGATATGTTCATTGTATGTCAAAACCGTCTACTAAGGGAGGATTTTCGGATATTCAGGTTCTGAAGGGGTCCTAAGGGGGTTAAACCTGCATTTCATTGAATAACAATATCTCCCGATTGGTTTCATTGGGGGATGTGTTACACGGCATATAAACTCATCATTAAAAAATAAGAAGACACGTGTTCGAGGGTTCTTCGATGTGGTGTATATTATGAGGTGAAAGGGGTGAAAGGTGGGGATTTAAGAATTCCTAATGAAGCGTGTATCTCTTTAACGACATAGGCGAGAAGTTTGAATCTCAGCGGAAAGAAATCAGCTTAAAAAATAAGTAAATAGGTGTTCGACCGATTTTTTTATAAATCCAATTTAAGGGGCCCATGGGGAGGGGAGAAATTCTGGGGAAAAAACACGAAAGAAAGTGTCCTAACTGATTGACTCACTTACTCACTCATCAAACTCAGGGGGAAAACAGTTTTTAATAAGTAAATAGGTGTTTGACCGTTTTTTTTTTCATAAATCCAATTTAAGGGGTTCATGGGGAGGGGTGAAATTCTCAGAAATAAATGAAAGAAAATGTCCTGACTGACTCACTCACTCATCATCGCCCAGCCAAAATTATTGAAGTTAAGAACATGAAATTTTGGGGATATGTTCGTTGTATTTCGAAAACGGCCACTAAGAATGGATTTTTGGATATTCAGGTTCTAAGGAGGTGTTAAGGGGGTAAACGTACATTTCATTGAATAACAATATCTCATGAGTGGTTTCATTTGGGGATGTGATACTTGCCATATATATACTAATCATTAAAAATAAGCTGACACATGTCTAATGGTTTTTCGATGTGGTGTATATTATGAGGTGAAAGGGATGAAAAGTGGGGGTTGAAAGATTCCTAACGGAGCGTGTAACTCTTAAACAACATAGGCGAGGAGTTTGAAACTCGGAGGAAATCAATGAGCTTAAAAATAAATATAAAAATAAATAAAATAAACAGGTTTTCGACCGTTTTATTCATAAATCCAATTTAAGGGGCCTATGGGGAGGGGTGAAATTCTGGAATAAAAACGTCCACTAAGGAAGGATTTTTGATTGTTCACTCTCATCGACCAACCAAAACTATTAAAGTTAGAAGAATTATATTTTGGGGATATGTTTGTTGTGTGTCGAAAACGTCTACTAAGGAGGGATTTTTGAATATTCAGGTTCTAAAGGGGGTGTTAACGGGGTTAAACCTGCATTCATTGAATAACAATATGACACGACTATGACGCGAGCGAAGCGAGGCTAAAAATGAGATGGTGTGTGTCTGTGTGTTACTCAATCACGCAGGTACCACTGGTCCGATTTACAAGGATTTTACATGGAAGTAGCTGATTTACCTGGTTAACATATAGGCTACTTTTGATTTCAATACTTTGCACTATTTAAAGATTGCGACCATTTTCGTGACGTCACTACACCCTTTGGTTTCAAACTTTCATATTTCCATTTCAAATAAAAAGAGAACGCTAAGAAATAGCAAACTTTTGATGGCATATACGAGGTTTAAAATTACATTTTCTATCCGAAAGGAATCTCCAACGGTTAGCGAGTAAAACCTAAATTTGTGCTATAAAACACGGTCTACGCCGAGCGGTGTAGTTGGCCAAAATGTTCCATCCTTAATCTCCCTCTGCGCAGCACCTTGCCTATCCCCTGTTTTAACTGTCACCTTCACATTTTAATTTACTTATGACGCGTAGCGACGCACGGATACTTCAGCTAGTTGTTATATAATTTGTGACTTTTGATTCTAAGTAGGCCTATTAAATTATTATTTGTGTTCCGTGGGTATTGAAAAGGGGTGGCCCACAGTCCGCATTTTATTTATTTAATTATTTATTTGTCTGGCCATCCTCCGTATATTATTCTGCTAAGGTCCCATTCCGGGTTAGTACCGAAAATAAGGTCCTATTAACACCAACCTACACATATGGGGTAACTATAGGTTCAGCATTACCCCATGTGTGCCCGAAACGCACTCACTTCCTCTTTAAATGCATCACAATTAAATAAATACCTTACGAATGTACATTTACAATGGGAGCACCATAACCTGGCGAGCCTGCCGCTAGAGCGCAGGGCAGCGCGGTAGCGGCATCCATCTGGCGGGAGCGCGGCGTACTGCTAGCTGAGGACTCTCTCAGCAGGTGGCTCCGGTGTAGTCTCGCCAAGAATTTCTCTAGGGTTCTATCCTTTACAAATGTAAAAATTGCAGTAGAAGAAACTCCCGAGCAAACAATAACCGATGAATTCGTTGTAACATCGAATATTGTCTACAAAGACGTGCTCTGACAAGTACAAAACACTGTTCTACATAATTCTTTGTGTTCTTCTCATGTACGTATGCCGTTTAACAACAATAAATACATTTCTTCAATGTTTAAAACTTCGTACTCCCGCATTCTTCCCTACTACCCTATAAACCTACATTCACGATGCGAAAGCTCGCACGGGCCACTAGTTATTTATTGTTTTACTAGCAACCCGGCCCGGTTTTGACCGGTATCATTAACGGTTTACCCAGAGTAAGGTTAAAAGGCGCATGGACGTCAGGTCCCAGACGTAATTCAGAAAAGCCGAGGTGAACAGCGAAACTCCAAACACATATACTCTTCTCTGAAGCCTTAACTCGACTTGACTCAACAGTTTGATGGTGGCCGAAGCTGGAGTGATAGGTCCGATCGCTAGCTCGCAAACTCGCTCCGAAGCTAGTAATTTAAATTTTCGCTGAATTGAGATTGTTGGAAGAATTGAAAACGTTAACTCACTTATAGTTGGCGATGTAATGTATTAAAGATAGAGATATGCTGTCGGGGACTTTTTTGTAGAACGTTTCCTGTTGAACAATTCTTTTACTCATAGTACTGTATATAGATATTTTTAATGGTTTACCCAACGTAAGCTTAAAAGGTGCCCAGACGGAAGGTTTATCTTCGACTAAATTCACAGAAATCGTTACTGTTTGTCCTCTTTTGGTCATAAATGATTGTTTTCCAACAGAAATCTTCCTCGGGAAATCCTTTGTAGAAAAGTGAAACCCGCATCAAAACCCACCAGTGGTTCTCGAGATTACCCGTGACATCCAAGAATCGGGGACTTTGTTTTATACTATGGAGAGATTATTTATTTGTCTGAACCCAAGTTGGTTTGCCGAACGACACAGAATAATGTACATTTTTTAAAACATTTTAAATGATCTTGTCAACTTCGTCGTTAAGCTGGGGTCTGGCGTTACGTTACGGTGACGGGACGAAATGTACCCAGATGCACTGAGGTGTGTGACGCCATAGTACCGCTTGGTGCATGTGTTCCCCGACAATCTCTACTTCGTTAGTATAAGACAAAAATCCCCGATTCTTGGATGTTAGGGGTAATCTCGAGAACCACTGGATGGATTTTGATGCGGTTTTCTCAATTCTGTAAAGGATATCTCTAGGAAAGATTCTGTAGAAAATAATTTATGTGTGATCAAAGGAAGCCAAGCAGTAACGATTTCAGTGAAAAGTCGAAAACAAACTTGGCGTCCGTGCGTTTCTTAAGCTTACGCTGGGCAAACCGTTAAAAATATCAATATAGGCTACTATGAGCTCAAGAATTGGTCAGCATGAAAAGTTCTACAAAAAGTCCGCGAGAGCATGTCTCTATCTTCAATACATCGCCCACTATAAGTGTTTCTTAGACTGGATGGAAGGGGCACGTCCCCGCGCGCTCTGATGAGCGTGACTGCATCCCGCGCGCTTGACCTTGCTTTGCCCTTGGTTTGCAATTGCCGTTCGCGAGTAATTTGAAACAAGATAAGCAGGATAAGTATTATGCATATAATTTTCTAACATGTCAAGAGTCTTTAGCTTCGAGCGAAGCGAGAAGCCTCCAGCCTTTCTAGCATTTTTCAGCATTTGTAACATTTAAAATGAAACAAAGTCTAGTCTTTCAGACTGACTGTCACATTTTTCTTCTTCAAAATACCGATCCAGTGATCGTAAAACAAGATTTATTACACGCTAGTTGTTTTGAAGTGGTTCATACAAATGGCTTCTTAGGATGGCTACTAATCATTTGAGGATTGCTATAACAATTTCTTCTTGAACTTCTTTTTTCGAGTTTGTATATCCCTCACAAGTTAACAATAATGAGTCGTCTAGTATCAAAACCGGCCAAGTCACAAAATTTACAAAAATGAGTTAGGGTTATCAATTTGAAGTAGAAGTATAGCACTATCAGGCGAAACAAGAATATGCTTCAAAATTGTCCATGTCTTCATGTTACAGAGCACTGAATTCTAGGTCGTGCAACAAAATAGGCCAAGTCACGCAGGCAGTGCTTTCATAACCGGCCATGTCAAAGAACAAGTAGCAATCTTCATGTCGCGCCATTATTGTTTGGAATCTTGCGTTGTTAGATTATGCAAGAATGTGATAATATCAGTAGGCAACATTGTTCCTTATATTGTATACTCTTGGAAGTCATAATAATTTGTATTTTGTTCGTTTGCAACACTGACTTCCGTATTCGCGGGCTTCTTACCGCATTGGCGAGAAAGCAATCATATATCCTGTGGGCTCGTATTTTGTCATTATTGTGTAGTGTAACGTGTATATTGTTCCTTTTTAATAAGTGACTCATTTTCTTTTACTGTGTTCAAGATCTAAGTGAACTACTAACTTTTAATGATATAATACCTATTCTGTATTCTCCTCAGCTTTCTGATGTTCATCTTCACATATTACTATCCAATTTAAGCAGAATGCTTTCGTTTTAATTACAATAAAGACAGGTAATTACAATGTCAATTTATTTTAATTTAATTGCCTTTTATCACTGGAGTTTGGAATTTAAAAAGAACATTTTTACAAAAAAAAAAAAAAAGACTAAAATTATACCAAATTAATATTAGCAAAAAACATGGGTTCATTATGAATCAGATTTCTCAAAATAGCAGAACTTAAATATTAAACCATTAGGGATATAACTATGCAATAAAATCTTTTTTGACCACCATTGCTTTGTCTCTAGAGTTTTTTCATCCATACTGAAAAATATGCATTAACTTTTAAATAATACCACTAGACCCAAGAAAATAGCCAGTAACTGCTATCGTATTCACCTGAAATTATTTCAGGGAATAGGGAATCGTGGGTTCATAAATTATATTCTCATTTCTCTTTTACTCCTTCTGGTTGGTTCACGGGGGTTTCAAATTAATAGATGGGTCAATGATCTCCGCATTCTTCTTCCTATGATTGATGGTAACAATAGACGTAGGCCTATATATAAGACGGGTGCTACCATCCACGTCCAAGCAGTGTAGTTCTTCGTTGTTGTTGTTTGAGTCTTCAGTCTTTGACTGGTTTGATGCTGATCTCCATGCCTCCCTGTCCTGAGCTCACTTCTGTGTTGTTAACCCCCTCTCGAGTAGTCAGTTCTTCGTAAAGATCCAATTTTTTATTTATTTATGTATTTATTTATTTATATATTTATTTATCTATTTATTTATTTATTTATTCTTCTTTGCGCCAATGATTGTATCGGTTTATTGATGTGTATTTCAAAACTGCGGAAGTTTTTTATTCGTGTCAGAGGTACCAAAATATACAAACAAGAAATTGAAAAAAAAAAACATAATAGAGCACTTGCATATAACATAACACAAGAGCAAGAGAAATGAAACAGGAATGATAATATATACAATATTTACAAGAGTTGTAACCAGTATTTGGCTACATTGACAGCATTGTAACCAGCCAATGCCAGATCCAACCCTGTGCATGAGTCTGGGCATATACGACAGTATGCTTTGTATACTGCGGAAGTAATAAAGAAAACACGATAGGTGGCCACGCGAAATTTTAAGTATTAGTTGCTCTTTCTGGTGACCTAATAATCATATCATACCTTTTCGGCATGAATACTTAGGATGCGTTCAAAAGTCTCCCACAAAGTGAATGCAGTAACATGGATATTTGGGGCAAACATTCGCTGCACGCAGATCTACTCTGGACCACACTTCTTGGTTTTATTATGCTACACAACAAACTGAAAACACAAAGTCTATTGAGCAAACAACTAGCCTCCTAGACCCAGTATTTGGAATGAAAGAACGTAAAGGATATGGCGGGAGCTTAGAACAGCTCAGCTGGGTTGCCAAGTTTTTATGATTTCAAATCTTGTCGACTTCATCGTTATGCTTTTGTCTACCGTTATGCCTTACAGTTACGGCGTGTATGACGTCATCATGTTGTTCAGTGCATATGCACCAAGTCTGAGTTTACTCCTGAGGTCTGGCATTATGTGATACGGAGACGGCGAGTGCGTGACGTCATGCAGCCGAGTGCACCTCCCACTCTCCGTTCCCTGCGCGGGAAGCCTATGTTATAGGGTAATAGTGTCTGTTGAGTCTGAGTTTACTCCTGGGGTCTGGCGTTATGCGATACGGAGACAGCGAGTGCGTGACGTCATGCAGCAGAGTGCAACTCCCGCTCTCCGTTGCCCGCGCTGGAAGCCTTAGTTAATGGGTAATGGAGTCTGTTGAACGAGTCCTGGGGCTTCGAGCCTGGGGCTTCGAGCGTGGCTCGAAGCCCTCCTGAGACTTTCTAACATGTGTAGCATTTGTAGCATTCGTCTTTTGAAACGATATAAAGTCTAGTCTCCTAGACTGACTGTATCTTTTTATTGTTGTAAATCATCTGATACGAAAGCGGCCTCAGTGACGTAGTCGGTAGTATGCTGAAATGCTATGGCCAAGATCGCGGGTTCCAACTCGGCCGAAGTCGTCGGATTTTTTAAGAGCGTTAAAATCCCTCAGTATGCCTTCCTATGGAGAGGAATTAAAGTCATGTCATTGATTTATGGCACGAAGGAGAACCTACCACTACAATTGGTAGTGTGTAGCCAAATGTAGGCCTATAGGTTATTTTTCGTTAGATACGCTCTATCAAGTTCCAACGTTCGTCACTAGGTGTCAGTTGCATCTGGTATCCAAAGTTGGAACTACTTCAAATTGAGTTCGCTCATTCATCCTCATTCATTTCATCCCCTCCACGCACGACGGCACTTGTAGCTCACTCCATGAGTATCCGCTTAGAATGAGCTACAAACTCTGGCGAGCCGAACATATCCTCGGACACTCCCGGCACTAAAAGCCATACGCTAAATAAATAAAACATAAATAGCTGATTGGAATAATACGCAGTGTAACACATTGGATATTATATTGTGTGCCAATTACACACGGCAGACTGGCATCGAACTCGGGTCTTATCAAAGAAGACCAGGCCCATGATTCTGCCCAGAATCGAATCATTGATCTCTGAGGGGGAACAGCTACAGGAAACCCGAAGAGCAATGAGTTATATCTGCATATAATCATAATAACAGGATTTCACGGCTAGAACGGGAATATCATAGCTTTTAAGGTGGATCTTTGCAAGAAAATACAAAGCCCATGTATGTCTTAGAAGCCTGAATGCTAGAAAGCAAACCAGCCTGACAGTTGACAAATCGTAGTTAGCGAAGGGGCGTTTTTAGGTGAAGCCAAGGAACTAATTTTCGTCTGGACCGCAGGAACAGCTCTAGATTAATGACTCTGGGATCCACCGTCTCACAAGGCATAAGAGTGGAGAGAGGGCAGTCGCCCACAGAAATTAATTGATTACAGCCAATTGGAGCATTGAAATGAAATAAAATTTACACCCATATGAATATATTCTAGGAAAGATAATTAAGGAGTGTTCTTACGCCTAAATTAAAGCCTGCATCATTAAACGAGCCTCTGCACAGACTGCTTCCGCTCGGGAGGAAGGTTTTGGAGATCAGCAGAGGGGGAATTACCAGGATAGCGTCATGACGCCATGGAAGAAAGCAATTAATTGTAATTAATTGGCCGAAGCGATCGCTTGCACGCGAGTGATTTTGGGACCTCCACACTTAGACAAACGAGGATTATACTTCACTTTGTCTGGAAATGTATTATTTCAAGAAGGGACTCGGTCCTGAATGTCCAGTGGACTATGTTTCACAAGAAAGCCTCATATAGGGGAAGCTTCGCAGGGAAGTTAGTTCGTCTTCAGTTCGTCTTCAGTTCGTCTTGACTCAACACGTGAACTAACACGCTGCCAGATCACGCAAGAAAGTGCGCGAATTTATAATGTATCGACGCTCAAATGTATTTGGAGAACAATGGAAGCGCATCATGCAGCTTCTCAACAGTAATTATGCATCGCGTAAGATTTAGTCTACAGCAGACGTTTAACCAATAACATACGCGAGTATAAATTCAGTACAGCGTAGGGGTAATTTAGGATGTTTATAGACAACGAACATACCAGGAGGCGTTGTCATAGTTAAAAATGACACATTATTTTCAGGATCACTACAGTTACGGGAGCCTGGAAGGCGTCACAAATAGTCGTGACATAGGATTGAACAGAATTGCAGTAGAGGCTATATAAACTGTAGGTGACGGAAATCGAACGCACACCCACGCAAGATAGACTTTCATGGAGACCAGCGGTTGACCAGATGCATCGCATCTCCGAAGTCAGGCGATAGTCGGAGTCCAATCAAGGATCCAGGTGTGAAATAGTGCGGGAATTGTATATAAAGTTATATTACAGTGATTTTAAAAGTGTTTATGTGTATGTGGTAAAATAATATGTATTGTGTCAAAGTGAGAAAAGCCAGTGATGGAAAATATATGATTATCATGTGTGAAGTGTATACCATGTGTCGTGTGATAGATATCATGATGGCTTAAGCTAAGCATCATGGTAGGCTCGTGGCTGGTGTGCTGGACTAACCCAGTAAAAATGAAAGTGAGTACAAATTTAATATGTTGATATGATTAAATAGCTTACCATACAACGAAGCATCACTATAAGACTAAGAATTAACATTCATTTATGTACGAGCTCACATCCCTCGTATGTTGGTAAAATATGGCTTGGAGGATGATTTGTTTACGGCCATTTCGGCGAAAGACAATAATGAAAGTAACGGTAACGTTAAATAATAATAATAATAATAATAATCTGGGGTCAGTAACAGTAATGAATAAAATAATGGGCATGTCAGGCCTAGAGTACGTGCAAAATGTGTCATGTCTAACGTAAGAGTACTGTGTTATTGTAAACAGTAAGAAAGAAACGTAAAATATCGAGGTAATGAGAGTTTTCTCAGTGTCATTGAATTGTTGAATGAATGTTTATTATGGTAAATTCTACAGGGTTGTATTTGAGAACCATTAAGGTAGTTAATCTAAGCCAGTAAATTTATACTTGTTTTGGGAGCTACATAAAGCTTTGGCTTATGAGTAATTGCAGAGAGGACGTGAGTGCTTTAATAATTGAGTCATCTATAAGAAGTATTGTTTGAGCCGCGTACAGCGAGCAAGTAACGTAGAATCAAGAGATTTACGTAAATAAGTCGCGGGGATCATCCAAACATAGCTTGCGCGTTAGGTGAATCTACTCGGCTAATCTTCGATATCTACGAGATAGTATCGCATTGGAGCATACTAGTATTATTCGCAACGAAGTGGGAGAGAGGCTCTCTGTATCCACCGTTTGCAGAATTGTTGCCACCAAGGATAACTATTAGAGACCTTGTGTGAGCCCATATATTAATTGATCTGCCCTTAGAGTTAAGACTAATGGTTCGTCGTATAGGAAACGCCGATTTCCTCTTGTTATAGGCAGCTGCACCAGTGAGAGAACTTTGATACTCACTTGAGATGCGCGCCAGAGCCACTAATGTCACCACAGAACGGCAAAGCTATCCGTGATCCATCCCCTGCCATGAATATTAATTAGGAGCCGAGTTGAGCCCATTATACTCTAAATGTAGATGTTAAATAATTAGAATGACTCAATTACTAGGGACACAACACACTCAGGGTACCTCCAGTGTAACTGCACCAGTAAATAAACCTGACCTTGCGAGGAGCCAGATGGGCTGGCAGGAAGGCCACTAGACCGGCGGCCATCTTTCTCGGGCAGCCGAAACTAATTTATTGTCCGCTTGGAAAGGAAGTCTGTTGACCTGATCCTTTTATTTTAAAAGCGTAGTGGGACACTGAAGAATCTCAATATTTCGAATAGTAATTAAGATATGATTGATGTGATGATGCCAATTGAATTAAATGCTTTATTTCCACACACATACCATGTTGGAACGCTGTGATTGGATAATATTTGGCCCAGTTATTCTCTGAGGAGGAATACTGCACCAAGTAAATATAGGCATCTTTGTAAAGTGTATTTGCCCAGTTTACACTAATTTATTCATACGGGTAGCGTAATTTCTATGACATGACACGTTTGTAACGATAATGTTTTGACCAGACCCAGAAAATCGTTGTATGGTGAAGCTATAAAACATCTCTATTCATGAGTATTTTGGAAGGGAAAGTGTACTACCTCAGCGTTTCAAATTGATGGGAAAAAGAATACGAGTTGCACGACACAACACTTGTTAATTAAGGCATAAGATAATGAATTAATGTTACTGAAAGTAAATGCCCGTGTAAAACGGATAAATGTTTAATAATTGCAGATTTAATGTCATTTAAAGATAATTTGTGTTTATTGTGTTGTGATATTCCAGTTGTGTTAAATTGTGCCACGTGAAGATCACTATGGACACTCGCAAATTTCAGAGAGTATCAATAATCACTGGTCTACAAAAAAAAAAATTTTTTTCATGTAACATGAATAACTTTTACTAATTCCTATGTACTTTTACCTGCTGAAATTGAAAATGACACTGGAAAAGATCTACCACGTCTGTTTTTTTTTTACAGAGACACTAGCAAAAGTGTGGTCAATATGGGAAAAAATAACGCCATGCACTTACTATAAACACAAACATTTATAAACAAAAATTTATAATGTAACTGTACGCATTAATTTTTTTCTCTTTCAAACAATTTAAACCCATTATTCTACCTACGAGGATCTTTGAAATATATACATATATACAGTTTGTTCATGTTTCTTTTTCATTTCTTTCTTTTATGTGGAGTGGCATCTTCCTTTTTCAAAAACCAACAGTAATCTCCGAGCATTGCAGGATCCCAGCGGCCTTGGTATATCGTTTCAATGGTTGCTATATCCTGGTGAAATCTCTCAACTTGTTCATCACTTATAGCTCCAAGATTCTCCGGGAAAAAGTTGATATGCGAGTGAAGGAAGTGAATTTTAAGGGACATTCGGCAACCCATAACTCTGTACGTTTTCAAAAGATTATGAACTAAACTCTTGTAGTTATCTTCTTTGTCGTTGCCAAGAAATCCTTTTACCACCTTCACAAATGCTTTCCAAGCTGCCAATTCTTTTTTGTTTACCTTTTTTTCAAATTCAGCGTCACATATAACCTTCCTGGTGTCAGGTCCAGTGAAAACAATTTCTTTTATCCTCGCTTCACTAAGCTTTGGAAAAAGTTCCGACAAGTACATGAAACCTGGTCCCTCTCAGTCCATGCCTTTTACAAAGTTCTTTATAAGACCCAACTTAATGTGCAGAGGAGGAAGTAGCACGTTTTTGGGGTCAACCAAAGGATCGTTCAACACATTTTTCCCCCTGGAGTATAAGATTTCCTTGACGGCCATGATTGTTTAACAAAGTGCTTTTCTTGGTCCCTGCTGTCCCATAAGCACAAAAAGCAACAATACTTTGTAAAGCCGCCCTGAAGTCCCATTAATATAACTATCACTTTCAAGTCACCACATATTTGCCACTTAAAATCTTCATATTTGATTGCCCTTAGAACTGCACCCAAGTTGTAATAAGTCTCCTTCATTGGAACAGAGTAAGCAACTGGAATTGACGGCTTTTTATTTCCATTGTGGAGTAAAACAGCTTCGAGGCTAGACTTAGAGGAGTCAATAAAAAGTCGCCACTCTGTAGAAACATGAGTTAGTCCAAGTTCATTCATTAACCCCACAATGTCGAAACATACACACACAGGCCCCTCAACTTTGAAAAATACAGAGAAGTTAGCATTTCTCTTTCTGAAGGACGTTATGGTTGTGCCTTTTGCTAAAAGATTCCACTCTTGTAATCTTGAACCTAGTAGTTCATACTGCTGCTTTGATAAACCTAAGTCACGGGCCAAATCATTTAGTTCATTTTGCTTAATAATATGAGGTTCACTAGACGGAGGAACATATGTAGGATCAATAGTATTTTCCAACAACTCTACAGTTTCGGAATGTAAAATCTTCATAGTCATTTAGTTCTGGAATGACCAAATCTTCCCAGTTCAAAGATGGAGTTGGAATAGGTAAGCCTTCACCGTGAGAAACAGGTTTAATGGCTGAAGGTACAGTGGGATAGCCAATGTTCATCTTCTTCCTCTTTCAATAACCTTCAGTATTAGTAAGGCAAAAGTAGCAGTCATTAAAGTGGTTTCTTGGTTCACGCCTAACCATAGGTACAGCAAATGGCATACTGCTTCGGTTACCCTTCATCCACTGAATAAGTGTTACGTGACAGCTCAAAAAACTACTATGTGGCGCCCAGTGTTTATCTTGGTCTCCTATTTTGCATCCAAAATACAAAAAATGTGCCTTTTTTACATCTTTATTCATAGGCCTACCTTGAGATTTTAATACACAACGTCCACAAATATAACAAAACTTATCTGGTGAATTTTTACAAAGTCTTCGCTGATTTGATGCCATTTTCGCACAAAACTTTCAATGAAAACACACATAACCTCACTTCACAAATGCAGCACTTCACTTGCAGTGACAGAAGAAAACAAAGAGCATCAAACTGCCCCCTCCCTCTTCTACAGTGTTGCCAACTATCGAGTTTCAAACAGAGAAATAATGTGATATTATGGTAACATATGATGGTACCATATGTTGGTAACATAAAAATGGGACGTGATGGCTATATTTTGATATTTATTTCGTTATCGGGAAGGTAAACGCATAATAAAAATGATATTTGGATCTGTGTTACATACACCTTGTTGACCAGTGAGGATGTTTTGAATAGACTTGAGTGCGGTGAAGCACTAATTTTAAGGAGAGACTCACAGATAACTTTGATTTTCGTTGTGGGAAGTAAATGTAAAGTATCTTTTGTTTGTGTTTTATGTTGTATAGCCATGATTTTCTATCATTAAATGTTATATTTAGGAATATGTTGTTTCTTTCAAGTAGAGTAGTCACCTGACAGACTCAAATCCTGAGCATGTGATCGTATGGTGGGCATGAACGTCCCATACCTCGAAAGACCGTGAGTTAGCTGGGATACGAACACATGTTCCATATGACGACGATTGGGTACATGGAGGACATATTATTGTACTAGGATTGAGTCACAGGTACTACTAAAAGTCGGCCAAGATATTAATGGTAGAGGCAAGTATAGCAGAAAAATTAGGATATATTAGGAAAAGGCCGGGTCCCATTGTTAATAAGCCTTCACGTTAAAATAAATGTTGATAATCCTCCATAAGACATGCTTAAATGAAACCTGTTAGCATTGAGCACCCACCTACTTATAGTTATCATGACGCTGATATGTGGGGCCAGTTTAAAATACAGTTCACCATAGGTGTGCATGTACCTTTTTTTTACCATAGAGCAAGTCTCCCTTTATGTTTATCATGGCGCCCAGAGACGTGATAGCTTATGGGATTCAGAAAAACCCATAATAAGAGTATGGTTTCCATGGGGGAAAACCATAATAGTATATTTTTCCCCAAACTGTGTTTGAGCGATTGTGAGTCTTTTTAGGTGATACTCAGACATTCGACACTGTTGTCAGACGAGTGAATATACAGACGGATACGAGGGTCTAAACCCATTCCATAGGTGGTTACAGGACTGTGTACTATGAATGTTGTTTTTGTCGCGATATCGGAATTATTTTTCCCAATATAACGCGCCAGCATGCACAGCTACGGCCTGCCTATATCTCAAGATAAGAAATATAGGATGGCTGGTTCTGAGGGGGTACTTAAGTGTATCGCGGAGTTAAAGGAACATTTTGATGCTACTCATGCCAAGAGTAGGGAAGATGCTAAAGCATTTCAAGATGAAATAACGGGTAGATTGGATGCTAATCAAAATTAAATGAGCCAGATGTTGGCTACAGTAAATACTCAGTTAGAGACTAATCAAACTGAAATGAACAGTAGATTAGAGACCCATCAAACTGAGGTAAGCCAGATGTTGGCTACGGTAAACACGCAGTTAGATTCAAATTTATTAGATTTCAATAAAAAAAATGATGATGTTAAAGAATCTATTAAGCAGGAGGTAACTAAAATATTGTTAGCGTGGTTTCAGAGATGCAAGCAAATAACGACAAACGCTTTGAGTCAATAGAGGTCAAACTCGAGAGTAATCTGCAAGCGTGCAGAGAATCACAACGTGACATTAATGATAGATTAAGCAATATGTCCGTAGAGCTTAAAGATATTCAAAATCAGAACGAAGCGAAAACTAAGCGACAGCAAGAGCAATTTAATACGTTCACTCAGACCGTGGACCAAAGGCTTGAAGACAGCGATGAAAGATAGAGTAATCGTATGGCGGGCTATGCAAAAGCTGTAGACGAAGCATTAAGAAAGCAAGATCAGAATATCCTTGACCAATGCAAGGAGATCAGTGAAATAAAAACTTCCGCTAAAGAAAATAAGGGAATAACTATGAATATGAAGACACAGGTTGGAAAAGTCCAAAAAGAGTTAGAACAAACTCAAAACGATCTAGCAGTCATTCATAAAAGGAGAGATGAGGACCAGGGAGAAATTAGCAAAATAAGGACCGAAATCTCCAATATGCATGGTCACATCCAGAAAGAGGTTACAGGCTTACGAGAAGAATTGGAACTTCGAGAGGGCTTGAAAAATGAAGCCAGTGATAAAACGCTTGCCGAGGTAAGGCAAAGTCTAGCGGGGGAAATTTCCCATATGAAAGAGAGCCTTAAAGATGACAAGGAGAAAGTCTTTTCTATGGCAGAGAAAAACCGGGATCGCTTGGAAAAAATAGAACGAGAGGTATTAGCTCGTTTAGAAAGAGCGGAAAATAGGCACAGCCAAATGGAAACTAGAATGATCGCACATGAGGAGTCCATATTGCGAAATCCTAGATCTAATTAAGGAAGCACAGATGAAAATAGGAGAAATAGATGGGCAGATACAGAGGTACAGCCCACTCCGAAGAATACAGCCATGCCAAGTGACAGTCCGTATACCACGCTTGGTATACCTATTGCTATGTCCACACAGCATGAAAATGCTGTACAAAATCAGATAGTCACTATTGTGAGGGCTAGTGACGAGAAACCGAGAAAATATTCTGGGAGTAACTCAAGTATGACACCCAAATACTGGCTCAAAGAGGTTTCCGAATACTTGAATGATGCAAAGGTACCGCCAGAGCGAAGATTAAGAGCTATCGAAAAACTGACTGAGGGTGAATGCGCCTTATGGTTCAGAAGTTTTCGTTACACGTTTGACACCGTTGAAGAATTTCGCCAGGCATTTTTAAGCAGGTACTGGGACGCAAATATCCAGCAGAATCTCAGATTGGACTTGTACTCCAGACGCTATAGTACAAATAATCCAACGAAATGTGCTGAATTCTTCATAGCACAATTATGCCGTTTTAAGGAGCTTGACGAGGCCCCTAGAGAGTTAGATCTGTGTATAGCGATAGCCAAGCAATTACCATACGAAGTACGACTATTAATCTCGGCAAACGCTAAGACAGCGATTGAAATGGAGGAAGTGCTGAGACAGCTCGATATCACCACAGCGCACCACACAAGGCAGAGTCGGAACACGGAAAAGTCCACATGACTAGTGCACCAACTGAACCGACCAGGGTGCAGACAAAAAGAAAGTCTACTAGCACAGAAACTGAGAAGTCAGACTGGCAACGAGAAGAAAGGGAAAACCAGAATTGGAGGCCAGCATACAGAGAAGATCTAACCGCGGATACCGAGGAAGAAAAACCTGGAATCAGCGCGATAAAAGAAACCAACAGTCTGATAGCAGGAGCAATTACGGTCGAAATGGGAATAACCGAGAATGGAGATCCCAAGAACAGAGTCGCGGGTTCGACGAAGAAGCAGAAGAACGTTATCACGCATCACTAAGATATATGGAGGAGCGTGGAGACGACAACAGAAAATCGCAAGTGCATTGGGATGCAACGATTAAAAATAGAAGGTCACCCGACATCTATAAGGATGATGACGGAGCCAAGAGTCTGGGATTTCAGCAGCGCGAAGACAGACAGCAGAACTCCACAAGAAATGGAGCCGTAAGAAAAACCAGCCAATTATGACTCGGGGAGAAGGAGATACCCGAAAGTCAATGTAAGGTTCATAAACCCTACCTGATTATAAGGGACTTGCAAAATAATGCCTACAGAATCAAAGATGAAGAAACAGGCAGAGAAGTTGTAGTAAACGCTGCGAACTTAAAATTATATAGTCCGCCAGAGGAATATGAAACCATAGAAGAGCAAGCCATGCACCCCCAAATGGACAGGGAGTCATTATATATGCACGCGGAGAGTCTTCAGAAAAGCCCACGCCACTGAGAAAGAAAGCGAGACAGCCATCTCGTAGACCCAAGGGAGACGAGGGTTGAATGCAGCTGTCAGTTGGAAGAATTTTACAACCAGTTGTGTGAAGCAGCAGTAGAGCTCCATGAAGTGAATGAACAGCTAAGGGCGCAGAACAAGGAAATACGAGACGGGAGACGTAGTGGAGTGGGGGAACGAAGTATTCCATTGCCCGGGAGCACTGACCGCTTAATGTAAACACTGTACGGAGTCGATGCCTTCTGGAGGCCCGAAAGAATTCACTTCTAAAATGAATTTTCCGAGCTTAGCGAGGGAAAGATGTGCCCAATTAGACACGGCAGACTGGCATCGAACTCGGGTCTTATCAAGAAGACCAGGCCCATGATTCTGCCCAGAATCGAATCATTGATCTCAGAGGGGGAACAGCTACAGGGAACCCGAAGAGCAATGAGTTATATCTGCATATAATCATAATAACAGGATTTCACGGCTAGAACGGGAATATCATAGCTTTTAAGGTGGATCTGTGCAAGAAAATGCAAAGCCCATGTACGTTTTAGAAGCCTGAATGCTAGAAAGCAAACCAGCCTGACAGTTGACAAATCGTAGTTAGCGAAGGGGCGTTTTTAGGTGACGCCAAGCAACTAATTTTCGTCTGGACCGCAGGAACAGCTCAAGATTAATGACTCTGGGATCCACCATCTCACAAGGCATAAGAGTGGAGAGGGGGAAGTCGCCCACAGAAATTAATTGATTACAGCCAATTGGAGCATTGAAATGAAATAAAACTTTCACCCAGATGAATATATTCTAGGAAAGATAATTTAGGAGTGTTCTTACGCCTAAATTAAAGCCTGCTTCTGTAAACGAGCCTCTGCACAGACTGCTTCCGCTCGGGAGGAAGGTTTTGGAGATCAGCAGAGGGGGAATTACCAGGATAGCGTCATGACGCCATGGAAGAAGGCAATTAACTGTAATTAATTGGTCGAAGCGATCGCTTGCAAGCGAGTGATTTTGGGACCTCCACACTTAGACAAACGAGGATTATACTTCACTTTGTCTGGAAATGTATTATTTCAAGAAGGGAGTCGGTCCTGAATGTCCAGTGGACTATGTTTCACAAGAAAGCCTTATATAGGGGAAGCTTCTCAGGGAAGTTATTTCGTCTTCAGTTCGTCTTCAGTTCGTCTTGACTCAACACGTGAACTAACACGCTGCCAGATCACGCAAGAAAGTGCGCGAATTTATAATGTATCGACGCTCAAATGTATTTGGAGAACAATGGAAGCGCATCATGCAGCTTCACAACAGTAATTATGCATCGCGTAAGATTTAGTCTACAGCAGACGTTTAATCAATAACATACGCGAGTATAAATTCAGTACAGAGTAGGGGTAATTTAGGATGTTTATAGACAACGAACATACCAGGAGGCGTTGTCATAGTTAAAAATGACACATTATTGTCAGGATCACTACAGTTACGGGAGCCTGGAAGACGTCACAAATAGTCGTGACATAGGATTGAACAGAATTGCAGTCGAGGTGATATAAACTGTAGGTGACGGGAATCGAACGCACACCCACGCAAAATAGACTTTCATGGAGACCAGCGGTTGTCAGGAGTTAGCTGCATCGCATCTCTGAGGTCAGGCGATAGTTGGAGTCCAATCAAGGATCCAGGTGTGAAATAGTGCGGGAATTGTATATAAAGTTATATTACAGTGATTTTTAAAAGTGTTTATGTGTATGTGGTAAAATAATATGAATTGTGTCAATGTGAGAAAAGCCAGTGATGGAAAATGTGATTATCATGTGTGAAGTGTATACCATGTGTCGTGTGATAGATATCATGATGGCTTAAGCTAAGCATCATGGTAGGCTCGTGGCTGGCGTGCTGGACTAAACCAGTAAAATTGAAAGTGAGTACAAATTTAATATGTTGATATGATTAAATAGCTTACCATACAACGAAGCATCACTCTAAGACTAAGAATTAACATTCATTTATGTACGAGCTCACATCCCTCGTATTTTGGTAAAATATGGCTTGGAGGATGATTTGTTTACGGCCATTTCGGCGTAAGACAATGATGACAGTAACGGTAACGTTAAATAATAATAATAATAATAATAATAATAATAATAATAATAATCTGTGGTCGGTAACAGTAATGAATAAAATAATGGGCATGTCAGGCCTAGAGTACGTGCAAAGTGTGTCATGTCTAACGTAAGAGTACTGTGTTATTGTAAACAGTAAGAAAGAAACGTAAAATATCGAGGCAATGAGAGTTTTTTCAGTGTCATTGAATTGTTGAATGAATGTTTATTATGGTAAATTCTACAGGGTTGTATTTGAGAACCATTAAGGTAGTTAATGTAAGCCAGTTAATTTATACTTGTTTTGGGAGCTACATAAAGCTTTGGTTTATGAGTAATTGCAGAGAGGACGTGAGTGCTTTAATAATTGAGTCATCTATAAGAAGTATTGTTTGAGCCGCGTACAGCGAGCAAGTAACGTAGAATCAAGAGATTTACGTAAATAAGTCGCGGGGATCATCCAAACATAGCTCGTGCGTTAGGCGAATCTAGTCGGCTAATCTTCGATATCTACGAGATAGTATCGCCTTGGAGCCTACTTGTATTATTCGCAACGAAGTGGGACAGAGGCTGTCTCTATCCACCGTTTGCAGAATTGTTGCCACCAAGGATAACTATTAGAGACCTTGTGTGAGCCCATATATTAATTGATCTGCCCTTAGAGTTAAGACTAATGGTTCGTCGTATAGGAAACGCCGATTTCCTCTTGTTATAGGCAGCTGCACCAGTGAGAGAACTTTGATACTCACTTGAGTTGCGCGCCAGAGCCACTAATGTCGCCACAGAACGGCATAGCTATCCGTGATCCATCCCCTGCCATGAATATTAGTTAGGAGCCGAGTTGAACCCATTATACTCTAAATGTAGGTGTTAAATAATTAGAATGACTCAATTACTAGGGACACAACACACTCAGGGTACCTCCAGTGTAACTGCACCAGTAAATAAACTTGACCTTGCGAGGAGCCAGATGTTGTGGCAGGAAGGCCACTAGACCGGCGGCCATCTTTCTCGGGCAGCCGAAACTAATTTATTGTCCACTTGGAAAGGAAGTCTGTTGACCTGATCCTTTTATTATAAAAGCGTAGTGTGACACTGAAGAATCTCGATATTTCGAATAGTAATTAAGATATGATTGATGTGATGATGCCAATTGAATTAAATGCTTTATTTCCACACACATACCATGTTGGAACGCTGTGGTTGGATAATATTTGGCCCAGTTATTCTCTGAGGAGGAATACTGCACCTAGTAAATATAATCATCTTTGTAAAGTGTATTTGCCCAGTTTACACTAATTTATTCATACGGGTAGCGTAATTTCTATGACATGACACGTTTGTAACGATAATGTTTTGACCAGACCCAGAAAATCGTTGTATGGTGAAGCTATAAAACATCTCTATCCATGTGTATTTTGGAAGGGAAAGTGTACTACTTCAGCGTTTCAAATTGATGGGAAAAAGAATACGAGTTGCACGACACAACACTTGTTAATTAAGGCATAAGATAATGAATTAATGTTACTGAAAGTAAATGCCCGTGTAAAACGGATAAATGTTTAATAATTGCAGATTTAATGTCATTTAAAGATAATTTGTGTTTATTGTGTTGTGATATTCCAGTTGTGTTAAATTGTGCCACGTGAAGAACACTATGGACACTCGCAAATGTCAGAGAGTATCAATAATAGGATGTTTTGAATAGACTTGAGTGCGGTGAAGCACTAATTTTAAGAAGAGACTCACAGATAACTTTGATTTTCGTTGTGGGAAGTACATGTAAAGTATCTTTTGTTTGTGTTTTATGTTGTATAGCCATGATTTTCTATCATTAAATGTTATATTTACGAATATGTTGTTTCTTTCAAGTAGAGTAGTCACCTGACAGACTCAAATTCTGAGCATGTGATCGTATGGTGGGCATGAATGTCCCATACTTCGAAAGACCGTGAGTTAGCTGGGATACGAACACATGTTCCATATGATGACGATTGGGTACAATTGGTACAATTATACGTACATATAATTCTATCTTGAGGCAGCACAGAGTACAATAAAATAGTAAACTTACACACCGAAGCCATGCTACCTGGCTTATGCTTATCCTCGTTAATCAATTCGATAAATACGACGAAGAGGGTAAACACTCAACAGCTAATACAAAGTAATCTGATGAGTATATAAACACTCGCCATGCAATAAGCAGGTTTTATTGATGTTAATCGTTCAAGATGAAAGAAGTCTGGGGTGATGTTCATTCACAGCATACAGTAGTTGACACAGAAACAACAGGTCATGATAGCAACAAGCACACTCACTGTATTGCGACCTTTCACTGTTAGTAATCACTAGGGCTCGGATTCGAGCATATTTGCATATTTTTTTTCCTGAATAGTACACATTGAAAGAAGCCTTTCGGTGGAATTTTCACCTCTCTGCAACCGACAGAATTGAATTTTATCGAGCATATAAATGCATAAAACCTTGATTTTCAGAATAGAAGCATATAAGAGAATATTCTTGTGGTTTTTGTTTAAATAGTTTGTTTTTACTTCGAATTCCCCCCAAATTCGGGCCCTGACCATCCTTACGGTTCGAAAACAGAAATAATTATTGAAAAGCCTATCTGGTGCGAATAATAGAACAGCAGGTTTTTAACCTTTAGTGAGGTCGTTCTCGTCATTGAAACTTTTATTGACTGATTTAAGAAAATTATTTAAAACTGAAAACACAGAAAAAATTCTTGTTGTACAGACCAATGCAGATCTACTTCATTGACTCGCCTAATTCTGAACAATTTGTAAATGAACGATTAAACTGTAACTTTTATAAGAAAAATTCTCTTATATATACTTGAAAAACTTGAATGCGAGTATATTGCAGTGTATCATACATACAATTAGAAAATAAAGCTCGTATATAAAGGTACGGTATGTTATTGTTTTGTTTTTCGTTCCACTTTGCTTTCGATAGTTTTTAACGGTGTTTTTTCGAGCATATTCTGCATATTTAACCGCATATAATGTTTTTTTTGAGCATAAAACACATGGTTTTCGAGCATATCTGGAGATTTTATCGAGCATATCGATCCGAGCCCTAGTAATCACCTTCGTGATAATAATCAATTAGGCCTAATGTTAATAAACTGAGCCCTTTGTGGCGATATTGTTGCCATGTTTTTGCAATGCCGACTTGTATTGGATGACAGGCGGTAATATTTGAACACTATAATGGGAAAACATAGAATTCAAAACATCGATTGCTGGAATCGAACCGACTTCAACATATACACTACATAATCCTCAGTCTCTGGTCAAGGGTTCGACACCTTCCATTCAATCAATGACCAGATCACTATCTTCTTCATCATCATCTACGTCGTTGTCCTCATCAGAATGAAGTTATCTGTCAAACTCCAACAAATAGGAGCCCACCGTCTGCTATTTTATATCGCTCCATCAAACGTTTCAGATTCTTTCTTTCAGAATACAGGGGACATGTCTTTCACTAATCTTGGCGTTTTTAACATAACCATTCATCAAAAGCCCACCCTGCATAAATGTCCACCTTGCACCCCATTTGAACACATGATTTAAGTTATGCTCTTAAGTTTCAACGTTCGTCGGCAGGGGCTGGTTGCGATGGCATCTAGCAGTCAAGTTTGCAGCTAAGTGTCGTGGACAGTAGCATTTGGTAGCAAAAGTAGAAACTACTTGAAATTATCGTCTGCAGTCCGTACTGGAGAAATTTAAATGGGCTAACTGGCAAACAACACCCTAAAAAGCCGCCTCCTAAACTGCATCCTGATATTATTGCCAACAGGATCATAGACCTCACAAGGACAAAGAGGGTCAAGAATCGTACCAGAATTGTCAAATGTAACCTCTTTAAACTCAAGCGCAGTGCCCTGAAAAACGAGCCGCTCTCCAGGCCCTTCTCACAGCGGAAGTAGAAAATGCAATTAATCAACTGAAAATCGGTAAGGCTGCTGGTCCGGACAACATATATAATGAATTTATTAAGAACATGGGCCTGTATTGTATATGCTGGCTTACTTCTCTCTTCACTTACATTCTCCAAGAGAACCGACTGCCCAGTCATTTCAATTTACCAAAAGTTATAGCCATTCTCAAACCTGGCAAACCCGAAGATAGCCCCGAGAGTTATCGACCAATAGCACTGCTCAGTTGCATATTCATGCTTCTTAAACGAATCCTCCTAACCAGAATAGCACCTTTCATTGAAGCTGTTACGCCTCCTGAACAAGCTGGATGCAGACATGGACGCATCTGCACCGATCAAGTTGTTGCTCTAACTACACATATCGAAGAAAGTTTTCAAAGACAACTAAAATCAACAGCTGTTTTCATCGACTCGACTGGAGCTTATGACACTGTTTGGCGACAAGGTATTATCAACAAACTATTGCAAGTTGTACCAAGTCGAGAAATCGTGGATCTAAGATCTAGTATGCTTAGTGAATGACAATTCGAAGTGTTTCTAGGCAGCACTAGAAGCCACGAACGAAAACAAAATAATGGTCTATGTCAGGGATCTGTTTTAGCACCATTGCTTTTCAATTTGTGCATTCATGATTTACCAGTCACAACATCAATTGACTTCATATATGCTGATGACATCTCTCTTGTAGCACAGAGTAATAACTTTGAAGATGGTGAACAAATCCTTACAGAGGATCTCAAGAAGAGGTCAACTTTCTTTAAGACCTGGAGATTGATCCCCAGCGCTTCAAAAATGAAGTCTCTTGTTTCCATTTAGCGAATCGTGCTGCAAACTACAATCCAAGAGTTTTGTTCCATGAACGAAATCTGAGGTACAATCCTTTTCCAAAATATCTTGGGAGTCACTTTAGATAGATCCCTGAACTACAAAGAGCACATCACTAAGCTTTCCCACAAAGTCGCCGCAAGAAACAACATATTGCATAAGCTGATTGATACATCCAGGGGAGACTCTGCTGACTGTTGACGCTTATCTGCCATCCGTCTTGTCTATTCGGCTGCTGAGTACTGTGCACCCGTCTGGTTGGAAAGTGTACATGTGAAGAAGGTAGACAAAAAATTGAATGTTACAATGCGTTGCATTACTGGTTCCATCAAATCATCTCCATGTCACTGGTTACCCATGCTGAGTTACATCCCTCCACCTCACTTGAGGAAGCAAGCTCTACTAAGGGAAGCTATGAAAATCATTGCATCACCCTCATTGCCATTGCACCAAGAATTCTGCCATCCATCACAGCAACGACTGCAATCTAGAAGACCAGTAAGTGTCACTGCGGGGCAACTCATTGCTGCTGGATTTGACCTAAATGAAAGCTGGAAGCAGGAGTGGTCAACTAAAACATGGGGAACAAGTGCCCACCAACTTGATCCCACAAAGAAACCAAACGGCTTTGACTTACCGAGGAACTTCTGGTGCCGCATCAACAGGCTGAGGATTGGACATGGTTGCTGCACTTATTTCAGGTACAGGTGGGGCTGGATCAGCTCACCAATGTGTGAGTGTAACCTGGAAGAACAGACGATCGAACGTCTAGTCCAACGCTGTCCTCTTTATTCGTAGCCTGGCATTCCTGACGATTTGTTCGCCCTCACGCCCGATTTTACCGAATGGTTGAGAAGGATGGACTTTAAAGTTTGATTATAACTTGTTATGTATACTTGTATATTGTATAAATTGCCATACGATTAGATAAATACTGGAATTAAAACTGATAACGCAAACTAATACAGCCATCACAATTAACACCGGTTATCAGACAGATTCTGCGTTGTCGCTGCCCCTAAACTAAGGAACCAACCAACCAACAAGTTATGCTGCCACGTATCACAGTTTAAATTATGTATTTCATATGTAAAGAAATCATAATAAATGGCAACATCTGTTTAATCTGGTTTAATTGGAGACACTTAAATTCCCAATCTCTTCTATGATTACCGGTGGTCACCTGTGGTGCGTAGTGGCTAGAATTCTTGGCTGTCACCGCGGAGGACCGGCCTCTATTCCCGATTCCACCAAGAAATTGAATTCGTCACCGAGGGCTGGAACAGGGTACACTCAGACTCGTGGGGGCAAGGCTGAGAAGAGGCGGGTTCGATTCCTCCCTGAACCATCCCGGAAGTGGTTTTCCACTTTTACTCCAGGAAAATGCCGGGATGGTACCGTACCTAATTTAAAGCCACGGGCGATTCCTACCCAAATCCTACAAATACACACATTTGTACAGACATCACAGTGACACAGGTTATCTGACAGGTTCTACACACACCCAAGTACACAGAGCTACATGACCATCATGTCGCAAAACCCCTAACAAATTCAACAATAGCGGTATCCTGTGGTGTAGTGGTTGGCGTAGTTGAATATCCCAAGAAATTTGACTCGGGTTTGAGATACTGGAATGGTAGCGTTGACATGTAAGTCACAAAAATGAAGAGAATTTCAACGACATTTGCCATGCTAGTGGGCTATACGAGTCTACTTTTGACCTATGATCACGTCACAAGTCTTAATCCACCCTCAAGTCCTAGCACCCCACTGTTATTCTCGTACATGACCTGACATCTTTTCCTCACTGGATGGGAGTTGTTCATGACTACCTGAGTTGTAAGTGACAGCATATTGCCTGCCGCAAAGTGGCTGACACTGCGATAGCCATGATTTACAGCCGCTGCAATGTAGATTATCTTGAGAGCTGCCACTTTCCAGCTCCCCAAAACATCGCCAGTAGCAGTAGCCTTGCAGAGTGCGTCATTCGTCAGGGGTGTCCAGATAATCCAATGCAAAGTGCCAACCAATGTTGCCAATTTGTTTTTTTTAGCACCAGATCTGGTGTTTCTGAAGTTCGTCCGGTGCCAGAAATGTTCTAATAGCGCCATAGCAAAATACTGGTGTTATTTAAAAAAAAAAAACTAGTGCCAAATCTGGTGCTTAACGGATTTTCCCATGAAATTGTCTCCAATGACAAATAAGTAAATCCTGGAAGCCATATAATAGTTTTAAACAAAGTTAATCAATTAAGATAGGCAATGTTCAGCCTTACATATGTCAAGGTAAACACTCCAGCAAGACCCTGAAATTCTCATTCTCGTGCATAAGTTCTAAGTAAGCTCAACATGCAGGGCTCAGTGCAAGTGCAATTGTTCACTTGTACAGCTCCCTGCGGATTTTCCAGTTTCATGCGAAGGCAGTTTATGTAGTTTCGCTCCCTCACTCTAATGCAGATGTAAGAAAAGTGTTTAGCCAAGTTTAATTGGTGAAAACAAAGCAAAGAAATCGAATGAAGGTTCAAAAACTGCATTTCATTCTGTGTGTGCGATTTGGACTAAACACAGAGGGAAAATGTTATCACGACTATGAACTTTCGAAGAATATAATGGTGGAAAAAATTGGAAGTATGCAGAGCTACAGCCGTACTACACCTTCCTGCTCTACAGATGTAATAGCGGTAGCAGGCTCCGCAAGTGAAGAAGACGATTTTTAATGAAAGAAATGTAAGTAAAAAGCCGCTTATATATTTATAATTTTTGGTGTGTTTCTAGTGTTTTGAATCATAGAGTCCAGCTGGCACTTTTCAGGTGTTTTAAAGCGTAGGGTTTAGTTCTTTCCCATGACATGATTTGGCAACACTGGCCAATACTACAGAGGTGGCCAAATTAGTATGGCAAGGCTGAAGAGAATATTGAATCCTTTATTTAAATTGTAGGTGGCGCTAACTGAATATTTGAACAAAACACGTCAATTTCTTAATGTTCTCATAACAGTCAACATTATGAATCAATTATAATGAACGCTTTTCAACATATTGAGTGAAACTCCCGATATAAGATAAAATAGTTGTTACTAAAACAGCAATATCCTGCACTGTTACGAACATAACAATTAATGAATTGTTAAAAGCAAAATATTAAGCAAAAATGTACATTTATCACTATAAAAAGTATGGTATCGTAAAATAAAATTGGTTTAGTTGTGTTTGACATTAACCAAACATAGACTAAAATATGACAACAAATTGGATGTAAAAGTGATGCCTGATGGCCTTAAAACTCATTATTTTGCACCAGTTTATACAAAGGTTTCCCTCATTTTTGGGAGGGGGATAATCCATGCCCCCAACCCTCGGATGCTCCCCCCCCCCCCGCCCTCCCCTCCAAAGAAAGAATCAAACTCTATGCATGCCTCTAGAAGGAAGGGACGAGGACAAGAACTGTCGGGGTAGGCCTAGGTAAGGGTATGCTGAACAGAGTTACAAGAATGTAAGATGTGGTAGCTATGTAGAGATGAAACGATTCGCTCAGGGCAGGGAGGTATGTAATGCTGCATCAAACCAGTCAACCAGCTCATTATTATTATCATTATTATTATTATTATTATTATTATTATTGTTATTATTATTATTCTTATTATTATTATTGTTGTTATTATTATTATTATTATTATTATTATTATTATTATTATTATTATTATTATTATTATTATTATTATTATTATTATTGATTCAGTTCGTAGGCTTGAAGCGAAGGCAACTGTTGAAATCAGAGACCTTGATGCTCGAACTACTTCCGAAGAGGTCATGGAAGCTATCCAGAGAACTATCCCAGAACTCTCTCCAGATACCAAGGTACTGGTGACGAGGACGAATACGAGGGAAGTGAAGATGGCTGTTGTCACATTAACAACTAGTGATGCAGATGTGCTCTTGAGGCAAGATCATATCACCATAGGATGGGTCAATTGCAGGATTAGACGGAGGATCATGGTATCTCGTTGTTATAGATGTCTGGACTATGGACATGTTGCTAGCAACTGCAAAGGCACAGATAGAAGTAAACTTTGCTACAATTGCGGTGGGACAGGTCACAAAGCTAGAGGATGTACGGCCTCAAAGAAATGTGTTCTTTGTGAAGAACGAGGTTTTATCAAAGATTTAGCACATGCTATGGGATCTGGCCAGTGTAAGGTCTTCAGAGAAGCTTTGGACAAAGAAAAGGCACTGAGGTTCAAATGATTCGTATACTTCAAGCCAATCTACATAGAAGTAAGACAGCCAATGATCTGCTATATCAGCTAGTCACAGAGAAGCAAAGCGATCTCTTGCTAATCAGCGAACAGTATAAAGATAAAGAGTCATCTCTTTGGTTCAGTGACACACTTGGCACTTCTGCAATCTGGGTGTTGGATTCTAAAAAAGTTATTATAAAGGATCATGGAAGTTCTGATGGTTATGTTTGGGTGAAGACCAGAAGGGTCACCTATTTTAGTGTTTACCTAACTCCTAATGAGGCAATTGAGCACTTCCGCCGCAAAGTAAATTCTTTGGAAGATGCAATTCTAAACGCCACAGATAGTGTCATAGTGGCTGGAGACTTTAACGCCAAAGCAGTGGAATGGGGTATGCCAAGTACAGATTCCCGGGGTAAGTACATTCTAGAGATGGCATCCAGGATAGGCCTTCTAATATTAAATATTGGTACAGTCCCAACTTTCTGACGTCCAGGATGTGAAGGAACAATTCCGGATGTCTCCCTGGCATCAGAAGTAATTGTGCCATTCATTAAGAGATGGAAAGTGTTGGAAGATTATTGTGCTAGCGATCATCAATTCATCGCCTTTGACTTTGAATCAAATGTTCAGGGACGGGAAGTACCTCCCCAGAAATGTCAACGGTGGAATGTAAATAGGATTAGCATGGACAAGTTCAAAGATGTCATTGGGAAGGGTGCAGAACAGATTCGAAGTGCTGAAGCACGGAGAGAGTTTGAGGTTGAGGATCTGGTTTCTGCAACCATGAAAATTATTACGTCAGCTTGTGATGTTTCGATGCCCTCCTCAGTACCACGTCACCGAAAGAGCCCTGTATACTGGTGGACCAGAGAGATAGCAGAATTAAGGAAGAACTGCCTCAGGCTTCGCCGTCTTGCCCAGAGAGTAAGAAATCGGGAAGAAGCTAATGAAAAATCAGCGGAGCATAAAGCAGCAAAGAAGCTACTTCGGAAAGCCATAATTACGAGCAAGGTTCAGAGTTGGAGAAAGCTTCAGGAAGATATTGACACTGATCCATGGGGTTTGGGTTACAAAATTGTAACACAGAAACTTGGAAGTCACAGAACATCGTGCATCATGGAGGATGATATTATGAACACCATTGTTCAAAACCTTTTTCCAACTCATCCCACAAGACCTGAGAGGAATTTTAAAGTGATCTAGATTTCCCACTGTTTACTGAAGATGAACTTCGGGTTGCAACGCATTCTTTACGGAACAACAAGGCTCCGGGGCCGGATGGGATTCCTAATGAGGTTCTGAAATTAATAGTTGATCAAGATATGTTGTTGTTATTGTTGAGAATGTTCAATTTGTGCTTGAAAGCAGGAATCTTTAGCTTTCGCTGGAAGATCTGTCGCTTAGTGCTCATTAGTAAGGGCATGGGTGACCCTGAGTTACCATCATCGTACCGCCCACTTTGTATGCTTGACACAACAGGCAAACTATTTGAGAAACTCATAAGACGGAGATTGCTTGAAGCAATAATCGCAGCCGGCGATTTATCACCAAGACAATTTGGATTCAGGGTAGGCCGGTCGACACTGGATGCAGTGCAAGAAGTCGCCGATAAAGTACGAAGAGCGGAGAGTTATAATCATTACTCTCGCCGGGTGATTCTTTTTGTTACACTGGATGTTAAAAACGCTTTCAACTCTGTCAAATGGACAGATATCATGGATGCTCTAGAATTTTCATTCCATGTTCCAAAGTATCTCCTTCGGATCTTAGACTCTTACTTGAAAGATCGTGCTCTGCTCTACGATACTACAGAAGGGATCCGTAGAGTACAATTCACGGCTGGGGCTGCCCAGGGTTCGATTCTAGGACCTGATCTCTGGAATGTTACATACGACAGCTTGTAGAGGCTTGAAATGCCTGAAGAAACTATTCTAGTAGGATATGCAGATGATGTTGCTGCTCTTGTAGCAGGAAGAAGTGTCGAGCAGGCACAGTTGCGACTCAATATGGTAATGCGCAAAATCAATAGATGGATGGAGGAACATGGTCTGTCTCTAGCACTTAGTAAGACGGAAATTGTCATCCTAACAAAGAAGAGAATTCAGACAATACTTCCAATACAGGTAGGACAAATTCAAGTAGAGACGCAGCCAGCAGCAAAATACCTGGGCATCATGATCGACAGTAAAATGAATTTTGGAGAACAGATTAGACGGACAGCAGATAAGGCAGCCAGATGAGTAACGTCCCTCAGTCGGCTCATGGCCAATGTTGGTGGGCCAAAATCTAGTAAGAGAAGACTATTGATGACAGCCATCCATTCAGTTCTGCTGTATGGAGCGGAAATATGGGCGGATGCCCTGGATAAGGAAATTTATAGGAAGCCACTGGCGCAAGTGCAGAGGCGGGGGGCTTTGCGCGTGGCATCTGCATATCGCACGGTCTCTGAGGAAGCAGTTCTCGTTATTGCCGGGATTATTCTGATTTTTTTTCTTGAGGAAATCTGATATGGGTTTACAAAATGCAAGACGATCGGCAAGAGTACAAACCTTTCAAAATTGGCAGATCAAATGGGAGCAAGGAGATCAAAGCCAATGGACTAAGAGAATGATCCCTCAGGTGCAGGTTTGGACAGAGAGGAAACATGGTGAGGTTGATTATTATCTCACTCAGTTCTTGACTGGCCATGGGTACTTCTGTTCCTACCTTAAGAAGATGAGGAAGGTGGATTCATCAGATTGCATCTACTGTATCAACAAATTAGATAATGCTAATCACACCTTCTTCTCTTGTGGACGGTGGGTCCAAAATAGGCAGTCTCTTCAAGATCACATTGATGTAGAGATATCCCCGGACAATATTGTTGCAGTGATGCTACAAAATGAGGAAAACTGGAAACTGGTAGCAAGCTTTGTTGAAGATATCCTCCGAACAAAGAAGACGGATCTGGATCGCCACTGAAGATGATTCATTACGGAAGAGTGCCCTACAGGCAAATATAAAATGACTCTAGCCTGAAGTAATGTGCTAAACGGTTCCAGGCTAGTGTTCAGAAGTAACGGGGGAGTTTTAGTCGGTAGTCTGCTACTCAGGAGCAGGAGCCCGACACTCTGTGCGTAAATGCATTTCTTCCCAAAAAAAAAAAATAAAAAAAAAAAATATATTATTGAGAGCCTCCGTGGCTTAGGCGGCAGCACGCCGGCCTCTCACCGCTGGGTCCGTGGTTCAAATCCTGGTCACTCCATGTGAGATTTGTGCTGGACAAAACGGAGGCAGGCAGGTTTTTCTCCGGGTACTCTGGTTTTCCCTGTCAAAATTTCATTCCAGCATCACTCTCCACTATAATTTCATCTGTCATTCATTTAATCATTGCCTCATAGGAGTGCGACAGGCTTCGGCTGCCGGCACAGTTCATATCCTCGCCGCTAGATGGGGGCTTTCATTCATTCCATCCCTGATACGGTCGGTAGACTGGAAGCAGGTTGTGTGGATTTTCATTTCATTAATATTATTATTATTATTATAGTTTATTGTTTTCCAACATTATCACGGCAAATTCCGGCTACATTTTATGTTGCAGCCTGGTTCCGCATGGATTAGCCCCCCCCCAAAGGGGGAATCCTTTGTATGATTTATTATTATTATTATTATTATTACCGATAGTAGTGGCTACGCTGGCTAACGCGCAGCATTAGGTCATGGGGCCAAGCTCTCTACTGACTCGGTAGACGCGTGGGTTCGAGCCCCACCGTCGGCCGTCCTTGAAATGGTTTTCCGTGGTTTCCCATTTTCAACACCAGGCAAATGCTGGGACTGTACCTTCTGACAGGCCACGGCCGCTTCCTTTCACATCCTTGCCCAGTTTCATTCACCATCATTCATTTCATCTCTCATTAACTCCTCTCATTAGGTTGGCGTCAGGAAGGGCATCCGGCCGTAAAAACCATCGCCACAAAGACTTCCATCGCATCTCATCCCCGACCCTGTTGGAAAACGGGAATAATAAGGGGTAGACATACAATTATTATTATTATTATTATTATTATTATTATTATTATTATTATTATTATTATTATTATTATTATTATTATTATTATTAAAGTTACGGATTGAATGAAGCACAAATGAGCTCGTCTGTCCACAGCAGTTGGAAGACCCGCAGATATCACACAGCTTCTCCTGGTGCTGTCCCACCCCTGGTGGCCACACGAAGAATCACAACCCCACAGCTCGCCACAACATAATTGATGTGCGGAAGGTCCTACGGGGTGACACTGAATAATGGTGCATGTCAGCCCCTTCCGTCGGGTGAATCCCCCCAGTCCTTCATTACAGAGCTGGCTGACACTTTACAAAGGAGACACACCAAGTGATAGGGCCTGTCTTCTACTCCCTCCAGCCACCTATACATATTTATTGCTTACCTCCAGTGCTCCAGTATTCCCTACATACATTTATTTTTCTTCTTGTCGTGCCTACAATAGGTCACTATCAATCTCTTGCAATACAATGGCCATCTCTCCCAAGCAGAGCTCTCTTATAGATGCTCTCTGCATACATACGTGTGTACAATGCACGAGTTGTAAATTTGCTTTCAGCTTCTACGGTATTATAGTGGCAGGCGTGGACAGCTGACGTTAAGTAACGGGTGGATACCTGGAAGAATATAAATAAAATAAAATGCAATAAAATAATTTATGTTCGACCCTGACTATTTGATGTCATAAAACTGTACTATAATGAGGCTCATTATAACACTATTTTTCATTATGAAACAGTTTCTCCCACCAATCACTTCTCAAGAAACAGTTGTTTGACTAATTAGATAATTAGATGCGCTGAGTCCCACGGCCTTCTAATTTAAATTTCACTGCCTGGCCTAGTGTCATAGTAGGGTAATCGAGGAGGCCATGGTCAAATACAAGGCATTCTCTGCGTCTCATGCGCTTTCTTCAGTACATAAAACAGGCGAAATTTTGACAGATATTTATGAATATTTATGTTCGAACATTAAATAGTTATAATAATTATCGTCGAACATAAACAGTCGTATGCAACTCGCCTATATTGGTAATTAAGACACTCGTATGTAAATTATAAAACTCGCATACGCTCGTTTTATAAACATACTCGTGTCTTAATTATTGCCATTATAGGCTCGTTGCATAATGTACTATTATGATCCCACGAAAGAAAATGGAATGTGGATTAAGAGTAGAACAACGGACCTCTATTCCTTAACTTACAGGTTTACTACTACTACTACTACTACTAATAATAATAATAATAATATCGTACTCTAAGAAAATCTCAGAAACATTTAGGAAAAGACGATTGAAATTTTACGGGCATATCCTCAGGATGGGCAATCAGAGACTGACCAAAAGGATTCCTAACCTTGCCCTGTCAATGAAAGTTAAAAACACCTGGCTGCTTGAAGTATGAAATGATCTTCAGGAAATAGGAATCACAGATACATTGTACTAGACAGAGCTAAGTTCAGAGAATTAGTCTATAATCACCACTTTGCAGACCATCCAAGCACTATCACCAACAAAACCTGGACAGAAGATCGCAAGAGAAGCCACAGCGAGAAGATGAAGAGATTTTGGGGGATGAGAAAGGCAATGCCATCAGCTAAATAAGTTAAATAGCGCTCCTTAGTCGGGCATGACGAAGAAAGAAGGAGAATAATAATATCGTATGGCCTCGGATGCCGGGTGCAAGCTTTGTTAATTGACGCCCAGAGGGAAACTTGCATGTCGAATTTTATCGCTCCTTGAAGCGCTATGAAAGTCAAGGAGGATAGATATCTCTGTCGACCAAAATATTATGTGCACTCGAGTTTGAAGGTTGTTTGTGAAGTAACCAATATACCTACATGATAAAATCCAATAACATCATCATTTTCTTCGTTCCATTTTACGTTAGTTCATGTAGGTTTGGAATTTTTAATTTATATTTTAATATTTTTATCGCAGTAAAAACACAAAAAATGCCCGTTTTTAAGCGTGTTTCAAGCATGCGTCTCATATAAGAATTATTATCTCACCAAACCGTCATCAGATCGAATCCAAATTTTAACACAATATACATTAGAATGTTGTATAACTGGTTTATTAATTTCAAAATATTATGTGTTCAAGATCGAAAGTTGTTATCATTTTTGTAAGGTAACTTTTTCTCAACTCGGGGTCGTTGGAAAATGTAGTTCTTGATTGCGTTGTAATCCTTATACATCAAAAAGTTATGCTGTATAACTGTAAAATACGTAAATTAATTCACTTAATTTATATCGGTTTGTATTTGTACGGGGAATTAAGACATGGTTCACCAGCTAGCCGCTCCTGGAAATGCTGTACAGAGTTGCTGATATGGAGCCCATCACTTCCGAGCGAGGCGTGCCATGACGCGTGATGGAGCCCATCTTGGCAACGCTGTACAGCTTTCTTCTATATATATAAGAATGAAAGTTTGTCTGTTTTTTCTGAATTTCTACGGAAATTTGCGTTATTTATGCGTTTCAGACTGTTTTAGGACGGATGCGCGCGAAAATAATTTTTTTGTCTGTCTGTCTGTATGTCTGTCTGTCTGTCTGTCTGTGGACAAAGTTGTTCCCTTATAACTCGAGAACGGCTGGGTGGATCAACGTAAAATTTGGTACATATATCTTTCAGAGGCACGACACTAATCATTGATGTAACTCTTCTCTGTACCTCTCATAAAAGGGGGCCTACCCCCTGAAAACACTTGCTGAAATAGGCGTATAAGGGTGAGACAAAGCTCATTTTCAGCCCCTCAATGTGAGAAACGAAACTCGCGAAAACCACATTTTAAGACCCTAAAACCAACAGTTTTTGAGATATTCCCAGAAAACAAATTTCATTTAATACAATAACGAAAGAATGCAAGGCGGTATCCATGACAACAGAATCTCACAGGTCCATCTATTGCTGTAAGATGCAATACAATTCCATTTATTACATTACTGAGATAGTTTGCAAACGGCTATAAGGTTATAACGGAACCAAATTAAGCTGTAAAATTCATCAATGTCATATAATGCGCTTAAGGCGGTCAAGGGGTACTCTAGATTTTGTTCACGTGATTTACACGTGCGGGTGTGGTACGGAAGGATTATTACTGTATATCCCTATCCCTCTATTGCTATATTATTATTATTGTTACGTGCAAGTGCCCGTCCCAAAGTTTTCAAACATGTATTTGCCCATGGATGCAATTCTTGACATTTTTGAAACGACCGCTTCGTCGCTTGGTTCCGTCTGTGAACACGAGATGGTAGCTGCTGTCGGACTTTGGAAAGTCCCCACGTGGTTCCTGCTTCGCCAACAGAATGCGTTGGTTGTACCTTATTAAAACTCATCCTATTCCAGACTTGTGTGAAGGCAATTATAGTTCTACATCATAAACAAAAGAATATTGATACTTCATGATACCGCCAAAATTATCACTTAATTATGACATTGTTGATTGAGGTGTCAAGCCTTGATTGGACGTTGTATATTTACATGAATGCAGTTCGGTTCTTAACGCGGGTTTTCTCCGCCATCTTGTGGAGTTCATGGTCTGTCTGTTTGTAAACAAGAAGCCGGCCGCTGGTGTGAAGGAATATCTCTCTGTGTGCTAGGGGCTTCGCCCCTAGACTCTACGAAATATGAATACCTATTCGACTAAGAAACGCCAGTGCTACATAAGAATTTAATTTCTTCCTTTCGCCTGGACAATGAAAGTGATGGAGAATCGCAACTGGATGCGAACGAGTGCTGGTCATCTAAACGACGCATGTGCTGGGTTAGCCATTTTTGAAGCACATGTAGTGCCGTACAGAATTTAAAAAATTATGTGTTAATTATCTTATTATTATTGTGTCTCCACTGAGAAGGAAACAAGGTACGTTATCATTTGATGTATTTTTATATTATTGTTATGGAGCTCCGATATCATCTTATAGTAATGTTTTAATTCTGTACCTTATTTGTTTTATAGGTCAAATTTTATTTCTGTTTTAATAACGTTACCTGATATATTTTAATTTTGTTTCTTTTCTTCGCACCTTCTGGAGACACATTTCTAGTTTATTTTACGTTTTAATTTTTTTTTTCTTTTGGCAATCTTGGGATTGACATAGTATTTAATTTATTCATGATCCGTTGCCCTTCCATGTTGTTAATAGTATTTAGATATTATTGTTTTCCGCCGTTCATTTCCTTCTGCTGATGTTTAAATTTAATTTTATTAATTGTTTGCCGTAGTTTCGATCAGGCATGCGGTCTTCAGTTGTTTTTAGTGGCCATGATTGTTTTGTTGTTTTGCCGAGATGCATTATGGTCTCGAGGTCAGTCTCTTGGCGTCGACCGCGAAACTGAAACGTGTTGTGTTAATTTAATACTTTTTTTATTTTACCTTGTTGGTTTAAACTTATGTTTTTTGGTGAATGTTCCTGTGTTTTTCTTAGTCTCGAATATCGGGAATTTCTTAATTGATCATATTTTATTTTATTTATTTAATTTCAATCCTTTCGTTTTTGGCGTGGCCTGGACCTCCGCATGTCGGATCGATATTGCATTCCCCTGTAAATTATCAAGCCCTTTCTCATTTAATTATGCCTGTATATGTAATTTTATTTTAATCTTTGGGCTTTAACATTTTAATTTTAATTTAAGTATTTTCTTTTCTTGGCTTTGCAAGCAAGCATGTTAAGCGGTCTCTTGCCTTCCTTGTAAATTGTGCTGGTTGATGCATGTTCTGTTTCTGGTGGAGGTGTTTGCTAATTTTAACATTAAATTTTTATTTTAAATATTTTTAAGCAACTGTTGTGACATTATTTCATCGACGGCAGTTCCGTTAGTTATTGGGGGGGATCTGTAGGATAGCCTGTGCGTTGTCCCCTTCTCCATCTTCCTTCCACTCCTTTGGAGCTCTTCTGTTGGGACATGTCATCTGGAGGTGATTTGGCTGCGGAAGCGACCCGGACCTCTGAATACAGGTAAGTAGGCCCATCCACGCTGGCCATTGGGCGGTGTCATTCTGGTGAAGCAGAGCGTTGGTCATCGAGTTACCGACGTGTTGCTGGCCGAGGCCGCCGCCGGGTAGCAATTATAATTATTATTATTATACTACGGCCTACAACGACGAGACAAAGCTTATTTTCAGCCCATTGATGTCAGAAACAAAACTCGGTGCCCCTAAATAGCCGTAAAGGGTCCCCGAAAACTACATTTTAAGGCTCTAAAACCAACAGTTTCTGAGATATTCCCAGAAAACTAATTTCATTTAATAAACTAATGAAGGAATGCAAGCCAGTAACCATGACAACAGTATCTCAAAAGGTGACATCCAACTTTCCATCTATTTCTGCAAGAAGTAAAGCCACTCCATTTACAAAATTTCTGTGAATGTTTGCAAATGCCTATAAGGTTATTACGGAATCAACTAAAACTGTAAAATTCATCTATGCGCTTAAGGGGGTCAAGGGGTACCATATATTACTTTCACACGACTTAAATGTGCATTATGTCGTACAGAGGGTCTATTATATCTCCAAACAGCAACATTATTTTCAAAAATTCCTGAATTGAAATAGGTTTTTTTTCTTTTAGGAATTTGGGCCATTGGTGGCTAAAAAACCAGAATTTTCATGCACCACAATCCTTTATAATTTATTAAAGGGGTCTTTCTCTGGATGGGGACTTGACACAACAGTGAAGGTGAGTTTTATTTGACGTGTATAGCGTTTCGTTTCTGAGGTTTTCAATTTTATTTTCACGTCAGGAAGTACACGTTAGGTAAATTTAGTTTCAGAGCATATTTTAACTAATCATTTTTCTTAATCGACAAACAGGTTCCAAGTCTCTAACCATTGCAACACTAGCTCAATTGTTTACGTCTGGTTATTAATACCGAAGACCGTTCGAAGAATGGGTACTTCTGCTAGTAAGGAATACAACGCTACCAAGAACTACATTTTCAAACAACCTCGAGCCGAGAAAACGTTATCTTACAAGAATGATAACAAGTTTGTTTCTTGGACGCAAAAAAAATAATAATTAATAAACCAGTTATATAACATTCCAATGTATATTTTGTTAAAATTTGGATTCGATATGATGACGGGTTTGTGAGATAATAATTCTTAAATGTGACGCATGGTTGAAACACGCTTAAAAACAGGCACTTTTTGTGTTCCAACTGCGATAAAAAAAAAAAATCCTCTCGGCACGCCGGAAGGCGGAGGTAGATTTCACCGGGCAAACTAGGGGATTGGCTATAATAGGCAAAATATGCAGGTTTTCTTAGGAGGATCAGACCTCATTGATTGCAAGAAAGTATTTTACATTTAGAGGTTAAAAATCAACTTTTTTTTCGTGTTTGTATGCATATTTTTATCATTTTATTGTCTTATGGGGATGGTAACCTTCTTGTCATTCGGGGTTCATTTTTAGCCTATTTTCAATTTTGAAAAAATAGGCTTATGAGATCACCTTTTGTCCGTGTGTGTGCGTGTGCGTGTGTGTGTGTGTGTGTGTGTGTGTGTGTGTGAGGTGTGTGTGGTGTGTCCCTAATAAATTCTAAACGGCTGGAGAGATTTCAATGAAACTCGGTAAGTTCATAGCACTATACCGGGCGACCCCGACCGTGCCCCTGAAATTTTCTTACGTCTCATCAATCCAACATGGCGGCTGTGCGAAGTATTTCACCAGCATTCAATATCTCCCAAACTATCACCGATATCACCCTGGATGTTTTTAGGGTGATAAAGGGAACTACTAGAAATTCACCAATGTGACTTTTGAAAAACTGGTAACTACAAAACCAACATGGTGGCCACGCGAATTTGCGACTTTTAAATAGACGTTTCTCGCGATTTAACCAACCAAACGCAATAAAACTTGGTACAGTATATGTTTATACACATTCTAATGCACCGACATCTAACTTCGTTCAATTGTTTACATAACCACAAGATGGCGGCTGTGCGAAATATTTCTCCGGCATTCTATATCTCTGAAACTATTAGCGGTATCACCCTGAAATTTTGTCCTTATGCAAGGTTTGGAACTGATGTGTAACTATCTGACAGTCTGTTACTTCTTCTCGCAAAATTTTATCTCCCGAAGAGATTTTTGTTGGTTCCTCAGTTTAGGGGCTGCGACAACGTGGGGCACTACTGGAAGTTCATCTATAAGACTTTAAAAAACCGGTTAACTACAAAACGAACATGGCGGCCAAGCGAATTTGAAAATTTTAAATAGACCTTACTCGCGATTTAATGTTCCAAGCAGAATGAAATCTGGTACAGGAAATGTTTATACACATTGTAATGCACTGGTATCTAATTTAGTTCAATTGTTTACATAACCTCAAAATGGCGGCTGTGCGAATTTTAAAATTAAGTTTTTATTTCTTGTGTCGTAGTCATGCGATCGAAGTGAAAGTTTGAATAATGAACCTACGCAATAATTTTCCTTTAATGGTACATGACTCTATGGCCTATACATTTAACAATCCAACATGGCGACCATCCGAAATATTTAGACGGCTCTGAATATCTACGAATCTATTATAGCAATCAAACTGATTTTTATGTTCATAGGGGCTATGAACTTAAGTTCACCTGTAGGACTTTAAATAACCTGGTGATCACAAATCCAACATGACGGCGTCGCGAAGTATAAACATTCACATGGACGTTTCTCGCAATTAAACCATCTGAGTGCAGTGAAATTTGGTAGAGTAAATCCTTATACGAATGTTAATCCACTGGCATCTAATTTATTTCAATTGTTTCCATAACCACAAGATGGCAGCTGAGCGAAATTTTAAAATCTCCTTGTTACTTCTTGTGTCCTAATCATGCGATTGAAGTTTGAATGCTACACGTACACTTTAATCTTCATGTAACAGTACATAACTCTAGGACCTACATATATAAAATCCAACATAGTGACCATCCGCAATATTTAGTCGGTTCTCAATATCTACGAATCTATTACAGCAATCAAACTGAAATTTGGTATGTAGATAGAGGCAATTAACATAAGTAAGATATATGAAAATAGGCTGTATAGTTCTTCACGGAACTACTTGTTATACTTGTGATCACACTGTCCTTATGCAAGGTTTGGAACTGATGTGTAACTATCTGACAGTCTGTTACTTCTTCTCGCAAAATTTTATCTCCCGCAGAGATTTTTGTTGGTTCCTCAGTTTAGGGGCTGCGACAACGTGGTCATGTAACCCCGGGTGTGTAGAAACTGATACACGGTGTTAATTGTGATGACTGTATTAGTCTGTAATTCAGGTAAGGTCTGCAGACGGTCAATTTTAAGTAGTAGTTCCTAATTTTGTACCATATACTAACGTGAACGACACCTAGCTGTGAACTTGGCAACTAGATGCCACCGCAACCAGCAACTTGCAACGAACGTTGGAACTTCTCCTCCAAAGGAAAGCATGCTGAGGGATTTTTAGCGCTCTTAGAAAATCCGACGACTTTGGCCGGCTTTGAACCAGCGACCTTGGGCATATAAGTTCAGCATGCTACCAGTTAGCCGCTTCCCACAGTCAGATGGAAAAATGAATGTGCTCTCGTGCAATGGCGTTGTCTTGGCAACCTCTGATAGCTCATCCCTCATCAATTTAGAAGCGTTGTCACGGTAACCTCTGATGGCACTTGGCATGTTCTTTAATTCCGAAATCATTTTTCTCATCCCTTGGCGTAATGGTAGGTGAGATCAAAAATTATTTCAGACAAAGTTTTAGGTAATTATTAGGGGAATATTTTCCATTATGTACGGGTTTGATATTGTGCCTATTAAGAAAAAGGAAGCTTGTAGTTTAACGTGACCGTTAATCTCGAGATCATGAGCCACGGGACCTCCGTTTTACGTGGAATCCGAACCACAGGACATGGCATTTCACTTCGAAAATCTCACATGCATTGACCGGGAATCGAACCCGGACCGCCTTGGTGAGAGGCATTCAGCTAGACCGCAGAGACACCACGCCCCCGTGCCTATTAAGAGAGATATGATAAATGTTTCCCGAAAAAAAAAACACCCCTTTGGTCAATGGTTGGTGCTATCAAAAAACCTATTTGACATAAATTTTTGGCACTTATCCGACAAATATTATGAACTTTGAATTGATTCGATATTTCACGTATTAAGAGAGTTATAGCGACATTTCACTTTTTCGAAAGAACCCCCCCCCCCCCATTTTCACCCCCTTTAAACCGATTTTGCCCATTAACGAACTCGACCGATTTTTTAAGGGGTTACATATTATGTAAAACATTAAAGTGATTGGTGCAAAATTACGGCAGTTATCGTGTCCACAAGAAACTGACATATATGCATATATATACACACCCATATATATAAACTTTTGAACTGACGGTGGTTTGGAGTCTGGGGGATGTGAAACGCGAAGATATGTCGAAATTTTCCGGAAGTCGAAACATGGCACCCATTGCAATAGTTAGCTTTCTGATGAAATCTACCAAAAATAGGCTACATAATTTAAAATACTACCATCAACGACACCTAGCTGTGAACTTGGCTACTAGATGCCACCGGAACCATCAACTCGCAACGAACGTTGGAACTTCCCCTCCGAAGGAAAGCATACTCAGGGTTTTTTGGCGCTCTTAGTAAATCCGACGACTTCAGCCGGGTTTGAACCCGCGACCTTGGGCATAGAAGTTCAGCATGCTACCAGTTCCGATACCGAAGTCGCTTCCCACAGACATATGAAAACAGAATGTGATCTCGTGCAGTGGCGTTGTCATAGCAACTGCTAATGGCGCATCCCTTATCAATTAAAAGTAAAGTTGTCATGGCAACCACTCTTGGCACTTGGAATTTTCTTATAATTTAAATAATTTTGCTCACTCCGTGGCGTAATGGTGGGTCATATCGAAAATTCTTTCAGACAAACGTTTTAGGTAATTATTGGAGGAATATTGTCCATTTTGTACGGTTTTGATATTGTGCCTATTAAGAGATATGATTAATGTTTCCCGAAAAACCCACTTTTTTCCACCCCTTTGGTCAATGGTTGGTGCTATCAAAAAACATATTTGACATAACGTTTTGGCACTTATCCGACACATATTATGAACTTTGAATGGATACGATATTTCACGTATTAAGAGAGTTATAGCGAAATTTCACTTTTTCGAAAAAAGCCCCCCAATTTCACCCCCTTCGACCGATTTTGCCCATTAACGAACTCGACCGAGATTTTATAGGGATACGTGTTATGTAAAAAATTCAAAGTGATTGATGCAAAATTACGGCAGTTATCGTGTCCAAAAGGAACTGATATATATATATATATATATATATATATATATATATATATAGATAGATAGATAGATAGATACATATATACATAAATTATATATAAACTTTTGAACTGACGGTGGTTTTGGGGTCTGTGGGATGTGAAACGCGAAGATATGTCGAAATTTTCCGGAAGTCGAAACATGGTACCCATTGCAATAGTTAGCTTTCTAATGAAATCTACCTAACAAGATGTTCAGTAAAGAACATATAGCCTACCTTCTCCTAAATGCATGGGTATTGTTATAACTCTTTGTCCTTTTCAAGGAGTATGATTGAATGTTGGTTGTAGTAGCTTTTTGAAATACAACGTGCTATAGGGATATTAAACATGAATATGAGGTGCCCTTTACTAGTGCTACCTCTGTACCAAATTTCGTTCATTCGGTTCTACCATGTTCGAATTAATAGGGGGAATCAATTTTGACATAAAGATGGCCGCCATCCGCAAACTGTTAGGCGAATGACCTATTAGATTGGTCAAAGGATGCTCCCTCCATAAAGGTATGTTGTTGCAAAGTTTGGTAGAGATCGGATGGTTATGTTAGTCCTAATTTGATTTAAGCTTTAAACATTTGTGTGGCCGCCATTACTTTTCAGTCAAGATGGCGGCGATATAAAACATGACACTGAGGTGCCCTTTGCTAGTGCTACCTCTGTACCAAATTTCGTTCCATTCGGTTCCACCGTGTTCAAATTAATAGGCGGAATCAATTTTGACATAAAGATGGCCACCATCCTCAAACTGTTAGGCGAATGACCTATTAGATTGGTCAAAGGATGCTCCCTCCATAAAGGTATGTAGTTGCAGAATTTGGCAGAGATCGGATGATTAGGTTAATCGTAATTTGATTTAAGCTTTGAACATTCGTGTGGCCGCCATTACGTTTCTGTTACTATGGCGGCGATATAGAACATGACACTGAGGTGCCCTTTGCTAGTGCTACCTCTGTACCAAATTTCGTTCCATTCGGTTCCACCAAGTTCGAATTAATAGGGGGAATCAATTTTGACATAAAGATGGCCGCCATCCGCAAACTATTAGGCTAATAACCTTTTAGATTGGTCAAAGGATGCTCCCTCCATAAAGGTATGTTGTTGCAAAGTTTGGTAGAGATCGGATGGTTATGTTAGTCGTAATTTAACTTAAGCCTTGAACATTTGTGTGGCCGCCTTTAGTTTTCTGTCAATACGGCGGCGATACAAAACATGACACTGAGGTGCCCTTTGCTAGTGCTACCTCTGAACCAAATTTCGTTCCATTCGGTTCCACCGTGTTCGAATTAATACGGGGAATCAATTTTGATATAAAGATGGCCGCCATCCGCAAACTTTTAGGCTAATAACCTATTAGATTGGTCAAAGGATGCTTCCTCCATAAAGGTATGTTGTTGCAAAGTTTGGTAGAGATCGGATGGTTATGTTAGTCGTAATTTAACTTAAGCTTTGAACATTTGTGTGGCCGCCATTACGTTTCTGTTACTATGGCGGCGATATAAAACATGACACTGAGATACCCTTTCCTAGTGCTACCTCTGTACCAAATTTCGTTCCATTCGGTTTCACCGTGTTTGATTTTCACACAAAGATGGCCGCCATCCGCAAACTATTAGGCTAATGACCTATTAGTTTGGTCAAAGGATGCTTCCTCTATAAGGGTATGTTGTTGCAAAATTTGGTAGAGATCGGATGATTAGGTTAATCGTAATTTTATTTAAGCTTTGAACATTTGTGTGGCCGCCATTACGTTTCCGTCAAGAAGGCGGCGATATAAAACATGACACTGAGGTGCCTTTTGTTAGTACTACCTCTGTACCAAATTTCGTTCCATTCGGTTGCACCGTGTTCGAATAAATAGGGGGAATCGATTTTCACACAAAGATGGCCGCCATCCGCAAACTATTAGGCTGATGATCTATTAGTTTGGTCAAAGGATCCTCCCCCCGTAAAGGTATGTTGTTGCAAAATTTGGTAGAGATCAAATGATTAGGTTAGTCGTAATTTTATTTAAGCTTTGAACTTTCGTGTGGCCGCCATTACGTTTCAGTCAAGATGGCGGCGATACAAAACATGACACTGAGGTGCCCTTTGCTAGTGCTACCTCTGAACCAAATTTCGTTCCATTCGGTTCCACCGTGTTCGAATTAATAGGGGGAATCAATTTTGACATAAAGATGGCCGCCATCCGCAAACTTTTAGGCTAATAACCTATTAGATTGGTCAAGGGATGCTTCCTCCATAAAGGTATGTTGTTGCAAAGTTTGGTAGAGATCGGATGGTTATGTTAGTCGAAATTTAACTTAAGCTTTGAACATTTGTGTGGCCGCCATTACGTTTCTGTAACTATGGCGGCGATATAAAACATGACACTGAGATACCCTTTGCTAGTGCTACCTCTGTACCAAATTTCGTTCCATTCGGTTCCACCGTGTTTGATTTTCACACAAAGATGGCCGCCATCTGCAAACTATTAGGCTAAGGACCTATTCGTTTGGTCAAAGGATGCTTCCTCTATAAGGGTATGTTGTTGCAAAATTTGGTAGAGATCGGATGATTAGGTTAATCGTAATTTTATTTAAGCTTTGAACATTTGTGTGGCCGCCATTACGTTTCCGTCAAGAAGGCGGCGATGTAAAACATGACACTGAGGTGCCTTTTGTTAGTACTACCTCTGTACCAAATTTCATTCCATTCGGTTGCACCGTGTTCGAATTAATAGGGGGAATCGATTTTCACACAAAGATGGCCGCCATCCGCAAACTATTAGGCTGATGATCTATTAGTTTGGTCAAAGGATCCTCCCCCCGTAAAGGTATGTTGTTGCAAAATTTTGGTAGAGATCAAATGATTAGGTTAGTCGTAATTTGATTTAAGCTTTGAACATTCGTGTGGCCGCCATTACGTTTCAGTCAAGATGGTGGCGATACAAAACATGACACTGAATTGCCCGTTGCTAGTGCTACCTCTGTACCAAATTTCGTTCCATTCGGTTCCACCGTGTTCGAATTAATAGGCGGAATCAATTTTGACATAAAGATGGCCGCCATCCTCAAACTGTTAGGCGAATGACCTATTAGATTGGTCAAAGGATGCTCCCTCCATAAAGGTATGTAGTTGCAGAATTTGGTAGAGATCGGATGATTAGGTTAATCGTAATTTGATTTAAGCTTTGAACATTCTTGTGGCCGCCATTACGTTTCAGCCAAGATGGCGGCGATATAGAACATGACACTGAGGTGCCCTTTGCTAGTGCTACCTCTGTACCAAATTTCGTTCCATTCGGTTCCACCGTGTTCGAATTAATAGGGGGAATCAATTTTGACATAAAGATGGCCGCCATCCGCAAACTATTAGGCTAATAACCTATTAGATTGGTCAAAGGATGCTCCCTCCATAAAGGTATGTTGTTGCAAAGTTTGGTAGAGATCGGATGGTTATGTTAGTCGTAATTTAACTTAAGCCTTGAACATTTGTGTGGCCGCCTTTACGTTTCTGTCAATACGGCGGCGATACAAAACTTGACACTGAGGTGCCCTTTGCTAGTGCTACCTCTGAACCAAATTTCGTTCCATTCGGTTCCACCGTGTTCGAATTAATAGGGGGAATCAATTTTGACATAAAGATGGCCGCCATCCGCAAACTTTTAGGCTAATAACCTATTAGATTGGTCAAAGGATGCTTCCTCCATAAAGGTATGTTGTTGCAAAGTTTGGTAGAGATCGGATGGTTATGTTAGTCGTAATTTAACTTAAGCTTTGAACATTTGTGTGGCCGCCAATACGTTTCTTTCACTATGGCGGCGATATAAAACATGACACTGAGATACCCTTTGCTAGTGCTACCTCTGTACCAAATTTCGTTCCATTCGGTTTCACCGTGTTTGATTTTCACACAAAGATGGCCGCCATCCGCAAACTATTAGGCTAATGACCTATTCGTTTGGTCAAAGGATGCTTCCTCTATAAGGGTATGTTGTTGCAAAATTTGGTAGAGATCGGATGATTAGGTTAATCGTAATTTTATTTAAGCTTTGAACATTTGTGTGGCCGCCATTACGTTTCCGTCAAGAAGGCGGCGATATAAAACATGACACTGAGGTGCCTTTTGTTAGTACTACCTCTGTACAAAATTTCGTTCCATTCGGTTGCACCGTGTTCGATTTAATAGGGGGAATCGATTTTCACACAAAGATGGCCGCCATCCGCAAACTATTAGGCTGATGATCTATTAGTTTGGTCAAAGGATCCTCCCCCCGTAAAGGTATGTTGTTGCAAAATTTGGTAGAGATCAAATGATTAGGTTAGTCGTAATTTTATTTAAGCTTTGAACTTTCGTGTGGCCGCCATTACGTTTCAGTCAAGATGGCGGCGATACAAAACATGACACTGAGGTGCCCTTTGCTAGTGCTACCTCTGAACCAAATTTCGTTCCATTCGGTTCCACCGTGTTCGAATTAATAGGGGGAATCAATTTTGACATAAAGATGGCCGCCATCCGCAAACTTTTAGGCTAATAACCTATTAGATTGGTCAAGGGATGCTTCCTCCATAAAGGTATGTTGTTGCAAAGTTTGGTAGAGATCGGATGGTTATGTTAGTCGTAATTTAACTTAAGCTTTGAACATTTGTGTGGCCGCCATTACGTTTCTGTAACTATGGCGGCGATATAAAACATGACACTGAGATACCCTTTGCTAGTGCTACCTCTGTACCAAATTTCGTTCCATTCGGTTCCACCGTGTTTGATTTTCACACAAAGATGGCCGCCATCTGCAAACTATTAGGCTAAGGACCTATTCGTTTGGTCAAAGGATGCTTCCTCTATAAGGGTATGTTGTTGCAAAATTTGGTAGAGATCGGATGATTAGGTTAATCGTAATTTTATTTAAGCTTTGAACATTTGTGTGGCCGCCATTACGTTTCCGTCAAGAAGGCGGCGATGTAAAACATGACACTGAGGTGCCTTTTGTTAGTACTACCTCTGTACCAAATTTCATTCCATTCGGTTGCACCGTGTTCGAATTAATTGGGGGAATCGATTTTCACACAAAGATGGCCGCCATCCGCAAACTATTAGGCTGATGATCTATTAGTTTGGTCAAAGGATCCTCCCCCCGTAAAGGTATGTTGTTGCAAAATTTTGGTAGAGATCAAATGATTAGGTTAGTCGTAATTTGATTTAAGCTTTGAACATTCGTGTGGCCGCCATTACGTTTCAGTCAAGATGGTGGCGATACAAAACATGACACTGAATTGCCCGTTGCTAGTGCTACCTCTGTACCAAATTTCGTTCCATTCGGTTCCACCGTGTTCGAATTAATAGGCGGAATCAATTTTGACATAAAGATGGCCGCCATCCTCAAACTGTTAGGCGAATGACCTATTAGATTGGTCAAAGGATGCTCCCTCCATAAAGGTATGTAGTTGCAGAATTTGGTAGAGATCGGATGATTAGGTTAATCGTAATTTGATTTAAGCTTTGAACATTCTTGTGGCCGGCATTACGTTTCAGCCAAGATGGCGGCGATATAGAACATGACACTGAGGTGCCCTTTGCTAGTGCTACCTCTGTACCAAATTTCGTTCCATTCGGTTCCACCGTGTTCGAATTAATAGGGGGAATCAATTTTGACATAAAGATGGCCGCCATCCGCAAACTATTAGGCTAATAACCTATTAGATTGGTCAAAGGATGCTCCCTCCATAAAGGTATGTTGTTGCAAAGTTTGGTAGAGATCGGATGGTTATGTTAGTCGTAATTTAACTTAAGCCTTGAACATTTGTGTGGCCGCCTTTACGTTTCTGTCAATACGGCGGCGATACAAAACTTGACACTGAGGTGCCCTTTGCTAGTGCTACCTCTGAACCAAATTTCGTTCCATTCGGTTCCACCGTGTTCGAATTAATAGGGGGAATCAATTTTGACATAAAGATGGCCGCCATCCGCAAACTTTTAGGCTAATAACCTATTAGATTGGTCAAAGGATGCTTCCTCCATAAAGGTATGTTGTTGCAAAGTTTGGTAGAGATCGGATGGTTATGTTAGTCGTAATTTAACTTAAGCTTTGAACATTTGTGTGGCCGCCAATACGTTTCTTTCACTATGGCGGCGATATAAAACATGACACTGAGATACCCTTTGCTAGTGCTACCTCTGTACCAAATTTCGTTCCATTCGGTTTCACCGTGTTTGATTTTCACACAAAGATGGCCGCCATCCGCAAACTATTAGGCTAATGACCTATTCGTTTGGTCAAAGGATGCTTCCTCTATAAGGGTATGTTGTTGCAAAATTTGGTAGAGATCGGATGATTAGGTTAATCGTAATTTTATTTAAGCTTTGAACATTTGTGAGGCCGCCATTACGTTTCCGTCAAGAAGGCGGCGATATAAAACATGACACTGAGGTGCCTTTTGTTAGTACTACCTCTGTACAAAATTTCGTTCCATTCGGTTGCACCGTGTTCGATTTAATAGGGGGAATCGATTTTCACACAAAGATGGCCGCCATCCGCAAACTATTAGGCTGATGATCTATTAGTTTGGTCAAAGGATCCTCCCCCCGTAAAGGTATGTTGTTGCAAAATTTGGTAGAGATCAAATGATTAGGTTAGTCGTAATTTGATTTAAGCTTTGAACATTCGTGTGGCCGCCATTACGTTTCAGTAAAGATGGCGGCGATACAAAACATGACACTGAGGTGCCCTTTTCTAGTGCTACCTCTGAACCAAATTTCGTTCCATTCGGATCCACCGTGATCGAATTAATAGGTGGAAATCAATTTTGACATAAAGATGGCCGCCATCCGCAAACTTTTAGGCTAATAACCTATTAAATTGGTCAAAGGATGCTTCCTCCATAATGGTATGTTGTTGCAAGGTTTGGTAGAGATCGGATTGTTATGTTAGTCGTAATTTAACTTAAGCTTTGAACATTTGTGTGGCCGCCATTACGTTTCTGTCACTATGGCGGCGATATAAAACATGACACTGAGATACCCTTTGCTAGTGCTACCTCTGTACCAAATTTCGTTCCATTCGGTTTCACCGTGTGTGATTTTCACACAAAGATGGCCGCCATCCGAAAACTATTAGGCTAATGACCTATTCGTTTGGTCAAAGGATGCTTCCTCTTTAAGGGTATGTTGTTGCAAAATTTGGTAGAGATCGGATGATTAGGTTAATCGTAATTTGATTTAAGCTTTGAACATTTGTGTGGCCGCCATTGCGTCTCCGTCAAGACGGCGGCGATATAAAACATGACACTGAGGTGCCTTTTGTTAGTACTACCTCTGTACCAAATTTCGTTCCATTCGGTTGCACCGTGTTCGAATTAATAGGGGGAATCGATTTTCACACAAAGATGGCCGCCATCAGCAAACTATTAGGCTGATGATCTATTAGTTTGGTCAAAGGATCCTCCCCCCGTAAAGGTATCTTGTTGTAAAATTCGGTAGAGATCAAATGATTAGGTTAGTCGTAATTTGATTTATGCTTTGAACATTCGTGTGGCCGCCATTACGTTTCAGTCAAGATGGCGGCGATACAAAACATGACACTGAGGTGCCCTTTGATAGTGCTACCTCTGAACCAAATTTCGTTCCATTCGGTTCCACCGTGTTCGAATTAATAGGGGGAATCAATTTTGACATAAAGATGGCCGCCATCCGCAAACGTTTAGGCTAATAACCTATTAGATTGGTCAAGGGATGCTTCCTCCATAAAGGTATGTTGTTGCAAAGTTTGGTAGAGATCGGATGGTTATGTTAGTCGTAATTTAACTTAAGCTTTGAACATTTGTGTGGCCGCCATTACGTTTCTGTAACTATGGCGGCGATATAAAACATGACACTGAGATACCCTTTGCTAGTGCTACCTCTGTACCAAATTTCGTTCCATTCGGTTCCACCGTGTTTGATTTTCACACAAAGATGGCCGCCATCTGCAAACTATTAGGCTAAGGACCTATTCGTTTGGTCAAAGGATGCTTCCTCTATAAGGGTATGTTGTTGCAAAATTTGGTAGAGATCGGATGATTAGGTTAATCGTAATTTTATTTAAGCTTTGAACATTTGTGTGGCCGCCATTACGTTTCCGTCAAGAAGGCGGCGATGTAAAACATGACACTGAGGTGCCTTTTGTTAGTACTACCTCTGTACCAAATTTCATTCCATTCGGTTGCACCGTGTTCGAATTAATTGGGGGAATCGATTTTCACACAAAGATGGCCGCCATCCGCAAACTATTAGGCTGATGATCTATTAGTTTGGTCAAAGGATCCTCCCCCCGTAAAGGTATGTTGTTGCAAAATTTTGGTAGAGATCAAATGATTAGGTTAGTCGTAATTTGATTTAAGCTTTGAACATTCGTGTGGCCGCCATTACGTTTCAGTCAAGATGGTGGCGATACAAAACATGACACTGAATTGCCCGTTGCTAGTGCTACCTCTGTACCAAATTTCGTTCCATTCGGTTCCACCGTGTTCGAATTAATAGGCGGAATCAATTTTGACATAAAGATGGCCGCCATCCTCAAACTGTTAGGCGAATGACCTATTAGATTGGTCAAAGGATGCTCCCTCCATAAAGGTATGTAGTTGCAGAATTTGGTAGAGATCGGATGATTAGGTTAATCGTAATTTGATTTAAGCTTTGAACATTCTTGTGGCCGGCATTACGTTTCAGCCAAGATGGCGGCGATATAGAACATGACACTGAGGTGCCCTTTGCTAGTGCTACCTCTGTACCAAATTTCGTTCCATTCGGTTCCACCGTGTTCGAATTAATAGGGGGAATCAATTTTGACATAAAGATGGCCGCCATCCGCAAACTATTAGGCTAATAACCTATTAGATTGGTCAAAGGATGCTCCCTCCATAAAGGTATGTTGTTGCAAAGTTTGGTAGAGATCGGATGGTTATGTTAGTCGTAATTTAACTTAAGCCTTGAACATTTGTGTGGCCGCCTTTACGTTTCTGTCAATACGGCGGCGATACAAAACTTGACACTGAGGTGCCCTTTGCTAGTGCTACCTCTGAACCAAATTTCGTTCCATTCGGTTCCACCGTGTTCGAATTAATAGGGGGAATCAATTTTGACATAAAGATGGCCGCCATCCGCAAACTTTTAGGCTAATAACCTATTAGATTGGTCAAAGGATGCTTCCTCCATAAAGGTATGTTGTTGCAAAGTTTGGTAGAGATCGGATGGTTATGTTAGTCGTAATTTAACTTAAGCTTTGAACATTTGTGTGGCCGCCAATACGTTTCTTTCACTATGGCGGCGATATAAAACATGACACTGAGATACCCTTTGCTAGTGCTACCTCTGTACCAAATTTCGTTCCATTCGGTTTCACCGTGTTTGATTTTCACACAAAGATGGCCGCCATCCGCAAACTATTAGGCTAATGACCTATTCGTTTGGTCAAAGGATGCTTCCTCTATAAGGGTATTTTGTTGCAAAATTTGGTAGAGATCGGATGATTAGGTTAATCGTAATTTTATTTAAGCTTTGAACATTTGTGAGGCCGCCATTACGTTTCCGTCAAGAAGGCGGCGATATAAAACATGACACTGAGGTGCCTTTTGTTAGTACTACCTCTGTACAAAATTTCGTTCCATTCGGTTGCACCGTGTTCGATTTAATAGGGGGAATCGATTTTCACACAAAGATGGCCGCCATCCGCAAACTATTAGGCTGATGATCTATTAGTTTGGTCAAAGGATCCTCCCCCCGTAAAGGTATGTTGTTGCAAAATTTGGTAGAGATCAAATGATTAGGTTAGTCGTAATTTGATTTAAGCTTTGAACATTCGTGTGGCCGCCATTACGTTTCAGTAAAGATGGCGGCGATACAAAACATGACACTGAGGTGCCCTTTTCTAGTGCTACCTCTGAACCAAATTTCGTTCCATTCGGTTCCACCGTGATCGAATTAATAGGGGGAAATCAATTTTGACATAAAGATGGCCGCCATCCGCAAACTTTTAGGCTAATAACCTATTAAATTGGTCAAAGGATGCTTCCTCCATAATGGTATGTTGTTGCAAGGTTTGGTAGAGATCGGATGGTTATGTTAGTCGTAATTTAACTTAAGCTTTGAACATTTGTGTGGCCGCCATTACGTTTCTGTCACTATGGCGGCGATATAAAACATGACACTGAGATACCCTTTGCTAGTGCTACCTCTGTACCAAATTTCGTTCCATTCGGTTTCACCGTGTGTGATTTTCACACAAAGATGGCCGCCATCCGAAAACTATTAGGCTAATGACCTATTCGTTTGGTCAAAGGATGCTTCCTCTTTAAGGGTATGTTGTTGCAAAATTTGGTAGAGATCGGATGATTAGGTTAATCGTAATTTGATTTAAGCTTTGAACATTTGTGTGGCCGCCATTGCGTCTCCGTCAAGACGGCGGCGATATAAAACATGACACTGAGGTGCCTTTTGTTAGTACTACCTCTGTACCAAATTTCGTTCCATTCGGTTGCACCGTGTTCGAATTAATAGGGGGAATCGATTTTCACACAAAGATGGCCGCCATCAGCAAACTATTAGGCTGATGATCTATTAGTTTGGTCAAAGGATCCTCCCCCCGTAAAGGTATCTTGTTGTAAAATTCGGTAGAGATCAAATGATTAGGTTAGTCGTAATTTGATTTATGCTTTGAACATTCGTGTGGCCGCCATTACGTTTCAGTCAAGATGGCGGCGATACAAAACATGACACTGAGGTGCCCTTTGATAGTGCTACCTCTGAACCAAATTTCGTTCCATTCGGTTCCACCGTGTTCGAATTAATAGGGGGAATCAATTTTGACATAAAGATGGCCGCCATCCGCAAACTATTAGGCTAATAACCCATTAGATTGGTCAAAGGATGCTTCCTCCATAAAGGTATGTTGTTGCAAAGTTTGGTAGAGATCGGATGGTTATGTTAGTCGTAATTTAACTTAAGCTTTGAACATTTGTGTGGCCGGCATTACGTTTCTGTCACTATGGCGGCGATATAAAACATGACACTGAGATACCCTTTGCTAGTGCTACCTTTGTACCAAATTTCGTTCCATCCGGTCTCACCGTGTTTGATTTTCACACAAAGATGGCCGCCATCCGCAAACTATTAGGCTAATGACCTATTCGTTTGGTCAAAGGATGCTTCCTCTATAAGGGTATATTGTTGCAAAATTTGGTAGAGATCGGATGATTAGGTTAATCGTAATTTGATTTAAGCTTTGAACATTTGTGTGGCCGCCATTACGTTTCCGTCAAGATGGCGGCGATATAAAACATGACACTGAGGTGCCTTTTGTTAGTACTACCTCTGTACCAAATTTCGTTCCATTCGGTTGCACCGTTTTCGAATTAATAGGGGGAATCGATTTTCACACAAAGATGGCCGCCATCTGCAAACTATTACACTGATGACCTATTGGTTTGGTCAAAGGATGCTCCCCCCATAAAGATATGTTGTTGCAAAATTTGGTAGAGATCGGATGATTAGGTTAGTCGTAATTTGATTTAAGCTTTGAACATTTGTGGGGCCGCCATTGCGTTTCCGACAAGATGGCGGCGATATAAAACATGACACTGAGGTGTCCTTTGCTAGTGCTACCTTTGTACCAAATTTCGTTCAATTCGCATTCACCGTGTTCGAATTGATAGGGGGGGGACAGACATTCAGAGTACACACAGACACACACACACACACAGACTCACACACACACATACACACACACACATACACACACACAGACAGACACACTTTTTTCGCCCTGTGTTGATCTCATAAGTCTACTTTCATTTTTTGCAAAAATCGAAAGTAGGCTAATAATAAAATATAAATTATAAATTCCAAACCTACATGAACTAACGTAAAATAGAACGACGAAAATGATGTTATTGGATTTTATGTACGTCTATTGGTTACTTCACAAAAAACACCACACTCGAGTACACATAATATTTTGGTCGACAGAAAGCTCCTTGACACTATAGGGCTTTCAAGTCGAGAAATGAGGAACTTTGTGTTGGCGTAAAATACCGAGATTAATTTTGCCATTATGAACACAGCCTATTGCATTCAAAAAAGTCCTCTCGGCACGCCGGAAGGCGGAGGTAGATTTCACCGGACAAACTTGGGGATAGGCGAAAATAGGCAGAATATGCAGATTTTCGTAGAAGGATCAGACCTCATTTAATGCGAGAAGGTATTTTATAATTGGAGCTTAATTAACTTTGTTTTTCGTCATTTTATGCTTATTTTAAACATTTTATTGTCTTATGGGAACGGTAACCTTCTTGTCATTTGGGGTCCATTTTTATACTTGTGGTCACACTATCCTTATGCAAGGTTTCGACACTGATGTGCAACTATGTAACGGTCTGTTACTTCTTCACGCAAAATTATATCTACCGCAGAGATTTTGGTTGGTTCCTCAGTTTAGGGGCTGCGACAACGCGGTCATGTAACCCCGTGTACTTTGGGATGGCTGTATTAGTCTGTAATTCAGGTAAGGACTGCAGACGGTCAATTTCAAGCAGTAGTTACTAATGTTGCTACCAGGTACTACCGTCAACGACACCTAGCTGTGAACTTGGCTACTAGATGCCACCGCAACCAGCAACTCGCAACTAACGATGGAACTTCCCCTCCAAAGGAAAGCATACTGACGGATTTTTAGCGCTCTTAGAAAATCCGACGACTTTGGCCGGTTTTGAACTCGCGACCTTGGGCATAGACATTCAGCATGCTACCAGTTACGTCACCGAAGCCGCTTCACACTTAGATGGAAATCTGAATCTGATCTCGTGCAAGTGCGTTATCTTGGCAACGTCTGATGGCTCATCCCTCATCAATTTAGTAGTGTTGCCATGGCAACCACTGATAGGTCTTGGCATTTTCTTATAATTCCGAAATTATTTTTCTCATCCCTTGGCATAATGGTGGGTTATATCAAAAATTCTTTCAGACAAAAGTTTTAGGTAATTATTATGGGAATATTGTCCATTTTGTACGGTTTTGATATTGTGCCTATTAAGAGAGATATGATTAATGTTTCCCGAAAAAACCACTTTTTCCCACCCCTTTGGTCAATGGTTGGTGCTATAAAAAAACTCTTCAAACATACATTTTTGGGCTTTATCCGACACATAGTATGAATGTTGAACGGATTCGATATTTCACATATTAAGAGAGTTATAGCAATATTTCACGTTTTCGAAAAAAAAAGCCCCCTATTTTCACCCCTTTCGACCGATTTAGCCCAGTAACGAACTCGACCGAGATTTTATAGGTATACGTATTCGGTAAAAAATTCAAAGTGATTGGTACAAAATTACGGCAGTTATCGTGTCCACAATAAACTGATATACATATACATACATAAATTATATATAACTTTTGAACTGACGGTGGTTTTGGGGTCTGGGGGATGTGAAACGCGAAGATATGTCGAAATTTTCCGGAAGTCGAAACATGGTACCCATTGCAATAGTTGGCTTTCTAATGAAATCTACCGCTGGTTGGTTCCTCAGTTTAGGGGCTGCGACAACGCGGTCATCTAACCCCGTGTACTTTGGGTGAGTGTAGAATCTGTCTGATACACGGTGTGAATTGTAATGGCTGTATTAGTCTTAATTCATGTAAGTACTGCAGACGGTCAATTTCAAGCAGTAGTTCCTAATGTTGCTTCCAGGTACTACCGTCAACGACACCTAGCTGTGAACTTGGCTACTAGATGCCACCCCAACCATCAACTCGCAACGAACGTTGGAACTTCCCCTCCAAAGGAAAGCATACTGAGGGATTCTAGTGCTCTTAGAAAATCCGACGACTTCGGCCGGCTTTGAAACCGCGACATTGGGCATAGACATTCAGCATGCTACCAGTTACGTCACCGAAGCCGCTTCCCACTTTGCCAGGCGGCTTCGGTGGCGTAGTCGGTAGCGTGCTGAGCTTCTATGCCCAAGATACCGGGTTCAAACCCGGCCGAAGCCGTCGGATTTTTTAAGAGTGTTAAATATCCCTTCCATCGGAGGGGAAGTAAAGCCGGCGGTCCCATGTCATAGATTTATGGCATGTTAAAGATCGTTCCACTAATTGCACCTGTGTGAAGCTAAATTGGATAGGTTAAGAATGTATACAACGCTCTTAGGTTTCTATGTTCGTTGCCAAGAGCCGACTGCGGCGGCGTCTAGTAGCTCAGTTCTGAACTTGGCCTCGTAGTCGTTGACAGTGGCGCTTGGCGGCAAAAGTAGGAACTATCTGAAAAATTGTTAGTTGCAGTACTTAAATTAACAAACAGATAACACACACTAATACAGTCATCTCAATTAACACCGGTTATCAGACAGATTCTACACACACCCAAAGTACACGGGGCTACATGACCGCGTTGTCGCAGCCCCTAAACTTAAGAAACAACAAACCAACCACTTAATCAGATGGAAATACTGAATCTGATCTCGTGCAAGTGCGTTGTCATTGCAACGTCTGATGGCCCATGCCTCATCAATTTAGTAGTGTTGCCATGGCAACCACTGATAGCTCTTGGCATTTTCTTATAATTCCGAAATCATTTTTCTCGTCCATTGGCGTAATGGTGGGTCATATCAAAAATTCTTTCAGACAAAAGTTTTAGGTAATTATTAGGGGAATATTGTCCATTTTGTACGGTTTTGATATTGTGCCTATTAAGAGAGATATGATTAATGTTTCCCGAAAAACCCACTTTTTTCCACCCCTTTGGTCAATGGTTGGTGCTATCAAAAAACTTATTTGACAAATATTTTTGGCACTTATCCGACACATATTATGAACTTTGAATGGATTCGATATTGCACGTATTAAGAGAGTTATAGCGAAATTTCACTTTTTCGAAAAATGCCCCCCATTTTCACCCCCTTCGACCGATTTAGCCCAGTAACGAACTCGACCGAGATTTTATAGGTATACATCTTCGGTAAAAAATTCGAAGTAATTGGTGCGAAATTACGGCAGTTATCGTGTCCACAAGAAACTGATATACATATATATATATATACATATATATATATATACATAAATTATATATAAACTTTTGAACTGACGGTGGTTTTGGGGTCTGGGGGATGTGAAACGCGAAGATATGTCGAAATTTTCCGGAAGTCGAAACATGGGACCCATTGCAATAGTTAGCTTTCTAATGAAATCTACCTAACAGGTTCACTGATGTCATACGCAAGAGGTGTCTGAAATTCAACGGTCATATCCGGTGGCGTAACTAGGATTTGCTTCTGGAGGGAAATGAGCGCTGTCAAATCTCAACTAATTACGTTTTTAGCCTACTTTTCACATTTTGCAAAAATGAGGAAAAAGTAGACTTATGATATCGGGTAAATGTGTGTCTGTCTGTCTGTCTAGCTGGCTGTGTGTGTGTCCCGTCCCCCCCCCCCCCCCCCAGCCCTATCAACTCCTAAACGGCTGGAGCAATCGAAACAAAATTTGCTAGGAGTAAAGGTCTATACCCGAATATTTCACGGCCATATTTGAAAATGATATCAGTGCTACCAACTGCTAAAAAATCGCTACTGAAATTTGAGCTCCATGTTGGATATCTTGGAAGGTATGAATGGGAGTTATTTCAAAATTGGCACACGTATAGATAATAATATTGCAGTTTAATTTCCAGGAGGCCATACATCGCAGTGTTGCCAAAATGATTATAAGCCTGCTGATTGGTCCAATTTTTAATGCACATAACGTCTATTCAACCAAATTTCGAATGTTGTATGCATACATAACCAGATATGGCTGAGCGTATTCTTAAGACCCACCAGGGCTGCCAACTGTTAGTAAATGCTACTAATTTATTTTATCCAAATACCAATATATCAGAAAGTATGCAAGTCAATAGCTCTAACATTTGCACACGTATAGTACCTGGTATTCTAGATGAATTTGGAATAACTAATATACGTCAGTGCTGCCAACATGATTCTAAGCCTGCTGATAGGTCCAATTTTAAAATGCATGTAACTTCTATACTAACTAATGGATTTCATTCAAAATTGGCACAACAATAGATCATATTATTTCAAATTATTTCTGACCAATACATGCATGACATTGTTGCCAACATGATTTTACGCGCGCTGTTAGATGCAATGTTTAAGTGCATGTAACATCCATACTATTCATTGGACTTCAACCAAATTTTGTATTCTGTACCTTAAGAGATGGAACTAAGAATATATTCAGTCATCAGGGCTGCCAACTGTAGTGCTCTATTAGGCTACATTATGCAAGGTATACAGTATTTCGAACTAATTAGAAATTTCGATATTAGCAACTTAATTTCTTCATTATTCTAGATAGGTTCATATACTGTAGAATAATCATTGGCATGAAAAGTAGGCTCTTTAGTTCGTCATGGAACTTCTTGTTGGTTTTGTGTTTGTCGTTTCCAACTTATTTTTTTGGGTGTGTTTGTTTTCTGGTTTTGCTATTGTTTTTGCTTTTTGATATTTGGTTTTTGTCTTTCGTTTTTAGCCTATTTTCAATTTTGAAAAAAATTGTCCGTGTGTGTGTGCGTGTGTGTGTGTGATTCGTGTGTGTGTTTCCCCCCTAATAAAATCTAAACGGCAGGAGCGATTTCAATGAAACTCGGAAAGTTCATAGCACTATTCTCGCCGACCTTGACCGTGCCCTTCAAATTTTGTTACGACTCACCAATCCAACATGGCGGCTGTGCGAAATATTTCACCAGCATTCAATATCTCCGAAACTATTACCGATATTACCGTGAAGTTTTCTATGGTGATAGAGGGAACTACTTTAAGTTCACTTATGTGACTTTTGAAAACCTGGTAACTATAAAACCAACATGGCGGCCAAGCGAATTTGCGACTTTTAAATAGACGTTTCTCGCGATTTGACCAACCAAACGCAATAAAACTTGGTACAGTATATGATTATATACATTGTAATGCACCGACATCTAACTTCGTTCAATTGTTTACATAATCACAAGATGGCGGATGTGCGAAATATTTCACCGGCATTCTATATCTCTGAAACTATTAGCGGTATCTCCCTAAAATTTTGTACGGAAATAAAGGGCACTACTGGAAGTCCATCTATAAGATTTTCAAAAACCGGTTAACTACAAAACGAACATGGCGGCCAAGCGAATTTGAACATTTTAAATAGACCTTTCTCGCGATTTAATGTTCCAAGCGCACTGAAACCTGGTACAGGAAATATTTATACACATTGTAATCCACTGGTATCTAATTTAGTTCAATTGTTTACATAACCTCAAAATGGCGGCAGTGCGAATTTTAAAATTGAGTTTTTATTTCTTGTGATGTAGTCATGCGATCGAAGTGAAAGTTTTAATAATGAACCTACGCAATAATTTTCCTTTAATGGTACATGACTCTATGGCCTATACATTTAACAATCCAACATGGCGACCATCCGAAATATTTAGACGATACTGAATATCTACGAATCTATTTTAGCAATCAAACTGCATTTTTTTAATGTTCATAGGGGCTATGAACTTAAGTTCACATATAGGACTTAAAATAACCTGGTGATCACAAATCCAACATGGCGGTGACGCGAATTATAAATATTCACATGGACGTTTCTCGCAATTTAACCATCCGCGTGCAGTGAAACTTGGTACAGTAAATCGTTATCCGAATGTTAATCCACTGGCATCTAATTTATTTCAATTGTTTCCATAACCTCAAGATGGCAGCTGTGACAAATTTTTAAATCTCCTTGTTTTTTCTTGTGTCCTAATTATGCGATTGAAGTTTGAATACTACACGTTCACAATAATCTGCATGTAACAGTACATAACTCTAGGACCTACATATATAAAATCCAACATGGCGACCATCCGAAATATTTAGTCGGTTCTCAATATCTACGAATCTATTACAGCAATCAAACTGAAATTGTGTATGTTGATAGTGGCAATTAACAAAAGTAGGATATATGAAAATAGGCTGTATAGTTCTTCACGGAACTACTTGTTGATTTTGTGTTTGTTTTTTGCTTTTGCTTTTGAATTTTGCTCTGTGTATTATTTGTCTGGTTTTATGTTTATTTTCTTCCTTTGTTCTGGAATTTTCCTTTTTGCATTCTGCTATGCGTTTTTTGGTTTTAGTTTTGTTTTTGTTTTCTGCTTTTGCTTTTAAATTTTGCTTTGTGTTTTATTTGCCTGGTTTTGTGTTTGCTTTCTGCTTTTAATTTTAATTTTGCTTTTGCATTTGGCTTTGGGTTTCTTGTTTTTGGTTTTGTGTTGGTTTTCTTGTTTTGCTTTTGAATTTTGCTTTGTGTTTTATTTGTTTGGTTTTGTGTTTGTTTTCTATCTTTGATTTTTATTTTTGCTTTTACATTTTGCTTTGTATTTTTTGGTTTTGGTTTTGTCTTCTGCTATTCCTTTTGAATTTTGCTTTCTGATTTATTTGTCTGGTTTTTTGTTTTGTGTTTTCTTTCTGCTCTTGCTTTTGAATTTTGATTTGTGTTTATTTGTCTGGTTTTGTGTTTGTTTTCTGCTTTTGCTTTTCAATTTTGCTTTGTGTTTTATTTCATTGGTTTTGTGTTTGTTCCTGCCTTTTCTTTTCTTTTTAATTTTTGCTTTTGCATTTTGATTTGTGCTTTATTTCTTTGGTTTTGTGTTTGTTCCTACCTCTTCTTTTTGAATTTTGCTTTTGCAATTTGTTTTTTGTTTTCTGTTTCCGGTTTTGTGATTGTTTTCTGCTTTTTCTTTACGAAGGGGGCAAAATTATACAATCAATGGAAGCAAATCTACACGTTTTCATGTTTGGTCTCGATAGCATTTGATACGTTCTATTTGCTCCTCTCAGTCTGCAGAAGTCATGGCCGGCTCTACGGAAGGCCGCGGCGAGCGAAAATTGGCAACCTCGCCGTGAATGGCCAGTCTGCTCTGCCTAGCCCACTGAGTTACATGGAAAATGTGTCACGCGCTCGTGTTTTCTTCAAAATACTCTATGTAAATGAAATTATACCATTGATTATTACTGTATAGTGGCTAGCTACAATGCCAAAGACTTGTGTTGTACCGAATTGTAAGTCTAATTATCGTTCATCGATACAAACTGAAGGATTTCTGACATTGTTTGTGTTTGCTAAAAATCCATAATTGAAAGCCATATGGGAACGTATTGTATTTTGTATAAATTAGATGTGTCAAGCATACCTAAAATAAGGTAAAGTATAAGGGTAAACAATGATTTTACGGTCGAAATTCATATCAATGGAGGCGTAATTCCTCGAGCCAATTGGGTACCTACGAAATATTCCTTCGTATGTATTAAACACTTTCTTCCTGAAGACGCAAGTTATGTTGAAAAATACAAGGATGGTGATGGGAATAATAAGGAATTCACACGGAAGAAGCCTGTATTGTTACCTCGTGCGGTTCCAAAGGTATTCCCAAACTTACCATCGTATTTGAGTAAGTGCTCCTCCAAGATAAGGAAATCTCCAGAGCAAAGACGAGAAGAAAGAGAACGGAAAAAGTCTGCAGAGGAATGTGAGAAGACCCTTGCTGAGGAAGCCAACAAAATTACGACTTTCGAGTCCTTTGTTTGTGATATACAAAATAAATTGGTGGACCATAAAACAGACTGGTCTGTAAGTACTAGTGAAAACTATTGTATTTTGTATAAATTAGATGTGTCAAGCATACCTAAAATAAGGTAAAGTATAAGGGTAAACAATGATTTTACGGTCGAAATTCATATCAATGGAGGCGTAATTCCTAACGTTGTTGTTCTTCATTCTGGCTCTGTAATATTTCGAAATTCATTATTAATTAAGTGGAGTCAGTTGTTCCAAGCAATAGAATTTTGCCACGACTTTTTCTTACCTGTAAGTTCTGTACGTTCACTAGTCGTCCAGATTAATAGTTTAATAGATAACCTAAAAACTGACCTTGAAAACCAGGGAGACGAAACTTCAGAGATTCTGTTAAAAAGTTAATGTTTCTGCAAGATCAGTTTACACTTACTTTTTTAAAGAAACCTAGATATAACGTCACTACAACTCTAAATGCATTCCTCATTTATATGCAGTCTACAAAGTGTTATAACGCAATTAGATTTAACCATATTTTATCCCTACCTCATCCCCGAGTTTAACAAAAATTAACAACTTCCTTCGCCATATCCCTGAAAGCTGATGAAGAGAACAGTAACTTTCTAAGTCACATTGTGAAAGATTTATCAAATTTAGAAAGGGTTGTACATTTACAGATTGATGAAATACATGTCAAACAAACTTGAGATTTTAAAAATGGGCAATTCTTTGGTGTTGCTACAAATGAATCTTTCGATTTAGCTAAGACAGTTCTGGCCTTTCTCGTTAGTTCTGCTTTTGGAAATTTGAAAGAGGTTGTTAAATTAGTTCCAGTGAAACAATTAACGGGTTTGCAACTAGCTGATATTGCGAAAGGTGTTATCAGGCAAATACAGTATTGTGGCCTAAATATTCTGTCTATCATAATCGTGCTATGTTCAAAGAACTAACCGAACATTCTGATAGTAATTACTGGTTCCATATTGATGGAAACCTCCTAAAAACCTTTGTTTTATATGACAGTGTCCATGTATTAAAAATATACGAAATAATTGGCTGAATTTAAGTGGCAATGATAAGTCATTTATTATTCCTGTATGGGAAGATTTAGACTCATTTTCAAATGTTTTAAGTTCAGAATACTGTAACCCTGATTTTAAAGAGGTAACTCAAGCATCATTTAGTGACATACGAGCGATCTACAAAAAGGAATCCGATTTACTGATTAAGTATTGTTATAAAGGTACTGCTTTTTTTTGTCAGAGTAATCCTAATGTGGTGGTCCATTGTTAATATTAAGCGGCCTCTCACCCATGTTGTTAAACGTAATAGTCTTCAAATGCCTTTCCATAATCCCGAAGACAAAAGGTTGGCTTTCCTAAAGGCATTCCTCCAATGGTTGTCCACGTGGAAAAAGAACGATGAAAATAATTCCTCAAAAAAGAGTTGTTTAACCAATGAAACTTACAACGCTTTGTATGTAACAACCTATGTATTACGTGAGATTATTATTTATGCTCTACAGAATGTGAACCCCTCTTATGTGTTAACTGGCAAATTTCAGAGTGACCAATTAGAATCCAGGTTTGGGCAGTACCGCCAACTATCAGGCGGCAACTATAATATATCAGTTACTCAGGTAATGGAGGCCGAATTGAAAATAAGGTAGAAAAGCGTACTTGGCCTTCATTCAGCCAGGTATGGAGCAGTTACTTTTTCGAAAGAAATGATAATGTCCTCTTCCGATACAAATTCAGGAGAAAGTACAACAAGCAGCCTTTCGTCAGCTACTGTTGACGATACCTTTTACAGTATTTTAGAAGACAAGTACACTGAAAACATACAATTCGATGAGTCGGGTTTTATATATGCCTGTGGTTACATATCGTTCAAGCAATGTTCAAGAATAAAATGTGAAGAATGTTTGGCTTTGCTTAGAAATAAAGAAAAGATAAATGACAGCTACTTCAATGAAATAAATAGGGGCGGACTTTCAGTTCCTGCAGATTTTATTTTATCAGTGTGTAAACATGTTGTTGGAATTACGCAGACACTAATTTCTGATAAGTTTGAGGAACAATTTTTAAAATGTAAATGTAACAATCAACGCCAAGTAATTCAAAATCTTAGTCTACTCGGTATTTTATCAGATATTGAATTGTCGGAAACTGCCGAGAAAACTTGTACCTGTGGATGTAATATGACAATAGTCACAAGTATTGTCTTAACAATGAGTAACATTTTGTTAAATAATTACAGGAAGTTGAGGAATGAACGGGTAACTTGCCATAGTAATCACAGAAAACTTGCTATTCTTTGTTAGAGGCCAACCTGTTGTATATTTTGTAAATGTCAAATAAATATTGAAAGCAAATTGGTTTTGTTACTCCAAGTAAGCCCTACTCACTCTTGACAATCCTTTTACTTTAATGTTGAAAAGAACAAATATTATTTCGTTGTATCAATTTGTTTTCGTGGCGAAGCACACGCATCAACAGCTGGCCGGCTGCTATGGCCATCCCAGTTCAGAGAAGTGCAGCGTTGCAAGGTCGAACACCGCGGGCGCTCGTAAATGAACAATTTTGGTCGATCTATACTCTGTGAGCTGCCTGAATAGGATTGACATTTCGCCGGAAATTCCACGTCAGTTATCACCCCTCTGCCTCTTGACCTATCCATGTTCGCATAGTTGATGTCATAATACTCGGCGTTGCAATATTACAGCCCACGTGCTTCAGTGCCTGGTCAGCTGTATCTCTGACTTGTACAGTTTGGCAACATCGTTATCAGACCACATGGCGAGACGAGAACTGTCAATCCTATTCTGGCAGCTCACAGAGTATAACATTAGATATTTTGCTCATGTAAAGATATGTTCTACAATTATAAACGTGCATAATCCAATCATTATTATCATTATTATCATTATCCAATTATTTGGCTTTGGGGGGGATTGATCCCCCTAATCAGCCCCCGTAGTTAAGCCAGTGGTCAAATCTATAGAATTGACGGGGACAAACTAACCAAAATATTATTTTAAGTAATCAATTCACTATAATTAGGCCAGTATTACTATATGGTGCAGAATCATGGTGATAAAGTAAATGCACAGAGAGAAGGATGAAGATTTTTGAAAATAAAATCCTCAGAAATATTTTCGGATCAATTTGTGAAGCAGGTGAGTGGCGAAGGAAAAAGAACAAGGAACTAAAGGAGTTGTGTAAAGAACCCGATGTTGTTGCGGAAGCTAAGACAAGAAGACTGAAATGGGCTGGTCACGTGTATAGAAGAGAAGAGGGATCTAGGCTGTAATAGTGTGTGAGGAAAGCCAGACGGACGAAGACCTGTAGGCAGACCAAAAATGAGATCAAGAGACCAGGTAGCCAAGGACATCCAGCTACTAGGAGCGCGAGAGGACAGAACGAGGTGGAGGAAGCTATTTGACGAGGCCAAGAACCGACTGCGGCTTGTGGAGCCAGGAGGGTAGGAAAGTAAGTAATCAATTCAAAGAAGGTCGCAATAAACTGGCTAGAAAAAACTAAGGAGGACATCCAAGAAACAAATATCACAACGATATTATAGAAAATCGTGGAGCCTTCAGTAAATAGTGCGCAAGCAAAAATTCATGGGGGTAACCTAAAAAGAAAATTGGTAGGAAGTGGTCCATAGAATGCAAGGTACAACACAGTGCATTCATGAAGAGATTTTGGGAGAGTAAGAAGGTGAAAACCATGAAGCCAACTAACGAGTTCAAACACGCTCTTTGAATGGACGTAACGAAGAGGAAGAAGGAGAAGAAGAAGAAGAAAATTAAATTAATAAAATAAAATAAAATAAAATAATATAAATTAAAATAAAATAAAATTAAATTAAATTAAATAACATGAAATAAAATAAAATACAAGACGATAATAGCTCTCTTGATTCTTAAAAGAACTTGTGTGACCCCCTCGTGATATAGCGGCTAGCATTCTTGTCTGTCTCCGTAGAGGTTCAGGTTTGATTCCAGGCTTTGCCAAGAAATTTAATTCTGATCTGAAGGCTTGAAAGTCGTACGCTTTATTTCGTGAGGCAAATCTGAGAAGAGGTGGGTTCAATTCCCACCTCAGCCAACTTGGAAGTGGTTTTCCACTTCTACTCCAGGAAAATGTCGGAATTATCCGCACCTCAAGGCACGGTCGCCTCCTTTCTCATTCTTCAACTGCATTAAAATCCACACACTTATTCAGCCATTACTGTAACACAGGTTATCACACAAAATTCCACACACACACCCAAGTGCACACAGGGCTAAATGACGACGATGTTCAGTCCCCTCAAATAAAACAACAACAAAACTGAACTGGCGTACGGTTAACGTCGTTGTTGTTGTATTATTTGAAGGGTTTGAACATCGTGATCATTCAGCCCCGTGCACTGTGGCCAATGGAACACGGCTGACTAGCATCGAACCGGGGTATTTATTAAAGAAAGACCAGGCCAATGATTCTGCGAAGTATCGAACCATTGATCTCTGAGGGGGAACAGCCACAGTAAACCCGAGGAACAATGAGTTATAACTGTATATAATTATAACAGCGTGATTTCACGGCCAGATCGGGAATATTATTGCATTAAAGGTGTAATATTGTAGAAAATATGAGCCTATCTATCTATATATTTAAAACACTAAGCTGTTTTTTTGTACACACGAGATTGTGAAAACGACTTAACCGATTGGCTTCGTAGAGCACTCTAACGAAAGCTCTTGGCCTCGAGATTTGCAGAGTGTCTCTAAAATAAACAAATATATTACGGTATATTTTTAAATTAATATAGAAAATAGCAGAAATCCATCCCCTCACGCATGCGCACAATCCGCCTGGGGTCATGACAAAATGGCGGTGAGAAGTCCATTAAAATGTAAGTTATTTAATAAGCTTCCATGTAATTGAAAACATTAACCAAGTTCTGACAATAAAATATAATAACAGTATGAACGTATACGAATGTGCAACATTGATTTTTTTGGATAATGAAATGGATTAGTTCCTTCAGACAGCGGCTTTTGAATATAATGAATAGCTGCGTCTGCTGCTGAATATGAGTGCGCGAGTAGCTATGTGGTTAAGACGACTGACTGTTGTTCCAAGAATCACCGGTTCGATCCCAGGCCTCGCCAGTATTTTTTATTTTTTTACCACTGAAATATTGTTTAATCAAGGAGTATTAGTAAGGTTTTATGTCTGTTAAAGATACATATTTCTACATTCCCTCTAAATACTTTTATTTCCGTTTTACCATTGCATTGCAGCATGTGATCAAAAGAGCAAACTGTTGCCCGCAGTACGCAGTTTAAATATCTGCAATCAGTTCCTACAACTGACAACAGATGGCAGTACATCGCCCATATAGTTCCAGTAACTGACAGCAGATGGCAGCACCATTGCATCAATATATTAAAAACACAAGACATAGCACGTTTTCACGTGATGGAAAATTATAAAGGAGGGGAATATTTAAGAAGGGAAATGTTGAGGAACATTAACCGACAATTGAATGTGTAGGCTAGGTTGTTTATGTACCTTAATATTGCAATTTCTTCCCAATGCTTCGCTGGTCAAGTTATTAGAGTCCTAGACTAAAAGTTATAATTATGCACCGTCGATATACTCTTAAATTATTAAAGAAAAAAGTAGTTTTCCAGGCACTCGCGAGTGTCCACAATTGCTTTCGCCATGAGAGACACTTGGCAAATATAATTCGTTTGAAGGGCTCCGACATCGTGGTCACTCAGCCCCGTGTACTTGGGTGTGTACGTGTGAAATTTTCTCTGATAACCTGTGTTATTGTGATGGCTGCATTACTGTGTGTATTTGTAATTAAGGTGGTAAATGGCAAGGAGACGGCCAAGGCCTTAAGTTAGGAACCATCCCGGTATTTGCCTTAAGTGGAAGGGGGAAACCACGGAAAACCACATCCAAGATTGTCGAGGTGGGAATTAAACCTTCTTCTTCTTAGTTATACCTCAAGAGACTGAATGTGCCCCGTTTTTGCCCTCAGACCAGAATTAATTTTCTTGGCAGAACAGGAAATGTAACCCGGGTCTCCGGGGCGATAGACAAGAATTGGTGGGCCTCCATGTGTTAATACGATTTTTGACATGCACGGGACATAGAATTCAAAAACTGCCTCCTTTAGGGTGACTGTCGAAGTGAGTATTGAGTATAGTTCCAGTAGTTGGTGAAGTGATTCTATGTTCCCCTTCAAAATGTACTGCCATAACCTATAACAGGTGATGGAAATTGCTTATTTAGAGCAGTTTCGTACTGTATATAACAAAATGAAGAACGTCATTCTGAGCTGCGTTTTCAAGCTATTGCAAAAAAATTCGCTGGCAGGAACAATTATAAGGAATTTATTTTAAGCGATCAGTCTCATCGCATTCTCCTCACCAACCAACTTGAGTATGAGAGTCTCTGGACGGTCATGTTGAACTTCATTGTATAAGACAATTGTTTAATGATTATTTGTTTAGAGTACTGAGTCTAACTACGCAGTTGATTTCGGCAATGGAAGTATTATTTGCCATTTAATATTTAGCGGCTCCGTTATTGCAGGAACTATAGTGTTATCGAATAATACGAAGCCACATTTAAAATCCAATATAAATAGGCCATTTCAGAAACAATTCCAGATATTATGCAGTACAGTGTACTGTAAGGTCTTTGACGATCAAATGTAAACTTTGTTCTACATTGTATTTCTCTTGCGTAAAATCTATGCGTGGTTACTTAGGTCTTTACTGTTGTGAGGGTAAAATTGATCTGCTGGAATATAAAATATTTGCCAAGCTGCAACAATGTAATGATATTAATTTAAAAGTCATTGAACTTATATCCAGTAGTTCAAACACATACATCAGCGTTAACAGATTGGATACTGAAGGTGAAAGCCAGCTACTTCATTTCCCTATTATTGAATTTTTCAATTCCTTGGAATTAAGTGATTCGCCACCACATACTCCGAACGTTTGAGCCGTAGTTATGCTCCTTAGAAATCTGAACGTTTCCCAAGGACTCATATTAATATATTAATTGTAAGAAATATGTAAGAAATTGCTTGGATTCGGATATAATAGGTGCAGTAATATTAGGCAGAGAGCTCAAATCCTACGACTTGATTTAACACCTTCCGATAAAACACTTGCAGGTACAGTACATTTTCTTTTAATAGGCAACAATGTCCTATTCGCTCGGCCTACTTTATCACAATCAATCAAGCTCAAAGAGAAACTCTTGAACGTATTGGGCTATTTACCTCATCACGTTTTCAGTCATGACCAGCAGGATAGTGAAGGTACAAAAAAGGTCCTGTTAAGGGATGGTAAAGAATAAGAGGCGGAAGGATCCTACGGATTATGTTAGAATGGTGATCAAAAGGGGAAAAGAGATAGAAAATAGGGAAGAACTGAAGAAAATGTGGAAAGAATATTTTGAAGAACTCCTGAACCAAAATGGAAACCACGGCGAGGAGGAAGAAATCGGGGAAGAGGTACAGTAGATGAACTGCAAACAGAAAAGGACTTAACATGGAAAGACGTGGAAGATGCAGTGAGGAAGATGAAAGGAGGGAAGGCACCGGGTGTGGATGAGTTGAGTGTGGAGTTGGTGAGAGCAGCAGGAGAGGTGGGGATACAATGGTTGTACCGACTGATGAAGACAGCATGGAAGGAAAGGAAGACCCCAGAGGGCTGGAAAAAGGGAATAATTGTCCCGATCTTCAAGAAAGGTAGTAGAACAGAATGCAGAAACTATCGGGGAATAACACTGATGAGTCATTGTGCAAAGTTGTTTGAGAAAGTTTTGGAAAGGAGAATTAGGACAAGGATAGAAGGAGGGATGAGGGAAGAACAATCTGGCTTCAGAGCAGGAAGGTCCACAGTGGATTTGATTTTTGCTATAAGGCAGTTACAAGAACAGCACTATGAGTATGGAACAGATCTACTGATGGCCTTCCTGAACATTGAGAAAGCATATGACAGTGTATGCAGAAACAAAGTATGGAAGTCCCTGGAGGATAGAGGAATAGAAAAATGGACTATAAGGAGGATAAAGGAGATGTACAAGGGAAGCGTGAGCTGTGTGAAAGTGGGAGGAGAGAGATCGGACTGGTTGGAACAGAGAAACGGCCTGAAACAAGGAAGTGCACTGTCACCGTTACTTATCATTGTGGTGATGGATGACATAATGACCCGAGTGGCACAAGTAATTGGGGAAGGAAAGATGAAAGCAATGGTGCTTGCAGATGATTTGATGATTTGGGGAAACAAGGAGGAGGAGGTACAGGAACAGTTGGACGTGTGGGAAGGAATAATACAAGGTTATGGGATGAAATTTAGCATAAATAAGAGTGAGATGGTGATCACAACAAGGAAGAAGGAAAGAACCACAACAGGAATAACAATTGGTGGGGCACAGCTGAAGGAAGTGGAGAGTTTCAAGTATCTGGGTAGCCTGATGCAAGAGAATGGAAGAAACGATAGAGAAATAAATGAGCGGGGGAGACAGGCAGAAGCATTCCGGAGGAGTGTGAGAAGCATGTTATGGAGCAAGGATGTCCCTCAGAACAGCAAAAAGATCATATATCGGACGTACTATGTCCCTATCCTGACGTATGCCTTGGAGGCCTGGGTTATGAAAGGAAGGGAGAAGAGCAAAATACAGGCCAGTGAGATGAGGTTCTTGAGAAGCAGTATTGGAGCTACAAAGAGGGACAGAATAAGAAATGAGAGGACCAGAGAATTAATGAAGGAGGAACCATTACAGGATGGTATAGAGAAATCTAGACTTAGATGGTATGGACATGTAAAACGAATGGAGGAGAAGAGGATACCCAGGAGGATACACGAGACGAAGTGGGAAGGAAAGAGACCAAGAGGGAGACCGAGAGACAGGTGGCTGAAGGGAGTGGAAGAAAGCGTGAAGAAGAGAGGAGAAGACTGGACAAGGGTGGAGGCTGAGAGATGGTGGGAAGACAGAAGACGTTGGAGAGGCTTGTGTTCCAAACAGACCCGGCCAGTGGCTGGAAACTGTGCAATATGATGATGACCTCATCACGTTTTCAGTCATGACCAGCAATATGTTGCAATGCTGAGAGTGCTATCTTTTGACGCCCTTAAAGTTTCAATAGTGCTAAAAAGTAATCGTACAAAGAATGTAACTTATATAAGAAGCTTCTTCAGTTTATTTTGTTTTCCATTGTCCGTCATGTTTTGACGGGTTTCATCTAGTGTACGTTTAAGATGCTAAGAGCTCAAGAAAGCGGGCCAACTTGACAGTTGACAAATCGTGGTTAGCGAGGGGGTGTTACTAAGTGACGCCAAGGAACTATTTTTCGACGGCACTGGGGGACCAACTAAAGATTAATGGCTTTGGGAACCTCAGTCTTACAAGGCAGAGAAGCGGAGAGGGGTGGTCGCCCACAGAAATTAATTAATTACGGCCAAATGGAGCAATGAATTGAGATGAAACTTACACCCAGATGCACATATTCTAGGGAAGATAATTTAGGAGTGTCCACACGCCTAAATTAAAGCCTGCATCTAAAAAGGAGCTTATGCACAGACCTAATCCGCGGCAGAGTCAGGATTTGTCTTGTAGCAGTAGGGGAAGAACCGAAGTAGCATCATGACGCCATGGAAGAAAGCAATTAATTATAATTAATTGGCCGAAGCAATTGCCTGCACGCGAGTGAATTTGGAACCTCCATGAATAGACGAGTAAGGATCACACTTCACATTGTCTGAAAACAGATTATTTTAAGAAGAGAGTCGCTCCTGGAAATCCAACGAACTACTTTTCATCAGGAAGCTTTATATGGGGGAAGCTGAAGCAGAGAGTCAGTTCTTCTTGACTCAACTCGTGGGGTGACACGCTGTCGGATCACGCAAGAAAGTGCGTGGAATTTATAAAGTATTGACGCTCAGTGTATAAGTAATGAACAATGAAAGGCGCATCATGCAGCTTAATAAAAGTAATTCTGATATTATCATTTAGACTTTCAAGGCCCGTGTTACTCTTCATAATGTTGAATTTTGGGCTTATGCCATGTTATTATATTAAAATTCGACGCGTTTCGAAAGAAACCATGTCTTTCTTCGTCAGGAATAATCTGGAATACGACAATGATTGCTAAGAGAAAGCAACAAAGAACATATAGAAGGTGCCCAAAGATGGACGCTATAATGGCGTCCATCCATGGGCACCTTATATATGTTCTTTGTTGCTTGACGAAGAAATACATGGTTTCTTTCGAAACGCGTCGAATTTTAATATAATAACACGGCATAAGCCCAAAATTCAACATTATGAATAATAGTAATTTTGCATTATATGATAATTAGTCTACAGCAGACGTATAAGCAACAGTATACGCGAGTATAGAATCAGTACAGCGTAGAGATATTTTAGGATGATGTTTACAGACAATGAACATAACCACAGGGAGTGTTATAATGGGTAAGATAACACATACTGTTGTAATGAACACTACAGTTCCGGGAACCTGGAAGGCATCACAAGTAGTTGTGATCTAGGATTGAACAACTTTGCAGTAGAGGAGACATCAACTGTAGGTGGCGGGAGACGAACACAAACACGCAAGATAGACTTTCAAGGAGACCAGCGGTTGTCAGGATGTAGCTGCATCGCATCTCTGAGGTCAGGCGTTAGTGGGAATCCGATCAAGGATCCGTGTGTGAAAATTGTGTATAAAGTTATATTACAGTGATCTTTAGAAGTGTTTATGTTCATATGGTAAAAGAATGTGTATCGTGTTAAAGTGAAAATGCCAGTAGTGAAAGATATAATTACCATGTGTAAATTCTATGCAATGTGTCGTGTGAAAAATATCATGATGGCTTAAAGCAAGCATTATGGCGGGCGAATGGCTGTCATGCTGGACTAATCCAGCGAGAATTAAAGTGAGTACAAATCTAACATGTTGATATGATTTAATAGCTCACCATACAACGAATCATTTCCTCACGATTAAGAATTAACAGTCATTTGTGTACGAGATCACATCCCTCGTATTTTGGTAAAAATATGGCTGTGAGGATGACAAGCTTACGACCATTTAGGCGTAAGACATTGATGAAAGTCACGGTAATGTTAAATAATAATAATAATAATAATAATAATAATAATAATAATAATCCGGGGTCGTTAACAATAATAAATATATAAATCGGCATGTCAGGCCTATAGTACGTGCAAAGTGTGTCATATCTAGTGTATGAATATTGTGTTATTGTGAAAAGTTAGAAAGAAAGATAAATATCGAGATAAAGAGAGCTTTTCAGTGTCATTGAAATGTTAGATAAATGATTTATTATGGTATATTTTACATAGTTGTATTTGGGAACCATTAAGCTAGTCAATGTAAATGCCAGTAAATTAATACTTCTTTTGGAGCTACGTAGAACGTTGGCTTATGAGTAAATGTATAGAGGTTGTGAGGGCTTTAGGAATTGAGTCATCTGTAAGAAATATTGTTTGAGCCGCGATAAGCGAGCATGCAACGTAGAATCAAGAGATTTACGTCAATAAGTTGCGGGGATCATCCGAAAATAGTTCGCGCGTTTTCGAATCCAGTAGGCTAATTTTCGAAGCTACGATATAGTATTGCCCTAGAGCATACATGGGTATTCGCAACAGAGGTGGGACAGAGTCTGTCTGTATCCACTGTTAGCAGAGTATTCGCCGCCAGGGATAACTGCTAGGCACCCTAGGTAGGCCAATATATTAATTGATCTGCCCTTGGAGGTAAGACAAATGGTTCTTCGTGTAGGAAACGTGGATTTCCTCTAGTTATATGCATGCCCGTCCAGTGAGATAACAATTTGAAACTCAGCTGAGACGCGCGCAAAGCCACTGATTACGACCATAGAACGGCGAAGCTATTTTGTGATTCATCCCTTGCCTTGAATAATAATTAGGAGCCGATATGAGCCCATGAAATACTCTAAGTGTAGGTATTAAATAATTAGATTGACTCAATTCGTAATGACACGATCCAATCAGGGACCTCTAGCACAGTTGCACCATTGAGTGAGCATATGGCTATGCGGGAAGTCAGGCGGGGTAGCAGGTATAATCCACTAACCCGGCAGCCATCTTGCATAGGACGGCCCGTGACAAATCCATTATTCGCACGAAAGGAAGTCAATAGACCAGATCCTTTTCTTCTAAGACTATAGTGGAACACTGAAGAATCTCGATATTTCGAAAAGTAATTAAGATGTGCTTGATATGATAGTATCAATTGAAATAGATGCACTGTTTCCATACATATGTAATGTTGGAAAGAAATAATCGGATGACATTTGGCCAAGTTATTCTCCGATGAGAAACTAACTGCACCAAATAAATAGAAGCATTTTTGTAAAGGGTATTTTCCCAGTTCATGCTAATTTATTCATAGGCCTACGGGTAGCGTAATTTGGGGATATGACACGTTTGTAACGATAATGTTTTGACCAGACCCAGAAAATCGTTGTATGGTGAAGCTATAAAATGTCTGTAATTATGTGTATTTTTGGATGGGAAAGTTTACCACTTCAGCGTTTGAAACTTATGGGAAAAGAATACGACACGAGCGGAAAGGCAACACTTATTAACAAGGCATAGTCTAATGAATCAATGTTATTTAAAGTTAATGTTCCGTGTCAAAACGGATACATATTTAATAATTGCATATTTAAAGTCATTTAAATGTAATTTGTGTTTGTTGTGTTGTAATATTCAAATTTGTGTTAAATTGTGCCACGTGAAGAACAATATGGACACTCGCAAATGTCAAAGAGTATCAACAATAGGATGTTTAGGATAGATATGAGTGCGGTGGAGTACCAATCTTGATGAGAAGAGACTCACAGATAATTTTGATTTTTGTTGTGGGAAGTAAGTGTAAGATATATTTTTTTGTGTTTTGTGTTGTGTTTTTCCATGAATTAGTACCATTAAATGTTATATTTAGGAATATGTTGTTTCTTTCAAGTAGAGTAGTCACCTGACAGACTCAAATCCTGAATATGTGCTCGTATAGTGGTTTGAACGCCCCATGCCTCGAAAGACCGTGTGTTAGCTGGGGTACGAACACATGTTCCTTATGATGACGAAGGGGTACATGGAGGACATGTTATTGTACTAGGATTGAGTCACAGGTACTACTAAAAGTCGGCCAAGGTATTAAATGGTAGAGACAAGTATAGCAGTAAAGTTAGGGTATATTAGGAAAGGCCGCGTCGCATAGTTAATAAGCTTTCATGTTCGAAATAAATGTTGATAATCCTCCTTGAGACATGCTTAAATGTAAATGAGAGCATCCACTCCTTATTTATCATGTCGCCCGTGAGTGGGGCAAAACATGATAAGCATCCACACCTTATTTATCATGTCGCTGATACGTGGGGACAGTTAAAAAAAAAGTCCTCTCGGCACGCCGGAAGGCGGAGGTAGATTTCACCGGACAAACTTGGGGATAGGTGAAAATAGGCAGAATATGCAGGTCTTCGTAGAAGGGTCAGACCTCATTTATTGCGAGAAGGTATTTTATAATTGTAGCTTAATTAACTTTGATTTTCGTCATTTTATGCTTATTTTAAACATTTTATTGTCTTATGGGAACGGTAACCTTCTTGTCATTTGGAGGTCCATTTTTATACTTGTGGTCACACTGTCCTTATGCAAGGTTTCGACACTGATGTGTAACTATGTAACGGTCTGTTACTTCTTCACGCAAAATTATATCTCCCGCAGAGATTTTGGTTGGTTCCTCAGTTTAGGGGCTGCGACAATGCGGTCATGTAACCCCGTGTACTTAGGGATGGCTGCATTAGTCTGTAATTCAGGTAAGGACTGCAGACGGTCAATTTCAAGCAGTAGTTCCTAATGTTGCTACCAGGTACTACCGTCAACGACACCTACCTGTGAACTTGGCTACTAGATGCCACCGCAGCCAGCAACTCGCAACGAACGTTGGAACTTCCCCTCCAAAGGAAAGCATACTGAGGGATTTTTAGCGCTCTTAGAAAATCCGACGACTTCGGCCGGCTTTGAACTCGCGACCTTGGGCATAGACATTCAGCATGCTTGCTACCAGTTACGTCACCGAAGCCGCTTCACACTTAGTCAGATGGAATTCTGAATATGATCTCGTGCAAGTGCGTTATCTTGGCAACGTCTGATGGCTCATCCCTCATCAATTTAGTAGAGTTGCCATGGCAAGCACTGATAGCTCTTGGCATTTTCTTATAATTCCGAAATCATTTTTCTCATCCCTTGGCATAATGGCGGGTCATATCAAAGATTCTTTAAGACAAAATTTGAGGTAATTATTAGGGGAATATTGCCCATTTTGTACGGTTTTGAGATTGTGCCTATTAAGAGAGATATGATTAATGTTTCCCGAAAAACCCACTTTTTCCCACCCCTTTGGTCAATGGTTGGTGCTATAAAAAAACTCTTCAAACATAAATTTTTGGGCTTTATCCGACAATAGTATGAACGTTGAACGGATTCGATATTTCACATATTAAGAGAGTTATAGCAATATTTCACTTTTCGAAAAAAGCCCCCCATTTTCACCCCCTTCGACCGATTTAGCCCATTAACGAACTCGGCCGAGATTTTATAGGTATACATATTCGGTAAAATATTCAAAGTGATTGGTGCAAAATTACGGCAGTTATCGTGTCCACAAGAAACTGATATGCATATATATATATATATATACACATATACATACATAAATTATATATAAACTTTTGAACTGACGGTGGTTTTGGGGTCTGGGGGATGTGAAACGCGAAGATATGTCGACATTTTCCGGAAGTCGAAACATGGTACCCATTGAAATAGTTAGCTTTCTAATGAAATCTACCTCTGGTTGGTTCCTCAGTTTAGGGGCTGCGACAACGCGGTCATCTAACCCCGTGTACTTTGGGTGAGTGTAGAATATGTCTGATAAACGGTGTGAATTGTAATGGCTGTAGTAGTCTTAATTCAGGTAAGGACTGCAAACGGTCAATTTCAAGCAGTAGTTCTTAATGTTGCTACCAGGTACTACCGTCAACGACACCTAGCAGTGAACTTGGCTACTAGATGCCACCCCAACCAGCAACTCACAACGAACGTTGGAACTTCCCCTCCAAAGGAAAGCATACTGAGGGATTTTAGCTCTCTTAGAAAATCCGACGACTTCGGCCGGCTTTGAAACCGCGACCTTGGGCATAGACATTCTGCATGCTACCAGTTACGTCACCGAAGCCGCTTCCCACTTAGATGAAAATACTGAATCTGATCTCGTGCAAGTGCGTTGTCATGGCAACGTCTGATGGCTGATCCCTCATCAATTTAGTAGTGTTGCCATGGCAACCTCTGATAGCTCTTGGCATTTTCTTATAATTCCGAAATCATTTTTCTCTTCCCTTGGCATAATGGTGGGTCATAACAAAAATTCTTTCAGACAAAAGTTTTAGGTAATTATTAGGGGAATATTGTCCATTTCGTACGGTTTTGATATTATGCCTATTAAGAGAGATATGATTAATGTTTCCCGAAAAACCCACTTTTTCCCACCCCTTTGGTCAATGGTTGGTGGTATAAAAAAACTCTTCAAACATAAATTTTTGGGCTTTATCCGACACATAGTATGAATGTTGAACGGATTCGATATTTCTTATAATAAGAGAGTTATAGCAATATTTCACTTTTTCGAAAAAAGCCCCCCATTTTCAGCCCCTTCTACCGATTTTGCCCAGTAACGAACTCGACCGAGATTTTATAGGTATACATATTCGGTAAAAAGTGATTGGTGAAAAATTACGGCAGTTATCGTGTCCACAAGAAACTGATATATATATATATATATATATATATATATATATATATACACCCTATATATATACTTTTGAACTGATGTTGGTTTTGGGGTCTGGGGTATGTGAAACGCGAAGATATGTCGAAATTTTCCGGAAGTCGAAACATGGTAGCCTACCCATTGCAATAGTTAGCTTTCTAAAGAAATCTACCTCTGGTTGGTTCCTCAGTTTAGGGGCTGTGACAACGTGGTCATCTAACCCCGTGTACTTTGGGTGAGTGTAGAATCTGTCTGATAAACGGTGTGAATTGTAATGGATGTATTAGTCTGTAATTCAGGTAAGGACTGCAGACGGTCAATTTCAAGCAGTAGTTCCTAATGTTGCTACCAGGTACTACCGTCAATGACACCTAGCTGTGAACTTGGCTACTAGATGCCACCCCAACCAGCAACTCGTAACGAACGTTGGAACTTCCCCTCCAAAAGAAAGCATACTGAGGGATTTTAGCGCTCTTAGAAAATCCGACGACTTCGGCCGGCTTTGAAACCGCGACCTTGGGCATAGACATTCTGCATGCTACCAGTTACGTCACCGAAGCCGCTTCCCACTTAGTCAGATGTCAAAGTCAACCCCTGGCACCATCCAGCCCTAGACGGGCTAAGGCCGACCAAGCGACCGCTGCCCAGCCATTTGGCCTGCAGATATTGGGGTGACGCGTGATCAGCGCGTCGGGTCCCCTCGGCCGTTAATATTGGTATTCGTGATCGGGGTGCTGTCTCACTGTCAGACAGCTACTCAATTGTCCTCACGAGGCTGAGTGCACTCCGTTCCAACCCTCACGTCAGTTTTAAAATCCCTGACGGAGCCGGGGATCGAACCCGGGGCCTCCGTGTGAGAGGCAGGAGCGCTACCCCAACACCACGGGGCCGGCTTAGTCTGATGGAAATACTGAATCTGATCTCGTGCAAGTGCGTTGTCATTGCAACGGCTCATCCCTCATCAATTTAGTAGTGTTGCCATGGCAACCTCTGATAGCTCTTGGCATTTTCTTATAATTCCGAAATCATTTTTCTCATCCCTTGGCGTAATGGTGGGTCATATCAAAAATTCTTTCAGACAAAAGTTTTAGGTAATTATTAGGGGAATATTGTCCATTTTGTACGGTTTTGATATTGTGCCTATTGAGAGAGATATGATTAATGTTTCCCGAAAAACCCACTTTTTTCCACCCCTTTAGTCAATGGTTGGTGCTATCAAAAAACTTATTTGACATAAATTGTTGGCACTTATCCGACACATATTATGAACTTTAAATGGATTCGATATTTCACGTATTAAGAGAGTTATAGGGAAATTTGGGAAATTTCAATTTTTCGAAAAAAAAGCCCCCCATTTTCACCCCTTTCGACCGATTTTGCCCATTAACGAACTCAACCGAGATTTTATAGGGATACATATTATGTAAAAAATTCAAAGTGATTGGTGCAAAATTACGGCAGTTATCGTGTCCACAAGAAACTGATATACATTCCACTAGCCCCTTATTTTTTTTTTGGAGGAAGGCAACCCAACTAACGCGTATATCACAGTCATCCTAAAAACATTCGTACCTGCTCCTTTACGTCCATTGTACAACTACCGTTGAGTACATCCTCGCGAATATAGTAGAAATCAATTGTGGCAGTGTTCTTTCAATGACCTAAAATATAATGCATGATTGAAACGATCAGAGCTCCGAATGACACCTCCTTACATATGGACATGAAGCGTCTACGAATAGACTCAATACGTGCCAGCAATAAACCATGATTCTCGGTAGCTAAGGTGGCTAAATCAAGAGGTACTGGAGTAGCGTCAACGAAGTCGCATTGTAGTAGGTTCGAACCTTGAACTAGTGCATTTTAGGTAGATTTCATTAGAAAGCTAACTATTGCAATGGGTCCCATGTTTCGACTTCCGGAAAATTTCGACATATCTTCGCGTTTCACATCCCCAAGACCCCAAAACCACCGTCAGTTCAAAAGTTTATATATAATTTATGTATATATATATATCAGTTTCTTGTGGACACGATAACTGCCGTAATTTTGCACCAATCACTTTGAATTTTTTACCGAATATGTATACCTATAAAATCTCGGTCGAGTTCGTTACTGTGCTAAATCGGTCGAAGGGGGTGAAAATTGGGGGCTTTTTTCGAAAAAGTGAAATATTGCTATAACTCTCTTAATATGTGAAATATCGAATCCATTCAACGTTCATACTATGTGTCGGATAAAGCCCAAAAATTTATGTTTGAAGAGTTTTTTTATAGCACCAACCATTGACCAAAGGGGTGGGAAAAAGTGGTTTTTTCGGGAAACATTAATCATATCTCTCTTAATAGGCACAACATCAAAACCGTACAAAATGGACAATATTCCCCTAAAAATTACCTAAAACTTTTGTCTGAAAGAATTTTTGATATGACCCACCATTACGCCAAGAAACGAGAAAAATTATTTCGTAATTATAAGAAAATGCCAAGAGCTATCAGTGGTTGCCATGGCAACACTACTAAATTGATGAGGCATGAGCCATGAGACGTTGCCATGACAACGCACTTGCACGAGATCAGATTCAGTATTTCCATCTGACTAAGTGGTTAGTTGGTTGGTTCTTAAGTTTAGGGGCTGTGACAACGCGGTCATGTAGCCCCGTGTACTTTGGGTGTGTGTAGAATCTGTCTGATAACGGGTGTTAATTGTGATGACTGTATTAGTGTGTGTTATCTGTTTGTTAATTTAAGTACTGCAACTAACAATTTTTCAGATAGTTCCTACTTTTGCCGCCAAGCGCCACTGTCAACGACTACGAGGCCAAGTTCAGAACTTAGCTACTAGACGCCGCCGCAGTCGGCTCTTGGCAACGAACATAGAAACCTAAGAGCGTTGTATACATTCTTAACCTATCCAATTTAGCTTCACACAGGTGCAATTAGTGGAAGGATCTTTAACATGCCATAAATCTATGACATGGGACCGCCGGCTTTACTTCCCCTCCGAAGGAAGGCATACTGAGGGATTTTTAACGCTCTTAAAAAATCCGACGGCTTCGGCCGGGTTTGAACCCGTTATCTTGGGCATAGAAGGTCAGCATGCTACCGACTACGCCACCGAAGCCGCCTGACAAAGTGGGAAGCGGCTTCGGTGACGTAACTGGTAGCATGCTGAACTTCTATGCCAAATGTCGCGGTTTCAAAGCCGGCCGAAGTCGTCGGATTTTCTAAGAGCGCTAGAATCCCTCAGTATGCTTTCCTTTGGAGGGGAAGTTCCAACGTTCGTTGCGAGTTGCTGGTTGGGGTGGCATCTAGTAGCCAAGTTCACAGCTAGGTGTCGTTGACGGTAGTACCTGGTAGCAACATTAGGAACTACTGCTTGAAATTGACCGTCTGCAGTCCTTACCTGAATTAAGACTAATCCAGCCATTACAATTCACACCGTGTATCAGACAGATTCTACACTCACCCAAAGTACACGGGGTTAGATGACCGCGTTGTCGCAGCCCCTATACTGAGGAACCAACCAGAGGTAGATTTCATTAGAAAGCTAAACCACCGTCAGTTCAAAAGTTATATATAATTTATGTATGTATATATATATGTATATCAGTTTATTGTGGATACGATAACTGCCGTAATTTTGCACCAATCACTTTGAATTTTTTATCAAATATGTATACCTATAAAATCTCGGTCGTGTTCGTTACTGGGCTAAATCGGTGGAAGGGGGTGAAAATGGGGGACTTTTTTCGAAAAAGTGAAATATTGCTATAACTCTCTTAATATGTGAAATATCGAATCCGTTCAACGTTCATACTATGTGTTGGATAAAGCACAAAAATTTATGTTTGAAGAGTTTTTTTATAGCACCAACCATTGACCAAAGGGGTGGGAAAAAGTGTTTTTTTCGGGAAACATTAATCATATCTCTCTTAATAGGCACAATATCAAAACCGTACAAAATGGACAATATTCCCCTAAAAATTACCTAAAACTTTTGTCTGAAAGAATTTTTGATATGACCCACCATTACGCCAAGAAACGAGAAAAATTATTTCGTAATTATAAGAAACTGCCAAGAGCTATCAGTGGTTGCCATGGCAACACTACTAAATTGATGAGGCATGAGCCATGAGACGTTGCCATGACAACGCACTTGCACGAGATCAGATTCAGTATTTCCATCTGACTAAGTGGTTGGTTGGTTGGTTGGTTCTTAAGTTTAGGGGCTGTGACAACGCGGTCATGTAGCCCCGTGTACTTTGGGTGTGTGTAGAATCTGTCTGATAACGGGTGTTAATTGTGATGACTGTATTAGTGTGTGTTATCTGTTTGTTAATTTAAGTACTGCAACTAACAATTTTTCAGATAGTTCCTACTTTTGCCGCCAAGCGCCACTGTCAACGACTACGAGGCCAAGTTCAGAACTGAGCTACTAGACGCCGCCGCAGTCGGCTCTTGGCAACGAACATAGAAACCTAAGAGCGTTGTATACATTCTTAACCTATCCAATTTAGCTTCACACAGGTGCAATTAGTGGAAGGATCTTTAACATGCCATAAATCTATGACATGGGACCGCCGGCTTTACTTCCCCTCCGAAGGAAGGCATACTGAGGGATTTTTAACGCTCTTAAAAAATCCGACGGCTTCGGCCGGGTTTGAACCCGTTATCTTGGGCATAGAAGGTCAGCATGCTACCGACTACGCCACCGAAGCCGCCTGACAAAGTGGGAAGCGGCTTCGGTGACGTAACTGGTAGCATGCTGAACTTCTATGCCAAATGTCGCGGTTTCAAAGCCGGCCGAAGTCGTCGGATTTTCTAAGAGCGCTAGAATCCCTCAGTATGCTTTCCTTTGGAGGGGAAGTTCCAACGTTCGTTGCGAGTTGCTGGTTGGGGTGGCATCTAGTAGCCAAGTTCACAGCTAGGTGTCGTTGACGGTAGTACCTGGTAGCAACATTAGGAACTACTGCTTGAAATTGACCGTCTGCAGTCCTTACCTGAATTAAGACTAATCCAGCCATTACAATTCACACCGTGTATCAGACAGATTCTACACTCACCCAAAGTACACGGGGTTAGATGACCGCGTTGTCGCAGCCCCTATACTGAGGAACCAACCAGAGGTAGATTTCATTAGAAAGCTAAACCACCGTCAGTTCAAAAGTTATATATAATTTATGTATGTATATATATGTATATCAGTTTATTGTGGATACGATAACTGCCGTAATTTTGCACCAATCACTTTGAATTTTTTATCAAATATGTATACCTATAAAATCTCGGTCGTGTTCGTTACTGGGCTAAATCGGTGGAAGGGGGTGAAAATGGGGGGCTTTTTTCGAAAAAGTGAAATATTGCTATAACTCTCTTAATATGTGAAATATCGAATCCGTTCAACGTTCATACTATGTGTTGGATAAAGCACAAAAATTTATGTTTGAAGAGTTTTTTTATAGCACCAACCATTGACCAAAGGGGTGGGAAAAAGTGTTTTTTTTCGGGAAACATTAATCATATCTCTCTTAATAGGCACAATATCAAAACCGTACAAAATGGACAATATTCCCCTAAAAATTACCTAAAACTTTTGTCTGAAAGAATTTTTGATATGACCCACCATTACGCCAAGAAACGAGAAAAATTATTTCGTAATTATAAGAAACTGCCAAGAGCTATCAGTGGTTGCCATGGCAACACTACTAAATTGATGAGGCATGAGCCATGAGACGTTGCCATGACAACGCACTTGCACGAGATCAGATTCAGTATTTCCATCTGACTAAGTGGTTGGTTGGTTGGTTCTTAAATTTAGGGGCTGTGACAACGCGGTCATGTAGCCCCGTGTACTTTGGGTGTGTGTAGAATCTGTCTGATAACGGGTGTTAATTGTGATGACTGTATTAGTGTGTGTTATCTGTTTGTTAATTTAAGTACTGCAACTAACAATTTTTCAGATAGTTCCTACTTTTGCCGCCAAGCGCCACTGTCAACGACTACGAGGCCAAGTTCAGAACTGAGCTACTAGACGCCGCCGCAGTCGGCTCTTGGCAACGAACATAGAAACCTAAGAGCGTTGTATACATTCTTAACCTATCCAATTTAGCTTCACACAGGTGCAATTAGTGGAAGGATCTTTAACATGCCATAAATCTATGACATGGGACCGCCGGCTTTACTTCCCCTCCAAAGGAAGGCATACTGAGGGATTTTTAACGCTCTTAAAAAATCCGACGGCTTCGGCCGGGTTTGAACCCGTTATCTTGGGCATAGAAGGTCAGCATGCTACCGACTACGCCACCGATGCCGCCTGACAAAGTGGGAAGCGGCTTCGGTGACGTAACTGGTAGCATGCTGAACTTCTATGCCAAATGTCGCGGTTTCAAAGCCGGCCGAAGTCGTCGGATTTTCTAAGAGCGCTAGAATCCCTCAGTATGCTTTCCTTTGGAGGGGAAGTTCCAACGTTCGTTGCGAGTTGCTGGTTGGGGTGGCATCTAGTAGCCAAGTTCACAGCTAGGTGTCGTTGACGGTAGTACCTGGTAGCAACATTAGGAACTACTGCTTGAAATTGACCGTCTGCAGTCCTTACCTGAATTAAGACTAATCCAGCCATTACAATTCACACCGTGTATCAGACAGATTCTACACTCACCCAAAGTACACGGGGTTAGATGACCGCGTTGTCGCAGCCCCTATACTGAGGAACCAACCAGAGGTAGATTTCATTAGAAAGCTAAACCACCGTCAGTTCAAAAGTTATATATAATTTATGTATGTATATATATGTATATCAGTTTATTGTGGATACGATAACTGCCGTAATTTTGCACCAATCACTTTGAATTTTTTATCAAATATGTATACCTATAAAATCTCGGTCGTGTTCGTTACTGGGCTAAATCGGTGGAAGGGGGTGAAAATGGGGGACTTTTTTCGAAAACGTGAAATATTGCTATAACTCTCTTAATATGTGAAATATCGAATCCGTTCAACGTTCATACTATGTGTTGGATAAAGCACAAAAATTTATGTTTGAAGAGTTTTTTTATAGCACCAACCATTGACCAAAGGGGTGGGAAAAAGTGGTTTTTTCTGGAAACATTAATCATATCTCTCTTAATAGGCACAATATCAAAACCGTACAAAATGGACAATATTCCCCTAAAAATTACCTAAAACTTTTGTCTGAAAGAATTTTTGATATGACCCACCATTACGCCAAGAAACGAGAAAAATTATTTCGTAATTATAAGAAAATGCCAAGAGCTATCAGTGGTTGCCATGGCAACACTACTAAATTGATGAGGCATGAGCCATGAGACGTTGCCATGACAACGCACTTGCACGAGATCAGATTCAGTATTTCCATCTGACTAAGTGGTTGGTTGGTTGGTTCTTAAGTTTAGGGGCTGTGACAACGCGGTCATGTAGCCCCGTGTACTTTGGGTGTGTGTAGAATCTGTCTGATAACGGGTGTTAATTGTGATGACTGTATTAGTGTGTGTTATCTGTTTGTTAATTTAAGTACTGCAACTAACAATTTTTCAGATAGTTCCTACTTTTGCCGCCAAGCGCCACTGTCAACGACTACGAGGCCAAGTTCAGAACTGAGCTACTAGACGCCGCCGCAGTCGGCTCTTGGCAACGAACATAGAAACCTAAGAGCGTTGTATACATTCTTAACCTATCCAATTTAGCTTCACACAGGTGCAATTAGTGGAAGGATCTTTAACATGCCATAAATCTATGACATGGGACCGCCGGCTTTACTTCCCCTCCGAAGGAAGGCATACTGAGGGATTTTTAACGCTCTTAAAAAATCCGACGGCTTCGGCCGGGTTTGAACCCGTTATCTTGGGCATAGAAGGTCAGCATGCTACCGACTACGCCACCGAAGCCGCCTGACAAAGTGGGAAGCGGCTTCGGTGACGTAACTGGTAGCATGCTGAACTTCTATGCCAAATGTCGCGGTTTCAAAGCCGGCCGAAGTCGTCGGATTTTCTAAGAGCGCTAGAATCCCTCAGTATGCTTTCCTTTGGAGGGGAAGTTCCAACGTTCGTTGCGAGTTGCTGGTTGGGGTGGCATCTAGTAGCCAAGTTCACAGCTAGGTGTCGTTGACGGTAGTACCTGGTAGCAACATTAGGAACTACTGCTTGAAATTGACCGTCTGCAGTCCTTACCTGAATTAAGACTAATCCAGCCATTACAATTCACACCGTGTATCAGACAGATTCTACACTCACCCAAAGTACACGGGGTTAGATGACCGCGTTGTCGCAGCCCCTATACTGAGGAACCAACCAGAGGTAGATTTCATTAGAAAGCTAAACCACCGTCAGTTCAAAAGTTATATATAATTTATGTATGTATATATATGTATATCAGTTTATTGTGGATACGATAACTGCCGTAATTTTGCACCAATCACTTTGAATTTTTTATCAAATATGTATACCTATAAAATCTCGGTCGTGTTCGTTACTGGGCTAAATCGGTGGAAGGGGGTGAAAATGGGGGGCTTTTTTCGAAAAAGTGAAATATTGCTATAACTCTCTTAATATGTGAAATATCGAATCCGTTCAACGTTCATACTATGTGTTGGATAAAGCACAAAAATTTATGTTTGAAGAGTTTTTTTATAGCACCAACCATTGACCAAAGGGGTGGGAAAAAGTGTTTTTTTTCGGGAAACATTAATCATATCTCTCTTAATAGGCACAATATCAAAACCGTACAAAATGGACAATATTCCCCTAAAAATTACCTAAAACTTTTGTCTGAAAGAATTTTTGATATGACCCACCATTACGCCAAGAAACGAGAAAAATTATTTCGTAATTATAAGAAACTGCCAAGAGCTATCAGTGGTTGCCATGGCAACACTACTAAATTGATGAGGCATGAGCCATGAGACGTTGCCATGACAACGCACTTGCACGAGATCAGATTCAGTATTTCCATCTGACTAAGTGGTTGGTTGGTTGGTTCTTAAGTTTAGGGGCTGTGACAACGCGGTCATGTAGCCCCGTGTACTTTGGGTGTGTGTAGAATCTGTCTGATAACGGGTGTTAATTGTGATGACTGTATTAGTGTGTGTTATCTGTTTGTTAATTTAAGTACTGCAACTAACAATTTTTCAGATAGTTCCTACTTTTGCCGCCAAGCGCCACTGTCAACGACTACGAGGCCAAGTTCAGAACTGAGCTACTAGACGCCGCCGCAGTCGGCTCTTGGCAACGAACATAGAAACCTAAGAGCGTTGTATACATTCTTAACCTATCCAATTTAGCTTCACACAGGTGCAATTAGTGGAAGGATCTTTAACATGCCATAAATCTATGACATGGGACCGCCGGCTTTACTTCCCCTCCAAAGGAAGGCATACTGAGGGATTTTTAACGCTCTTAAAAAATCCGACGGCTTCGGCCGGGTTTGAACCCGTTATCTTGGGCATAGAAGGTCAGCATGCTACCGACTACGCCACCGATGCCGCCTGACAAAGTGGGAAGCGGCTTCGGTGACGTAACTGGTAGCATGCTGAACTTCTATGCCAAATGTCGCGGTTTCAAAGCCGGCCGAAGTCGTCGGATTTTCTAAGAGCGCTAGAATCCCTAAGTATGCTTTCCTTTGGAGGGGAAGTTCCAACGTTCGTTGCGAGTTGCTGGTTGGGGTGGCATCTAGTAGCCAAGTTCACAGCTAGGTGTCGTTGACGGTAGTACCTGGTAGCAACATTAGGAACTACTGCTTGAAATTGACCGTCTGCAGTCCTTACCTGAATTAAGACTAATCCAGCCATTACAATTCACACCGTGTATCAGACAGATTCTACACTCACCCAAAGTACACGGGGTTAGATGACCGCGTTGTCGCAGCCCCTATACTGAGGAACCAACCAGAGGTAGATTTCATTAGAAAGCTAAACCACCGTCAGTTCAAAAGTTATATATAATTTATGTATGTATATATATGTATATCAGTTTATTGTGGATACGATAACTGCCGTAATTTTGCACCAATCACTTTGAATTTTTTATCAAATATGTATACCTATAAAATCTCGGTCGTGTTCGGTACTGGGCTAAATCGGTGGAAGGGGGTGAAAATGGGGGACTTTTTTGGAAAAAGTGAAATATTGCTATAACTCTCTTAATATGTGAAATATCGAATCCGTTCAACGTTCATACTATGTGTTGGATAAAGCACAAAAATTTATGTTTGAAGAGTTTTTTTATAGCACCAACCATTGACCAAAGGGGTGGGAAAAAGTGTTTTTTTCGGGAAACATTAATCATATCTCTCTTAATAGGCACAATATCAAAACCGTACAAAATGGACAATATTCCCCTAAAAATTACCTAAAACTTTTGTCTGAAAGAATTTTTGATATGACCCACCATTACGCCAAGAAACGAGAAAAATTATTTCGTAATTATAAGAAACTGCCAAGAGCTATCAGTGGTTGCCATGGCAACACTACTAAATTGATGAGGCATGAGCCATGAGACGTTGCCATGACAACGCACTTGCACGAGATCAGATTCAGTATTTCCATCTGACTAAGTGGTTGGTTGGTTGGTTCTTAAGTTTAGGGGCTGTGACAACGCGGTCATGTAGCCCCGTGTACTTTGGGTGTGTGTAGAATCTGTCTGATAACGGGTGTTAATTGTGATGACTGTATTAGTGTGTGTTATCTGTTTGTTAATTTAAGTACTGCAACTAACAATTTTTCAGATAGTTCCTACTTTTGCCGCCAAGCGCCACTGTCAACGACTACGAGGCCAAGTTCAGAACTGAGCTACTAGACGCCGCCGCAGTCGGCTCTTGGCAACGAACATAGAAACCTAAGAGCGTTGTATACATTCTTAACCTATCCAATTTAGCTTCACACAGGTGCAATTAGTGGAAGGATCTTTAACATGCCATAAATCTATGACATGGGACCGCCGGCTTTACTTCCCCTCCGAAGGAAGGCATACTGAGGAATTTTTAACGCTCTTAAAAAATCCGACGGCTTCGGCCGGGTTTGAACCCGTTATCTTGGGCATAGAAGGTCAGCATGCTACCGACTACGCCACCGAAGCCGCCTGACAAAGTGGGAAGCGGCTTCGGTGACGTAACTGGTAGCATGCTGAACTTCTATGCCAAATGTCGCGGTTTCAAAGCCGGCCGAAGTCGTCGGATTTTCTAAGAGCGCTAGAATCCCTCAGTATGCTTTCCTTTGGAGGGGAAGTTCCAACGTTCGTTGCGAGTTGCTGGTTGGGGTGGCATCTAGTAGCCAAGTTCACAGCTAGGTGTCGTTGACGGTAGTACCTGGTAGCAACATTAGGAACTACTGCTTGAAATTGACCGTCTGCAGTCCTTACCTGAATTAAGACTAATCCAGCCATTACAATTCACACCGTGTATCAGACAGATTCTACACTCACCCAAAGTACACGGGGTTAGATGACCGCGTTGTCGCAGCCCCTATACTGAGGAACCAACCAGAGGTAGATTTCATTAGAAAGCTAAACCACCGTCAGTTCAAAAGTTATATATAATTTATGTATGTATATATATGTTTATCAGTTTATTGTGGATACGATAACTGCCGTAATTTTGCACCAATCACTTTGAATTTTTTATCAAATATGTATACCTATAAAATCTCGGTCGTGTTCGTTACTGGGCTAAATCGGTCGAAGGGGGTGAAAATGGGGGGCTTTTTTCGAAAAAGTGAAATATTGCTATAACTCTCTTAATATGTGAAATATCGAATCCGTTCAACGTTCATACTATGTGTTGGATAAAGCACAAAAATTTATGTTTGAAGAGTTTTTTTATAGCACCAACCATTGACCAAAGGGGTGGGAAAAAGTGGGTTTTTCGTGAAACATTAATCATATCTCTCTTAATAGGCACAATATCAAAACCGTACAAAATGGACAACATTCCCCCAATAATTACCTAAAACTTTTGTCTGTAATAATTTTTGATATAACCCACCATTATGCCAAGGGATGAGAAAAATAATTTCGGAATTATAAGAAAATGCCAAGAGCTATCAGTGGTTGCATTGGCAACACTACTAAATTGATGAGGGATGAGCCATCAGACGTTGCCATGATAACGCACTTGCACGAGATCAGATTCAGATTCCCATCTAAGTGTGAAGCGGCTTCGGTGACGTAACTGGTAGCATGCTGAATGTCTATGCCCAAGGTCGCGAGTTCAAAGCCGGCCGAAGGCGTCGGATTTTCTAAGAGCGCTAAAAATCCCTCAGTATGCTTTCCTTTGGAGGGGAAGTTCCAACGTTCGTTGCGAGTTGCTGGTTGCGGTGGCATCTAGTATCCAAGTTCACAGCTAGGTGTCGTTGACGGTAGTACCTGGTAGCAACATTAGGAACTACTGCTTGAAATTGACCGTCTGCAGACTAATACAGCCATCCTAAAGTACACGGGGTTACATGACCGCGTTGTCGCAGCCCCAAAACTGAGGAACCAACCAAAAACTCTGCGGGAGATATCATTTTGCGTGAAGAAGTAACAGACCGTTACATAGTTACACATCAGTGTCGAAACCTTGCATAAGGATAGTGTGACCACAAGTATAAAAATGGACCCCAAATGACAAGAAGGTTACCGTTCCCTTAAGACAATAAAATGTTTAATATAAGCATAAAATGACGAGAAACAAAGTTAATTAAGCTCCAATTGTAAAATACCTTCTCGCAATAAATGAGGTCTGATCCTTCTACGAAAATGTGCATATTCTGCCTATTTTCGCCTATCCCCAAGTTTGTCCGGTGAAATCTACCTCCGCCTTCCGGCGTGCCGAGAGGACTTTTTTTTTTCTTAATGTAGTTTATTGTGGATGTATTATGGACGCATATCAATCTGTTCCAACGAGTGATTTTTTTATTTGACCCTGAAAATGACCGTACTTATCCGATGGTACGCAGCAAGATTGGACGACGACATAATGATCTGTAGAACGAAAGCAAGGTAGCCTATCCTGTATATTCAAGGTAGCAAGTGTTCGACATTTTGACCACCTTTGTTTAAAGGAAAACTCCGACTCACTAAGACTACCCACATAACAAATAGATTTGTTATGTGGGTAGACTCACGAATAAATACATCAGACCGAAACTATAATTTCTTTCAACGGCGTCTGTGCGAAAAGCGCTTGCTATACACGTACAGTAATAGTTATTTAGTGAGGTTTTAAGGGGCGGAACTACGAGGTCATCTGCCCCAAACATACAGTAAATACAGATAATTATAACATTATTAGTTTTACGTCCCTTTTAACTGCTCTGGCTTTTAGATACGCTGGGGTGCCGGAATTTTGCTCCGAAGGGGATCTTCAACGTGCCAGTAAATCTACTGACACGGCTCCCTCGCATTTGCGCACCCTCAAATGCCAGCTGACTGCGCCAGGATACGAACCTCCAACTGTCGGCACAGCAAGCGAGAACGTTACCGCTGCGCTGAGCCTCGTACCAAGGCAGTAATTACAGAACGTGTCATATTATGATTCTGGGATAAATATTGGGTTCGATTCCCGTCTCTGCCACGAAATTTGATACGAGGTATGAGGACTGGGACGGGGTCTACTCAGCCTCGGGTGGTCCAAATGAGTAGAGGTGGTTCGATTCCCACCTCAGCCATCCTCAAAGTGGTTTTCCGTTGTTTCCCACTTCGCCTTCAGGCAAATACCGGGATGTTACCTACCGTACGGCCACGGCCGCCTCCTTCCCTCTTCCTTGCCTATCCCTCCCGATCGTCCCCTCCCTTCCCATCCCTCAAGAGGACCCTGTTCGCTTTGCAGGTGAGTCCACCTGGGCAAGGTGCTGATTCCACCTCCCCAGTTGTATCCCACAGACAAGATGTTTCAAGCTCCAGGGCACTGCCCATAGAGGCGGCAATGATGGGATCCCTCGCTGAGTCCGTGGGAAAACCTAACCTGGAGGGTAAAATCGACTAAAAAGATAATAATTAAACGAATAGTATCCATCCATGGTTTTGAACAGTATTTAGGGAAAATGACCATTTAAATGAGACAAGAAAATAGCTTTCCCTATTGTCTTCGTAGATAATGTGAACAAAACCAAGTTGAAATCTTGCTGTACGAGGTAGGGAGGGTATAATAAAATAGTTAAAAAGAATTTAAAAATTCTGCCGTTGGATAGTCTTGAACCCGGATCTTCGAAAGAGCGAGCGGGCGCAATAACACTTGCACACATTTCCAACACACTCTCGACGTTTTTGTTGCGCTTCTTATTAATATGTATGGTAAAATATTCAATTAATACAGTTAGATCCTAAATATTGATTGGAATGCATTCATTCAGTACCTGGCATGTTTTCTAATTTACTTAAAGCAAGTTTCGCGACCGCTTTGTGTTAATAAGGCGAAAGAACAGCAAATAATGCCCTCAAATGGCAGCCCTTCGGTTTTATTTCATACAACTTAGCGTAAAAAAAATGCTAGCGTGTGATAAACTTCGGTCATACAAGCAGGTGTACTAACGAAGAGAACAGAATCATACAGGATTTTGTACCAGCGATCACAGCAGCTTCCTTGCCAGCGAGTGTCGTGTGATACGGGCCTAAAGATATGCTAAGACTTTTTGTTAAAATTTAACAAAAAAACAAGATGTTCGGTAAAGAACATATAGCCTACTTCCTCCTAAATGTATGGGTATTGTTATAACACTTTGTCCTTTTCAAGGATTATAATTGATTGTTGGTTGTAGTAGCTTCTTGAAATACAACATGCTATAGGGATATTACACATGAATATGATGCACCCTTTGCTAGTTCTATCTCTGTAAAAAAACATTCAATTCGGTTTCACCGTGTTTGAATTGATATGGGGAATCGATTTGCACACATACATGGCCGCCATCTGCAAACTCTTGGACTGATTACCTTGTAGTTTAGTCAAAAGACGCTCCCCATATAAATATATGTTTTTGCAAATTTTGGTAGAGATCGGATGATTAGGTTATTCGTAATTTGATTTAAGCTTTGAACATTTGGGTGGCCGCCATTACGTTTCCGTCGATGGCGGCAATATAAAACATGACACTGAGGTGCCCTTTGCTAGTTCTACCTCTGTACCAAATATCGTTTAATTCGGTTTCACCGTGTTCGAATTCATGGGGGGGGGGGGGGGCAGACATTCATAGTTCACACACTCACACACACAGACACACAATCACACACAGACAGACACACAATTTTTGGCCCTGTGTAGATCTCATAAGTCTACTTTCATTTTTTGCAAAAATCGAATGTATGCTAATAATACCATGGGAATTTCTAAGGAATACATATACTTCGATGCGGAAGCCTCCGGTGCTTAGGCGGCAGCACGCCGGCCTCTCACCGCTGGGTCCGTGGTTCAAATCCCGGTCACTCCATGTGAGATCTGTGCTGGACAAAACGGAGGCAGACAGGTTTTTCTCCGGGTACTCCGGTTTTCCCTGTCACAATTTCATTCCAGCAACACTCTCCACTATCATTTAATTTCATCTGTCATTCATTTAATCATTGCCCCAGAGGAGTGCGTCAGGCCTCGGCAGCCGGCACAGTTCATATCCTCGCCGCTAGATGGGGGCTTCATTCATTCCATTCCTGACCCGGTCGGAGACTGGAAACAGGCTGTGGATTTTCATTTCACATATACTTCGATGCAAGCACTGGCGATCAGAATATCCTTCGATATGTTGTTGTTTTGTTTCATTTGAGGGGCTAGAATATCGCGGTTATTTAGCCCCGTTTACTTGGATGTGTGTGTAGAATTTGTCTGATAACCCGAGTTATTGCGGGCTTGTAATGGTGTGTGTATTTGCAATTAAGGATTGGGAAGGAGGCGGCCGTGGCCTTAAGATAGAATCCGTCCCGGAATTTGGCCGGATTATAAGTGGGAAACCACGGAAAACCATTTCCAGGGTGGCTGAGTTGGAAATCGAACCCACTTCTTCTCACATTTGCTTCACGAGGCTACGTGTACCCAATTTCAGCCCTCAGACAAGTATTATATTTCTAGGCAGAGTTGGGAATCGAACCCGGACCTCCGGAGCAACACTTCGATATGTTATGTTAATTTTCATGCTAGTTTTTTTAATTTTCTGCCATTACAGGTCACGTGGCATAACGTACCAATTAGATCGTATTCTCTTTATAAATCATCAAAATTCAACGTACTCTTCACAAAAATACGTCGTAAGGCAATAAATGTGGCAATATAGTTACATCCCGACTAAAATGGAATGTGGGCTTTCGTTCAAAAAAGTATGCCTGCTACTGGATCCGATGCAGCATTCAACCCGCTCGTGCCCACCTCCAACGGTCAGGCTTCAACCCTCTCAGCCACAAACACATGGTAGATAGCGCACGCTAAACGTGCTTTAGTTACTTTAGCCGTCCCACCTCAAACGTTTAAGTCCTTCTCAAAGTCTTCAATCACGGTTTATGGTGTTGATTTAACTTTCTACTATTACAGATCACGTGGCGTAAGCTATTAATTCGATCGTATTACGAGTATGTGTGTTATTTCAAGGAGCAGTAAGTCATAGGTTAGTAGAATGGGCCATAGTATTTGGTGGGGAAAAGTTTAAGGTCGGTTTTTCTTTGCTAGCCCCATGACCCAATTACATTACTGTCACACAGTCACAGCGCAGAACAATATCGACCATCGGGAGAAATGCGATGTTAGTTGGGTTTCATAAAACTAAATAATAAGGGGCGGGTGGACCACACTGTATATATATAACCATAAGTTCCGTTAAGAACTATACAGCCTACTTTTCATGCCAATGATTATTCTACAGAATATGAACCTATCTAGAATAATGACGAAATTAAGTTGCTAATATCGAAATTTCCAATTAGTTCGAAATACTGTATACCTGGCATAATGTATCCTAATAGAGCACTACAGTTGGCAGCCCTGATCACTGAATATATTCATAGTTCCGTCTCTTACGGTACTAAATACAAAATTTGGTTGAAGTCCACTGGATAGCATGGACGTTACATGCAGTTAAACATTGGATCTAACAGCGTGCGTAAAATCATGTTGGCAACAATGTCATGCATGTATTGGTCAGAAATAATCTGAAATAATATGATCTATTGTTGTGCCAATTTTGAATGAAATCCATTAGTTAGTAAAGAAGTTACATGCATTTTAAAATTGGACCTATCAGCAGGCTTAGAATCATGTTGGCAGCACTGACGTATATTAGTTACTCCAAATTCGTCTAGAATGCCAGGTACTATACGTGTGCAAAGTTTAGAGCTATTGGCTTGCATACTTTCTGATATATTGATATTAGGGTAACAACAATAGGGACAGCACATATTAACAGTTGGCAGCCCTGGTTGCTCCTTAGAATACGCATAGTCATATCTATTATGGTACACATAGCACATACGAAATTTGGTTGAAATCCAAATGATAGTATGGAAGTTACATGTATTTAAAGTTGGACCTGTCAGCAGGCTTAGAATCATGTTGGTAGCACTGACGTATATAAGTTACTCCAAATTAATATAGAATGTCAGGTACTATACGTGTGCATAGTTTAAAGCTGTCGGCTTGCATACTTTCTGATATATTGGTATTTGGATAAAATAAATTAGGAGCATTTATTAACAGTTGGCAGCCCTGGTTGCTCCTTAGAATACGCTCAGTCATATCTGGTTATGTACACATACAACATACGAAATTTGGTTGAATTCCGCTTGATAGTGTAGAAGTTATATGCATTTAAAAATTTGACCTATCAGGAGGCTTATAATCATTTTGGCAACACTGCCATGTTTGGCCTCCTGGAAATTAAACTGAAATATTATGATCTGTACGTGTGCCAATTTTGAAATAGCTCCCATTCATACTTTCCAAGATATCCAACATGGAGCTCAAATTTCAATTGCGATTTTTTAGCAGTTGGTAGCACTGACATCATTTTCAAATATGGCCGTGAGATATTCAGGTATAGATCTTTACTCCTACCAAATTTTGTTTCGATTGCTGCAGCCGTTTAGGAGTTGATAGGGGGGGACACACACACAGCCAGACAGACAGAAGGACAGACAGACAGACAGACAGACAGACAGACAGACACACATTTGCCCGATCTCATAAGTCTACTTTTTCCTCATTTTTGCAAAATGTGAAAAGTAGGCTAACAATGTAACGTGATAGCTTGTCTGTGGGTGTGTATGTCTCCTATGCGTTCATATACCATTCGTCCGATTGCGATGAAACTTGGGTGAGATGTTGAGTACACTCCAAGGAAGGTTTCTGACTTAGTAAATCCATTTTACAATAGGTAGCGCAAGCGTAGATTCAACAAATGAGTGACGATGCGCGAAGCATTTCAACAAAGTCCCGTATGTGTTCATATACCATTCGTCCGATAGCGATGAAACTTGGGTGAGAAGTTGTGTACACTTACGTGAAGGTTTCAAAATTAGTGAATACATTTCACAGTAGATAGCGCACAAGTAGATTCAACAAATGAGCGACGACACGCAATGCGTTTCAACAAAGTCCCGTATGCATTCAAATACCATTCGTCCGATAGCTATGAAACTTGCGTAAAATGTTGTGTACACTGCAGGGAAATTTTCTGGCTTAGTACATCCACTTTACAATAGGCAGCGCACGAGTAGATTCAACAAATGAGCTACGACGCGCGAAGCATTTCAACAAAGTCACGTATGCGTTAATATACCATTCGTCCGATAGCGATGAAACTAGGCTGAGATGTGTGCACTCCAGGGAAGGTTTCTGGCTTAGTAAATCCCTTTAAAAATAGGAAGAGCAGGAGCAGAATCAACAAATGAGCGACGACGCGCGAAGTTTTTCATCAAAGTCCCATATAAGGTCATATACCATTCATCCGATAGCGATGAAACTTGGGTGAGCTGTTGTGTACACTCCAGGGAAGGTTTCTGGCTTAGTACATCCATTTTACAATAGGTAGCGCAGCAGTAGATTCAACAAATGAGCGATGACACGCGAAGCGTTTCAACAAAGTCCCGTATAAGGTCATATACTATTCGTCTGACAGTGATAAATGTTTGGTGAATTGTCGTGTACACTACAGGAAAGGTTTCTGGCTTAGTTAATCCATTTTACAATACGAAGCACACGTTTAGATTCAACAAATGAGTGACTACGCGCGAAGCGTTTCGACAACGTCCCGTATACGTTCACATACCTTTCATCCGATTGCGATGAAACTTGGGTGAGATGTTGTGTACACTCCAGGGAAGGTTTCTGGCTGAGTACATCCATATTACAATAAGTAGCGCAAGTAGAATCAACAAATGAGCGACGACACGCGAAGCGTTTCAACCATGTCCCGTCTGCATTCATATACCATTCGTCCGATAGCTATGAAACTTGGGTGAGATGTTGTGTACACTTCATGGAAGGTTTCTGGCTTAGTAAATCCACTATACAACAGGCAGCGCACAAGTAGATTCAACAAATGAGGGACGACGCGCGAAGCGTTTCAACAAAGTCCCGTATAAGGTCATATACCATTCTGCCGTTAGCGGTGAAACTTGGGTGAAATATGGTGGACACTCCAAGGAAGGTTTCTGGCTTAGTAAATATATTTCACAGTAGGTAGCACACGAGTAGATTCGACAAATGAACGACGACACGCGGAGCGTTTCAATACACTCCCCTATGTCTTCATATCCCATTAGTCCGATAGCGATGAAACTTGGGTGAGATGTTGTGGACACTTACGTGACGGTTTCTAACTTGGTAAATACATTTTACAGCAGGTAGCGCACGAGTAGATTCAACACATGAGTGACGGAGCGTGAATCGTTTAAACAAAATCCGGTATGCGTTCATATACTATTCATCCGATTGCGATGAAACATTGATCAGTTATTGTGTACACGCCAGGGAAGGGTTTCGACTTAGTAAATCCATTTCACAATAAGTAGCGCAAGAGTAGATGCAACAAATGGGTGCCGACGCGCGAAGCGTTTCAACAAATTCCCATATTGGGTTCATATAACCTTCTTCGATTGTGATGAAACCTTTGTGAGTTATTGTGTACACGCCAGGGTAGGGTTTCGACTTAGCAAATTCATTTCTCAATAGGTAGCGTACGAGTAGAATCAACAAATGAGTGACAGCGCACGAATCGTTCAAACAAAATCCCGTATACGTTCATATACCATTAATCCGATTGCGATGAAACTTTTGAAAGTTGTTGTGCACGCTCCCACGATTGATTCTAAATTAGAAAATCCATTTTACGATAGCATAGGGGCAGTTAACGGAAATTGAAAAACATGTTGTGTATCCAAAAGCACTTCAAAAAACAGAATTTCAACGCCAACACTTTCTTTGATTGGCATTGCAACGCATGCCGGGTACAGCTTGTATATACATAAATTATATATAAACTTTTGAACTGACGGTGGTTTTGGGGTCTGGGGGATGTGAAACGCGAAGATATGTCGAAATTTTCCTGAAGTCGAAACATGGGACCCATTGCAATAGTTAGCTTTCTAATGAAATCTACCTAATACAGGTCACCATAGGCGCATCATCTACCTTATTTATCATGGCGCCCAGAGAACGTTATGGCTTATGGGATTCATAAAACCCCATAACAATAGTATGGTTTCCGTGGGGGAGAACCATAATAGTATATTTTTCCTCAAACTGTGTTTGAGTGATTGTGAGTCTTTTTAGGTGATACTCAGACATTAGACATTGTTCTCAGACGAGTGAATGTACAGCCGGGTACGAGGGTCTAAACCCATTCCATAGGTGGTCACAGCACGGTGCTAAAATGAATGTGGTTGTTTTCGCGACATCGGAATTCTTTTCCCAATATAACGCACCAGCATGCACAGCAATGGCCCGCCTATATCTCAAAGATAAGAAATGCAGGATGGCCGGTACTGAGGGGATATTGAAGAGTATCGCAGAGTTGAAGGAACATTTTGATAATACTCATGCCAAGAGTGGGGAGGATGCTAAGGCATTTCAAGATGAAATAACGGGTAGATTATTTATTTATTTATTTATTTATTTATGTTGTGAACATTACAGGAAGCCCCAATTACATTGCTCACTACTAAAATCATATAATATACAACAATATATAAATAGAAAAACAAAAGATACATAAAGAGAAGATATAGATAGAGAAACACGTTATAAATAATAATAATAATAATAAGAAAATGAAGGTTAGGTATGAGAAGGAAATGGGCTGAATACAGTACAATATATTACAAGACATCTTGCAGTTTATCACAGGACGCTGCAATCTGGTTTTCTGACATACTGAAAATATCTAAGTCAAGATGATGAACTTTATTATAGTGGGATAAAATTCTGTTAATCGGCGAGTTTTTATGGTTGTCTGTGTGAACTCTCGGAATAAAGAAAATGTTTCGGAATCTACTAGGTTTCACAGCTGGTACATATAACGTAATTCTCTCTCGAATTTTAGCGTCGTCAATTTTATTGTTTACTATTTTATAGAGAAAAAGCAGGCCCTGACAATTTCGCCTGTGAGATAGTTTTCTGACATTGAAGGACTGTAATATAAATGTGTACGATTCGTAAGAGGGATAATACCCAAATCTTTTGTAATATACATATTTTAAGAATTTCTTTTGGATGTTCTCTATAAGCTTATTATGTTTCAATGTGTATGGATTCCATATAACTGAAGCATATTCTAGTTGTGATCTGATGAAGGCATTAAAGAGCAATATTAAAATCCCATAGGAGAAATTAAATGAATTTCTTATTACAAATCCCATACATTTATGTGCTTTAGAGACAATTTTCTCTATATGTCTTTGAAAATTCAGATCATTGGTAAATACAATTCCCAGATCCTGAACTTCATGAATTTTTAGTAAGCTTTCCCCGTCAATGTCATAGTGAAACTTTATGTAATTTTTTCGCCTAGTAAAATTAATTTGCTTGCATTTACTGATGTTAAATGGCAATTTATTTTCTTTCGTCCATAGGTTTAGTTCATTTAAATCATTTTGAAGTTTGATACAATCGTAAGGGTCACGTATTGATTTATATAATTTTATATCGTCTGCGAATAATAAAATTTCTGAGTGTTGAACTTTATCAGAGATGTCGTTTAAAAATAATAAGAATAGTAATGGTCCTAAGTTAGATCCCTGAGGAACTCCTGAGTTGGTGGGAAATGTTTTGGATAGTTGCGTTTTATATTTCACAACTTGTGTTCTGTTCTTCAGGTATGAAATCAGCAGACGAAACAGTGGTTCAGAAAAATTATACGTTGATAGTTTAGTGATGAGTACGTCATGATCCACTTTGTCAAATGCCTTTTGAAAGTCAGTATATATTACATCTACTTGGCCTTTGTGATCTAGCTCCGTGGATACAAATTGCGTAAAATTAATAAGGTTAGTCACGGTTGACCTGTTTGGTATAAATCCATGCTGATTTGGGGAAATGATCACTTTAACATGTTGAAAAATATGACTATACAAAATACTCTCAAATATCTTAGCCGGAGATGACGATACAGCTACAGGTCTGTAATTCTTAATCTGAACTGAGTTTCCGGATTTTAGAATTGGTGTTACTTTTGTATGTTTCCATTTATCTGGAAATGTGCTGGTCTTCAGTATGAGATTGTATATTATAGTCAGTGGTTTAGTAATATATTCCTTACAGCCTTTAAAGAGGTATGGTGGTAACCCATCAGGCCCCGCTGACTTTTTTGGTTTTAGTTTCTTAATGGCGAATTCAACCATATCCTCGGTGACTTCAGATATAACCAAATAATTTTGAAAATAATGTTGCTTTACGTTATTGCTGTTTGTGTTCAAATTATAGTTGGGAATAGTTTGCGAATATACTGATTTGAAATAATCAGCGAAACAATTGGCAATTTCCAGTGATTTACAATATTCTTTACCTTCATATTCCATCGCCAATCCTGATCCTTTACGCTCCTTTCTATTTTTTATAAAGTTCCAGAAGCTGTTGCTATCTTTTTCCATGTTCCGCTCAGTAAGAGCTACATAGTCATCATAGGCTTTTTTTTATGTCTATTTTAGTTTTAGATCTAAGTTGAGTATAATTATTTAAGTAATATTCGGATAAATTTTTCTTTTTTCTATATTTTTCCTTTAGCTTTAAATTTGATATTATGGACTGAGTGAACCAAACAGGATATGTGCGCTTGTAATGTTTAGTCTTTGGAACGCACTGGTCAATTATAGAGTATATTTTGTCATAAAAGATATCAACAGCTTCGTTTACATTTCTACAATTATTCATGTTATCCCAATTGCAGTTTTTCACTAATTCATACAATTTTAAGAAGTCTGCCCTGAGGAAGTTATATTCATAGGTTGAACTTTCATGTGATCTGGTTATTTTCCCCTGTTTGTATAAAATTTGCAATGCTGGATGATTTTCATCTAATCGGACTAAGGGGTCGGTTTCTTCCTGGATATGCAACTGGTCAATGTTACTGATTATTAAATCAAGAGTTCTCCCATTAACATTCTTAATATCGTTAAACAGCCTGGCATTCAGCAGGTGCAAACAATTCTGTAACTCTTTGGATTTGTTTGAACCCTTCAATAGATTGTAAGATTTATCAGTTACTTCCGGTAAATTAAAGTCACCAATGATACAAATATCGTAATCTTTAAATAACTGCATATTTTCTTCTATTTTCTCATAAAATGATTTGTATGCTTCTATATTGGAATTCGGCGGAAAGTATGGAACACATATATAACATTCCCTATTGTTGAATGAAACTTTAATCCATAATGATTCGGTATCCGATTCTAACATTGGCATTCTCTTCGAATGTATTGTACTTTTAACACTTATTAAAATTCCACCACCATCTTTCTTGGAACTTAAAGAAAAATCTCGGTCTTTCCTATACACGATATATCTGTCATCAAAGAGCTCAGAACTGCTTACACCCTCAAGAAGCCATGTTTCTGAAAGACAAATAATATCATAGTTATTTGACAGTGTATTTAAAAATAAAGTATTGGATTTGGTCCGTAGTCCTCTTACGTTCTGGTAGTAAATGATAGTTTCTTTTTTCTTATGAGTCATCTTCAATGTTCAGGTTAAAGTTTGTCAAGGTCCTCTTCAGTGTTGATGGAGATTACCTGAGAGTGGTCGTGTTTCCTCATGAGTATTCTGCCATTCTTTGTCCATAAGTGCTTTAGGTCCTTCGCTCGTTTCACTTCCCTTGCCTTTGCTAGAAGTTTTTTCCGCTCCCCGCAAAGGCTTTCATTTATATACACCGGGTTGTTGTAGGTGTATCCAAGGTCAAGGGTACTCAGATTACGTTTAATTCTCCGTTGTCTGAGGATTTCTTCTTTGTAGTGACGTCTTGTAAATTTCACGATTATAGGCGCAATCTGGGAATTGTTACGAGGGGGAAGTCTGTGGCAAGCGTCAATATGTTCCTCTTTCAGTTCCACGTGGAGTGTTCGCGCGACTTCTTGAACCAACCTGCTTGTGTCCTCTGCAGGGTTTGACGGTATACCATGTATTTCTATCATATTGATCCTTGAGTATTGCTCAGAATCAGTAAGTCTTGATTTTAGTTCCAAGTTTTCTTTCTTTAACTTTAGGTTCTCCTGATGCATCTCTTCAATCGCTTGCCTGCAATCTTTAATAGTTTCTGCTTGTTTCCGCAGGGTTTCCTTATTTTCGTCCAATTTCTCATGCACCAGATCTAACGACCTCCCCAAATCAGTTTCCCTCTGTTTACACAATTCCTTTAACTCAGAAATTTCTTTGTTTAAATTAGTCAATAAGTTAAAAACTTCGTCGTTGTTAGGTAGGGCTAACTGATTCTTTCCCTCTTCATGTAGGCTAAGCTTCTTCTTGGGACAATTATTACATTTCCATTGTTTGTGCGAAGAAATTATGGACTTGAGATCATCTTCTTTTAAATTTACACAATAATTATGATACCAGTTTTTACATACAGCACATTGAATTTTTGCATTGATGTCTTGCCTGGACACCGCCTTGTTGCACTCGAAACAGACACCCATTTTTGCACTGGCTCCTAATAATGCTACTAGTATTGTAAAGGCACTGCTTTAGATGTGAAAGATGTATTATTAATTCTTTGGCAGTACGTAACTCGTCACTTCACTGTTTAATATTTGTGCGAGAGCTCACTAGCGCTGATGCGGACAAGGATGTAGGGTAGCGTTCAAGTCGGAAATTTGTTTGGGAGTGGTTGGCAGAAACAGTTGACTGTCGGGGTGCACTTGAGTCACAGATTATTGTTTCGCTGGGTGGTAGCACTGTTGTTCAAACGAACAGTTGAAAGTCGCTTTTGTTGGTTATGCATCCACACGCTTAGAAAATATCCTAGATGTTGCTAGTCCATTGATGTTGTATTAAGATTTATACATCCAAATGATCTTTATTACTCACCGATTCAGTGTGAACACATCCTTGTCCCGAGCAGTGCACTTTACTAAACTATTTGACTTATAAACACGGAGCACAGAAACTTGCGTTATGTTAGTCACTCATACCAATATCTAATCAAAATGAAATGAATGATAGGTTGGCTACAGTAAACACTCAGTTAGAAAATAACCAATTAGAGGTCAGCCAAAGATTAGATTCAAATTTATTAGAGGTCAATAAAAATATTGATGAGGTTAAAGAATCTATCAAACAAGAGGTAACAGAAAATATTGTTAGCGTGGTTTCAGAGATGCAAGCAAATAATGACAAACGCTCTTTGAGTCAATAGAAGTAAAGCTCGAGAATAATCTGCAAGTGTGCAGAGAATCGCAACGGGAGTTCAATGATAGATTAAACGATATAGCCGTAGAGCTTAAAGATATTCAGAATCAGAACGAAGCGAACACTAAGCGGCAGGAAGAGAACTTTAATAAGTTCACTCAGACCGTTGATCAAAGGCTTAAAGATAGCGAAGAAAAATGGAATAAACGGATGGCAGGCTACGCACAAGCTGTAGACGAAGCATTAAGGAAGCAGGATCAGAATATCCTTGACCAATGCAAGGAGATCAGTGAAATAAAAACTTCCGCTAAAGAAAATAAGGGAATAATTATGAATATGAAGACGCAGGTTGGAAAAGTCCAAAAAGAGTTAGAACAAACTCAAAACGATCTAGCAGTCATTCATAAAAGGAGAGATGAGGACCAGGGAGAAATTACCAAAATAAGGACCGAAATCTCCAATATGCACGGTCACGTCCAGAAAGAGGTTACAGGTTTACGAGAAGAGTTGGAAGTTCGAGAGGGCTTGAAAAATGAAGTCAATGATAAAACGCTTGACGAAGTAAGACAAGGTTTAGCGGGGGAAATTTCTCATATAAAAGAGAGCCTTAAAGATGACAAAGAGAAAATCTTTTCTATGGCAGAAGAAAATCGTGATCGCCTCAAGAAAATAGAACGAGAAGTATTAGCTCGTTTAGAAAGAGCGGAAAACAGGCACAGCCAAATGGAAACCAGAATGATCGCACACGAGGAGTCCATATTGCGAAATCCTAGATCTAATGAAGGAAGCATAGATCAGAATAGGAGACACAGATGGGCAGATATAGAGGTACAGCCAACTCCGAGAAATACAGCCATGCCAAGTGACAGCCCGTATACCACACCTGGTATACCTATTGCTATGTCCACACCGCATGAAAATGCTGTAAAAAATCAGATAGTCACTGTTGTAAGGGCTAATGACGAGAAACCGAGAAAGTATTCTGGGAGTAACTCAAATATGACACCCAAATACTGGCTCAAAGAGGTTTCCGAATACTTAAATGACACAAAGGTACCGCCAGAGTGAAGATCAAGAGCTATCGAAAAACTGACTGAAGGTGAATGTGCCTTATGGTTCAGAAGGTTTCGTTACACGTTTGACACAGTAGAAGAATTCCGCCAGGCATTTTTAAGGAGGTACTGGGATGCAAATATCCAGCAGAATCTAAGATTGGACTTGTACTCCAGACGCTATAGTACAAATAATCCAACGAAATATGCTGATTTTTATAGCACAATTATGCCGCTTCAGAGAGCTTGACGAAGCGTCTCGAGAACTAGACCTTTGTCTAGCGATAGCCAAGCAATTACCATATGAAGTGCAAAGACTATTAATCTCGGCAAACGCCAAGACAGCGAATGAGATGGAGGAGGAACACAGACAACTCGATCTCACCACAACGCAGCATGTGAGGCAGAGTCGGAACACGGAACAAGTCCACATGACTAGTGCGCAAAACGAACCGACTAGGGCGCAGACCAAAAATAAATCTACCAGCACAGAAACTGAGAAGTCAGACTGGCAACGAGAAGAAAGGGAAAACCAGAATTGGAAGCCAGCGTATAGAGGAAGATCGAACCGCGGACACCGAGGAATAAAAACCTGGAATCAGCGCGATACAAGAAATCAACAGCCTGATAACAGGAGAAATTACGGCCGAGATGGGAATAATCGAGACTGGAGATCCCAAGAACAGAGTCGCGGGTTCAACGAAGAAGCAGAAGAACGTTATCACGCAACATTAAGGTATATGGAGGAGCGTGGAGATGATAACAGAAAATCGCAAGTGCATTGGGATGAAGCAATTAAAAATAGAAGGTCACCCGACATCTATAAGAATGATGACGGAGCAAAGAGTCTGGAACTTCAACAGCACGAAGACATACAGGAGAACTCCACAAGAAATGGAGCCATAAGAAAAACCAGCCAATTATGACTCAGGGAGAAGGAAATACCCGAAAGTCAATGCAAGGTTCACAGACCCTATCTAATTATAAGGGACTTGCAAAATAATGCCTACAGAATAAAATATGAAGTAACAGGCAAAGAAGTTGTGGTAAACGCAGCCAATCTCAAATTGTATAGTCCACCGGAAGAGTATGAAGCCACAGAAGAACAAGCCATGCACACCCAAGTGTACGGGGAGTCATTATATATGCACGCAGACAGTCCTCAGAAAAGCCTACACCAGTTTGAAAGGAAACAAGACAGCCAGCTTGTAAACCCAGGGGGAACGAGGAAAGAATGCAGCTGTCAGTTGGGAGAGTTTTATGAACAGTTACGGGAAGCAGCAAGAGGGCTCCAAGCGATGAATGAAGTTCTAAGGAAAGAAAACAACGAAATACGAGACGGCAGACAGAGAGGAGTGGTGGAACGAGACGACCCACTGCCCGGGAGCACTGACCGCCTAACGTAAACACTGTCTGCAAGTTCGATGCAGTCAGGAGGCTCGAAAGAATTCACTTGTAAAATGAATTTTTCAAACATAGCTGGGGGAAGATGTGCCCAATGGGACACGGCTGAATATCATCGAACCGGGGTCTTTATTAAAGAAAGACCAGGCCCATGATTCTGCGAAGAATCGAACCATTGATCTCTGAGGGGGAACAGCCACAGTGAACCCGAGGAACAATGACGTATAACTGTATATATTTATAACAGCAGGATTTCACGGCCAGATCGGGAATATTATTGCATTAAAGGTGGAATATTGTAGAAAATACGAGCCTATGTACGTTTAAGATGCTAAGAGCTCAAGAAATCGGGCCAATTTGACAGTTGACAAATCGTGGTTAGCGAGGGGGTGTTACTAGGTGACGCCAAGGAACTATTTTTCGACGGCACTGGGGGAGCAACTTAAGATTAATGGCTTTGGGAACCACAGTCTTACAAGGCAGAGAAGCGGAGTTGGGGTGGTCGCCCACAGAAATTAATTAATTACGGCCAAATGGAGCAATGAATTGATATGAAACTTACACCCAGATGCACATATTCAAGGGAAGATAATTTAGGAGTGTCCTCACGCCTAAAGTAAAGCCTGCATCTAAAAAGGAGCTTATGCACAGACCTAATCCGCGGCAGAGTCAGGATTTGTCGTGTAGCAGTAGGGGAAGAACCGAAGTAGCATCATGACGCCATGGAAGAAAGCAATTAATTATAATTAATTGGCCGAAGCAATTGCCTGCACGCGAGTGAATTTGGAACCTCCATGAATAGACGAGTAAGGATCACACTTCACTTTGTCTGAAAACAGATTACTTTAAGAAGAGAGTCGCTCCTGGAAATCCAACGAACTACTTTTCATCAGGAAGCTTTATATGGGGGAAGCTGAAGCAGAGAGTCAGTTCTTCTTGACTCAACTCGTGGGGTGACACGCTGTCGGATCACGCAAGAAAGTGCGCGGAATTTATAAAGTATTGACGCTCAGTATATTAGTAATGAACAATGAAAGGCGCATCATGCAGCTTAATAATAGTAATTCTGCATTATATGATAATTAGTCTACAGCAGACGTATAACCAACAGTAAACGCGAGTATAGAATCAGTACAGCGTAGAGATATTTTAGGATGATGTTTACAGACAATGAACATAACCACAGGGAGTGTTATAATGGGTAAAATAACACATACTATTGTAATGAACACTACAGTTACGGGAACCTGGAAGGCATCACAAGTAGCTGTGATCTAGGATTGAACAACTTTGCAGTAGAGGTGACATAAACTGTAGGTGGCGGGAGACGAACACACAAACTCAAGGTAGACTTCAAGGAGACCAGCGGTTGTCAGGATGTAGCTGCATCGCATCTCTGACGTCAGGCGATAGTGGGAATCCGATCAAGGATCCGTGTGTGAAAATTGTGTATAAAGTTATATTACAGTGATCTTTAGAAGTGTTTATGTTCATATGGTAAAAGAATGTGTATCGTGTTAAAGTGAAAATGCCAGTAGTGAAAGATATAATTACCATGTGTATATTCTATGCAATGTGTCGTGTGAAAAATATCATGATGGCTTAAAGCAAGCATTATGGCGGGCGAATGGCTGTCATGCTGGACTAACCCAGCGAGAATGAAAGTGAGTACAAATCTAATATGTTGATATGATTTAATAGCTCACCTTACAACGAATCATTTCCTCAACGATTAAGAATTAACAGTCATTTGTGTACGAGATCACATCCCTCGTATTTTGGTAAAAATATGGCTTTGAGGATGACCAGCTTACGACCATTCAGGCGTAAGACATTGATGAAAGTCACTGTAACGTTATAATAATAATAATAATAATAATAATAATAATAATAATAATAATAATAATAATAATAATAATAATAATAATAATAATAATCTGGGGTCGGTAACAATAATAAATATATAAATCGGCATGTCAGGCCTATCGTACGTGCAAAGTGTGTCATATCTAGTGTAAGAATATTGTGTTATGGTGAAAAGTAAGAAAGAAAGAAAGAAAGAAAGAAAGAAAGAAAGAAAGAAAGATAAATATCGAGATTAAGAGAGCTTTTCAGTGTCATTGAAATGTTAGATAAATGTTTTATTATGGTATAATTTACATGGTTGTATTTGAGAGCCATTAAGATAGTCAATGTAAATGCCAGTAAATTAACACTTGTTTTGGAGCTCCGTAGAACTTTGGCTTATGAGTAAATGTACAGAGGACGTGAGTGCTTTAGGAATTGAGTCACCTGTAAGAAATATTGTTTGAGCCGCGATCAGCGAGCATGTAACGTAGAATCAAGCGATTTACGTCAATAAGTTGTGTGGATCATCCGAAAATAGTTCGCGCGTTGTCGAATCCAGTAGGCTAATCTAATTATTGCCCTAGAGCATACACGAGTATTCGCAACAGAGGTGGGACGGAGTCTGTCTGTATCCACTGTTAGCAGAGTTTTCGCCGCCAGGGATAACTGCTAGGCACCCTAGGTAGGCCAATATATTAATTGATCTGCCCTTGAAGGCAAGACAAAAGTTCTTCGAGTAGGAAACGTGGATTTCCTCTAGTTATATGCATGCCCGTCCAGTGAGATAACAATTTGAAACTCAGCTGAGACGCGCGCAAAGCCACTGATTACGACCATAGAACGGCGAAGCTATTTTGTGATTCATCCCTTGCCTTGAATAATAATTAGGAGCCGATATGAGCCCATGAAATACTCTAAGTGTAGGTATTAAATAATTAGATTGACTCAATTCGTAATGACACGATCCAATCAGGGACCTCTAGCACAGTTGCACCATTGAGTGAGCATATGGCTATGCGAGAAGTCAGGCGGGGTAGCAGGTATAATCCACTAACCCGGCAGCCATCTTGCATAGGACGGCCATTGCCAAATCCATTGTTCGCACGAAAGGAAGTCAATAGACCAGATCCTTTTCTTCTAAGATTATAGTGGGACACTGAAGAATCTCGATATTTCGAAAAGTAATTAAGATGTGCTTGATATGATAGTATCAATTGAATTAGACGCACTGTTTCCATACATATGTAATGTTGGAATGAAATAATCGGATGACATTTGGCCAAGTTATTCTCCATGGAGAAACTAACTGCACCAAATAAATAGAAGAATTTTTGTAAAGGGTATTTTCCCAGTTCATGCTAATTTATTCATACGGGTAGCGTAATTTGGGGATATGACACGTTTGTAACGATAATGATTTGACCAGACCCAGAAAATCGTTGTATGGTGAAGCTATAAAATGTCTGTAATTATGTGTATTTTTGGATGGGAAATTGTACCACCTCAGCGTTTGAAACTTATGGGAAAAGAATACGACACGAGCGGAAAGGCAACACTTATTAACAAGGCATAGTCTAATGAATCAATGTTATTTAAAGTTAATGTTCCGTGTCAAAACGGATACATATTTAATAATTGCATATTTAAAGTCATTTAAATGTAATTTGTGTTTGTTGTGTTGTAATATTCAAATTTGTGTTAAATTGTGCCACGTGAAGAACAATATGGACACTCGCAAATGTCAAAGAGTATCACCAATAGGATGTTTAGGATAGATATGAGTGCGGTGGAGCACCAATCTTGATGAGAAGAGACTCACAGATAATTTTGATTTTTGTTGTGGGAAGTAAGTGTAAAATATTTTGTTGTGTTTTGTGTTTTTTTTTTCATGAATTAGTACCATTAAATGTTATATTTAGGAATATGTTGTTTCTTTCAAGTAGAGTAATCACCTGACAGACTCAAATCCTGAATATGTGCTCGTATAGTGGTTTGAACGCCCCATGCCTCGAAAGACCGTGAGTTAGCTGGGATACGAACACATGTTCCATATGATGACGAATGGGTACAGTACTTGGAGGGATTGATTTTGCCTGAAAACCTTTGTTATTTTGCTGGCTGTATTTGTGTGTGAATAATTAAGGTGAGGATTGGTAAGGAGGTGCCCATGGCCATAAGTTAGGACCCATCCCAGATTTTGCCAGAAGTAGTAGTGGGGAATCAAGAAATTCTATTACCAGGATGGCTGAGGTAGTAAGCGAACCCTCTACTCAGATTTGCCTCACGAGGCTGAGTGTACTCCTTTCAATCCCTCAGACCAGAATTTAATTTCATATCAGAGCCGGGAATCGAGCCATGAACTCCACGTCGACGTGGTCATGTAGATTCGTGTGCTTGGTTGAGTGTGGGAATCTAATGAATAATAATGTTATTGGTTTTACGTCCCTTATAACTACTCTGGGAATTTGCGTGATTACCTTTATCATTGATATGGTTGTACCAGTGTGTGTATTTGTAATTAAGCCTAGGATTTTGAGGGAGGTGACCGTGGCTTTACGATTGGGAACCATCCCGGAGTAGAAGTGGAAAACAACTTCTAGGATGGCTGACAAAGGAATCAAAATCATCTTTCTCAGTTTTAACTTACGATACTTACTGTATTGTTCCCCGTTTCAGCCCTCAGATCTCAAGTTAAATTCTTGGCAGAATCAGAAATCGAACGCAGGACCATTGGATCCGGAGCCTCAATACGAATCACAGAAGGCGGAAGATTCATAGTGTGTCCCAAGCCTAGAAATAAATATGAATTCTCGTGGATTCAGGTATACACTGCGGATTTGGTCATGTGATGTATGATTTTACCTCCACTAAGAAGTTCATCTGGGTGTTGATTATTATCGTTTTCGTTTTTTTTTCTTCCAAATTTATAATTCGCAATTGGAAAACTCGTCTCCTGTAGGTGTTGGTTACATTCTAACTTTGTATTTAAAATTATCGAATAACTGTAAATGATTTAGTTCTCGTGATAGCCCATGTGCTATTTGTACAGTGGGTGCGAATATGATTTATATCTACCTTGAAAAAAGATCATATTATATAGCCTTCTATGGAACGAATCAGATCAGCAAGACGTTGGAAGGAAGAAGCCGTGGCTTATTAGGAAGTATCTATATTGTATCGCCCGGAGTTGAAAATAATAAATCGTGAAAAATTATTTTAAGGATACCCGACGATGATGTTCGAACTCCCTTTTCTTCTCAGTTCGTAGACAGGCTAGTTTTACACACTTGCGACTAGCGCATCACCGTAGTCGATAATTGTAGCCTGTAATTTTATAACTTTTATTAGCCTTTGTCTTCAAACACATATTATTTTAGCCATTATTTAATAAATCTCGCCTACAAATGTGGTCGGTAAAACTGGAGAAGAAATCCTGGGCCAAATAATCTTTAACTACTGAAATTAGCCAAATGTAGTAATGGTCGGGGGGAAAAATCTGGTGATGTTGTACTCATAGATGTTTACTCCTCCACCGACAATTACCCACCCGCCAGACACATTTTTTGTTCACACGACTTATATGGATAAAATGGCAGCTGAGTCCGCCATTGTACGAGTGATTCATGGATAAATACAGTACCCCGGGCATTCGGTACTATTGTATATCCGGTATCGTAAAACAAGTAAGTTCCAAATTCGATTCAGCACTTCTTCGAAACAAATCACCCCCCAAGACACCCCAGTGCTCCACATTTTTTGATGTGTAACATCATTCCGCTCGGTTGCTGGATAGTTTTGTGGGAGTGATTTTGAAAATTGGGAACGGAAGGGGATCGGAACGAACGAGCTGTCAATGGTGGTTCAAACGGAAGTATGCACTGCCCGCTCGATCGATCGAATGGAAGTGTGCCCTAGCTGGCAGTGGTGGATCGAACGGAAGTATAAGACGCACTGCCAACTCGATCGATCGATCCAGCTGACACTGGTAAGAGAAACAATCAGCGCGCGGTGTCGAAAATTGATACCATGACGCACTCTCAGCCATGTGGAATTTATATTACATACTGAACGGAAAACGCTCATGCGAACTCTGGTGTCAAGTGATTTAAACAAATTACATGGTAGATGTTCGAAGTCTTCGTATCAGTATTTAAATGGTAAAATGCCTTAATATCAAACATCGTAAGTAGTCGGCATTGCATTGACATAAGGCATTTTAAACTCAATGTCACTCAGGAACATTATCGAAACAAGCAAAATATAAATGAAACTTAATTCCGTAATGCAGTATTATTGGAACGTGGAAATAAGTCAGTCACCATCTTGTGCACACTATTTGCGTAGTCGAAATAGCCGTGGGGTTATTGCGTATGACTGTGAATCTAGAGATCTTGGGTTCGAATCCTGAGTGATCTAGATGCTTTTTCTACCAGATTATCATTTTAAACGATATTTATCATATCAATATGACTCATTTTAACAGAATCCATATGAAATTACGTGTTGGTCTGTGAATCAAGAGGACCTGTTTATAAGGAATTTAAGGTTATGAGCTGTGTCGCGTCTATTAATCTAGTTGATCCATATCGTATTCTTTATTTAGGCTCGTGGTGGTGGAAGCTATAAATCATCTAATAAAATGAGTTCCGTATTATAAACTACAATATCTGTAAAACACTCTCTTTTACAATAGATTAATATTTGTACCAATAATAGTATAAAATACCGGTGTATCAACAATTTCACGTGAGGTTTCTTCTATGTCAGATGTTACACATCATATGCGACTACTGTAAGGCTCGTCATTTGTTTAGCCTACTTTTCACATTTTGCAAAAATGAGGAAAAAGTAGACTTACGAGATCGGGCAAATGTGTGTCTGTCTGTCCTTCTGTCTGTCTGTCTGTGTGTGTGTCCCCCCCCCTATCAACTCCTAAACGGCTGCAGCAATCGAAACACAATTTGGTAAGAGTAAAGATCTATACCTGAATATCTCACGGCCATATTTGAAAATGATTGTCAGTGCTACCAACTGCTAAAATATCGCAATTGAAATTTGAGCTCCATGTTGGATATCTTGGAAGGTATGAATGAGACCTATTTCAAAATTGGCACTCGTATAGATAATAATATTGCAGTTTAATTTCCAGGAGGCCCTACATGGCAGTGTTGCCAAAATGATTATAAGCCTGTTGATAGGTCGAAATTTTAAATGCGTATAACATCTACACTATCAATTGGATTTCAACCAAATTTCGTATGTGCTATGTGTACATAAACAGATATGACTGAGCGTATTCTTAAGAGCCACCAGGGCTGCCAACTGGTAATAAATGCTCTCATTTTTTAGAATCCAAATACCCATATATCAGTAAGTATGCAAGCCAACAGCTTTAAACTATGCACACGTATAGTACCTGACATTCTATATTAATTTGGAGTAACATATATACGTCAGTGCTACCAACATGATTCTAAGCCTGCTGAGAGGTCCAACTTCAAATACATGTAACTTCTATACAATAATTTGGATTTCAACCAAATTTCGTGTGTACTATGTGTACCATAACAGATATGACTATGCCGATTCTTAAGAGTAACCAGGGCTGCCAACCGTTAATAAATACTGTGTCTATTTTTGTTACCCTAATATCAATATATCAGAATGTATGCAAGCCAATAGCTCCAAACTTTGCACACGTATAGCACATGGCATTCTAGATTAATTTGGAGTAAATAATATAGACTAGGCTTATGCCAGTGCTGCCAACATGATTCTAAGCCTGCTGATAGGTCCAATGTTAAAATGCATGTAACTTCTATACTAACTAATGTATTTCATTCAAAATTGACACAACAATAGATGATATTATTTCAGATAATTTCTGACCAATACATGTATGTCATTGTTGCTAACATGATTTTACGCGCGCTGTTAGATCCAATTTATTAACTGCATGTAACGTCCATGGTATCCATTGGACTTCAACCAAATTTTGTATTCTGTACCTTAAGAGATGCAACTAATAATATATTCAGTTACCAGGGCTGCCAACTGTAGTTCTCTATTAGGCTACATTATGCCAGGTAGGCTATACAGTATTTCGAACTAATTAGAAATTACGATATTACCAACTTAACGTCGTCATTATTCTAGATAGATCCATATAGATTAATCATTGGCACGAATCTTAAATTTTATGAAAAGTAGGCTCTTTAGTTCGTCACGGAACTTCTTGTTAAACATATGATCTATACCCTTCAATAATTTTCATCCAGACCAATGGTTTTTGCCTAGACTAATAATTTCTAGGTTTCCAACAATGCAGTTAGTCTAGCCTATATACATCCCTGGCTTTTGTCACGCACAGTGAGGATTGTCACGCATCAATCATCTTTGTCCAGGCAAATGGTTTTGCCGATTAATGTTTTTTCACATAATTACAATATTACGTGTGTCGCATGGATGAAAGAACGGAAGGAGATGCCTTCGCTGCGCTGCCTAGTGCAAGCTGCTGAAACCAAACGGCACGCCCACTTTGGGTAGCAAGAAAATAGCTGTTCCTAAGCTTAAAGCCGTAAACCACTCCAACTAGTCTTGGATTTTAGTGACATAAAACTGCAATGACAAGTCAAGAATTTTTCTTGGATAGGCAGAATGCACTCTGTACATCACGGTACTTGGCGCAAATAATCTGCATTATCGTTTTAAAAGCCAATATAAATAGAAGTATGAGAGCACCTATACAAGGCTAGTTTTGTAAGAAGGACGCGGCAAAACGTAATAAGACGCTGAAACACTGATTAAATGCGAGTTATACCAATGAAGGAACATCTTGGGAACTATTATAAAGATGCAGAACTAATCACGGTATTTACACCAAATTGATTTTTAAGTTCTTATTGGTGTTGAGGCATTCATCACTTTTTAGGCCTAATTTCGAGCACAGCCACTTTCACTCATTGTTCGTACACATTTTGATATTCAAGAATACGAACCTTAAAATTAATAATCAGAACACTTATTCGATTCGTACAGCCATATGCAAGTCACGGAACACCGAATACAAGTTAAGGTTACGCCCACTTAGGACGCAGCTCTTAGCTTCACTCATACGAGCTCAGGGCATCTCATCTTTTCCATTCCTCCAAGGTGTGTCCTGTGGTGTGTATTTTATCCCATATGTTGGAAACAATGAACTGTTGCCAACGTGTGCATCATAGTAAAAGTTGAAGAAGCTCATGCGCCTCAGGAACATGGCTGCCGTCGTTCAATGAGCATGAAATACAAAGATTTATTTACATAATACAACAGATATTTAGAGTGCAGCCGTGATAATTAATTGACAGTAATTTCAATACCTAATGACTCCCAGAAAGGTAGGAAAATCATATTTTTTTAGCCTATTTTCAATTTTGAAAAAATAGGCTTATGAGATCACCTTTTGTCCGTGTGTGTGTGCGCGCGCGTGTGTGTGTGTGTGTGAGAGAGAGATTCGTGTGTGTGTCCCCCCCCCCTAATAAAATCTAAACGGCTGGAGCAATTTCAATGAAACTCGGTAAGTTCATAGCACTATTCCCTGCGACCCCGACCGTGCCCTTCAAATTTTCTTACGACTCACCAATCCAACATGGCAGCTGTGCGAAATATTTCACCAGCATTCAATATCTCAGAAACTATTACCGATATTACCCTGACATTTTGTATGGTGATAAAGGATGATGATGATAATTGTTGTTTTAAGGGGCCTAGGGTGATAAAGGGAACAACTATAAGTTCACTTATGTGACCTTTGAAAATCTGGTAACTACAAAACGAACATGGCGGCCAAGCGAAGTTGCGACTTTTAAATAGACGTTTCTCGCGATTTAACCAACCAAACGCAATAAAACTTGGTACACTATATGTTTATATATATTGTAATGCACCGACATCTAACATCGTTCAATTGTTTACATAACCACAAGATGGCGGATGTGCGAAATATTTCACCGGCATTCCATATCTGTGAAACTATTAGCGGTATCTCCCTGAAATCTTTTACGGAGATAAAGGGCACTACGGAAGTCCATCTATAAGACTTTCAGAAACCGGTTAACTACAAAACGAACATGGCAGCCAAGCGAATTTGAAAATTTTAAATAGACCTTTCTCGCGATTTAATGTTCCAAACGCACTGAAATCTGGTACAGGAAATATTTATACACATTGTAATGCACTGGTATCTAATTTAGTTCAATTGTTTACATAACCTCAAGATGGCGGATGTGCGAATTTTAAAATTAAATTTTTATTTCTTGTGATGTAGTCATGCGATCGAATTGAAAGTTTGAATATTGAACCTACGCAATAATTTTCCTTTAATGGTACATCACTCTATGGCCTATACATTTAACAATTCATCATGGCGACCATCCAAAATATTTAGTCGGCTCTGAATATCTACGAATCTATTATAGCAATCAAACTGAATTTCTTAATGTTCATAGGGGCTATGAACTTAAGTTCACCTATAGGACTTTAAATAACTTGGTGTTCACAAATCCAACATGGAGGCGACGCGAAATATAAAAATTCACATGGACGTTTCTCGCAATTTAACCATCCGAGTGTAGTGAAACTTGGAACAGTAAATCCTTATACGAATGGTAATCCACTGGTATCTAATTTATTTCAATTGTTTCCATAACCTCAAGATGGCAGCTGTGCGAAATTTTTAAATCTCCTTGTTACTTCTTGTGTTCTAATTATGCGATTGAAGTTTGAATACTACACGTACACAATAATCTGCATGGAACAGTACATAACTCTAGGACCTACATATATGAAATCCAACATGGCGACCATCCGAAATTTTTAGTCGGTTCTCAATATCTACGAATCTATTACAGCAATCAAACTGAAATTGTGTATGTTGCTAAAGGCAATTATCATCAGTAGGATATATGAAAATAGGCTGTATACTTCTTTACGGAACTACTTGTTAATAATATGCCAGGTAAAAGTGTAAAAGTAAGGATTTGATCTTCTCCAGAAATAATATTTGTTCTTAGGTCTAAAGAGGTTAATAAATTGAACGTTTCTATCTCGAGGGCAAACTGAAGCTTCCAGAGGAGCGACATACAGCACTGTTAGCAATTACATTGTTACAAACTGCTCTAGTTTTTACCTTGTACGAGATGACATTCTTCTCGTGTATTGCAATAATAAATTGTTGCAGAACAGTTTTATTAGCTGCTGCTTGTATCGTTTTTAGGTGATCTTCCGGTAACTGCAGGAAAGATGTCTTTATCATGAGGAATAATAAAAAGTGCTTGGACGAATGAGTCAATTACTTGCACGCGCAAGTCGCCTGACTCTTGATGGATGACGGCGAGCTGGAAGCTGACAGTGATCTTCCGGTCATGACTACTGGCTCGTCTCGGAGCTTATAGCTGATGTGATAGCCCTTCATCTCTTCTCCTCTCCGATAGCGGCGAGCAACATTAGCGCATTAGCCATACGGTAGTAGGCTCACAATATTATGCACAACAGAAATGCAGATATTTACTTCGAAGTCTGTCGTCTTACATTGTTGAGCGCAGAGACCTAAGACGTGTTATAGCATTATCATCATCATCATCATCATATAAAACGCTAAGGTGTACGTTTCACAAAACACAAGCTCTTAAACCAGAGGAAGTTAGAATATGCGGCGTGCACCAAAATCTTCCAAATGGTCTCAATAGTACAGGAAAAATCTTACATTTCTTGAAAATTAATCAGAAATATATTTTATTTGTTTAAAATATGCATTTAAACAAATAAACCAGATAGCCACTTGCAGAACTGAGTCACGTCCAGCTCGCAAAATAGTAAAGTTGGGTGGGGTGTATATACACATGGGGCGCTCACAATTTACCTATGGTAAAGTTATTGGTATAACGTCCCTATTAACTGCTGAGGCTTAAAGAGACGCCGTAGTGCTAGATCTGCTCCGGAAAGGATCTTCAACGTGCTAGTAAATATACTGACACAGCTCACTTGCATTTGCGCACCCTCAAATGCCAACTGTCTGCGCCAGGATTCAATCCTACAACCATGGGGACAGCAGGCGAGAACATTACCGTTGCACCACGCATGCAGTCGAACAAGTAATCGATCGTAACAAATGATCATTCAAAAGAAACAGAATTACCCGCAGCAGTGACGAATTGCACACTGATACCATAAACATGGACAGTCTGTTGATACAAGATGTTAGCCGCTGTGTTCAGCTTCTAGACGCCATCCTTGTGGCGGTAGAGGAATGATACCTCGCACGGTCCGTGGGTGCAGCCGTACTGGGAGGATAAGCGATTTTTAGCCTATTTTCAATTTTGAAAAAATAGGATTATGAGATCACCTTTTGTCCGTGTGTGTGTGCGTGTGTGTGTGAGTGTGTGTGTGTGTGAGGTGTGTGTGTGTGTGTCCCTAATAAATTCTAAACGGCTGGAGCGATTTCAATGAAACTCGGTACGTTCATAGCACTATTCCGGGCGACCCCGACCGTGCCCTTCAAATTTTGTTACGTCTCACCAATCCAACAAGGCGGCTGTGCGAAATATTACACCAGCATTCCATATCTCCGAAACTATTCCCGATATCACCCTGGAATTTATTACGGTGACAAAGCGAACTACTAGAAGTTCACCTATGTGACTTTTGAAAAACTGGTAACTACGAAACCAACATGGCGGCCACTAAATTTGCGACATTTAAATAGACGTTTCTCGCGATTTAACCAACCAAACGCAATAAAATTTGGTACAGTATATGTTTATAGACATTGTAACGCACCGACATTTAACTTCGTTTAATTGTTTACATAACCACAAGATGGCGGATGTGCGAAATATTTCACCGGCATTCTATATCTCTGAAACTATTATCGATATCGCCCTGAAATTTTGTACGGAGATAAAGGGCACTACTGGAAGTTCATCTATAAGACTTACAAAAACCGGTTAACTACAAAACGAACATGGCAGGCAAGCGAATTTGAAAATTTTAAATAGACCTTTCACGCAATTTAATTTTCCAAACGCAATGAAATCTGGTACAGGAAATGTCTATACACATTGTAATGTACTGGTATCTAATTTAGTTCAATTGTTTACATAACCTCAAGATGGCGGCTGTGCGAATTTTAAAATTAAATTTTCATTTCTTGTATCGTAATCATGCGATCGAAGTGAAAGTTTGAATAATGAACCTACGCAATAATTTTCCTTTAATGGTACATGACTCTATGGCTTATACATTTAACAATACAACATTGCGACCATCCGAAATATTTAGATGGCTCTAAATATCTACGAATCTATTATAGCAATCAAACTGAATTTTTTATGTTCATAGGGGCAATGAACTTAAGTTCACCTATAGGACTTTAAATAACCTGCTGATCACAAATTCAACATGGCGGCGACGCGAATTATAAATATTCACAGGGACGTTTCTCGCAATTTAACCATCCGAGTACAGTGAAACTTGGTACAGTAAATCCCTATACGAATGATAATCCATTGGCACGTAATTTATTTCAATTGTTTCCATAACCACAAGATGGCAGCTGTGCTAAATTTTAAAATCTCCTTGTTACTTCTTGTGTCCTAATCATGCGATTGAAGTTTGATTGCTACACGTACACAATAATCTTCATGTAACAGTACATAACCAAAGGACCTACATATATAAAATCCAACTCGGCGACCATCCGAAATATTTAGTCGGTTCTCAATATCTACGAATCTATTACAGCAATCAAACTGAAATTTTGTATGTTGATAGTGGCAGTTAACATAAGTAATATATATGTAAATAGGCTGTATAGTTCTTCACGTAACTACTTGTTTTTAATATTAAACATGTTACGTAAGTGATTGAGGGAGGGTGAAATGAAGGAAGGGTGCGAGGAAGGAAAGAGTGAAGAATGGAAGGTAAGAAGAAATAAGGCAATGGCGGGAGGGTGAAAGGTGGGAAAGGAGGGATTAAGGAAGGACGGAGGGATGAAGGAAGGAAGAAAGGATGGAAATATAGCAGGGAGTAAGGAAGGGAGGAAGGTGATAATGATGATGATAGTTGTTTTAAGGGGCCTAACATCTAGGTTATCGGCCCCTAATGGTCTGGGTGATAGCAAAAATGACAATGAAATGGAAACCATAACGAAAATTAAGTTAGACGAAAATACTGACAAAGAGGAACTCAGATTGAAACGACTCACAAAATGTAGAGTGGAAATACAATACTTCCAAAACGTAATTTAGAAGGAAAATACTCACAAAAGGAAGAGATTGAAAAACACGCACAAAATGCAGTTTAGGTTCAAACTATTTACAAAATGTAATTGAAATTAAAAATAGGGGACAGTCTGATAAAACAGGGTAGTCCGATGAAACGGGGTACCATAGTTTTCTCGTTTGGTATGTGATGACATCTTCCGGTGAACATAGTAACCTCTTTCTCACTTTATGACCTTCATTCTTAGAGCAGTTGCAATCTGTAGGGTGCAAGCGTGCGTTCTCTCAGGGGTAAAATCTATTTTTGCAGTGTTGTGTTGTAATATCCGCTTGTAAATTGCGTGCTTATATATCCAAGACCCTATTCTGAAGACTGAAAGGCAAGGATGATGAACCTAGGTAAATTAAACATTTTTTGCACTACATAATTGTAGGTGTTTCAAAATGAATGACCGGATTAAGTGCTGTAGAATTCCACTTGCTCCTAACATGGTGTTGTTGGATAAAACAGGGTACCACTAAGTTGAATAGAACAGGGTAGTACCCCGTTTTATCAGACCCACCATTGGAGAAAGGTGGATATCCTGTCTTCGGGATCTCTATCTGAGCCATCAAACGGAAAATCATCTGCTCTAACTACATCACGGTCTTACCAGTCAGATAGATCTGTTCCATCCACATCAGGGTCTTCTCAGTCAGTTAGGCCTAAGACTTGGACTTAAGTTTTCCAAGTCTTTCCGAAAGACATAAAGGCAGTGCCAAGAGCTGAAAGAAAGGAAGGAATAGCCAATAGACGAAGAGGAAAGACACCTATTCTGAGAAGTTCCCCATACAAGGAAGAATTAACTTCATCTATGAAAAAGTGGAAGACTCTCAAAAGGAAACTTCAAATTGAGTCACAATCTCCCAGATTTAGGCCTTCTGACGTCACAAATCTCGAAGAGCAGATATCAGAGAAAGTTAGAAAAGTGCAGGAGTATAACACCTCGTCAGAAGAGGAAGGAGAAAATAATACGAGTAACGCAGCTTGCATTTATTGTAATGAACTATTCACCAATTCGAAGCCTGAAGAAGGCTGGGTCAAGTGTTATAAGTGTGGTGAATGGGCTCATGGACAGTGTGCCGGCATTGATGATGAAGATGATGAACCGTATAAATGTGATTTTTGTACATGAAGTGAATTTCAATGTTTGTAAAATATATTTCTATTTTGTAATTATCACTACAATCTAGTACCCTGTTTTATCCAACTCGTCTGATAAACCGGGGTAATGGTCAAACATTTATATAAATAAACAATTTACGGTTAGGCTTTTATGAAATTATTTTCTTCATTGCCATTTGTAAGTAGATATATTATACAACTAGTTATTAAAAAATTAACACATTAGTACAACAAGTTCATGAGATATGCCACTTCGTTTATTAAGTACCCTGTTTTGACCAACACTCCCCTACTTACAAAATGCAATTGAGGTTGAAAATACGTACAAAATCCAATTGAGGTTCAAAATACTTACAAGATGCAATTGCAATTCAAAATACGTACAAAATTCATTGAGGTTCAAAATACATACAAAATGTAATTGAAATTCATATACGTACAAAATGCAATTGAGGTTCAAAATACTTACAAAATATAATTGAAATTGAAAATACACAATGCAAGTTAGATTGAAAAAGTCCGGTTCAGATTCAAAATACTTACAAAATGCAATTGAAAGTGAAAATGCTTACAAAATGTGGTTGAGATTCAAAATACTCACAATATGTGGAAGCCCGCGATTCAAAATGCAATTTAGTTTGAAAATACTTATAAAATGGAGTTTAGATTGAAAATACTTACAGAATGTGGTTGAGATTCAAAATACTCACAAAATGTAATTTAGAGATACAGGGAGCCAATTCACAAAAAAAAGGGCTGGATTCGTAAAGAGAAAATGGACTATAATGAAAAGATAAAGAAGGCTGATCCCTAAAAGAACGAGGCATCAGGAAAGATGAGAGAAGGGCCAATTAAGGCAGGAAAGGAAGAGGTTCCATAGGCCTCGGAAACCCTAATACCGTCGGGGTAGGTAGAGAACAAGAGTTGACCAAGGGAGGCCGACAGGAAAGAGAACAGAGAGGAGCCCGGCACAAGTAAGTGGAAGCAATGCCGGATTCAGCTGAAGTCCCGTGGTCGCAAACCCACATCCCACTAGATGTGAGCCCCTGGGGAGAAGGGAGGAAATAAAGGAGAAATTAAAGGAGGTAGTAAGGATGGAAAGGGGGGAGTAAGGAAGGAAGAAAAGGAGGGAGTAAGGAAGGAAGAAAGGACGGAAAGAAGGTAAGAAGGAAGGAAGGGTGTAAGGAAGTTGTTTTTGATTCATTTAGGGACATTGTGACCGCATCATAGTCCTGAAACTGTCAGATAGGCTCTGTCAATGTGACGGCTAAATTAGAGCGTGTTTATAATTGAGTCTAGGAGTCTAGGATTTGGAAGGGGGCGGCTCAGGCTTTACGTTAGTAATTATCCCGGCATTTGACTGGAGTAGAAGTGGGGAAACACGGAAAATTGCTTCTACGATAGCTGGGGTGGAAATTAAACCCATCTCTTCTCAGTTAGATTTCATGAAGTTATGTGTAGACTACCCCGTTCCTCCACTCACACCAGAATTTAATTCCTCGGTTGGACCTCTTGATCCCTGAGACCACAGAGGGTAGCCGCATGTTGGTTTAAGTATCGCAAAGATAAAGATAGACCCCCTAGTATAGCTGTAGCCATGCGCGTTGAATCACTCACCATGACGGTGATGGGCAGCTGCAGCAAATACGGAGATTGGAGGTTCGAATCTCGGCACTGACAGCGGCTTTCCAGATTGTGGTTTTCACCCAGGTTTTTCCCCAGTCCCTCCAGGAAGATAACAGGATAGTACTTTATTACAAGTCCCGGGGCGCCTACCTCATCCTTGCCCCTAATACAGTCACACACGCTTCTACAGTCATCTCATAAATACAGGTTATCAAGCAAGTTCAACACACACCCATCCACATGGGGCTGATGACCAAGAGGTTCTAAGACCCTCATGTGAATTAACAACAACAACAACAACAACAATCTCTGATCTAGCCTTATCTTTTAGCTTTAGTGTAGCGACGAATCTATTTACATCACTCAGTAATTATTAGTGCGGCCATGCTATATGGATGTGAAAGCTGGGTAGACTCACGATATCTCACACATAAGCTAGAGGTTTACATGTGAGGGTAGCACGAAGATTGCTGGGACTAATATATGGGACCAATAGCAGTGAGGTACTCGCAATGCAATTGCGAATATCAAGGCAATTATTAGTACCAATAGTTGAAGCTACTACTGTATACGGGCTGCTCTCTTCGAGGCGGTAGAGGTCTGTTATCTTCAACATTTGAAGTTGCCTGTATGAGGGTGTCCAAATGAAAAGGTACGAAACGACACTGTGGGTACAATGTGTTCGCTATTAAAAAGTAATCACCATAGGCATGTGCACAGGTGTCCCATTGCTTCACCAGCCGCAGGATTCCCTGTTCCTAGAAGTCTTGTGGTTGTGACAGGAGCCAATCCTGTACGGTGTCCTTTAGTTCGTCGTTTGATTGGAAACGTGTTCTCTTGAGATGTTTTCTTAACGGACCAAACAGATGGAAGTCACAGGGTGACAAGTCCGGGTTGTAAGGCGGTTCTCAAGTTGCTCCCACTTGAACGTAGCCAATAAGCTTTGTGTGACATTAGAGACGTGTGGGCGAGCGTTATCATGGAGCAGAATCCCACCCTTCGTGAGTAGCCCAGGCCGTTTGTTCTTGATGGACTTGCGTAGGCTACGGAATGTCGCACAATACACTTCACTGTCAATGGTTCGTCTCAAGGGAAAAACATTTCCAATCGGACGACAAACTAAAGGACACCGTACTGGATTGGCTCCTGTCACAACCACAAGACTTCTGGGAACAGGGATTCCTGCGGCTAGTGAAGCCTGAGTGATTGGGACAAACTAGTCTCCTGCTGCAATCAAATTCCATTACCGCATTTACTCACCCCAGATACATAGTCTAATACTTTAGAAGCTGAACTGTACTATGTTCAGTAGTTCAATGATTGTACTCGATCCATTCTACGTGGTACGTTTAGGGGCAGATGACCTCATAGTTCCGTCCCTTAAAACAAAAATAAATAACGAACTACTACGTGGTACGTCCAGAAAGTAAGTTACATGTGGCAATAAAAACGAGTAGGCCTACAGATACAGACAAGATATTTATTGCAAAATATACTAGAAATCGTAAACTATCTTTCCACATACAGTAGCTCCCACGTATCATAGCGTGGCACAAGCTTTTGTATACCTTCTTCACAAAACATTACCGCCTGTGTTGTCAAAAAATTCCTGAAGAAGTGAGATTGAAATTTCCAGAAAGATATAGAATGGTTTTCTTTGACGTGTTCTTCAACTGCACAAGCCAAGTCTTCATTAACCAACGATGGACGCCCACTTCGTTCGTCTTTGTGCACAAGATCACGTCCTTCAAAAAACTTTCGAACCTATCACCTTTTTAAATATAATTGATGGTTGGTTGGTTCCTCAGTTTAGGGGCTGCGACAACTCGGTCATGTAGCCCCGTGTACTTTAGGTGTGTGTAGAATCTGTCTGATAACCGGTGTTAATTGTGATGTGTATTAGTGTGTGTTATCTGTTTTCAATTCAAGTAAGGACTGCAGACATTTATTTTTCAAGTAGTTTCTACTTTTGCCACGAAACGCCACCGTCAACGACTACTAGTTGAGAACTTGATTACCAGATGCCACCGCAGTCGGCTCCTGGTGACGAACGTCGGAACCTAAGAGCGTTTGTCGAATGTTTAGCCTATATATAATTTAGCTTCACACAAGTGTAATTAGTGGAAGGTTCTTACACATGCCATAAATCTATGACATGGGAACGCCGGCTTTACTTCCCCTCCAGAGGAAGGCATACTAAGGGATTTTTAACGCTCTTAAAAAATCTGATGACTTCGGCTGGGTTTGAACCCGCAATATTGGGCATTTAATATAATTGAATCGCTCATCATATTTTCTTCGTACACCTCGCAAATCTGTCGATGAATTTTGATCAGTTTAGTGTTCTTTGCATTCAGAAAAAGAATGACACATCTAACCTCTGTCCGTTTCCTGGTGTATTACCCGTCTGACGAGTCTTTGACGTTTTGAAGTGAGGGCGCTGTCAACTGTTTACATCTGTCTATAGGGGCGTCAGGCCTGGTGTGGGGCAGGAGGGAAGGCAGGTACACTCCGCATCGGGTGTTATTCACAGCAGGAGATTGCATGCCGTTCTGCTACTGGTACTAATGTACGGTATAGTGAAAATGAAAATCCACAGCCTGCTTCCAGTCGACCAACCGGGTCAGGGAATGGAATGAATGAAGCCTCCCTCTAGCGGCGAGGATATGAACTGTACCGGCTGCCGAAGCCTGTCGCACTCCCCTGGGGCATTGATTAAATGAATGACAGATGAAATGAAATGACAGTGAAGAGATTTGCTGGAATGAAATTTGTGACAGGGAAAACCGGAGTACCCGGAGAAAAACCTGTCTGACTCCGCTTTGTCCAGCACTAATCTCACATGGAGTGACCGAAATTTGAACCACGGACCCAGTGGTGAGAGGCTGGCGTGCTGCCGCCTAAGCCACGGAGGCTCAATGTACAGTATAGTATAATACTAATTCTACTATTGCAACACACTACTCTTCGGTTAAGCATATGAAGTTCTTAAAACTATTCACTTAATATAGTCTTGAAATACCCAACTGACAAAACGCAAAGCTCGTGTCGCAATGAACCATCGACATACAGTGCAGACTGTACCGTTGACAGCATGTAGTTCATACAACTTCCGCCAGCAAGGATTCGTCAAACGCGTAATAGCAGCTAGCATTCTTGGCTGTCATCCCGGAGGACCGGGTTCGGTTCCCGGCTCTGCCAAATAATCTAATTTACGTCTGAAGGCTGGAACAGTGTACACTCAGCCTCGTGTGGCAAAACTGCGAAGAGGTGGGTTCGATTACCACCTCAGCCATCCTGGAGTAGATTTCTGTGGTTTTCCATTTCTACTCCAGGCAAATGTCAGGATGGTTCCCAAGGTAAGGCCACTACTGCCTCCTTCCCAATCCTCAACTGAATTATAAATACACGCACTTCTACAGACACCGCAATTAACAAGGGTTATCAGACAATTTGTACACTCACACCCAAGTACATAGGACTAGTGGCCTGGAGCGATCTCACTCCTTCCTCTTGACACAGACCAAGTATGGTACCGTACATGCACCTCAGTCCGAAAGCAGCGATGCTGGGGTAACGTATGAAAACGGAACTTACCTTCCGAACGTGCCTAGTATGCCTTACGCATCTTTTCTATTTACGAAATAATTCTAATTGTGTGATCTATTTTTCTAACTGCCTGAAATTACAGGTGGGCACGAGGATCCAAAATATTATTCATATTCACAGGGAACGTCAATAAGTCGAAGGAACAGTATTTTGAGTGAAAGCACATTCGGGAATGATAAAGAGGGGAAATTTACTTCATAGATCTATCCAACCCTTCACTTTCTGATATAGGTTTACAATATTTCACTAAAGAATTTTGAAAGTGATTGTTCCACACTCTGAGAACGTGGGATGAAGAGTCGAATCCTCTGTAAGGCAAACATACTTCTTACAGTGACAACATGGACCATTATTCTTCCCGCTGTTGATGGAGCACCGGCTACTACGTGGGATGGGAGCGAGACAGCATCACAAATCTCGAACGTGTCGATGGGAAACAACATCCATTTCCATTCTTCCGTATTCCGCTCCGCAGTAGCAGGCAACAACAACGTGCTGTTCATCTGTTTCTAACCGACAGTAGCGGCTACGCGGGCTAAAGCGCTGCGTTAGGTCAAGGGGCCAAGCTCTCTGCTGACTCGGTAGACGCGTGGGTTCGAGCCCCACCGTCGGCTGTCCTTGAAATGGTTTTCCGTGGTTTCCCATTTTCAACACCAGGCAAATGCTGGGACAGTACCTTCTGACAGGCCACGGCCGCTTCCTTCCACATCCTTGCCCAGTTTCATTCATCTTCATCCTTTCCATCTCTCATCCCGACGCGCAGGTCACCCACGGGCGTCGACTAGAAAGACCTGCACTCGGCCTCTCAGGAGGCTACACGACAAAAAAAATCTGTTTCTAAGTCAGTACCAGGGTTACTTCTTAGCCGTTACTTACTAACAATAGTAACGAAGTTACAGTTAAAATATCGTTTGGAAGCCATTTTACAATCTGGTCTTCATCATCATTATCATCATCACCATCTTCTTCTTCCCCTTCGGCTTTTCCCAATTAATTAGGGTTGCCGGATCCAACCAGGCTCATTTTGGTTTTGGCCGGGGATTTAAGGCCGGATGCCCTTCCTGACACCACGTGATTTTCCAGGTGGAAATTCCACCCCGCTGTCACCGGGATTCAAACCCCGGCCGTCCGGGTGAAAGGCGAGGAGCTAAGCCACTGCGACATCACGCTCCCCCACCATCATCACCATCAGTGGCGTAAATAGGATTTTCATCTGGAGGGGGATGAGTGGAGTATAGTCTGAACTAATAAGCTATGAAGAGCATTTAATGGTTTTGTTTAAGGATTTATGTCTGGTGTTTTGATGTGTTTTTTTTTCTTTTCATTTTGTTTTTGCTCTTTTATATGTTGTTTTCTGCTATTTATTTTTCTTTATGTTTGTTTCTTCTACCTTTGCTTTTTAATTTTTGCTTTGTGCTTTCTGGTTCTGGTGTTGTGTTTGTTGTTTTCTGCATTTTATTTTTATTTTTGCTTTGTGTTTTCCGATTTTTTGTTGTTTTGTGTTTGTTGTTCTCTGCTTTTGTTTTTCTTTGCTTTGTGTTTCCTGTTTTGGCCGTTGTGTTTGTTGTCTTCTGCTTTTGTGTCGTTTGTTTTATTTTTGGGTTTTGTGTTTGTTGTTTTCTGTTTTGTTCTTTTATTTTTGCTTTGTGTATTCTGTTCAAGGTTTTGTGTTTGTTGTTTACTGCTTTTGTTTTTTTGATTTGTGTTTCCTGTTTTTGGTTTTGTGTTTGTTGTTTTCTGCTTTCGCTTTTTTATTTCGTGTTTGTTGTTTTATTCTTTTGTTTTACTTTCCTTTGTGTTTCCTGTTTTGGTATTTGTGTTTGTTGCTCTCTGATTTTGCTTTGTTTATTTTATTTTCTGGTTTTGTGTTTGTTGCTTTCTGCTTTTGTTCTTTTATTTTTGCTTTGTGTTTCCTCAGCTACACGTTTCGTTCAATTTCAAGTAGTTCCAACTTTCGCTACCAGATGTCAATGATACCTAGTGGTGATGGTTGGAACTTTGATAGAGAGTTCCAAAGAAATCTAACCTAGAAATTTAGCTCCACACAAGTTTAGTCTGTGGAAGGATCTTTTACATGCCATAAATCTATGACATGGGACCGCCGGCTTTACTTCCCCTCCGAAGGAAGGCATACTGAAGGATTTTTAACGCTCTTAAAATATCCAACGACTTCGGCCGGTTTTGAACCCGCTATCTTGGGCATAGCTGTTCAGCATGCTACCAACTACGCCACCGAAGCCGCTATTATTATTATTATTATTATCATTATTATACCATACAAAAAGACCTTAAACCAGCCTCCGATAGACTTCAAGAACATCACAAAATGGTGTCATGGCAATAATTTGTATATAAATACAACCGATCTAAAATAATGCACATCAGAATCGATAACTTATTACACGAAAAATACAAACTGACACACCAAAGCTTATCATTCATACACCAAAACATCCTTGCAGGATGCACATGTTATAAACATTTCTTCGATCCAAAAATACCTAGGAGTTACCCTTGATTAACACTTTAAAATGAACACACACACAGTAAACATGATAAAAAAAACTAAGAGTGATCATTTACACCATCTACAATCTCCGATTCTATGTAGAAAAACTTACAAAACCATTTATAGTGCCCTGATTGAAGGCAAATTAACATATGCCATATCAGCTTGGGGAAATCAAAACACAAATTTAATTAATAATCTTCAAGATAGCCAAAACAAGTTCTTTAAATAATTCACTGGTATCCCTTATTTTAATATTAAAGAGTTGTTTCAAATTACTGTACTGAATCTCTACTACCTTGATGCAAGAGGCATAAGGTCTCTCACAACATACACACAAGAGCCATAACAAATAATTAATATGTGTGAATAGCTATGGTTTCAAGAGACTAAATTATATTATACTACTTAATGAACTACCACCTGTATTGTCCAACATAAACAACAAACAACTAGCTATACGTCTCATTAAAAATTATTACCTAAATAAACATTAATTTATAACATAAACATAACCCCACCTCTTGTATTGAAATTTAATCTGTGTAGACTATATTGTAAAAGAAAATAAATAATATATCTCACAGATAATCTGTACTGGTTTTGCCGTCAGATTCGTGAGGCATAATCCAAATGTATTATCAATGGTAATTGATAAATAAATTCAAATTTCAAAATTCAAACTATGCAACTCTCGGGCGTATTCCAGTTGGTGTTATGTTGAAAACACAATTGGATATGGAATCCTCCACTCTAAATACTGTACATGACCCAACCACTGCAAGCTCCTCCTCTCTAGAATTCGGTTGATGTTGTTCTTCTTCCCAAAGCGTTGATACAGGTCTTTCTGAGGACTTCTTTCCCACCTTTCAGTTTCTGTATTATACAGTATATTGGTTCATATATTTTCCGTAAGTCCTTCCTTTCAAAAGCGTTTGTGGGGTGGTGCATGTCTCTCAGCCATACAGAATCACTTGTCTCACCAAGCTCATGTAAAGATTCACTTTATTTTCCTGTGAAATCAATCGTGACTTGAAAAGATTGGTCAAGCTAGAGAAAACACGACTCGTATTCGTTATCATCTGCTATACTTCCTCTGCTATCTCATTCCGATTCAAGAAGACCATTCCTAAATGTTTGAAGGACTCTACTGTCTCAGTCTTCCCTTAATCAACGAAATTTGAATGCTTAATGAATATATTGTGAATGTATTAATCTCAGCGACCACGGTAGACGAGAGCACTAACGCGCTACCTCGTGCCTGGCTGATATTGGGAGAGCGTGGGTTAGATCTCCACCTCGGCCGTCTTGAAAAAAAAAAATCTTTGGTATCCCATTTAACCCCCCAATCAAATGCTGGGACGGTTGCTTTCAACATGTCCACTTCCGACGTCCTTCCAACTCCGGTCCGCCTCGTTACGTAGGGGCTATCCATCTTCGCTGTTACTGCGGAAGCCCGAGTTCTATTCCGATCTCCGCCAAGAAATGTAATTCCGGTCTGAGGGCTGGAATAGGGCACACTCAGCCTCGTGAGGCAAAAAAAAAGAGGATAGGCAGGTTCGATTCCCATCCTGAAAGTAGTTTTTCATGGGTTCTCACTTCTACTCCTGTCGATTGTCGGGATGGTTCCTAAATTAAGGCCACGGTCGCTTCCAATCTACACACTAATTCAGCCATCACAATAACACAGGTTATCAGACAAATAACACACACACCCAAGTATACGCGGATGCATTACCACGATGTCGTAGAGCCCCTCAATGGATCAACAACCTCCCACTCCCTTCCCTGATCCTTCACTAATTACTCCCAAGTAAGCGGTCGCCAGGGCGATCGGCCTGTCACTATCCCCAGTTGTATCTCCTGATTATGTGTGTTCAGCTCCCAGACACTGTCATTGCGTCGATAGAGGAATGGTCCCTCGCAGAGTTCGTTGTTTGACGCCGAGCTGGGAAGGTAAGCAATTAAAGGAGACTATTGATTTGTAACATCTTTCCGCTCGGTTGCTGGATAGTTTTGTGGGAGTGATTTAGAAAATTGGGGACGGATCGGAACGATCGAGCTGGCAGTGGTGGATCGAACGGAAGTATGCACTGTCCGCTCGACCGATCGAACGGAAGTGTACTAGCTGGCAGTGGTAGAAAACGGAAGTATGCTCTGCCCGCTCGATCAATCGAACGGAAGTGTATTAGCTGGCAGTGGTGGAAAACGGAAGTATGCACTGCCCGCTCGATCGATCGATCGAACGGAAGTGTACTAGCTGGCAGTGGTGGAAAACGGAAGTATGAACTGCCCGCTCAATCGATCGATCCAGCGAGCAGTGGTAAGACCCAGCTGGCAGTGGTACGAGAAACAATGAGCGCGCGGTGTCGCAAATTGATACCATGACGTAATCTCGGCCATGTGGAATGTATATGACATACTGAACGGAAAACGTTCATGAGAACTCTGGTGTCAAGTGATTGAAACAAATGACATGGTACATGTTCGAAGTCTTCGTATCAGTATTTAAATGGTAAACTGCCTTAATATCAAACATTGTAAGTAGTCGGCATTGCCGGTATTATGTTACTGCACAATGGCTATTCAAATATTAACTCACATAACGGTAATGCAGTCATCAATATAATATAATCGTTGTGGTTATACGAGAATTGAGCAAGCCTTCATGAACTATTGCTGAATACATTCTCTTTACTCACAAGAGGGCCTATTCATAAGGCATTTTAAACTCAATTTCACGCAGGAACATTATCGAAACTAGCAAAATATAAATGAAACTTAATTCCGTAATGCAGTATTATTGGAACGTGGAAATAAGTCACCATCTTGTGCACAAGATTTGCGTAGTCGAAATAGCCGTGGGGTTAGTGCTTATGACTGTGTATCTAGAGATCTTGGGTTCGAATCCTGAACGGGGTAGATGTGTTTGCTACCAGATTATCATTTTATCGATATTTATCATATCAATATGACTCATTTTAACAGAATCCATATGAAATTACGTGTTGGTCTGTGAGTCAAGAGGACCTGTTTATAAGAAATTTAAGGTTATGAGCGGTGTCGCGTCTATTAATCTAGTTGATCCATATCGTATTCTTTATTTAGGCTAGTGCTGGTGGAAGCTACAAATCATCTAATAAAATGAGTTCCGTATTATAAACTACAATATCTATAAAACGCTCTTTTACAATAGATTCATATTTGTGCCAATATTAGTCTAAAATACCGGTGTATAAACAATTTCACGTGAGGTTTCTTCTGTGTCAGATGTTACACATCATATGCGACTACCGGAAGGCTCGTATTTTTTAAATTATTATTACTTCTACATTCATTTTACCACATAAGTGGGACATATCAACATATCGACGGCTTGTTGCTAGACGATATGGCTACTTCTCTTAAGGTGGCACATTGAGAAACGAGCGAACAATGGAACAGGTCTCCTAGATGACGGCTTTCTGAATGGTGATATGTAGACCAGGGTGTATTCCCAATATTTCTAGATTGCGAGCTAATGATTTTGGGATGATGCCGGTAGAAGAAATGACTATGGCCAGAACCACTACACTTTCCTGTCTCCACATTTGTTGTATTTCCTCAGGCAAGGGCAGATATTAAGTAATCTTATCACAGCAGGTTTGTTGCAGATTATGGGAATTGGGAACTGCAATATCAATGAGGAAAGTTCTCTTCTGCACATTGTCCACAAGAATCTGGCCGGTTTGCTGGTATGTTTTATCAGTAATAACTGACCCGTCCCATAACAACTTGTGACTGAGATTTTCCAAAACGGTGTCAGGAACATACTGACAGTAGTCTAAGGCAAATAGTTTCAGATAATAAGTTATTATTATTATTATTATTAATATTATTATTATTACATCATTTTTGCCCTTATGGACAGTGTTTGAACTTAAATATCTCATGATGTCACAATTTTCACTTCTTTCCCTTCTTCTCTTCCCAAAATCTCTTCATCCTTTGACTGTGCTCCTGTTTCCTCTGTTCCGTCCACAATGTTCCTATCTTCTTCCTTTCACTTACTAAAAATTTGGCGTTATTAATTTTGTTTCTGAATTTTTCTCTGTCTTCTATCATTTGCTTGTTGATCCTCAATTGCTTTAAGTCATCTTCTATTTCATGATACCAATGTGTTTTCCTTTTTGAACTGTTTACTACATCAAAGATTTTCTTTGTAGGTCGTTTATTGTTCATTCTCTGTATGTGCCCGTAGAAAGTTAGTCTGCTTTTTCTTAAGATATCTGTGAGTCTGTATTTGTGTTCATATAGCTCTTTGGTAGGTCTTTTCATCCATATCCCATCTCTGTGTACTGCTCCAAATATTTTTCTCAGAATTTTACGTTCAATTATTTCTGTTTCTATGATGCCAGATGCTCCAATTGTGGTCGTTTCTGACGCATACACATTATTAATATTATTATAATTATTATTATTTTAAGTAGGGATGAAGTGTGTCCTCTAGGGAGACCTGGTGCATGTCTTTCCGTGTAAAACGCACGATCGTGTCACGATGAGGATGAAATAAATGAAATTGTCAAGAACTCCCATTACCCGATGTATGGGTCTTAACGAAGGTTAAAATCCCAACGGCACAATAGGGAATCAAACCAGGGACCTTGTGGGCCAATGTCCAGGATGCTAAAGTCTTAATCAAGGTACTGGACAATGCGTGGGTAAAATGAGGTAATTGTTTCTAATGGCGAAAGCAACAGATTTGTCATTTAAGGTTGGTAATATTGATCTGTAGCTGGAACCCTCCCACGCGAGTTAAGATGTAGGAACACGTAAGTGTGCAGGAGACACTAATCTGATCACGTCAAGTTGCGGCAAGCAGGCATACCAACTGTCACGCTCTTTACTCCCGATGTAGTGTGTCAAGGCATGATCAATTTTTCTCTGCCAACCTGTCCGGACCGGGAAACGCCACACGGGGCTTGACGTGATAAATTCCATTGCCGTATTGTTTTTAGACCGAAATGTGCCACGACAGCCTGTCAGCTGCTGGAACGAATGTTGGAAAATGCTGAAGGTTCTCTACTCTGAAAGCTCCGTACAGTGCGCATATCAACGGGCATGACTGCTGTCTGATGCTGGATCAAAACTAGTTTAATCAAGGGAACACACAGTAACGTCTGCTTACGACAGGTCTCCAGTTCGATTCTCGTGACAGGGACTTGGTTTTCATTACCCTCAGCTCTGTAATACCCTCTATCTGACAGTTCCAGTCGCATCACTTTGCCTGGGGTCAATTCGTGTTTGTCTTGTGGTGCAGTACAGATCTCAGCGCTCGTGACAGCTGTCTTGTGTGTGATCCAATAGTGATCAAGCAGCAAGTCACCCACAATTGTAACCTGTCATAACAGCTAAAAGCCTCCTCGTTTGACGTCTGTGTTTCCATACATCAGAACCGATAATCCCTACAGGTTATATGTAGCAACACATTAATGACTATGAGCTTCGATATGCCATTCACCTACTGTACAGTCCAGTACAGTACATTTTGAAATCTATTGGAATAAAGTACAGGGATAGGAGGGTGATATACAATCTACACAGAAACCAGACAGCAGTCATTCGAGCTGAAGGACATGAGAGAGAAGCTGGTATTCAGAAAGGTGTAAGGCAAGGCCGCAACTCATCACCCATACTTTTCAATCATTACATTGAACAAGCAAAGAAGGAAATTGGAGAAACATTTAAAGTGGGAGTGAAGATTCAAGGAGAAATAATTTCAACTCTGAGATTTGCTGATGACATCGTCATCTTGGCCGACACACCTGAGGATTTGAATGAGATTTTGAATGGTATGGACTCCATCTTACGGAAAGAATTCATGAAGAAAATTAATAAATGTAAAACAAAAATACTGGGATGCAGCCGAAATAAATCAGAAACCTCTATGGAGATCAAATTCGCAGGTGAAAGTCTGAAGGAAGTAGGAGACTTCTGTTACTTAGGAAGCAGAATAACCAGTGATGGACGGAGCAAGGAGGATATAAAAAGTAGGTTGGCTCAGGCAAGGAAAGCATTTCTACAAAAAAGGAATCTGTTGACATCGAATATAGATTTAGGTATTAGGAAGTCATTTTTGAAAGCCTTTGTCTGGAACGTGGCGCAGTATGGAAGTGAACCCTGGACTATTGGTGCAGCAGAAAAGAGGAGAATTGAATCATTTGAAATGTGGTGTTACAGGAGAATGATGAAGATCAGATGGGTAGATAGGGTTACAAACGAACAGGTATTAAGACGAGTGGGAGAGGAGAGATGTTTCTGGCGACTGCTAATGAAGAGAAGAGATAGGTTAGTAGGACACATACTAAGACACCCAGGAATAGCAAGCTTAGTTATGGAAGGAAGAGTCGAGGACAAGAACTGTAGGGGTAGACCAAGGTTAGAATATGTTAAACAGATTGCCTCGGATGTATGGTGTGGTAGCTATGTAGAGATCAAACCAGTCAAAAGACTTAAGACTCAAACAACAGTAACAGTCCAACATGTAAGCCAAATCCAAACTACACGCACTCAACGTAAAACAATGTTACGAACTGATGGATCATTTGGTACAACAGTGACTTTACTAAAAATCTATACATTTTCAGCATTCACCTCAATTTAGCGCTGGAAAATATTTGTTATCGATCGATTACATACACGGCCAAATGATTAGAATTAAAATAACAGGTCCTAAATTAATTAAATACTTGTAACCATAATTAAGAATGTAAGCTGTGACGCCATAAATAGACTATTAATTAATTAAAATGCACCACCAATCTTAAAAATTCTATTCCAATTAGTATATGTTTCGATCCAATAATGAGACCTTCTTTTGCAAAATCAGATTCAAATCTTAAAAAACTAATCTAATTAAACTAATAGTTGAGAAAAAAATTAACTAAAATATATAGGCTACAGCATGAAATGACGAAACTGGAAAACAAAGAATAGGAAGGATGAAAATATTAACTAAAATATAACAATAATACCAGATAATTGAAAAACTCTCAGGTAGCCTACCATGCGAGAAAGGAGGATAAACTTTTACGGTCATCTTCTGAGAATGGATTCTAATAGATTAATGAAATACATCTTTGACTTTGTCCGTAATCGTAAAACAAAACCCAACAGGTTCAAAGAAATTGAAAAGGACCTAGTAGAATTAAAAATGACAGAAACGTCATTACTCCATCGAACAGCCAAATTAATTACTAAAGACAGAGCTACACTAAATTCCAAGCCCATTATCTCGGAAGAAGGGAGGAAAAGGATATCGGAAAGACTGCAGAATTACTGGGCTCTATGGAAAGAACAGCGTACAGGGAAATGATTGATTCAACGTACCCCAAAGAGGTGAAACGAAAGAAGAAGAATAATGCATATGTAAAATCTAATGGTTAAGTATTTGTGTAAAATAATATAATCAATTTAAAAGAAATCAAAATGGATATCCTTACAAATAACTTGATTAAATAAAATTTCTAAATATTTAAATAAAAGTTTCAGGAAAACACTCTGTTTCGAAACTTGTCAAAGTAGTCGTGGTGGATGGTTATGAAGTTGAAATGAATAACAGATGGAATATAGACTTTCACTCTCGACATTTACCGAATGTCGCGACATTACCGATCAATTTACCACCGAAAGATGGATTCAAATTACTTCACCATTTAATTTAAGAATAACATTTACAAAAGGCATTAGAATCTATTGATTGCTATCACAGACAAACTACACTTATGGAGTTCACAACAAGATTCAACTAAATTTAACACTTCGTAAATCAGAATTAAGTAACAAATCAACAACTAGAAATCGAATATAATATAAGGTCTGCATAACAGAATAATTAACAGAATATAAAAGACTGTAATGACATTCAAGCAACATTAAACTATAATTATTTCAAGAGACTTCAATAGGAACAATTTCCACAGACGTTAAACAGGACCACTACTTGACAAAATAAATTAAAACAAGATGTTCAGTAAAGAACATATAGCCTACTTTCTCCTAAATGCATGGGTATTGTTATAACCCTTTGTCCTTTTCAAGGAGTATAATGTTGGTTGTAGTAGCTTGTTGAATTAATACAACGTGTTATACGGATATGAAACATGAATATGGGGTACCCTTTGCTAGTGCTACCTCTGTACAAAACTTCATTAAAATCGGTTTCAACGTGTTTGAATTGATTGGTAAATCGATTTGCACACATACATGGCCGCTATCTGCAAACTATTGGACTGATGACCTTGTAGTTCAGTCAAACGATACTTCCCACGAAAAGGTATGTTGTTGCAAAATTTGGTAGAGATCAAATAATAAGTTTGGTCGTAATTTGATTTAAGCTTTTAACATTTGGGTGGCCGCCATTCCCTTTCCGTCAAGATGGCGGCGATATAAAACATGACCCAGAGGTGCCCTTTGCTAGTGCTCTCTCTGTACCAAATTTCGTTCAATTCGGTTTTACCGTGCTTGAATTGATAGGGGGAATCGATTTGCACACATACTTGGCCACCATATGCAAACTATTGGATTGATGACCTTGTAGCTTGGATAAAGAACGTTTCACACGTAAGGGTATGTTGTTGCAAAATTTGGTAGAGATCAGATGATTAAGTTGGTCGTAATTTGATTTAAGCTTTTAACATTTGGGTGGCCGTCATTACGTTTCCGTCAAGATGGCGGCAATATAAAACATGACGCTGAGGTTCCCATTGCTAGTGCTACCTCTGTACCAAATTTCGTTCAATTCGGTTTCACCGTGTTCGAATTGATAAGGGGGATAGACATTCAGAGTACACACACTTACACACCGACTCACACACACACATACACAGACAGACACACAATGTTTAGCCTACTTTTCACATTTTGCAAAAAAGAGGAAAAAGTAGACTTATGAGATCGATCCGGGTAAATGTCTGTCTGTCTGTCCTTCTGTCTGTCTGTCTGTCTATCTGTCTGTGTGCCCCCCCGCCCCCCTATCAACTCCTAAATGGCTGCAGCAACCGAAACCAAATTTTGTATGAGTAAAGACCTATACCGAGACATCTCATTGTCACACTTGAAAATGATGTCAGTGCTACCAACTGCGGAAAAATCGCAATTGAAATTTGAGGTCCATGTTGGATATCTTGGAATGTATCCATGGGAACGATTCCGAAATTGGCACACATATAGATAATAATACTTCAGTTTAATTTTCAGGAGGCCATACATGGCAGTGTGGCCAACATTATTCTAAGCCTACTGATACGTCCCATTTTTAAATGCATATAACTTCTAAACTATCAATTGGATTTCAACCAAATTTTGGTTGTAATATGCGTACATAAACAGATATGACTGAGCGTATTCTTAAGAGCCACCAGGGCTGCCAACTATCAATAAATGTTCTCTCTATTCTTTTATCAAAATACCAATATATCTGAAAGTATGCAAGCCGACAGCTTTAAACTATGCACACGTATAGTGCCTGATATTCTACATTAATTTGGAGTAACTTATGTACGTCAGTGCTACCAATATGATTCAAAGCCTGCTGATAGGACCAAATTTAAATACATGCAACTTCTATACTATCGATTGGATTTCAACGAAATTTGGTATGTGCTTTGTGTACCATAACAGATATGACTATGCTGATTCCTAAGAACAACTAGGACTGCCAATTGTTAATAATGGCTGTCTCTATTCTTTTTACCCAAATATTAATATATCAGAAAATATCTAAGCCAACTGCTTTAAAATTTGCACACATATAGTACCTAACATTCTCGATTAATTAGGAGAAACTAATATACGACAGTGCTGCCAACATGACTCTAAGCCTGCTGATAGTTCCAATTTTAAAATACATGTAACTTCTATACTAATAAATGGATTTCATCCAAAATTGGCACAACAAGAGATCATAATATTTCAGATTATTTCTGACCAACGCATGCATAGCATTGTTCCCAACATGATTTTAGGCGCGCTGATAGATCCAATGTCGAACTGCATGTAACGTCCATGCTATCCATTGGACTTCAACCAAATATTGTATTCTGTACCTTAAGAGATGGAACTAACAATATATTCAGTCACCAGGGCTACCAACTGTAGTGGTCTATTAGGCTGCAGGTATATTTCGAAATAATTAGAAATTTGGATATTATCAACTTAATTTCGCTATTTTTCTATATAGGTCCATATAGATTGGCATGAATCTTAAATTTTAAGAAAAGTAGGCTCTTTAGTTCGTCACGGAACTTCTTGTTCGCCCTGTATTGTTCTCATAAGTCTACTTCTATTTTTGCAAAAATCGAAAGCTGGCTAAAAATGGAAATCACGATACAAAATTTACAGTATATTGAACAACACTTCTTCCTTTTGGATTAGAGTACCTGAAAATATTACCTAATTTAAATTGTTAGGACGTCCATTTCAAAATGATGTTAAGTTGTACTGTAATTCTGTTCACCAAACACCTAATGTAGTGTTAAGCTAATTACCCAAGCTGACGAACGTCCCACTGAAGGGCCAAAAATATGTTTCACAATAAAGTAGAAAACATTTTAAGTATTAGCAGGTGTTCAAAGCGAATTCAATTTGTTATTGAAGTTAATACGTAAAATCAACACATTTTCCAATATGGGTAATATTTTTGCCTCATAAGTTACACAATTGTCAATAATGCCTCTGTTTTGAAAACTAATATACGAGGTGCATCAAAATAGTAAGTATCCCTATTTTAGCCTATTTTCATTTATGAAAAAATAGGCTTATGAGATCACCTTTTGTCCGTCTGTCTGTCTGCGTGTGCGTGTGTGTGTGTGATGGTGTGTGTCCCCCTTAATAACTACTACACACATCAAAAAAAGTTTTGCATCACCTCGGTTCCAAGAGTTCCGGAACCTTTAAATACAAAGGGAATAGAGATCAACACAAACAACATTTCAGCTCGTTTTATTGCTCATGAGACCCACACATTGCATGTTGTACCATCATACAGCTAGACTTTCAGCATTTGTGGTCCAGATTGCAGTACACACCACTACCTCTAATACCCAGTAGCACGTCCTCTTGCATTGATGCATGCCTGTATTCGTCGTGGCATACTATCCACAAGTTCATCAAGACACTGTTGGTCCAAATTGTCCCACTCCTCAACGACAATTCGGCGTAAATCTCTCAGAGTGGTTGGTGGGTCAAGACGTCCATAAACAGCCCTTTTCAACATATCCCAGGCATGTTCGATAGGGTTCATGTCTGGCGAACATGCTGGCCACTGTAGTCGAGCGATGTCGTTATCTTGAAGGAACGCATTCACAAGATGTGCACGATGAGGTCGAGAATTGTCGTCCATGAAGACAAATGCCTCTCCAATATTCTGCCGATATGGTTGCACTATGGGTCGGAGGATGTCATTCAGGTATCGTAAAGCCGTTTCGGAGCCTTCCATGACCACCAGTGGCGTACGTCGGCCCCACATAATGCCACCCCAAAACATCAGGGAACCACCACCTTGCTGCACTCGCTGGACAGTGTGTCTAAGACGTTCAGCCTGACCAGGGTGCCTCCAAACACGTCTCCGACGATTGTCTGGTTGAAGGCATATGCGACACTCATCGGTGAAGAGAACGTGATGCCAATTCCGTGGGGTCCATTCAGCATGTTGTTGGGCCCATCTGTACCGCGCTGCATGGTGTCGGGGTTGCAAAGCTGGACCTCGCCATGGACGTCGGGAGTGAAGTTGCGCATCATGCAGCCTATTGCGCACAGTTTGAGTTGAAACACGACGTCCTGTGGCTGAACGAAACGCATTATTCAACATGGTGGCATTGCTGTCAGGGTTCCTCCGAGCGGCAATCCGTAAGTAGCGGTCATCCACTACAGTAGTAGCCCTTGGGCGGCCTGAGCGAGGCCTGTCATCGACAGTTCCTGTATCTCTGTACCTCCTCCATGTCCGAACAACATCGCTTTGGTTCACTCTGAGACGCCTGGAATCTTCCCTTGTAGAGAGCCCTTCTTGACACAAAGTAACAATGCGGACGCGATCGAACTGCGGTATTGACCTTCTAGGCATGGTAGAACTACAGACAACATGAGCAGCGTACCTTCGTCCTGGTGGAATGACTGGAACTGATCGGCTGTCGTACCCCCTTCGTCTAATAGGCCCTGCTCATGCATGGTTGTTTACATCTTTGAGCAGTTTTAGTGACATCTATGAACAGTCAAAGGGACTGTATCTTGGATACAATATACACAGTCAACGTCTATATGCCGGAGATCTGGGAACCGAGGTGATGCAAAACTTTTTTTGATGTGTGTATATGGCTGGAGCGATTTCAATGAAGCTCGGTAAGTTCATAGCACTATTCCGGAAGCCCGACCGTACCCTTCAAATTTTGTTAAGTCTCACAAATCCAACATGGCGGCTGTGCGAATTATTTCACCGAAACAAATACCGATATCCCCTGGAATATTTTACGGTGATAAAGGAAACTACTAGAAGTTGACCTATGTGACTTTTGAAAACCTGGTAACTATAAAATCAACATGGAGGCCAAGCGATGTTGCGACATTTAAATAGACGTTTCTCGCGATTTAACCACCCAAACGCAATAAAACTTGGTACAATATATGTTTATACACCTTGTAATACACCGACATCTAACTTCGTTCAGTTGTTAACATAACCTCAATATGGCGGCTGTGCGAAATATTTCGCCGGCATTCTATATCTATGAAACTATTGGCGGTATCACCCTGATATATTGTACGGAGATAAAGGGAACTACTGGAAGTTCATCCATAAGACTTACAAAAACCGGTTAACTACAAAACGAATATGGCGGCCAAGCGAAGTTGAAAATTTTAAACAGACCTTTCTCGCGATTTAATGATCCAAACGCAATGAAACTTGGTACAGGAAATGTTTATTCACATTGTAATGCACTAGTAGGTAATTTAGTTCAATTGTTTAGATAAACTCAAGATGGCGGCTGTGCGAATTTTAAAATTAAGTTTTTATTCCTTGTGTCGTAATCATGCAATCGAAGTGAAAGTTTTAATAATGAACCTACGCAATAATTCTCCTATAATGGAACATGACTCTATAGCCTATACATATAACAATCCAACATGGCGACCATCCGGAATATTTAGATGGATCTCAATAGCTACGAATCTATTACAGCAACCAAACTGAATTTATTAATGTTCATAGGATCTATGAACATAAGTTCACCTAAAGGACTTTCAATAACCTTTTGATCACAAATCCATGGTTTCTCGCAATTTAACCATCCGAGTACAGTGACATTTGGTACAGTAAATCCCTATACAATTGTTAATGCACTGGCATCTAATTGTTTCAATTGTTTCCATAACCACAAGATGGCAGCTGTGCAAAATTTTAATATCTCGTTTTAACTTCTTGTGTCCTAATCATGCGATTGAAGTTTGATGATGATAATTGTCGTTTTAAGGGGCCTAACATCTAGGTTATCGGCCCCCAAGGTTGAAGTTTGAATACTACACGTACACAATAATCTTCATGTAACAGTACATAACTCTAAGACCTACATATATACAAATCCAACATGGCAACCATCCGAAATATTTAGTCGGTTCTCAATATCTACGAATCTACTACAGCAATCAAACTGAAATTTTGTATGTTGATAGAGGCAATTAACATAAGTAGGATGTATGAAAATAGGCTGTATAGTTCTTCACGGAACTACTTGTTAAAAATTAAAAGGGAACATAGTTATGTGCAGAACGTTATTGGCAACAGGTACAGCAATGTGTCAGCTATTTTTCGACTTAGGCACCAAACGAATTGAGACACTTGTTATAGCATGGTATCAACTTTTGTATGCCGGTGTCATAGAAGTTTGCCACTTGCGAATGGAACCAGCGAGTGGCAGTCGTCTTCATCTCTTCGTCGTTGTGAAAACGCTCCCCGGAGGATAGGAATTTCTTGAGGAGTAGGAACAGGTGGAAATCACTGGGAGCAAGATCAGGACTATATGGTAGGTGATCAAACATCTCCCAGCCGACTCCTGCAGAACAGTTGCTGTGTGCTGAGCCATATGTAGACGAGCATTGTCATGGAGTAGCACAACACCAGCAATAAGCATCCCACGCCTATTATTTTGAATAACACGTCGCAATTTCCGCAGTGTTTCACAGTGGGAAAAGGATAAGAGCCGCATATTCAGGCCACTGCTGCCGCGCTACTGGCACCAGGGGGGACCTGTCCGGCTGGCATATGCTTGCTACGTCACAGATCTCTTACGCATTTACAAATGTCCCGTCAAAATACGTTTACTTTGCAAGAATAAAATCGGAAAACTTACTTCCTGGACTCGCCTAGGAGCACATCATTCTAATAATATGACCACGTCTGAAAAATCTGTATTTTTACAACCGTACAGTGCCGATTGCCCTTAAATTATTAGGCTATTATTGAGAAACTTTATGCGAAGGAAGTAGGCTACTCATATTCAGAGTTATCTGTTCTATTTTCATATCCATGATCCAAACATAAAATCAAGCAACTATTACAACTAGGGACCGGTTTCTTAGGATTTAACTTAACTTTTTCCTTAATTCTAAATTCAAAAATACATTAATGCTTTTCCGAATAACACTCAAAAGAGCCATATTCATGAATTATGTAGCCTATTACCCAAAAGAGACCTAAATGATTTGCGAGTACGTAAAATTGCCTAGCCCAATTGCGATTATGTTCCATTTATTGTAGTTAATTTGAATTTTTAGCCTACTTTTCACATTTTGCAAAAATGAGGAAAAAGTAGACTTATGAGATCGATCTGGGCAAATGTGTGTCTGTCTGTCTATCCGTCTGTCTGTCCTTCTGTCTGTTTGTCTGTCTGTCTGTCTGTCTAGCGGTGTGTGTGTGTGTCCCCCTATCAACTCCTCAACGGCTGCAGCAATGATAATCAAATTCAGTACGAGCCAAGATCTATATCTGAATATCTCAAGCCCATATTTGAAAATGATATCAGTGCTACCAACCGCTGAAAAACCGCACTTGAAATTTGAGCTCCATGTTGGATATCCTGGAAGGTATTAATCGGAGCTAATCCAAAATTGGCACATATATAGACAATAATATTTCAGTTTAATTTCCAGGAGGCCATGCATGGCAGTATTGCCAAAATGATTCTAAGCCTGTTGATAGGTCCAATTCTTAAATGCATATAACTTCTATACTATCAATTGGATGTCAACCAAATTTCGTGTGTAATATGTGTACGTAAACAGATATGAGTGAGCGTATTCTTAAGATCAACCAGGGCTGCCAACAGTTAATAAATCCTGTTTCTACTTATTTACCCTAATATCAATATATCACAAAGTATGCAAGCCAAGAGCTCTTAACTTTTCACACGTATAGTACCTGACATTCTAGATTATTTTCGAGTAGCTAATATACGTCAGTGCTGGAAAAATGATTCTAAGCTTGCTGAGAGGTCAAATTTTGAAATATATGCAACGTCTGTACTAAGGAATGGATTTCATCCAAATTTGGCACAACAAGAGATCATAATATTTCAGATTATTACTGACCAACACATGCATGGCATTGTTGCCAACATGATTTTACGCGTGCTGATAGATCCAAAGTCAAACTGCATGTAAAGTCCATGCTATCCATTGGACTTCAACCAAATTTTGTATTCTGTAGCTTAAGAGATGGAACTAAGAATATAGCCTGTTCAGTCACCAGGGCTGCCAACTGTAGTGCTCTATTAGGCTACATTATGCCATGAATACAGTATTTCGAACTCATTAGAAATTTCGATATTACCAACTAAATTTCGTCATGATTCTAGATAGGTCCATATAGATTAATCACTGGCATGAATCTTAATTTTGAGAAAAGTAGGCTCTTTAGTTCGTCACGGAACTTCTTGTTAGTCCATTATTTTTAAAAGTAACCCTGAAGACAGTGTTTATTCCTAGATTTAGTTGATTGAGAGAAATCCTACCTGTCAGAAAATTCAAATATTTTCAGCACTTTTCAGCATACATCTTATTATTTGGTTATTTACTGTCACGAAAGTGAAAATAAATATCTTATAAATTCCAAAATCTCTATATTCTAAATACACAAAGTTAATTAAGTGGCATACAGTTTGAAAATCACCTGTGACATCCTTGGTTTAATTGAATTTGAATAATTAACATATTCAAGGAGAGTAAATATAGACTAAAAGTTTGAAGTTCTCGGTGATAATTTGATGACTTATCATTATGTGCAATATTTACACTCTCGTTGCAATCAGATTTTCTACTGACAATTAAGATTTAATTTTAAGCTTTGCGCAGTTAATGACAATTTTTGCTACACGTTAAAAATAATAACCTATATAAAAACCATAAATGTTTTTGAAAATATATTTTTGAATACCCAAAATGACAATTTTAAGAAACTAAAAATTTGGTCCCTAATTATAACTCAATAAGATGAGACAATTAAGGCTTAAGAAGTTATGTACAAAGCATATTATGTTCCTATAATGACATATGCAGCAGAAACTTGGACAATGACTAAGAGGGATGAGAGAAGTGTACAGGCAGCTGAGATAAGATTCCTGAGAAGTATGATCCAGAAAACAAGAAGAGACAGAATGAGAAATGACCAAATACGGAAAGAACTGGGAGTTCAGAAACTAAATGTCAAACTGGAACAAAACAGATTTAGATGGTTTGGACATGTCAAACGGATGAATGCAGTAAGGCTAACAAGACGAGCACTGGAACGACGAGTGACAGGGAAGAGAGGACTAGGAAGACAAGAATGCGTTGGATGGACTCGGTGAAGAATAGAATTAGAAAACGGAACCTGGTTTGGAACACCGTGTCGGAAGAGGAATGGTGGAACGACAGAACAAAGATGAGAGGAACCATATTTGCCCCCACCCAGTGTCAGCTGGAAAAGGGGAAATGAAGAAGAAGAAGAAGAAGAAGAAGAAGAAGAAGAAGAAGAAGATGATGATGATGATGAGACAACGGATTACAGATTCTACAATCCATGGACGCACATTTTACTATCTGTACTTCCGGACGGGTGGGCAAGTCATTTCTTGGGCTCCGCACATGTAATTGATAGCAATTCTACATTCAAGCACCTACGATTATACTCATACATTCTCATATCGCTTTATTTATTAATTTCAGCCGTTTAATTATATACTGTATACGCCTAGATATAACAATATTGTTTAACAAGAAGTTCCGTGACGAACTTAAGAGCCTACTTTTCTTAAAATTTAAGATTCATGCCAATGAATAATCTATATGGATTATATGGATTAATCTATAGAATAATGACGAGATTAAGTTGGTAATATCGACATTTCTAATTAGTTTGAAATACTGTATTCATGGCATAATGTAGCCTAATAGAGTACTACAGTTGGCAGCCCTGGTGACTCAATATATTCTTAGTTTTATCTCTTAAGGTACAGAATACAAAATTTCGTTGAAGTCCAATGGTTATCATGGACGTTACATGCAGTTAAACATTGGATCTAACAGCGCGCGTAAAATCATGTTGGCAACAATGTCATGCATGTATTGGTCAGAAGTAATCTGAAATAATATGATCTATTGTTGTGCATGCCATGAAGGCACATTTAATAGGAATGTCCATACTGTGTGGCCGGCCCTGTGGTGTTGGGGTGGCGCGCCTGCCTCTTACCCGGAGGCCCCGGGTTCGATCCCCGGCTCCGTCAGGGATTTTAAAACTGACGTGAAGGTTGGAACGGGGTGCACTCAGCCTCGTGAGGACAATTGAGTAGCTGTCTGACAGTGAGACAGCGCCCCGATCACAAATACCAAGATTAACGGCCGAGGGGACCCGACGCGCTGATCACGCGTCACCCCAATATCTGCAGGCCAAATGGCAGGGCAGCGGTCGCTTGGTCGGCCTTAGCCCGTCATGGGCTGTATAGTTGTTGTTTTTTGTCCATACTGTGTGATGGTCCAGCTGTTAGCGTCCTTGCCGTATATTTGTCACGAATTTTCTGCGGTTCGAATCCCACCTTAGCAGGCTTTTTTGTCCGCCATTTTTCTCTATCCGCGGATATCCGCATCCGCGCAGGTCTTTATATATGGGCATATTTGGGAAGTGGTATTCTCATATCCTGTTATCGAAATATGTCAGTTTTGTAAATTTAATACAAAATATTGAAGCTGTTGTGATCCGCAATTTTGGTTTCAATCTTTTATCAAAGATAGCATGATGCTATGTTCAGCGGTTGCCGTAGTAACGTTGATCTGTTCCTCAGAGGGAACACAGTTATTTGGGGATATCTCCGAAACCGTTCATTTTGGGAACTAAAAAATTGTGCTTCAGGGCTCCTACAGGACCTCCGAGTATTGTTTCTCGTATCTGGCGGCTTAAAATGAGCTAAATCCGAACTTTGTACCAACTGTCCTTGCTCACTGCCAAAGGGCCGAAAGAAGTCACTTACAAATTGAATTTTCAAAAACCGTTTCTTAGTGGGAATCTACATACTCGGATCAACCGACATGCAAAATTTCAGCTTTCTAGGTCTAGTGGTTTGAGCCCTGCGGTGATGAGTCAATTTTGGATTATATATAATAGATGAGACTTTCCAAGTCGATTCGCTTGTAGAAATATGGAAAATAGCTCATTCTGCGCGTGTCAATGCGAGGAGCAATGTTCGTAGTTTCCACTTCTACGAAGTGGGAACCGAACACCGCGTTTTAAGGCCCTAAAACGAACGGTTTTCGAGATATCGCCAGAAACCTATCCCCGGTCTGCGAAATTTCAGCGGTTGCCATAGTAACGTTGATCTGTTTCTCAGAGGGAACACAGTTATTTGGGAATATCTCCGAAACCGTTCATTTTAGGAGCTAAAATTTTTTGTTTCGGGGTTTCTGCAGGACCTCCGGGTATTGTTTCTCGTATCTGGCGGCTTAAAATGAGCTAAATCCGAACTTTGTACCGACTGTCCTTGCTCAGTGCCAAAGGGCCTTAAAACGTCACTTACAAATTGAATTTTCAAAAACCGTTTCTTAGTGGGTCTCTACATACTCGGATCAACCAACATGCAAAATTTCAGCTTTCTAGGTCTAGTGGTTCGAGCCCTGCGTCGATGAGTCAATTTTGGATGGTCAATGCCAAAGGGCCGAAAAAGTCACTTGCAAATTGAATTTTCAAAAACCGTTTCTTAGTGAACCTCTACTTACTCGTAGAGTAAACTTGGGACATTGTATCATCAGTCCCGTGTAAACGACACCCAAGCACAGAATTATAATTCAGTTGTAAGTATGAAGTTAATTTGTTTATTAGATATATGGCATTGTTCTATTAGACTGTGGTGTGTGAGTGTGTCTGGTGAGGGTGCAAGTGAGTGGGCTTGGTGACAGACTGTTTTAGTAGTAGTATTTGTTGTATTTTTTTCGTTAGTAGAATTTTGGTATTTAATTGTTAGTAGAAGGTTAGTATTTTGTAGTAGAATTGCTCTTTACTTATTCTGAAAGGGAGTAGCAGCCTTTCAGAATAAATCAATTCTTTACTAGTCTAATAGACGGTTAAGATATTGATAATATAAGCCAACTAATGGCTACACTGCGTTCTGCTGCACGGCTGAAAGCAACGGGAAACTACAGCCGTAATGCTATTCTCGAGGATATGCACCTCTCTATGCATAAATACATGTGATGATGGCCTCCTCCCTTGTAAAATTTCAATCCGGAGGTAAACTAGTCCACCGTTCGGATCTCCGGGTGGGGACTACTCGAGAGGGGGTTAACATCACAGAAGTGACAAAGAGGAAATCTGACATTCTACGGATCGGAGCGTGGAATGTTAGAAGTCTGCTAGGAAGTGGAAAGTTAGAAAACGTAGAAAGGGAAATGGATAGGTTGAGGTTGGATTTGGTTGGGATTAGTGAAATGCGCTGGCAGGAAGAACAGGACTTTTGGTCAGGAGACTATAGGGTCATTAGCACTAAATCAAACAATGGCCAAGCAGGAGTTGGTCTCATATTGAGTAGGAAACTTGGACAGCGGGTAGAATATTACGAGCATTACAGTGAACGGATTATTGTAGCAAAAATCAATACTAAACCTACGTGCACCACAGTGGTACAAGTCTATATGCCTACCAGTCAAGCTGATGATGAGGATGTTGAAAAGGTCTACGAAGAAATAGATGACATTCTGAGGTATATCAAAGGTGATGAAAATGTTATAGTAATGGGAGATTGGAATGCTGTGGTAGGAAAAGGGAGAGAAGGGAAGATAGTAGGAGATTTCGGATTAGGTGAAAGGAATGATCGAGGAAGCAGGCTGATGGAATTCTGCACCGAACATGAGTTGGTCATAGCTAACACCTTATTCAATAACCACAATAGAAGAATATACACATGGATGAGACCAGGAGATACAGGGCGTTACCAAATCGACTTCATTATGGTCAAGCAGAGGTTTCGAAACCAGATTTTGGATTGTAAAACATATCCTGGTGCTGACATAAACTCTGACCACAATCTGGTTGTAATGAAATGCAGATTAAAGTTGAAGAAACTGAAGAAAAGTCAAAAGCCAAAAAGGTGGGCAATAGACAGACTGAGAGTAAAGGATGTAAACGAAAGATTCAAGAAGAGTATAAAGGAAGGACTAATCAAAACCCCTAAACAAACTTCAATTGCAGACGAATGGGCACTTTTGAAGAATGAAATAACAAAATCCGCAGAAGAAAACATTGGTAGGAAAGAAAGAATAGGTAGAAAACCGTGGATCACTCAGGATATACTAGAATTGATGGCTGAAAGGCGGTAACACAAGAATCTAAGAGATGAAGACGGGAAAGTAGAATACAGACGTCTGAGAAATGAGGTTAACAAGAAGTGCAAGGAAGCGAAAGAAGAATGGTTGAAAGAGAAATGTACAGGTATAGAAAAGTGTCTGAAATTAGGAAAAGTAGACACAGCTTATCGAAGGATTAAGAATACTTTTGGGGAAAAGAAGACTAAGTGCTGTAATATTAGGGACACAAATGGAAAGCCTCTAACAGATAGGGAAGAAAAGCTTGAGAGATGGAAAGCTTACATAGAGTGCTTGTATAAGGGAAAGGAGATTGATAATCATGTAATGGAAAGGGAGGAGGAAATTGATGAGGATGCAAAAGGAGATTTAATATTGAGATCAGAATTTGACAGAGCATTAGAGGACTTAGGCAGGAACAAAGCACCAGGCATAGATGATATACCGATTGAGTTGCTACGCTGCATAGGAGATGAAGGTCTGATCAGGTTATTTCACTTGGTGTGTAGGATTTATGAGACAGTTGAGGTACCCCCTGATTTCAAGAAGAATGTTATCATCCCTATACCAAAGAAAGTGGGAGCTGACAGATGTGAAGATTACCGTACAATCAGCTTGATTACTCATGCTTCAAAGATCCTGTCTAGAATAATTTACAAGAGGATTGAAAGCCAGATCGAAACGGAGTTGGGTGAAGACCAGTTTGGTTTCAGGAGAAATGTTGGAACAAGGGAAGCTGTACTAAGTCTTAGGCTGATTTTGGAAGGTAGAATAAGGAAAGATAAGAGAACGTTCATGGCATTTGTAGACTTAGAAAAGGCTTTTGATAACGTTGATTGGACTAAATTGTTTGACATTTTGAAATCAATTGGAATAAAGTACAGGGATAGGAGGGTGATATACAATCTATACAGAAACCAGACAGCAGTCATTCGAGTTGAAGGACATGAGAGAGAAGCTGGTATTCAGATAGGTGTAAGGCAAGGCTGCAACTTATCACCCATACTTTTCAATCTTTACATTGAACAAGCAATGAAGGAAATTGGAGAAAAATTTAAAGTGGGAGTGAAGATTCAAGGAGAAATAATTTCAACTCTGAGATTTGCTGATGACATCGTCATCTTGGCCGACAAGCCTGAGGATTTGAATGAGTTTTTGAATGGTATGGATTCCGTCTTACGGAAGGACTTCATGATGAAAATTAATAAATGTAAAACAAAAATACTGGAATGCAGCCGAAATAAATCAGAAACCTCTATGGAGATCAAATTGGCAGGTGAAAAGCTGAAGGAAGTAGGAGACTTCTGTTACTTAGGAAGCAGAATAACCAGTGATGGACGAAGCAAAGAGGATATAAAAAGTAGGTTGGCTCAGGCAAGGAAATCCTTTCTACAAAAAAGGAATCTGTTGATATCGAATATAGATTTAGGTATTAGGAAGTCATTTTTGAAAGCCTTTGTCTGGAGCGTGGCGCTCTATGGAAGTGAAACTTGGACTATTGGTGCAGCAGAAAAGAGGAGAATTGAGGCATTTGAAATGTGGTGTTACAGGAGAATGAAGAAGATCCGATGGGTAGATAGGGTTACAAACGAAGAGGTATTAAGGCGAGTGGGAGAGGAGAGATGTTTCTGGCGACTGCTAATGAAGAGAAGAGATAGGTTGGTAGGACACATACTAAGACACCCAGGAATAGCAAGCTTAGTTATGGAAGGAAGGGTCGAGGACAAGAACTGTAGGGGTAGACCAAGGTTAGAATATGTTAAACAGATTGCCTCGGATGTAGGGTGTGGTAGCTATGTAGAAATGAAACGATTAGCTCAGGACAGGGACGCATGGAAAGCTGCATCAAACCAGTCAAAAGACTGAAGACTCAAACAACAACAACAACATTGTTGTGCCAATTTTGAATGAAATCCATTAGTTAGTATAGAAGTTACATGCATTTTAAAATTGGACCTATCAGCAGGCTTAGATTCATGTTGGCAGCACTGACGTATATTAGTTACTCCAAATTAATCTAGAATGCCAGGTACTATACGTGTGCATAGTTTAGAGCTATTGGCTTGCATACTTTCTGATATATTGATATTTGTGAAACAAAAATAGAGACACCATTTTTTAACAGTTGGCAGCCCTGGATGCTCTTAAGAATACGCATTGTCATATCTTTTATGGTACACATAGTACGTACGGAATTTGGCTGAAATCCAAATGATAGTATAGATGTCACATGTATTTAAAGTTGGACCTCTCAGCAGGTTTAGAATCATGTTGGTAGCACTGACGTATGTAGTTACTCCAAATTAATATAGAATGCCAGGCACTATAGGTGTGCATAGTTTAAAGCTGTCGGCTTGCATACTTTCTGATATACACACATCAAAAAAAGTTTTGCATCACCTCGGTTCCCAGATCTCCGGCATATAGACGTTGACTGTGTATATTGTATCAAAGATACATTCCCTTTGACTGTTCATAGATGTCACTAAAACTGCTCAAAGATGTAAACAACCATGCATGAGCAGGGCCTATTAGACGAAGGGGGTACGACAGCCGATCAGTTCCAGTCATTCCACCAGGACGAAGGTACGCTGCTCATGTTGTCTGTAGTTCTACCATGCCTAGAAGGTCAATACCGCAGTTCGATCGCGTCCGCATTGTTACTTTGTGTCAAGAAGGGCTCTCTACAAGGGAAGATTCCAGGCGTCTCAGAGTGAACCAAAGCGATGTTGTTCGGACATGGAGGAGGTACAGAGATACAGGAACTGTCGATGACAGGCCTCGCTCAGGCCGACCAAGGGCTACTACTGTAGTGGATGACCGCTACTTACGGATTGCCGCTCGGAGGAACCCTGACAGCAATGCCACCATGTTGAATAATGCGTTTCGTTCAGCCACAGGACGTCGTGTTTCAACTCAAACTGTGCGCAATAGGCTGCATGATGCGCAACTTCACTCCCGACGTCCATGGCGAGGTCCAGCTTTGCAACCCCGACACCATGCAGCGCGGTACAGATGGGCCCAACAACATGCTGAATGGACCCCACGGAATTGGCATCACGTTCTCTTCACCGATGAGTGTCGCATATGCCTTCAACCAGACAATCGTCGGAGACGTGTTTGGAGGCACCCTGGTCAGGCTGAACGTCTTAGACACACTGTCCAGCGAGTGCAGCAATTTGGTGGTTCCCTGATGTTTTGGGGTGGCATATATGTGGGGCCGACGTACGCCACTGGTGGTCATGGAAGGCTCCGAAACGGCTTTACGATACCTGAATGACATCCTCCGACCCATAGTGCAACCATATCGGCAGAATATTGGAGAGGCATTTGTCTTCATGGACGACAATTCTCGACCTCATCGTGCACATCTTGTGAATGCGTTCCTTCAAGATAACGACATCGCTCGACTACAGTGGCCAGCATGTTCGCCAGACATGAACCCTATCGAACATGCCTGGGATATGTTGAAAAGGGCTGTTTATGGACGTCTTGACCCACCAACCACTCTGAGAGATTTACGCCGAATTGTCGTTGAGGAGTGGGACAATTTGGACCAACAGTGTCTTGATGAACTTGTGGATAGTATGCCACGACGAATACAGGCATGCATCAATGCAAGAGGACGTGCTACTGGGTATTAGAGGTAGTGGTGTGTACTGCAATCTGGACCACAAATGCTGAAAGTCTAGCTGTATGATGGTACAACATGCAATGTGTGGGTCTCATGAGCAATAAAACGAGCTGAAATGTTGTTTGTGTTGATCTCTATTCCCTTTGTATTTGAAGGTTCCGGAACTCTTGGAACCGAGGTGATGCAAAACTTTTTTTGAAGTGTGTATTAGTATTTGGATAAAAGAAATTGAGAGAATTTATTAACAGTATGCAGCCATGGTGGCTCATAAGAATACGCTCAGTCATATCTGCTTATGTACACATAGCATATACGAAATTTGGTTGAATTCCAATTGATAGTGTAGAAGTTATATGCATTTAAAAATTGGACCTATCAGATGGCTTATAATCATTTTGGCAACACTGATGTGTATGGCCTCCTGAAAATTTAACTGAAATATTACTATCTATACGTGTGCCAATTTTGAAATAGCTTCCATTCATACCTTCTAAGATATCCAACATGGAACTCCTGCCAAATTTTGTTTCGATTGCTGCAGCCGTTTAGGAGTTGATAGGGGGGGGGTCAGGCACACACACACACACACACACAACCAGACATACAGAAAGACAGACAGACACACATTTGCCCGGATCGATCTCATAAGTCTACTTTTTCTTAATTTTTTGCGAAATGTAAAAAGTAGGCTAAAAATAATTTCATTAAATAATATTTTAGGAAGAAAGGAGGCTCGCAGAAAATTCATGCGGGAATACTGGTATAGAAATAAAGCTCAGGGAGTGAAACGGTTGAAGTAACGTGGTCCAAAGTTGTTCAAATCGAATAATAAAAATAAGAAGAAAAAAATAATAAGAAGAAAGATATTGTAAGGAATTCCAATTTTTTAAACATTTTCTTCTTGTTTCGAATAGGCCATCTATGGACCACGACGTTCAACTGTTACATTTGGAGTGGGCTTTGATGTTTGCCCAGTAGTTACGCATCTTCTGGCTGTGTTGTTCCCTCCTCTCCTGGGTCCAGGGGGCACCTGTTTTCTTTCTTGGCGCTTTGTCCTGGAACCTCAATTGCTGAAGCATCTTCCTGAGAGATGTCCGGTCTTTTAAGACTCTTTCCGTCCCTCCAAGTTCTTGCAGATCTTTGCTCACTTCCCACAACCATGGTGACTTGGTCTTCCGCTTTTGCCAGTAACCGAGGAGCTGATTGGTCAACCTGGTAGGATGCATCCTGTGGACGTATCCATAAAATGCTAGATGTCGTTTTCTAACAACATCCGTGATTCTTTCACAGTACGTGTAGAGCTCTTTATTAAGCCGCCTTCTGTATTCATTACCTTCCTTAACAGGTCCCAATATCTTCCTCATTATCTTTCTCTCCTGTACTTCGAGTTTGTCCGTGAGTCCCTTCCGGTTGAATACTAGACATTCTGATGCATATAAGGCTTCAAGACGTATAACTGTCTGGTAGTGTCTCATTTTAGTCTTTCGGGAGAGACACTTCTTATTATACACACATCAAAAAAAGTTTTGCATCACCTCGGTTCCCAGATCTCCGGCATATAGACGTTGACTGTGTATATTGTATCCAAGATACAGTCCCTTTGACTGTTCATAGATGTCACTAAAACTGCTCAAAGATGTAAACAACCATGCATGAGCAGGGCCTATTAGACGGAGGGGGTACGACAGCCGATCAGTTCCAGTCATTCCACCAGGACGAAGGTACGCTGCTAATGTTGTCTGTAGTTCTACCATGCCTAGAAGGTCAATGCCGCAGTTCGATCGCGTCCGCATTGTTACTTTGTGTCAAGAAGGGCTCTCAACAAGGGAAGTTTCCAGGCGTCTCAGAGTGAACCAAAGCGATGTTGTTCGGACATGGAGGAGGTACAGAGATACAGGAACTGTCGATGACAGGCCTCGCTCAGGCCGCCCAAGGGCTACTACTGTAGTGGATGACCGCTACTTACGGATTGCCGCTCGGAGGAACCCTAACAGCAATGCCACCATGTAGAATAATGCGTTTCGTTCAGCCACAGGACGTCGTGTTTCAACTCAAACTGTGCGCAATAGGCTGCATGATGCGCAACTTCACTCCCGACGTCCATGGCGAGGTCCAGCTTTGCAACCCCGACACCATGCAGCGCGGTACAGATGGGCCCAACAACATGCTGAATGGACCCCACGGAATTGGCATCACGTTCTCTTCACCGATGAGTGTCGCATATGCCTTCAACCAGACAATCGTCGGAGACGTGTTTGGAGGCACCCTGGTCAGGCTGAACGTCTTAGACACACTGTCCAGCGAGTGCAGCAAGGTGGTGGTTCCCTGATGTTTTGGGGTGGCATTATGTGGGGCCGACGTACGCCACTGGTGGTCATGGAAGGCTCCGAAACGGCTTTACGATACCTGAATGACATCCTCCGACCCATAGTGCAACCATATCGGCAGAATATTGGAGAGGCATTTGTCTTCATGGACGACAATTCTCGACCTCATCGTGCACATCTTGTGAATGCGTTCCTTCAAGATAACGACATCGCTCGACTACAGTGGCCAGCATGTTCGCCAGACATGAACCCTATCGAACATGCCTGGGATATGTTGAAAAGGGCTGTTTATGGACGTCTTGACCCACCAACCACTCTGAGAGATTTACGCCGAATTGTCGTTGAGGAGTGGGACAATTTGGACCAACAGTGTCTTGATGAACTTGTGGATAGTATGCCACGACGAATACAGGCATGCATCAATGCAAGAGGACGTGCTACTGGGTATTAGAGGTAGTGGTGTGTACTGCAATCTGGACCACAAATGCTGAAAGTCTAGCTGTATGATGGTACAACATGCAATGTGTGGGTCTCATGAGCAATAAAACGAGCTGAAATGTTGTTTGTGTTGATCTCTATTCCCTTTGTATTTAAAGGTTCCGGAACTCTTGGAACCGAGGTGATGCAAAACTTTTTTTGATGTGTGTATGTGTTCTTGGTTAGTTGATAAGCCATTTCTAACTTGTTAACTCGAGTTGATAATGCCCTTACTTCCGAGAGATTCGGTTCAAGCCATTCTCCTAGGTACTTATAACTGTCAGTTTTCTGCAGTCCAAATGCAGTGTACAAGGAGATTCACTGATGTTTGTGATGTACTGTGTTTTCAAGTGACAAATATAGTCCTACCTTAGCTGCTTGTTGCGTGAGAACATTAAGTTGTTTCACAGACGTTTTTATTGAATGAGATAGAAGTGCCAGGTCGTCGGCAAATGCCAGGCAATCAACACTGAGCCCATTGCACTTGTGTCCCAAAGTGATACCACTTGGTACCCCCTGACTAGTTAGCTCCTTTCGCCACTCCCTTATCACCTTTTCCAGGGCACAGTTAAAGAGGAGAGGTGAGAGACCGTCTCCCTGTCTTACTCCTGACTTAATTTCAAAACTTTCAGATAGGGTTCCTCTGAACTTCACTCGTGACATGGTGTTCTTTAAAGTTTGTTGGATAAGGTTATATGTCTTCTCGTCTAGTCCTAGTTCTTGCAGGATCTTCATGAGAGTAGGTCTGTCAACCGAGTCATACGCCATATTAAAATCAACAAAAATGATGACATATTTCTTACTAGCCATTTTTGCTTGCCGTAGCACTGATTTCAAGTTCAGTATCTGTTCCGTACAAGAGCGTCCTTTTCTAAATCCGGCCTGGTATTCTCCTAGTCGAGGGTCTAGCTGGGGTTCAGCTCTGTTTAATAAGGCCTTAGAAAAGATCTTGTATGTCACAGGTACTAACGAGATTCCTGCGATAGTTGTTGATGTCGGTCAAGTCTCCTTTTTTATGTAGGGGATGAATCAAAGCAGAGGTCCAGTCACTAGGCAATGTTTCAGTCTCTCAAATGTCATGGAAGATTTCTGTCAACTTGCCTATAGTCCTATTCCCAGCTTGTTTCCATAGTTCCGCTACAATTGAGTCTTCACCTGATGCTTTGTTGTTTTTCAGGGACTTGATGATGTCTATCACTTCTTCTTTGGTTGGTGGTTGAGAGTTTGGTTGCCTGATGGTGTCTTGATAAGTGAAGAATGTGTCAGGTGATTCACAGTTAAGGAGATTCTCGAAGTATTTGGCCAGAAGGTGGTAATTGTCCATATCATTATAGGCTATCTGTCCATTCGGTCCTCTGAAGTGGAGACTGGGAGGATTATAACGGCTGAGGTTCCGTTTAAAGCCTCTGTAGAAATTTCTGGTGTTGTTCTTCTTGAAATCGTCATCCAACTGAGTCAGTTGGTCCTTTGTGAACTGCCGTTTTACTTGTCGGATGATCCTGGCAGTTAACTTTCGTTGCTCTATGAAATTATCCCTGTTGTTTTGTGTCTTCTGCGAGTTCCACTTAAGCCAGGCTGCTTGTCTCTGTGTCACCGCCTCATCACAGGTAGTCGTCCACCAGGCATGCTTCTTCTGCTTCAGTAATGGCGCAGTCTCCGTGGCAACTTTCACTAGGTTCTCCCTCACTTCATCCCAGGTTATACATTCCAGGGTTTCCATTTTCTCCGTGAACTGGTTGTAATTTGAAAGTTGTTCTAAATCAACTTAGTAAGTTTGTGTGACTTTGTTTTTTTAGTATTCCGAGGTAGAAATCTTAGCTTGACCTTGGAGAGATAGTGGTCGGAGTCCAAATTTGCTCCTCTTAACACTCGAACATTCCGGATCTCTCTATGGGACTTCTTTGAGATGGCAACATGGTCTATTTGGAATTCTCCCAAGAGACAGTTAGGTAATGTCCAGGTCTTTTGCTTCCTTGGCAGTCTCTTGAAAGCCGTTGACTTAATTACCAAGTTGAAGGCCTTAAAAAGTCCTACTAGGCGCTCTCCATTCCTATTTGTCCTTGTGTGGGCCGGGAAATCTCCCACAATGTCTCTGTACTTGCGTTCTTTCCATAGCTGGGCGTTGAAGTCACCGAGTAAGATGATTGTATGACGCTCTGGGACCTTGCATATGATGTCCTCTAGTTCTTCCCAAAACTTGTCAGTATTTTCAGGGTTACGCTTATTGTCCTCATTGATGGGTGCATGGACATTTACTACAGTGTAGACCTTGTTTGTGCACCGGAAGGTTATTAAAGACACTCGACTATTGAGAGAGCTGAAGTCAATAACTGAATCCAGTATCTTATGGCTTACAATAAAACCAGTCCCCAGGTGTGGTACGTTCTTCATTCTCCTACGTCCTACCTTTCCTTTGAAAATACGGTAGCCTTGGGAGTCAAAGGCATGTTCATCAGTATATCTGGTTTCCTGTATTGCTGTGAGCAGTATCTTGTGATTAGTCAAAGTGTCTGTTAAATGCTTCAGTTTGCCTATCTTAAGTAGCGAGTTGATGTTCAGTGTGGCGAAGTAGTTCTGTTGTTTATGTCTGATCTTGTTGTTAGTGGTTCCAGGACGCTCCGACCCGTCCTTAAAGCATGTTGGTGTGGGCTCCCCAGACTCCAAAGGCCCACTAACACCGCCGACAGCGGAGGTGGATTTGATACCACCTGGGGTAGTTAATTCCGTGCGTTTACTTTCCATGCTTTAGTTGAAGATTGGTTAGGGGGATCAGAGGTTTAACTCCCGATCAAGTTACTACCGAGGTTGTGAGCTCCAGTAGGTTTGAATTAGGGTTGTCTCCCGTAGATTGGTTGCCTTCCAAGGCTGAGGAGACCAATCTTCCCCATATTGGTTCTTCCGCCTTCCTTACCGTTGAGATGATGCCAACCATCTTCATCCGCCTCAGAAGCCGTTGTCCAGTTTTCACCTGTACCCTAGGCAGGGGCCCTTACAGGGTGCTATCAGCCGGGCCAGCTGAACCCCGGTTTTTTAACGAGGTTGTTACTCCTCCCGCTCCTCCTTCCTCGACTCTTGCAAGAAGAGGCCCCGGGCTTGCGACCGGTATAGCGGACTTTTTAAACATTTTGTTATTATTAAATTAACATTTCGAATTTTTGAACACATTCACAGTTTAATGGAAGCATTAGGATTGGATTGTATCCAGTTCAAGAAATTGTATATTTAATTAACTTTTGCTGTTGATGACAGCATTGTTCGTGTCGAAACATGTTCGACTTGAGCATATCTCGACTTAGTATAAAACAAAGTCCCCGATTCTTGGATGTTACGGGTAATCTCGAGAACCACTGGATGGATTTCAGTGCGGTTTTCACCATTCTGTAAAGAATATCTCGAGGAAGGTTTCGGAGAAATTAATTAATTTATGATCAATGGAGGCCAAGCAGTAACGATTTCAGTGAAAAAGTTGAAAAGATAACTTGGCGTCCGCGCGCTTTTTATGCATACGCTGGGCAATCCGTTAAAAGTACCAATATACTATGAGGGAAAGAATTGTTCAGCATGAAAAGTTCTACAAAAAATCTCTGTCTTCTATACATCGCCCACTATAAGTGTTTTTAGATTGGCCGGAAAGGGGATTTGTGTTTCATGCACCTCGCCATTATTAAATTACGTCTGACAAGAATTCATTGCACATGCATCTCCATGATAATATAATCAGTCCAGTCTGTGATTTTAACCCATCATGCCGAGACGTAAAACGGATATAGATCGTAGTTTGTTGTTGTTTGAGTCTTCAGTCTTTTGACTGGTTTGATGCAGCTCTCCATGCCTCCCTGTCCTGAGCTAATCGTTTCATCTCTACATAGCTCCGACACCCTACATCGGAGGCAATCTGTTTAACATATTCTAACCTTGGTCTACCCCTACAGTTTTTGTCCTCGACCCTTCCTTCCATAACTAAGCTTGCTATTCCTGGGTGTCTTAGTATGTGTCCTACCAACCTATCTCTTCTCTTTATTAGCAGTCGCCAGAAACATCTCTCCTCTCCCACTCGTCTTAATACCTCTTCGTTTGTAACCCTATCTATCCATCTGATCTTCATCATTCTCCTGTAACACCACATTTCAAATGCTTCAATTCTCCTCTTTTCTGCTGCACCAATAGTCCAAGTTTCACTTCCATAGAGCGCCACGCTCCAGACAAAGGCTTTCAAAAATGACTTCCTAATACCTAAATCTATATTCGATGTCAGCAGATTCCTTTTTTGTAGAAATGCTTTCTTTGCCTGAGCCAACCTACTTTTAATATCCTTTTTGCTTCGTCCATCACTGGTTATTCTGCTTCCTAAGTAACAGAAGTCTCCTACTTCCTTCAGCTTTTCACCTGCCAATTTGATCTCCATAGAGGTTTCTGATTTATTTCGGCTGCATTCTAGTATTTTTGTTTTACATTTATTTATTTTCATCATGAAGTCCTTCCGTAAGACGGAGTCCATACCATTCAAAAACTCATTCAAATCCTCAGGCTTGTCGGCCAAGATGACGATGTCATCAGCAAATCTCAGAGTTGAAATTATTTCTCCTTGAATCTTCACTCCCACTTTAAATTTTTCTCTAATTTCCTTCATTGCTTGTTCAATGTAAAGATTGAAAAGTATGGGTGATAAGTTGCAGCCTTGCCTTACACCTTTCTGAATACCAGCTTCTCTCTCATGTCCTTCAACTCGAATGACTGCTGTCTGGTTTCTGTACAGATTGTATATCACCCTCCTATCCCTGTACTTTATTCCAATTGATTTCAAAATGTCAAACAATTTAGTCCAATCAACGTTATCAAAAGCCTTTTCTAAGTCTACAAAAGCCATGAACGTTCTCTTATCTTTCCTTATTCTACCTTCTAAAATCAGCCTAAGACTTAGTACAGCTTCCCTTGTTCCTACATTTCTCCTGAAACCAAACTGGTCTTCACCCAACTCCGTTTCTATCTGGCTTTCAATCCTCTTGTAAATTATTCTAGACAGGATCTTTGAAGCATGAGTAATCAAACTGATTGTACGGTAATCTTCACATCTGTCAGCTCCCACTTTCTTTGGTATAGGGATGATTACATTCTTCTTGAAATCAGGGGGTACCTCACCTGTCTCATAAATCCTACACACCAAGTGAAATAACCTGATCAGACCTTCATCTCCTATGCAGCGTAGCAACTCAATCGGTATATCATCCATGCCTGGTGCTTTGTTCCTGCTTAAGTCTTCCAAAGCTCTATCAAATTCTGATCTCAATATTAAATCTCCTTTCGCATCCTCATCAATTTCCTCCTCCCTTTCCATTACATGATTCTCAATCTCCTTTCCCTTATACAAACTCTCTATGTAAGCTTTCCATCTCTCAACCTTTTCTTCCCTATCTGTTAGAGGCTTTCCATTTGTGTCCTTAATATCACAGCACTTAGTCTTCTTTTCCCCAAAAGTATTCTTAATCCTTCGATAAGCTGTGTCTACTTTTCCTAATTTCAGACAATTTTCTATACCTGCACATTTCTCTTTCAACCATTCTTCTTTCGCTTCCTTGCACTTCTTGTTAACCTCATTTCTCAGACGTCTGTATTCTGCTTTCTCTTTTTCATCTCTTAGATTCTTGTGTTTCCGCCTTTCATCCATCAATTCTAGTATATCCTGAGTGATCCACGGTTTTCTACCTATTCTTTCTTTCCTACCAATGTTTTCTTCTGCGGATTTTGTTATTTCATTCTTCAAAAGTGCCCATTCGTCTGCAATTGAAGTTTGTTTAGGGTTTTTCATTAGTCCTTCCTTTATACTCTTCTTGAATCTTTCGTTTACATCCTTCTCTTTCAGCCTGTCTATTGCCCACCTTTTTGGCTTTTGACTTTTCTTCAGTTTCTTCAACTTTAATCTGCATTTCATTACAACCAGATTGTGATCAGAGTTTATGTCAGCACCAGGATATGTTTTACAATCCAAAATCTGGTTTCGAAACCTCTGCTTGACCATAATGAAGTCGATTTGGTAACGCCCTGTATCTCCTGGTCTCATCCACGTGTATATTCTTCTATTGTGGTTATTGAATAAGGTGTTAGCTATGACCAATTCATGCTCGGTGCAGAATTCTACCAGCCTGCTTCCTCGATCATTCCTTTCACCTAATCCGAAATCTCCTACTATCTTCCCTTCTCTCCCTTTTCCTACCACAGCATTCCAATCTCCCATTACTATAACATTTTCATCACCCTTGATATACCTCAGAATTTCGTCTATTTCTTCGTAGACCTTTTCAACATCCTCATCATCAGCTTGACTGGTAGGCATATAGACTTGTACCACTGTAGTGCAGGTAGGTTTTGTATTGATTTTTGCTACAATAATCCGTTCACTATATTGCTCATAATATTCCACCCGCTGTCCAAGTTTCCTACTCAATATGAGGCCAACCCCTGCTTGGCCATTGTTTGATTTAGTGCTAATGACCCTATAGTCTCCTGACCAAAAGTCCTGTTCTTCCTGCCAGCGCATTTCACTAATCCCAACCAAATCCAACCTCAACCTATCCATTTCCCTTTCTAAGTTTTCTAACCTTCCACTTCCTAGCAGACTTCTAACATTCCACGCTCCGATCCGTAGAATGTCAGATTTCCTCTTTGTCACTTCTGTGATGTTAACCCCCTCTCGAGTAGTCCCCACCCGGAGATCCGAACGGGGGACTAGTTTACCTCCGGATTGAAATTTTACAAGGGAGGAGGCCATCATCACATGTAATTATGCATAGAGAGGTGCATATCCTCGGGAATAGCATACGGCTGTAGTTTCCCGTTGCTTTCAGCCGTGCAGCAGGACGCAGTGTAGCCATTATTGGCGTATATTATCAATATCTTAACCGTCTATAAGACTAGTAAAGAATTGATTTATTCTGAAAGGCTGCTACTCCCTTTCAGAATAAGTAAAGAGCAATTCTACTAACAAAAATACTAACCTTCTACCGTACTAACAATTAAATACCAAAACTCTACTAACAAAATCTTAAGTTCCACCAACAACAAATACTACCACTAAAACAGTCTGTCAACAGGCACACTCACATGCACCCTCACACATCACAGTCTACTGAAGCAATGAAAGTATAACTAATAGACAATGCAACTGCTACCAGACACACTCACACACCACAGTCTAATAGAACAATGACATATATCTAATAGACAAACTAACTACCTACTTACAACTAAAACTAACTACATACTTACTGTACTTTTATTTGAATTGACAATATTTACAAAATGCAATTTAGATCGAAAATACTTACAAAATGTAATTTAGATTCAAAATTGTTACAAAATGCAATTTAAGGGGGACGTATGCAAAATTGCACTAAGAGAGAACAGGTGTTATTTAACAATCACTAATTCCGGTCTGGTGAGGACAGTTCATTTAAAGGGATGTAAAAATTAAATTAGAGAAGTTAATTTTTGACTTAGCTTTATCGCTTGATCAGAAGAGATAAATAAAATCAGAAAAACACAGCGAACACAAATATAATAAACCACATGGAAGGTGTCACTTCTGAATCCTACAACAACAAAAAACATTAAGAAGGTGTTACAAAATGACTGCACATTTGTATTATAGCTTTAAATAATTATTTTTCAGGGTATAAATTGATAAATTGAGGTATGTCTTGTAAATATGAAAATTTCCAGGGTTTCTATTTAAATGTTTCAATTATTGTCAACATTTCTGTTGAACCATGTAAATGATTTGTGTTCACTCATATTTGGGTAAAATGCAGCCAACAACATTGATGAATGTGGGGGCTGGCATTTTTCTCCCATGTTCATGAAACTTCGGATAGAAGTTGGGCACTCTGCCTTAAATTATAATATAGTGACTTACACTATATTTACCTTTCCTGGATAATTTTTTTTTTGATCAATTTAAAATCTTCGAAGTGATGACATCGAAAAATAAGCGCTTATCACGTAATGCATTCATAACTGTTCCCGGGCGAAGCCGGAGCGGGTTGCTAGTAGTTTATAAAACATGTTATTTTGATATTGATCAAAGCGTACCTTTCACTGAGAGAAAAGTAAAGTAATCCTCTCAGTTATTTACGGAATCTGTAGTTCAGTTGCTTTATGTTAATTATATTTCAATTGAAATCTAAATCTAAATGGTATTAAATAAATCCACCAATAGTCAGTACATAATACAATATTATTAGTTTAATGTACAAGGACCATTTTCGAGGGCGGCTTCGGTGGCTAGTTGGTAACATGCTAAGCTTCTATGCCCATGATCGCGGATTCAAACCCGGCCGAAGTCGTCGGAGTTTTTAAAAATGTTGAAAATCCATCAGTATGCCTTCCTTCGGAGGGGAATACGGTCCCATGTCATAGATATATGGCATGAAAAAGAACCTTCCACTAACTACAATTGTGGAAGCTAAACTTGAAGCTTAGTTAGATAACGCCATATTAGTTACAACGTCCATCGCCAGGTGCTGGCTGCGATGGTATCTAGTAGCCAAATCCGCAGCTAGGTGTCGTGGACGGTAGCATTTGGTAGCAAAAGAAGTAATTAATTGAAAAATTGATCATCTGCTGTTCTTCTAACTGAATAACAGATAACACACACTAATACAGCTATCACAATTAACACCGGTTATCAGATAGATTCTACACACACCCAAAGTACACGGGGCTACATGAACGCGTTGTCGCAGCCCCTAAACTAAGGACCCAACCAACCAACTATAGAGTTACCAGGTAGAAAAGACTGTTGGATGCAGGGCTCGCATTACGTAGCTGCTGAAGAGCTTCCCCCTCCATACACGACTTCGGAAGGTCCAGCGACTAGGACAACGAAGCAAGTAGCAGCGAGAAAGAGAGAGAGAGAGAGACACTTCCCCTACCTGACGTACATGCGCAGAAGAAAGACCAGCAGTTGAGTGGCAAGGGAGCTGGAAACACTCTCCCCTACTTTGGCGCGCCTGAGCGTTGCAACATTCTTTTCAACCTGGTCACTCTATAACTATTTTCGACAACAGTGAGGTCATCATCAGCAGTCTTAACAAGTTGTCGGAAGAAACTATAAATAAAGAAAGTTGCATTGAAACTATGTTGAATTTTTGACATTCTCTTAAAATATTCCAATACCATAAAAATCAGATCAGTTACAAATCTATCCAAAAGAGATATACATTATTTCCTAAACAAAAGTGACAGTCAGTATGAAAGACCAGACATTGTATCATTTTAAATGCTACATATTATGCAGAAAAATGCTGGAAAGGTTGGAGGCTTCTCGCTTCGCTCGAAGCCAAAGACTCTTGACATGTTAGAAAATTATCTGCATAATACTCATCTTTCTAATCTTGTTTCAAATTACTCGCGAACGGCAAGTGCAAACCAAGGGCAAAGCAAGGTCAAGCGCGCGGGATGCCGTCACGCTCACCAGAGAGCGCGGGGACGTGCCCCTTCCATCCAGTCTAAAAGCACTTATAGTGGGCGATGTATTGAAGATAGAGATATGCTCTCGTGGACATTTTTGTAGAACTTTCCATGCTGACCAATTCTTACGCTCATAGTATTTTGATATTTTAACGGTTTGCCCAGCGTAAGCTTAAGAAGCGCACGGACGTCAAGATTGTTTTCGATTTTTTTCACTGAAATCGTTACTGCTTGGCTTTCTTGGATCATACATAAATTATTTTCTACAGAATTTTTCCTCGAGATATCCTTTACAGAATGGTGAAAATCGCATCAAAATCCATCCAGTGGTTCTCGAGATTACCCGTGACATCCAAGAATCGGGGATTTTTGTCTTATACTAACGAAGTAGAGATTGTCGGGGAACACATGCACCAAGTAGTATATGACGTCACACACCTTAGTGCATCTGGGTACATTTCGTCCCGTCACCGTAACGTAACGCCAGACCCCAGCGTAACGACGAAGTCGACAAGATTATTTGAACTGATAAAAACTAATAATAGTGCTGGTTGCTCTCATGATTAAATATTAAAGAGAATATGTATTTTTTACAACAAAAAGGAATATTAATTATACGTTAAAAACAAAATATAAATGTTCTTCTAATATTTATGCGCTGGGTTTGCTTCTTGAAGTAGAGAAGACACAATCCGTCAATCACTTTTCTTGGTTGAGAACGTGATTAAATAGTGTTATAAGATGAATTAAGTAGCCATACTCTTAATTAAGAATGTAATGGTTGTGATGGCATCAGGTGGGCCTATAATACAAACTGTTTGGTTTTGGAAAATAAAATTGGGAAATAAAAAATGTTGAATATTGTACCCAATCGTCATCATATGGAACATGTGTTCGTATCTCAGCTAACTCACGGTCTTTCGAGGTATGGGACGTTTATGCCCACCATACGATCACATGCTCAGGATTTGAGTCTGTCAGGTGACTACTCTACTTGAAAGAAACAACATATTCCTAAGTATAACATTTAATGATAGAAAATCATGGCAATACAACATAAAACACAAACAAAATATACTTTACATTTACTTCCCATAACGAAAATGAAAGTTATCTGTAAGTCTCTCCTTAAAATTAGTGCTTCACCGCACTCAAGTCTATTCAAAACATCCTATTATTGATACTCTCTGACATTTGCGAGTGTCCATAGTGTTCTTCACGTGGCACAATTTAACACAACTGGAATATCACCACACAATAAACACAAATTATCTTTAAATGTCATTAAATCTGCAATTATTAAACATTTATCCGTTTTACACGGGGCATTTACTTTCAGTAACATTAATTCATTATCTTATGCCTTAATTAACAAGTGTTGTGTCGTGCAACTCGTATTCTTTTTCACATCAATTTGAAACGCTGAAGTAGTACACTTTCCCTTCCAAAATACACATGGATAGAGATGTTTTATAGCTTCACCATACAACGATTTTCTGGGTCTGGTCAAAACATTATCGTTACAAACGTGTCATGTCATAGAAATTACGCTACCCATATGAATAAATTAGTGTAAACTGGGCAAATACACTTTACAAAGATGCCTATATTTACTTGGGTGCAGTATTCCTCCTCAGAGAATAACTGGGCCAAATATTATCCGATCACACCGTTCCAACATGGTATGTGTGTGGAAATAAAGCATTTAATTCAATTGGCATCATCACAACAATTATATCGAGATTCTTCAGTGTCCCACTACGCTTTTAAAATAAAAGGATCAGGTCAACAGACTTCCTTTCCAAGCGGACAATAAATTAGTTTCGGCTGCCTGAGGAAGATGGCCGCCGGTCTAGTGGCCTTCCTGCCACCCCGTCTGGCTTCTTGCAAGGTCAAGTTTATTTACTGGTACAGTTACACTGGAGGTACCCTGAGTGGGTTGTGTCCCTAGTAATTGAGCCTTTCTAATTATTTAACACCTACATTTAGAGTATAATGGGCTCAACTCGGCTCCTAATTAATATTCATGGCAGGGGATGGATCAAGGATAGCTTTGCCGTTCTGTGGCGACATTAGTGGCTCTGGCGCGCATCTCAAGTGAGTATCAAAGTTCTCTCACTGGTGCAGCTACCTATAATAAGAGGAAATCGGCGTTTCCTATACGACGAACCATTAGTCTTACCTCTAAGGGCAGATCAATTAATATATGGGCTTACACAGGGTCTCTAATAGTTATCCCTGCTGGCAACAATTCTGCAAACGGTGGATACAGACAGCCTCTGTCCCACATCGTTGCAAATAATACAAGTATGCTCCAAGGCGATACTATCACGTAGATATCGAAGATTAGCCGACTAGATTCGCCTAACGCGCAAGCTATGTTTGGATGATCCCCACAACTTATTTACGTAAATCTCTTGATTCTACGTTACTTGCTCGCTGTACGCGGCTCAAACAATACTTCTTATAGATGACTCAATTATTAAAGCACTCACGTCCTCTCTGCAATTACTCATAAGCCAAAGCTTTATGTAGCTCCCAAAACAAGTATAAATTTACTGGCTTACATTAACTACCTTAATGGTTCTCAAATACAACCCTGTAGAATTTACCATAATAAACATTCATTCAACAATTCAATGACACTGAAAAACTCTCATTACCTCGATATTTTACGTTTCTTTCTTACTGTTTAAAATAACACAGTACTCTTACGTTAGACATGACACACTTTGCACGTACTCTAGGCCTGACATGCCCACTAATTATTCATTACTATTACCGACACCAGATTATTATTATTATTATTTAACGTTACCGTTACTTTCATCATTGTCTTACGCCGAAATGGCCGTAAACGAATCATCCTCCAAGCCATATTTTACCAAAATACGAGGGATGTGAGCTCGTACATAAATGAATGCTAATTCTTAGTCTTAGAGTGATGCTTCGTTGTATGGTAAGCTATTTAATCATATCCACATATTAAATTTGTACTCACTTTCATTTTTACTGGGTTAGTCCAGCACGCCAGCCACGAGCCTAGCATGATGCCTAGCTTAAGCCATCATGATATCTATCACACGACACATGGTATACACTTCACACATGGTAATCATATTTTCCATCACTGGCTTTTCTCACTTTGACACAATACATATTATTTTACCATACACATAAACACTTTTAAAAATCACTGTAATATAACTTTATATACAATTCCCGCACTATTTCACACATGGATCCTTGATTGCACTCCAACTATCGCCTGACCTCAGAGATGCGATGCAGCTAACTCCTGAAAACCGCTGGTCTCCATGAAAGTCTATCTTGCGTGTGTGTGTGTTCGATTCTTGTCACCTACAGTTTATATCTCCTCTACTGCAATTCTGTTCAATCCTCTGTCACGACTATTTGTGACGCCTTCCAGGCTCCCGTAACTGTAGTGTTCCTGACAATAATGTGTAATTTTTAACTATGACAACACCTCCTGGTATGTTCGTTGCCTATAAACATCCTAAATTATGCCTACGCTGTACTGAATTTATACTCGCGTATGTTATTGGTTAAACGTCTGCTGTAGACTAAGTCTTACACGATGCATAATTACTGTTGTGAAGCTGCATGATGCGCTTCCATTGTTCTCCAAATACATTTGAGCGTCGATACTTTATAAATTCGCGCACTTTCTTGCGTGATCTGGCGGCGTGTTAGTTCAGGTGTTGAGTCAAGACGAACTGAAGACGAACTAACTTCCCTGCGAAGCTTCCCCTATATAAGGCTTTCTTGTGAAACATAGTCCACTGGACATTCAGGACCGACTCCCTTCTTGAAATAATACATTTCCAGACAAAGTGAAGTATAATCCTCGTTTGTCTAAGTGTGGAGGTCCCAAAATCACTCGCGTGCAAGCGATCGCTTCGGCCAATTATTTACAATTAATTGCCTTCTTCCATGGCGTCATGACGCTATCCTGGTAATTCCCCCTCTGCTGATCTCCAAAACCTTCCTCCCGAGCGGAAGCAGTCTGTGCAGAGGCTCGTTTGCAGATGCAGGCTTTAATTTAGGCATGAGAACACTCCTAAATTATCTTTCCTAGAATATATTCACCTGGGTGTAAGTTTTATTACATTTCAATGCTCCAATTGGCTGTAATCAATTAATTTCTGTTGGCGACTGCCCCCTCTCCACTCTGATGCCTTGTGAGACGGTGGATCCCAGAGCCATTAATCTTGAGCTGTTCTTGCGGTCCAGACGAAAATTAGTTCCTTGGCGTCACCTAAAAACGCCCCTTCGCTAACTACGTTTTGTCAACTGTCAAGCTGGTTTGCTTTCCTACATTCAGGGATCTAAAACGTACATGAGCTTTGTATTTTCTTGCAATGATCCACCTTAAAAGCTATGATATTCCCGTTCTAGCCGTGAAATCCTGTTATTATGATTATATGCAGATATAACTCATTGCCCCTCGGGTTCCCTGTAGCTGTTCCCCCTCAGAGATCAATGATTCGATTCTGGGCAGAATCATGGGCCTGGTCTTCTCTGATAAGACCCGAGTTCGATGCCAGTCTGCCGTGTCTAATTGGGCACAATATCTTGTATCTTCTGTTAAATTAGTTTGGATAGAGATTACTCACTTTTTAACTTTTCAATTCTATCTTCATGGGCTCCTTTCGATCCATCTTGACCTAAATTTTATGTAGTATTTAAACCCATTTTCAGTGTTGCAAGTTCTAAGAAAGCTTTCCAGTTAGTCGACACAAATTGTGGCCAATTACATTAGGCGGGTAAACAAGTATTTATACAACCTATCCTGATAACATATGGTGTTTGAAGCCATATTTCAGTGTCGCCTTAGTATTCGAAATCTGAAAAACATTAGATTTAGATATTTATCACAAAATAACAGTAGACATATAAACCAAGGCCCGTATTCGCGGCAGTATTAAAGGTGCCGGGACGTCCTCATAAGACCGGGCAGAGGTTAGTTTGAATGGCTTATGGTCAACGCGAGGCGAGGAATGTTCCACGGTCTTTAATAGTTGTTGACCCACCTCATTCAATAACATACATCATATCTAGATTGGCAACACCCCACATAAGCACATCGCACTGACTCCGCACAGTACATATGAACAGGGGGGAGGAAAGGGAAAAAAAAGTGTCGTTGAGATAACAGCCCCTCTCAGAGTTACAGTGAACACGAAAACTGCGCGCAGCTCCAACAAGGAAGACAACCAGATAAGTAGTAGCCTGTAATATTACAGTTTAACCATAGTTGATTCTTTCAACCATATAATCACTCCAAATTACAAACTCCGGATATCTATCACCATTTAGTATTTCACCTAAAATCATGTATACTGCATTTAGCATACACCGACAGTTGCAGTACCAATACTGCAACTAAATAATTGTACATAATGTAAATATTTTCACCTGTATTTTCAAACATAGATTTTATAGCCTAAGTGCAATGGATCTGATGATGATCGCTTGACGATCGAAACTGATCATCCTAGTGTATTTATTAATCTCATGTAATTTATTTCAGGGTTAAGGCATAACCCATCTCTTTTGGGTACATTCGTGTTGGCCGACTGAAAAGCACTAAACTCTTGTTTACTAAGGCAACACTGAAAAAATGGCTTCAAACCCCACAATAACAGGCTTTTATGTACAACAGTACCCGTTCCCATTTATGTACATAAAAGTGTGTTATTTTGTGAATAATATCTTATTTAATATCTCTTTCAAGTAAGGGTGGGTAAATACTTGTTTTCCTACCTAATGTAATTGGGCACAATTTGTGTTGACCGACTGCAAAGCATTCATTAACTACAGTACAGTATGTGGGTGCTGCATTCCTGTTGATTACACAAACAGCGCAGGCTTCGATCCCTTGTGGATACGTTTGGGAGACACAATCCGTCAATCACTTTTCTTGGCCTAAAACTTAATAACTTTTAATTGCTGCCTTAACTCGCCGAGCGGAGATCATTTTTCTTCGCTACCATCTTAATAAAATATAATGTTCCCCAGTATATGTAAATTGTCTACTGTAACTGCACTTACTTTGTGGAGCAAAGCCATTTCTCTTCCCCACCATCTTATAGTTTATTGTCTAAGTTCTCAAAGAAGTGAATATCAAGTTGATGAGACTGCTCGCTTGCCCGAGTGGAAACAGTGTTGTCTTGCGAAGCACTTCTTGAGGCAATGAGAGCGTCGTTTTGTCTGGATACGGAAGTAGTTAATGGTTTCCGCATGATGTGTCACGTAGAAGATTGCTCAGCAAAAATGCTTCCAAGATTAGTAACGACGTCTTGTCTGCTCCTGTTAGTCTAGCGTATGCTGCCCGCAAAACAATGCGGCCAACAAAGCGGCCAAGAGCAGAAACAGGCCATTCAAGTAATATGTCAGTAAAGTGTATTATTTACTCCTTCTTGACATTCATGTTAAGTAACTGTCATGGATTTACTTGACTCAATGGGGATGTGTTGTTTCATTTATGTAGTGGTGATATTTTGTGAGAGTAAACAATCAGAGGATACAGGGTGTGTCCGTGATGATGTTACAAACTTTCAGGGATGATGCAGGAAAGAAATTAGATCAATGTGAGATAATGATGATGATGATAATTGCTGTTTTAAGGGGCCTAAAATCTAGGATATCGGCCCCTAACGGTGTGGGTGATAGCAAAAATGTCAACGAAGTGGAAACCAGAACGAAAATTAAGTGAGAAGGAAAATACTTACAAAAAGGAACTCAGATTGAAACTACTCACAAAATGGGGAGCGGTAATACTTAAAAAAGGGAATTTAGATCGAAAATACTCACAAAAGGAATGGATTGAAAATAAACAACGCACAAAATGTAGGTTAAGTTCAAAATACGTACAAAATGCAATGTACAGTCGAAATAATTGCAAAATGCAAGGGAAATTCAAAATACTTACAAAATGCAAATTAGATTTAAAATACGTACAAAATGCAATTGAGGTTCAAAATACTTACAAAATGCAATTGAAATTGGAAATACACATTGCAATTTAGATTGAAAAATTCGCATTTCAGATTCCTAATAATCACAAAGTGCAATTGATATTCAAAATACTTACAAAATGCAATTGAAATTGAAACTGCGTACAAAATGTATGGTAGATTCAAACTACTCAATTGGAAAGACAATTCTACCAAAATGCAATTTAGATTGAAAATACTTACAAAATGTAATTTAGATTTAAAATACCCACAAAATGCAATTGAGAATCAAAATATTTGCAAAATGCGCCCCCTAGAAAATGCAATTTAGATTTTAGATACTTGCAAAATGCAGTTTAGGTTGAAAATACAAAATGCAATTGAAATTCAAAATACTCACAAAAGTTCCATCCCCTATATTGAAAGACTTACTAAAAAGCAATTTAGATTGTCAATCTTTACAAAATGCAATTGAGGTTGAAAACACTCACAAAATGCAATTTAGATCGAAAAGACTTACAAAATGCAACGGAAATTGAAAATACCTACAAAATGGAGTGTAAAAGCAAAAAAAAAAAAAGTTCTGTGAAGAACTATATAGCCTATTTTCATATAGTCTACTAATATCAATTGCCTCTATCAACGTATAAATTGTCAGTTTGATTGCAGTAATAGATTCGTAGATATTGAGAACCGTTTGACTATTTTGGATAGTCACCATGTTGGATTTTTATATTATAGACCATAGATTTATGTACTATAACATTAAACATGTAGGTGTTTTATTCAAACTTCAATTGCATGATTAGGACACAAGAAAGAAAAGCGGGATTTAAAAATTTCGCTCAGCTGCCATCTTGTGGTTATGAAAATAATTTAAATGAATTAGATGCCAGTCGATTAAAATTTGTATAAGCATATACCGTGTCAAGTTTCACTGCGCTCGGATGGTTAAAACGCAAGAAACGTCCATTTGAATATTTAAAATTCGCGTCGCCGCCATGTTGGATTTGTGCTCGCAAGGTTATTGAACGTCCTATAGGTGAACTTATGCTTATAGCCTCTATACACTAACAAAATTTCAGTTTGATTGCTGTAGTAGATTAATCGATATTGAGAACCGTCTAATTATTTCGGATGGTCGCCATGTTAGATTTTAATATATGTAGGCCATAGAGTTATGTACTATTAGATGATGATTATTGTGTAAGTTCATTATGCAAATGTTGATTTCGATCGCATGATTAGAACACAAGAAATAAAAACTTAATTTTTGAAATTCGCACAGCCGCCATCTTGAGGTTACGTAAACAATTGAACTAAAATAGATACCAGTGCATTACAATGTGTATAAAAATTTGCTGTACGAAATGTCATTGCGTTTGAATCATTATATCGCGAGAAACGTCTATTTAAAACTTTCAAATTCGCTTGGCCGCCAAGTTAGTTTTGTATTTAACAAGTTTTTGAAAGTCTCATAGATGATTTTCCGGTAGTGCTCTTTATCTCCGTACAAAATTTCATGGTGATACCGGTAATAGTTTCAGAGATATAGAATGCCGTGAAAATATTTCGCACAGCCGCCATCTTGAGGTTATGTAAACAATTGAACGAAGTTAGATGTCGGAGCATTACAATGTGTATAAACATATACTGTACCAAGTTTCATTGCGTTTGGTTGGTTTAATCGCGAGAAACGTCTATTTAAATGTCGCAACATTGCTTGGCCGCCATGTTGGTTTTGTAGTTACCAGGGTTTCAAAAGTCACACAGGTGAACTTCTAGTAGTTCCCTTTATTACCGTACAAAATTCCAGGGTGATATAGGTAATAATTTCGGAGATATTGAATGCTGGGGAAATATTTCGCACAGCCGCCATGTTGGATTGGTGAGGCGTAACAAAATTTGAAGGGCACGGTGGGGGTCGCCTGGAAGGGTGCTATGAACTTACCGAGATTCATTGAAATCGCTCCTGCCGTTTAGAAGTTATTAGGGTGGGGGTGCGGCACACACAAAAATCCATCACACACACCATCACACACGCACACACAGACAGACACACAGACAGACACACGGACAAAAGGTGATCTCATAAGCCTATTTTTTCATAAATGGAAATGGGCTAAAAATCGCTCAATGGTATTTAAATACACGGGGAGCCAATTAACAAAAACAGTGCGGGAATCGTAAAGAGAAAAGGACATATAATGAAAAGAAAATAAGAGGTCTGACCCCTCCAAGAAGGAGGGATCAGGAAAGATGAGACAAAGGCCAATTAAGGCGGAAAAGTGAAAGACTCCCCAGGCCTCGGATACCCTAATACCGTCAGGTTCGTAAAAGAACTAGAGTTGACCAAGGCAGGTCGACAGGAAAGAAGACGGAGAGGAGCCCGGCACAAGTAAGTGGAAGCATTCCGGACTCAGCTTGGGTCCTGTGGTCGCCAACACACGTCCCACTAAATGTGAGCCCGTGGCAGTTACGTGATATTAACTAACGGTGACTGTACAAGAGATATAGAGAGTAATTGTACGTGTATGAGTGCTGACGCGAGACGAGGAGAAGCACAGGTTTCCATATCACCTATGATAATCATTCACGACCACACTGCACCAACGTTACGATAGACGTTTACAAAGAATTCAAATGTGAAATTTTGGACCATCTTCCGTTTAGTCCAAACCAGCACTGAATGATTGTCACCTTTATTTTCAAGAATTGAAGGTATGGTTGGGTGGCGACGCCTCGTCAAAAAGGAACAAGAAGTTCCGTGACGAGCTAAAGAGCCTACTTTTCTTAAAATTTAAGATTCATGCCAATGATTAATCTATATGGATCTATCTAGAATAATGACGAAATTAAGTTGATAATATCGAAATTTCTAATTAGTTCGAAATACTGTATACCTGGCATAATGTAGCCTAATAGAGCACTAGAGTTGGCAGCCCTGGTGACTGAATATATTCTCAGTTCCATCTCTTAAGGTACAGAATACAAAATTTGGTTGAAGTCCAATGAATAGCATGGACGTTACATGCAGTTAAACATTGGATCTAACAGCGCGCGTAAAATCATTTTGGCAACAATGTCATGCATGTAATGGTCAGAAATAATCTGAAATAATATGATCTATTGTTGTGCCAATTTTGAATGAAATCCATTAGTTAGTATAGAAGTTACATGCATTTTAAAATTATACCTATCAGCAGGCTTAAAATCATGTTGGCAGCACTAAGGTATATTAGTTACTGCAAATTCATCTAGAATGCCAGGTACTATACGTGTGCAAAGTTTAGAGCTATTGGCTCGCATACTTTCTGATATATTGATATTAGGGTAACAAAAATAGAGACAGCGCATATTAACAGTTGGCAGCCCTGGTTGCTCTTAAGAATACGCATAGTCATATCTGTTCTGGTACTCATAGCACATACGAAATTTGGTTGAAAACCAAATGATAGTATGGAAGTTACATGTATTTAAATTTGGACTTCTCAGCAGGCTTAGAATCATGTTGGTAGCACTGACGTATATAAGTTACTCCAAATTAATATATAATGTCAGGTACTATACGTGTGCATAGTTTAAAGCAGTCGGCTTGCATACTTTCTGATATAAGGGTATATTGGATAAAATAAATTAGGAACATTTATTAACAGTTGGCAGCCCTGGTGCGTCTTAAGAATACGCTCAGTCATATCTGGTTATGTGCACATACAACATACGAAATTTCGTTGAATTCCAATTGATAGTGTAGAAGTTATATGCATTTAAAAATTGGACCTATCAGCAGGCTTATAATCATTTTGGCAACACTGCCATGTATGGCCTCCTGGAAATTAAACTGCATTATTATTATCTATACGTGTGCCAATTTTGAAATAGCTCCCATTCATACCTTCCAAGATATCCAACATTGAGCTCAAATTTCAATTGCGATTTTTTAGCAGTTGGTAGCACTGACATCATTTTCAAATGTGACCGTGAGATATTCAGGTAGAGATCTTTACTCCTACCAAATTTTGTTTCGATTGCTCCAGCCGTTTAGGAGTTGATAGGGGGACACACACACAGCCAGACAGACAGACAGAAGGACAGACAGACACACATTTGCCCGATCTCGTAAATCTACTTTTTCCTCATTTTTGCAAAATGTGAAAAGTAGGCTTAAAACTTCAGGAGACTGTCCAGACGTACCCACCTCAGTGGCGGCAGAATATTTTGCCGAGGGCATTGGAAAGCTGGTGTAACGAGACGAAAAATGTTTCAATTGTTTTGGCGATTTTGTTGAGACATACGAATAAAACAAGCAAACATTTAGTAGTAAAATCAGTTTGGTATGTCAATCTGCTTTTTTTAAACAGTCCATCGTAACTATGCGCGTGCTTTCAATAGTACAGCAGGGGTCATGGCACACCACAAGCTCGGCCAAGGCCACCGCAGCAGCGAATAACAAAACTGCCGCTTGCCATTCTTACTTTATATGAAAGACCCTGTATTCAACATGGTAGCTGAGTACAATATTATAACTTCAAGAGCTTCAATGTAAGACAGAGAAAGCACTAGTATTATAGAAAGACAGTTTTGCTGTATTAAAACAATTATATATTTCTTGCGAAAGCCTCCGTGGCTTAGGCTGTAGCACGCCGGCCTCTCACCACTGGGTCCGTGGTTCAAATCCCGGTCACTCCATGTGAGATCTGTGCTGGACAAAACGGAGGCAGACAGGTTTTTCTCCGGGTACTCCGGTTTTCCCTGTCAAAATTTCATTCCAGCAACACTCTCCACTATCATTTCATTTCATCTGTCATTCATTTAATCATTGCCCCAGAGGAGTGCGTCAGGCCTCGGCAGCCGGCACAGTTCATATCCTCGCCGCTAGATAGGGGCTTCATTCATTCCATTCCTGACCCGGTCGGAGACTGGAAGCAGGCTGTGGATTTTATCATATGTTTCTTGCCTGAAATGACAACAACGATTGGACATTGAATTTTGAGTTTGAAATTGTTGTTCTATACATTATCACAATGTACAGGTTCATTCTCATTATCTTTGTGCGCCCCGGTAATCGCGGCAACTATGGCGTAATTCGGCTGGCCAGTTGCGGAGCGAGTGGACCTCGCAATACCCCGCTCCGCTGACTCATATCGTTAGTTCACACGTGTTTTGTCATTCATATGGACGTGTATCTGCAAAGCATAGTCGTTAGTGTTGCAGGTTTAGTGAGTATTGTGATTACTGTGATTGTTGGTCATGCCTAGACACCAATTCACATTGCGCGAACGTGTGTAAATCCATAATTCGTATATGAAAAGCAGAAAGTCTTGTACTGGAGACGAACATTTCGAATCAAGTTTCCAGGAAGACCTTTGCATAATGTCAGTACAATTAGGAGGCTCGCTAAACGATTCAAGAAAAAGACTTCGTAAATAATAATAAAAAGTTTACTGCCAAATTTGTGTTCTTACAGAGGAAAAATTAGTAGAGATAATTGTCCTTTATTTCTTCAGAAGATGTCAGGTGTGTGTTACAAGCGAAAGAGGACATTTTCAGCATAGACTATGAGCACAGTAAGTACACATTGTAGAACATGTTTGTTAACGATGTAAAAACGTAAAAAGACCTGTGCCTAATGCCAGTACAATTAGGAGGCTCGCTAAACGATTCAAGAAAACAGGCTCCGTAAATAATTTAGAGAAATTTACAGACAACGTTGTGTTCTTACTGTCCATTCTTTCATCAGTAGATGTCAGGCTTGTGTTACAAGAAAAAGAGGACAGTTTCAGCATCGACTATGAGAACTGTAAGTACATATTATTGAACATGTTTTGGTAAAAGTGAAATAATGCGCGCCACCACCGAATGAACCATGTACGTGCGCCCGCGATCAGCGTCAGTCAACGGGGGGCAGAGGGCCAGCCCCCCCCCCCCCAAACGGTCTTCAAAATTAGGGAAAAAATGAAAATGAGAAAGAGAAAGGCAGAGGAGAGAGAGGGAAGAGTACAAAGGTTTGACTTGACAATTCCAAGACGTTTCAAAAGAAACAAAACGACTTCTTCTAGAAGATCCATGGACTCCTCCTTGAGTTTACGAGTTTCCAACGTCATCCCACATGAAAGAGGAAAGTTGGTGAATAGCTCTCCCGGGCGAAATTGCCTACAAAACTATCCTTGTCTGGTTTTATCGGACGTTGAAAAGGTCTTGTTCTGCAAGTACTGCGTCCTTTTTGCTGGAGAAACAGGTAAAAACCAGTCTAACACAAAGCTGGGAGCATCGGTTCGTTCACCACTCAGGTCGTTCACGAAGCTGACCGTTAAAGATGGACATCTCTGAACCGACGAAGGAACGAAGTATCATCGCGATTCCGTTAAGTTAGCTGAAAATATTCTCCTTACATTTCACAACCCCGATGAAGAGGTAATCAATCAATTGTCTACAAAGCGATTACAACAGTTCCAAGAAAATCGCGAGACTTTGCCCAATTGTGAAAACCATTATAATTTTGGGTCAAAACATCCCTCTACGTGGCCACAGTGATTATGAACCTCTTCTTAAACTAAAGAAAGCCAATAGTCCCCCTGGACCTGCCTGTGAGAGTGAGACCAGCCTCCAGACCCCTTAGAAAATGAAGGAAACTTCCGCGAATTCCTTCGGTTTCGAGTCGAAAGCGGCGACGAAACTCTTCGTAGCCACCTTGAAAATTCATCAGCATGGGCTACGTACGAGGGCTATTCCAAAACTAAGGTCTGTTTTTTTAATTTAAGCTCGTAGTTAGTGCGCACGCCGCAACAAGCGTGCGCGCTTTCTCCCGGCATCCTTTGTGAACAAGCAGGCGTCAGTTGCAGCTGTGTAGCTAACCTGTACGCTGAACTGTGCATCTTTACAATGTTCAAGATTATTGATTCCCCCGCCGCGTGTGAGGTACGATCTGGGATACGTTTTTTGAGTGCAAGAAACAAGTCCGCTGCAGACATTCATCGTCAGCTTTGTGAGGTGCATGGTGATAGTGCAATGACGGGAGGTAAAGTGAGAAAATGGGTACGCGAGTTCAAAAGTGGCCGTGAAAATGTTCATGACGAAGAACGGTCAGGTCTGTGATCACAGATGACTTGGTGACTGCATTTGACACGAAAATTCACTAGGACCGAAGATTCATGATAACCACTCTATCAAAGGATTTTCCTCAAGTGTGAATTCTTGGTTGTCAGAGCAGGCGGCAAACTTTTATGCAGAGGGATTTGAGAATTTAGTTTTAAGGTATGACAAGTGCCTAAATAACGAGGCAACTATGTAGAAAAATAGAGGAAGGTATGAAAAACCTAAAAATAAATGTGGTTTCAAAATAAAATGTTCGGTTAATTTAAAAAAATAAACGGACCTTAGTTTTGGAATAGCCCTCGTATATTAGAAACTAGCAGTAGTGCCCGCCTTCGCCCGGTTGACTTATTTGTTTTATGGATGAAAATGAATACTACTTCACAACTGGCACAATCATGATACTTAAACTAACAGAAAAGAAATATCTTTTAAATATAACATTTTGTGGTGGTGGTGGTGGTGGTGGTGGTTGTAGTGGGGGTGATAAATAGTACAGGATATTGGACGTAACATTCAGGTCATTTTCCCGTTATTATAATAATGATAACAATGAATAGGGAAACGGCTGTTTACTAACTACAGCACTGACACATGTCTTTTGTCACATAGCGTCGTAGGAAAATAATCAGAACGTTTTGGAAAACTTCGGCTGTCCCGAGCTCCTGAGGTAGAATAGTATCATTTACCGCCACATAGCACTCAACGATAAGTTTCGGAATAAATGAAGGGGAATTTGAAAGCACCAACGCTTATTGCAGCTGATAACCTCAATGTACTGCACCAACTCCATTGCATTTATACGGAGGCATAATATGTTCATGATGATAACTGTTTTAAGGGGCCTAAGAACTTTTTTGCACTAATTCCCCCCGTGACTGCAAATTATAAGCAGCGCAAGATTTAACTATTTTCGCAATTCTGTACCAGAACAATGGTAGGGGCGACGTGATGCAGCCCGAGTTGCCAGTCAACAATGGACTTATTAAAATACTCTTACAGTTACACGACTACGGACATGAATGGTTTTAGGGCCTTAATACGTGGTTTTCAAGTTCAGTTTGTTTGTTATTCTAAATGTAGGGAATGGAGAGCGTTGTACAAAATACCAAGTGGACAGTGTTACCAGCAGGGTTTCAAAGTGTAAGTAAAATTTGGTGCAATTAGGAGGAACGGTGTAGATTTGTGATAAAGGGCCTAAATGCAGGGAATGGAGTGGTCGGTCCGAAATTTAAAGTGGACAGTGTCACCCGCAGGGTTCCAAGGGGTAAGTATACAAAATGTGGTTCAGATAGGTGAAACGGAGTAGATTTGTGCCAAAGGACCTAAATGCAGGGAATGGAGTGGTCTGTCCGAAATTTCAAGCAGACAGTGTCACTCGTGGGGTTCCAAAGGTTAAGTATGTGAAATTCCTTCAGGTCAGTGAAACGGTGTAGATTTGTGCCAAAGGGCCTAAATGCAGGGAATGGAGCTGTCTGTCCGAAATTTCATGCAGACAGTGTTACTCGCAGGGTTTCAAAGGGTAAGTATACACATTTTGGTTCAGATCGGTGAAACGGTGTAGATTTGAGCCAAAGGGCATAAATGCAGGGAATGTAGTGGTCTGTCCGAAATTGCATGTAAACAGTGTTACTCGCAGGATTCCAAAGGGTAAGTATACAAATTTTGGTTCAGATCAGTGAAACGGTTTAGATTTGTGCCAAAGGGCTTAAATGCAGGGAATGGAGTTGTCTGTCCGAAATTTCATGCAGACATTGTTGCTCGCAGGATTCCAAAGGGCAGGTATACAAATTTTGGTTCAGATTAGTGAAACGGTGTAGATTTGTGCCAAAGGGCCTAAATGCAGAGAATGGACTGGTCTGTCATAAATTTCATGTAGACAGTGTTACTCGCAGGGTTCCAAAGGGTAAGTATACAAATTTTGGTTCAGATCGGTTAAACGGTGTGGATTTGTGCCAAAGGGCCTAAATGCAGGGAATGGAGGGGTCTGTCCGAATTGTAACATAGCCTAAACTATTTGTGTCGTCTGGCCTTTCGCAAGATGTAGTTCGCAGTGGAAGTGTGTACCGATTAGCCTGGCGCTGGGCCCATTAAACCGGACTAACGTTATGAAGGTATCAGAGGCGATGGATTGAACGTGCATTCACTGCCATGTGAATGCAAGTTCTATTCGAATGCGCTATACATTATGGGCCTAGCTTAGCTTAGCCTAAAGAAATAAAGACTAAATAAGGTACACATACTCAACACGTAGGCAAAGAAGAGATAATGTATTGACCAAAGAGATAACATCAAGGAATGACGAGGAAGCATTACATGCTATGAATGAGGTTAAGTGGACGTCACACATGAGATATTAGGTAAAATAACGGGCGAAAAAATCGAAACGTAAATGTCATGATCGGTAGGAGATAACGGTAAAGGGGGGAACACATCTGGGAAACTATACTCGTAAAGATTAAAATTACATTGGGAAAAATAAAGATTAAAAGGGCTAGACAAAGAGTCGGGGAAAGTGAGTCTACCGTCAAAGGAGCGAACGGTAGCTCAAATAGCCTTGAAGGAGATGAGGGAGTGCGAGGGGGACGGAGTATTAATAAAAGCGCGCGTAGATATGACGTAAATGAATAAACACAAAAAGGGACAAGTAACCGATATTAAAAACAAGTAGTTCCGTGAAGAACTATACAGCCTATTTTCATATATCCTACTCATGTTAACTGCCACTATCAACATACACAATTTCAGTTTGAGTGCTGTAATAGACTCGTAGATATTGAGAACCGACTAAATATTTCGGATGGTGGCCATGTTGGATTTTACATATGAAGGTCCTAGAATTATGTACTGTTACATGCAGATTATTGTGTACGTGTAGTATTCAAACTTCAATCGCATAATTAGGACACAAGAAGTAACAAGGAGATTTTAAAATTTCGCACAGCTGCCATCTTGAGGTTATGGAAACAATTGAAATAAATTAGATGCTAGTGGATTACCATTCGTATGAGGATTTACTGTACCAAGTTTCACTGCACTCGGATGGTTAAATTGCGAGAAACGTCCATGTGAATATTTATAGTTCGCGTCGCCGCCATGTTGGATTTGTGATCACTAGGTTATTTAAAGTCCTATAGGTGAACTTAAGTTCATAGCCCCTATGAACATTACAAAATTCAGTTTGATTGCTATAATAGATTCGTAGATATTCAGAGCCGTCTAAATATTTCGGATGGTCGCCATGTTGGGTGGTTAAATGTATAGGCCATAGAGTCATGTACCATTAAAGGAAAATTATTACGTAGGTTCATTATTCAAACTTTCACTTCGATCGCATGACTACATCACAAGAAATAAAAACTTAATTTAAAAATTCGCACAGCCGCCATCTTGAGGATATGTAAACAATTGAACTAAATTAGATACCAGTGCATTATAATGTGTATAAATATTTCCTGTACCAGATTTCAGTGCGTTTGGAACATTAAATCGCGAGAAAGGACTATTTGAAATTTTCAAATTCGCTTGGCCGTCATGTTCGTTTTGTAGTTAACCGGTTATTGAAAGACTTATAGATGGACTTCCAGTAGTGCCTTTTATTTTCGTAAAAAATTTCAGGGAGATACCAGTAATAGTTTCAGAGATATAGAATGCCGGTGAAATATTTCGCACATCCGCCATCTTGTGGCTATGTAAACAATTGAACGAAGTTAGATGTCGGTGCATTACAATGTATATGAACATATACTCTACCAAGTTTCATTGTGTTTGGTTGGTTAAATCGCGAGAAACGTCTATTTCAAAGTCGCAACTTCGCTTGGCCGCCATGTTGGTTTTGTAGTTACCAGGTTTTCAAAGGTCACATAAGTGAACTTATAGTAGTTCCCTTTATCAGCATACAAAATGTCAGGGTAATGTCGCTAATAGTTTCGGAGATATTGAATGCTGGTGAAATATTTCGCACAGCCGCCATGTTGGATCGGTGAGTCGTAACAAAATTTGAAGGGCACGGTCGGGGTCGCCCAAAATAGTGCTATGAACTTACCGAGTTTCATTGAAATTGCTCTAGCCGTTTAGATTTTATTAGGGACACACACACACACGAATCACACACACACACGCACACACACACGGACAAAAGGTGATCTCATAAGCCTATTTTTTCAAAATTGAAAATAGGCTAATAAATACGAGAAAGGTATCGCAACACATAATAAAAGATACCCATCACAATAAGTTACGTCAGAAAGGGATTTGCATATGAAAACGCAATCCTAAGATAAGAGGCAAACAAAAAGATAAGAGATATGGCATAGGTCTTACTGTTGAACACACGTTACTCAGTAAACCGGACCAAATACCTACACAAAAAGATACGACGAAATGGGGACAAAGAATAACGGGAACGAAACAGATACCCCATGGACATACTAGAATAGGCGAAACGCCCTAGTATTCCATACAATGAGCAATGACAAAAATACGTAACCTACCTTGATGGTATCAGCATTAATCCGGCATCACGGAATTACATCAAATGAACTAGATTCGCACCTCTACGCGCACCTTTATAAAAAACACAAACGAACGGGAAAAAACGGATAGAAAAGAAAGGCATCTCGAAAATGAGAGCGGGTGCATAAACAAAAAGGTCCTACCAGGATAGAAAAAACAGAAGACTGCCTGGAGAGTAACAAAGGGGTTGTCACAGGTGACGGAAAAAGGAAGTTAAACAGGAAAGAGGTGTCACTGATCACGATTCGTCATAGTAAGAAATCACTATAACGAACCTTGATCAGCAATTATAGAAATGTCCACTGATCTGCTCGGCTACCCTGGCCAGTAATAACCAAGAAGAAAAGAGAACAATTCCGATAATTGACACTCCGAAGAAAAGAGAAAAAAGGGAAGACTACAGGAGGAAAAGAAAAACGGTTCATATTCCTCTCGTAAATTGCTATCATATACAAAAAGAATTTTTCGAATCCGACTGGTGGTTCCAGAGATTAGCGCGTTTAAACACAAAAACACACAATCAAACACACACTCTTCATCTTTATTATATTAGTATAGATAGATAGATAGAACACAAAATGAACTGATGAAGTACTGTAGTGAGGAAATCTAAGAAGACATTATTCGGAAGGTGAAAGAAGCAGGCATGTTTTCCGTCATGTTCGATGAGACGTCAGACATTTCCCTAAAAGAACAGCTTGCATTGTCATTTCGCTACGTCCACGAAGAGAAGGTGCACGAAGTTCTTTTAGCCTACTTTTCACATTTTGCACAAATGAGGAAAAAGTAGACTTATGAGATCGATCTGGGAAAATGTGTGTCTGTCTGTCCTTCTGTCTGTCAGTCTGGCTGTGTGTGTGTGTCCCCCCCCCCCTATCAACTCCTAAACGGCTGCAGCAATCGAAACCAAATTTAGTATGAGTAGAGATGCATACCGAAATATCTCAAGCCCATATTTGAAAATGATGCCAGTGCTACCAATTGCTGAAAAAACGCACTAGAAATTTGAGCTCCGTGTTGGATATTTTGGAAGGTATGCATGGGATCTATTCCGAAATTGGCACACAGGTCGATAATACTATTTCAGTTTAATTTCCAGGAGGCCATACATGACAGTGTTGCCAAAATAATTTCAAACCGTCTGATAGGTCCAATTTTTAAATGCATATAACTTCTACACTATGAATTTGACTTCAACCTAATTTAGTATGTAATCTGTGGAAATAAACAGATATGACTGAGCCTATTCTTATGCGCCACCAGGGATGCCAACTGTTAATAATTGCTCTCTCTATTTTTTAAAATCCAAATCTCTCTATATATAAGAATGAAAGTTTGTCTGTTTTTTCTGAATTTCTACGCAAATTTGCGTTATTTACGCGTTTTAGACTGTTTTATGACGGATGCGCGCGAAAATGAAATTTTTGTCTGTCTGTCTGTCTGTGTGTTTGTCTGTGGACAATTTTGTGTGTCCTTATAACTCGAGAACGGCTGAGTGGATCAACGTAAAATTTGGTACAGATATCCTTCAGAGGCAAGACACCAATCATTGATGTAACTCTTCTCTGTACCTCTCATAAAAGGGGGCCTACCCCCTTAAAATACATGCTGAAATAGGCGTAGAAGGGCGAGACAAAGCTCATTTTCAGCCCCTCAATGTGAGAAACGAAACTCGGGGGCCCTAAAGGGACCCCGAAAACCACATTTTAAGGCCCTAAAACCAATAGTTTTTGAGATATTCCCAGAAAATTAATTTCATTTAATACAATAATGAAAGGAAGCTAGCCGGTAACCATGGCAACAGAAATTCAAAGGTCCATCTATTGCTGTAATATAAGACGCAATACAATTCCATTTATTACATTACTGAGATAGTTTGCAAACGGCTAGAAGGTTATAACGGAACCAAACTAAGCTGTAAAATTCATCAATAGATATAATGCGCTTAAGGGGGTCAAGGGGTACTCTAGAATTTTTTCACGCGATTTACACGTGCTGGTGTGCTACGGAAGGTATATTATATCCCTATCCCTATATTGTTATATTATTATTATTATTATAATTAATATTATTATTACACTACGGAAAGGAAGACCCCAGAGGACTGGAAAAAGGGAATAATTGTCCCGATCTTCAAGAAAAGTAGTAGAACAGAATGCAGAAACTATCGGGGAATAAAACGGATGAGTCATTGTGCAAAGATGTTTGAGAAATTTTTGGAAAGGGAGTTAGGACAAGGATAGAAGGAGGGATGGGGGAAGAACAACATGGCTTCAGAGCAGGAAGGTCCACAGTGGATTTGATTTTTGCTGTAAGGCAGTTACAAGAACAGCACTGTGGTTATGGAACAGATCTACTGATGGCCTTCCTGGACATTGAGAAAGCATATGACAGTGTATGCAGAAACAAAGTATGGAAGTCCCTGGAGGATAGAGGAGTAGAAAAATGGACTATAAGGAGGATAAAGGAGATGTACAAGGGAAGCGTGAGCTGTGTGAAAGTGGGAGGAGAGAGATCGGACTGGGTGGAACAGAGAAACGGCCTGAAACTAGGAAGTGCACTGGCACCGTTACTTTTCATTGTGGTTATGGATGACATAATGACCCGAGTGGCACAAGTAATTAGGGAAGGAAAGATGAAAGCAATGGTGTTAGCGGATGATTTGATGATTTGGGGAAACAAGAAGGAGGAGGAGGTACAGGAACAGTTGGACGTGTGGGAAGGAATAATACAAGGATATGGGATGAAATTTAGCATAAATAAGAGTGAGATGGTGATTACAACAAGGAAGAAGGAAAGAACCACAACGGGAATAACAACTGGTGGGAAACAGCTGAAGAAAGTGGAGAGTTTCAAGTATCTGGGAAGCCTGATACAAGATAATGGAAGAAACTATAGAGAAACAATGAGCGGGGGAGACAGGCAGAAGCATTCCGGAGGAGTGTGAGAAGCATATTATGGAGCAAGGATGTCCCTCAGAACAGAAAAAAGATCATATATCGGACGTACTATCTCCCTATCCTGACGTATGCCTCGGAGACCTGGGCTATGAAAGGAAGGGAGAAGAGCAAAATACAGGCCAGTGAGATGAGGTTCTTGAGAAGCAGTATTGGAGCTACAAAGATGGACAGAATAAGAAATGAGAGGACCAGAGAATTAATAAAGGAGGAACCATTACGGGATGGTATAGAGAAATCTAGACTTAGATGGCATGGACATGTAAAACGAATGGAGGATAAGAGGATACTCAGGAGGATACACGAGACGAAGTGGGAACGAAAGAGACCGAGAGGAAGACCGAGAGACAGGTGGCTGAAAGGGATGGAAGAAAGCGAGAAGAAGAGAGGAGAAGACTGGACAGGGGTGGAAGCTGAGAGATGGTGGGAAGACAGAAGACGTTGGAGGGGCCTGTGTTCCAAACAGACCCGGCCAACGGCTGGAAACTGTGCAAGAGGATGATGATGATGATGATACTACGGCCTACAACGACGAGACAAAGCTCATTTTCAGCCCCTTGGTGTCAGAAAAAAAACCTCGGTGCCCCTAAACAGTCGTAAAGGGTCCCCGGAAACTACATTTTAATGCTCTAAAACCAAGAGTTTCTGAGATATTCCCAGAAAACTAATTTCATTTAATAAACTAATGTAGGAATGCAAGCCAGTAACCATGATAACAGTGTCTCAAAATGGTACATCCAACTTTCCATCTATTTCTGCAAGAAGTAATGCCACTCCATTTATTAAATTTCTGTGAAAGTTTGCAAATGGCTATAAGGTTATCACGGAACCAACAAAAACTGTAAAATTCATCAATGCGCTTAAGGGGGTCAAGAGGTACCCTGGATTTTTTCACAAGACTTAAACGTGCAATGTGTCGTACAGAAGGTCTATTATATCATCAAACAGCAACATTATTTTCTAACATTCCTGAATTGAAATAGTTTATTTTTTATTTTATTTTTTTGCTTTTAGGAATTTGGGCCATTGGAGGCTAAAAAACCTGAATTTTCATGCACCACAAGCCTTTATAATTTATAATTGGATGCGCACTTGACACAACAGTGTGGGTCAGTTTTTATGTGACGTGAATTGCATTTCGTCTACGAGGTTTTCAATTTTATTTTCACGTCAGGAAGTACACGTTAGGTAAATTAGTTTCAGAGCATATTTCAACTAATCATTTATCTTTGTCGACAAACAGGTTCCAAGCCCCTAACCATTGCAACAGTAGCTCAATTGATTACGTCTGGTTATTAACACCGACGACCGTTCGAAGAATGGGTACTTCTGCTAGTACCAGTATATCATAATGTATGCAAACCGACAGCTTTAAACTATGCACACGTATAGTACCTGACATTTTAGATTATTTGGAGTAACTTATATACGTCAGTTCTTCCAACATGATTCTAAGCCTGCTGATAGGACCAATTTTTAAATGCATGTAACTTCTATACTATCAGTTGGATTTCAAGCAAACTTTGTATGTGCTATTTGTAACACTAGCAGGTACCCGCGGCTTCGCCCGCGATCAAGACAATGGGGACGATGCATTATTGCTGATAATTGGTCTATTCTATTACAGCAATCGCGGCTATAGGTGTGTCCATTCTAATTCTGAATTATCTGATACATACAGTATATTGATATGATCAGCAAAGTGGGAATTTTATAGAGTTGTAAAGGTCTGCAGGGTTCGATGTTACAATATGTTAACACATTTTAAAATTACGTTTTTGGTTTTGACATCTTCTGCTGAGACATAACGATTTTGTTGTCCGGATGCTCGCGAGCACGCCACATACGGTTAGCCATGGGAAAAAATGGTTTTGTCTAAATGTACACGTGCTACTGTTAAGTGTGTGTCATTGCGCTTTGTTAATGAAATTGCGAATATTGTTTGAAGAGGGAACTGCACTCTTGCACACTGGAATGGCAAATATATCGGAATATGGGGAATTAAAAGTAATCTTTTCTTAAGCTATTCTGGATGTAATTTGGCCATACTAATTGATGATTTGAACGTAAACATATCCCAATTAATAGACCTATAGTTAAATATCGCTCACGTTGGCCACTGATGTACACTATGCAGTTTCTTCCAGTGTTCCATCCCAGGGATTGAAATTCTCTAACGACCCTTTTGCCCCACATGCCTCTCTAAGTAATTAAAATTCCTGATTGTTGTTGTTTGAGTCTTCAGTTGTTTAACTGGTTTGATGCAGCTTTCCATGCCTCCCTCTCCTGAGCTAATCGTTTCATTTCTACATAGCTACCACACCCTACATCCGAGGCAATCTGTTTAACCCTGGTTTACCCCTACAGTTCTAGTCCGCGACCCTCCCATCCATAACTACTGTCGACCAAACTATGTACTCGAGTTTGAAGTTTGTTTGTGAAGTAACCGACAGACCTATATAAAATCCAATAACATCATCATTTTCGTCGTTCTATTTTACGTTAGATCATGTAGGTTTGGAATTTTTAATTTATATTTTAATATTTTTTTATCACAGTTGGAACACAAGAAGTGCCCGTTCTTAAGCGATTTTCAACAATGCGTCACATTGAAGAATTATTATCTCACAAACCCGTCATCAGGTCGAATCCAAATTTTAACACAATATACATTGGAATGTTGTATAACAGGTTTATTAATTTTAAAATTTTGTGTTTACAAGAAACAAAGTTGTTATCATTTTTGTAAGGTAACTTTTCCTCGGCTCGGGATGGTTTGAAAATGTAGTTCTTGATCGCGTTGTAATCCTTATACATCAAAACTGTATGCTGTATGGTTGTGAAATACGTAAATTAATTCACTTATTTTATATCGGTTTGTATTTGTACGGAGAATTAAGACATGGTTCACCAGTTAGCCGCTCCGGTGAAAGCAGTACATAATTGCCAAGTTGGGCTACATCACGAGTCATGGCGCGTCTCGCTCGTAAGTGATGGGCTCCATATCAGCAACGCTGTACAGCATTTCCCGGAGCGGGTAGCTGGTGAACCATGTCTTAATTCTCCGTACAAATACAAACCGATATAAAATAAGTGAATTAATTTACCTATTTCACAGTCATACAGCATAACTTTTTGATGTATAAGGATTACAACGCAACCAAGAACTACATTTTCCAACGACCCCGAGCCGAGAAAGAGTTACCTTACAAAAATGATAACAACATTCGTTCTTGAACCCACAAAATTTTGAAATTAATAAACCCGTTATACAACATTCCAATGTATATTGCGTTAAAATTTGGATTCGATCTGATGACGGGTTTGTGAGATAATAATTCTTAAATGTGACGCATGGTTGAAACACGCTTAAAAACGGGCACTTTTTGTGCTTCAACTGCGATAAAAAATATTAAAATATAAATTAAAATTCCAAACCTACATGAACTAACGTAAAATCGAACGAAGAAAATGATGATGTCATTGGATTTTATGAAGGTCTATTGGTTACTTCATAAACAACCTTCAAACTCGAGTGCACATAATATTTGGGTCGACAGTAAGCTTGCTATTCCTGGGTGTCTAATATGTTACCTACCCTCCTATCTCTTCTCTTCATTAGCAGTCGCCAGAAACATCTCTCCTCTCCCACTCGCCTTAATACCTCTTCATTTGTTACCCTATCTACCCATCTGATCATCATTCTCCTGTATCACCACATTTCAAAAGCTTCAATTATCCTCTTTTCCGCTGCACCATTAGTCCCTTAGTACAACTCAGCAACTTTTCTAGGTTTAAGCCGTGCCTTGTGCGGGGATTCAATGGCCGTGAAAGACAAAATACCAACTTTATTGAAATAAGATTGCCCAATTCCTCAGTAAGATAATTTAAGAAACAATAATAATTAGCGTGACAGCCGGTAGAATACGACACATTCGACTGTGAATATACGTTGCAGATCATGGTTAAAAACGAAAAAGGGCAGATCAAAATTGGCAAACATAAATATTCAGTTAACAAAAAACAAATTTATAAAGAAAATGAAAGCATACCGTGCAAAATAGAAAGTATCTTAACATTGTAAATTCGAGTAAACTTCTGAAAGCTCGCTTACAACAACCAGCCGCAAGAATATAAAATTAGACTCAAAATCACGATCGTATCCGAGCCCCAAAAGCAACCTCTATAAATAAAATATATCTCATTTTACGCGTATCAATGCGAGGACAACGTTCGTGGTTAAAAGTGGGAACCGAACCCAGCGTTTTAAGGCCCTAAAACGAACGGTTTTCGAGATATTGCCAGAAAACTATCCCCGGTCTGCGATATTTCAGCGGTTGCCATAGTAACGTTGATCTGTTTCTCAGAGGGAACACAGTTATTTGGGAATATCTCCGAAACCGTTCATTTTAGGAACTTAAAAAGTGTGTTTCGGGGTCCCTACAGGACCTCCGAGTATTGTTTCTCGTATCTGGTGGCTTAAAAGAGCTAAATCCGAACTTTGTACCGACTGTCCTTGCTCAGTGCCAAAGGGACGAAAAAAGTCACTTACAAATTGAATATCCAAAAACCGTTTCTAGTGGGCCTCTACATACTCGGATCAACCAACATGCAAAATTTCAGCTTTTTAGGTCTAGTGGTTTGAGCCCTGCGTCGATGACTAAATTTTGGATTGTCAATGCCAAAGGGCCGAAAAAAGTCACTTACAAATTGAATTTAAAAAAACCGTTTCTTAGTGAGCCTTTACATACTCGGATCAACCAACATGCAAAATTTCAGCTTTCTAGGTGTAGTGGTTTGAGCCCTTCGGTGATGAGTCAGTTTTGGATTATATATAAGAGATAACAGATATGACGGTAAGTATTCTTAAGAGCAATTAGGGCTGCCAACTGTTAATAAATGCTGTCTATACTTTGTACCCTAATATCAATATATCAGAAAGTAAGCAAGCCAACAGATCTATACTTTGCACACGTATAGCACCTGACAATCTAGGCTAATATGGGGAAATTAATATGTCAGTGCTGCCAACATGATTCTATGTCCGCTGATATTTCCAATTTTAAAATACATGTAACTTCTATACTAACAAATGGATTTCATACAAAGTTGGCACAACAAGATATCGTAATATTTCAGATTATTTCTGACCAGAACACGCATGACATTGTTTCCAACATGCTTTTACGCGTGCTGATAGATCCAATGTCTAACTGCATGTGACGTCCATTGGACTTCAACCAAATTTTGTATTCTGTACCTTAAGAGATGGAACTAAGAATATATTCAGTCACCAGGGCTGCCAACTGTAGTGCTTTATTAGGCTACATTATACCAGGTATATTTCGGACTAATCAGACATTTCGATATTACCAACTTAATTTGGTCATTATTCTAGATAGGTTCATATACTGTAGATTAATCATTGGCATGAATATTAATTTTAAGGAAAGTAGGCTCTTTAGTTCGTCACGGAACTTCTAGTTGACATTTGCGGACGCCTATGAGTCCATTAGGGAGGACGATATTTAAGGCGGGGAACCAAAATTGTCAGGCTTTGCTCTTGGTCACGTTGTACAAGATCTCACTACAAAGCTCTCACTCGATGTTAAGATTTGTGTTGGGGTAGGCACGGATAACTGTTCGGTGATGCCATCGGAAACGAAAGATGCAGTACAGGAACTTTTGAAAGCGGCACTTTGCGGTTCTAGGTGCCCAGGCTAAAATCACGCCCTTACGAGCAGCTTAGCGAAAACTTCAAAAGTAGTTGCCACTCGTAATGGTTCAGCATTCATGAAAAATACAATTAACTTTGCTAGATCATCTCCTATAAGATACATTTTTTGTCAGTTTTGGACGAAAACTTTGGCAAACTGTGTAAAACGAGGTGGAGTGAAAAAAATTATGGCCATTTACAGTTCGATAGACTGTTAGTTAGATAATTCGAGCTTTAGAAATCATAGCAGAATGGGAGGACAGCGACACATCGAGTGCAGCCGAATCCCTCATTCAATAATTGTGTGATACGCAATTTGTGGTTTCAATGTTGTGTCTGTGCGACGTCCTGGGTAAAACCCGGCCTTTGAGCCTTCTTCAAGACGACTCATTGGACTTGGTGGCGGCTTCCGCGGGTGTCATGGACACCATCGAGGCGCTTTCGATTGCACGTGAGAATGATGAACCGTACTTCGAGACAATATTTAACCCAGTGAAATCTTATGCCGAAGAACTGGAATTTGAGTTGGCGTTGCCCCGAATAGCAGGCAGGAGGAAGCGGTCCAACGTTCCAGCTGACACTAACACACCCAAAGAGTTCTACCGCCGAACTGTCTTCATTCCGCTGATCGAGCATGTGGTGCAGGATCTCAAGGAACGGTTTCCAAATGAATCTATGGCCACATTCGACTTAAATTTGTTGATGCGTGCAATCTGCGTTGACAAACCGGCTAAAGACCCAACAGTGGCGCAATGTTTGGAGGCTCTTCGCATCAAGTATCAGCCTTTGCTAATTTCCGACGGGCGCCACTTGCAGGGAGAGTATGCTGTATGGAGACAGCGAAGGTTGAGATTGAAGTCGGCATGGAATATTTATTTATTTATTTATTTATTTATTTATCGTATGGATTTTAGTGCCGGGAGTGTCCGAGGACATGTTCGGCTCGCCTGAGTCTGTAGCTGCTTCCAGCGGACACCCTAAAGGGTGAGCTACAAGTTCCGTTCAATTTCAAGTAGTTCCAACTTTCGCCACCAGATATCAATGATACCTAGTGGTGAAAGTTGGAACTTTGATAGAGCGTTCTGACGAAATCTAACCTAACAATTTTGCTTTACACAAGTTTAGTCTGTGAAAGGATCGTTTGCATGCCATAAATCTATGACATGGGACCACCGGCTTTACTTCCTCTCCGAAGGAAGGCATACTGAAGGATTTTTAATGCTCTTAAAAAATCTGACGACTTCAGCCGGGTTTGAACTCGCTATCTTGGGCACATCAGTTCAGCATGCTACCGACTACGCCACCGAAGCTGCTGGCATGGAAGAAATTGCCATCAACTGCAATTGAGTCAATGGTAGCTGCTTCTCAAAGCTTGACACCTACAATCAAAACCTCCCTGCAGGTTTTGGCGACGATGCCTGTGAGAAACGCAACTCCCGAGTGCTTGTTTTTGACATTGCGAAGGCTGAAGGACTGGCTACGGTCCCGAATGTCGGAAGAAAGGCTAACCGGACTGGCTCTGTTACATTGCCATCGGTCAACGAAAGTCAGTGTGGAGAAAGTAATTGATCGGTTTGCCAAAATGAAGGCAAGGCGATTGAATTTTTTTGTTTGATCAGATACCTACAATAAATAGATTTAAATTTTATTGTGTGTGTTTTCTTTCTAGAATCTATTCGACCCTCTCCTCGGTTTTTATAAAACTAATAGGTTATTATACGAATTTCAGTCCGTATGATATTATGCGACATGCTACCAGTAAAAATTAAATATATATAAAAATAGGACGAATGATCCCCCCCCCCTTTCTCTATCTCTCTCTCTCTCTCTTTATAGGCTTATCCCCCCCCCCCCCCAAAGTTCTGGCTGCGACCGCCTGGCCGTGTTTACAGGGGCGAAAAAGATAATGACCCACTACCAAAACCCATTATGTCTATCATTTGGAAAATCCATTTAATAGTTGGGAGAGTTTTTAGCCTATTTTCAATTTTGAAAAAAATAGGCCTATGAGATCACCTTTTGTCCGTGTGTGTGTGTGCGTGTGCGTGTGTGTGTGTGTGTGATTCGTGTGTGTGTCCCCCCCTAATAAAATCTAAACGGCTGGAGCGATTTCAATGAAACTCGGTATGTTCATAGCAATATTCCCGGCGACCTCGACCGTACCCTTCAAATTTTGTTACGTCTCACCAATGCAAAATGGCGGCTGTGCGAAATATTTCACTAGTATTCAATATCTCCGAAACTATTACCGATATCGCCCTGAAATTGTGTACGGTGATAAAGGGTACTACTAGAAGTTCACCTATGAGACTTTCAAAAACCTGGTGACTACAAAACCAACATGGCGGTCAAGCGAAATTGAGACTTTTAAATAGACTTTTCTCGCGATTTAACTATCCACACGTAATGAAACTTGGTACAGCAAATGTTTATACACATTGTAATGCACTGGAGTCTAATTTAGTTCAATTGTTTACATAACTTCAAAATGACGGCTGTGCGAAATATTTCACTGACATTCTATATCTCCGAAACTATTACAGATATCACCCTGTAATTTAGTACGGTGATAAAGGGTACTGATACAAGTTTACCTATGTATATTTCATAAACTTGTAAAGTAGAAAACGAACATGGCGACCAAGCGAATTTGAGACTTTTAAATAGACTTTTCTCACGATTTAACCATCCAAACGTAATGAAACTAGGTACAGCAAGTGTTTATACACATAGTAATGCACTGGAGTCTAATTTAGTTCAATTGTTTACATAACCTCAAAATGGCGGCTGTGCGAAATATTTCACTGACATTCTATATCTCCGAAACTATTACAGATATTACCCTGCAATTTTGTACGGTGATAAAGGGTACTGGTACAAGTTTATCTATGTATACTTCATAAACTTGTAAAGTAAAAAACGAACATGACGACCAAGCGAATTTGAAATATTTTAATAGACTTTTCTCGTGATTTAACTCTCTGAGCGCAGTGAAATGTGGTACAGTAAATGATTTTGCAGATTGTAATGCACTACCATCTAATTTAAATCAATTGTTTACATAACCTCAATATGGCGGCTGTGCGAAATTTTTAAATTAAGTTTTTTATTTCTCGTGTCGTAATCATGCGATCGAAGTGAAAGTTTGAATAATGAACCTAGGCAATAATTGTCCTTGAATGGTACATAATTCTATGGCCTATACATATAACAATCCTAAATGGCGAGCTTCCGAAATATTTAGACGGTTCTCAATATCTATGAATATTTTACAGCAACCAAACTGAATTTTTTCATGTTCATAGAGACTATGAACATATGTTCATCTATAGGACTTTCATTAACCTGGTGAGCACAAATCCAACATGGCTGTGACGCGAAATATAAATATTTAAATGGACGATTCTCGCGAATTAACTATCCGAGTGCTGTGAAACGTTGCACGTTAAATGCTTCTACAAATGTTGATCCACTGGCATGTAATTTATTTCAATTGTTTGCATAATCACAAGATGGCTGCTGTGCGTAATTTTAAAATCTCGTTTTTACTTCTTGTGTTCTAATCATGCGATTGAAGTTTGAATACCACACGTACACAATAATCTTAATGTAATAGTACAAAAATAAAAATCCAACCTGGCGACAATCTGAAATATTTAGACGGTTCTCAATATCTACGAATCTGTTACAGCAATTAAACTGAAATTTTGTATGTTGTTAGAAGAAATTAACATGAGCAGGATATATGAAAATAGGCTGTATAGTTCTTTACGGAATTACTTGTTTTAATGGAAAAGAATGGTGTAAAACATGAAAATTAGCCATTTAATTCTTCGCATCTACTTGTTTTAAAAATTATGCAGGTAATAGGGATGTTAAAGATATAACTTATGATTATTTTAAAAAATACATTTGATAAACTGAGTTAATATTAGTATAGCATTTCAGCTTACACGGCCAAAGAATTAAAACTCAGCAATTTTTCCAAGTTCATGCCGTGTCTCGTGCAGGGTTTCGCATAGCAACACCAATATAGGCTCATCAGTGGGCTCTTGGTGTCCGTTCCCGGATACCAACAGGAGTAGCGAACTATGTAGTACCTCTCTTCTTATAAAGTGCACCTGCGCTTCTTTACTGTGAGAGCTAAAAGCTCAAGCATCCTTTTGCCTCGCTTTAAAGACTTCCAAAAAGATGGTGAAAGGCTGCTTGAGGTTTTAGCTCTCGCAGTAAAGATGTTCACGTGCTCTTCATAAGAAGGGAGGTAGTGCGAAGTTTGCTACTGTTGTGGGGGGGGGGGGGTTCAGGGCACGGGCACCAAGAGCCCGCTGATGAGCTTATCTTGGTGTTCCTAGGTGAAATCCCGCAAAAGACGCGGCATGAACCTAGAAAAATTGCTGAGTTTTAGAGCTAATATTGTGACACCCACTATACAGTCTTGTGCCCTTCAAATAAGCTCTGTCCGTTTCCGTCACCTACGAGGCCATGATAAAATGTTGGCTGAATCCCATTGAAGCTGCCCACCCCATTAGAGACGGTCACATTTTGATCGTAAGCTACATTCGCTGTAATCTAGTTGTAAATGTAACGGCCATAACGAAGAATGTCCCATTATACGATCGACCGCTGCAGTTTAATGACAAGATAAAAGTTTCGAGAGAGTTCGATATGATTTATCGACTTGTACATCTATCGGTGCAGCGATAAATTGCGTGCAGACTATCGACACTTCTCGATCAGCTGCGGTGCCTGTCTCTATGTACAAGGCTCTGGCACATTCCCTGGAATGTTTTCAATTTTTTTCTCCCTTGTGGTAAGCCACGAGCTGCAGCAAGCAGTGTGTATGAAGATATAAATCAGTTAGGATTATTAACCCTGCCGCATGCTGGCGGCTGATTTACGACCTGGCCTTGCTTAAGCCTCACTCTCCACGGGTACTCAACTTCATACAGGGCTATTACTCAGTCCGCGGCCAATCTCAGTCACCCGACGCTGGCGCCTCTAACTGGCCCTGCTTCTACCCTCGACATCACCATAGAAGGACAGGTGATTCTCTTCCAACCCAGTGGCGATTCCTCCATGTAGGACGCGAGGGTCATCCTACAGTCAGTTCTCAGCTGAAACTGTTTAAAACAAGAAGTTCCGTAACGAACTAAAGAGCCTACATTTCTTAAAATTTAAGATTCATGCCCATGATTAATCTATATGGATCTATCTAGAATAATGACGAAATGAAGTTGGTAATATCGAAATTTCGAGTTAGTTCGAAATACTGTATACCTGGCATAATGTAGCCCAATACAGCACTACAGTTGGCAGCCCAGGTGACTGAATATATTCTTACTTCCATCTCTTAAGGTACAGAATACAAAATTTGGTTCAAATTCAAATTATAGTATGGAAGTTACATGTATTTAAACAAGATGTTCAGTAAAGAACATATAGCCTACTTTCTCCTAAATGCATGGGTATTGTTATAACCCTTTGTCCTTTTCAAGGAGTATGATTGAATGTTGTTTGTAGTAGCTTGTTGAAATACAACGTGCTATAGGGATATTAAACATGAATATGAGGTTCCCTTTGCTAGTGCTACCTCTGTACCAAATTTCGTTCAATTCGGTTTCACCGTGTTTGAATTGATAGGGGGAATCGATTTGCACACATACTTGGCCACCATCTGCAAACTATTGGGCTGATGTTCTTGCGGTTTGGTCAGAATATGTTTCCCACATAAAGATATGGTGTTGCAAAATTTGGTAGAAACTAGATTATTAGGTTGGTCGTAATTATATTTTAGCTTTTAACATTTGGGTGGCCGCGATTACGTTTCCGTCAAGATAGCGGTGATATAAAACATGACACTGAGGTGCCCTTTGCTAGTGCTACCTCTGTACCAAATTACGTTCATTCGGTTCCACCGTGTTCGAATTAATAGGGGGAATCAATTTTGACATGAAGATGGCCGCCATCCGCAAACTATTAGGCTAATGACCTATTTGGTCAAAGGATGCTCCCTCCATAAAGGTATGTTGTTGCAAAGTTTGGTAGAGATCGGATGGTTATGTTAGTCGTAATTTGATTTAAGCTTTAAACATTTGTGTGGCCGCCATTACGTTTCTGTCAATATGGCGGCGATATTAATCATGACACTGAGATGCCCTTTGCTAGTGCTATCTCTGTACCAAATTTCGTTCCATTCGGTTTCACGGTGTTTGAATTAATAGGGGGAATCGATTCTGACACAAAGATGGCCGCCATCCGCAAACTATTAGGCGAATGACCTATTAGATTGGTCAAAAAATGCTCCCTCCATAAAGGCATGTAGTTGCAAAATTTGGTATAGATCGGAAGATTAGGTTCATCGTAATTTGATTTAAGCTTTGAACATTTGTGTGGCCGCCATTACGTTTCTGTCAATATGACGGCAATACAACATGACACTGAGATGCCCTTTGCTAGTGCTACCTCTGTACCAAATTTCGTTCCATTCGGTTGCACCGTGTTCGAATTAATAGGGGGAATCGATTTTGACACGAAGATGGCTGCCATCCGCAAACTATTACGCTGATGACCTATTAGTTTGGTCAAAGGATGCTCCCCCCATAAAGGTATGTTGTTGCAAAATTTGGTAGAGATCGGATGATTAGGTTAGTCGTAATTTGATTTAAGCTTTGAACATTTGTGTGGCCGCCATTACGTTTCCGTTAAGATGGCGGTGATATAAAACATGACACTGAGGTGCCTTTTGTTAGTACTACCTCTGTACCAAATTTCGTTCCATTCGGTTGCACCGTGTTCGAAATAATAGGGGGAATCGACTTTCACACAAAGATGGCCACCATCCGCAAACTATTACGCTGATGACCTATTAGATTGGTCAAAGGATGCTCCCTCCATAAAGGTATGTAGTTGCAAAATTTGGTAGAGATCGGATGATTAGGTTAATCGTAATTTTATTTAAGCTTTGAACATTCGTGTGGCCGCCATTACGTTTCAGTCAAGATGGCGGCGATATAAAACATGACACTGAGGTGCCCTTTGCTAGTGCTACCTCTGTACCAAATTTCGTTCCATTCGGTTCCCCGTGTTTGAATTAATAGGGGGAATTTATTTTCACACAAAGATGGCCGCCATCCGCAAACTGTTAGGCTAATGACCTATTCATTTGGTCAAAGGATGCTTCCCCCATAAAGGTATGTTGTTGCAAAATTTGGTAGAGATCGGATGATGAGGTTAGTCGTAATTTGATTTAAGCTTTGAACATTTGTGTGGCCGCCATTACGTTTCCGTCAAGATGGCGGTGATATAAAACATGACACTGAGGTGTCCTTTGCTAGTGCTACCTTTGTACCAAATTTCGTTCAATTCGCATTCACCGTGTACGAATTGATTGGGGGGGGACAGACATTCAGTGTACACACACTCACACACAGACACACACACACACACACACACAGACTCACACACACACATACACACACACACTCACACACACACATACACACACACAGACACACTTTTTTCGCCCTGTGTTGATCTCATAAGTCTACTTTCATTTTTTGCAAAAATCGAAAGTAGGCTAAAAATCGTCCTATCAGCAGGCTTAGAATCATATTGGTAGCACTGACGTATATAAGTTACTCCAAATTAATCTAGAATGTCAGGTTCTATAAGTGTGCATAGTTTAAAGCAGTCGGCTTGCATTCTTTCGTATATATTGGTATTTGGAAAAAATAAATTGAGAGCATTTATTAACAGCTGGCAGCCCTGGTGGCTCTTAAGAATGCGCTCAGTCATATCTGTTTATGTACTCATAGTACATACGAAATTTGGTTGAAGTCCAATTGATGATAGTGTAGGAGTTATACACATTTAAAACAAGATGTTCAGCAAAGAACATATAGCCTACTTTCTCCTAAATGTATGGGTATATTTATGACTCTTTTTCCTCATCCCTAACACAATCACCTCTACCACAATGTATTGTTTGTTTTCTTTTATATTGATAATTAGCCAGTAAGTGTCAAAATCAATATTGTACACTTTATGATGATTGAATAACAAAACTACTAACTTATTGTAATGCATTCACGTCCGTTAATCTCTATATTAAGCTAGCCTGCTAAGTTAAGAATCTTCCGTTTTGGGTATCTTCCCCTTTAAAAATCCACGCCGATCACAGTAGGTTGGTGCTGCAACCTATCAGTGAATTAATCTTTATGTTGTACGCCTATGCACTGCCATCGTAATGTACTACGATGGCAGTGGCCTAAGGGTGTTGAATGAGTAGACAGTTTAAAGTAGCCAAGAGGGAGGCGATCCAGCTGGCAGTGTTTAAAGGTAATCGGAGCGCGATCGTGGCTAATAGTTGAACTACCAGTATTACAAAATTGCCATACTTCAGGAGGCCAGGTATTTACATAGCGGTAAGTTTGGAACAATATTACCCACATAACCCACAAGAGGACAGCATCGTACAGAGGCATTAAGAAGGCTGTGGTTAATGACAACGTGTATCTAGTTCTTCTATTCTCCTTTTCCTAATGTCTTCTGTTTATTTGCGATGCTGGGGCTGTGATTTTATTAATAAACGAGTGTATACATTAGCCTCTCCTTTGAGCTAAATGACATCTTATTCAGTATCTGTGGAAAGAGCTCGTGCACATCATTTGTAAAAGAATTCAAGAAAAAAAAAGTTAACTGCAGTAGTACTCGATCCCCAGTCGACTGCGTAACAGACTAACACGCTAGCCCAGAGCTAATCCGATCCTTAACAACATGGCGTTCTTAACTGACATTAGATACAACCTGTTGGCAAATAATGACTTTAAATAAACGATTTCTTCACAGCAGTACATCTTCATTAAAGATAATTTCATACAAAGTTTATATTATTGTATCAGTAGGGTATATCACATACAACATACTAAAACTATTGAAATATAAGACAGGCACATGAGGACAGCTGCTATCTTGTCGTGTGACACAGACAGCTCAGCTCTTTTAAGCCACTCATACAGTATAATATTATAATATTAAATTATAATAAATAACTGATCACGACCTTCAGGATGGCTTAAATCACCCTAGGCTCGATTATCGGAATTGGAGGGTCTTAAGCCATTGATTAAAATGGTTGAATAATTCACACGGCCGCCATCCTGAAATGGTACGGCCGATTACCTTGAATGTTGGATGAAAGACGCGTCCTATATAAAGGTATGTTGTCACCAAATTTGGTAGAGATCGGATGATTAGTTTAGCCGTAATTTGATTTTACGTTTTGAACGTTTGAGTGGCTGCCATTCTGTTTTGGTAAAGATGGCGGCGATATAAAGTATGACACTGAGGTGCCCTTTGCTAATGCTACCTCTGTACCAAATTTCGTTCAATTCGGTTTCACCGTGTTCGAATTGATAGGGGGGACAGACATTCAGAGTACACACACTCACACACACACACACACAGACTCACACACACACATACACACACACAGACAGACAGACAGACACACTTTTTTTCGCCCTGTAGTGATCTCATAAGTCTACTTTCATTTTTTGCAAAAATCGAAAGTAGGCTAATAAAAATTGGACTTATCATTAGGCTTAGACTCATTTCGGCAATACTGTCATGTATGGCCTCCTGAAAATTAAACTGAAGTTTTATTATCTATATGTGTGCCAATTTTGGAATAGTTCCCATGTATATCTTCCAAGATATCCAACATTGAGCTCAAATTTCAATTGCGATTTTTCAGCAGTTGGTAGCATTGACATCATTTTCAAGTATGACATTTAGATATTCCGGTATAGATCATGACTCATACCGAATTTGCTTTCGATTGCTGCAGCCGTTTAGGAGTTGATAGGGGGGGGGGGACACAAACACAGACAGACAGCAAGACAGACAGACATACAGAAGGACAGACAGACAGACATACAGACAGACATTTCCCCAGATCGATTTCATATGTCTACTTTTTCCTCAATTTTGCAAAATGTGAAAAGTAGGCTAAAAATTAAATTGATTGTTTTTTTAAATAGTCTCTGGGGCCACCATGCGCGCCCTCTCGATAAGCTCTGTCTTACTGTCACTGTCAGTACTTGTAACTACAGTAGTTCTACATTTCGCCCCTACATGGGTGAAGCGTGACTCTCACCACCCGGTGTAGAAAGCTGAGGAAGGAAGCCTTGCATCCTAAAAGCACGTGCTTATAGCTTTAGAAATGTATGGGAGCCTTTGAGGGGGAAGGGGCAGGTTTGGTCTGTTCAATGGCGCTCTGAGGACGTCGACTGAGATCCTCAAGTCTCGCTATTGGTTGAATTGAGACCAACACTACGGGCTTATTGTTTACGATTTCGCGCGGTCAGAATGGATAGTCTGTTTTCAGCGTGTGCACATCTTTAGAGTGGTATTCGATTGTATTGTATTATGTAATGTGTTCGTAATAGTGTTGTGCGACTGAATAATTAATATTAGACAGTCTAGTATCTCAATTTAGCTCAACCATAATAATTGTCTTACCTTTAGCGTATCATATTACAGTACGTCCTACACATTATAAAAATCAGCAGTCACCACTGTTCCAACCACATAGCAATAGTGAAGAGTTGACTCTAACGGTAGTGGCGTAGTGACTAGCATTCTTCACTGGCACCTCCACAGGTCTGAGTTCGAGTCCCGATTCTGCCAAGAAATTTAATTCTGTTCTGAGGGCTGGAAAGTCTCCGTGGCTTAGGCGGCAGCACGCCGGCCTCTCACTGCTGGGTCCGTGGTTCAAATCCCGGTCACTCCATGTGAGATCTGTACTGGACTCCGATTTTCCCTGTCAAAAATTTCAATCCAGCAACACTCTCCACTATCATTTCATTTCATCTGTCATTCATTTAATCATTGCCCCAGAGGAGTGCGACAGGCCTGGGCAGCCGGCACAGTCCATATCCTCGCCGCTAGATGGGGGCTCCATTCATTCCATTCCTGAACCGGTCGGAGACTGGAAGCAGGCTGAAGATTTATTTTTTCTGTGGGGTGGAATGGGATACACTCAACCTTGTGAGGCAAAACTGAGTTGAAGTAGATTCTATTACAAAACAAGATGTTCAGTAAAGAACATATAGCCTACTTTCTCCTAAATGCATGGGTATTGTTATAACTCTTTATCCTTTTCAAGGAGTATGATTGAATGTTGGTTGTAGTAGCTTGTTGAAATACAACATGCTATAGGGATATTGAACATGAATATGAGGTGGCCTTTGCTAGTGCTACCTCTGTAAAAAATTTCGTTCAATTCGGTTTCACCGTCTTTGAATTGATAGGGGGAATCGATTTGCACACATACTTGGCCACCATCTGCAAACTATTGGGCTGATGTTCTTGCAGTTTGGTCAGAATACGTCTCCCACATAAAGATATGGTGTTGCAAAATTTGGTAGAGACTAGATTATTAGGTTGGTCGTAATTACATTTTAGCTTTTAACATTTGGGTGGCCGCGATTACGTTTCCGTCAAGATAGCGGTGATATAAAACATGACACTGAGGTGCCCTTTGCTAGTGCTACCTCTGTACCAAATTTCGTTCATTCGGTTCCAACGTGTTCGAATTAATAGGGGGAATCAATTTTGACATAAAGATGGCCGCCATCCGCAAACTATTGGGCTAATGACCTATTAGATTGGTCAAAGGATGCTCCCTCCATAAAGGTATGTTGTTGCAAAGTTTGTTAGAGATCGGATGGTTATGTTAGTCGTAGTTTGATTTAAGCTTTAAACATTTGTGTGGCCGCCATTACGTTTCTGTCAATATGGCGGCGATATTAATCATGACACTGAGATGCCCTTTGCTAGTGCTATCTCTGTACCAAATATCGTTCCATTCGATTTCACCGTGTTTGAATGAATAGGGGGAATCGATTCTGGCACAAAGAAGGCCGCCATCCGCAAATTATTAGGCGAATGACCAATTAGATTGGTCAAAGGATGCTCCCTCCATAAAGGTATGTAGTTGCAAAATTTGGTAGAGATCGGATGATTAGGTTAATCGTAATTTGATTTAAGCTTTGAACATTCGTGTGGCCGCCATTACGTTTCAGTCAAGATGGCGGCTAGATAAAACATGACACTGAGGTGCCCTTTGCTAGTGCTACCTCTGTACCAAATTTAGTTCCATTCGGATCCACCGTGTTCGAATTAATAGGGGGAATCGATTTTCACACAAAGATGGCCGCCATATCGCAAACTATTACGCTGGTGACCTACTAGTTTGGTGAAAGGATGCTCCCCCCACAGAGGTATGTTGCTGCAAAATTTGGTAGAGATCGGATGATTAGGTTAGTCGTAATTTGATTTAAGCTTTGAACATTTGTGTGGCCGCCATTACGTTCCGTCAAGATGGCGGCGATATAAAACATGACACTGAGGTACCTTTTATTAGTGCTACCTCTGTACCAAATTTCGTTCTATTCGGTTTCACCGTGTTTGAATTAATAGGGGGAAATGATTTTCACACAAAGATGGCCGCCATCCGCAAACTATTAGGCTAATGACCGATTCATTTGGTCAAAGGATGCTTCCTCCATAAAGGTATGTAGTTGCAAAATTTGGTAGAGATCGGATGATTAGGTTAATCGTAATTTGATTTAAGCTTTGAACATTTGTGTGGCCGCCATAACGTTTCAGTCAAGATGGCGGCGATATAAAACATGACACTGAGGTGCCCTTTGCTAGTGCTACCTCTGTACCAAATTTCGTTCCATTCGGTTCCCCGTGTTTGAATTAATAGGGGGAATTTATTTTCACACAAAGATGGCCGCCATCCGCAAACTGTTCGGCTGATGACCTATTAGTTTGGTCAGAGGATGCTCCCCCCATAAAGGTATGTTGTTGCAAAATTTGGTAGAGATCGGATGATTAGGTTAGTCGTAATTTGATTTAAGCTTTGAACATTTGTGTGGCCGCCATTACGTTTCCGTCAAGATGGCGGCGATATAAATCATGACACTGAGGTGCCGTTTGTTAGTACTACCTCTGTACCAAATTTCGTTCCATTCGGTTGCACCATGTTCGAATTAATAGGGGGAATCGGTTTTCACACAAGGATGGCCGCCATCCTTAAACTATTACGCTGATGACCTATTGGTTTGGTCAAAGGATGCTCCCGCTATAAAGGTATGTTGTTGCAAAATTTGGTAGAGATCGGATGATTAGGTTAGTCGTAATTTGATTTAAGCTTTGAACATTTGTGTGGCCACCATTACGTTTCCATCAAGATGGCGGCGATATAAAACATGACACTGAGGTGTCCTTTGCTAGTGCTACCTTTGTACCAAATTTCGTTCAATTCGCATTCATCGTGTTCAAATTGATAGGGGAGGGGGGGGACTGACATTCAGAGTACACACACTCACACACACACAGACACACACACACATACACACACACACACAGACTCACACACACAGACAGACACACTTTTTTCGCCCTGTGTTGATCTCATAAGTCTACTTTCATTTTTTGCAAAAATCGAAAGTAGGCTAAAAAAGGCCGGAAGTTTGTTTTAGACGATTGCCATTGACCTTGAAGCCTGCGGGTGAGCCTATACTCACACACTCTCTCACCCTATCGTTTCACACTTGTCACCACCGATCTGATTTAATGGAATTCCAGACTTGAGCAGACAGTACAGTCCACGTCGAAGTATTGTGTGACGCGGAAGTACACGTTACGTAGTTGCGAATAGAACGTCATTATATTTGCCAATCATTGCACTTTAGCAGTAGTGTGAAATAGCTTTGTCAATCATCTGACCGCATGGGGCAGCTGATAACAACACAGGTACTGTAGTAACTCACCTCCAGGCTTCCATTAAGATTTTTCACTCGTCTAAAACAAACGACCGGCATGTACCACCTCAACCATCCATGGAGTTGCTTTCTGTAATTTCTCAATTTTACTCCAGACAAATGCGCATATGGTTCCTAACTTATGACCACAGCCGACTCCTTACCAGTCCTCATTATAATAGTTTTTTTTTTTAGCGTATGGCTTTTAGTGCCGGGAGTGTCCGAGGACATGTTCGGCACGCCAGTTTTTGTAGCTGCTTCGAGACGGACACCCAATGGGTGAGCTACAAGTACCGTTGGGGAGGAAAGTTGGAAGGGAAGGGCGAGGTGTTGGAAGGTAGCGGCTGTGGCCTATAGTTAGGGACCAACCCCGGCATTTGCCTGGAAGGAAGATGGGAAACCACAGAAGACCTTCAAGGTTGCCGGCGGGGGGATTCCAACCTCCTCGCCTCCCGGATGTGAGCGACTGCCATTAGTCATGCCGTAACGACCTCGGCTAACTCACCCGGTATAATAATAGTGATAATTGACTAATAGGCCTACATGTAATTTTATTTCCATATTGTACCCCGCCCAGTCATTGGGCAAATTCGTGTTGACCGACTGATGAGTTACAAATGACAGTTTGTATAGGCAACACTGAAATAATGGCGTCAAATCATTAAATTATCTAAACCTAAGTTAGCAGGATCTGATGATGGTCAAATCAAAATCGAAATATCTACTTCCGTTTTGAATTGCAAGTCATGCACACTAACTGTTATAGTAGCCTCACTTTCCTAGTTAACGACCGGCTCGGCTCGTCTTTGAAACCTAACTGGACTAATTTGTTTACTTTCCATAGTTGCGGTGTACCGAGGCATTCACTGCTTAAGGCCGGTGAACTGGTACTAGACTGGCGTCAACACCTTGTCGGCACTCCTCGTGGACAGATGGAGGAAGCATCTTATTGCCAAGAACCCTCAGGTATTTGTCAGCCATATTTAATGGCTATTATCGGCTCGTTAACAAGGAAAGTAAGGCTACTATAGTTCACGTCCTTTGTGGCCTAAATATATCACTACGATTGCTAGTGTCAACCCATACCTGGTCAAATCAAAATCGAAATATCTAGGTCTACTTCCATTTTGAGAAATTCAAGAATCCGCTTGCTAAAAATTGAAGATAAAGAATCAACGAATAGATTGAAACAATCAAACTTTAATTTAATTTAAATCTGTAGAACAAGTTTCGTTTTAAAAAAGCCTTTTTAGCATGTTTTTTTCGTTTTTCAAAATATCATTTAAAACGGAAGTAATTTAATTTTGAAATATGATAGAGAGTTTCAGCACACGTATTTTGACACTTTTCCGGGTCTTGTAGCTTTTCAACTTCTAGTACAATTATTGTTAAAATAGCTTAACTTTTCGTTATTGCTAAACTGGACCCTGAGTGCTCATAGTGTCAATTAAACAATGTTTTCACCATTATAACCTACACGATTTTTTTTAAATTTCACAGAATTATTCCTTCTTATATTTTAAGAGGAATAATTCTTCTAATGTGCTACGTAACACATGACTCAAGTTATTATGCGTCATATTGAAAATAAAAATAATAATCTTATAGGTGCAATTTGAGGAATAAAGAAACATTAATATCATATATATTATTTGAGTAGTTTAAATCCCTCCTGGGGCGCTCACAAGCGACCAATCGTGACAAATGAGCATTCAAATGAAAGAGAATAGACATTAGCAGTGGCGAATTGCACTCTAATTTCATAAATATCCATATTTTCATTAAAAAAATGCTTTATAAAAATGTACGAAGTGTGCGATTTGCAGATACTGTTGTTGTAGGAAAATACGTTTCATAATTGCTGTCCACTTCACATTTTGGCAGCTGTGACGTCAGTTTCATGTCATTTTAACATTCTGAGGTATTTCCTTTATCATTTTGCATGGATTTCAGAAACAGTAAATCAAAGGAATGAGTACTCAAATCGTATAATTTCATAAATATCGAATAACCGGTGAGTGTTATGATGATCCAATTTTCAGTGATTGCCTTCTTAAGTTAGAGAACGTAGAACTTGGAATTCTAACTGAAATGTAAATTGTGTTCTATAATCATTTGGTGGAAATGAAAACATAACAACTTTTTCCTTAAGTCTCTCATTATAAACCTATTGGGGAAAGTGTGGTTTAAGAACATGCGAGATTTCTCGCTCGGGTCCGCTAGGATTAATAATTTTAGTAGGCCTAATATAAAACTTACCCTGCAGTTGGCAACAGTGATGTGCTGGGCTACTTCTTGAGCAAATGGCTGGTTGGTTACCTGACTACACCAACGGCAGTATATCAAGCTGTGACTGTAATCTCATGTAGACATTTGGGTTGGCAGTTAAGTTGAATGCGACTGAAGCCATCTTCTCGTATGGAAACGTGTTTATGAGTTCGTCGCGGAGCGGAGATAGAAATATGGGGTTGCGGGGAGAGCTTCCAGTTTGCCGGAAATGGCTGCCATATATCAACGTTTTTTCCCGTCGCACGCGACAAGTGACAATCGCGATGCGGTGCGAGCGCGCGACCCGACCGTTCAGTGAGACAAGGGTAGATAGCACAGGGGATGCAATTAGACGCAGTTATCAGTCACACCAACCCTTGCCAAAGTTCATCCTCTATCATGTCTTACCTCTCATCCTTCTTCCCAGCTTCTGATAGTGACAAAGAATGGAACTTTATGTCTAGCATTTGTTCCCTGTTGGTACGTAGCGCAGCTATAAGAATATCCTTCCATGGCTCTTTTGTCAGGCGTAGAGTTGCCAGATAGCCATACCAAAGCGACGACAATAAGGCATAGAATATCTCAGGTGACATGTTATTAGCCTACTTTTCACATTTTGTAAAAATTATGAAATAGCAGCCGTGGTGATGTGTGTGTCTGTCCTTCAGTAAAATATAACCGACAGCAGTGGCTATGCTGGCTAAAGCGCAGCATTAGGTCATGGGGCCAAGCTCTCTGCTGACTCGGTAGACGCGTGGGTTCGAGCCCCACCGTCGGCTGTCCTTGAAATGGTTTTCCGTGGTTTCCCATTTTCAACACCAGGCAAATGCTGGGACGGTACCTTCTGATAGGCCACGGCCGCTTCCTTCCATATCCTTGCCCAATTTCATTCATGTTCATCCATTCCATCTCTCATCCCGACGCGCAGGTCGCCCACGAGCGTCGACTAGTAAGACCTGCACTCGGCCTCTCAGGAGACCACACGAAAAAAAAAAATGTAAAAATTAACATGTAAAAATGTAAAATGAAATAATGTTAACATGGAAAATATGAAATATAAAAAGTAAGAATATCAAATGAAAAATGAAAAATGTAACATGTAAAACGTAAAATATAACAAGAAGTTCCGTTAAGAACTATACAGCCTACTTTTCATGCCAATGATTATTCTACAGTATATGAACCTATCTAGAATAATGACGAAATTAATTTGGTAATATCGAAATATCTAATTAGTTCAAAATATACCTGGTATAATGTAGCCTAATAGAGCACTACAGTTGGCAGCCCTGGTGACTGAATATATTCTTAGTTCCATCTCTTAAGGTACAGAATACAAAATTTGGTTGAAGTCCAATGGACGTTACTTGCAGTTAGACACTGGATCTATCAGCACTCGTAAAAGCATGTTGCCAATAATACCATGCGTGTGCTGGTCAGAAATAATCTGAAATATTATGATATTTTGTAGTGCCAATTTTGGATGAAATCCATTTGTTAGTATAGAAGTTACATGTATTTTAAAATTGGAGCTATAAGCAGGCTTAGAAACATGTAGGCAGCACTGACTTACAGTATATTAATTATTCCAAATTAATCTAGAATGTCAGGTGCTATACGTGTGCAAAGTATAGAGCTGTTGGCTTGCATACTTTCTGATATTGATATTAGGGTTAAAAAAATATAGACAGCATTTATTAACAGTTGGCAGCCCTGATTGCACTGAAGAATACTTATAGTCATATCTGATATGTTACACATAGCACATGCGAAATTTGGATGAAATCCTACTGATAGTATAGAAGTTACATGTATTTAAAAATTGGCCCTATCAGCAGGCTTAGAATCATGTTGGTAGAACTGACGTATATAAGTTACTCCAAAATTAATCAAACATGTCAGGTACTATACGTGTGCATAGTTTAAAGCTCTCGGCTTGCACACATTCTGATATATTGGTATTTGGATAAAAAAAATAGAGAGAGCAATTATTAACAGTTGGCAGCCCTGGTGGCTCTTAAGAATACGCTCAGTCATATCTGTTTATGTACAGATATTACATACGAAATTTGGTTGAAATCCAGTTGATAGTGTAGAAGTTATATGCATTTAAACATTGGACCTATCAGAAGGCTTAAAATTATTTTGGCAACACTGTCATGGTTGGCCTCCTGGAAATTAAACTGAAATAGTATTATCTACATGTGTGCCAATTTTGGAATAGCTCCTATGCATACCTTGCAGGATATCCAACATAGAGCTCAAATTTCTAGTGCGTTTTTTCAGCAGTTGGTAGCACTGACATCATTTTCAAATATGGACGTGAGCTATTCCGGTGCACATCTTTACTCATACTAAATTTGGTTTTGATTGCTGCAGCCGTTTAGGAGTTGATAGGGGGGGACACACACACAGCCAGACAGACAGACAGAAGGACAGACAGACAGACAGACAGACAGACACACATTTGCCTGATCTCATAAGACTACTTTTTCCTCATTTTTGCAAAATGTGAAAAGTAGGCTAAAAATGTTAAAATGTATAAATGTAACAAGAAGTTCCGTGAAGAACTATACAGCTTACTTTTCATGCCAATGATTATTCTACAGAATATGAACCTATCTAGAATAATGACGAAATTAAGTTGTTAATATCGAAATTTCCAATTAGTTCGAAATACTGTATACCTGGCATAATGTATCCTAATAGAGCACTACAGTTGGCAGCCCTGATGACTGAATATATTCTTAGTTCCGTCTCTTACGGTACTAAATACAAAATTTGGTTGAAGTCCACTGGATAGCATGGACGTTACATGCAGTTAAACATTGGATCTAACAGCGCGCGTAAAATCATGTTGGCAACAATGTCATGCATGTATTGGTCAGAAATAATCTGAAATAATATGATCTATTGTTGTGCCAATTTTGAATGAAATCCATTAGTTAGTATAGAAGTTACATGCATTTTAAAATTGGACCTATCAGCAGGCTTAGAATCATGTTGGCAGCACTGACGTATATTAGTTACTCCAAATTCGTCTAGAATGCCAGGTACTATACGTGTGCAAAGTTTAGAGCTATTGGCTTGCATACTTTCTGATATATTGATATTAGGGTAACAAATATAGGGACAGCACATACTAACAGTTGGCGGCCCTGATTGCTCCTTAGAATACGCATAGTCATATCTGTTATGGGACACATAGCACATACGAAATTTGGTTGAAATCCAAATGATAGTATGGAACTTACATGTATTTAAAGTTGGACCTGTCAGCAGGCTTAGAATCATGTTGGTAGCACTGACGTATATGTTACTCCAAATTAATATAGAATGTCAGGTATTATACGTGTGCATAGTTTAAAGCTGTCGGCTTGCATACTTTCTGATATATTGGTATTTGGATAAAATAAATTAGGAGCATTTATTAACAGTTGGCAGCCCTGGTAGGTCATAAGAATACGCTCAGTCATATCTGGTTATGTACACATACAACATACGAAATTTGGTTGAATTCCGGTTGATAGTGTAGAAGTTATATGCATTTAAAAATTGGACCTATCAGGAGGCTTATAATCATTTTGGCAACACTGCCATGTTTGGCCTCCTGGAAATTAAACTGAAATATTATGATCTGTACGTGTGCCAATTTTGAAATAGCTCCCATTCATGCTTTCCAAGATATCCAACATGGAGCTCAAATTTCAATTGCAATTTTTTAGCAGTTGGTAGCACTGACATCATTTTCAAATATGGCTGTGAGATATTCAGGTATAGATCTTTACTCCTACCAAATTTTGTTTCGATTGCTGCAGCCGTTTAGGAGTTGATAGGGGGGGACACACACACAGCCAGACAGACAGACAGAAGGACAGACAGACAGACAGACAGACAGACAGACGGACAGACAGACAGACACACATTTGCCCGATCTCATAAGTCTACTTTTTCCTCATTTTTGCAAAATGTGAAAAGTAGGCTAAAAATGTAAAATAACAAGGAGTTCCGTGACGAACTAAAGAGCCAACTTTTCTTAAAATTAAGATTCATGCCAATGATTAATCTACAGTATATGAAAGTATCTAGAATAATGACGAAATGAAGTTGGTAATATCGAAATGTCTAATTAGTTCGAAATATACCTGGTATAATGTAGCCTAATAGAGCACTACAGTTGGCAGCGCTGGTGACAGAATATATTCTTAGTTCCATCTCTTAAGGTACAGAATACAAAATTTGGTTGAAGTCCAATGGATGTTACATGCAGTTGGACATTGGATCCATCAACACGCGTAAAATCATGTTGGCAACAATGTCATGCGTGTGCTGGTCAGAAATAATCTGAAATGTTATGATATTTTGTAGTGCCAATTTTGGATGAAATCCATTTGTTAGTATAGAAGTTACATGTATTTTAAAATTGGAGCTATAAGCAGGCTTAGAAACATGTAGGCAGCACTGACTTACAGTATATTAATTATTCCAAATTAATCTAGAATGTCAGGTGCTATACGTGTGCAAAGTATAGAGCTGTTGGCTTGCATACTTTCTGATATTGATATTAGGGTTAAAAAAATATAGACAGCATTTATTAACAATTGGCAGCTCTGATTGCTCTTAAGATTACTTCTAGTCATATCTGTTCTATTACACATAGCACATACGAAATTTGGTTGGAATACAACTGATAGTATGGAAGTGACATGTATTTAAAAATTGGTCCTATCAGCGGGCTTAGAATCATGTTGGTAGAACTGCCGTATATAAGTTACTGCGAATTAATCTAAAATGTCAGGTACTATACGTGTGCCTAGTTTCAAGCTGTCTGCTTGCATAGCCTACTTTCTGATAGGCTATATTGGTAATTGAATCTTTATAAAATAGAGAGGGCAATCATTAACAGTTGGCAGCCCTGGTGGCTCTTAAGAATACACTCAGTCATATTTTTTTATGTACACATATTACATACAAAATTTGGTTGAATTCCAATTGATAGTGTAGAAGTTATATGCATTTAAAATTTGGTCTTATCAGAAGGCTTACAATTATTTTGGCAACAATGTCATGTATGGCCTCCTGAAAATTAAACTGAAATAGTATTATCTACATGTGTGCCAATTTTGGAATAGCTCCCATGCATACCTTCCAAGATATCCAACATTGGTCTCAACTTTCTAGTGCGTTTTTTCAGCAGTTGGTAACACTGACATCATTTTTAAATATGGGCTTGAGATATTGCGGTATACATCTTTACTCATACTAAATTTGGTTTCGATTGCTGCAGCCATTTAGGAGTTGATAGGGGGGACTCACCCACTGCCAGACAGACAGAAGGACAGACAGAGAGACACCCATTTTCCCGGATCGATCTTGTAAGTCTACTTTTTCCTCATTTTTGCAAAATGTGAAAAGTTGGCTAAAAATGTAAAATGCTAAAATGCTAAAATATTAAATTGTTAAAATGTGATGTGTAAAATGCAAAAATGAAAATTGTTAAAATATTTTACAATTTTTACATTTTTCATGTCTTTGTACTCCCCTCTCAACTCCTACATGGCTGCAGCTAATAATACCAAACTTGGTACGGTATGAACGAAGATCTATGACAGGACTTCTCAAGGCTCTTTTCCTAGAGGGATGAGAGCTTTGAAGCCTGTTTTCAATGTTGCCATATTAATATTTCAATTGCAATATTTATAATATTTCTTTAACCGCTTATCCTCCCATCTCGACTTCACCGACGGCCTCTGTGAGGGATCATTCCTCTACCGTCTATGTGATGACAATGTCTGGGAGCTGAACACACTTCATCAGCAGATACAGTACAACGGGGGATGATGACAGGCCGATCGCTAACTTGGGTCAAACTAAGGAAGGGTCAGGGAGGGGATATTGGAAGGAAGTTCACCGTGGACCTGTTGAAAGGTCTGTCCTGGCATTTGCATGGTGGTAGAAACGGGAAAGTACGGAAACCTTTTTCAGTGCGGCCGAGTTGGGAGTCTAACCCACGCTCTCCTGAAGCCAGCGAGACACAAGGTAGCTCATTAGCGGTCTCGGCCTCCGCGGCGGGCATAATAATAATTATAATAGTAGTCTACTACTACTACTAATAATAAAAAAATTGTATTGGTTTTATGTTCCTTTTAACTAATGTGGCATTTAGAGATACCCAGGTGCCAGAATTTTTCCTGGAAAACATCTACTGGCACGGCTCCCTCACAATTGTGCACCCACAAATGTCAGCTGTTTGCGCCAGGATTTGATCCTGCAACCTTGGGACAGCAGGCAAGAACGTAGCCAGTCGGTATCTTTAAGTTGTTCAACATTAATAGTATCCCAATTAAATTGGGATAATTGAAGTTTTTTTTTACGTATGGCTTTTAGTGCCGGGAGTGTCCAAGGACATGTTTGGCGCGCGCCAGAGCTTGTAGCTGCTTCTATGCGGACACCCATGGGGTGAGCTACAAGTACCGTCACGGTTGGAGTGTTGTCTGTGGAGGAAAGTGTGAATGTAAGGACGAGGAATTGGAAGGTGGCGGCTGTGGCCTATAGTTAGGGAAGGAAGATGGTGAACCACAGAAGACCACCTTCAAGGTGCCGGCGGGAGGATTCGAACCTCCTCATCTCCTGGATGTGAGCGAATGCCTCGAGACAGGCCATAACAACCATGGCTAACCCACCCGATATCGAAGGAATATTTACATGTTATTAAATAATAATTGCACAGTTCTGTTTAATCCCTCCTTCTTTATAATATTGGCAATTATTGTTTAATAACATGTAAATCTTTTTCAGATGATATCCCATTATTTCATACAATTGGGTATATTTTCATGTTGACCAACTGAAACTAGTTTGAACGATCTTGTGTGACGTACGTAGTTTGAGATACTTGCTAATGATTTACGAGTTTATTTCTCAGTAATGTTTTGACATTACATGCAATAATAAGGTCTCTTATCTTCGTTTACAAACCTTCATGTAGTTACATTGAATAACAACCAAGCTTTCAACCATTACCGGCACCGAGGAGATCCACACTTTAAGTATCTTGGGTGCAATCTGAAAGAACAATGGGAGATCAGTCAAAAGATCAAGGCAAGAATTGAGCGAGAACAGCCTTCATTAAAATGAAAGAGCCCTCAGTAACCGCAGCCTAGATCTTAGGCTGCGAATGGTCATTCGATATGTATTTCCTACACTAGTGAATGGAATGGAAGGGTGGACTCTAACCCAGGCCCCGTGCAAGAAGCTGGGAGCCTTCGTAATCTGGATATATCGGCGTATGTAACATATCTCGTGGACCTCAAGTATGATGAATACTGAGGCAATAATAATAATAATAATAATAATATCGTATGACCTCGTTTCCTGGGTGCAAGATTTGTTATTTGACACGCATGTCGAATTTTTGTTGTTCCTTGGAGCTTTGTGAGGTTTGAAACCATTTTTCAGTGTTGCTTAAGTAAACAAAAGTTTGGTGCTTTTCTCAAACATAGATGTTTTAGCCTAAGTGTAATGGATCTGATGATGATCGCTTGACGATCGAAACTGGTCATCCTAGTGTATTAATCTCATATAATTTATTTCAGGATTAGGGCATAACCCAGCTCTATTTGGGTACATTCGTGTTGACCGACTGAAAAGCACCAAACTTTTGTTCCTTGGAGCGCTATGAAAGTCAAAGAGGTTAGATATCTAAGCTCCTTGACACTATAGTGCTTTCTAGTAGAGAAAGGAGGAAATTTTTGTGTTTTGGCAGAAAATTCCGAGATTAATTTTACCATTATGAACACGGCCTACTGAATTCAAATGGGTTCTTTAACATGCCAACAACTTATGACATGCGTGTTGTGATTTTTGTCGTCTTTCAAAAATCACTTACCATGGCCAGGAGCGAACCTGCAAGCATGGGGGTTGGCAGCCCGACACGATAACCACTCACCTACCGTGGCAAGCTTAATACTGAGGTGACGGGAAGATTAAACAAGAAGACTGAAGTGTTCCTTTCCATCAAGAAGCTGAATCTCGAATATTTTGGACGCGTGATGCGGAATGAATAGTAGGCCTACAGGATCCTACAGTTGGTGATACAAGGGAAGATCTCAGTACAACGGAGACCGGGCCGGAGGAGAATCTTATGGCTGAAGAACCTCTAGGACTGGTTTGAGATGAACACAACGACCCTTTTCCGTGTGGCAGACTCGAAGACTAGAATAGCCATCATGACCGTCAACCTTTGATAGAAGATGGCACAGCAATAGGAAGCAGAAGAAGTAGAAGAAGAAGAAGAAAAAACCTATGAGGGTGACAATGAGCGTCAAATGAGCCCCCTTAACGTTTCGACAAATGTATCAATGTCCGTAGCGACTAAGTGGAAAATTATCGACAGTTCAGTAGGACAATAGGGGCAGATGACCTCGTAATTCTGCCTCTTAAAAAAACAATGTAACATGTAAAATGTGAAATGTAAAAATGTAACAGGTAAAATGTAAAATATAAAATGTAAAATGCAGAATGTAAATTGTTAATTGTAAAATGTATCATGCAAAATGTAAAGATGTAAAAAGGTAAAAATGTAAAAATGTAAGAATGTAAAAATGTAAAAATATAAAATGTAAAATGTAAAAATGTAACATGTACAACGTAATATATAAACATGTAAAAATTAAGTACAAGTTTTCGGGCTTGTAGGCCGTGGTCCAGACAGGATATCTCCCGACGTTTCACCGGAAACTGCGTCCGGCATTATCAAGGGTTCCGCTCCTTTCCTTGGTCAGCAGAGGAATGCGGAAGAGGCTTGAAAGAATGGGTAACGGTTTGTAGTGGGGTATTGTTGTTTGAATATGACTGTTGGTTGGGTGGATCTTGGCGATGAACTAACGGCTGGAAGGTAGTTTGGATCTTCAAATTAGCATGGTGAGCCGAGCGTTCTCTTCGCATTCCGGCTGGATCGTCTGGTCTCGCGTACACGTTGCGGGGTGCGGTGCTTGCTCCAACTTCGGCGACCGAGCTTGTGAGGGTCAGGTGTTCCCTGGGCGACTGCCGGGCTGTAGCAGGAAGGTTCTTCAGGTTGACGTGTGAGTGATTTCTTGGCCTTGGTGTTCCTAAGGGCCGGGATCCATGTATTACGCACACGTTCAATTTCTTCCTTCCGATTGAAATTGTCGGGGTGTTTGAAGATTTCTATGGCTTCCCGTTGCAGCCTGGCGTGGTAGTGTGTGGTCGTGGAGAGTATCTCCGTGTCCCCACTCTCCACTTAATTTTGAACGCCGGTCGTGAATGCCTAAGCTGTTATATAAACATGTAAAATGTCAAATGTAAAAATGTAACGTGTACAACGGAAAATAAACATGTAAAATGTAAAATATAAAATGTAAAATGTAAAATGTAAAAATGAAACATGTAGCTTACAACGTAAAATATAAACATATAAAATGTTAATTGTAAAATGTAAAATTTAAAAATTTAACATGAGAAACGCAAAATATAAATATGTAAAATGTAAATTTTAAAATGTGAAAATGTAGAAATGTAACTGTAAATGTAACTAACTGACTTTTGTAGAACAATATGTTTTCTCAGTTTGTAATACAGCTCCCCCTGGAGATACTGTAAAATGATGAAACTATTATTCTGAACGCCCCTCGTTTATATCAATGAATTAGTGAATAATTTTAGTTCTTATTCATAATGTTGAATTTTGGGCTTATGCCGTGTTTTATTATATAATTCGACGCGTTTCGAAAGAAACCATGTCTTTCATCGTAGACATCAGTCGGAAAATATCCTCCCCATAGAGGTTTCTAATATTGTCATTTAGACTTTCACGGCCCGTGTTATTATTCATAATGTTGAATTTTGGGCTTATGCCGTGTTTTATTATATAATTCGACGCGTTTCGAAAGAAACCAAGTCTTTCATCGTAGACATCAGTCGGAAAATATCCTCCCCATAGAGGTTTCTAATATTGTCATTTAGACTTTCACGGCCCGTGTTATTATTCATAATGTTGAATTTTGGGCTTATGCCGTGTTTTATTATATAATTCGACGCGTTTCGAAAGAAACCATGTCTTTCATCGTAGACATCAGTCGGAAAATATCCTCCCCATAGAGGTTTCTAATATTGTCATTTAGACTTTCACGGCCCGTGTTATTATTCATAATGTTGAATTTTGGGCTTATGCCGTGTTTTATTATATAATTCGACGCGTTTCGAAAGAAACCATGTCTTTCATCGTAGACATCAGTCGGAAAATATCCTCCCCATAGAGGTTTCTAATATTGTCATTTAGACTTTCACGGCCCGTGTTATTATTCATAATGTTGAATTTTGGGCTTATGCCGTGTTTTATTATATAATTCGACGCGTTTCGAAAGAAACCATGTCTTTCATCGTAGACATCAGTCGGAAAATATCCTCCCCATAGAGGTTTCTAATATTGTCATTTAGACCTTCACGGCCCGTGTTATTATTCATAATGTTGAATTTTGGGCTTATGCCGTGTTTTATTATATAATTCGACGCGTTTCGAAAGAAACCATGTCTTTCATCGTAGACATCAGTCGGAAAATATCCTCCCCATAGAGGTTTCCAATATTATCATTTAGACTTTCACGGCCCGTGTTATTATTCATAATGTTGAATTTTGGGCTTATGCCGTGTTTTATTATATAATTCGACGCGTTTCGAAAGAAACCATGTCTTTCATCGTAGACATCAGTCGGAAAATATCCTCCCCATAGAGGTTTCTAATATTGTCATTTAGACTTTCACGGCCCGTGTTATTATTCATAATGTTGAATTTTGGGCTTATGCCGTGTTTTATTATATAATTCGACGCGTTTCGAAAGAAACCATGTCTTTCATCGTAGACATCAGTCGGAAAATATCCTCCCCATAGAGGTTTCTAATATTGTCATTTAGACTTTCACGGCCCGTGTTATTATTCATAATGTTGAATTTTGGGCTTATGCCGTGTTTTATTATATAATTCGACGCGTTTCGAAAGATACCATATCTTTCATCGTAGACATCAGTCGGAAAATATCCTCCCCATAGAGGTTTCTAATATTGTCATTTAGACTTTCACGGCCCGTGTTATTATTCATAATGTTGAATTTTGGGCTTATACCGTGTTTTATTATATAATTCGAAGCGTTTCGAAAGAAACCATGTCTTTCATCGTAGACATCAGTCGGAAAATATCCTCCCCATAGAGGTTTCTAATATTGTCATTTAGACTTTCACGGCCCGTGTTATTATTCATAATGTTGAATTTTGGGCTTATGCCGTGTTTTATTATATAATTCGACGCGTTTCGAAAGAAACCATGTCTTTCATCGTAGACATCAGTCGGAAAATATCCTCCCCATAGAGGTTTCTAATATTGTCATTTAGACTTTCACGGCGCGGGTTATTATTCATAATGTTGAATTTGGGCTTATGCCGTGTTTTATTATATAATTCGACGCGTTTCGAAAGAAACCATGTCTTTCATCGTAGACATCAGTCGGAAAATATCCTCCCCATAGAGGTTTCTAATATTGTCATTTAGACTTTCACGGCCGGTGTTATTATTCATAATGTTGAATTTTGGGCTTATGCCGTGTTTTATTATATAATTCGACGCGTTTCGAAAGAAACCATGTCTTTCATCGTAGACATCAGTCGGAAAATATCCTCCCCATAGAGGTTTCTAATATTGTCATTTAGACTTTCACGGCCCATGTTATTATTCATAATGTTGAATTTTGGGCTTATGCCGTGTTTTATTATATAATTCGACGCGTTTCGAAAGAAACCATGTCTTTCATCGTAGACATCAGTCGGAAAATATCCTCCCCATAGAGGTTTCTAATATTGTCATTTAGACTTTCACGGCCCGTGTTATTATTCATAATGTTGAATTTTGGGCTTATGCCGTGTTTTATTATATAATTCGACGCGTTTCGAAAGAAACCATGTCTTTCATCGTAGACATCAGTCGGAAAATATCCTCCCCATAGAGGTTTCTAATATTGTCATTTAGACTTTCACGGCCCGTGTTATTATTCATAATGTTGAATTTTGGGCTTATGCCGTGTTTTATTATATAATTCGACGCGTTTCGAAAGAAACCATGTCTTTCATCGTAGACATCAGTCGGAAAATATCCTCCCCATAGAGGTTTCTAATATTGTCATTTAGACTTTCACGGCCCGTGTTATTATTCATAATGTTGAATTTTGGGCTTATGCCGTGTTTTATTATATAATTCGACGCGTTTCGAAAGAAACCATGTCTTTCATCGTAGACATCAGTCGGAAAATATCCTCCCCATAGAGGTTTCTAATATTGTCATTTAGACTTTCACGGCCCGTGTTATTATTCATAATGTTGAATTTTGGGCTTATGCCGTGTTTTATTATATAATTCGACGCGTTTCGAAAGAAACCATGTCTTTCATCGTAGACATCAGTCGGAAAATATCCTCCCCATAGAGGTTTCTAATATTGTCATTTAGACCTTCACGGCCCGTGTTATTATTCATAATGTTGAATTTTGGGCTTATGCCGTGTTTTATTATATAATTCGACGCGTTTCGAAAGAAACCATGTCTTTCATCGTAGACATCAGTCGGAAAATATCCTCCCCATAGAGGTTTCCAATATTATCATTTAGACTTTCACGGCCCGTGTTATTATTCATAATGTTGAATTTTGGGCTTATGCCGTGTTTTATTATATAATTCGACGCGTTTCGAAAGAAACCATGTCTTTCATCGTAGACATCAGTCGGAAAATATCCTCCCCATAGAGGTTTCTAATATTGTCATTTAGACTTTCACGGCCCGTGTTATTATTCATAATGTTGAATTTTGGGCTTATGCCGTGTTTTATTATATAATTCGACGCGTTTCGAAAGAAACCATGTCTTTCATCGTAGACATCAGTCGGAAAATATCCTCCCCATAGAGGTTTCTAATATTGTCATTTAGACTTTCACGGCCCGTGTTATTATTCATAATGTTGAATTTTGGGCTTATGCCGTGTTTTATTATATAATTCGACGCGTTTCGAAAGAAACCATATCTTTCATCGTAGACATCAGTCGGAAAATATCCTCCCCATAGAGGTTTCTAATATTGTCATTTAGACTTTCACGGCCCGTGTTATTATTCATAATGTTGAATTTTGGGCTTATACCGTGTTTTATTATATAATTCGAAGCGTTTCGAAAGAAACCATGTCTTTCATCGTAGACATCAGTCGGAAAATATCCTCCCCATAGAGGTTTCTAATATTGTCATTTAGACTTTCACGGCCCGTGTTATTATTCATAATGTTGAATTTTGGGCTTATGCCGTGTTTTATTATATAATTCGACGCGTTTCGAAAGAAACCATGTCTTTCATCGTAGACATCAGTCGGAAAATATCCTCCCCATAGAGGTTTCTAATATTGTCATTTAGACTTTCACGGCCCGTGTTAATATTCATAATGTTGAATTTTGGGCTTATGCCGTGTTTTATTATATAATTCGACGCGTTTCGAAAGAAACCATGTCTTTCATCGTAGACATCAGTCGGAAAATATCCTCCCCATAGAGGTTTCTAATATTGTCATTTAGACTTTCACGGCCCGTGTTATTATTCATAATGTTGAATTTTGGGCTTATGCCGTGTTTTATTATATAATTCGACGCGTTTCGAAAGAAACCATGTCTTTCATCGTAGACATCAGTCGGAAAATATCCTCCCCATAGAGGTTTCTAATATTGTCATTTAGACTTTCACGGCCCGTGTTATTATTCATAATGTTGAATTTTGGGCTTATGCCGTGTTTTATTATAAAATTCGACGCGTTTCGAAAGAAACCATGTCTTTCATCGTAGACAACAGTCGGAAAATATCCTCCCCATAGAGGTTTCTAATATTGTCATTTAGACTTTCACGGCGCGTGTTATTATTCATAATGTTGAATTTTGGGCTTATGCCGTGTTTTATTATATAATTCGACGCGTTTCGAAAGAAACCATGTCTTTCATCGTAGACATCAGTCGGAAAATATCCTCCCCATAGAGGTTTCTAATATTGTCATTTAGACTTTCACGGCCCGTGTTATTATTCATAATGTTGAATTTTGGGCTTATGCCGTGTTTTATTATATAATTCGACGCGTTTCGAAAGAAACCATGTCTTTCATCGTAGACATCAGTCGGAAAATATCCTCCCCATAGAGGTTTCTAATATTGTCATTTAGACTTTCACGGCCCGTGTTATTATTCATAATGTTGAATTTTGGGCTTATACCGTGTTTTATTATATAATTCGAAGCGTTTCGAAAGAAACCATGTCTTTCATCGTAGACATCAGTCGGAAAATATCCTCCCCATAGAGGTTTCTAATATTGTCATTTAGACTTTCACGGCCCGTGTTATTATTCATAATGTTGAATTTTGGGCTTATGCCGTGTTTTATTATATAATTCGACGCGTTTCGAAAGAAACCATGTCTTTCATCGTAGACATCAGTCGGAAAATATCCTCCCCATAGAGGTTTCTAATATTGTCATTTAGACTTTCACGGCCCGTGTTAATATTCATAATGTTGAATTTTGGGCTTATGCCGTGTTTTATTATATAATTCGACGCGTTTCGAAAGAAACCATGTCTTTCATCATAGACATCAGTCGGAAAATATCCTCCCCATAGAGGTTTCTAATATTGTCATTTAGACTTTCACGGCCCGTGTTATTATTCATAATGTTGAATTTTGGGTTTATGCCGTGTTTTATTATATAATTCGACGCGTTTCGAAAGAAACCATGTCTTTCATCGTAGACATCAGAAGGAAAAAATCCTCCCCATATAGGTTTCTAATATTGTCATTTAGAATTTCACGGCCCGTGTTATTATTCATAATGTTGAATTTTGGGCTTATGCCGTGTTTTATTATATAATTCGACGCGTTTCGAAAGAAACCATGTCTTTCATCGTAGACATCAGTCGGAAAATATCCTCCCCATAGAGGTTTCTAATATTGTCATTTAGACTTTCACGGCCCATGTTATTATTCATAATGTTGAATTTTGGGCTTATGCCGTGTTTTATTATATAATTCGACGCGTTTCGAAAGAAACCATGTCTTTCATCGTAGACATCAGTCGGAAAATATCCTCCCCATAGAGGTTTCTAATATTGTCATTTAGACTTTCACGGCCCGTGTTATTATTCATAATGTTGAATTTTGGGCTTATGCCGTGTTTTATTATATAATTCGACGCGTTTCTAAAGAAACCATGTCTTTCATCGTAGACATCAGTCGGAAAATATCCTCCCCATAGAGGTTTCTAATATTGTCATTTAGACTTTCACGGCCCGTGTTATTATTCATAATGTTGAATTATGGGCTTATGCCGTGTTTTATTATATAATTCGACGCGTTTCGAAAGAAACCATGTCTTTCATCGTAGACATCAGTCGGAAAATATCCTCCCAATAGAGGTTTCTAATATTTTCATTTAGACTTTCACGGCCCGTGTTATTATTCATAATGTTGAATTTTGGGCTTATGCCGTGTTTTATTATATAATTCGACGCGTTTCGAAAGAAACCATGCCTTTCATCGTAGACATCAGTCGGAAAATATCCTCCCCATAGAGGTTTCTAATATTGTCATTTAGACTTTCACGGCCCGTTTTATTATTCATAATGTTGAATTTTGGGCTTATGCCGTGTTTTATTATATAATTCGACGCGTTTCGAAAGAAACCATGTATTTCATCGTAGACATCAGTCGGAAAATATCCTCCCCATAGAGGTTTCTAATATTGTCATTTAGACTTTCACGGCCCGTGTTATTATTCATAATGTTGAATTTTGGGCTTATGCCGTGTTTTATTATATAATTCGACGCGTTTCGAAAGAAACCATGTCTTTCATCGTAGACATCAGTCGGAAAATATCCTCCCCATAGAGGTTTCTAATATTGTCATTAAGACTTTCACGGCCCGTGTTATTATTCATAATGTTGAATTTTGGGCTTATGCCGTGTTTTATTATATGATTCGACGCGTTTCGAAAGAAACCATGTCTTTCATCGTAGACATCAGTCGGAAAATATCCTCCCCATAGAGGTTTCTAATATTGTCATTTAGACTTTCACGGCCCGTGTTATTATTCATAATGTTGAATTTTGGGCTTATGCCGTGTTTTATTATATAATTCGACGCGTTTCGAAAGAAACCATGTCTTTCATCATAGACATCAGTCGGAAAATATCCTCCCCATAGAGGTTTCTAAAATTGTCATTTAGACTTTCACGGCCCGTGTTATTATTCATAATGATGAATTTTGGGCTTATGCCGTGTTTTATTATATAATTCGACGCGTTTCGAAAGAAACCATGTCTTTCATCGTAGACATCAGTCGGAAAATATCCTCCCCATAGAGGTTTCTAATATTGTCATTTAGACTTTCACGGCCCGTGTTATTATTCATAATGTTGAATTTTGGGCTTATGCCGTGTTTTACTATATAATTCGACGCGTTTCGAAAGAAACCATGTCTTTCATCGTAGACATCAGTCGGAAAATATCCTCCCCATAGAGGTTTCTAATATTGTCATTTAGACTTTCACGGCCCGTGTTATTATTCATAATGTTGAATTTTGGGCTTATGCCGTGTTTTATTATATAATTCGACGCGTTTCGAAAGAAACCATGTCTTTCATCATAGACATCAGTCGGAAAATATCCTCCCCATAGAGGTTTCTAAAATTGTCATTTAGACTTTCACGGCCCGTGTTATTATTCATAATGTTGAATTTTGGGCTTATGCCGTGTTTTATTATATAATTCGACGCGTTTCGAAAGAAACCATGTCTTTCATCGTAGACATCAGTCGGAAAATATCCTCCCCATAGAGGTTTCTAATATTGTCATTTAGACTTTCACGGCCCGTGTTATTATTCATAATGTTGAATTTTGGGCTTATGCCGTGTTTTATTATATAATTCGACGCGTTTCGAAAGAAACCATGTCTTTCATCGTAGACATCAGTCGGAAAATATCCTCCCCATAGAGATTTCTAATATTGTCATTTAGACTTTCACGGCCCGTGTTATTATTCATAATGTTGAATTTTGGGCTTATGCCGTGTTTTATTATATAATTCGACGCGTTTCGAAAGAAACCATGTCTTTCATCGTAGACATCAGTCGGAAAATATCCTCCCCATAGAGGTTTCTAATATTGTCATTTAGACTTTCACGGCGCGTGTTATTATTCATAATGTTGAATTTTGGGCTTATGCCGTGTTTTATTATATAATTCGACGCGTTTCGAAAGAAACCATGTCTTTCATCGTAGACATCAGTCGGAAAATATCCTCCCCATAGAGGTTTCTAATATTGTCATTTAGACTTTCACGGCCCGTGTTATTATTCATAATGTTGAATTTTGGGCTTATGCCGTGTTTTATTATATAATTCGACGCGTTTCGAAAGAAACCATGTCTTTCATCGTAGACATAGGTCGGAAAATATCCTCCCCATAGAGGTTTCTAATATTGTCATTTAGACTTTCACGGCCCGTGTTATTATTCATAATGTTGAATTTTGGGCTTATGCCGTGTTTTATTATATAATTCGACGCGTTTCGAAAGAAACCATGTCTTTCATCGTAGACATCAGTCGGAAAATATCCTCCCCATAGAGGTTTCTAATATTGTCATTTAGAATTTCACGGCCCGTGTTATTATTCATAATGTTGACTTTTGGGCTTATGCCGTGTTTTATTATATAATTCGACGCGTTTCGAAAGAAACCATGTCTTTCATCGTAGACATTAGTCGGAAAATATCCTCCCCATAGAGGTTTCTAATATTGTCATTTAGACTTTCACGGCCCGTGTTATTATTCATAATGTTGAATTTTGGGCTTATGTCGTGTTTTATTATATAATTCGACGCGTTTCGAAAGAAACCATGTCTTTCATCGTAGACATCAGTCGGAAAATATCCTCCCCATAGAGGTTTCTAATATTGTCATTTAGACTTTCACGGCCCGTGTTATTATTCATAATGTTGAATTTTGGGCTTATGCCGTGTTTTATTATATAATTCGACGCGTTTCGAAAGAAACCATGTCTTTCATCGTAGACATCAGTCGGAAAATATCCTCCCCATAGACGTTTCTAATATTGTCATTTAGACTTTCACGGCCCGTGTTATTATTCATAATGTTGAATTTTGGGCTTATGCCGTGTTTTATTATATAATTCGACGCGTTTCGAAAGAAACCATGTCTTTCATCGTAGACATCAGTCGGAAAATATCCTCCCCATAGAGGTTTCTAATATTGTCATTTAGACTTTCACGGCCCGTGTTATTATTCATAATGTTGAATTTTGGGCTTATGCCGTGTTTTATTATATAATTCGACGCGTTTCGAAGGAAACCATGTCTTTCATCGTAGACATCAGTCGGAAAATATCCTCCCCATAGAGGTTTCTAATATTGTCATTTAGACTTTCACGGCCCGTGTTATTATACATAATGTTGAATTTTGGGCTTATGCCGTGTTTTATTATATAATTCGACGCGTTTCGAAAGAAACCATGTCTTTCATCGTAGACATCAGTCGGAAAATATCCTCCCCATAGAGGTTTCTAATATTGTCATTTAGACTTTCACGGCGCGGGTTATTATTCATAATGTTGAATTTGGGCTTATGCCGTGTTTTATTATATAATTCGACGCGTTTCGAAAGAAACCATGTCTTTCATCGTAGACATCAGTCGGAAAATATCCTCCCCATAGAGGTTTCTAATATTGTCATTTAGACTTTCACGGCCGGTGTTATTATTCATAATGTTGAATTTTGGGCTTATGCCGTGTTTTATTATATAATTCGACGCGTTTCGAAAGAAACCATGTCTTTCATCGTAGACATCAGTCGGAAAATATCCTCCCCATAGAGGTTTCTAATATTGTCATTTAGACTTTCACGGCCCATGTTATTATTCATAATGTTGAATTTTGGGCTTATGCCGTGTTTTATTATATAATTCGACGCGTTTCGAAAGAAACCATGTCTTTCATCGTAGACATCAGTCGGAAAATATCCTCCCCATAGAGGTTTCTAATATTGTCATTTAGACTTTCACGGCCCGTGTTATTATTCATAATGTTGAATTTTGGGCTTATGCCGTGTTTTATTATATAATTCGACGCGTTTCGAAAGAAACCATGTCTTTCATCGTAGACATCAGTCGGAAAATATCCTCCCCATAGAGGTTTCTAATATTGTCATTTAGACTTTCACGGCCCGTGTTATTATTCATAATGTTGAATTTTGGGCTTATGCCGTGTTTTATTATATAATTCGACGCGTTTCGAAAGAAACCATGTATTTAATCGTAGACATCAGTCGGAAAATATCCTCCCCATAGAGGTTTCTAATATTGTCATTTAGACTTTCACGGCCCGTGTTATTATTCATAATGTTGAATTTTGGGCTTATGCCGTGTTTTATTATATAATTCGACGCGTTTCGAAAGAAACCATGTCTTTCATCGTAGACATCAGTCGGAAAATATCCTCCCCATAGAGGTTTCTAATATTGTCATTTAGACTTTCACGACCCGTGTTATTATTCATAATGTTGAATTTTGGGCTTATGCCGTGTTTTATTATATGATTCGACGCGTTTCGAAAGAAACCATGTCTTTCATCGTAGACATCAGTCGGAAAATATCCTCCCCATAGAGGTTTCTAATATTGTCATTTAGACTTTCACGGCCCGTGTTATTATTCATAATGTTGAATTTTGGGCTTATGCCGTGTTTTATTATATAATTCGACGCGTTTCGAAAGAAACCATGTCTTTCATCGTAGACATCAGTCGGAAAATATCCTCCCCATAGAGGTTTCTAATATTGTCATTTAGACTTTCACGGCCCGTGTTATTATTCATAATGTTGAATTTTGGGCTTATGCCGTGTTTTATTATATAATTCGACGCGTTTCGAAAGAAACCATGTCTTTCATCGTAGAGATCAGTCGGAAAATATCCTCCCCATAGAGGTTTCTAATATTGTCATTTAGACTTTCACGGCGCGTGTTATTATTCATAATGTTGAATTTTGGGCTTATGCCGTGTTTTATTATATAATTCGACGCGTTTCGGAAGAAACCATGTCTTTCATCGTAGACATCAGTCGGAAAATATCCTCCCCATAGAGGTTTCTAATATTGTCATTTAGACTTTCACGGCCCGTGTTATTATTCATAATGTTGAATTTTGGGCTTATGCCGTGTTTTATTATATAATTCGACGCGTTTCGAAAGAAACCATGTCTTTCATCGTAGACATCAGTCGGAAAATATCCTCCCCATAGAGGTTTCTAATATTGTCATTTAGACTTTCACGGCCCGTGTTATTATTCATAATGTTGAATTTTGGGCTTATACCGTGTTTTATTATATAATTCGAAGCGTTTCGAAAGAAACCATGTCTTTCATCGTAGACATCAGTCGGAAAATATCCTCCCCATAGAGGTTTCTAATATTGTCATTTAGACTTTCACGGCCCGTGTTATTATTCATAATGTTGAATTTTGGGCTTATGCCGTGTTTTATTATATAATTCGACGCGTTTCGAAAGAAACCATGTCTTTCATCGTAGACATCAGTCGGAAAATATCCTCCCCATAGAGGTTTCTAATATTGTCATTTAGACTTTCACGGCCCGTGTTAATATTCATAATGTTGAATTTTGGGCTTATGCCGTGTTTTATTATATAATTCGACGCGTTTCGAAAGAAACCATGTCTTTCATCATAGACATCAGTCGGAAAATATCCTCCCCATTGAGGTTTCTAATATTGTCATTTAGACTTTCACGGCCCGTGTTATTATTCATAATGTTGAATTTTGGGCTTATGCCGTGTTTTATTATATAATTCGACGCGTTTCGAAAGAAACCATGTCTTTCATCGTAGACATCAGAAGGAAAAAATCCTCCCCATATAGGTTTCTAATATTGTCATTTAGACTTTCACGGCCCGTGTTATTATTCATAATGTTGAATTTTGGGCTTATGCCGTGTTTTATTATATAATTCGACGCGTTTCGAAAGAAACCATGTCTTTCATCGTAGACATCAGTCGGAAAATATCCTCCCCATAGAGGTTTCTAATATTGTCATTTAGACTTTCACGGCCCATGTTATTATTCATAATGTTGAATTTTGGGCTTATGCCGTGTTTTATTATATAATTCGACGCGTTTCGAAAGAAACCATGTCTTTCATCGTAGACATCAGTCGGAAAATATCCTCCCCATAGAGGTTTCTAATATAGTCATTTAGACTTTCACGGCCCGTGTTATTATTCATAATGTTGAATTTTGGGCTTATGCCGTGTTTTATTATATAATTCGACGCGTTTCGAAAGAAACCATGTCTTTCATCGTTGACATCAGTCGGAAAATATCCTCCCCATAGAGGTTTCTAATATTGTCATTTAGACTTTCACGGCCCGTGTTATTATTCATAATGTTGAATTTTGGGCTTATGCCGTGTTTTATTATATAATTCGACGCGTTTCGAAAGAAACCATGCCTTTCATCGTAGACATCAGTCGGAAAATATCCTCCCCATAGAGGTTTCTAATATTGTCATTTAGACTTTCACGGCCCGTGTTATTATTCATAATGTTGAATTTTGGGCTTATGCCGTGTTTTATTATATAATTCGACGCGTTTCGAAAGAAACCATGTATTTCATCGTAGACATCAGTCGGAAAATATCCTCCCCATAGAGGTTTCTAATATTGTCATTTAGACTTTCACGGCCCGTGTTATTATTCATAATGTTGAATTTTGGGCTTATGCCGTGTTTTATTATATAATTCGACGCGTTTCGAAAGAAACCATGTCTTTCATCGTAGACATCAGTCGGAAAATATCCTCCCCATAGAGGTTTCTAATATTGTCATTTAGACTTTCACGGCCCGTGTTATTATTCATAATGTTGAATTTTGGGCTTATGCCGTGTTTTATTATATGATTCGACGCGTTTCGAAAGAAACCATGTCTTTCATCGTAGACATCAGTCGGAAAATATCCTCCCCATAGAGGTTTCTAATATTGTCATTTAGACTTTCACGGCCCGTGTTATTATTCATAATGTTGAATTTTGGGCTTATGCCGTGTTTTATTATATAATTCGACGCGTTTCGAAAGAAACCATGTCTTTCATCATAGACATCAGTCGGAAAATATCCTCCCCATAGAGGTTTCTAAAATTGTCATTTAGACTTTCACGGCCCGTGTTATTATTCATAATGTTGAATTTTGGGCTTATGCCGTGTTTTATTATATAATTCGACGCGTTTCGAAAGAAACCATGTCTTTCATCGTAGACATCAGTCGGAAAATATCCTCCCCATAGAGGTTTCTAATATTGTCATTTAGACTTTCACGGCCCGTGTTATTATTCATAATGTTGAATTTTGGGCTTATGCCGTGTTTTATTATATAATTCGACGCGTTTCGAAAGAAACCATGTCTTTCATCGTAGACATCAGTCGGAAAATATCCTCCCCATAGAGGTTTCTAATATTGTCATTTAGACTTTCACGGCCCGTGTTATTATTCATAATGTTGAATTTTGGGCTTATGCCGTGTTTTATTATATAATTCGACGCGTTTCGAAAGAAACCATGTCTTTCATCATAGACATCAGTCGGAAAATATCCTCCCCATAGAGGTTTCTAAAATTGTCATTTAGACTTTCACGGCCCGTGTTATTATTCATAATGTTGAATTTTGGGCTTATGCCGTGTTTTATTATATAATTCGACGCGTTTCGAAAGAAACCATGTCTTTCATCGTAGACATCAGTCGGAAAATATCCTCCCCATAGAGGTTTCTAATATTGTCATTTAGACTTTCACGGCCCGTGTTATTATTCATAATGTTGAATTTTGGGCTTATGCCGTGTTTTATTATATAATTCGACGCGTTTCGAAAGAAACCAAGTCTTTCATCGTAGACATCAGTCGGAAAATATCCTCCCCATAGAGATTTCTAATATTGTCATTTAGACTTTCACGGCCCGTGTTATTATTCATAATGTTGAATTTTGGGCTTATGCCGTGTTTTATTATATAATTCGACGCGTTTCGAAAGAAACCATGTCTTTCATCGTAGACATCAGTCGGAAAATATCCTCCCCATAGAGGTTTCTAATATTGTCATTTAGACTTTCACGGCGCGTGTTATTATTCATAATGTTGAATTTTGGGCTTATGCCGTGTTTTATTATATAATTCGACGCGTTTCGAAAGAAACCATGTCTTTCATCGTAGACATCAGTCGGAAAATATCCTCCCCATAGAGGTTTCTAATATTGTCATTTAGACTTTCACGGCCCGTGTTATTATTCATAATGTTGAATTTTGGGCTTATGCCGTGTTTTATTATATAATTCGACGCGTTTCGAAAGAAACCATGTCTTTCATCGTAGACATCAGTCGGAAAATATCCTCCCCATAGAGGTTTCTAATATTGTCATTTAGACTTTCACGGCCCGTGTTATTATTCATAATGTTGAATTTTGGGCTTATGCCGTGTTTTATTATATAATTCGACGCGTTTCGAAAGAAACCATGTCTTTCATCGTAGACATCAGTCGGAAAATATCCTCCCCATAGAGGTTTCTAATATTGTCATTTAGACTTTCACGGCCCGTGTTATTATTCATAATGTTGAATTTTGGGCTTATGCCGTGTTTTATTATATAATTCGACGCGTTTCGAAGGAAACCATGTCTTTCATCGTAGACATCAGTCGGAAAATATCCTCCCCATAGAGGTTTCTAATATTGTCATTTAGACTTTCACGGCCCGTGTTATTATACATAATGTTGTATTTTGGGCTTATGCCGTGTTTTATTATATAATTCGACGCGTTTCGAAAGAAACCATGTCTTTCATCGTAGACATCAGTCGGAAAATATCCTCCCCATAGAGGTTTCTAATATTGTCATTTAGACTTTCACGGCGCGGGTTATTATTCATAATGTTGAATTTGGGCTTATGCCGTGTTTTATTATATAATTCGACGCGTTTCGAAAGAAACCATGTCTTTCATCGTAGACATCAGTCGGAAAATATCCTCCCCATAGAGGTTTCTAATATTGTCATTTAGACTTTCACGGCCCGTGTTATTATTCATAATGTTGAATTTTGGGCTTATGCCGTGTTTTATTATATAATTCGACGCGTTTCGAAAGAAACCATGTCTTTCATCGTAGACATCAGTCGGAAAATATCCTCCCCATAGAGGTTTCTAATATTGTCATTTAGACTTTCACGGCCCGTGTTATTATTCATAATGTTGAATTTTGGGCTTATGCCGTGTTTTATTATATAATTCGACGCGTTTCGAAAGAAACCATGTATTTAATCGTAGACATCAGTCGGAAAATATCCTCCCCATAGAGGTTTCTAATATTGTCATTTAGACTTTCACGGCCCGTGTTATTATTCATAATGTTGAATTTTGGGCTTATGCCGTGTTTTATTATATAATTCGACGCGTTTCGAAAGAAACCATGTCTTTCATCGTAGACATCAGTCGGAAAATATCCTCCCCATAGAGGTTTCTAATATTGTCATTTAGACTTTCACGGCCCGTGTTATTATTCATAATGTTGAATTTTGGGCTTATGCCGTGTTTTATTATATGATTCGACGCGTTTCGAAAGAAACCATGTCTTTCATCGTAGACATCAGTCGGAAAATATCCTCCCCATAGAGGTTTCTAATATTGTCATTTAGACTTTCACGGCCCGTGTTATTATTCATAATGTTGAATTTTGGGCTTATGCCGTGTTTTATTATATAATTCGACGCGTTTCGAAAGAAACCATGTCTTTCATCATAGACATCAGTCGGAAAATATCCTCCCCATAGAGGTTTCTAAAATTGTCATTTAGACTTTCACGGCCCGTGTTATTATTCATAATGTTGAATTTTGGGCTTATGCCGTGTTTTATTATATAATTCGACGCGTTTCGAAAGAAACCATGTCTTTCATCGTAGACATCAGTCGGAAAATATCCTCCCCATAGAGGTTTCTAATATTGTCATTTAGACTTTCACGGCCCGTGTTATTATTCATAATGTTGAATTTTGGGCTTATGCCGTGTTTTATTATATAATTCGACGCGTTTCGAAAGAAACCATGTCTTTCATCGTAGACATCAGTCGGAAAATATCCTCCCCATAGAGGTTTCTAATATTGTCATTTAGACTTTCACGGCGCGTGTTATTATTCATAATGTTGAATTTTGGGCTTATGCCGTGTTTTATTATATAATTCGACGCGTTTCGAAAGAAACCATGTCTTTCATCGTAGACATCAGTCGGAAAATATCCTCCCCATAGAGGTTTCTAATATTGTCATTTAGACTTTCACGGCCCGTGTTATTATTCATAATGTTGAATTTTGGGCTTATGCCGTGTTTTATTATATAATTCGACGCGTTTCGAAAGAAACCATGTCTTTCATCGTAGACATCAGTCGGAAAATATCCTCCCCATAGAGGTTTCTAATATTGTCATTTAGACTTTCACGGCCCGTGTTATTATTCATAATGTTGAATTTTGGGCTTATACCGTGTTTTATTATATAATTCGAAGCGTTTCGAAAGAAACCATGTCTTTCATCGTAGACATCAGTCGGAAAATATCCTCCCCATAGAGGTTTCTAATATTGTCATTTAGACTTTCACGGCCCGTGTTATTATTCATAATGTTGAATTTTGGGCTTATGCCGTGTTTTATTATATAATTCGACGCGTTTCGAAAGAAACCATGTCTTTCATCGTAGACATCAGTCGGAAAATATCCTCCCCATAGAGGTTTCTAATATTGTCATTTAGACTTTCACGGCCCGTGTTAATATTCATAATGTTGAATTTTGGGCTTATGCCGTGTTTTATTATATAATTCGACGCGTTTCGAAAGAAACCATGTCTTTCATCATAGACATCAGTCGGAAAATATCCTCCCCATTGAGGTTTCTAATATTGTCATTTAGACTTTCACGGCCCGTGTTATTATTCATAATGTTGAATTTTGGGCTTATGCCGTGTTTTATTATAAAATTCGACGCGTTTCGAAAGAAACCATGTCTTTCATCGTAGACATCAGAAGGAAAAAATCCTCCCCATATAGGTTTCTAATATTGTCATTTAGACTTTCACGGCCCGTGTTATTATTCATAATGTTGAATTTTGGGCTTATGCCGTGTTTTATTATATAATTCGACGCGTTTCGAAAGAAACCATGTCTTTCATCGTAGACATCAGTCGGAAAATATCCTCCCCATAGAGGTTTCTAATATTGTCATTTAGACTTTCACGGCCCATGTTATTATTCATAATGTTGAATTTTGGGCTTATGCCGTGTTTTATTATATAATTCGACGCGTTTCGAAAGAAACCATGTCTTTCATCGTAGACATCAGTCGGAAAATATCCTCCCCATAGAGGTTTCTAATATAGTCATTTAGACTTTCACGGCCCGTGTTATTATTCATAATGTTGAATTTTGGGCTTATGCCGTGTTTTATTATATAATTCGACGCGTTTCGAAAGAAACCATGTCTTTCATCGTTGACATCAGTCGGAAAATATCCTCCCCATAGAGGTTTCTAATATTGTCATTTAGACTTTCACGGCCCGTGTTATTATTCATAATGTTGAATTTTGGGCTTATGCCGTGTTTTATTATATAATTCGACGCGTTTCGAAAGAAACCATGTATTTCATCGTAGACATCAGTCGGAAAATATCCTTCCCATAGAGGTTTCTAATATTGTCATTTAGACTTTCACGGCCCGTGTTATTATTCATAATGTTGAATTTTGGGCTTATGCCGTGTTTTATTATATAATTCGACGCGTTTCGAAAGAAACCATGTCTTTCATCGTAGACATCAGTCGGAAAATATCCTCCCCATAGAGGTTTCTAATTGTCATTTAGACTTTCACGGCCCGTGTTATTATTCATAATGTTGAATTTTGGGCTTATGCCGTGTTTTATTATATGATTCGACGCGTTTCGAAAGAAACCATGTCTTTCATCGTAGACATCAGTCGGAAAATATCCTCCCCATAGAGGTTTCTAATATTGTCATTTAGACTTTCACGGCCCATGTTATTATTCATAATGTTGAATTTTGGGCTTATGCCGTGTTTTATTATATAATTCGACGCGTTTCGAAAGAAACCATGTCTTTCATCGTAGACATCAGTCGGAAAATATCCTCCCCATAGAGGTTTCTAATATTGTCATTTAGACTTTCACGGCCCGTGTTAATATTCATAATGTTGAATTTTGGGCTTATGCCGTGTTTTATTATATAATTCGACGCGTTTCGAAAGAAACCATGTCTTTCATCATAGACATCAGTCGGAAAATATCCTCCCCATTGAGGTTTCTAATATTGTCATTTAGACTTTCACGGCCCGTGTTATTATTCATAATGTTGAATTTTGGGCTTATGCCGTGTTTTATTATATAATTCGACGCGTTTCGAAAGAAACCATGTCTTTCATCGTAGACATCAGAAGGAAAAAATCCTCCCCATATAGGTTTCTAATATTGTCATTTAGACTTTCACGGCCCGTGTTATTATTCATAATGTTGAATTTTGGGCTTATGCCGTGTTTTATTATATAATTCGACGCGTTTCGAAAGAAACCATGTCTTTCATCGTAGACATCAGTCGGAAAATATCCTCCCCATAGAGGTTTCTAATATTGTCATTTAGACTTTCACGGCCCGTGTTATTATTCATAATGTTGAATTTTGGGCTTATGCCGTGTTTTATTATATAATTCGACGCGTTTCGAAAGAAACCATGTCTTTCATCGTAGACATCAGTCGGAAAATATCCTCCCCATAGAGATTTCTAATATTGTCATTTAGACTTTCACGGCCCGTGTTATTATTCATAATGTTCAATTTTGGGCTTATGCCGTGTTTTATTATATAATTCGACGCGTTTCGAAAGAAACCATGTCTTTCATCGTAGACATCAGTCGGAAAATATCCTCCCCATAGAGGTTTCTAATATTGTCATTTAGACTTTCACGGCCCGTGTTATTATTCATAATGTTGAATTTTGGGCTTATGCCGTGTTTTATTATATAATTCGACGCGTTTCGAAAGAAACCATGTCTTTCATCGTAGACATCAGTCGGAAAATATCCTCCCCATAGAGGTTTCTAATATTGTCATTTAGACTTTCACGGCCCGTGTTATTATTCATAATGTTGAATTTTGGGCTTATGCCGTGTTTTATTATATAATTCGACGCGTTTCGAAAGAAACCATGTCTTTCATCGTAGACATCAGTCGGAAAATATCCTCCCCATAGAGGTTTCTAATATTGTCATTTAGAATTTCACGGCCCGTGTTATTATTCATAATGTTGAATTTTGGGCTTATGCCGTGTTTTATTATATAATTCGACGCATTTCGAAAGAAACCATGTCTTTCATCGTAGACATTAGTCGGAAAATATCCTCCCCATAGAGGTTTCTAATATTGTCATTTAGACTTTCACGGCCCGTGTTATTATTCATAATGTTGAATTTTGGGCTTATGCCGTGTTTTATTATATAATTCGACGCGTTTCGAAAGAAACCATGTCTTTCATCGTAGACATCAGTCGGAAAATATCCTCCCCATAGAGGTTTCTAATATTGTCATTTAGACTTTCACGGCCCGTGTTATTATTCATAATGTTGAATTTTGGGCTTATGCCGTGTTTTATTATATAATTCGACGCGTTTCGAAAGAAACCATGTCTTTCATCGTAGACATCAGTCGGAAAATATCCTCCCCATAGACGTTTCTAATATTGTCATTTAGACTTTCACGGCCCGTGTTATTATTCATAATGTTGAATTTTGGGCTTATGCCGTGTTTTATTATATAATTCGACGCGTTTCGAAAGAAACCATGTCTTTCATCGTAGACATCAGTCGGAAAATATCCTCCCCATAGAGGTTTCTAATATTGTCATTTAGACTTTCACGGCCCGTGTTATTATTCATAATGTTGAATTTTGGGCTTATGCCGTGTTTTATTATATAATTCGACGCGTTTCGAAGGAAACCATGTCTTTCATCGTAGACATCAGTCGGAAAATATCCTCCCCATAGAGGTTTCTAATATTGTCATTTAGATTTTCACGGCCCATGTTATTATACATAATGTTGAATTTTGGGCTTATGCCGTGTTTTATTATATAATTCGACGCGTTTCGAAAGAAACCATGTCTTTCATCGTAGACATCAGTCGGAAAATATCCTCCCCATACAGGTTTCTAATATTGTCATTTAGACTTTCACGGCGCGTGTTATTATTCATAATGTTGAATTTGGGCTTATGCCGTGTTTTATTATATAATTCGACGCGTTTCGAAAGAAACCATGTCTTTCATCGTAGACATCAGTCGGAAAATATCCTCCCCATAGAGGTTTCTAATATTGTCATTTAGACTTTCACGGCCCGTGTTATTATTCATAATGTTGAATTTTGGGCTTATGCCGTGTTTTATTATATAATTCGACGCGTTTCGAAAGAAACCATGTCTTTCATCGTAGACATCAGTCGGAAAATATCCTCCCCATAGAGGTTTCTAATATTGTCATTTAGACTTTCACGGCCCATGTTATTATTCATAATGTTGAATTTTGGGCTTATGCCGTGTTTTATTATATAATTCGACGCGTTTCGAAAGAAACCATGTCTTTCATCGTAGACATCAGTCGGAAAATATCCTCCCCATAGAGGTTTCTAATATAGTCATTTAGACTTTCACGGCCCGTGTTATTATTCATAATGTTGAATTTTGGGCTTATGCCGTGTTTTATTATATAATTCGACGCGTTTCGAAAGAAACCATGTCTTTCATCGTTGACATCAGTCGGAAAATATCCTCCCCATAGAGGTTTCTAATATTGTCATTTAGACTTTCACGGCCCGTGTTATTATTCATAATGTTGAATTTTGGGCTTATGCCGTGTTTTATTATATAATTCGACGCGTTTCGAAAGAAACCATGTATTTCATCGTAGACATCAGTCGGAAAATATCCTTCCCATAGAGGTTTCTAATATTGTCATTTAGACTTTCACGGCCCGTGTTATTATTCATAATGTTGAATTTTGGGCTTATGCCGTGTTTTATTATATAATTCGACGCGTTTCGAAAGAAACCATGTCTTTCATCGTAGACATCAGTCGGAAAATATCCTCCCCATAGAGGTTTCTAATTGTCATTTAGACTTTCACGGCCCGTGTTATTATTCATAATGTTGAATTTTGGGCTTATGCCGTGTTTTATTATATGATTCGACGCGTTTCGAAAGAAACCATGTCTTTCATCGTAGACATCGAGTCGGAAAATATCCTCCCCATAGAGGTTTCTAATATTGTCATTTAGACTTTCACGGCCCATGTTATTATTCATAATGTTGAATTTTGGGCTTATGCCGTGTTTTATTATATAATTCGACGCGTTTCGAAAGAAACCATGTCTTTCATCGTAGACATCAGTCGGAAAATATCCTCCCCATAGAGGTTTCTAATATTGTCATTTAGACTTTCACGGCCCGTGTTAATATTCATAATGTTGAATTTTTGGGCTTATGCCGTGTTTTATTATATAATTCGACGCGTTTCGAAAGAAACCATGTCTTTCATCATAGACATCAGTCGGAAAATATCCTCCCCATTGAGGTTTCTAATATTGTCATTTAGACTTTCACGGCCCGTGTTATTATTCATAATGTTGAATTTTTGGCTTATGCCGTGTTTTATTATATAATTCGACGCGTTTCGAAAGAAACCATGTCTTTCATCGTAGACATCAGAAGGAAAAAATCCTCCCCATATAGGTTTCTAATATTGTCATTTAGACTTTCACGGCCCGTGTTAGTTATTCATAATGTTGAATTTTGGGCTTATGCCGTGTTTTATTATATAATTCGACGCGTTTCGAAAGAAACCATGTCTTTCATCGTAGACATCAGTCGGAAAATATCCTCCCCATAGAGGTTTCTAATATTGTCATTTAGACTTTCACGGCCCGTGTTATTATTCATAATGTTGAATTTTGGGCTTATGCCGTGTTTTATTATATAATTCGACGCGTTTCGAAAGAAACCATGTCTTTCATCGTAGACATCAGTCGGAAAATATCCTCCCCATAGAGATTTCTAATATTGTCATTTAGACTTTCACGGCCCGTGTTATTATTCATAATGTTCAATTTGGGCTTATGCCGTGTTTTATTATATAATTCGACGCGTTTCGAAAGAAACCATGTCTTTCATCGTAGACATCAGTCGGAAAATATCCTCCCCATAGAGGTTTCTAATATTGTCATTTAGACTTTCACGGCCCGTGTTATTATTCATAATGTTGAATTTTGGGCTTATGCGTGTTTTATTATATAATTCGACGCGTTTCGAAAGAAACCATGTCTTTCATCGTAGACATCAGTCGGAAAATATCCTCCCCATAGAGGTTTCTAATATTGTCATTTAGACTTTCACGGCCCGTGTTATTATTCATAATGTTGAATTTTGGGCTTATGCCGTGTTTTATTATATAATTCGACGCGTTTCGAAAGAAACCATGTCTTTCATCGTAGACATCAGTCGGAAAATATCCTCCCCATAGAGGTTTCTAATATTGTCATTTAGAATTTCACGGCCCGTGTTATTATTCATAATGTTGAATTTTGGGCTTATGCCGTGTTTTATTATATAATTCGACGCGTTTCGAAAGAAACCATGTCTTTCATCGTAGACATTAGTCGGAAAATATCCTCCCCATAGAGGTTTCTAATATTGTCATTTAGACTTTCACGGCCCGTGTTATTATTCATAATGTTGAATTTTGGGCTTATGCCGTGTTTTATTATATAATTCGACGCGTTTCGAAAGAACCATGTCTTTCATCGTAGACATCAGTCGGAAAATATCCTCCCCATAGAGGTTTCTAATATTGTCATTTAGACTTTCACGGCCCGTGTTATTATTCATAATGTTGAATTTTGGGCTTATGCCGTGTTTTATTATATAATTCGACGCGTTTCGAAAGAAACCATGTCTTTCATCGTAGACATCAGTCGGAAAATATCCTCCCCATAGACGTTTCTAATATTGTCATTTAGACTTTCACGGCCCGTGTTATTATTCATAATGTTGAATTTTGGGCTTATGCCGTGTTTTATTATATAATTCGACGCGTTTCGAAAGAAACCATGTCTTTCATCGTAGACATCAGTCGGAAAATATCCTCCCCATAGAGGTTTCTAATATTGTCATTTAGACTTTCACGGCCCGTGTTATTATTCATAATGTTGAATTTTGGGCTTATGCCGTGTTTTATTATATAATTCGACGCGTTTCGAAGGAAACCATGTCTTTCATCGTAGACATCAGTCGGAAAATATCCTCCCCATAGAGGTTTCTAATATTGTCATTTAGATTTTCACGGCCCATGTTATTATACATAATGTTGAATTTTGGGCTTATGCCGTGTTTTATTATATAATTCGACGCGTTTCGAAAGAAACCATGTCTTTCATCGTAGACATCAGTCGAAAATATCCTCCCCATACAGGTTTTCTAATATTGTCATTTAGACTTTCACGGCGCGTGTTATTATTCATAATGTTGAATTTGGGCTTATGCCGTGTTTTATTATATAATTCGACGCGTTTCGAAAGAAACCATGTCTTTCATCGTAGACATCAGTCGGAAAATATCCTCCCCATAGAGGTTTCTAATATTGTCATTTAGACTTTCACGGCCCGTGTTATTATTCATAATGTTGAATTTTGGGCTTATGCCGTGTTTTATTATATAATTCGACGCGTTTCGAAAGAAACCATGTCTTTCATCGTAGACATCAGTCGGAAAATATCCTCCCCATAGTGGTTTCTAATATTGTCATTTAGACTTTCACGGCCCATGTTATTATTCATAATGTTGAATTTTGGGCTTATGCCGTGTTTTATTATATAATTCGACGCGTTTCGAAAGAAACCATGTCTTTCATCGTAGACATCAGTCGGAAAATATCCTCCCATAGAGGTTTCTAATATTGTCATTTAGACTTTCACGGCCCGTGTTATTATTCATAATGTTGAATTTTGGGCTTATGCCGTGTTTTATTATATAATTCGACGCGTTTCGAAAGAAACCATGTCTTTCATCGTAGACATCAGTCGGAAAATATCCTCCCCATAGAGATTTCTAATATTGTCATTTAGACTTTCACGGCCCGTGTTATTATTCATAATGTTCAATTTTGGCTTATGCCGTGTTTTATTATATAATTCGACGCGTTTCGAAAGAAACCATGTCTTTCATCGTAGACATCAGTCGGAAAATATCCTCCCCATAGAGGTTTCTAATATTGTCATTTAGACTTTCACGGCCCGTGTTTATTATTCATAATGTTGAATTTTGGGCTTATGCCGTGTTTTATTATATAATTCGACGCGTTTCGAAAGAAACCATGTCTTTCATCGTAGACATCAGTCGGAAAATATCCTCCCCATAGAGGTTTCTAATATTGTCATTTAGACTTTCACGCCCGTGTTATTATTCATAATGTTGAATTTTGGGCTTATGCCGTGTTTTATTATATAATTCGACGCGTTTCGAAAGAAACCATGTCTTTCATCGTAGACATCAGTCGGAAAATATCCTCCCCATAGAGGTTTCTAATATTGTCATTTAGAATTTCACGGCCCGTGTTATTATTCATAATGTTGAATTTTGGGCTTATGCCGTGTTATATTATATAATTCGACGCGTTTCGAAAGAAACCATGTCTTTCATCGTAGACATTAGTCGGAAAATATCCTCCCCATAGAGGTTTCTAATATTGTCATTTAGACTTTCACGGCCCGTGTTATTATTCATAATGTTGAATTTTGGGCTTATGCCGTGTTTTATTATATAATTCGACGCGTTTCGAAAGAAACCATGTCTTTCATCGTAGACATCAGTCGGAAAATATCCTCCCCATAGAGGTTTCTATATTGTCATTTAGGACTTTCACGGCCCGTGTTATTATTCATAATGTTGAATTTTGGGCTTATGCCGTGTTTTATTATATAATTCGACGCGTTTCGAAAGAAACCATGTCTTTCATCGTAGACATCAGTCGGAAATATCCTCCCCATAGACGTTTCTAATATTGTCATTTAGACTTTCACGGCCCGTGTTATTATTCATAATGTTGAATTTTGGGCTTATGCCGTGTTTTATTATATAATTCGACGCGTTTCGAAAGAAACCATGTCTTTCATCGTAGACATCAGTCGGAAAATATCCTCCCCATAGAGGTTTCTAATATTGTCATTTAGACCTTTCACGGCCCGTGTTATTATTCATAATGTTGAATTTTGGGCTTATGCCGTGTTTTATTATATAATTCGACGCGTTTCGAAGGAAACCATGTCTTTCATCGTAGACATCAGTCGGAAAATATCCTCCCCATAGAGGTTTCTAATATTGTCATTTAGATTTTCACGGCCCATGTTATTATACATAATGTTGAATTTTGGCTTATGCCGTGTTTTATTATATAATTCGACGCGTTTCGAAAGAAACCATGTCTTTCATCGTAGACATCAGTCGGAAAATATCCTCCCCATACAGGTTTCTAATATTGTCATTTAGACTTTCACGGCGCGTGTTATTATTCATAATGTTGAATTTGGGCTTATGCCGTGTTTTATTATATAATTCGACGCGTTTCGAAAGAAACCCATGTCTTTCATCGTAGACATCAGTCGGAAAATATCCTCCCCATAGAGGTTTCTAATATTGTCATTTAGACTTTCACGGCCGTGTTATTATTCATAATGTTGAATTTTGGGCTTATGCCGTGTTTTATTATATAACTCGACGCGTTTCGAAAGAAACCATGTCTTTCATCGTAGACATCAGTCGGAAAATATCCTCCCCATAGTGGTTTCTAATATTGTCATTTAGACTTTCACGGCCCATGTTATTATTCATAATGTTGAATTTTGGGCTTATGCCGGTGTTTTTATTATATAATTCGACGCGTTTCGAAAG